>OX365945.1:42951550-44408216 GCA_947247005.1 Spisula solida | reverse complement strand
ATATCCATTGAATAATAGTGGAGAAATCATGAAAAATATAGGTGTTGCATTTGGGAGTGTTAGTAAGTGTACATGATAATTCTACATTATATGAAACATTGAAAGCTTGTCTGTTGATACAATACTTAAACAAGTACTAAGTATATTTAGGTCTTTGACTTAAATTAAAAAAATATTTACCAAAATACTCCCAAAACATCAAAATAAACAGAAATATATATCATTTCGTCATTTTCTACTTTTATATAATTGGCGTCGAGCGCAGGAAAATTGCCCTAAGGACAAACAAATCACAAAATTACTTTCATTTACATAATCGGACGCCCACAACAGTTTCCTTTGTTCAGAACTTTATTTAATGATCATATATAGCCTATTTCTTTAGTTATGACCATAAATGCATGTTGCTTGGTTCATCATTATTTGCAAAACGTCGCAACGTCAACATTAAATAAACAGCGTCATTTCAATAAGAAAATATTTTTATATTGTTAATAAGTACGAAAACATGATTATTATCGAAAATAATTTTTTAATATTTTGTCATAACACATTTTGAGCTGCATTTCTCTTTACGTGCATTATAGTTGCGTTGCCTAGAAACCGCGAGATATACATTTGTGCTCTTATTAATATAAAAGATGTATTAGGACAATAATCTAACCACAATTATCAACTCTAACTATTTTGACGAAAGTCATAGCAACCAGTACTGAAACTGTTTAGTCTTCAAGTGTAACCGTTTCTAACATACAGTATAATTTCTATAATGAAGAGTCATTGAGTTGTAACTTTTCAAATTATTTCAGTAGGGAAACAATTTCTTACTAAATGACTTTATCTAGACGGCTTATTCCGTATTGTTTTTGAAGTTTCATATTGGATTTACCTTGCAAAATTAGTAAGAAATAATAACATAAGTATACGAGTGGTATAAAAACTGCGATGTTTCTGCTGCTTAGCAACAATGGAATATTTCAACGGTCAACAATAATTAGGATTTCTGGCTTCAAATTTATATTAAATAATTGAGATCATGCATAGATAAGTTATAAAATGAACAATTCAAGATACACTGTAACTTACAAACTGTGCGGTAAAAACAAAGTTGAATCGATCGAGTTATTTTGAAAATACTCACATTTTGAAATTAATGGGTCATGTTCTAAAGATCACCAAGTTTTGTAAATTACATTGACAGAAAACCCCCTAGTTTTCTTCAGTTTTGCAATGTGCACAATTGAAAAGAAGTGCACATAAAATATTGCTTAATGACATAACTATCAATAAAAGTATTCTATAGTTTAAATTACTAGTATTAATTTACAGTAATTCACAGTTAGTTTTGCCTAGCAACTACAGAATATTTAAGGTGTTCTCTAGTTTTAAACAATAACTACCATTACAATCGTCTAAATTCACTGGAAATGTGCAACCTCGTCAACTCTGAAACACAATAGAGATGAACTTGTTGGTAACTCAAAGGTGGTAATGTTTGTATCGGTGCTGTACACGTATTGTCTATGGCAAACATGTCTGATGTTACCCTAGTCTAATAGCAGTTTGTGCTTTTCGAAATGCGCCATTGCGCTTTCGGTACGAAAACAACACATTTTCATTTCTATAAGAACGTTGGGTGTTTGTTTTAATAGGGGTAGGCTCTTAAACAAAATATTTCGCTTAAACTTGGGTCACAAATCAAGACCTACTGCCGTTCGATGATTGACGGGTGTATGTTTGGCTAATCGGGCGGGAGGCCGAATGATCAACAGGATTGTTGGACAAATCCGAGGGGTAGTTAAGCGACAAAAACAATTGGCGGAGACCATACGATAACGAGTTGTTGTCCTGTATCCAAAGTCCAAGGTCAATCATCGGCCTGTGCCAGGCATGTACACGATACCTATACATCGGGTACACGTCGGATACAAGGGCATTTGTAACCCATACATTACTACATTATACCTGAGTTCATAACTTATATATATTCTGGCCACTAGGTTTCATCACATTGCGATATACAGATAGAATACTCTTTTCGGTATGCGTACCACATGAACCTAGCTAACTAACTATTCAATTCAAAATTGACATCTGGTGAGAAAATGAAACCAAATTATCCGAGGGTGAAAGAACAACAAAGCACAATGTAGATCTATTAACACATAGTTAGAAAGACAATAGATGTAACTGACGTAGGACCATATTTTCCGGTTGATGTGTCGTTTATAAACATATTGCGCGCACATATGGCCTATTAAGAGGGCTGGACAAGTGGTCCAGTTTTGAGAGACAGACTGCTGATCCAAAGATTGTGGGTTCGATCCCGCCTCCAGTCGGATAAAACAGAAATGTATTTCAGTGTTCCAACCTAACAACTAAAATTACGAACTCCTTTCGGACGAGACTTTAAAAACCGATGTCCCGTGTATGATACTTTACATCAGATACGTAAAATAACCATCTTTTTCATACACTGTCCCCCCAAAAACTAAAGTGACGAACCTCTTCTGGGGGACATCGCCCATATGTGTTACCGGTGGATATATAAAAGCTAATAGTGGTTTTATTTTTTTAAATACTGAGTAATTAAAGTTCCATAAACATAGATCTAATAAAAGTGTATTGTCAAATGAACTAGTTATTTACTTTTGTCTGAATTTATGAAATATGTTAACATATTGAACTGGGTTTCTTGTTTACGTACAATACAAGATGTATGATTAAAAAAATCTAATAGAGGGTAATTTTAGTGTTATGTTGAAAACGGTATTTTTTCATATTGTATGAAAAATGAGTAGGTCTCAAACGCAAGCCTTCAGAACAAAAGGAAATCTTAAAGAAAACGTTTACTGGTCTTACCAACTGCACATGTAACTACGATTGTGTACATGCAGTTTATTAATCAGTTACACGTGTGTATCAGATCTACACAAAACATACACATTTATAAAATACATTGAATTTGTATAATGCGAAATAAATTAAAGTAATTAAATAGACATGTATTTTATTACAAGCGTTCTTTCGCTATCAAGAGCTATGAACAGTCGATTAATTTGCACAATGGTTATGTGCGGTAATAGTTTTAATAACAGTAGTTTTGATAACGACAAAACACGGGATGCGCATAGATCTACTTTTAATATACTGAAAAATTGTGTAAATAAATGCACATGACTTTATATGTATCCAAAACTCTTCTGATCGACAGAAATAGACAGGAACCGTAATCGACACTTTTTACCTGAGATAACCGCATTTTCAAAAAAATAAACATGTGTTTTTATATCTTCAAACATGGTTCCTGATATATTTTAATTAATTATAACCTGAAACTGTCCATCCAGCTTAGTTTCGTCTTTTCAGCGACAAAATTGGAGAAATTTAACGAACACTATAAACGCGGAGGTTGAATGTTTAAAATACGCGCGGTCAAGTTAAGTCTAAAGCCGGGTTTCCATGGAACGTATTTTTCGGCGCGTAATTACGCGCCGAATATTTACGCGCCGATTACGCGCTGAAAAACTGTTTCCATGAAGCTGAAAACAGACGCTTTTTTTGGGATAAAAACGCGTATCTTTCATCAATATTTTAAAGAAAATAAAACTTTCAGGCCATAACAAAAGATGCAATTGCTTGTTTTCTGGCCCATTCGAAAGAATATGAGGTGGAGAAGATGGTGGTTGCGTTTTTGGTCAGACAAAATGTTTGATGTTTTTCAAAAAGACAGGGATACTTCTATGAGCTTCTTGAAATCCTGTAAAACAACATTCATGCAGTTTAGTATGAATGGCGTCAATTAAACATTACTAGAATCGAGGAAACTACATCAATTTATACCCCAAAAGTTATTTTACGCGCGTCCATGCGTAAAAAATTCGCTACCCGAAGCGTCTAACGCGTCAATGGAAACGTGATCATGCAACATAGACTGAAGCGAATTATATTTATTTTAATACGCGCCGAATAAATACGCGCTGAAAACGCGTAGGTTTTACGCTTCATGGAAACGGGGCTTGACGCATTTTGTGACGCATTTTATGACGTTATCGTCGTGACGTTCTAAGGGGACGCTATAATGTCAAAAGTTGGGGTCATGACGGTAACAAAAAGACGTTCGTTTTAACGACGTCAAAATGAACAATGACATCAATCGGTCTTGTGTTTGTGGCAGGGAGGATTTCAATGCCCGAGTATTTCCATCAAATTTCAGATTTCTTGATGAGGATACATTTTAACACATCTATTTTTCTCCCTGAACCTTTAAGTGTTCTCTCTTTCTATCTCATTTTTAGAAGTATTTTTCGGTCAGTAGCAGCCTTTTTATTAGCTCTTTGGTTTCTTAAAATCTGATAGGCTTTTTTGCGGTTAAAAGGTGCATTGTTGTTTTTGTCAGTTTTACAGTAATCTTTTCAGTTTCGACCGTCCTTAGGTGACTTTATTTGGCATTTATTATACTTAAAATACTCCTTCATTGGTGGCTCCGCAATATCATACGCATATGACGTTCAGAAGAGGCCACAAAACGCGCAGGGTGGACATTTTTTCAGCATCGATATAGTGAGTGTCATTTTTATATTTTAAGCGATATCAATGGAACGTTCACTTTTTTACGAACAATAGTCCAGATGTATGTCGGAAATAAATAAATATCTCGAATATTGTCATGGTATTTCGCTTTTTTCGCATTTAGATTTTAGCACTGTTGTCGCACGCGACGTAACATGCTAAAGTGGACATTTTTCAGCATTGAAAATCGCATTTAAAAACCGGTTTAATAACGTCAAATCAGTTTCAGACAAAAATAAATAATGGCCTAGATGTATTTCAAATTTAAAATTTCATATCATTGTGAGAAGCGTAAGTAATTATTTTATACATGCCAAAATAACAAGTACCTCAAAAAGCCCCGAATTTTAGCCAAATTACGCATTTTACAAATTTCCATTATGGTGGTCGCTTTTATTATTTTTTACGCATTGGCAGTTTAACTTGTGCCATTTCATGTCGGACATCCGAGACGCTTTGCAACAAAATTTTCGGCTATTTGCGCAAGAAATGTTGATACTACTAGATATGCGGTTACTACAACTGACGGAGTTTTGTTACAAATTACATTGAGATATTTGAGTAATTTCCGCAAAAATCAGCTTTAAATTGACATTTTCTCTTCTTAACATAATAGGTCATTGTAATGTACGTCGAGTTCGATTTATTAGCTTTATTTTCATACCAAAATCATTTATCTTAAATTAATACCGCTGGAATTATGCAAAAAACAAAGTCGATATGTTGGCTAATTTTCAGTGATCCCCAACTTTTGACGTTACGTCAGGGACGTTTTCCTGCGCTCGACGCCATTTACGTTCTGGGGACGGACACCATTCGTTTCTTGTATATAAAATATAATGTGAATATTGTGACAACTGACAGCTGACTCATTCATATCTCAACCCCAGCGGTTCCATAAAGGCAATCCACCTACTGTAGTCCTAATTAATATGTCACATTGTGTGTGTTCGATTCCTTTTTTCGTCGTATTTTCGGTGCTTAACTCACATTACTTCATGGGATGCTTGTTAGATGGATTATCAAAAATGTGCCCAAGGACATCAATACTTATCAGTACTGGTACAGTATCGCAGGTCAAATAATAATTTTAATACAAGCAGCGGTGTCAGCCATATGTACATAGAGGAAACTACGATGTGCACGACTTGCTTATAAAACACAACAACGGCTGAAGAACTTCAAACTGCAAATCAGCCTTCCAAGGTTGAAAAAAGTGCAGTGATTTTTGTCTTGGTGTGTTGTCAACAGTCTGGATTACCTGCCCCTTATACTACGTGATTAGGTCAGGTAGAAACCAGTAATGGGGGCTTCCATTGGTACAACGACAACAACAACAATCATATGTATTACAGAAGGGACAACACATAGGACGTGACACAATAAAAACTGGCTGTAAATCTTAAGTCGTTATGTTATCTTATTTCAAAATCCATTGAGTATGTGTCATGTGTCACTCGGTTGATCCATATTTTTACAAATTCTAAATTTGTTACCACAACGTTATACAAAAGGGAAGTAATTCAGGCTAAAAACGAAATTTCAAACAATATTTAGATATACTGAATTGTTAAGTTGATCCACGGGAATTTAAAGTTATTTCAATAAAATATTATACAAGTCGGTCTATCACACATCCCTCTACAAATATATTTCTCCAGGAAAACCGGGCTTAGTGACATTGTATAAGTATGTACGTATTAAGGTTAAGAAAACTCTCCTAAATGACAAAAAGGTCATGCTCTTTGATTTAACTTTAAGTTCTTGGATAATATTGAACTATGTCTAAGACTTATTTTTTCTCATGAATCATGTTAAAATATCTTCTGTCATTGCTATGGTAACCGATTTCTGAACAGTATCCATATTAAGAAAAAGAGGGGTTAGTGGTTGAAAACAGTAGCTAAGTTTCTCTAAAAGCTAAAATTCACGATTTAGATATGTTTTTTTTCAAAAAAGGAATATAATTCTAAAATGGGAGACAATTTTGGAAAGTTTACGCCAAGAACTCATCAAATACTGGATTTATGAACTTCTTGTTAACGTAACGTCAATTAACCTTTGAATGCATTAGCGACGTCACTCACCAAGTAGACGGGAGTGGTTAGTTTTAAAAGTCTGTAACTTTGTAATTTGATGTTATATTTTACTCAAATTTTCAGAAACTGTTCACAAGAGTCTTGTCTTTCTAATGCTAAATTATCATGATTTTCATATTTTTGTCACTAAGCCAGGTTTTCCTGGAGATCGGCTCATATATAATATATATATATATAATACAAGGAACGCAACGCCTTTCCCCTCTAAAATGGAAGCCAGTGCTAACAAAATAGAAGATACAAGCGATCAAGTATGATGGTATAGTATAATGTGAAATCGTCGCTTAAACAAAATTCGTGATTGGCGTGTGCACATAGACTGCGGTTTTGTACAGTAAAACTGTGCAATATCCGGTGTACGTTTCCTCACACTGATGACGTAAATTAGACGTTCACCGCAAGTTTTCATACTCTTCAGTCACTTAGTTCACTAGTGCAGTAACACACACATATATATACTAGTATATCCATGATTCTCATCATTACGTGTACTTTAAACTCAGCTTTGTGAGGATTACATGAAGTTATCTAGTAATTATGAAGAAAATTCGAAAGGTAGCGTTAGAAGTCCCGTTCAGATTGTATACATGTATAGTTTTAAAGTTTACAGCAGGCAAATAAAACATTAACGGAATGAAGACGCGGGTGTTTTATTATTGTTAGTCATTGAATGTTTCAAATCCGATTGGCTTCCCAACCTGTCTCTCAAGACAAAACGGACATTACTCCACCAGTCGGTAAACACCAGTACGGTTCGACACTACAGATAAATTTGAAGGGCAAGCTCTTTTAAAAGTTACTGTAATAAACTAAGAATGATGTTTTCTGTTTTGTGATGCGAACTCTGAGTCCAGTCTCCCATTGAAATTATCGAAACGACATCTGGCAACATTTGAGATGAGTTTTAGCTCAGATTGAGAAGTTTCGGGAGATCGGGGTCAGGTAACCATATCATTGATAAAAAATAGTAAAAAATAGTAATAAATAAAAATAATGTTTTCACTGAAATTTATTTTATATACTAGTACATGTCGATTGCCTGATCGGGCAATAAAATTATCAATTTATACCTTAGAAGAACTGGCCTGTACGTAAAGACATTTGACCAAGGGATAATCTGAAGACATGTTTCATATCACAACATGTACGTATATCTAAGATCCTACCGTTCAAGTCTAGATTCTGAGATATCTAGCCTTGAAAACTACCAAGTTGACCAGTCTAAACTCATTGTGTTTATTTGCCCTGGCAACATTCTTCTATTCAATGATATACTTACTTGCCAGGTCGCCAAAACGGCAAAAGGAACGAAAAACACTGAATACCTCAGAATCTTAACAATAGATTTTTTAAAATAATTCTGGACTGTAGGATTTTAGATAAACCTTTGGTGGTACGAAATGTGCAATCAGATCATTTCCATGTCAAAAATCCTCTAGCACAGTCTACGTTAGAGGTGATGGTGTTATTGTGAAATAATTCTTGTATCCCGAGAGGGTGTGCCGCGTGATGACGAGGGAAAGTACTGACAAGAACAGAAGCAAGGAAGGACAGGTTAGTTTTTCACAAGTGGTCGCTTTCATTGCCCGATCAGGCAAGTTGTTTGGGAAATCCCCGAATTGCACCCCACGGTATAACGAGTTTTGAATCTCGATAATAAAGCACTTGACCGTATATTATACGAAAACGAAAGTGAAACTATCGCGGCTAGACACACGTCACTGGTTTTTGATACACTCCCTGACATGAGTCATATCTATAAATACACACACACACTTCATTTATTATACAGATGTATACATATATATTATCTATCATCAAACAACACCGTACGTGTATATGCTGTTGTCGTATTGTTAAACTGGGAGAATTATATTGACTGTAAGTAAATCTTTAATTACGTATACACCTTATTAAACATTTCTTTTTCATGTACAATAAGTAATACTAGTCTCTCTGACTACTGGTAGTTAGTCTAGAAAAGAAGCTTGTATCGTGACATGTTCATTTTCACTCTCACAAGACATGTTTATGTTATTGTTGTTGTTTTTTCTCCCTTTCTTCTTTCGCTGTGAATGGGTGACATTATCAAAGTGTGATAAGTTGAACAGATTCAGTGAAGAATAAGGTCATACAATTTATGTTGTTATTTTTTACTTCACATAATACATGACATACAAATGTATATATACATGTATATGCATTATTGTAAGGTGTGGCGAGGGATGGTTCCCCGACCTTCCCACACCTATATGACGGGGGAAAAATGGGCTGCATGATACAGCTGAAAAAAAACGAGAGTACACTCCGGTCTCGGTTGGTCTAAAATTATTAAAAAGCATGATAAGATATGTTTGTAAAACCTGTATATCCCATGACTGTAAAAAATAAATACATGTAATAAAGATATGCATCTGTAACCTGAAGAAGCCATCTAGGCTAAACGGTGTTGATGAATAGATTCGTGTTTAGTCGTTATACATACCGGAGAAAAACGGAAATGACCGAGATTTAACGATTGATAAGGGTATTATCAAGGCCCATGACTGATAAAGACCACGGTGACCTTTGAATCACTGACCGTAAATCGGTAGTATCCATCTACTGATGGTGACCAACATCCATACATAGTCCCAAACGACTGGAAACAGGTTGGTCTACCGGTCGTTGTTTAGTTGTCGCTATACAGAGGTTACATTTATAGTAAATATCATCATAGGGAACTGTTGAAGTTGTTGAACTATAGATTGAGGTTGTTGCTCTACAGAGGGCTATTCTAGGGAGGTTGTAATTCACATGACATTGGCTCTTTCGTTCATGTAAAGTTCACTACATGTATATTTATGTATTGTTCAAGATCTGGGGTGTGCAGTCCCAAGCTGGGTCGAACTTGTATGGAATGAGGAACAACAGAACACAAGTGTTGAATTGAAAATGGGCGTTTATTTGGAAAATGCCATAAAACCATAAGATAAAGCAAACTATTTGTTTATGTTCTAAAATGACATAACTGGGCGAACAATAAACCCATAAAATGTTATAAGTAGGTGTATACATGTAGACTACATAATATGATCATCACACATGTATAAGACGCGTATTTATATAATTACCCATAAGTGCACCTACTCCTGGAGGCACTTATACAGTGTGGCAATACCACGTGACTTTTGACTACAGTTACAAGAAGAAATTTGTAAACATTGGAACACAAATATAGCCATAAGTATTTTATTTCTTTATCGATTTCTATAAAATATACGCCACGCTAAGTGGAATGGAATTTGCTTTCTGTGAAATATAAGATCTTTTTCAGCAGTTTTACCGATTTTTCCATTACCCTGTGAAACCTACACGTTCCACGGTTACAAAGGGTAAATGGCAAAACGGCACATTCGCTGAAATATTTTTTATAATTCATGGAAAGCAAATAATTGTCCCCTTAGCGTGGCTTATATTTCATAAAAACCGATGAAGAAATAAAATACTTAGGGCTATTTTATTTTCAATGTTACCAATTTCTTCTTGTAACTGTAGTCAAAAGTCACGTGGTATTGCTACACTGTTATAGCTATGCAGTTTTCAATTCATAATAAACTTTTTGTTTGTTAATATTTTTGAACAAAAGTTGTGTATTTGGTTGTTAGGCGACGCACAACGTAATCCAACTTTTAAATGACAACATTGCATAGTCTTAACGCACAGGAGGACACATTCGTACCGATATGCGTTTTAGGCCGGAGCAGGTTTTGTGAAGTCACAATTTTACGCAACGCTGAATTATGTGCTAGCGTTTCCAAAATCTTAAACCATTGTTATGACGTCACGCTATTGTTCTCATCGTCCAATATATTTAATATTGGACGGCTATCAATGGCTTACTGTCCAATATTTTTACTTAACTGTCCAATATTACTACACACAAATATTGGACTGCTACAATAAACAAAAAGAAAACACGGAAATACCAATGACTACTATTTTTAATAAAGATGCATGCATAATACATATCAAATATATTAAATAACTACGTGTTACATCATCATGATAGTCCATCAGCACTCATAATAGTCAATTGTTTAGAATAGCACGAGAAACGAGACACCACCTCCCCGACACTTTACTTTCATTTTCTGTTCATCTATAGCACCATCATGTTGGTATATAATCCTGTACATTGGGAAGTTTGTTGTAACGTACGTGCTGTAACTGGTTCTTCGTCATGTAATTTGTCTATGGTCAGTGATATCTTCTAGAAACCCTGCAAACAATCTTCGTTCGTTGATCTGAAATGAAAACAACACTATAAACACGCATAGAGACATGTATACATGACATGGGTGGCCACAGGACGTATAACAGTGGCAGCTAAAGGACTATTGGCTACAAGGGGCGACTAGATGATTCATGGCTACCAGGGGCGACTAGAGAGAGGATCCATGGCTACCAGGGGCGACTAGAGGATTCATGGCTACCAGGGGCGACTAGAAGATTCATGGCTACCAGGGGCGACTAGAGGATCCATGGCTACCAGGGGCGACAAGAGAATTCATGGCTATCAGGGGCGACTAGAGGATTCATGGCTACCAGGGGCGGTTAGAGGATTCATGGCTACCAGGGGCCGAAAGTGGATTCATGGCTACCAGGGGTGGATGGAGAATTCATGGCTACCAGGGGCGACTAGAGGATTCATGGCTACCAGGGGCGGTTAGAGGATTCATGGCTACACCTGTACACGGGGCGGATGAAGAATTCATGGCTACCAGGGGCGACTAGAGGATTCATGGCTACCAGGGGCGGTTAGAGGATTCATGGCTACCAGGGGCTGAAAGTGGATTCATGGCTAGCAATGACGGATAGAGGATTCATGGCTAGCAATGACGGATAGATGATTAATGGCTAGCAATGACGGATAGAGGATTCATGGCTAGCAGGGGCGGCTAGAGGATTCATGGCAAGCAAGGGATGGAGGATTCATGGCTAGCAGGGACGGATAGAGGATTCATGGCTAGCAATGACGGATAGAGGATTCATGGCTAGCAGGTGCGACTAGAGAATTGATGGCAACCAGGGGCGGCTAAAGGATTCATGGCTACCAGGGTCGACAAGTGAATTCATGGCTACCTTTGGGGGGGGGGCTACGTGATAATTCACAGCAGGGATAGATACAGGTTCTATAGGTATTTGACATTTTAAAACTTGATGGCAATTATTTATGAAGTAAAATAACAGTTTTTGAGGAACTGATTTATATATATTTTTTACGCCGAATGAAAAATAATACCAACCTTTCACTTGCTCAGATGGTGAAGTAATCCAAATTCACATAAAGGTTGTTTTTGTGTGACACTAACATCATTTATGTTTCACCATTCACAATGTCAGAAATTAAATCCAATTTAAATATGAAGTTTCACATATTCCATATTATTTTGAATGACAAAAACTTCTCTTCCGATGTATAAAGACGCCATTTTTGTGAGACAGTTTAGGCGGGTAAATTGAACACCTACACGGCTAGTAAAATCTAGTCATGATTTCTACACAGTGTGTGTAAATTCATTGTTGTTGGATTAGTTCGTGAGATCATATTTTCACGTGTCAGATTAATCTGTTAATGGATTGACAACATGAGGTTAGGGAAGGGGTCATTTTGTTGCATTTGAAAGAAGGAATTATGTTTGTTTTGTCCTTTCAGTTCCGTCGCTATCTATATTTTTTGCAGACAACTGTTGTAGTAGTAACCATTTTGTTGCAACAAAACGATTATTAACAATATTTAGTTTTTAAACAATGGTTTAAGTAAGATATACGACTCAAACTGTCAATTATGAAATATATTGAA
This sequence comes from Spisula solida, assembly GCA_947247005.1. Classification (NCBI taxonomy): domain Eukaryota; kingdom Metazoa; phylum Mollusca; class Bivalvia; order Venerida; family Mactridae; genus Spisula; species Spisula solida. The sequence goes on along the minus strand of OX365945.1, from coordinate 44,395,700 downwards.
CTATCTTCGGCGCTGGCGCGCCTCAGATAGTCCAATATTTTTCATAATGGACAGTTTTCGTCGTATATCTATTACTTATGTGTTATAAAACGAAATATACTAAAACATTATCACACATCTTTTAACTACACTTGCTTACAATATCAACAAAATACGTTTAATATGATAATAAATACTGTGATAGTGATATTTGTGTAAGTGCAAAGTCAGTGTAGCAATACCACGTGACTTGTGGCTACAGTTACAAGAAGAATTTTGTAAACATTGGAAAATGAAACAGACCAAGTAGAAATGTGTAAAAATTGGAACATGAATGTAGCCATAAGTATTTCATTTCTTCATCGATTTCTATGAAATAAACGCCACGCTAAGGGTATGGAAAAATCGGTAAAGCTGCTGAAAAAGATTTTATATTTCATGGAAAGCAAATAATGTTCCCCTTAGCATGGCGTATATTTCATAGAAATCGATGAAGAAATAAAATACTTATGGCTACATTCATGTTCCAATTTTTACACATTTCTACTTGGAACTGTAGTAAATAACCATGTGGTATTGCTACACTGAAAGTTATAAGTGTCTCCAAGTGTTCAGCGAATCGGTGTTGTACTTAATACTGTATACCGTATTTATTACAACGACTCACATGCATTCATTTAATACCACGGACATTATAAATAACATAAAAAATAATAGCGATAATTTAAGTATGCTATTTGATCACAGCCAACAGAACTCATGTATCAGAATTTCAATTCAACAGATATAACCATCTTAACCGTACTCAAGGTATCTCGAAGTTAATAAACATCCACATACTAAGTTTGAACCCCCAGAACATTCCACGACCCTGATATTTCAGTTGCGTTAAGTTCTGTCTTCACCAATATTCAGTGTAGCAATGCCACGTGACCTTGACATCACTTAAGGCTACAAATCCAAGACGAAAATTGCTTCGGTTCGAAATAAAAAAAATAGCCGGAGTTATTTTATTTCTTCATCGATTCCCATGAAACATACACCAGTCAAAGGGAAAATAATAAATGCTTTCCCGAAATATATAATTGTTTTCAGCGGCTGGACCGTTTTTTCAGCACCCTGTGAAACATTCGGAGTTTCAAGCCGTCTTCTTTTCAAAGATTTACAGGGTGCTGGGGGTCATTTAATGATAGGAAAGCTCACATTTTTTCTTTATGCTGGCGTATGTTTCATAGACATCGGTATAGAAATAAAATACTTACCGCTATTTTGGTTTTCGAAGCAAAGCAAATTTTGTCTTGGATTTGTTGCATTTGGTGATGTCAAAGTCACGTGGTATTGCTACACTGAATATTTATAAAACATGATCCGTCATATTTACTTACTAGCCAACTTGTTTGACATTACCATTTCAGGTGCAACACTGTGCGAATTTATTCTACTTGATTCGGTGGCCCACGTTACGAGATGGGGGAAATGCAAACGATGGAATGTTATCTTGCCGCTTTGGAAGAACAGAGTCGAGAAAGCAAAAACGACATCAGATTTGGTCAAAACGTGATTTATATTAATACGTTTTTGAAGAGGTTCGGGAAGGAAAGGGTGTATGTGGTAGGAAGCACGGGTGAAAAAACCAAGCTGACAAACTCTAAGGACGATGGGGATGCAGATTTTCTGATGGTATCCGGCGTGTATGAAATAGACCAGGACCAACTAGAGTTTAATGAGCATAATGGATGTTATCTCCGAATTCGAGCCGACGGTAAAAGTGAAGCAATCGGTTTGGAAACAATTGAGGATAAATACATAGCTGCCAATTCGCTGCGTGAATTAAAACCGGAACTATTTACTATCTTGAGGGCGATCCATGCTCACGTGACGGCCACGAGAAATTGTCTTCCGGAAATAGGAATTGAAGATACTGTTATATCAGTGCCATCAAAAGTTGGTCTTGCAAATTCACGCTACCGTAGGTTGAAACTAGACGACAAACTCCAAGCTCGATTCAGGCAAAGTCGTCTTGGTAACGCATGTACGAGGAATGAAGAAACAACAACAGCTCTAGAAGAACGTTGGAAAAATGTCCCACAACACGAGAGTGATATGAAGGTACTACATCGTGTATTCAAGGTGCTATGGCAAGCGGTTAATCTTAGAGATAACAAGAATGACGCATCCCAGATATCATTCACTACTGGGCTTCTTGAAGGTGTCATGAAACGACCACAACTTCCAACTGTAAAGCTGTTCTACCATGGTCCTTGTGATACTGGCAGTGGGGCGAATGGAACTGAAGAAGAAATATCGACTAAAGACACAAATTCAGCAGTCTGTCAGAATGTGGACACCCAAGATGAAGATATCGACTTGGCAGGGATGCAAAATACATACGGAGAAAAAAATCATATGGATTTCGTTCCTGCTCTAAGACTGACAGGAAAACTGGACATCATGAATCGGTGGAAAGATAGAGCTGAAAAGGCGAACATGGACAGTAAGTTGATCAACGACATTTACGAAACGGATATTTTTGTTGTTTCAAGAGTTGCTCCAAATAATTCAAATTCCGAAACTGATTTTTGTTTGTCATTTAACATTGCAGAGATGAAATTAGTATTGAACATGACATCTATGCAAAGAAAAGTGTTTCTGATAATGAAAGCTTTCTTGAAAAGTGTGTTTGAAATACGCCACCAGAAGAACAATCGAGACCTCAAACTTAAGACATACCATATTAAAAATGTATTATTTTGGCTATTTGAATTGAACCCTGAACTGTCATTTGAAGAAGACGCTGTTGAAAACATCATGATCGTCACACGACGTGCAACAGACTTTCTGAAAGACAAACTTGAGAAGAGAATACTTCCCCATTATTTTGTTGGTAGCAACCTATTCTCTGACTTCCAAGTTGAAGATTATCGTATCTTAGAAGAATGTGTCCATGAAGTATTAGATGATCCAGTCAAAGGTTTAAAATGCTATTTCGATCTCAATGATGGTAAGCCTTCCGACATCGTGTTCACTGTCGAGGAGATCAAATGTTTACTAGAGATGTCAAGCGACGGAGGCAGGAATAAACACGTGGATCGACTTGAAAATGCAATTGTGGATTTACAGAGAGGTTTTAACCAAGGACCACGTGATGAAGAGATGAGGTCTCCTATAAAAGAGGCGATTTTAGACATTTTTCGATTATTTCTTGAAGACGAGCAGGTTATAGATACGAAGATATTTCAACAAATCAACATGTTAATTACGCAAGGAAGAACACACACAACTCCTGAAGTAAATGCCTACATACGCACCATTGCTGATCTTCTAAACGGCATTGGGATATTTTCGCGAGATATCAAACAGTTCATTGACAGAATCGGTGGCCGACCAAGACTTGAACAATTCCTACGTGGTGCGTTTACCGGAACTCCTGTAGACTTCTCTAAAGCTCTTGATGAGCAAATACTGGAAACTATCGACCGTTATCTATCCTGTCAAGATGAAGAAGAAGAAGAAATGGCTGGCGAGTTGATATACAAACTTGTTGGCTACTTCTCTGGGAGAAAAACATTTCCAAGATTGTCTGGACTGGTTTAATTGTCTGGACTGGTTTAATTGTGATGAAGCCCTTACATGTACTGTGTAGGCTACTTGTACCATTTTTGCAATGAACATGTTCATGTTATGCTGATGACAGTTGTTGTAACTTGTAATGATGATCGATGCAGAACGTCTAACCAATGTAGGCCTATGTTTGATCGTTTTTTATCATGTGTTTCAGCAATATGTCCATGGTATGCTGATGACAGTTGTTTTAGCATGTAATTGATGCAGAACGTCTAGCCTGCACAATTTAATGAATGTATGTGTGTCGTGTTTTGGCGTGTGTTTTAGCAATATGTCCATGGTATGCTGATGACAGTTGTTTTAGCATGTAATTGATGCAGAACGTCTAGCCTGCACAATTTAATGAATGTATGTGTGTCGTGTTTTGGCATGTGTTTTAGCAATATTTCTATGGTATGCTGATGTCAGTTGTTTTAGCATGTAATTGATGCAGAACGTCTAGCCTGCACAATTTAATGAATGTATGTGTGTCGTGTTTTGGCATGTGTTTTAGCAATATTTCTATGGTATGCTGATGTCAGTTGTTTTAGCATGTAATTGATGCAGAACGTCTAGCCTTCACAATTTAATCAATGTATGTTCGTCGTGTTTTTGGCATGTGTTTCAGCAATATTTCTATGGTATGCTGATGTCAGTTGTTTTAGCATGTAATTGATGCAGAACGTCTAGCCTGCACAATTTAATCAATGTATGTTCGTCGTGTTTTTCGCATGTGTTTTTAGCAATATTTCTATGGTATGCTGATGTCAGTTGTTTTAGCATGTAATTGATGCAGAACGTCTAACCTGCACAATTTAACCAATGTATGCTTGGTCGTGTTTTATCATGTTTTTTCCAGCAATATTTCACAGGCATATGTATGTACACTTGTACGTGTAAACAAAGGAGAATACCTCTATATACATGTATGCTTGGCTTTCGGTCACCTCCCTTTTGCAAATGCAATTGTTTTACAATATTTCGTTTTACAAGTTGTATTGTTTCTGTGTTCATGTAAACTATTTTAATGCAAATTAATAAATATATAAAATACAACTACTTGTATTCAGTTCTAACCTATACTTCCGCAATCAGTTGACATCGTCTTCACTATTATTTTATGTACGCAGGGGCGTAGCATAGTCGGAATCTATGTGTAGGCCACGTTAATTTAGGGGGTTCGGGGGTATGCTCCCCGGAAATTTTTTAATTTCTATATCGTCGCAAGTGCATTCTTTGGCGTTTTCAGACTAAAAAACAAGAACAAATACGACTCTCAATTGTGATAGGGTAAATATAATTTATCAAAATATCTAAATCATTAACATGAATGAAAAATCACAGAACTAGGACTCTACAGTATTGTCTAGATTCCATACAAACATAGATTTCCTTATTGTATGAGGGTCCGGGGACATGCTCCCATGAATTTTTTTATATTATATTCTGTCGTATGTTTTCACTGGGCTTTTTTTAGACAAAATATCAATGGCAGTCCAAGTGAGTTTGACACTCCTATACCCCATACCCTCATTGATTTTTATTGTATTTTCGGCATTTTAATTTGTTCGACTTTCTGTGAAAAAGTGTAGGCCGTGGCCTATATGGCCTAGAGGAAGTTACGCCCCTGGTACGTACGGCACTTCTATCATGTAATTACACGTTCAAAAGTGCTGTACAATCACAATTTATGAAGACCCCTATACCTACACTCAGTGTGAATAAGCCTTCGTACAATTAAATGCGTTTTCGGTGCCTTCTTGTGTTTTACGGTCTAGGTGCCGTTCGCAGTGCATTCCAGAGTGTTACTGTACATAAGCTATTTCTGTGAAATATCGCCATGATTTTCATAGTAAATATCGAAACAAAATGTCTAATGTGTACGTTAGACTCCCATTTTGGAGATATCAAAATTTAACTGATTTGGACAATTGACCAATTTGATTGCCAACTTCATGCTGTTAGGCTGCTAAGCTGCCAGGTTCACGCTGTCAAGCTGTTAGGCTGTCAAAATCACGCTGCTTAACTCTGCGCATTTATACAGGGTGTTAAAAGTTTGTTCTCAAAATTTAAATTCATATTTATTTTACCGGAGCTATATAGGCAGTGTACAATGTTAATTTCTTATACTTACAGCTTCAATTAATGCCAGACAAGAGTAGAACAATGGTAGAACCCTCTGGAATTTAACCTGAAAATTTTACATACTTCTGACTTCAGAAAAATAAACTATTGAAACTTAAATATTGTGAAAAAACTTTTTTAACACACTGTAGATATACGTAAGTACTATATATGTGACATTGGAAGCGCCTGGCTGCGCGGTACCTTCATGAGCATTTGCAACATTGGTGTTCATATTGTTCACTATTTACCGTGACTTCAACGTTCACATAGGTTTCGAATTCAAGAGCCGAAAAAGATCTTATTTTATCTGAGCATAACCAATGGAGAAAACGTCATCTGACGAGTTTTGAAGAGCACCTGTGAGCATTATTTAATGTGTCTTATACGCCTATCAATAGTTTGCTCCAGGGGGAGCGCCTTGCATACACGAGGCTTAAGACACAAGACGATTCCCGACATGCGGGATTTGACACGTCGAATGATCCCCATTCCCGGGAAATATAGACTTTGGTCGGATTTTAGATCACGGTACATGTATTAGGGAATGTATCAATTTAGACGCTTTAAAAAACATTAAAATACACCATACATCTCCTCGGTGGGGATTTAGACAAAATGTTTGGCTTTAGATTGGGGAATTAGACAAAAAACTTATCTTATTCCCCTGGGTCCAGTTGTATTATTCTACTTGTGTATAAATTAAATAAATCGAGTTCTCTCCCTTTGACCAGTATTTTGTGTTTCACTTCACACGGGTTAAGAAATTCATAATATATCACAAAATACAGAGTTTTGGCCAGATTTCTTATATACATGTAGTAAATGAGCGAAAAAATGGGTGTGTCAAAACTCTGTATTTTGTGATATGATTTCTTAGGCCTTTGATAAGTGAAACAAGCATGTCAATTATAAAAGTAGCATAATTATATTCAAGCGCGTAATCATCTTAAGAAAAGCTTCGGAACACATAAATCATGCATTCAGCTCCATTACCCATAACAAAGGACACGGTTCATTAATGGTTTATTTTGGCCCTGTGATTTAAAACAAATAGAATTGCACGTTCCCATAAAAAGTCTTGAAAACGGGCCAGAAATCATTTTTGGCTAAATATGACATACTATTTCGAACGTCGGTTGGAGATAAATTCAAGAAAACATAGAGCTGGTGTTACAGGTTGTCGACAGCCTACCACCAGAAAGCCATCTACAGGTAAGTATTTGTAAGGAGGGCCATGATTTATATAGATTGACGGTTGGCCATAAGTAACAGTAATAAATCGTAATTCGATTTCAAGATTTTCCCATTTTTGAGAGTTCCTAAGAACCTGGGAAGAATAAATTACTGTCCCTGTAAGAACTATCTGGGCAAAAAATGCCAATATATATTTACAGTTAGAAGCTCCTGTTGGATATAAGGCTTTATAAAGCACGGAATTAAATAATACATGTATGTGTGAGATAGTAATTAATTCTATGACATAAAATAAGATTAAATTAATTAAATATCGTCAAATGTCGTTAATTTACTGATGTTATTTGTCCTGTCCGTTTATTTAGAAAACTACTGTTTCGAATGTGATCATTAAATGATAGTTTAACTCAGAAAAAAAACTAATTAATTATTGCTCGTGTTTACAATCTATGTACAGTGTATGTCAACACAGGGTCCCTATATATTAATTAATATGGTCAACTTTTAAAGTAATTTTAAAAATAAACTACTACTTCGTCATACAGTATTTGCATTGTCAATGCTGACATGTAGCTTTATTTAGTTATTCAGTGATTTTAAAATTTGAGTTCGTTAATCAATACATCCTTCCGATGATTAATATGCAGCAAAGTTGAGCATTTTGACAGCTGTCAAAACCACGTGTATTTGTTTTGATTCACCATCGGATGTTGTATCTGCGCATGCGCAGCGCATATTTATCCGGGCACCTGCAAGTCTAAAAACCAATATGGCGGCTACGGGTGAGGGTGGTGGAAAGGAGGAGATAAAAACGCATTTTATCACCCGAGAAGGAACTTACAGGCTTATGCCATTATCTGAATATTCTAAACCGACAAGAGTACCATATAATGGACAAACAAATACTCCAGTAAAAGTGTCATTCATCGATGTTGACGATGGGTCAGGTTCTCCGGACAGAATTTGTTTCAATGTTGGCAGGGAACTCTATTTTTATGTGTATAAAGGCGTACGTAAGGTATGTTCTTGTATGATTATTGGATAGCAAAGTACTCAGGTTGATGTTTCTTAGTGTGTACATCAGCAAACATGTCTCTCTTTGACTCTGTTGCTGTTGACATTTTTATTGACATTCCTAGTCAACCAAAACAAGTCGGTCTAACTCTAAGTCATTAACAAATGGATGGGTCTAATTAAATTCAGACCCCTACTGTACAGTTTATTGCAAACTGCAATGCATTTGATTGTTCGCATATTACTTGTGTAAAAACAGGGTTCGCCACATCCATCGGGTTTTATTTGACTCGTGAACCCCGATCCGGGTGATTTTCAAGACGCAAAAAGGACCCAGTGTAATTATAGTCTGTGCGTCATTTGAGACCCAGGGACAATTTCAGTTGTTTCATCACTTATTTCCTGTCGTTAAACTAAAGATTAGCATGTGGTGCATATTCTCCATATCGAGTCGACATTATATGATAAACCTTGTTTTTCCGGACTCCTGAATATAACGTCAGTGGGCCCGCCAAATATGCTGCATATTCAGCATATATAAAAACGGTGATCTCTCCAATAGCGGGAGTGTATAATTATTCTTTTTTCAACGTTTAACCATGAAACTGTAACAGATCTAGATACAAATTTTAGTGCACATTATCATTAAACATCTTTAGGCCTAAAATAAAATATTGTTTGTTTCCCCATCCCCTACCTACCCGACTAAAAAGGGCCCTACCCAAAATATTTTATTGCCCAAATTGAAATAATATTTTTTTTATTAAAAATTGGAAGTGAAAATGTTAATTTTTGTTTACTGACTTCTTTCTTACCATTAAATTTAAGACTGTTGGTGTTCACCTTAAAGTTAATTCTAAATTTCATTATTTGTATGTCTTAACCAATAACTATCATACTGAAACGGTTCCAAAAAATTTTTTAACCCTACCTACCTACCCATTCTAAATCTGCTAGGGTCGGGATGGGGAAACAAAGAATATTTTAAGTTCGGCCTTAGCAAATTAAGTTTGTAACTATTTAATTCCGATAACTTGACCCATGTTTACATTTTCTCGTGAGATTGTTTATAAAATTCCCCGCATAGCGTAACAAGCGTTCTGATTGGACGATAGACAGAATCACCAGATGTTCCGAAATGAGCTATTTTTAGGTTTGTGCTCGGAATGAAGGGAATTGAATCAGGTGGTAGTCTGGGAACTTGACTAATCACTGATGGAAAACATATAAAAATCTTCTTGTCAAAAACTACAATACCTAGAGCTTTGATATTTGGTATGAAGCATCACCTAGTGATCCCCTACCAAGATTGTTCAAATTATGCCCCTGGGGTCAAAATTGGCCCCGCCCCGGGGTCACCGTTTTACAAAGACTTGTATAGGGAAATCATATATAAATCTTCTTGTCAAAAACAACAATGCCTAGAGCTTTGATATTTGGTATGAAGCATCATCTAGTGGTCCCCTACCAAGATTGCTCAAAAATGCCCCTGGGGTCAAAATTGGCCCCGCCCGGGGGTCACCGTTTTACATAGACTTATATAGAGTTCTAAAACATATAAAAATCTTCTTATCTAAAACTACACTGCATAGTTTTGCTATTTGGTATGTAGCATCATCTAGTGGTCCTCTACCAAGATTTTTCAAATTATGCCCCTGTGGTCAAAATTGACCCCCACCTGGGGGTTGCCGTTTTACATAGACTTATATAGGGAAAACATATTACAATCTTCTTGCCTAAAACTACACTGCCTAGAGTTTTGATACTTGGTATGTAGGATCATCTTGTGGTTTTCTACCAAGATGTTCAAATTATTCCCTTGGGTGAAAACTGTGCAGGGTTTCATGTATTATCAGGTGAGCGATATTGGGCCATCATGGCCCTCTTGTTTACACATATCAGTGTTGCCTGCGCTTTTCTTCTGTAACCATTGGTTGGAGTTCAATGAAAGTTTGCATTACTTATCATTATGAAGTCTGGTTGTGCATATTGTCAAAGAACATTGGAGTGACTGTGTCTGGGGGTATTCATCACATTCAGTGATATTTCTTGTTAGATTTTGTACCTTAAGTTACCGGTAACTGTTATGTACCTAAATGAATGATGCAGTCATGAGCTACATTTAGCTCAGTAGCTGTTATGATCCATTGGTCACTTCTGCAGGGCTCGACACTAACGCTGGTCCACTGGTCCGGGACCAGTGAAAATCCAGAAGGACCAGTGAAAAATTCTGGAGGACCAGTAACTGTCCTATTTACAAATTGGGCGCTTTTGCTCTGTCGGACCAGTGGCCAAAATAGTTAGTGTCTAGGCCTGCTTCTGTATATGACTAAATTCGCACATTGTCTACATTTTCTTTGAACATTACAATGTCTTCTTTCCTTGATTGAATTTGACCCAATTTCAAAGGAATCCCTTGAAGTTGTTGAAATAGTGTCAGTGCCTCAAGTCCTTGCATTAATTTATTGGTCGTATTAGTTATTGTTAAATATTATATACTCAAGTGGAAAATTTTGTCTTTAATTTGAAAGCTCTTAATAATACAATTTATTACAATCAAGGGGTCATATTTTTGGCTTTAAAAGGCAGAATCTGGCACTGAATGATCAAAATTTTGCATGAAAGTGAAACTATGTCGCTTATCGGTACATTGAATGATAGTACTCGTAAATACATGTGAATGTTGGTGACTGGTTTGTCTTCACAGGAGCAGGAACTGTTTGTGGACGTGGTGTACTGGGAGACAAATAAATTATTTACCCATTACATCCAGCTTCCAAGACGAATAAATTCAATTTAATTCTAGAATCCAGGACACTTGTGACATAAATTATTAACATGTGAAGCAACTTCTAGGAAATCTGGATGATAATGTTAATAGGAATCTGAAAACTTGTAAAAAGAAATTTCCCTGTTAGTGTTAATTTCCTTAAGGACAGAAATAGTGGAGGAATTAAAGAACTTAGCTTGCAAAGTAATGTTTTCATCAGAGGTTTCACTAGCTTCAGAACTTGAAGGGTCATTTTGATACTTTTGACTTAATTTTCCAATTTTATATATAATCAAAGCACTGAGAGTACTGTTGGGAGGCGATCTGGTTGCTGCTACTAAAGCTTAAACCGACTTTACACGTTAAATGTTCGTTTTCTTACTGCTGATCTTGTCTTGAATATCAAAATAGGCATATGTGACTATATAGGCATGTTGGGTATCTAAATAATTGTTAAAAAGTGCATATTAATTTATATGTAATTTACGTGTATTGAATGCGTATAATACTACGCGCCTATTTATCAGATTCTACAGTACCGTCTTGTAATCACTTCCCTCACAGCGGGAGACAGTCTATAGAAAGCGGCTAGCTAGTACAGCGACACCATATGATTGCATAACAGTACTTTGCAGACCGTATACGATTCATTGATAAAACCATCACTTGACCGTAGTCTGAAGTTTCTAAAAATAGCTTTACAGCCGGGACATTTGATGAACACGTCATTTTCGTACTATGGAACAAGTTCGGTATCAGCCGGTGTAGTGATTTTTTTGGCCAAAATATCGATTTTAACGAACAGTTTCACTTGAAAACCTTAATGTCAAGTTTGAAGTTGGGTCATGTGGGGTCAAAAACTAGGTCAAAAAGTCAAATAAAAGGAAAACCTGGTTAACACTCTTGAGGCCACATTTTTGCTTTATTCTTCATCAACTTTGGTCAAAATGTTTGTCTTGGTGACCTGAAGATCACGTTTGAAATTGGGTCATGTGGGGTAAAAAACTAGGTCAATTTGTCAAATAATAGTAAAACCTTGTTAACACTCTGGAGGCCACATTTTTGCATTAACTTTCATGAAGTTTAGTCAAAATGTTTATCTTGATGACCTTAAGGTCAAGTTCAAAGTTTGACCATGTTTAGCAGGTGAGCGCCCCAGGATCTATGATCCTCTTGTTGTAAATTTCGAGGGGTCAAAACCCCTACTCCCTAATCAAATGGAACACCTGGGAATCTAAAAACTTGTAAATAGGAAATTCCCTGTTAATTTCCTTAGGACAGAAATAGTGGAGGAATCAAAGAACTCAGCATGCAAAGTAATGTTTTCATCTTTCCATAGGTTAACCATTAACTACATTTGTATTTCTCATTACAGGCAGCTGATTTAACCAAACCAATTGATAAACGTGTATATAAGGGAACCTTTCCAACATGTCATGATTTTAATGAGATGTTCATCTCCACAGAGAGTGTACGATTATTGGTTGGCTTTACTGCAGGTCAGGTGCAATTGATAGATCCAATTAAGAAAGAACTTAGTAAATTATTTAATGAAGAGGTAAGTACAGCTTTGTTGTGTTATAGTTTTAAAAAATGGTACTTTTCAAAAATTTATGTAACTGATATCACAAAAGTTGGCAAAAATGGTTGAACATTCGGTCCATTTTGACATTTGTGGATGAAGGCCAGTCTGTCAGACTGGTTTGGGAATGAAAATTATTTTTTGTGATAACTGATGTAAATGACATGAGCTTGGCCAATTTTTTAAACAGTACCTGTCCAACTCTGTGAAGTTTCAGGATAAGAATAAAAACTGTTTATACAGACCCTACGTTCTACATTTTGTCTTTTATATACATCAATATTATTGATGTATATAAAAGACAACTCCTTTTCTCTTTCTTTGGGAAACTATTTCCCTTTACATTCTCAAACAACATAAAGATAATCACAAACCCAAAATTAAGTTTTGTTAAAGGACTCTGTACATGTAGTACTTACTACTATATCAAATATATTTGAAGGCATTCAAGACAGTTTCTGGTATGAAAGATGTGTAAAAAAATTTACAATAATTTAATTTGTTCAAACTTTGACTTTGTATTAGAAAGAATAGTCTAAGGACAGAATAATACCAACAAAACTGTAGCTCAATTTGTTTGTTTAAGAGTAAAGTTAAAAAAATGTTTGGGGGAAAAATATACCAAACATCTATATACACAAGAAACAGCTTCGATTACTGTTAATTGATAATAAATGTAAATACATGAATATAATCTTGAAAAAGTTGGTAGCCCGAATTTCTAAAAAAATGTGACATTTAAAATACCATAATTTATGTTACATGATGGGTATATGTCCCCCTGGCTCTGTCCTAATTCGTAGACACTCTAATATTTATAAAATCATGACATTTGAAACCTAAATTGTTATCATCATATGTTACGTGGTGGGCATCTAATATCTATATCTAGTGAATGAGAGACCAGTGAGACGATACAGACCCCTATGACGTGGTGGGCATCTAATACATTTTGTATGCCCCTGTGGTTAAGTATGATCAATGTCAGGTGTACAAGTTATTCCTTTTCATTTTTCAGAGACTAATAGACAAGACAAAAGTTACATGTATCAAGTGGATACCTGGTTCAACCAATCAGTTTCTGGTATCGCATGTTAATGGGCAGATGTATGTTTATAACGAAGAACTGCCTTGTGGCCCTGCTTCTCCACATTATCAGCCCTTTAAACAGGGAGACTGTTTTGCTGTGTACACGTGTAAGGCTCGTAGCACTAGAAATCCTTTATATCGATGGGTAGTAGGTTCTGGGGCTATCAATGAATTTGAGTTCTCACCGTGTGCCAAGTACTTGGCTGTGGTTGGACAAGACGGTTACCTCAGAGTGTTTAACTATGATTCAATGGATCTATTAGGCTCAATGAAAAGTTATTTTGGTGGTTTATTGTGTGTGTGCTGGTCACCCGACGGTAAATACATTGTAACAGGGGGCGAGGATGATCTCGTGACTGTGTGGTCGTTCCATGAAAAGCGGGTAATATGTAGGGGTCAGGGTCATAAATCATGGGTTAGTGCTGTTGCCTTCGATCCTTACACGACCACTATAGAAGTCTGTGATTCAACAAATGAAGAGGAATCCGTGAAAAAAACTGAACACAAAAATGGTTCAAATAATTCTGTGTTAGCTAATGGTATTTATCACCATTCAAATACGCATGATGCGCGGAAACAGACTCAAGTTTCGACAACTACTAGTGCTAGTTCTGTTATTACGTGTTACAGATTTGGATCTATAGGTCATGATACGATGTTATGTTTATGGGACCTCACTGAGGATATTATTAAACTGCCTTGTGGTAGAATACGAAGCAGTGTTGTTGCCTCCAACCCTACTCCAACATATGCTAGTAATACTATACCACGTTGTAATAGTGGCACTACAAAAACAAACTCCGTAGCAAACGATGTGTCTGTGATCGATGGAAATGCTTATGCAATCGGAAACTCAACTGTTAATGCAACTACTAAATTCGCTACTTTATCGTTAGGGGACCGTAGAGATCACTCAGAAAAAAAGGAACACAAAAGGAACTTTAGTCTGGCAGGTCGTAGTAGTGATAAAACGCAAACTCTGAAAGCGAATAACATACGACCGCCGGACAATGCTATGAAATTATTAGGGACTCCGGCATGTCCCCGATTGACTGAAGCCCCTTTGTTAGAACCTTTAGTATGTAAAAAGATATCAGTTGATAGATTGACTTCACTGGTGTTTCGTGAAGAGTGCCTAGTTACAGCATGTCAGGAGGGGTTAGTTTATACCTGGGCTAGACCCGGATATGTGGTGAGTATATAAATTTTGTTTTCATCTGTTTTGGTTTAACGCTGTTCCTCAACAATTATTCAGTTTTAGCAGCAGCTGATTCATCTAACCAGCTTTCCAGAATTGTATTCTTACCAGTACTAACTTACCCTTCCACCAGGAACCAGCAACTTTGCCACAAGTGGAGGGAAATCAACATTTCATGAATGGGACCAACTTGCTGCTGCTGGACTTAAACCTGGAACACTGGGTTACAAATGCAGCACTCTAACCCAGGGGTGTCAATTTTCCGGATTTATCCGGAATTCCGGATTTGTCAATCCTTGAAGAGCTATGCTTTCTGACCAAAATAAAAAATTATTTGATGAAAGTATCTCTAGAAATGGCAAAGTTATGGTCAATTATATCTGCTCTGAAGGATTTTCTTCTATAAAAAGTTTGAAAACTGAGTTATGTATGGTTGACGACTTCTAGTTTGTCAAAAATGGTCAGCCGCATTTGATTTTCAGGATTTTTAATTTGGCTCTGTTGACACCCCTGTCTAACCACTGAGCCGCCGCCACAGCAAATAGTATATTTGTACCTTTTTGTGTAAATATGAAATTGAGTCACATGAGAAAACATTGTTGCAACATTCCAGTATGTATTTAACATACCTACTACCTAGGCTTTGTTATGTTTCTGGTACTTAGACAGCCTGAGATATATGGTTTCAAGTTTGAAGAAAATGGAGGCTTAAATATGATATTGGAGTTGCCTTTACCTTTTACTAGTTTTAGTTATAATGATATTAATTTACTACTATTATTTTCTTCAGGGGTTGACTCAACAGCACACAGTAGTTAGTGTAAGTTAATTTACATACCTGATTATACTCTGTTAGACACATGGGAAGTATTACAAATTCATTTAATAATATGCAAACACATGTAAAATTAAGGACAGATCATGCACAATTTGCAGAAATGGGTCTATCAGTGTCGTGATCCACTCAGTGTGACAGATAAATTTTCTGTTTGAAATACTACACTGACACTGACAGTGGGAAACATTTCAATGTGATATGTTTCAACCAGGAATGTTACAAATGAAATCTTTGAGACACCGCTCCCTACAGTCCTCTGAGGCTTTGATTTCGTATAAACATATTACAGAATATTTAAGATTGTAACTGAACTCGCTTCATTAAGTTTGTCTCATTAACAAGGTAATGCTTTATGGGCATTATCATTATTTTATTGATTCTCCTTCCTGCCTTGCAGAGCAATATAAATCTCTTAAATGAGAATATTTAATATAAAAGGAAGGCATAATTGGTCTAGAAACGTTTTGCAGTATTTGGCATTTGAATTTATCTTCTCTACACATTGATTAACTAGTATGTGGCAAAGTTGTTGGTTGAGGCACTGGTTAGCACTGGTTGGTATTCCAGTAATACTTGGTAGATCATCTGACTGTTGTAACTTGTATATTGTTCCTGTCACATTGGTTTGACGCAACTGTTTTCATTTCTATGTAAATGGTGACAATGGCCCTTGGGGAGCGCCAGCGGAAGCCCTGTTAGAACATGGGATTATCGACTGCTGTTTATCACTGCAGTACTGTAAAGAAACAAGCTAAAAAAACTATGAACAACAAATAAATAAAAAAAACTTGACTTACTGGATTTGGAAATATGTTTTTTAACTTGTTATGTAAAGATGTTATCATCTGTACGGAAACTCCCATTCACCATCGGGTATGATGTGCATATTGGCAGGAATTTTTGTCCTCTGGTTATTGCCAGAGTTATAAAATGGCCATTTGTGGGAGACAAACATTTTTCTGTCAAAAATCCTTCTAGTTTAGCTTTAAAAAGCTGAAAGAACTTTAATTGTATGCTTTTGAATCATGACTGTTTTAAGTTAATTTTGTCTCTCTCATTTCAGGAGAATTTATGACGTTAATCTGTGATTACAATGACTGTGAACTGCACAAAATGTGATAGAACAAGCTTTGTTGCAGACCATATGTGTTGGGACACCATGTGATAGCTACATACACTAGGAACCGATGTATAGTGCGGATATTTTAACCTGATCCTCAGCCTTCTATTAGTATGATTTTATCAGCTGATATCTATATTTATAACCGTAATTAACCGCGGATGGATGTTTTCATTAAATTGGGAAGTATCAGTAAGACGTTTGAGGTGTAATAAAAGTACAAAGGACAGATTTTGCACGATTTGCTCGCAAACATTGATATATTCAACGCAAGAACCTTGAATAATGTTCATGCAATAAGGTTAGGATCAGGTCAATATGTCCATACTATAAACTCGCTGCAATAGTTGCTTGACTTGTCATTGTCCTAGATTGTAACAAGTTGAATGTGATAATCACCTTCTTATAGTAGCGTGGGCATGTGACATGTTATAAATTATCTCTTTTAGTCATTATGACTATGTTAAGAATCTTATATTTAGTAGCGTTAACTTTGAAGATGCTCAGTGTCAGTTTTTAGCTCCACTATTCGTAGAATAAGGGGAGCTATTGCAGTCACCCGAGTGTCGGCGTAAGCGGCGGCGTTGGCGTAACTCTTTTGTCAAAGTTTAAGTACATGATTTTTAACCTCCTATATTCTCTAAGTCCTTTGAGATCTTGCTTTCATACTTCGCACACTTGTTGGCCATCATGACCCCAACCCATATGCAGGAGTAGGTAACTCTATCAGTCATTTTGTTGAAATTATGCCCCCTTTTCCTACTTAGTGCAAATAGTGCAAATGTTTAGGTACAGGTTTTTTCACCTCTAATATTTTCAAAGTGCATTCACATATTGCTATGCATACTTGTTCTCCATCATGACCACAACCCCTACACAGGGGTAGGTAACTCTATCAAGCATTTTGTTGAAATTATGCCCCCTGTTGGACTTGGAAATGCAAATGTTAAAGTTTAGGTACAGGTTTTTTAACCCCTTATATCTTCAAAGAGCATTGACATATTGCTTTGATACTTTGCATACTCGTTCACCATCATGACCCCAACCCATAAACAGGGGCAGGTAACTCTTATCAAGCATTTTGGTGAAATTATGCCCCCTTTTTCAACTTAGTGCAAATGTTAAAGTTTAGGTACAGGTTTTTTCACCTCTAATATTTTCAAAGTGCATTAACATAATGCTATGCATACTAGTTCTCCATCATGACCCCAACCCCTACACAGGGGTGGGTAACTCTATCAAGCATTTTGTTGAAATTATGCCCCCTGTTACATTTGGAAATGTAACCCCTTATATCTTCAATGTGAATTGATATATTGCTTTGATACTTTGCATACTTGTTCACCATCATGACCCCTACACAGGAGAAGATAACTTTTTAGCATTTTGTTGAAATGGTGCCCCCTTTTGGACTAAGAAATGGTTATTTGTTTACTTTCAATGACGAAGAGGACCTACACATGAGTTGTGACGGTCCTGCATAAATTGTTCAAATTATCCCCCTTTTTCGACTTAGAAGCCCCAACCTCTACACAGCAGAGGGTTATAGGGCTGCGCATCGGTTAAAATGATCAATACGATATTTGTATCGATACAAAATGATCGATATTCGATATATCATTTGATATTTTGTTTTGACAATAAACGATCTAAAAGCTGTAAAGGCACTTGCAGACTTACAACATGCATTCAACTTGCGGAACACAATCACGTCAGGCTTGAGATATGTGATAAACAACCTATTTATACATGTTTAAATTGCATGAGTAGTTTGCAAAGCAGAATCTTGTTTGAAAATTAGATTCACTTGGGCATATGCTGCGTCGACGACCTGACCATTTTGTGACGAAACAAGCAGACTACCGAAAATTTAACTGAAAATGGGGATTTTGTTGTGTATTTTTGTTGATCGATGTTTTGACCGATACGGACACATTCGATACGATGTATCAATCGAACGCAAATTTCCGGTATTCGATTTATATCGGAAACCGGTACGCAGCCTTAGAGGGTAATGCTGCTGTTATGAAGCATTTTGATTTGAACATACAATGATTGTACTATCCTAGCGTGGCGCTGCGAATAGTGGAGCGCGCTGTTCGTGGACAGCTCTTGTTAAGTCAGAGAAATGTGCTCGATTTCATAATCCTAGATACAAAATTTCATATGTTATAATATTTTAATTTTATATAAATATATTCTGTTGTATTATACTGTATTTATTATATTTCAGCACTTCAATTAGTCAAAGTATATTTACTAATATTATTGCAAATCATTTTAAGTGGATTTCAATTTAATAATGCAGATTTTATCTTTGTTAATGCTTGTGGCAGTTC
The DNA here is from genome assembly GCA_947247005.1 of Spisula solida. NCBI lineage: Eukaryota > Metazoa > Mollusca > Bivalvia > Venerida > Mactridae > Spisula > Spisula solida. Next base: position 44,376,847 of record OX365945.1, on the reverse strand, counting down.
TCAAATAAAAATCTTTTTGAAAGTACTCGACTGTAAGTTTCTCATGAATCCAACAAAAACAAACTTCAGAACGTTTCGTGTTATGTAAAACTATAAAAGGACTTCTACAAAGTTCGACGGTACCCAAATTCTGTACCTGTAGTGCAATTGTTTAAAACTGTATTTTTCATCTGAAAGATATTTGCTGTTTTTGTTCATGAATTAATTCAATTATTATGTAAGTATAGGTATGAAACACTGGTTTTACACACCTGTGTATGTAGTGCTGGTTATACAAACCTTGTGATTCGTTACATTGTCCTGAGTCAATATTGTTACCGCTTGCTACAACAGTACCTTGATCCGTTCTGTGTAAACCATTTAATATTCAATTATAGATATTATTAGTGCATTATGAATATATTAACTCTTTCCTATGTATGTGTTCAGAGAGTTTGCCATACATGTATATGTGATATCATCTCGTCATACTTCATGTTCGGGTTCTGTTTTAAGGCTACTTAGCCAAAACATGATATTGTGGTTCTGGTCACCCTACCTAGCCAATTTTTTGCCCCACCCTTAACCTTTTATTGACATTTTGCTGCAATTCTGTGACTTGTTGATTTTCCAGTGCATAAAATCAATAAAATAATTTAAAATAAATAAAATGCTTTTTCTAGTTTCCTACCCTATTATTCTGCATGTTACCAGAACCTCAATATTAATTTGTTTTGGCCTAATACGAATGAATGCTAATATTATCCTCCCAAGTTATATTGGACAAGGAAGTGGGAGAGCTTTATTTTTCCAAAAAGATCCACAATTCTGTATCTGTTTTCATCATTTGGACTGATTTACTTCATTTTGATACATTTGATTTGTCTCTTATTGTTTGTTTTAATGGTCAGTGTGACATGTAAAACAAGGCAGGGGGACAACAGGGGTTCCATTAGCTTCTGAATTTAATACCTTTTGACTAAATTTTACCATTTTATAATAAGGCAAAATAACCTTGATTTTAAGAGAAAATTACGCTTTAAACCAAAACATTGAGGGTCAAAATGTGGCCTTTTGAAAATTCCAAGGGTCAAAAGCCCTACTCTCGAGTCAAATGGAACCCCTTGGCACAGGAGGGATGATTATTTATAGTCAAGGATTGTATTTATTTTGGCCTACAGAATGTGGAGTAGTAATCCTTGGAATTGGGAGGTTACTGTCAACAATGGCATTATACTGGGTAAATGTGTTGTGATTTCCTGTAAGTTTCTCTGCTCTGTTTTATTTATTGACAGCTAACTAGTGCTAGCACATCTTCGTGACTGTAGATAAGATACTGTGTACTAGTGTTTCCATTATGAATACATATTTAATGAACAGTTAATGGCTGTATTGTTTCAAAATCAATTGCACTCACGGACATATACATTGTATATTTGTTGGATGAGTATTTTAAGGATTTAAAATTTCAAAAGAAAAATCGACAAAATGAATCATTGATGGGGTGTTTGATTTCATGGTTTGGTTTATGTTGCATGAATTTACTGGCCCATGAATAAATCATGTATTATACTGGTTTTCATAAGTTTTGCATCTTTTTTCCTAAGTTTAGTCCGTTTGATTCAGTACAAACTAATGTAGAGAAAATGGATATTGAGTGTTTTTAAATATGATGAATTGTTTGGTAGCTGTTATGTTGAATATGCAAGGCTTTAATTTTTCTGGTATAACTGAAATATATCTCAATGTTGGGCTACGCGAAAACTGTCATTCCTTCAGTCTTTACTGACAAATTTTATTCGGACATTAGTGTTACAATGTACAAAATCTAACACATGGGAATTACTGATGCACACAATCTAAAACTTAGGCAGGACTCGACACTAACACTGGTCCGCTGGTCCGAGACCAGTGAAAATCCAGAAGGACCAGTGAAAATTCTGGAGGACCAGTAACTGTCCTATTTACAAATTTGGCACTTTTGCCCAGTCGGACCAGTGGCCAAAATAGTTAGTGTCTAGGCCTGTTAGGAATTATAATTATGAATATAGGAAGTCTGAAACATAGGAATTACAATATACAACATCACAAACAGGCAATCCAATGTATGAAAGCATACAAATATCATTATATATGAATTATGGTGAATTTTTCGATGTCGTTTTTGGTTTTCCTTATTATGCAGCTATGATTATCTATGTATTTATGTAATTTATTTATATCTAAAGCCATATTTTTGTATTGTTTGGTCATTACTTTGTAGGAAGTTATGAATGTCAGTTTATTGCTTAATATGATAAGTGCTGCATTTATTTCTGGATACAATGTATATATAAGTGGTTATTTTTCGCTGGGAATATTTTGCTTTAATTGGGTTTCTCTTCAAGGTTTGAAATATGCAACTTCAATTTACCATTCAGGGGTCCTACAATTCCGGAAATCCGGATTGGCTGCATTAGGAAGAATTGACAAAGTTATGGTCATTTGAAGTTCCATAATCTGAATTTTAACAATTAAACAATGTTTGAAACCTAGTTGAGGTGTAGGGATGTGTGCTAATGGCACCCAAAACATACTTGCGACTCGTTTTCAGGATTGGGCATTATGCCTCAGTAGAACCCCTGACCATTATCATTTATCTCTGGTATCAATATATACACAAGTACAGTAAGCCTGTTACTGCTTTCAATTTTTTACTTCCAGAGTTAAGTATTAGGCATGATAGTCCATGCTCGCATGGCTTACTTAATTGGTAAAGCATTTGACTGGCAGCTCTTGGTTTACTGTCTTGTTTGGGTTGGTTATGTTCTCCTGTTATGTAGCTACGTTCATCGAGACATTTTCAGTTGATGGCGGAAGAACTAGTACGTAATTGTTGATAATTAATGATTTCATGAAAATTGGTTTGGTCAATTGAGATATTTTTGAAAGAGCTGAAAGTAAGATGGCAAACAACAAAGACATTGGCTGAATGGGTGTATTTTATCCTGTTGTCAACTCTGGCTATTACCAGGTCCTAGTTTTGTGTATACTAGTATAAGTAGAAGGTCACCTAGAGCAAGCTGTGTATTAATGGTTATAGTGTGCCTCCGTAGCTCAATTGTTAGCGTGCTTGCCGTCGAATCTTGCGATCATGGCTCAAATATGGGTGGAGGCACTCATATGCCTGCCATATTTCAGCAGAAAGCTGACTGGCAAATAAAGGCTATACTCGGCATGTAGACTTGAATTTACTAGATGAGTGTAATACTCACACCAGCTTTTAGACATAAAGCATGGTTATAGCATATTGCTCAAAGTCAATTATATAACTGTGGTCTTATATTTCTTGCATTATAAGAGTGCAGAATTCTAGTCATAACCATTCTATATGATAAATGTAGGAATGTCATGTTTCATTGGTACCTTGCTTATTTGACTTGTATAGTTTGTGATAAATTTAAATTTTCAAATTACTTTATTTTTTATTCCTGATAAACGTTCGCATACTGTATTTATTTTGACACTAACTCTGTCAAATAGGAATGAGCTGCTCAAAAGTTAAAATATAATACTTTAATAGACACTGTTCAATTAAGACAAGCTCCAAAGTAATACCACATTTTTCTTAAAATCTCGTTCGAACTTTTAATATAATCTGACTAACTTACTACTACGTTTCATTGTTTATGGAAGAGATGCCTGAGTTGTGTATAATTGATTATCACTATAACCTAACAATTTACTGCAACGTTTAGGATATGCTGCAATCTGTCCTATGATCAGGGCCCGAAATTACAACCAATACTTACACTCAGCACTCAGCACTCAATTATTAAAAATGTAATATAATGAGCCCTTACTTTTCCTAGATTGCAAATCAAGATGAGGAAAATGTATAGAATTGTTATAAGAGTATTGAAAATAACATTTGATACATGTTTTGCCATTGTGTACTATTTATGAGATATAAATGTAATTATTGAATCTGAGTGCCACACTCAGCACTCAGACTGGTTAATTACAATAATAGCTCACAAATACTCGTAGTTACGCAATGAAGTAAGCCATAAATAATATTTAGTACCTATTTAACATAATAACTTCTTACTCTAAAAAAATGTCCATATCAACCTCAAAAGAGTGAATTTCAAGATTTGAGTGCAGAGTGTAAGTATTGGTTGTAATCCCGGCCCCAGATGGAACTGAATTTTGTCTCATTAAATACAGAAATACACAATCCTCCCTCTGTTACTGTCATTGTTTATTTAAAAATGGTCATGGTTATAGAGAGATTGATAGACTAACTAGTAGTTCTGGGCTGGTATTTATAAAGCATCTTAGTGGAAAACTTAAGTATTTTGACTTAAGTCAAAAATTTACAATGCACATATTTCCCACAAATTGAAGAATAGCTCATGTTTTCTTAGTGATTATAGTAGCTCTCTACATAAAGCATACAATCTATTTAAATAATTAATAATCTGAATTGTATTATTTAGCTCATACGCTGAAGGAAATTTTAAGATTTTAAGAAAATTCTTTGTTTTCTACTAAGATGCTTTATAAATACCAGCCCTGTTGTCTGAAAAATGAAGTGATATAATTGTGAGCTAGTCAGTAGATTTGTAGATTTTCTGAATGGACTATGTACTATTAAATGCTTATCTGTCACGTAGATCTGTATGTTGATTGCAGGTAACTGTAAACTTCCAACGATCACATGTACTTGGTTCAGGTATTAATCTAAAAAACATATTTGTGTACCATTGTATGAATAGATCAGACGTCAGTGAGGTTTTATAATATAATGATACTAAATAGACATTGTATTGATAGAGGCAAATTAGATCTTCCCAGTGATCACTTTGGACATGAACCATATAACAAGTATGCATATTATCACATAGGGGTCCTACAATTCGTGAAATGGAAACATTTTTAAAATGGTATTTTTGACAATTCAATACCGTTACTATTGAATCCCATTGAATGTGCTTTTAAAATAGTTCAGAATTTATCAATATGTCCCTTTGACGCAACAAGGTTGTATCTTACTATATAGTGTAATAGTTGATTGCATTGTTCAAACTAGATTTAACCGTAAAGGCATTGTCAACAAAATTGTTATCATATGATATGTAATGTGAGCTTTATCCAAACCAAACTCTACTTCCACTCTTTACAATCACCAGGGTACTGTTTTATCAAAGCACTTACGAAATTCTTAAAGTTACGATCAAATTTAAACTCTTTATAATTCATTAACAACTGCAAATTGGTGACTGATATGGTTTGTAGGAGGTCATCAACTGAATCAATATTAGTATTGCAGGTCCATTGACCACACTTTAAAAGTGTTACCAAATTATAAAGAATTTAAATTTGATCGTAAGTTTACGATTTCCGTAAGTCCTTTGATAAAACAGTACCCAGTCCCCTACAATATTTCTGGTTACATTGTTTACAGAATAGAGGAGTAGTTTTCAAGGCAGAGGGATAATGATCGCTGACTTAAAATCACATGGCTCCTCACATCTGTGTGGTGATGCCCTAATGGTTTCAAACACTTATTAGACATTTCGACTAAATCGGATTAAAAAGTTGACGAGTCAGAATAAGATTTTAGTATCTGTCCGACTAAAGGATTTCAGGGAATGTATGTCACTCTCTGGATGCAGAATTTAAGTGGAAGTGGCTACACAGCTGGGTACTGTTTTATCAAAGCACTTACGAAAATCTTAAAGTTACGTTCAAATTTCAATTCTTTATCATTCTTTTGCAATTGCAAATTGGAGCCAGATATGGTTTGTAGGAGTTCATTAACTGAATCATTGTTAATAGTGCAGCTCTATTTACCACCCTATATAACTGTAAACAAAATATAAAGACTTTAAATTTGATCGTAAGTTTACGATTTCTGCAAGTTCCTTGATAAAACAGTACCCTGATGTCCGAAATGTTGATAGTTCTTCCTTCTTATCCACTCTTCCACCAACCATATAGTTTCTACACACAACACAGACTGTTCATGTAACTTAAAGCTTTATTAAAACAATCCAGAATTCAGAATTTAAATTGGGTGCTATTAGTCCGATGGTTATATCTACTTTTATGTCAGAATATACTTTGGTTGATCAATATACTTGTATATCATCATTATTTCAATAATCCAGATATAACTTTGTCGTGCGGTTATGCTTATAATTTCATTTCCTGTTTGTTTTAAATGAAAAAGAAATGGTATAGAAATAATCCAGAAAAAAAGGTAAAATGTGTGCTTATATTACCTATATATTTTGTGTGTTACATTTCAAGAACTCATGTTTTATTGTTTGAAATGGCGTGGTGATCCGTTTTGAAACCTCAACTGCATCTACTGCTGGTATAGTGTAGCCTTTCCAGTGAAATTAGGATGTGTTTTACTTATATACGTTTCTGCTGAATTTGTGTAGTCAAGATATGCAAGGTTTTTCGCATGTTTCACTGCTTCTCGTTTTTACAGTTGAAAGAATTTCTATCATTTTTAAGTGTATTTATGTATCAACATAGATTAATGTATGCAAGTGTACTTCATTCCTTACCATTAGTATTGACGAAAATATAAGACAGAGCATAATTGGTTAGTCAACCTTGGTGTGAGAAGTATGTGTTAGTTGATACTGACATCTGTACAATGGTGTTGTGTGTATTTCATGATGTTTTAACTTCTTATGTGTGACTTGACCTATACTACATAGTATGCTGGAGTACCTATAAAATGTCATTTGCATTCCAATTTTGTTCAAGTCTCTCTGTGCGTGTTTTATATTGTCATATATTCGTTGAAGACTTTACTGGGATCTGATTATACTCAAGTGGACTTGAACATGTAATATCTTAAAGGATTCTTTCTCATTATTCAGGTATAAATATTATTTTTCATAGCACTGAGCTACAAAAATAACTTGCATTCATTACATTAGCTACAAACCTCAACTTGTGTAATGTTTGATTTTGAGATGGATATTAGAATGAAGTTGTTTGGTGATTGAGGGCCGGTCTGTTTGTTATGTTAGAACTATAATAGACACAAAAATTGTGACGTGTAACACAAAATGGAACACAAACTCTGTGACATGTTACGCGACATGCCTTAAAAAATACACTTTATATAGTGTAACAGTATAAAGTAGTTTATATTTGCGTTGGAACGGACACACGGTTTTGTCGATTTTAATTTTCATGTAATTTTATCACTAAGTACTATAACAACCCAAAAGTAGCTCGATCAGTATTTGCATGTTTGTGTTTTCGTTGTTGACTAATCAATGACTGAGCTATAGTTACAATTTATAGTAGATTGCAAAAATGAATAAATGTACTGGTGAGTTATAAAATTAATGAAACCATGTGCCTGTGAAATAATATTATTCAAGTGCTGTTTAAATGAAATCCTTACTTGAAATAAAAGTGCTAGTGATTTTGTTTTGTATTTATTTATTGTTATGGTCTAGAGAATAGATTTAATCATAGTTTCTGTGAAATTGAAAGAATAGTTTCATACAACCAGTTACGTTTTAATCATGCACATATTTATAAGCCAAGTATTTTGTATATGAATCATGTATAAGACGAATGTAAATTATAGGAAAAACAGCAACCTCAAATCATTTTCCATATCAAATACCCTTTAATCATGTTTATAGAACGTTAAGTGTATGTTAGAGGTTGTAGACTTTCAGGCGTTGCTTGGATACAAGAGTCTTGTTTAACATTGTATCATTCATGGTAACTTGCTCTAGTTAATTCTGGTGCTCAGGTTGAGTCAATGTTTAGTATTGTTGCTCAAAGATTTGCTTTTCCTTTCTTTTCTATACATTTTCACTACAATTTGAAATTTCTTTTTGATTGTTTATTTTGGTTTAACGCTATTTCTCAACAATATTTCAGTGATAATGCGTCTGCCAATTCACATAACCAGTTTTCCTGGACTGTATCCTAACTAGTGCTAACTTTCTCTTCCACAAGGAACCGGTAACTTTTCCACATGTGAGGAAAATCAACATTGTTGCCAAATTTTCATGGAAGAATGTCTGCTGCGACTGGGAATCAAACCTGGATTGCCAGGTTACAAATCTAGTACACTAAGCGTGGCGGCCTTGTCTAGAAATGTCTTTTACTTCCAGAGATAACATGATGAGGGAATGTTTGATAAAGTCCTGTTTGCCGTCTTCTTCCCTTCGGTTTTACACAGTTTGTTGTTTCATTAAATCCAATTCAAACTGTATTTGATTGTTTTACTCTATTTCTTTTGGTCTGTTGAAGGTCACGCTTTCTTTGAAGCAAGAATTGTTTTTGGTGTAGTCTATAAACTGACTCTTGGTAATTGTTGGCATCATTAAATACGTTTTTGAGCACGAAATATCCATCATAAATCGATTAGCTGAGAGTTGGGTTTCATGCTTTCGCTACCATCTTAAATAGGTACATTTATATACCGGCTTGTTGTGTTTGTGTATGCCATTGTGTTTGATCATTATTCTTTGTTGCATGTTAGTGTTAAGTGAAATACGCATGAATTTAGCTTTATTCCCTATGATGTTAACACAAATATATGAATATTTCAATTTTGTTGTTATATTTTTCTGTAATTGTTACTTTTTACTCCATTTGAACTTTTATATTAGCTGTTTAATTCTGTCTTGAGCAAAAGACCGTTTCTTTTCATAAGTATATGTACTTACACAGGAAAATACATATTGAGAATAAATTTATAAATCCTTCATTGTTTTTTCTTGTTTTCTTTGTGTACATAAATTCATCTGTATCTTGTAACGTCTATTGTAAAGACATGTAAAAAACCACTTCATCTGTACCCCGCATTACAATGTATGAGGGGCGTTATGCTAGATTCAGCTTGTCAGACTGTACTCTTCTGGACGCAACTCCTCTGACATTTTTAAGGATTTTACTTTCACTGATAAAACCGTTACACGTTGCTGCTTATTACAGACCGAATAAATAAATCGGATGCAGCAAGCATTTCAGAACATGAACGCTCTCTGGACTTGGCACGTAAGGTGAATGGTCATACATGGGTACTAAGGGACTTTAATTTCCCTTACTTTACCTGGGATGATGGTGCTGCTATTATCAAACCAGGGTGTAAACATACTACCCTGTATGACAGCTTTGTCGACATACTTGACAATAACAATATCACCCAGGTTGTGACTGAACCTACCAGACAAGGCAACATACTAGACCTTTTCCTGACATCGAACCCTACACTAGGTAGGAGTGTCAATATCCTGCCTGGTATAGCTGACCACGATATTGTCAGCTGTATCATTGACATCAAACCGTAAGTCCTGAAACAAGCTCCCAGAACGGTCCATATGTACCAACGAACAGACTGAGATGGTCTACGTTCCCACATAGAAGATTTCGGTGAGACTTTTCGGAGGGATTACCACTCCAAACCTGTTGACAAACTGTGGGATGAGATTAATGATGCCCTCCACACAGGTATAAATAAGTATGTCCCTCAGAAAACATTACGTAGTAAACCGTCTCTTCCTTGGATCACACAGGACATCAGACGACATATCAGAAAAAGAGAACATAGACTCACCATAGACCTAGTGACAGACAGGAATTTTTGACAGCTAAACACACAGTGAAACAGATGATAAAAGCATCACACAATAAATATATAGACTATTCTTGGACAATGCGATACTGACGATCATGGTAAATCACATGTTACTAAAAAGGCCAATATACTCAATGCCAAATCTCCTCTCCGTCTTAGCCAACTGTCTCAGATGGCAGTGCAAGACCTGGCTGACGAAGGTCTGTTACCAGACAATAACCACACTGACAAGGACCATGTAAACCATCCAATAATGCATGAAATAACAATCTCCAAACAGGGAGTATTGAAACTATTAAAAGAACTAAACCCTCACAAGGCGAGTGGTCCAGACAAAATCAAGTCATTGATACTACGAGAACTTGCTGAGACATTGGCTCCTATCATCACTGTTTTATTTCAATGTTCCTTAGATACAGGTATAGTTCCAAATGACTGGAATAATGCATTTGTTACCCCTCTATATAAAAAGGGAGAGAAATGCCTGCCGGCAAATTATCGGCCCATATCTCTTACCTGTATTCTTTGCAAAGTCATGGAGCACATTGTCTCGACAAATCTCGTAGCCCATCTACCGGTAGATACCAACAATATCCTTTACGACCTACAGCACGGCTTCAGGTCCAAGCGTTCTTGCGAGACACAGCTTGTGATGCTTGTGGAAGATCTGGCTAGGAATTGCACCAACGGCCTCCAAACAGACCTAGTACTGTTGGACTTTAGTAAGGCCTTTGACAAGGTTAGTCACCCAAAGTTGCTGTACAAGCTCCACCAGTATGGAATTAGAGGAAGCACACTTGCATGGGTCAAGGCCTTTTTAGCAAACAGAGTCCAGACCGTTGTCCTAGATAATGAAATGTCTGACACAGGTTTGGTGACATCCGGAGTACCCCAAGGGTCTGTCCTTGGGCCGATACTCTTCTTATGTTACATCAACGACCTACCTGAGCAGACCAGGTCTAAGGTGAGGCTGTTTGCTGACGATACAGCCTTGTACCTGACAGTTGCTGCCGTGCAGGACTCGAACATCCTTCAAGATGACCTCGATAGGCTCCAAAAATGGGATGTTGAGTGGGACATGGAGTTTAATCCAAGTAAGTGCACCGTAATACATGTAACACGTGCAAAAACTCCATTACCCACTCAATATGTCCTGCACGGTCAAGTACTTGAAACAGTGAGCAGCTCCAGGTACCTTGGCGTTGACATAGACAGCAGTCTCACCTAGAACAACCACATCCAGCGAGTATGTCCAAGCGCAAATAAGACTCTTGGATTCTTGAGACGTAATATCAGGTCTAAAAATCAATCCATTAGAGAAACTGCCTACAAAGCGCTAGTTAGGCCCCAGGTAGAGTACTCCTCTCCAGTTTGGAGCCCCCATACTCAAAAGAGCGTACATAAAATTGAGATGATCCAGAGACGCGCAGCCAGATGGACAACAAATGCCTACACTCAACAATCTAGTTATCAGATTTAATTTCTTCCCTAGGCTGGCGTTCTCTGGAAGACCGGAGATCCGATGCAAGGCTGTGTCTTTTTTATAAAATTATTCATGGCCTTGTTGCGGTACCCATGCCCACATATATACAACATCCCGCGAGATTCCCGAGATATCCGTACGAACTATACTTTAGACAATTAAATACCCGGACTGACTATTACAAATACTCATTCCCCCCCTTGCTATTGTACAATGGAACAGGTTGCCAGCTAGAGTTGCCCTCCTGCCAGATTTGAATCGCTTCAAACTGGCAGTCAGCTCCCTGTCCCATAAAATGCGTCATGTTTTTATCCTTTCACTAAGTCTTTGACTTTTTTAACATTTTAACAATATTCTTACTTCACCCACTTGCTTTTATGTACTTTTTACTCTTTTTATCAACTCACACTGTGCTGACGCACACCTGCACATAATACCCGCCAGGGGATAATGCAGGATAGATAGATAGATAGATAGATAGATAGATAGAAGGTTTCACAGGGTGTTTAGAGAAAGTGCCAGTCTACTGACAAAGAGTGTACATTTCCTGGAAAGCGTACGAGTTTTCCCTTAGACTGGCGAATGTTGAATAGAAATCGATGAAGAAATAAAATACATACGGCTATTTCTGTTTCCGAAGCGAAGCAATGTTCGGCTTGGACTTGTAGCTCAAAGTCACGTGGTATCGCTACACTGGATTTAGGTAAAATGACAATTGAGAAGACGGACTTATGGTCATGCAACCCAGCAAAATTGGTTATCTGACATTATACAGTTGATAGTGTGTGAATACATTACATACGAGGGTCATTCAATATATAATGCAAACTAACACATACATGTACATTTTTATTTACAATATTAATCATTCAAACATGGACATAATCATTCAAAGTAATCTTCTATATATTCAATGACTGACTTTCTATTTTTCAACAGACCTTTTATTCGTGTTGCTAGGCAACTACGCACATACACTCTTAACTGCATGGCCGCGGACTACTAATTGTGATGTTAATCAGAATTTCGAATCTCCCGGTTACAGTTGTCTCATTTCTTGTTGGTATGAACATATATATGTCTCATCTTTAGTTAAAATTATGAATAGAACGTTTTGCCCTTCCACAATAAAGCGCTATGAAAGCAAGCCGGTAATGTGTTTGACGCGACGTTCTGACGTCAAAATTATGGACACCCGCCTAGTGCAATCCTTGCACATGGTTAACCTGTCAAAACTACTCCCCTTTTCATGGACTTTCTTTTGGCATGTGAATATTCTGTCTGCTGTTAAAAATTATCGCATTTTTTGCTGTTTAGTATGGGACGTTGAATAGATAAACTGCCCTGCACACTGGTATTCTTTGGTTGCAATTCTGCCGATCTTATTTTCATTTGATTGTCTCACCACTTCGGAATAATTGAAAGAGGACATTTTAACACCAGCCTCAGGAAAGGCAATAATAAATTGGGGAACTTTTGTTTCGACGGCACTCTATAGTATTGTTATGTTAACTTCGTCAGTCTTGTGACGTTATCGCGTCCATGTTGTATTAAGTGACATCGAAGGAAGGCGCGCGCTGATGACGTCATTGACGTAAAGGTCATTAAAATTTCTGAACAAAACGAAAATGACTTAAATATTTATTATGCGAAATTTCGTTTAATTATCTCGTCGGGTTTTAAAGATAATTCATAATTTGCATTATATATTGAATGACCCTCGTATTATATAGCTGGTATACATGCCAATATGACCACACACACTCCAGGTTGTTGTTATGTTGTTAGCTTTCTTGTAGAGATGCTCATTCTTATGTTTGCCATCAACACAGATAGTAGTAGAAGATATGTCTACATCTTTATTTTACGTTATACTGTCAGACTTGACCACTATACAACGGTGCGCAAGAAAACAGGTAAATAGTAACAGAAAAACATGAAAGTGTAAGATAGAAGCGGTCCAGAAAAATGAGTGGTAATGCAAAAGAGAAAAGAAAGATAAACAAATAGGTTTAACCACTGCGCTCGTCAGAGGGTTGGTGCGACCAATCCGGCTTGCATAGCGCTACCAGGATTCTAGATCCCACCGGCACAGCTCGTTCTCATCAGAGAGCAGCAGTTGGTAGATAGTTCCCCTAGAAGGGTCGGATTGAAAGCTCCCTCTTAAAGATTGCCAAGGAGGGAGCCTCAGCTGTAGTTCCATGTTGGTATAGTACGTGGGAAGAAGCTGTACTTGAACTACCAGAACGGCTTCCTGAATACCACGCATTCAGGGACTATTTGCACACCATTGACGGCGTCATCTTACATAAAGATAGGATCGTAATTCCACCTTTGCTACAAGAGGAAGTCCTTGCTGCTCTTCATGCTGCACATTAGGGCGTCACATCGATGACAGCAAGGCCGCTGAGGCCTACATCTTTTGGCCGGTTATTATCCCAGCCATCACTGCTTTAAAGAGTACTTGTAACCAGTGTAATCGTAATGCGCCATCCAACCCATGTGCTCCACCCACTCCTATGACGAATCCAGACTACCCATTCCAATGCGTATGTGCAGACTTTTTCCACTATCGCGGCTGTAACTATCTAGTGGTGGTTGACCGTTATTCGAACTGGCTGATTGTTGAGAAGTCTTCTGAAGGAGCCTCTGGCCTGATCGCCTGCCTACGCCGAGTGTTTGTCACTTTTGGAGTACCGGATGAACTAGCATCTGACGGTGGCCCTGAGTTTACAGATGTAGCTACACGTAGATTCATGCAAGAAAGGGGCGTACACCATAGGCTGTCATCTGTCGCATTTCCGCATAGTAATTGCCGAGCTGAAGTGGGTGTCAAAACAGTCAAACGTCTGCTCACAGACAACACCAGTCCTAACGATGATCTGAACACGGACGCATTCCAACGTGCGATGCTCCAGTACAGGAACACTCCCTACAGAGACACAAGAATCTCACCTGCCATGTACATCTTTGGAAGGCCTATAGGCGATTTCATACCCATTCCACCTGGTCGTTATCTGCCGCATAACATTGGCGAGAAACATTGGCAACTCGAGAAGATGCCCTGCGGAATCGTCACAATGAGAGATGCGGAACGTTGGTCAGAACATACAAAAGTCTCCTACCACTTATCATCGGGGACCATGTACGTATACAAAACCAAGTTGGTCCCTATCCACTCAAATGGGACAAGACAGGCATTGTCATAGAAGTCAGGCAATTTGACCAATACGTCATTAAGGTCGACGGATCAGGACGTGTCACTTTGCGCAACAGAAAGTTCCTAAGACAATATGTTCCTGTTAACAAGCTGCCAGCACGTTTGACGATTGACAATGACATTATGTTACGCAAGTATGCTCAACCATCCAGTGACACAACTGTCACACAGGCTAAACCAGAGATACCAGCAAGAGTATCAAACCCTACACCTGGAACACCTACGACTGGTTCAAACGCAGCAAGTCCGCCGGGCACAACAAGTCCACCAGGTACTCCTACAGCTCCACTACCTAACACATCTAGTCGTCGCCATCTGGTATTAGGTAACCACATGAGCCCCAACACAGATTTGGTTTTGAACACACCAACACCACCCGTGTAGGTTGATGTGCCTGTAGAGACACGCTGGTTTACCCGCAACATTCGGAAGCCTGAATGGCACAAGGATTATGACACTTCCACATGAAGAGATACGACTGTGAATAAGAGACATTTTAAGTCATAATTAACAGTTATGTTTAACATATAACCATCATGTTTTCGAAGTGATTTTATACTTAAACCTTTACCATTGACATTCACATAGACAATGTGCTAGTACATGTATATATAGCAAAGACTTGGGGGAGATAGAAGAATACCAAACCATGTAGTGTTTATTCGTATAAGTAATAGTTTGTCATTTGTATGTTTCAGACTGCGTTCATTGGTAATAAACAATAAACAGCCAAATAGAACTAGATCTTATTTAGTATAGATAAACCATGCTTTTTGAGCCGTGACTAATTTATGCAGCAAAGTTTATTCACCCTAAAAGGGTAGGTATATATAAGCAATACCAACATAAGTTAAATAAGTTGTTTCATTAAGTAACTGAACACGTGGCCCAATGGATAAGGCGATGTACTATAAGACTTACTTTTCTAGGTTCAATCCTTGGTAGAGTCGCTTTTTATATATTTTTTCCAATCCCTCGTTCAAGTAATATTACACGAGAAAGTTATGCATTTCCTGGATTTTATTTAATAATGACTATATATTAGTCAAAATTAATTGTCCTTAGTTATGGTAACTATGCGTAATTATATAATTGTGGCTGCGACTAGTATACATAGTCTGGTGAAGATGCTCGTATGATAAAGAATATTTAGCATGGTCCATATTTACAGAAATTTTGCAAGGAGTTTATATATAAAGTAGTCTATGTGTATTGAACTTGTATTGCCAACAGGACACAAACAATGGCGTTCGATATTGCAATAAACTGTCTTTAAGCACCCACTATATATTCAAATGCATCATCCGGGTCGCCAACCAATACACCAAGTCGAAAATATTTGACACAAGTTTAAGCATTGGATCCCGTAAAAGGTAAATTAATACTGGGTCCGTGGAAAGACACGAAAACAGTGAAACATAAAAACCCATTGCATGTAGATTGAAAAGTCATAATAATAAATGACTTTTAAACAATGTCTTCATGTTCTTGATGAAAAAGAAACAACAAAAAAATGTAGTTGAGAAAAAATGCAGTTATCAGGAGTTGAACCGGCATGTCTTAGACTGAAAATCAAGCTCTCTACCGATTGAGCCAGCGATACTGACAATGTCATGTCAT
Organism: Spisula solida; assembly: GCA_947247005.1. Lineage (NCBI taxonomy): Eukaryota > Metazoa > Mollusca > Bivalvia > Venerida > Mactridae > Spisula > Spisula solida. Next base: position 44,360,929 of record OX365945.1, on the reverse strand, counting down.
ACAAAAATATATATCAACGCATTTTAAATGCATAACAACCAGTAATTCACAAACCATGACTAAATAGTGTAATCTCCCGTCACGGCTCAAAACTCGTGGTTGATCTATAACTGGTGTTATAGTGCGCCCAGGATAACGTGATGTTTACAAACATGAAGCGGTTTTGTCAACTATTGGAAAGTTGGTTTGCCACATTACTAAAGAAAACAGATAAGGTCAGTTTTGTTCTAAAAACATAACGGATAAATCATTCACACCTGATTAATCCACCAAAATTATACCAAAATTTCCCGCCTTTTATGTTATCATGGGCGCACTATAGGTAGGTGTTCATGATGAATTAAGGTGATTCCCAACTCTTAAATTTTTCTGTACAAGAAGTATTAAACACCTGATTTTTATGAAGAACAGATTCATGATAGTGAATGTGCAAACCCATAACAGTTTTGCTCGGCTAGTTTTTAAGATATTTTTAGATTTTGGGGAAACCCCCTAAAAACCGATACAACTGTATGTGAATTTTACCGAAAAAGTTTGACATTTTATTTCATGAAACTTGGCATGCACGAAATTTCGTATATACGGAATCACACGATAATGTTTGTTTTAGAATATGCATGTTATATGTATTTTCACGCATGTTTAATTAACATGCGTGGTATTTTTAAATGATATTTAAAATATGAGATTTTTAAGTTATACGAAAAAAATAGTTGAACAACATACTGTTTTCGTACATGCAACCAGTAGAGTAACTATTATAGGAAGTTTTATCCCAAATTTCATGGCAGTTGCTCGGCTAGATTTTTTTATTGACAGTTTAGTGATTTCGGAAATGTCGAAAACCCGGAGAGTTTACAAGTACATCAACGTTTTGAATACGTTCTGTCCAGTTTTCGCGATAATTTGTTTTGAAAAAAATATGTGTATTTAAAGATGAGCACAGTTTTATGTATATGCTCTTTTGCATTAGTGAGTCTATATTCTTACGAAATAAATGCAAACAACCTTCCTCTAATGTAGTCGGGATGCTTGCTAAACAAACTTGGATACAATTTTGTGTGGGCGCATTGTAATACGTTTCACAAACGTTGTAGCTAGTGTTGGTGTTTCAACGTTTGGAATAAATGGTACATACAATTGCAGCTATAGCTTTATTCTGCAAGCTTATTATAGTATAATATGGATATTACTGAATGCCGAAAACAACTATTTGCCGAAAACAACCGAAAACAAACACAGATTGCCGAAAACAAACGATATTTTCTAATATGTTGTGTTTTTTGTTCTTTTTTAATCATTAATGGATATATTGTAATATATTAGACCCGTAGGCAAAATTTTGACTTATTTGGTCAATTTATAATAGTTTAATTCAAGTTTTCCTATTATACTGACAAGATCAATGAAATTAGAGTTACTTCCCTTCTCCCGAACGAATAGTCTTACATATCGCTGTGGTCAACAGTGAAGGGTATCAAAGTTCATGGTTAATTATTGTTTTGATTCGATTTTATGCTTCGTGTAAGAAACATAACTCAGACCGTAAAGACATAATTTACACAAGCCGAAAACAAAAACATAGAATTACCGAAAACAAATTAGAACTCGTATTATACCACGCACGTTAATTAACGTGCATGATTATACTATGTGTTTTCGTATTAAATATTTTTATTATTAAATAGATATGTTTTTCTTTCCTTTTTAATATGAAATAGATACATTATTTGTGAAAATGTGTCTTTATTAACTTTTAATTCAAGTTTTTTCTATAACACATGCAGAAGCCGAAAACAAATATTTAAGATGCCGAAAACAAACGGGAGTTCGAATAATACAACGTTTGTCTTTCCTGTTTGATATTTAATAGATACATATTATGGTGATTTGTGAAAATGTGTCTTTATTAACTTTTAATTCAAGAGTTTTATAACACATGCAGAAGCCGAAAACAAATATTTAAAACAAACCAACACATTTCAATGAAATTCTAATTACTTCACTCAATATCGAACAAATTGTCTCTTATCACAGTTGCCGAAAACAAATATACAGGGTGTCGAAAACAAACGGGAATTTCTATAACACTGTTTCGTTTCTTTTTAATATTTAATAGATACATTATAATATATTAAGACTATATGTGAAAATATGTCTTCATTCATTTATTTATTAACTTTTAATTCAAGTTTTTTATTGCATATGCAGAAGCCGAAAACAAATATTCCAGAAGCCGAAAACAAATATATAAGATACCGAAAACAAACGGGAGTTCGAATAATACAACGTTTTTCTTTCCTGTTTGATATCTAATAGATACATTAGAATATATTACGATGATTTGTGAAAATGTGTCTTTATTAACTTTTAATTCAAGTTTTTTATAACACATGCAGAAGCCGAAAACAAATATTTAAAATGTACCAACCAAAATGAAATAGTCTCTTAACAGATATAGAATGCCGAAAACAAACGGGAATTCCTATAATTATGTGTTGTTCCTTTGTAATATCTGATAGATATATTATAAATATTTCTATTCCATGCGAAATTTTGATTACATTTTTTTAAAATTTAATTATTAACGTTTAATTCGTGTTTTTTAGTCAATGTGATCTACTATAATTCTCGCGTACTACTTTTCGGTTATCCTTGATCGGAATCAGCATGATGTCAGCAAGATATCAACGGGAGATCACCGTCTTTGTGTATTAATAGGGTCATAAAACACGGTAAAATATGACGGTAAGTAACAGGAGGCCGACATCATCAAATTTATAAGATACCGAAAACAAACGACATCCGGTATTACACTGATTCACGTTTAATATTTGATAGATGTATTATATAATATAGTAATATCCTGTAAGAAATGGTGTCTTCATTGATGCAGTTATGACATTTTTATTCAAGTTTTTTATTACGCGGACAGAAGACGAAAACAAATATTCAAGATGCCGAAAACAAACGGGAGTTCGAATAATACGACGTTTTTCTTTCCTGTTTGATATCTAATAGATACATTAGAATATATTACGATGATTTGTGAAAATGTGTCTTCTTTCATTTATTTATTAACTTTTTATTCAAGTTTTTTATTACGCGGGCAGAAGCCGAAAACAAATATTCAAGATGCCGAAAACAAACGCGAGTTCGAATAATACGACGTTTTCCTTTCCTGTTTGATATCTAATAGATACATTAGAATATATTATGGTGATTTATGAAATTGTGTCTTCATTAACTTTTAATTCAAGTTTTTTATAACACATGCAGAAGCCGAAAACAAATATTTAAAATGTACCAACACATTGAAATTCTAATTACTACACTCAAGTTCGAACAAATTGTCTCTTATCACAGTTGCCGAAAACAAATATACAGGGTGTCGAAAACAAACGAGAATTTCTATAACACTGTGATTTTCGTTTCTTTTTAATATTTAATATATACATTAGAATATATTATGGTGATTTGTGAAATATGTCTTCTTTCATTCATTTATTAACTTTTTATTCAAGTTTTTTATTACACGTGCAGAAGCCGAAAACAAATATTTAAGATGCCGAAAACAAACGGGAGTTCGAATAATACGACGTTTTTCTTTCCTGTTTGATATCTAATAGATACATTAGAATATATTACGATGATTTGTGAAAATGTGTCTTCTTTCATTTATTTATTAACTTTTTATTCAAGTTTTTTATTACGCGGGCAGAAGCCGAAAACAAATATTCAAGATGCCGAAAACAAACGGGAGTTCGAATAATACGACGTTTTTCGTTCCTGTTTGATATCTAATAGATACATTATAATATATTACAATGATTTGTGAAAATGTGTCTTTTTTCATTTATTTATTAACTTTTTATTCGAGTTTTTTATTACGCGGGCAGAAGCCGAAAACAAATATTCAAGATGCCGAAAACAAACGGGAGTTCGAATAATACGACGTTTTTCTTTCCTGTTTGATATCTAATAGATACATTATAATATATTACGATGATTTGTGAAAATGTGTCTTCTTTCATTTATTTATTAACTTTTTATTCGAGTTTTTTATTACGCGGGCAGAAGCCGAAAACAAATATTCAAGATGCCGAAAACAAACGCGAGTTCGAATAATACGACGTTTTCCTTTCCTGTTTGATATCTAATAGATACATTAGAATATATTATGGTGATTTATGAAATTGTGTCTTTATTAACTTTTAATTCAAGTTTTTTATAACACATGCAGAAGCCGAAAACAAATATTTAAGATGCCGAAAACAAACGGGAGTTCGAATAATACGACGTTTTTCTTTCCTGTTTGATATCTAATAGATACATTAGAATATTTTACGATGATTTGTGAAAATGTGTCTTCTTTCATTTATTTATTAACTTTTTAAACAAATATTTAAAATGTACCAACCAAAATGAAATAGTCTCTTAACAGATATAGAATGCCGAAAACAAACGGGAATTCCTATAATTATGTGTTTTTTTCGTTCATTTGTAATATCTGATAGATATATTATAAATATTTCTATCCCATGCGAAACTTTGATTACATTTTTTTAAAATTTAATTATTAACGTTTAATTCGTATTTTTTAGTCAATGTGATCTACTATAATTCGCGCGTATTACTTTTCGGTTATCCTTGGTCGGAATCAGCATGATGTCAGCAAGATATCAACGGGAGATCACCGTCTGTGTGTATTAATAGGGTCATAAAACACGGTAAAATATGACGGTAAGTAACAGGAGGCCGACATCATCAAATTTATAAGATACCGAAAACAAACGACTTCCGGTATTACACTGATTCACGTTTAATATTTAATAGATGTATTATATAATATAGTAATATCCTGTAAGAAATGGTGTCTTCATTGATGCAGTTATGACCTTTTTATTACACGTGCAAAAGCCGAAAACAAATATTTAAGATGCCGAAAACAAACGCTAGTTGCTATAATGCTTTGACTTTTGTAACGACATGGTTACACCATCTGGAGATAAAACACACATTTATCGTACAAAAGAGTCACGTATTAATGCGTCCGGGGACTGTTGTTGCATTGAAACACTACGCGAATAATGCACGAGTCAATTTTAACCACGGCCACCAACCCCGGGGAGGGGCTATGATAGCCGGGGAACAGTCCAGTGTTTTCATTTTTCCGATTTTCCCGAACTGCCGTGTGAGTGCGGGGCTTCTGTTTCTCACCAATATAACGGGAAAGTATAGCCGTGACTATACCCGTGATGTATAGGGCGGTGGTAAATTGCTATTCCACGGAGTTGGGGTCGTGGTTTCCATTCACTGGTACATAAGGTAGTCACTGTATGTCATGTTTCTCAAAGTACAGCAAGATATGTCTCAATATGAATTCAATTCTCATGCTCTAATTAATTCAATAAAATGGTTCGCCGTTAATGTCTCATAACCTCATAAGTATGTTCAAAGATGTTCTACTCAAATTGATAAGGGTCAACAAATTTTAATGGAGAATATTTTGCTAATTGAATAATATGGACTGATGAAATTTGTCATAAGCCATGATGTTAAATCTTCCACATTGCGTCCAAGTTTGATGTCTCAGTGCTGTTGCCAGTCAAGTTTCTGCAGACATATTAGCGTCTCCACCTATACTTGAACCCGGGTCAGCAGATTAGACGACAAGCGAGGTGCCTTCACCGGTATTTGAACCCCGGTCGCCAGATTAGACGGCTGAGCTTCTCACTCAAAAGTTTGTGCTGCATTCAAACATCGGTTATTAAAACTTATTAATCGAATGCAGTTTAGGTCTTATATAATATTATGAGAAGAGTAAAGGGAAAAACATAAGTTTTCCACCCCTCCGGTCCCTGTCGGTAAGGCTTGTCAGTTATTTGGATGTTGATAAATGTTAAATACGCAACTAATGTGTTTTACAGTTATTGTGGACTAGGACTACAATTGGTAACATTACCACCAAATTTGCCAATTTATTATATTTGGTATTACAAAGAATAATTATTTATCAGTGATAATGTAGCAAAAGTTCGTGAGTTCGTGCGTTCGTGCGTTCGGGCGTGCATGCGTGCGTGCGCGTGTGTGTTGGTGTAAGAGGTGGTGTGTATGTATGCGTGTGTGTATGTGAGTATGTGAGTGTGTGCGTGCAGTGTGTGCGTGCGCGCGTGTATGTGTGCGTGCGTGTGTATACGTGCGTGTGTGCGTGTGTGTGAGTTTGTGTTAGTGGATGTGTGGACAGGGTGTGTGTGTGGATTTGTGATTGTGGGTGTGTGATTAATAATTTAATAAGATTTCTGTTAGCTTTTGTTTCAGTTATCTACATTTTAATGCCAAAAGAAATTAACAATGTGGATCTAGTAACATGCTGAATAAAATTGGGTAGGAATACTGTTTAATTTTTACGACCACGGCGATTTTCCGGACAATTGTAAAAAGAATATTTAGGGAAACTATTCGGGATACTATAGAACCACACTATTAATTTGTTTGGCCTAACTTGACAAAAACATTATATGCTCTTCAGAAAATCTTTTCAACTCTGCCTACTGTCTATTTGTTATAATATTGTTTGTTATAAGCGCATTTATTTAAGTTTTACGCAATAAATATTTCGTGTTGCCTTGTATATATTTACTCTTTATTATCGTCTCATTTTAAAATGTTTTGAAGTAAGTTATGCTGTAAGTGTATGCTTATTAAAAGCGCAGTGTTTTTATGTTAAGTTTAATAATGTGTCAATATATTTGTGTGTTGAAATAAAAATTAATGTTATATCAACGATACTTTGTTAATTTATGCTGCGTATGTTATTATGTTTATATATATTTTAAATTGGGGTGAGTTATTGATACAATAAAACATATAATAAAGCTATTTCATAGTTGGTTGTATTACTTGCGTTCACGAAATAATTGAACATGAATGTTACCTACGAAGCATCTTCTCGAATTTGACAAAATATTGTGTTTTTTAACAGATAGTCACATAAATGTTTCTCTTCCGAATCGGAATTTTAATTTTAAATTTCCGTATTAGATAAAAGTCGGTTGAGCAATACGTTAGTACGTGCTTGTTTGAACGCACTCAGAAAGCAACTATGCCAGCAAAATAAAGATGCTTCGTAATTCCGCCCATGGCCAGACGCAGTGAACTCAATAACGAACCTTTATAAATGTTTTGATTAACAATACGAATACTATATTTGGAAATGTATAAAAGACGCCATTCGTTGCAGTTACGTGATTTACTTCTTCATAGTCAATAGAGAATACGATTAACCCCGTAGCGGACCGTTTGGAATAACTACGAAGAAATATATCGTGTAAATGCAACGAAAGGCTTTTATACATTTGTTACACATATATTATCCGTACTGTTAATCATTTTGTTTTTTTTAATAAACAAGTATACAAGTTTCTTCAGTGTCCACACAGCAAATAAACGAGTACAATACTGGTATACCAATAAACATGATTAGTAGAGACTATATATAACTATAGATGATATCTAAGTCAAGTCTCTGACGTGGCCTCCGTAGCTCAATGGTTAGTGCGCTTGCCGCCTAATCTGGCGATCCGAGTTCAAATCTGGGTGGAGGCACACACATATATGCCAGCCATATTTCAGCAGAAAGCCGATTGGCAAATAAAGGCTATGCTCGGGATATATATAGACAAAATAAGAAATACTGATAAATTACAAATACACATGTATGATAAAAAATAGAGGCAACGACAAAACAGTGGGTATATTCAACCAATATAATACTGATATCCCAATCTAGAGTTGTTCTAAAACTATCTTAAAATGATAAATATTGCGAGATTTTATTTTAATACAGACAATATGAATTTGAAGATGGCTATTACAAGAAATGTAACACAACACAAAATCTTCGTATCAACAGGTAAGCCAACCAGCAAGCAATCTTAAAAACAAAATTCGAATAACACGATAATAATACATACAACGATTATAAGTCAATATTTCGCATAGTATGTGGACATGTTTGATAATATTTATATATAACATATAAGAACGATGCGAACAAAAACCACAATTTGCGTTTGTTTTCGGCAATGCTATACATTAATTACCCGCTGCACTGCCTGTGTTTTATGACAGTATAAAGAGATATACTGATAATGATCACCTGCTGATCTCCTGCTGATTTGATGCAACACTGTGTTATAGGAACATTCAACACGCGTTTGTTTTCTGTATCCTTAATATTTGTTTTCGGCTGATGCATGTGTAATACACTACTTGAATAAAAAGTTAATCATTATATCAATATCGAAATAATTTCGCATTGGATATTACTTCATAATAACACATCTGTTAAATATTAAAAGTGAACGGAAAATACACTATAATACGAGAAATCATTTGTTTTCGGCATCTTATATATTTGCTTCCGGCCTCTTGTTAAATTACCGTCAACAGTTACCGTGTTTTATGACCCTATAGGTACACACTGATAGTGATCGCCTGCTGATATCTTGCTGGCCTCTTGCTGATATCATGCTGATTTTGATCAAGAAAAGAACCAGTGCGATTTTTTGTCTTTAAACCGTATACTATACGCTAGTTATATTAGATCTATTATATTTTACTTAATTTACTATGTTTGCACGTGTTATAGAAAACAAATTGGAACAAAACGTTAATTATTAGAATAAATGAAGTCAAATATTCGCATAGAATCGCAATATATTGTAATATATCTATTAAATATTAAAAACGAGCGAAAAGCACAGTATTATAGGAACTAGCGTTTGTTTTCGGTATCCTTAATACTTGTTTTCGGCTGGTGCATGTATACTACAAAACTTGAATAAAAAGATTATCATTATATCAATATAGACATACTTTCGCAGTGCATATTACTACATAATAATACACCTATTAAATTTTAAGAGTAAACGGAAAATACACTGTAATACGAGAAATCATTTGTTTTCGGCATCTTATATATTTGCTTCCGGCCTCTTGTTAAATTACCGTCGACAGTTACTGTGTTTTATGACCCTATAGGAACACACTGATAGTGATCGCCTGCTGATATCTTGCTGGGCTCTTGCTGATATCATGCTGATTTTGATCAACAGTTACTGTGTTTTATGACCCTATAGGTACACACTGATAGTGATCGCCTGCTGATATCTTACTGACCTCTTGCTGATATCATGCTGATTTTGATCAAGAAAAGAACCAGTGCGAATTTAGTATAGGGAAATGTCGAATACGCTAGTTATATTAGATCTATTTATATTTTACTTATACGTGTTATAGAACAAAATGGAATATAAAGTTAATTATTAAAATAATAAAGTCGAAATTTCGCATAATATTGTAATATATATTATATAGATTTTTGCGATTTTTGTATTAAATATTAAAAAGGAACGAAAAACTCTGTATTTAACGAATTCTCGTTTGTTTTCGGCATCCGATATAATTGTTTGAGGCTACGTACTGTAATATGAAAATTCAATGGAAGTTATTAAAATTTCATTGGACTTTGCAGGTGTAAAAGGAAAACTGTGAATAAAACGTTGATAATTTAATGAATGAAGTCAAAATTTCACATATAACATATCTATTTGATATCAAATAGGAACGAAAAACATATAGTATTATAGGAATCCCTTTTTGCTTTCGGCATCCTAAATATTTGTTTTCGGCTGAAGCATTTGTAATAAAAATCTCAAATAAAGCGTAAATAATTGAATTAATACAGTCAACATTCCGCATAGGATGGTAATATAATAATAAATCTATAAACGATTTAAAACGAACGAAAAAACACAGTTTAAAGGAAATTATTGATTGTTTTCGGCATCCTAAATATTTGTTTTCGGCAACTGTGATATGAGACAATTGGTTCGAAATCGAGTAAAGTAATTATAATTTCATTGAAATATGAAGGTACAATACAAACAACGGATTAAGCGGTAAGAAATAAATTAGCGAATTCGAAATTCTGTATAGAATCTTAATATATTATACGATATCTATTAAATTATAACAAACAAACAACAACTTGTTTTTGTTGTTGTTATTATTAAATTATAAATGGGAAAGAAGTACGCTGTATTATTCGAACTCCCGTTTGTTTTCGGCATCTTGAATATTTGTTTTCGGCTTCTGCCCGCGTAATAAAAAACTTGAATTAAAAGTTCATAAATAAATGAATGAAGACACATTTTCACATATAATCGTAATATATTATTATGTATCTATTAAATATCAAAAAGGAAAGAAAAACGTTGTATTATTCGAACTCCCGTTTGTTTTCGGCATCTGAAATATTTGTTTTCGGCTCCTGCACGTGTAATAAAAAACTTGAATTAAAAGTTCATAAATAAATGAATGAAGACACATTTTCACATATCATCGTAATATATTATAAGGAATTCCAGGAATTGGAATTTAGACACATACCTATGAAGTCACATTAAAATTTGCTCTTAGTTTTCTGGCAATTTACAGTAAAAATAGTGATGCTATAAGGAAAATTTTTAGATCTGTACATAGCTACTGATATGGACTATTAGAATAAATAATTATTTGAAATAAAAAAAAAGTGATTTGAAACTTATTTGCAAAAATAATATTTATATTGTTTTGCATTGTTTTTACAACTACATTCTTGCTGGATTGTATATAAATACCTGGACATACCTGGACATACTAAATAGTTTTGATTAACAGTACGTTTATACAAGGGATTGTATTGTGCTAGGTTGAAGTATTCTGACATTCCTTGATAGCCTGTGTAGACTAACTTACACATCATGTCAGCAAGAGGTCAAGGACAAGTTGTTAAAAAGCCAGTAACTACTACTACTAGAATGGCATCCTCTCAACCTCCTCCTCCTAAGAAAGACAAGCGTCGTATATCAGAGGTCAGTGTGGAGAGCGACACCAGTATGCTGGACACTCCAGTTATTCAATATCAACTGGAAACTATCTCCAGTGACCTATTGGAACTCAAATCAGATATAAAATCCATGATTAGGAGAGAGGAACTAGAAGACCTAGTCTCATCTACGGTCACAAAGATCATGCATGAATTAGAAAAAAAATTAACAGAACAACTGGAGGACAAAATTAATGAAAAAACCAGAACCTTCCAAGATAAAATAGAATCACTTGAATACGACAATAAGCAACTTGTAGACAAAGTAGAAAAAATGGAGAAAGAAATGAAGAAGAAAATACATGAGCTTAGTGGTGTATGCCAAGATAACGAGATCCGTAGCAGGGAAGCTCTTCAGCGAGCCAACTATAATGAGCAATATTCAAGAAAAAACAACGTCAAAATTGCAAATGTCCACGAAACGCCGTATGAAACTGTTGAACAACTAAAAGAAAAAGTAAATATAATCTTCAAAAAACACAACATATCCGTAGAAAACACAGACATAATGGCAATCCATCGTATTCCGTCAAGCAACAACATCAGACCTGTCTTAATAAAAACAACGAATAACGAATCTAAATACTGTATCATGAGGAAAAGAAAGGAAATGAAAAAAGACAACCATAAAATAAGCGATGATGTCACAACAATGAACTCAGGACTTATCAATAGACTCCTCAAACATGACGAAGTAGAATCCGCTTGGTTTTTTAATGGCTCTGTGTACGGGCAAACTACCAGAAGTGAACGCGTGAAATTTAACATTTTTGATAACATTAGTGAAGTGATCGCGGCCTACAGAGAGAACAAACTGCAGAAGAAACTATAGACATTCCCCAGATTTTTTTATTGTGCAATCTTTCCTCCCATAATCCCTGAAATACTTATCATTATATGTTGGAAAAATAATATGAATATTCATACTCTTCTCTTTTCTCCTTCCTCTTTAAAGTAGATTTTATTAATAGCATACAATATTTTCACATTGAAAAAACGACTTTAAACAGATACTTATAAATGTAATTTTAATACTTTTCTCTCTCCCCATTACAACCAAAAAGATGAACATAGAAATGAAAATGATATATATAATATATTATTAATACCAAATATGTAAACATCATTCCTGTTTTTCACTTGTTGTTTTTCACTTCATTAAAAGTAAAAAGGCCATCACAGAAATGATATAGATATATATGTTAATCATTGTTACTTAATATTTGACAAAGATTCCTATTCCTTTTCTTGCTTTTTTTCTCCCCATGATCGCTAAAAAATGACATAGACATTTAAATCATCATTGTTTAAAAATATGTGAAACTGTTCCCGTTCTTTTTCTTGTAGTTTTTTCCCCATGATTGCCATAAAAAGATATAGACATGTAAATCATCTTTGTTGCAAAATATGTGAAAATGTTCCTGTTCTTTTTCTTGCAGTTTCTCCCCATGATTGCCATAGGATGATGTAGATATCTATATCATTGCTACATAAAATTCAAAAAACTTATCCTGTTCTTTTTCTTGTTGTTTTTGCCCACATGATTGCTATAAATGATGTATAGATGTAAATATTGTTTCATAACATGTGAAAAATGTTCCTACTCTCCATCTCGTTGTTTTTGCCCACATAACATGTGAAAAATGTTCCTACTCTCCATCTCGTTGTTTTTGCCCACATAACATGTGAAAAATGTTCCTACTCTCCATCTTGCTGTTTCTACCCCCATGATTGCCATAAATGATATATAGATAAAACTTATTGTTTCAAAATATGTGAAAAATGTTCCTACTGTCCATCATGCTGTTTCTATCCCCATGATTGCCATACAAATATTAGATGTATTGCAGTTTTGTTATTTGATTGTGCCATCATAATCTGCACACATATATATGTATAAAATTCATGCTCACTCCATTCTGTATTACTTTGATATGCTTTCGTTTTCGAATATTAAGGTTATACACTTATAATGGACTCAAAAACCATATGGTTGCTTCTATCTTTAAAGTTGCATCATATCACATTCAACAAATACAAAATAAATATACGAAATTATGTCTTACTCCATTCAGTATCAGTCTTTGGAGACTTTCGCTTTCGACTTGCTCTAAAGATTGTACAATTAAATGGACACACAGACTACAATCATGTGCTGGTTTATTGCATGCCTATTATAGACAGAAACTATACATATACATATTTGTGTGTAGATTTTAAGCTATTTCACATATAATAATCTTACAAACATCCATAAAGACTTACTCAATCTGCACCTACAGTCTCACGCAGGCATGGCTCTCATAGACACAAACAACCACATAAGCATGCTTTCACATATGCACATAGATTTTGTTTTCCTTAGTGCTTTTTGTACCAACAGTTATATCGTTACAATGGCATTATCATGTATAAAGGAAAATTCAAACATCGTTGCTGGAAAGGACATCAATTTCAGATAAAGATACATGTACAATATATACCCTCTTTCTGTATACATAAGAATTGTATTGTAAAATGCATATTTATTCTCTTTCTGTATACATGTACATAATAATTATATTCTAAAATGCATATGCATTCTCTTTCTGTATACATAAGAATTATGTTGTAAAATGCATATATATTCTCTTTCTATGTACATAATAATTATATTGCAAAATGCATATGTATCTTCTTTCTGTATACATAAAAATTGTATTGTAAAGATGCATATATATTCTCTTTCTGTGTACATAATAATTGTATTGTAAAATAATAGGCGTTGATTGAAACAATATCCTTAAAGCAGATGTCACTGTCAGTATTTCACAGATTTTCCTTGTTAGTGCTAATTACTATGCAATGAAAAAAATTGTTGTCTTTTCTTTATCCTTGAAACAAGCATGTTCAGAGCAATAAATATATTTTATTTATTTTTTAAAAAGTCAAGATATAGCCCTTTGGAAAAAAGTTAAAGATACTAAAATCTTATAAATTATACTGTTACAAATGTTTCATCAGGTAATGAAATTATTCCATTATGTCCATATTTTTAGCCTATGTATTTGTATGTATTTATTTTGTTCATCGAACCCACCAACTGTAATTGTGGAAAACCCTTGCTGGATTTTGCATGTTTGTTTTTCACTCACCCTTTAACATTTTTTCACCACCTCATAAATTTATATATAGTCAGCTCCTTTCCTTTCTATGTGTAAATGTATATCTTGTACCTAAACAATTTTATCCAACACACATATATTTAATAGATATAAATGATAAAAATTCCTATAAACAATGTCTGATCTAAAAATTTACTCATACAATTGCCGGGGCCTTGGAGGTGCCAAGAAAAGGATGGATATCTTAAATTTGTTTAAAGAAAAAAAAGTTGACATTCTTTGTCTGCAAGAAACCCATTTTACTAAAGAAACTGAAAACACTGTGTATTCAGAATGGAATGGAGAATGTTTTTTTAGTCATGGTAAATCTGATGCTAGAGGGGTAGCAATACTCTTCAGACAAAATATAAACATTAAGATAATAAATAGTAAATTGGATTCAAATGGTCATTATTTGATTCTAGAAGCAGTATACAATGACACAAATTTTGTTCTTATCAATGTATACACCCCTAATATAGCCGCTCCAGATTTTTTCAGTACAATTTTTAAGGAAATTGATTCTTTGAATACTACAGATATCATTATGTGTGGAGATTTTAATCTGGTACTTGACCCTGATATAGATTATAACAACTACAAATCTAAAAACCACAATGTATCTGGAAGAAAAAACCTTCTAGAAGTAATTGATGATAGAAATTTAGTTGATCCTTTTCGTGAATTCCATGGAAATCTTAAAAGATATACATGGAGAAGGATGAATCCTGTACAACAGGGCAGACTTGACTTCTTTTTAATTTCGAATAGTTTACTCAACTGCGCTAGGAAATGTAATATTGACATCAGTTATAAATCAGATCATTCCAGTATATTCCTTGAATTGTGTCTTACAAAAACAACGCATGGTAAAGGCTTTTGGAAGTTCAATAACTCATTACTACATAATATTGAATTTATAAAATGTATTAATTCAAAGATTGATGAAATCATTTTACAATATTGCCTACCAGTATATAATATAGATAATATATTAAATATAGATAGAGAAAATATACAATTTGTTATAAGTGATGAATTGTTCCTGGAGACTTTATTGATGGAAATTAGAGGGAAAACAATTTCATATTCTAGCTACCTAGCAAAACAAAGAAATAGTAATGAAGAAATACTTTTAAAAGAAATAACTGAAATTGAATCATGTCTATCTGGAAATAATGACAGATTATTCTTCCTAAAAAACCAATTAGAGGAATTAAGACATACTAAACTTAAAGGTTCTTTTGTAAGGGCAAGGGCAAATTGGGTCGAAAATGGAGAAAAAGCCACAAAATATTTTTGTAACTTAGAAAAAAGTTCTATTTCTAATAAATCAATATCATTTATAGAAAAAGAAGACGGTGCGGTCATTTTTGACCAAAATGAAATTTTACAAGAAACTGCAAATTTTTATAAATCTTTGTACAGCAAAGAATCTTTGATAGATGATTTTGAACTAGAAAATGAACTAGATGGATTTGATGTAAAAAAATTAAGTTCAGAAGAAGCAAATGAACTCGAAGGTTTAATAACTTATGATGAAGTAGCAAAAACACTTAAGAACATGAAAAGTGACAAAAGCCCTGGATGTGATGGTTTTACTTCAGAATTTTTTAAGGTTTTTTGGGTTAAAATAGGACACTTTGTTGTGAATGCTATAAATTATGCATTTTTATGCAACTCATTTTCAAAAAATATCAAGTTGGGGACAATAACCTGCATCCCAAAGGAGAATAAACCAAAACAATTTTTAAAAAATTGGAGACCAATAACTTTATTAAATGTATTGTATAAACTTGCCTCAGGCTGCATAGCAAATAGACTAAAACAAGTATTAAGTGTATTGATTTCAAATGACCAGACCGGTTTTGTTAAAGGTCGGTATATTGGGGAAAACACTAGGTTATTATATGACATAATGCAATATACAGAATCAAACAAAATTCCCGGCCTACTCGTTCTGATAGATTTTGAAAAAGCCTTTGACTCAATATCTTTTAATTTTATAGAAAAAACGCTCAACTTCTTTAAATTTGGTAATATGTTTAAGAAATGGATACAACTGTTTTTGAATAATACAGAGGTTTGTGTACAACTAAATGGCTATCTTTCAAACTTCTTTAAAGTTGAAAGGGGTTGCAGACAAGGGGACCCAATATCACCATATATTTTTATTTTATGTTCAGAAATTTTAGCTATCAAATTACGACAGAATAAAGATATTAAAGGGATACATATTGATGGCGAGGAATACAAGATTTCTCAATTTGCAGATGACACTTCCTTATTATTAGATGGAACGGATATATCATTGAACTCTGCCCTAGACACCTTACATAGATACTCATTGATATCTGGCCTCAAAATAAACTTTGATAAGACTAAGTTAATTTGGTTAGGCTCCCTAAAATACAGTACTAGGTCAATCAAAACAAGATGGAAACTTTCATGGGGTGATACACAATTCAAATTGCTAGGCCTAATTTTTGATGTTGACTTAAATAAGATGTATGACTTAAACTTCAATGAAAAACTAAAAAATATAAAAAATAGCATATTGTATTGGAAAAGACGTAACCTAACACCTATAGGTAGAATAACAGTTGTTAAAGCAATGTTACTTCCCATATTAACTCATTTATTTATCAGCATGCCGACCCCTGACAGAATATTCATTAAAAATCTTACTGATATATTGAATGAATTTGTGTGGAAGGGTAAAAATAAAATAAAATACACAATATTTATAAAAGATTATAATGAAGGTGGCTTAAAAATGATTGATATCCCAAGTTATATAAGCAGTCTAAAAATCAAGTGGTTGAAAAATTATGTCCATAATAGCAAAAGTAAATGTTACAACCTTGTTAATTCCATCTTTGACATGGATAAACTTTTCAACTGTGGCAAATCATACTGTGGCATCATAATAGCAAAAATAAAGAACCTGTTCTGGAAAGATGTGTTAAAATCCTATATTTGCTTTCTAGATAAATTGTCTATAAGTGAGACAACACAAATACATAATATGCCACTTTTCTATAACAAAAATCTCCTTATAAATCAACAATACATATATTTACCCTCCTTCTACAAAAAAGGAATAAGATTTATTAAAGATGTAATTGATGATCAAGGAAAGTTTGTTGATATCAAATATCTAGAGGAAATAACAGGGGAAAAATTGAATTTTCTACTATACTATGGGCTTAGAAATGCTGTGAACAAGTATATTAAAGCAAAAAAAATACCATTAGAAAAAAATAATAAGTTCCTGAATCCCAGCATGAATTGCTATTTACATCCGATTCTAACAAAGAAGGATGCAAATAAATTTATATATAAAACACTGATCAAAAATGATGAAACACCAACAAGCAAACCTAAGTGGGAATTATTAAGTAACAACAATATAGACTGGGACTTCATATACAGCTACGTCTTTAAATCTACTAGAGACACATATATACAATGGTTACAAACAAGAATTGTACATAGAATTCTAGCTACCAATACACTACTTTATAAAATGAAAATTAAATCAAATAACCTATGTACGTTTTGTACAAGACATGAAGAAACAATATCCCATCTATTCTGGGAATGTTGCAGAGTAAGACCAATTATACAATTTTTGAATAATGAAATAGTACATCTGGAACCCAACTATAAAATAAATAAGATAAATCTTGTATTAGGATCTGGGAAAAAAGAGTACATACCTATTGATATTGTTCTTTTAGAATATAAAAAATATATATACCTATGTAAAAGGAAAGAAATCTTACCTAGTACTGAAAGTTTAAAGAACAGTTTAAAACTTGCATGGGAGATATATCAAACATCAGGCATAACAGATATAGAATATAACAGATGGTCCATTGTAAGACACTTTTGTTTATAAACCTTACATTGAACTATAGGTACACTCAAGAATCAAATATTATCAAAGTACAGAAAACACAAAAAAAGGTGGTGAAACTATGTTTTTTTCTGTTTTTTTTGTTTGTTTATTATATTATATGAGGTTACTGTATATTGTATTAATGCAATTTTATTAATAGTTTATTTCTGTAAATTGAATAGTAGGTAGTTTTAAACTCTGTTAGCGTAGTCTTTGAAAAGCCATTGAGCTTGTTTGTAAATATGAAAATGAGTTATACAAAATAAAATATACCAAAACCTCAAAAAAAAAAAAAAAAAAAAAAAAAAAAAAAAAAAAAAAAAAAAAAAAAAAAGTAATATATTATAATGTATCTATTAAATATCAAAAAGGAAAGAAAAACGTTGTATTATTCGAACTCCCGTTTGTTTTCGGCATCTTAAATATTTATTTTCGGCTTCTGCACGTGTAATAAAAAAAACATGAATTAAAAGTTCATAAATAAATGAATGAAGATACAATTCACATATCATTATTAACACATTATAATGCATCTATTAAATATTAAAAAGAAACGAAAACACAGTATTATAGAAAGTCCCGTTTGTTTTCGGCACATAGTATAATACGAGTTCTAATTTGTTTTCGGCTTGTGTAAATTATGTCTTTACGGTCTGAGTATGAAGCATAAAATCGAATCAAAACAATAATTAACCATGAACTTTGATACTCTTCACTGTTGACCACAGCGATATGTAAGACTATTCGTTCGGGAAAAGGGGAGTAACTCTAATTTCATTGATCTTGTCAGTATAATAGGAAAACTTGAATTAAACTGTTATAAATCGATCAAATAAGTTCAAATTTTGCCTACGGATCTAATATATTATAATATATCCATTAATGATTAAAAAAGAACAAAAAACACAACATAATAGAAAATATCGTTTGTTTTCGGCAATCTGTGTTTGTTTTCGGTTGTTTTCGGCAAATAGTTGTTTTCGGCATTCAGTAATAGCGGTATAGGATAGTATTAAATAACTATACAGTAAATTTGCATTTTTAAGACATGAGAACATGCTGACGAATCAACTTTTAATTTTTCATACTATTTCATCATGGTAGTCAGACGCTTTCAATACGTCTTATTTACACCAATTTCTAAACTTCCGCTCAATTGAAGAGTTGGGAATCACCTTAATTAAACATTACATTCTGTAAGTATCTGATGGACATTCGCTGTATTTTCATAAAAGTACATAATGTAGATCTATACATGCATACCTAATTCCTAACATGAATGAAAAACTCCTCACATCGACATTGTTAACATTCAACCTCCTCACCTTCTTGGATACCTTCTTGCGGGGGGGGGATCACTACCAATGTTTTTCTCTGGAGGACGACGCAACAAGGGGAGGTAACCACTGTGAGAAGTTTGGGTTAGTCTGGTTCCCGACGTTCTCTATAGTAATAGTACGTAGTGTAAGGGGCAGGTAATACCGACTAGAGTTTTGGTAAGGTTATAAATACGCAAAGAATTGATAAGGGAGATCAGTGCGTGAAGATTTACTTTTAGACGACAGCGATACGTCATTATTCGCATTTATGTGCTGATGTCGGGTAGAAATGTGCTGAATTTATTACTTTGGTAGCCAACTCCTTTTACGATCAATGAATGCATCATTCTTGTATGTTTAAGAATAATTTACTTCTCTTAATTATTTGATCAATTTAAAAAGGGACTAAATCGAGAAAAAGGTTATGATTTTGCGATTGTCATCAGATTTCGCGATGACCTTGACTGCTTTTTTACCATCACTGCTTCAGTCATGAATCGTTGACCGTCACAGACAAAGGCACCCGCACCTATGCAGATTTCATAATAATTCTTCATTATACATCAGAATTGTACTTTTTCTTTAATTCTGCGCTCACATTTTAGAACTGCAGAGTATAATATAACTCGATGAGCATGATTGATTCTGAGATACAGATAGACAGATAGGTTGACCTGTTGTCTTCATGGATAAGCTGTCTGCAAGTGGCTGCTTTTAAATTCTGACGGCCCAGCCACTACAGGCATCCCTGTATAGATTGCGTTGAAATGTTTGACTAGATTTTGAGATTGATGCAATATTGCATGTATTTGTCCTGTTGTTTGCAAAGTATTACATCATTTTGTTATTGTAGCATCCACACAGGAACTCTGATGTAACACAGTACTGACTCGGTGATAGCTGATTGCACAAGGTATGAATTACACTATAAAATGCTTGTCATCCGATCGACATCCCCACTCTTGACACTTGTGTAACATGGTCTTCGTCTTTGGGCCTACTTTACTCTCAGAGTTTCTAGTTAAGAATTTTGGCTTGAATCATTGTGTAAAAGAATGTTTCAATCTTGCAAGCTTGGAGGAAAGATACATTAATAGATTATATTGACTATACAGGTAAGCAGCATTTTATTAGAACTATTCTGTTCACTTCATTCAACTTAATACTTCTTGTATATGACTGGGAGGCGCTTAGTCTAGAAAACGTTGTTAAGATAAAATAATTAAGTGCAAAGGTTAAAGACATACATGTAGATCAAAGGAGAAATGTTCAATGCAATGTTAAAAACAGTAAGGTAATTTTTATATAGGTCTAGAAGGTGACCATTGCCAGCCTATGAATACGATATTTGAGTATCTCAATATCTGTCCAAGAACGGAACCTTGTGGAACTCATCAGGTTGTTTAGGAATGACCTCATCCCCCTAGCTTATGGATTAGTTTGTGATGATCGACTTTATCAAAGGTCTTTGAGAAATTAATCACTGTCGGTTGTCAAAAAATGTCATCATGCTTGAGACCACTTTTGTTCCATTAGTTTGGAGGCATTACATGTTTAGGCCAAGATTTGAACCAGGGACCTCTTGTTCTACTTATACAGTGCCTAACTTACTTACTTACTTACTTGATCTCCTGGATCCGAGTCGGATTTTAAGGTCGCAACAAGATTTCTCCATCCAGCTCTGTTCTTGGCTTTCGCTTCAGTCTCGCCCCAGGTTAATCCCAGTTCTTTCAGTTCTGCTTCTACTGTTCGGTGCCAGGTGGTTTTGGTCTTCCTCTTGGCCTCTTACCCTGAGGTGTCCATCGGTGCCTAACACCTCTTATTAAATAAGAGTATTACTGACAGATTACTGACAGCCGCTGGCATTTAATTAGATACAGATATTGATACATATTTATTTTTTATTTATTTATATTGATACAAGCTAGGAATCCAGGATTGCTACGTACCCTATCTCTTTCCAAATAGATTCTTTGGCTCTTTAATGTGCCCAGTGAGACTGTGTACAGTACTGATACACATGAGCCAACCTCTGGATTTCCAACCAGTTAATCTCCAGTTGGGAGGAACACCAAAAAACATAAAAATGTCCCAGTGCCCGGCCGAGATTCGAACCAGAGGTTTCTCATTCTGTGGAGATCTCTCACTACCCTGTCTGGCTACCACAACTTATAATCCGTAAGATGACTGTTATAATAGTGGATTTAAGTTGATTCCATTATGGAACCACAACATCATAACATAGAAAAATCTTGTTTAATTTATTTAGTAGTACTAGTAGCTTAGAGGTTGCTAGAGAACTGACTCCGGGTGTTAGGGAACAGTAAATGATATAACAGAACTATTGTTGGCGTTTAAAATGGAAACTGGAATTTTATTACAAATCCCTAAAAAATGGCAGGTTTAACTTTTAAGAAGTGTTGCATCAAAGTCACTTAAGTGTCATAATAATGAATAATAATTCATATATTTATTAACAAACAATACTTAGTTTTAACTAAGTACATGTTCTGACTTATTATCTTTATGAACAAATTATTTTCAGTGAACCAATGTGATATAAAACCAATAACCTGGCATCATAATGTTGAAACTTTCAGTTACCAAGTTATTATAACTTGTTCAAAGCAATTGTCATGTTTTATAAACAACATTAAATGTTTTGCTCTGACAGCTGTCAATATGACCTACATCTACGTTTTGCTTTATTCATTGGGAATAGAAGTCTGTCCCTTGAATGTTATGTCATTTATAATTAATGTTCAGTGAGACTAGTCAGTGTTAATCACTTAGTGGTCACGTGAATTAAGAAACCACTTGAAGTAAACATCCATTGTTATTATTAAATTTATTTCAAGTGTAGTCCTCTATATGGACCTACACTTAATTTGATTGATAAGACATAAAGTCTCAATGTCATGATGTTGTATGCTGCTTTATTTTTTTGTATTGGTTATTATTGAATAATTCAATCTGTGTTTTAGCTATAACTTGTACTAGACCATGGCAGAGACATGCAATATGGAGGGTGGTCTGTGGGGTGGAATTGTTGTGATGTCAGCATTTTTCATTCAGGTAACTATGTCATTTTATATTATACATTGTGTTCTAGTACAAATATCTTAACTACATTAGTTACATAACCTCACATGTGAAGGATACTGCAAGCAGTTCTGAAAAAATTGATAGATACTGTGAATTGATACTTCAGACATGCAGCTAAGATCGTACATAGTAATAGAAGAGCTGTTTAAATTATAACTGAATGTTGTCTTCTTTGTTTGGAATCTTCACGTTCAGAAAAAAATGATCAGTTTTCCCAAAGAAATTCTCAATGTTTATGGATATAATATCTAAGACAATTTCAATTGTAGGCCAAATCAGCCTAGGCCTTCTTGGGTTACGGTCCTTTAATTAAAAAAAATGTTGGATTGTTTGTTTTTTTCATTCACCATGACCTGAGACTCACCATGCCCCAAGACGGGCGTATTTTGTGACATTTTGGCACTCTCGTTTAGACATGAATGTCTGTCAGTTTCACTAATTGATGTATTGTTTTGTACTTATTGACTTAAATATTTATACCCCCAGATACATAGTATATGGGGGCTATATTGGAGTCATGTTTGAGGATGGTTGGTTCAATGGTTAGTTGGTCTGTTGGTTGGTTGGTCCGTAGAAATTTGTCCAGGCTATTTCTCTGTAACCATTGGTCGTATTTCATCGAGATTTTGCATGACTGATCAGTACCAAGTCTAGTTGTGCATATCTTCAGGAAATTTCTGCTGGATTGATTTTAAGGGAGTTATGGCCCTTTATTTTTTACACTTGTAAATTTTGTCCGGGCTATTTCTCTGTAACCATTGGTCATAATTCATCTTAACTGAGCATGACTGATCAGTACCAAGTGTAGTTGTGCATGTCGTCAGAGGAATTCTGTCAGATTGATTTTAAGGGAGTTATGGCCCTTTATATTTTACACTTATAAATTTTGTCTGGGTGATTCCTCTGTAACCATTGGTAGAACTTCATCGAAACTGATCATTACCAAGTCAAGATGTGCATATCGTTGGCACACATTAGTGGGATCAATTTAAGGGGAGTTGTGGCCCTTTGTTTTTACACTTAAAAGTTTTGTCCACGCTATTTCTCTGTTACCAATGGTCGGATTTTAACGAAACTTTGTATGAATGATCAGTACCAAGTCTAGTTGTGCACACATTGGTTAGATCAATTTTAAGTCTAGTTGTGCATAGCTGACTGTGTCAAGCAGTTTCTGGGGGTATTCATCACATTCAGTGATATTTCTTGTTATTATTAAATATTTCAATCTTGAAATTAAAATGTATTTCCAGTTAAGTATTTCATTTATATTTTTGTTTTAAAACAATAGTACAATAGTCTGCTGTGATCCTTATTGATTTAATTTTTACCCGTATGAGTTCTACATTTAACATTGTTGGATGTTGTGTATATATTTAAATATACTGGTACTGTTACAAGTGTAGGCCCAGACAACATTTTCAATCACAGGTGATGGCCTTTGGCACCTCTCAGTCAATAGGAGTTTACAACATTGAATTCCTGCGGACTTTTAAGTCCGGTGCAGCGGCTGTCGCTCTTGTTGGCTCGATAAATCTCGGTGTTTTCTTAGGAGCAGGTAAACTTGATATCATTTGTATTGGTACTTTTTTTATCAATTCCTGTTTTGTGTTACCCGTTAATGTTGTATAGTGCCAGTATATTTTATATAAAAGGATCTGTTACTAATGTTTCTGACCTGATTTAAATCAATTGTGTGAATACTAAATCATTTACATAATTATAAACTTTTAAATCTTCATTTTTGTTTCTTTCTTAACTTTTGACAATTTTTGTGATAATGCATTGGTCAGTGGACCATATTGAAAATTGATATTACTGTTGAATATGTCAATGATAAATAAAGTAATTATTATTATTATTATTGTGATAATATTTTTTTCAATACTAGTATTATGTAATACATAATACACTTCATACAGTATAAAGTACTTGGCTAAAGTATTATTCTGAGTTGATGGTTATGAGTCTACATTGCCTGGGCTGGGTAATATGCTGAACATACAATGCATGGAAGATTTAGGATAGTGGTAGTTTTTTGTTTATTATATATCTGCTAGTACTTAACCACCAGTATATCACCCAATATATTATAGACCTATCAATTTACTGTGTATTGTCACAAATATAGGCCAAATCACACAGTGAAATCACTGGAATGTAGCTGGCCAGATTAAAAAATATATATTTCATCGACATGCATGTGTGATTTTCTAAATCCAGATCTTTGTAACATGTGCAATGCGTTGTATGCCAAAAGTATGCTGTTGTACATAACATCATGGTATAAACATTTCCCTTACATGTCATTACGTGCCAATGTTGGTGATGTCAATACATACACATTGAACATGTAATTACAAGGCCAAAATCACATTGATATTGTCACTTGTAGCTATATAATAAAAGGCTTTAAGGTCACAAACCACTAAATAAAATTTTTCTTTAGCCCAATGTTAAGTGACAATTGTCAGCCCCAGATTATATCATGTTAAATTCTATGTCCAGTTCACAGACCTATATAATTGAAAAGCAGTATGTTTCAGCCAAAAAACAGGGGGGGGGTCATGTTTAATATAAGAAAGATTTTGTTCGTCAAAGGTGGTGGTCTAAGACAAATTTTTACAGACGTGTGGACCGATCCAATGTGGGTTTTACCCTACTCTACTTTCGTCAAATATGCCAAATATTCAAGATGAAACACATTCACTCATTTAACTACATGTATACAATACCTTTAAACTCAGTAAGATGATTCTACTTCCATTTTGTCAAGGCATATCACCATTTCCAGGCAAACAGAAGTTTCTCTAAGGACTATTTGAGTGTATACGATTTTGGTCCGCGTTTGCATTTAGTGGTTTATAACCTAGAGCACCTTAAACTTGACACTTGTCGGTACATTTGTGTATAGTAAAAGGAATATTACTGCAGTTGTGTTGATTCAATGGTTTGTCCGTATTACCCCTCGTTGCTTGTTGTATTACTGCATCTAGCTGTACTAAACCCATATTGCTAGATACAGCATTACACATGCAACTCATGTAATAAGACCCAATAGATCAATGACCCAATTGATCAATACACTGCAG
The DNA here is from genome assembly GCA_947247005.1 of Spisula solida. Taxonomy (NCBI): domain Eukaryota; kingdom Metazoa; phylum Mollusca; class Bivalvia; order Venerida; family Mactridae; genus Spisula; species Spisula solida. The sequence continues at coordinate 44,335,436 of OX365945.1, read as the reverse complement.
GGATATTCCATATGCATTAGTTTTGTTTTATGTTGTATAAAGTCATTGCCATACATGTACATTAGGGCTGCGTATCAGTTAGAATGATCGATACGATATTTGTATCGATACAAAATGATCGATATTCGATATATCATAATTATGATATATTATTTTGGCAATAAAACATCTAAATACTGTAAATATGCACGTGCATACTTACAAGATGTAGGGATTTAACACAATTAAGCCAGGCCTGAGATGTGACAAACAACCTATTCGTATATTTTTTAAATTGCGCAAGTGGTTTACATAGCAGATTCTTGTTTGAAAATTAGATTCACTCGGGCATAAACTACTTCGACGACCTGACCATTTCAGTCGAAACAAATAGACGACAGAAAACTTAATTGAAAATGGGTATTTTATTGATTTACATGTATATTTTTGTTGATCGATTTTTTTACCGATACAGGCACGTTAGATACGACGTATCGATCAAACGCAAAATACCTGTATTCGATTTATATCGGAAACCGGTACGCAGCCCTAATGTACATGATTATTTTTCTCTTTCAAAAATCTTTTATTCCTGATCAGTTATTTAGCTCTAATTTCTAAATCTATGGAATGAATGAACAATAAAAAACTGCCATTCACCAATAGCTACAAAATGTAGCTGGTGGTACTAATCCCTTTGTATACAAACATGATCTCTCCTATAATAGCTTAAATACTACTATTAAATTTTGACATTGTTTTGTAGTCAAGAGTGTTAAAGTTGCTGTGTAACAATTGACATTGTCTTGCAATTCTAAACTTTGAGAGTGCTTATTTGAACTGCAGGTCTGTTGCATGGCTGATGCTATTCTTATAACCTACCGAAGTAATAACCAATTGTCTCTTGCGTTTACAGGTAGTCACAAGGTTCAAACAGGTCTTGAAAAGTACTTGAATTTAAGGCATAGTTCTTGAAAAGTACTTGTATTTAAAACTGCCTATCTAGAAGTCCTTGAAAAGTACTCGAAATTTTGAAAAAAACTAAAGTTTTGGTAAATTGGCCTAGAATAAGTTTTCTGTTACCAGAAATGTACAAAAACACCAAAACAGTTTAAAGACGATGCTGAAATGAAATTTCATTTATAATAAACACACCACGACGACATTGTGATGCTGATTTGAAGACTTCTTTCATAATTTCATTTGATTTGAACTTTGGAGAGACTTACTGCATACCTGCATACTTTTAGCCCTGACAAACCCAATTTTTTAGTCCTTGAAAATGTGGGAAATGTACGTGAAAAATACTTGAATTTGTTTAGGGAGGTTTTGTATAAACCATAAGATATGTGATGGTACAAGCTACAAGCTGCTTGAAACTGATTTGTGGTTGCCATAGTAACAGTCTTAATATCTGTGATATTTTTGCCTTGTCCTAGCCATTAAATTTGAAGAATTCTTTCGCAGGTTTTGACCTTTGGCACGACCCAGTCTATTGGTGTTTACAATATTGAATTTCTCCGTTACTTCGACACAAGTGCAGCTGCTGTCTCATTGGTAGGATCCATCAATCTAGGGGCTATATTAGGATCAGGTATTCTTTGCTAAAATGTCTCCATTGACTGATGATTGACCTAACATGCTTAGTTGTTATGATTGAATGCTTTGCCATTGTTTGCTGATGCTTGTACCCTATCTTAAAGCCCCTTTATCTCTCTCAATACCTTTTCCCGATCAACCAGTTAATACCGGTACAAGAAATTAAGATGTTTTTCTCAAATGAGCAATAATTGATGACAATTTTTATCTAGATCTGTCAAAAAAGTATGCAAAAAATCACATTTAAGTCAAATGTATGGAAGACAAAATACTTATTTTGCAAGAGTTGCTTCCCTTAGACTATTTATCATGCATTTATTTTACAATTTGTTATTTTGTCTACAAACCAACTGGAGACTGTACTTTGTTTTTTTCCATCTTATGGTGTTTTCCACCTTTGTGATTCAACTAAAGTGCTCAAAATGCATCATTCTGCAGATAGGTTAACCAAGTTATTGCTTTTTGAAAATAGCCGTTTAGGGCTTATTGGGGCTTGAAATTATTAAATTATATTCCTGGCAGATTTACGAAAAAATTGGTGGGGTTAAGATATAGTAGGATTATTTTTGTTTTTATTCAGTGTTCGGATTGGAATTTCTATCGTTCACTGGTCGTTCAATGCATGCTTTGTTAGCTTTAAGTATGATGTGTGTGAGAAAATAGATGCTGTCATCAATTGGAGTGTAGCAATGTTGCTTTCTTGCTGAAGTCTCAAATGTAGTGGAGCAATGTTGTTTTCTTGCCTAAGTCTCAAATGTATTTCTAGTGTTGCTTATATTATACTGATCTGCTTTATATGATCATGCTGTTGCATGATGTTGGTTTAAATGTGTTCTGAATCAAAGAACTGATGCCAATGTGTTCTGAATCAAAGAACTGATGCCAGGGTAATGACAAGACAGACATGATATATGTGCAAGTTTTCTGGTTATATCATTTGTCATTTATCAGTAATAATCGCTTAGGGCTGAATTGAAAGAACATGAGTAAAGCTTGAAAATAATGTAATTTTTTTTAATTTTCATTAAAGTCTTTCAATCACTTTTTTGTCCTTTGAATGAATTGTTATTACATAGAAATTTGACTAACAAAGTTGGCTGTTACACTTGACGCCAATGGCGGCCACAGCACAAAGACCCTTCAGGTGCCCATAAACTCAATAAAATCATGTTTTTCCCTGCCTATCTACCTACCTTCATACCATATTCTTTGTCTGCATGTTACCAGAACCACAACATTAATTTGTTTTGACCTCATAGTCAACATTTGTTGTCTCACTCTATGTATCTAGACATATAGTTAAACTTATCTACCATAGTTAGATAAGATATATCTGTCCATGTTAAACAGAATGAGTACAGTCAGTACATTGTTTGTAAAGAAATCCCAGGTGAAAGTCATACTGACCTGTATATATTCATGTGCTTATTATTCCCCTACCGGTTTTTGACCGGAGGGGACTATAGGTTTGCCGTCAGTCAGTCCGTCAGTCCGTCAGTCAGTCCGTCAGTCCGTCCGTCAGTCCGTCCGTCCGTCAGTCCGTCCGTCAAAAAATCTGGATCCTGGTATAACTCAAACAGTTTCCAAGCTAGGTCTATGAAACTTGGTATGTGGATAGGGGGCAACAGAAACATTGAAAATGGCTTCAAACCGGTAGGGGACTTCTGTATTGCTTGCAATTCTTAATTACTTGCTTATAAAGAAATCCCAGGTGATAGTCATACTGACCTGTATATATTCATGTGCTTATTGTAACACCAACCAATGTATTTCCTAACCCACACTCCTTGCCATAGCTCATCACAGGTGTTTAACACTATATCTACTCACAAAAATATGTTACGAAGATTTGCATCTTTATATTGTTTCAACAATTATCTAAAAATAGAAAAATACCTTATCCTCATACTAGTTGTGTTTAAACCAAAATAGAATATTAGTCTCTGAAAATAGACAGTTATACTGTCAGTAAGGAACCTAGTGGAACTCCTGGGTAATTATTTCTACATGTACATAATGATTTGTAAATTTACTTAATAATATGTAATATTTATATTTTATTCGTCAAATAACTTACTAAAATACAAAAATACATTACAGACTGAAAATAATTGATAATAATTATAAGCACCAAAAAGTGAAGTGTCAAAAATAACAAGAGTCATCAAAATATTGCCACGGAGATTTAGTATAATAAGTATAGTAAATGTTCAATAGTCAAATTAACAGGTACTTGTCAAATTCAATAACTTAAATGCAGTTTTAAGAGTCAAAATGAAAGTCCTGATGATAATGCTTTATAATTTATGAATACAATGTATAGGAATTATAGTAACTTTTGATTGTTATGATCATGTATTTCTTCCCTAGGTCCATTGGCAAGTGTCCTGATGACCAGATGGAGTCATCGTCAGGTGGCTGTGCTGGGTGCAGTGCTGGCAAACATGGGCCTGGTTGTAATGCCATTCGCACCAAACCTAGAATATATGTATGTATTCTACGGAATTGTTAGTGGTAAGTGAACGCTAGATCATCATCAGATTGTCTTAATATATTAACTACAGTACAACTTGTAGAGCAATAACCTCCGTGTAACAACACCTTCAAATTTTCCCATAGTCACTATTTACAATAAATTTAACCTCTAAGGGCAACAACCTTTAAACAATTACCAATATTTGCAGCTCCCAAAGGGTGTTGCTCTACAGAGGTTGTACTGTATGTGTTTCTTAGATTTTGTATTAACTTTGTACCTCTCAGGTTTTTATGCTGACATTATAGCCTAGATATGAATTAAGTGTTACTGGGGTTATATATAAGTAATTCTTCAGGTGTGATGGTTGTTATGTTGGTAGTTTTGCCTGTCTGTCAGTTAGTTGTCTGGACAAATTTTGTAGTTCTCTTTCTTGGTAACCTTTGATGAGATTTCAACTCATTTAGCCTGATTTCCTCCTTTTTATCTCAAAATGAAAAAAAAATGTTCTGATTCAGTCTTACCTTCTTCAAAATTATGGTTTTGGGAGGGTGAGGAGGTGCTTCTTCGAGCAATCACAGGCCTGACTATGATCAGTCAACACATAATAATTATTATAAATCATGAAGATCAAAGTGTAATGAAAGCAAACTTAACATGATTTAGAAATTATGAGAAATAATAACTTAATTTAAATAACAAATTCGGAAATCAAGTTATTATATGTGCATATATTTTGTTTTCAGGTCTTGGCTATAGTTTGGTGTATGTCCCTTCCCATGTACTGAGTGGCTTATACTTCCACAAACATCGGAGCTTAGCGACCGGGATAGCAACCGCCGGATCAGGATTTGGTGCGGCGGTATTTCCTATTGTCATGTACCACATCATCCAATATTACGGTTGGCGGGGATCTTTGTTCATCGTGTCTGGGCTAAATCTTCATTTATTGGTGTTTGCGTTATTGTTGAGACCGGTCCCAAAAGAGATTGCCCAGTTGGATGAAATGTGTATAGAATTGGAAGTCATTGCAGAAAATCATGTTGATAATAATAGGGAACTGGAACAGCAAGGAGACCATGACGAAATAGAAAAGTCGATTCCTGAAAATGGAAATAGAAACCATAAAGTGGATACAAGTGACGTAACTTCTACTATGTTACCTAGTCGTAAAAAATCAAGTGCAAAGGAAAGACTTATTCAACATTTTTGTGCCATTTTCACCCTAGACTTCATTATTTACTGGTTAAGCAATATATGTTGGAACGCTGGTGGTGCTATCGTTCTTATATTCTTTCCCGAGTACGCTTATAGTGTGGGATTAAGTAAGGAGCATGCATCTACAGCGTACACTATGGTAGGGGTGGGGTCATGTGTAGGTTGTGTCCTGGGAGGGGTGTTGGGGAATCTGAAATATATTAATAGAATAATGTTATACATACTTGGTAATGTGGGTGCTGGGTTGATAACTCTGGTGTTACCATGGAAAGTGATGCATACAATGCTAGGTTTAGTGATTATATGCCTGGCATTTGGTTTGTTATTTGGTATCATTCTGGGTTTATTAGTAGTTGTGACATCAGACTTACTGGGTACTGAAGCCCTAGGGGATGGATTTGGTTACCTGATGCTGGCTAATGGCATTGGTGTATTCAGTGGACCCCCTATCGCAGGTAAGTACCACATTGGTATTTTGTCATATAACAATAGGCTATTACAGTAAAGATCCACTTCAGTTATTTTGAAATCATGATATCTGCGTATTAAATTGCACTATTATCTATATACTCATGTTTTGAAACTGTATCAACTTGAGTGAATAAAGTTATGTTCTGTTCTGTTCTGCAAGACTGATATTTTCATGCCATCCACCCATCTTTTATGAGGCATATATTGCTTTGCTCATGTCTCTCTGTCAGTTGGTTGTTTCAAGAATGCTGGTCTCTCGTGCACACCGTACAACCCGATAACGCGGCACCATGAGGTAACATGACATCAGATCATGCTGACTAAGCGACACTATTGACAAAATTTAATCATGTTCATATAAGTACTTTCAAATTTATTTTCATACGATGTGAATGAATGAAATTCAGCTTCCTACCATTTTTCCGGTGTAACGGTCAATTTTATCCCCCGCCCAGTTTATCCCCCGGGGGATAAACTGGGCCGGCCCGGTTTATCCCCCCCTAGGCCTCTTCTTCCCCCACCCCAGGCCTTTTCTTCCCCCACCTAAAAAGTTTTAGTTTTTTTGTAATGTGCTTAAAATAATTTTTGTGAATAAATAAATGTTGGTGAGAAACATGAAATAATGGTAAATATGGCCTGTGGATTTGTTTTTGAAGTGATACAAAGTGAAAAAAAAAATTGATTTAATCGATAAATTAGGTTCATTATTGCCATAATTTGGTCTTTTTAATCCCCATCTGAGTATAATTAATATGGAGATGGGGAGATATAGACTGGTCTATTTTTTACCCCACCCGAGTATGAATCGTACACAGATAGGGGAGAAGTAGACTTGTCGTTATAGATTGCCTTCGTTGAAGTGTATCTCTGTGTTAAGTACATTGAATGTTTGATATTTTCAGGTTTACTGATTGATGCCTATGGTGATCAAGATCCAGCCATGTACCTGTCGGGAGCATTTACCATACTGGGCGGTATCATCATGTCCATTGTTATAGCGAAAAGAAAACTATGTCAGAAACAATGATCATTATTAGCACGGGAAATTTTATTTTGTGTTAGACATGTTTTATATATAGATCTGTATAAATAACATATTTTATGGGTGTCTTTTTTAGCTCACCTGTCACAAAGTGACAAGGTGAGCTTTTGTGATCGCTCTTCGTCCGTTGTCCGTCGTCCGTCCGTCCGTCCGTCCGTCCGTCCGTTCACAATTGCTTGTGAACACACTATAGGTCACAAATTTAGCCCGATCAATATGAAACTTGATCACAATGATCATCTTCATACAATCTAGGTCAAGTTCGATATTGGGTCATCTGGGGTCAAAAACTAGGTCACTAGGCCAAATCAAAGGAAAACCTTGTGAACACATTAGAGGTCACAATTTGAGCCTAATCTTTATGAAACTTGATCACAATGATCATCTCTATAAAATCTAGGTCAAGTTCGATATTGGGTCATCTGGGGTTAAAAACTAGGTCACGAGGCCAAATCATTGAAAAAGCTTGTGAACACACTAGAGGTCGCAATTTGAGCCTAATCTTTATGAAACTTAATCATAATGATCATCTCTATAAAATCTAGATCAAGTTCGATATTGGGTCATCTGGGGTCAAAAACTAGGTCACAAGGCCAAATCATTGAAAAACCTTGTGTAGGCACTAGAGGTCACAATTTTGACTTAATCTTTATGAAACTTGGTCACAATGATCATCACAACAAAATCTAGGTCAAGTTCGATATTGGGTCATCCGGGGTGAAAAACTAGGTCACAAGGTCAAATAATAGAAAAACCTTGTGTAGTCACTAGAGGTCACAATTTTGACCTAATCTTTATGAAACTTGGTCACAATGATCATCACAACAAAATCTAGGTCAAGTTCGATATCGGGTCATCCGGGGTCAAAAACTAGGTCACACGGTCAAATCATAGAAAAACCTTGTGTAGACACTAGAGGTCACAATTTTGACTTAATCTTTATGAAACTTGGTCACAATGATCATCACAACAAAATCTAGGTCAAGTTCGATATTGGGTCATCCGGGGTGAAAAACTAGGTCACAAGGTCAAATAATAGAAAAACCTTGTGTAGTCACTAGAGGTCACAATTTTGACCTAATCTTTATGAAACTTGGTCACAATGATCATCACAACAAAATCTAGGTCAAGTTAGATATTGGGTCATCTTGGGTCTAAAACTAGGTCATAAGGTCAAATCATAGAAAAACCTTGTGTAGTCATTAGAGGTCACAATTTTGACCTAATCTTTATGAAACTTGGTCACAATGATCATCTCAACAAAATCTAGGTCAAGTTCGATATTGGGTCATCCAGGGTAAAAAACTAGGTCACAAGGTCAAATCATAGAAAAACCTTGTGTAGACACTAGAGGTCACAATTTTGACTTAATCTTTATGAAACTTGGTCACAATGATCATCTCAACAAAATCTAGGTCAAGTGCGATATTGCGTCATATGGGGCCAAGAACTTGGTCACTAGGTCAAATCACAGGTCTTGCATGTACTGCTATAACAGGTGAGCGACCTATGGCCCTTTGGGCCCTCTTGTTTCTATTATTACAGCACTCCGACTTTTTTTAATCCATGTCACTATTTTGATCATAAAGCGCGTAGGAATATGCATTTGCATGAAAAAAGCACTGCTTAACTTTTGTATTTATTATAAGTCATATTGGCAGCATTTGTAAGGAATTTAATCTCTTACGACGTTTACATTTTAGTAAGTTTTGTACGCTTGGACTGTTAAAATGCATGTAGTCAACCCTTGTATTGGCTGAAATTTTGCTATTTGTATGAAGATTCAGTTATTGAGTACAAAAGTGTACACAAATTATTGCATACAATGAATATACATTACTATTGGATGTACTTCCTGTGAACATTTGTTTCAGTGACCACTATTTGTCAAATAATTGAGTGCGCTGTCTTTTGACAAATCTTCCGTCGTATATTCTACAAATTTTGTGACCAATGGGTATATGTTGCAGTATTTTTAGCTCACCTGTCACAAAGTGACAAGGTGAGCTTTTGTGATCGCTCTTCGTCCGTCGTCCATCGTCCGTCGTCCGTCCGTCCGTTCACAATTGCTTGTGAACACACTATAGGTCACAAATTTAGCCTGATCAATATGAAACTTGATCACAATGATCATCTTCATACAATCTAGGTCAAGTTCGATATTGGGTCATCTGGGGTCAAAAACTAGGTCACTAGGCCAAATCAAAGGAAAACCTTGTGAACACATTAGAGGTCACAATTTGAGCCTAATCTTTATGAAACTTGATCACAATGATCATCTCTATAAAATCTAGGTCAAGTTCGATATTGGGTCATCTGGGGTTAAAAACTAGGTCACGAGGCCAAATCATTGAAAAAGCTTGTGAACACACTAGAGGTCGCAATTTGAGCCTAATCTTTATGAAACTTAATCATAATGATCATCTCTATAAAATCTAGATCAAGTTCGATATTGGGTCATCTGGGGTCAAAAACTAGGTCACAAGGCCAAATCATTGAAAAAGCTTGTGAACACACTAGAGATCACAATTTTGACCTTATCTTTATGAATCTTGGTCACAATGATCATCTCTATAAAATCTAGGTCAAGTTTGATATTGGGTCATCTGGGGTCAAAAACTAGGTCACAAGGTCAAATCATAGAAAAACCTTGTGTAGTCACTAGAGGTCACAATTTTGGCCTAATGTTAATGAAACTTGGTCACAATGATCATCTTAACAAAATCTAGGTCAAGTTCGATATTGGGTCATCCGGGGTCAAAAACTAGGTCACAAGGTCAAATCATAGAAAAAACCTTGTGTAGTCATTAGAGGTCACAATTTTGGCCTAATCTTTATGAAACTTAGTCACAATGATCATCTCAATAAATTCTAGGTCAAGTTCGATATTGGGTCATCCAGGATCAAAAACTAGGTCACAAGGTCAAATCATAGAAAAACCTTGTGTAGTCACGAGGTCACACTTTTGACATAATCTTTATGAAACTTGGTCACAATGATCATCTCAACAAAATCTAGGCCAAGTTCGATTTTGGGTCATCTGGGGTCAAAAACTAGGTCACAAGGTCAAATCATAGAAAAACCTTGTGTTGTCACTAAAAGTCACAATTTTGGCCTAATATTTATGAAACTTGGTCACAATGATCATCTCATCAAAATCTAGGTCATGTTCAATATTTGGTCATCTGGGGTCAAAAACTAGATCACAAGATCAAATCATAGAATAACCTTGTGTAGTCACTGGAGGTCACAATTTTGGTTCATCTCATCAAAATCTAGGTCATGTTTGATATTGGGTCATCTGGGGTCAAAAACTAGGTGACAAGGTCAAATCACGTCAATATGTAATTGGGTCTAAATGTGATGTAAATTATAAAGCATAAGACAATATGAAAACCTTGTACATGCAGTAGAGGCTACCAATTGGGGTGCATGAACTACTAGGACAGGTGAGCGACCTATGGCCCTTTGGGCCCTCTTGTTAGTAAAAACAGCTATTGAAAAGTAGCAATTTATTAGTGACTAGTCCCATGTATACATTCCCTTTTGATAATAGTGAGAGTATGTTTTGCTCGCTGGAGATAACTCAAGCCTTATCAATAAACAAACATGCATAATATAAACACTGAACAGTCAACTGACCGCTTGTTATTAGAGTCGATTGAAAGAATATATGCATTTAAGTGAATATGCAAAAGATTAAACAAAAATGGACAACAAAAATGCAATTAATTTTCATATTTATTTGTAAACAAAGGCTAGTGTTATCTTCGGCAGACTTTATTATAATTTGTATATTTTCGTATAAAGACGTTTGTTAAAATCTTGTTGAAAATTCTCGTTTATAGGGATCACAATAAAATGTAAAATGTTTATACTAAATATCACTGTGTATTCTTGCAACAAATATATGACTGGTTCTTGATATCATGCACAACAAGCTTAACAAATTTTACAAATATTTTATTGTATGAATACACAAGTAAGGCCAAGACAAATTAACAGTGCAGTTCTAGTAACCTGACCTATCTTTTTTTACCCCTACCCTAAAACTTTTATTGGCATTTGGCTGAAAGTCCTCGCAGATTGTTGCTTTTCCTGTTCATAAAACCAATAAAATAATTTTCCTACGTACACCTTTTTTTTTTCTGCATGTTATCAAAACCAGAATTTTAATTTGTTTTGGCCTCATGCAGGTTTAGTTGATGTATTTTGCTACTGTAAAGTCATATATTGTTGTGGGCATTGGATTTTTGTGGTTTATTATCATAAAAATGTAAATTTGTGTGGTGGTAAATTCATGGTTTTACCAAATCATATTGAAGAGAAAACAGTTGTTCCATAATTGAAATGTTAATAATTTGTGGGGTTTGGATTTCCTGGTAAAGTTCAACCATGAAATCAACGAAAATTTAACCTGCACCGTAAATAATGATTTTACAGTATTTTGTTTATTATAATGTATATTTGGACAGAACTTTTGTACATGACACACATTGAGGGCATTTATACTATAGTATGAAAATAGTCAAAGACAAAGGTACATGAATATAGAAACATGCGTATGTGATAATATTCATCGTTTTCTAATGTACCTGTTGTCAAGCGGACATATATCTTGTATGATCTCTTACAGTGTGATGCTGTAACTCAATTAGAAAAATTTGTTTCTACATGTATATAGTCAGACCCTGGTCTCCGAATCATCTCAATCTGAGCTTAATCACAGCTCTATTATTTACATAATATTTTTGAGTTATTTTCCAAACAAGACAAAATAGTCTAAGACTCTAAAACAATTTTTGAAAAACTTAAGAGCTTCAACTTAGATTTGTTTTAATTAATCAAATTCTGACTCGGATTAGGATAAAAATCTCAGTTTGAGTTGAGGTTTATGTTTGAGGTGCTTCGGGAAATCAGGGGCAGAGTGTTGATAAATGTGTGTACTTTGGCTAATAACTTCATTCCATATATGCAATCAATGATACCATATATACATTGAATATTAAACATGTACCATGTGGGATCAAATCCGCCATCTTGGTGAATGTTATGTTTTATTTCTGTTTTTTTAGGCAGGTTATTCAATACAAAATGTGTTTATTACATCTTTGCAGACCTTGAAAATGTGGGAAATGTACTTGAAAAGTCTAGGAATTACCATATTTCTTGTTGCTGAATTAAAACTTTACATTTAATTAAACCATGACAGTATTTATATGTGACATTTTCTGTGCAATGGTAGTTTATGTTCTGACCAACTATTAGTTGATGTTAAAAGTTGTTATATTATGTTAAGTAAACATGTTTTATCACATGACCTTCCTTGTATCAAGGCACTTACGAAAACCGTAAACTTTCGTTCAAATTTAATGTCTCTATAGCTCTTTAACAGTCTCAAGTTGTGGTAAAGCGTTGTTCTAAATTAATTATTATTCAGTCAAGGTACTCCTACAAACTATATCTGTCCCCAAATTTTAAAGAATAATTTAAAGAATTTAAATTTAAACGCAAGTTGCCTTAAGTGCTTTGATAATACAGTACCATGGTTACTAGATGACCATGTAACTAATTTTATCCTACCATTAAGCCTTTATTAGCCCGAAATCGACCCGTCGTGTAAATTTAGCTTTATTATGCCATGTGAGCTTTATTAGGTTATGTGGTCACATGACATGGGACTACTTTCGTTCTCAACTTCAACCAAGTCATTTAGTGTTGAAGGCGAATCTTAGATAATTATTGGAGCGGGGTCTGATATATTTGAATCCTGAATACGTCACGGGCCTGATTTATTCTATTTATCCTGTCACTGAATCTGTTTGGTAGGGGAACATACTTGTATTGTTACTTAAAATAACGGGAAACGTCACATACTGTGTGACAAACGTCACATACTGTGTGACGTCATTTAGGTTTTGACGTCATTACAATTTCTGATTTCTAGAATGCCATTGATAGATTTTGGAGAGATTCGACGTTGAAACACAAAATGTGTTTACATGTAGTGTATGTTACGTTAAATTGTAGGTTTGTGTTTATTAATTGCGTTTGAATTGAAGCTCGTTACTGAATTCTCGGTCAGATTTTCAGATTTGCCTTTTAGTATGGAACTATATTTCATTTGGAGACCTTGGAATGCTGATGTTTCGATATCGTTGCGCGGGTTCCACAGGGTTTTGTGTTCGTATTTTAAAGGTGAAATCATTTCTTGTGTTAGAAAAGTTTTGCAGGATAAATAGAACACTAGGATTAGTGCCTTATATTACTTGAATTTATTGGGTTCGTCTCTGAAAGGCTTATTCGGCTCGCCGAATAAACTTTCTCCAACTCGCCCAATAAATTCAAGTAATATAAGGCACTAACCTAGTATTCTCTATATACACTTTTCCTACCACACACTGGTCCCCTATGGTATAGGTTATAGATGTATCTGACACAATTTGTGCAGAGTTATTGCCCTTGAACTATCTGACAATGGGGTATTGTACGGGTATATGTCACATCCTGTGATAGTTTATGTTATTGTGTATTATATATATGAGCCAGTCTCCAGGAAAACCTGCTATTTTGACATTATGTAATTACTATTATGTAACAAGGTTTATATGAAACTCTAAAATGAGAAAAAATACATATTTATTGATTCTACTTTAAGTAAATTACCAATATAGTACTATATCTTAGCTTTAAAATTTCTTATAATTTATATCGAAATCACATACTTTGTTGCTATGGTGACCAATTCCGGAAAAGTACTCCGATTGTGAAAAAGAGGAGATAGTTGTATAAAGCAGTAATACTTATGTTACTATATATAGTAACAAATTTGCATTGAAAAAAATGTATTATGCGCCCTTTTAAATTATTATCAGCTTTTGGCCCGCTTCGCGCAGGGCTATTTATCAGTGATAATAGCCCTTGGAATAAGTACATGCGCAAATTTACGTCATTTGCGTCTCAAAAGTGACCAGTGCCGAGAATAACGTAGGCCTTCTTGAATCACTTGCAAACGAGATTGATAGATTTGGACATGCTGGATAGCACATTCCAAAATTTTATCAATCCTTGATCAGATGGATCTAAATCTACACTTATTTTCTAAAATTTAGACATTAAATCTGTGTTAACTAGGTCTAGACAGATCTACGCGAATAATCCAAGTTTGACAATTTTTAAAACGACGATGGGTTTGTCGATCAATTACGGAACATGTTATGTCTTGTAAATGTTTTCTTAAATGAGTAGTTTTATTGAAAACAACAACATAAATATTATACAGAACAATGAATGGCTGAGCAGTGCCATTGAGTGATAATCCCCCGGGTAGATTATAATTGCCCTCGGGCTAGCGCCCTCTGGCAATTATCAACCTACCGGGGCGATTATCACTCAATGGCACTGCTCGGCCATGTATTATTCTATAAGTAATAGCCTTTCTCTGAATGTAAACCATTTCAATTTTGATGTTTATTTTAACAAATCAAAACACAATTCTAAAACATGATACTATTTTGAACAGTTTATGTCAAGAATTGATCAAATGATGTAATTATGAAATTATCGTTGCAGTAACGGCGACTAACGTTTCAATGATGTTTGCGACGTCAAACAAAAAGCACCAAATAGGGTCTGTACAGCTGTTACTTCCTTAAAACTCGAGATATTTACAAAATTTCTTTAGCATTTTGCTTCATTAACATGATCCTGTAAGACTATGGAAAATCTTAAAATCAATATTTTTGTCAAAATAGCAGGTTTTCCTGGAGACTGGCTCATATGTCAAAGTCATTTGTTGTTGATGAGGAAATTATTTTTTTTTGAAATAATTTAGATTTAGATCTACATTGTATTGCACGGAACTAACTATATGATATTATACAATGATATTACCATACATGTATATAGTGCTTGGTGCCAAAACTTGCCATGGGATGAGTTTTTGATGGCTCAGCATAGCACCAGCTTTATTAGTCCCCTACCGGTTTTTGACCGGAGGGGACAGTCACTATAGGTTTGCCCTCCGTCCGTCAAAAAATCTGGATCCTGACATAACTCAAACAGTTTCCAAGCTAGGTTTATGAAACTATGTGGATAGGGGGCAATAAGGGGGATAATACACGTCTAAATATATTTAGATTCCGACCATAATTGTGGTTGCTATGGCAACAGAAACATTGAAAATGGCTTAAAACCCGTAGGGGACTTCTGTATTGTTTGCAATTCTTAATTACTTGTTGTTTACGTTAATGATCAGGTTTTCTGATGGGTGAAATGTTTATTAGATCTGCAAGGTTGCATGCGGGTATATATTATATGTTCAACAATATTGTAGTTGGTAGGTCAGTCAAAAATCTTGTTGGGCCTAAAAGTTGTTTGGTTCTGGTATCTCAGCTTTCCCTAAAACAATTTGCTACCCTAAATACTTCCACCACATTGGCAAACTATTTAAAGGGAATTAAGTTGTCTTCAAAAATGTACTAATCTACCTACGGACCATATTCTTCTGGGCTTGTTACAGGAAACAAACAATGTTTTATAATCATGTTATGGACCTTGTTTGAATTTACTTTCAGGTTTTAAATTTCTTTTTTAACAGATGCATGACAGGAATTTGTATAATACTGACTGGCGACCACCAAATCCGGTTGTAGAACGCCAGCTAGTTGAACATTTTGTGATGGTGATTTTTTAATCTACTAAACTAATATTTTGACTTTTTTGTTTTGATATTTTTAAGATTTTTGTCTGAATAAATTTGTGATTGATACATGTGTTAGTTTTGTTGGTTTATCTGTCTGTTCTATTCATGAATAAGGGGAGCTATAGCAGTCACTCGAGCATTGGTGTAATGCTAAAATTTAATGTTAAATGTTCAGACGTAATCTCAAATATTTTCTAAGTCCATTGACATATATGGCTTTGAGACTTTGAACACTTGTTCACCATCGTAACCAAAATCCCTACGCAGGAGTAGATAACTTTATAAAGCATTTTGCTGAAATTATGCCTGGTTTTGGATTAAGAAATCCATGTTTAAGTTTAGGTATAACCTCACATACATGTATTTTTTCATTAATACTTTGCACACTTGTTCAGCATAATAACCCCACCTCATACACAGGAGTAGGTAACAATATCAAGAATTAAGGTAAAACTTCACATATATTCGTTAATATAATTATATGCTTTGCAGACTTGGCATTATTACCACCAACATCTGCACAGGAGTAGGTAATCGCCAATCATTTGTCTAAATTGCCTGCCCTTTTATTCTTAGAAACCCCAAACCTCCACACAGAAGAAGGTGTCAAGTATTTTGTTTTAAATTTATGTTGCGTTGGTTATACTCATTCTCGTTCTCCACTTGTGCTATCACAGGTAGTCTGGGAACTTGACTAACCACTGATGTATAGCACAAAGAATTTGACATGATCCTGACCTCTATACATGACTATATTACAAGGTTCTTGCGTTGAATATATAAATTTTCACGAGAAAATCGTGCAACATTGGTCCTTTACATTTGTGTTGATATAACACCTCGAGCGTCTTCGTGATACTTTCCGCTTATGAAAACATACACCCGGGATTATAAATATAGACAATATATCAGCTATTTATGCTAATAGAAGTTAGAGAGTCATGTCAAATTCTCTGGACTATATGAGGATGGTTATACTATAAAACATGGCACTGAGAAAAGTGGAATTCTTGAAGGATATAAATAGTTTAAACATTAAAAAATCACCGAGTAATTCCAAGCATAAAATGACAACCAGGTCCCATGATTATCTAATTACATGTATGTTCATGTTCTCGAACTTCAAATGGTTCTATCCTTGAAACGTCTTGTGATGTACTGAAACTTTTATATTGGATGAATCTAATTGTTGCCTTGTGTAGGAACATATCAGGTTTCATGCTCGGAATGAGATTAGCATGAAAATACCTTTATAATCACTGGGCCTGATCTCATTCGCTCATCAAATGTCGAAATAGCAAAATGTTGCATTATGATGATTTTAAAGAGCATAAGTTAACTGATGCCCATAATTGACTTACGGTATATTTGCATCATCCCATATGATACCAATTTTGGATTACTAGTAATTGATTAATTGGACGTTCGTTAAGACATGTTGATCCATCAATTGAAGGAAACAATGTACAATGTACTAGTTTATGGTTGTGGCATATGTTTCACTAAGCATATTATAATGTTAAGATGTGCCCATTAGTGTATTGTATTTCCTTGTCTAACTGGGAGTCAATCACTGTAGGCTGATAACGTTTCCACACTGGTCTCATGTCTTCACCATTTGGCGTGCCATCATTGTAATCATATGGTAACATAGCGGACAATTTCATCGCTTCCTCTGTGCGGGCTATATCAGGTACTGTCTCTGGGTACGGTATATCAGGGGAGCGGGACGATGCTGTATGAAGCAAACCCTGCAATGAAGAGTATGTTCATGTATCCAGATATTAATTCCAAAAAATGATTTATAATTGATACCGAGATCCATTGTCGGAACCCATCGTATCGTGTTCCTTTTCTACTACAATTCATGGCGTTGGCAGACCTGAAACAACCTTGGGGTCCGACGATGACTGAGATCGTAACGTCAATGACGTCGTTATCGACGCCCCGGGTCCAATATGATGACTGTTTTAGAGGAGCTATAACTAATGACAGGTTTCTCAGAGATATACAGAATTTGGTGCACTGGTTACAGAAAGATTCTGAATTATGATCATGCTGTATGTATTATCCTATACATGAACAAATGTTAACTCTAGATAGAGCAAAAGTCTTCGTTATTTTTGGAACATCCCTTGTACGTACAGTTATAGATACAATATAATTACACTGTGTGTGCGTTGTATACGGTGACAAAGACGTTTTTAAAAACGATTGACATTGTATTCAATATTGCTGAAATAGAAAGCAAAAACGATCTGTATTATAACAGAATAGTTCAATGATACTGCTTGGTTGTAGGGGTGACTATTGAGTCCAATTTTGACTATTGCAATACTATTGATATTGCTGAAAGTACTATTGCGATACTATTGTAATGCTGGAAACTATTGCGATACTATTGCAAAAGTTATTGTCAAGATTTGAAACCCAGAGATTAACTTGTAAATGCAAATTTGCACTGTGTAAGATATCACTTTGTTATACAAAATATAAATCTACTATTTGTGGAAATGATTTAAAATGAATTGGACAGAAATAGATTAATAAAATTCAACTAAATAGTGCGACATTGGTCTTTTGTGGCAGTTTTGATGCGTGGGATTATTTACATTAGTTTTTTTAACGAGAACCGAAATTGTTTTAAATCAATAATAAACTTTATGACTTTTATGTATAAAAAGGAAACTATCGTAACTATCGATAGTTGAGCTAACTATCGGCGATAGTTTTTGGATCGAGACTTTTACTATCGATCCATACTATCGGGACACTCGGGATCGCAATGCATCAAATTTCGATGCATCGGCCCACCCGTACTTGGTTATGGTACTGGGTTGGTCAGGTGGTGGGTAACTCCCTTATCGAAAACTTGTGTCACAATGATCATCTCAACAAAAACTTGGTCAAGTTCGATACTGGGTCATCTGTGGTCAGAAACTAGGTCACTAGGTCACATAATAGAAAAACCTTGTGTATGCTATAAAGGCCGTAAGTTTAACTGCATCTTCAAGAAAGTTGGTCAGAATGTGTTTCCAGATGGAATCAGGGTAGGATTTTAAAATTGGTCGTCTGATGTCAATTTACAAAAAGGTCAATGGATGGTTAGGACAAATTATGAAAACCATTTGTTTGAATCCTAGTCAGAAATTGTATTTTTCTCTGATCACCATAGTGGCCTTGTTACATGCACTACTACGAAAGGTGAGCGACCTAGAGCCCTTTGAGACCTATTGACAATGTCTAAATCATATATTGAAGCCAACTGAATCCTCTCTATCAAGTAAACAACTACCTGTGATGACCAATGTGTAGTCAATGTTGGTTTTTCATACGCTTCTCTATGCTTCTGAAGATCTAGTTCATTGGCCCAGATAGCTGGCGTCATTGATATGAAGCTTACGTAGCGCCATCTTCCTTTGTGCTTCCGGTTCTGTTAAACGACAAGAAACGACACCATTCAAAACATTGTCCAATGCGTTTTGACTTTGATTGCAATACAAATACTTGTCATGTTGCTTTAAATACGTATATATATCACTCACAAGTGTTTCACAAAGATAATATTAAGTCAGACAGGGAAGGTAGCACTCAGCTTAACCAGCCGAGCACAGAAAACATAAAAAACACACAAGGTTCAATGCCCACCTAAACCAGCCGAGCACAGAATATATAAAAGGCACACTGCCCAACTAAACAAGTTATTATCCTACCATGTCCAAGCTGTCGAAATTCTAAATGAACCAGTTTCAGCAATCAAACAGCTGAATGCCCAAGCTGAATGACCTAGTTCTAACCGTAAAATTCCAAGTTCACTGTCTCTTAATTGAAGAGTTCATGAATATACACTCAACCACTTTTCTAATTGGTCACTTTTCAAATCCGAAATACCTTTAACTGTGATCATATTATTTGATGGCGAAAATGTAAAATTTATCGCATGAATGACCACGCATACTTTGACACGTGGGATTGATTTTTAATGATTTGAGTGTTAGGACTATTGCATAACACGTTTGTGTGCAACATATCGTCAAAAATTATGATCACAGTTAAACGTATTTGGGGTTTAAAAAGTGACTTATTAAAAAGTGGTTGAGTGTACAATACAGTAAAGTAAGACTTTCACTTGTCAAGGGTTATTCACTGTTAGGCGAGTCATTTAAGCTCAAAAATAGGACCAACCTCAAACTAATTGCAACACAAAGAATTTTTACATTTTCATCATCTACAAACTATTATACACTCTAGAAAAAAAGTCCGAAGTAAAAATTTTGCTGGAAAGTTGGAAAAAATCAACATGTTTAAGGCCACTTTTGACAGCAAGTTTAGCATGTTCTTTTATTCAAAGTACGAGGGACATTTTAAGTTCTGATAATGCCTCTGTTAGTAGTTAAATATGTACTAAATGTATATAAAAGTGCATATTTACTGAAAGATACAACCTTCCTCTAGCGAAATCAAATAATGATATTGTCATCGGAGAGTTTAATATTAGCCTGTGTGACATTATACATGTAGGGGTATAACCTATTGAATTGTCGACAAATTGAGTCATATTAGCACTTGGAAGGGGTAACATAAAGGTTAATCATTTCTATAATTTCAAACCGATTTGTTTAGAAGTTACACATATCATGTATTATATACATGTGTATCTAATAGTAAATGAACATTCTTGTTCAGACTGTATAAATGACTGAAAATGTAGATGAATAAGGCCGTGCCCAAAATACTCCCGAATATATTTCTGTTAGCAAAACCGTGTCCTCTCTGTTACTTTGTCGCTTTTAACTGGATTTTAAAATTGCTTGGTACACTTGTTCACACGTCAGGACAGTGTGTCATGCGCAAGACCCATGTTCCTAGCTCAAATGTCAAGGTCACACTTAGAGGTCAAAGGTTATTTAGTTATGCACGTCTTGTCCGCTATGTAACATGATCGTTACTTACTGGATTTTAAAAATCCTTGATACAACTGTTCATCACATCAAGACGATGTGCCATGCTCCAGACCCAGGTCTCTAGCTCAATGGCCAAGGTCATACTTAGAGGTCAAATGTTATACAGTCATGTAAGTCGCGTTCGCACTCTAACCTTGTTGTTTCTTACTGGATTATAAAATTGCCTGGTACAAATGTTTACCACATCAAGACGGTGTGACATGAGCAAGACATAGGTTCCTAGCTCAAAGGTCAAGGTCACACTTAGAGGTCAAAGGTTTTATAGTCATGCAAGTCGCATTTACTCTGTATCTTTGTCGTTTCTTACTGGATTTTTAATTCGCTTGGTACAAATGTTCACCACGTTGAGGCGGTGTGCCATGCGCAAGACCTAGGTCCCAAGTTCAAGGGTCAAGGCCATATTTAGAGGTCAAAGGTTATAACGTTTTTGAATACCTTCTTTTAAGAAACTTATGTTCCGATTTCAAAATAATTAGGCACACATGGTTCTTTGGTGACCCTCTAAACTAAATACATAAACAGCGCTGTGGTTCGAATAACAACACGGCCACCAGGGGGCGTGATACATTTCCTGTATAGATATCATGTATTAAAAAGCTTGAACATCATTGTTTTGAAAATCACTGCTCTAAATTGTAATTATTTTGGCACAAATGGTCATTGGGTAACCCTCTTCCACAAATCTGAAAATAATTTTGATTAGATTTTTCAAAAACATGAATATTATGGAGTGAGCACATTTTCCCTATATTGAAGCACTAACATTGACAACTTTCTCAGTCTTTTTCTCAAGAACCAGCTGTTTGATTTCAAAATAATTTCGCTCAAATATTGCTTTTGTGACTCTCTACCAAATTCCTTAAAACAATTATGGTTCGTCGAAAGAAATTGTCGCTAGGGAATAAATTCTAATTTTTCGTTGTAGTTGTAATAGAAAACATTGAACATTTTCCTCGCCGACACTGAATATCTGATAGAAAACAAATGTTACAGGATTGTTCCTTGGTTGAATCGTTTACAATTAAAACGCATTAAAAGTAAAATGCTCATACAGATAAAAAAATAAACCCCACAAAAGAAACAAAGATCGCGAAAACATGTGACAATTCAATATTATGAGCATATTTCGAAAAGCCAATGGAATTTTGTCTTAGGACTTTTTTTTCACGGTTAACATTAGCTAGATGCACAATATAAAACTTTGTGTTGCAATTAGTTTGAGGTTAAAAGTTAAAATGACTCGCCTATGTCTACGTAGGAGTTTATACCGTAAAGTTAGACTCACTAATCAATATTTTGGCGAACAACTAACAGAGCTTTTAAAGGCACTAGTCTCCGAAATGTCAATGAACCCCTTACTGTCGTGTTCAATGCATGCGAAGACAAGTTGTAGATTCTGAGTTTGTAATCACAAAACATCTTAAGGGAAAACTCTGGATTTTCTAAAAGTCATAAAATTTCCTGAAGTGCATCTGCTAAGTTTAACAAGTTTATACTTAGTTTAGAAGCATTATATAATGTACAATACACGGGCTATTCTTCGTTTCTTGGGAAATATGTACAGCCCTTTTTTAACTTAAGTCATAATATTTAAGTTTTCCCTTAAGGTGCTTTGTGAATACCAGCCCTGCTGGCCATCTATGCCTTTATGTATTGTATTTATTACCAGAGACAAACGGAAATGGCCGAACTTTCACGTTTGTTAGGATATAATACTTCAGGTCAGGTTCACCGACCATTGCAGGCAATTACTAAACAGAAATGCTGAAAAATGTAACACACGGATAAACCAATAACAGCACATCTTCAAATAACACATGTATTAAGTATACTAATATACTATAAAATACTCTTACCGGAAGTGGCCGTGCATTGGCATGGACTAGTCTTGAATCCCACAAAGCCAGTCCACCCTTTGTTACCGGAACTCTTGTTACGCGACAACCAGTCTGAGTGAAATATTCGATGTCCTCCTTAGTCATAGTTACGTAAAATCCTGTTTCCTTTGCTTGCTTAGCCTTCTCTGGAAATTTTACGAAGAAGTCCTCCAGCAATGTGTGTGATCCTTCAACTACCTGAAATGTCCAATCGCTCTTCGTCTGCTCTTCCAGATAAAGCGCCCCTTGGTATGCATGGAGACCAACTCTGGAGGGAGTGAAATCAGCATGTAGCCAATATTTACAGACGTCTTGGAACTGTTCTACACCGTCTTCAGGTGGACGACCAATGCCAACAGCATCAAAACTTGTCAGCAGCTTTTCGGTTTTCCATAACTGAGCAAACACTGGTTTTGCTTTGAGACGTAGACGCCATGTTACTTCAAGATGGCCGACATTGTGATCCTTAATTATTGAGTTAAACGAATTTGGAAACCGGTCACCAAAATGCGCTAGCCATGTTTTGTAGTCAGCGATGGCTTGATCACATTCTCCCTTATTAAGAACATTTTCAACGACAGTATATCCTTTACTTTCCAATTGCTTAAAGTGTTCATCCGTGATCATGTTTTACTGAAAAATATTGAATAGGTTAACAGTTACTGCAAAGTTCTACATTTTGTCTTTCTTCTTTATCAACATAATACGTTGATAATTGTTAAAGGGAGGTAATGAAGGACAGGGATGGGGAGATGCAGTTGGCCACAGTTACAAAATAGGACATCTCAGCACATATATTACGTTCATTTTGTACAAAATATTTTGGAGATATCACATATAATAGATTTGATAAATGATAACAATTTGAACTGCTCACATGCCAATATATGAAGTAAGATATAAGATGATAACACTGGCCTTTGTTAACAAAATAACCTCTAAAATTAAAATTCATATACTCTTTCAATCTACACTGATATCAAGAGGTTTACTGGAGCATTATTTTAAAATTTTAATGTTTGTAATCGTTTAGAACAAAAGTCTTAAATTAAGAACAAGTTATATAATTAGCGTAACTCTGTTCTTTAATTATGTACATGTATATTCAGATACTTGAAATTTACGGACACGGAGTATAATCTATACTGGGATAATTGTGCATGTTTTTTCAAAAGCATTCAGTTATTCTTCAAATTGAATTTGTTGGATACAGTAAGCATATTATTATGATGCACTACATTTACCCTTGAAGTTAGACAAAAAATAAATATTAATTTATTGAAGCATGACATCACTTTAATTGCAAATACCAATCCAATATAGAACCGCCTCGAAATTAAGACCTTCTTACCCATTCATTTTGGTGATATAAATTGTGCATACTATTTGGGTATTTAAAATATGTTTAAACGAACTAAAGTATCCCTGCAATACTCCCTGGTTTTTGTATACATGTTACCTCATTGTTAAGAACAACTAAATTAGCATCACGAACCCCAATGGTGTTTTTATAGTGAGGGGTAACTGTATCTTGGCAAAATTTAGCGACCTGTGTTTTAGTTTATTTCGTTGATACATGTGCAGGTAAATATTAACTCAGTTCAAATGGGGGGGGGGGTTACTATATAAACTCTACTGATCAAAGTACTTAAACATGCATACTGGTAACCTTAATATTTACCTATACCTGTGTTTAGTTGTATTGTCATGTTTTACTGCAATTCCGGTATAATTAAGGGCGGTACGATGACCGAGTGGTTATCGCTCTTGACTATCAATTCGGAGGGCCCTGGTTCGAATCTTAGCCGGGGCATTGAACATTTTAGAAACGCTCAACTAGAGATGAACTGGTTGGTAACCCACAGGTAGTCTCGCGTGTACATCGGGAATATACACCGTGCAAGTAAAAGAACCCAGGTGACTGTTAGGATAGAGCTATGGTATCCGACCTGGATTCCTTGTATCACATCACTGTCTCTTCTACTTCCTGTACCTTCCCTTTTTATTGGGTATCCGTGTCCGAAGAAGGTTTAAATAATTACATAATTACATTATACACAAATATCCCACCTTACGTTGATGTATCCTTTCCATATAAATGTACATTCAAGCACACGTAAGAAATGCATACCACTGGGTTATATTTGTTTCGTTCCTGGTGAGTTCAATTTATTTATATGCTCAACTACCGAAACGCCGGGTTATTGAATGTGATCTGCCAAAGTTCAGAACAGATAATGCGGAGTGTTTTATTTTAACATAATTTTAGTTATCGCCCTTTGAACCATATTCAAACTCTTCGTGACATTAGTCAAGTTCAGCTTTTATTAATCAACTCAGAATATTAATACCGACTTCATCAGATCAAGGAGTTACCTTATGTGTCCTCAATTGTAAAACACATAACTTAAATACATTGTACATACGAGTGTTATACTGCTAGAGTTATATAGGCTACATTCATGTACATTGGTTAGGTCGAACATACGTGTGTGTGGGTTCGTGTTCAATTCATATAATTATTTTACACTTTGTTAATGTACCAAAATTGATGTAAATCTTATATTTGAGAACAAACATACACAACAAAATAGTTTTCGGTTGCTAGGCTGGGGGTTATCAATGTATAAAAACACTGTTCCTTTCCTAGATTTCCACGGTCTCTCGTGACACCAAGTGCTATTGTTGCATGTTTGGAAAATGTAATTAAGCATCAAACTATATAGTGTGTGGACTTATGAGGTGTGAAGTGTGAACTATGAAGTGTGAAATATGGAGTGTGTACTATGAAGTGTGAACTATGACGTGTGAGATATGGAGTGTGTACTATGAAGTGTGAAATATGGAGTGTGTACTATGAAGTGTGAACTATGACGTGTGAGATATGGAGTGTGTACTATAAAGTGTGAACTATGACGTGTGAGATATGGAGTGTGTACTATAAAGTGTGAACTATGACGTGTGAGATATGGAGTGTGTACTATGAAGTGTGAACTATGACGTGTGAGATATGGAGTGTGTACTATGAAGTGTGAAATATGGAGTGTGTACTATGAAGTGTGAACTATGACGTGTGAAATATGGAGTGTGTACTATGAAGTGTGAACTATGACGTGTGAGATATGGAGTGTGTACTATAAAGTGTGAACTATGACGTGTGAGATATGGAGTGTGTACTATGAAGTGTGAAATATGGAGTGTGTACTATGAAGTGTGAACTATGACGTGTGAGATATGGAGTGTGTACTATAAAGTGTGAACTATGACGTGTGAGATATGAAGTGTGTACTATGAAGTGTGAAATATGGAGTGTGTACTATGAAGTGTGAACTATGACGTGTGAGATATGGAGTGTGTACTATAAAGTGTGAACTATGACGTGTGAGATATGGAGTGTGTACTATGAAGTGTGAAATATGGAGTGTGTACTATGAAGTGTGAACTATGACGTGTGAGATATGGAGTATGTACTATAAAGTGTGAACTATGACGTGTGAGATATGAAGTGTGTACTATGAAGTGTGAAATATGGAGTGTGTACTATGAAGTGTGAACTATGACGTGTGAGATATGGAGTGTGTACTATAAAGTGTGAACTATGACGTGTGAGATATGAAGTGTGTACTATGAAGTGTGAACTATGACGTGTGTGATATGAAGTGTGAACTATGACGTGTGAGATATGAAGTGTGAACTATGACGTGTGAACTATGACGTGTGAGATATGGAGTGTGTACTATGAAGTGTGAAATATGGAGTGTGTACTATGAAGTGTGAACTATGACGTGTGAGATATGGAGTATGTACTATAAAGTGTGAACTATGACGTGTGAGATATGAAGTGTGTACTATGAAGTGTGAAATATGGAGTGTGTACTATGAAGTGTGAACTATGACGTGTGAGATATGGAGTGTGTACTATAAAGTGTGAACTATGACGTGTGAGATATGAAGTGTGTACTATGAAGTGTGAACTATGACGTGTGTGATATGAAGTGTGAACTATGACGTGTGAGATATGAAGTGTGAACTATGACGTGTGAGATATGGAGTGTCTACTATAAAGTGTGAACTATGACGTGTGAGATATGGAGTGTGTACTATGAAGTGTGAACTATGACGTGTGAGATATGGAGTGTGTACTATAAAGTGTGAACTATGACGTGTGAGATATGGAGTGTGTGCTATAAAGTGTGAACTATGACGTGTGAGATATGAAGTGTGTACTATGAAGTGTGAACTATGACGTGTGTGATATGAAGTGTGAACTATGACGTGTGAGATATGAAGTGTGAACTATGACGTGTGAGATATGGAGTGTGTACTATAAAGTGTGAACTATGACGTGTGAGATATGGAGTGTGTACTATAAAGTGTGAACTATGACGTGTGAGATATGAAGTGTGTACTATGAAGTGTGAACTATGACGTGTGTGATATGAGGTGTGAACTATGACGTGTGTGATATGAAGTGTGAACTATGACGTGTGAAATATGGAGTGTGTACTATGAAGTGTGAACTATGACGTGTGAGATATGGAGTGTGTACTATAAAGTGTGAACTATGACGTGTGAGATATGAAGTGTGTACTATGAAGTGTGAAATATGGAGTGTGTACTATGAAGTGTGAACTATGACGTGTGAGATATGGAGTGTGTTCTATAAAGTGTGAACTATGACGTGTGAGATATGGAGTGTGTACTATGAAGTGTGAAATATGGAGTGTGTACTATGAAGTGTGAACTATGACGTGTGAGATATGGAGTATGTACTATAAAGTGTGAACTATGACGTGTGAGATATGAAGTGTGTACTATGAAGTGTGAAATATGGAGTGTGTACTATGAAGTGTGAACTATGACGTGTGAGATATGGAGTGTGTACTATAAAGTGTGAACTATGACGTGTGAGATATGAAGTGTGTACTATGAAGTGTGAACTATGACGTGTGTGATATGAAGTGTGAACTATGACGTGTGAGATATGAAGTGTGAACTATGACGTGTGAGATATGGAGTGTCTACTATAAAGTGTGAACTATGACGTGTGAGATATGGAGTGTGTACTATGAAGTGTGAACTATGACGTGTGAGATATGGAGTGTGTACTATAAAGTGTGAACTATGACGTGTGAGATATGGAGTGTGTACTATAAAGTGTGAACTATGACGTGTGAGATATGAAGTGTGTACTATGAAGTGTGAACTATGACGTGTGTGATATGAAGTGTGAACTATGACGTGTGAGATATGAAGTGTGAACTATGACGTGTGAGATATGAAGTGTGAACTATGACGTGTGAGATATGGAGTGTGTACTATAAAGTGTGAACTATGACGTGTGAGATATGGAGTGTGTACTATAAAGTGTGAACTATGACGTGTGAGATATGAAGTGTGTACTATGAAGTGTGAACTATGACGTGTGTGATATGAGGTGTGAACTATGACGTGTGTGATATGAAGTGTGAACTATGACGTGTGAGATATGGAGTGTGTACTATGAAGTGTGAACTATGAAATGTGAACTATGAAGTTTGAACTATGAAATGTGAACTATAAAGTGTGAAGTATGGGCTTTGAAGTCACCACCGGAGTTTCGTACATCTCTGTTATCTCAAGTAAATTCTCTCCTCCAAGTGTTGCATATCCATGATAGCGCTGTTATACAAATACTTTGTTGTGACATTCTAAGACCATTCTAAGATGTAAGCATCAATATGCAGTGTGTATTAACCGTTTGGTAAAACAACATCAGAAAATATTTTAAACTAACTCTCGGTGCCCTTTAAAGCTTTGTATCAATGCTTTTCTTGTACATGTGTTGAGATGTCTTATTTTATGAATGTAGTCGGCTGTATCTCATACCTTTGTCTTTCATTATCTCGCACTTTTATCATCACTTACATCCTAATATATAATATAATGATAAAGAGCAAATACGAAATCTAGTTACAGTTTGCCCTTTCATTCCATTTTTCAGTAAAACATGATCACGGATGAAAATTTTAAGGAATTGGAAAGTAAAGGATATACTGTCGTTGAAAGTGTTCTTAATACGGAAGAATGTGATCAAGCGATCGCTGACTACAAAACTTGGCTAGCGCATTTTGGTGACCAGTTTCCAGAATCGTACCATTCTATAATTGATGATGATAATGTCGGCCATCTTGAAGTAACATGGCGTCTACGTCTCAAAGCAAAACCAGTGTTCGCTCAGTTATGGAAAACTGGGAAGCTGCTGACAAGTTTTGATGCTATTAGCATTGGACGTCCACCTGAAGATGGTGTAGAACTGTTCCAAGACGTCTGTAAATATTGGTTACATGCTGATTTCACTCCCTCTAGAATTGGTTTACATGCATACCAGGGGGCGCTTTATCTGGAAGAGCAGACTAAGAGCGATTGGACATTTCTAGTAGTTGAAGGATCACACAATTTACTGGACAACTTTTCGTGAAAAATCATGAGACCGCTAAACGAGCAAAAGAAACAGGAGGTAATGTCTATTTCACTGACGAGGAGCTCGAGCATTTCTCACAGGCTGGTTGTCGTGTAACAAGAGTTCCGGTACCCAAGGGTGGATTGGCTTTGTGGGATTCAAGACTTATTCATGCCAATGCACGGCCACTTCAGGTGAGGCTTTTTCTATTGATAGCTATTAAGTCATGTATTATTACTTGGTTTGTTTTCACCAGGTTTTATTTTACTTTTATCAACATTTTATCATCAAGGACGTAGATTATTTTAAAAACGTTTTAACAACATTTTGAACGATCTATATTAGAGGAACGTATGACTAAACCATTTTAGCAAAACAATCGACGAACACAGTGTAAGAGGCATACATCCATTAACATCAAATGAAAATGATTTCATCAATTGTCTCAGAACTAGTAAATGAATCACAATGCCTTTTAACTATGCTAGTTTTATTTGTCAAACCGGGAAAAGTGAAAGACTTTTGGTATTTTTACCTTGTCAAATATATTCCTTTTCAACCTAAAACAGTTCTGACAGAGAACAACATGTACGTCATTAAGATGGGTGTGGTTTAAAAAAACATAATTCAACATTATAGCAATACAATTCGTGTACTAGAAAAAAAACATTGAAGCAAAACATCCAATAGCCCGAAGAGTTGGCACTTACAACGTAGCATGCATATTTATTAAAATTACCCATGGGCTTAGAATAGCTAAATGAAGCAAAACAATTAAAGTATAAAATTAGTAAATGTGTTGTTATTGAAGTGTGTTGTTGATTGTTGTTTTACAGAACCGGAAGCACAAAGGAAGATGGCGCTACGTAAGCTTCATATCAATGACACCAGCTATCTGGGCCAATGAACTAGATCTTCAGAAGCATAGAGAAGCGTATGAAAAACCAGCGATGACCACTCATTGGTCATCTCAGGTAGTTGTTTACTTGATAAGACATAATTATTTGGCTCCAATATATTACATACAATTAGGACGGCGTGTAGGGTGTACCTGAATTTGTTTAGTACCTCGCGCTAACGTATGCCAGGTATTAATGAAAGCCGCTAGTTTGTCATTCCGAATACTAGTATGACAAAAACAAAGTTATTCAAATGGCAAATACTCTTAACCAAACATACGAGTATACACAACTAAGTCATAATGCTGGTTATTCATTCTGATATCACCGAGAACATCACCGACCGCCACCAACCGCGATCTTGTTGAAATAATGAACGTGAATATATGTACTAGCGTTACGCACACTACGCGCTCAAAGGCAAATGTTTTGTATATTTTATTTACAAATTATATTTGAAATCATTGCTTAGATCATGCACATATTACACGCATACTCTATATTGCAGGGTCTACTCACAGATTCTGACCAGTCGCCCGATATACCGAGCCCAGAGAAATTACCTGATATAGCCCGCACAGAGGAAGCGATGAAATTGTCTGCTATGTTACCATATGATTACAACGATGGCACTCCAAATGGAGAAGACAAGAGACCTGTGTGGAAACGTTATCAGCCTACAGTGATTGACCCGGAGTTTGACATGGAGATACAATGCGCTAATGGGCACATCTGAATACATGTCTACACTTACGCACACTTCCAACGCAACACCTACACTTTTCATCATTCCTTAACTATTTATAATGTGATTTGATTAAAATTTGGTATATTTATAGATATATATTTAACTGATGTTTATATGATTATTTTATCAAAATCGATTGATTGTAAGGTGAAAATAATTTCAAGTGACGACCATCACTGCAAATTGAAAAGTCACAAAAATACACCATGAAAACCGTTACAAAAATTGATGTAAATTTTACTAAACAGTTTATAACAATAAATAAATAAAGGAAAAACGTTGTGTTCCTTGTTAATTAGGATCTAGTATGTCCATCCATGTATGTTATGATATATATTTTCTTCTGTCCCATCGAAAGCAATATCTGGGGAATGGTCCCCATTTCCTGAAAACGGTCCGTTTCTGTCGTTTTTGTGGGGTTGATGTTCTTCTCGTTTGTCGCTTACACAGCTGGTCCCGGCAAATTCCAAATAATCTTGAAATCCGAAGACTTTGATGATATTTGCAACTGTTGTATGCTGTGATTATGCAGAAATGCTTGATGTACACGTGCTATGTGAGCTAGAGCTACGTCATGCCGTATTTTTACATGGTGTAATTTTTGTGACTTTCAGTTTTGCAGTGATGCTTATTTTTTTGTTTAATTTTTATCTTTCAATGAACTAATTTTCATATAAATTCTAGGAGACATGCAAAGAAGATGTATCAATTAACATGCCAAGTTTGAACTATATCCATGGAAAAATAAATGAGAAATTATGAAAAATGTAGGTGTTGCGTTGGGAGTGTGAGTAAGTGTAATGTTTAGGAAAACATTCAAGCGTTGTAGGAAAATGATTACATTTTGACTTACTTGACACAATTTTTCTCATGTTGAGCAATAGGGTTATGAATTAGTTTCCTCAATTTGTCTCTGTTCAGGCCCCGATCTCCCTAAGCATATCAACTTGAGCAAGATCTCATCTCAAATATTTGCAAGTGTCTTAAAGTTAATTTACATGCGAGGCTGGACTCAAGATTAGCATCACTGAACAGAAATGTTATTCTGAGTTTATTACAGTTTAGTTTCAAGAGCTGGAGCTTCAGATTTATTTCTAATTCCGTCTCCGATTTTAGCAAAATCTCAATTTGAGTTGAGATTTCTTCTTGAGAGGCTTCGGGAGATCGGGACCTGTGCTACCCTGGATGTTTTGTCCATATATTGAAGCCTGGCTCTTTCCTTCCCTTTTCAACAGTACGTCCCTGTGTTTCCTTCGGTCTTTCTCATTTTCTTACTTCATCCACTGGTAAATGTATCAATTAAAAGCATGTATAATGGGCATGGATCACATCCCTTTGAAACCGCTATGAATCACTATGATAGGTTATGGAACTGGTATGCAATTTGTGTTACTTCCCCACAACAGATTCATTTAATTCGTATGTAGTGTACTATATACTTCAACGGTTGGATACACATATATTTAGTATTTACCACGCTCTGATCGCCATGATCTTCCTTCTCTGAAACCTGCTTGCTCTTCTCTAAAGAGTTTGTTGACTTCGGTTTACATCCTCTCTAGAATGATTCTTGACAGCACCTTCCTGGCATGGATAGTAGCTGGATGCCGCGCCAATTATTACAGTCGCTCAGGTTGCCTTTCTTTGGTAGCTTTACAAGGTCCCTGTCTGCCACTCAACATGAACTTCTTCTGTCTGCCACTCAACATGAACTTCTTCTGTGTCCAAGATCTGTTGGATGAGGTCGAACATGAAGTCAACAGTAACGTCTACTGATGCCTTCATCCCTTCTGGTGAGATCTTGTCAGGTCCAGGAGTTTTCCTGTTGTTTACCTTGTTGATGGCTTGTGTGATTTCCTGTTTGTTATTGGCCCTATGTCAATAGTAAGTTATGGACCCTCTTCTATAGTGGGGGATGCGTGACTGGTGTCCGATTCAGAAGCTCATCTAAATGCTTTTCTGGCTTAGGCAGGATGGTTCTATTTCGGTCTTTCACAGGCATGTTGGAGCTGCGGCGTCCTGCTAGTTGGCGAATTATCTGGTATAGGGTTGTCATATAATTCTGTAACGCAGCTGTATCCGCTTTCGCTACCTGGTGGTCAATCATAGTTCATTTGTCTTTACCTCCTTTTGTGGGGTTATGTATTCATTCTGAACTCTCTGTGTCTGTTTTATGGTTTTTACTTGGAGAAGCCTCTGTCGGGCTGTTCTTTTGGTTTAAACCTTTTTGATGGTATTGTCGGAGATCCAGGTCTTGTAAGTTCTAGTCCAGAAGCCGAGCCTTTCTTCGCAGACTGATGAGAATGTGTTGTTTACCTGATCCCATTTCTTCTCCCAGGAGCCTAACATCTGCGTCAGAGCTTCGAATATGTTTCTCAAACTGATAGAGAACTCTTATCTTGTCTTGAGGAGTCTTCAATTTGGTGATGTCGAAGCGTGGACTCTCGGTGTTCCCTTGCTTTCTGACTTTTGCAATTCTGACCTGAAGCTTTGCGATGGGGAGTTCATGGTCTGATCCAATCTCTGCTCCTCTGTAAGCTCTGACGCCGCTGAGTGAAGCAGTAAACTAGCATAATTAATAATGAGCAATGTGCCATAACAATAATGTTATCAATGCACGAGACCTTTAAAGGTGCTGCCTCACATATCGGGCTAAATTTTTTATATGACGTAATTTTCCTACCTAACCAAGTATTTATGTAATAGAAAACCACTGGCAGTTGCTTTATGAAAGATTTATGGCATATAAGTAATTTAAATTACTCTTGATATTCGGCACTCGGTATTTTTCCTTTTGAAAATACCGCATAGTTTCCTTTCAAAAATCTTATGCGAATTATGTAATTCACACATGATCAAACTGTAACTTCAACAAACTAAAGCTGAAACAGCTGTGAGGTATTGGGTTCGTTTCGCAATTCGTTTTCGTTGAATGGAAACAAAATTCAGGCAATTTAAGTGATAGTAGTGCTAATTCTATAGGGTATAGTATTAATACCCTATAGAATTTTGGCTGTAAAATGCCAAATTACTACAAAATGCCGATGTCTTCCAAGTTATTTTTTTATGTCAATGAGGTTGTTTATGGCATATACAGGCAACTATACCAAAATTACATGAATATTTGACAATTTAATTTTATTTTTGCAATACACCAATACGTGAGACAGTCCCTTTAAAGAGACCTAAATAGGTGATTAAAGACTAAAGTGTGAATAAAACTTTAAAGAAATTATGGATATGTTTTATTCTTATTGAGTTCATGTAGCCATGTTTAGGCCTAAGCGACCAACATGGCGTTATCATATCAAGTCTGTTGTAAAACACATGACTAAAATGCGTATGACCATAGAAACTACTTGACATGATGTCGATATTAAGATTCTGAGCTCTTTAATAAAACTTAAATTAACTTCACAAAGTTCACATAGAGTTTGCCACAAGCTTAAAACATTTGATTCATGTGTGATAACTAACGTTCGGTTAAAATAAAATCATCCGCATTATCTTATCTGAACTGTGACAGATTACATTCTTATTTCGTTAGTTGAGCCTATAATTAAATTGAATGTACCAGGAACCGAACAAATATAACCTAGTGGTTGTGCAATTCTTGCGAATGGATTTGAAATTTATTTATAAAAAGGATACATCAACGTAAGGTGGGATCTTTACTGTAACGAAATTGAAGTAAAATTTAACAAATAAACACAGGTAAATGTAGTGACTAAATCACAGGTCACCGTATTTTTCAATGGTACAGTTACCTGACACTAGATCTATAAAGTCTAACTTTGGGACTCGTAAAACTGATGTTTTTTAGTTGTTCTTAATAATGAGGTAACACGTATATAAAATAAGGGAGTATTGTAGTGGTAATTTTAATTGTTTATTTTATTGTCCAAATAATATGTGCAATTTATGTAATAAAAATGCATGGGTAAGATGGTCTTAATTTCGTGGTGGTTTTGTTATCGCGGTAATCTTCGAGTATTGGTTGACTGTACATTTATAAGTTATCATTATGGTTTACAAGCTATCCCGGAAGTGGTAAAACATCCTACTGTTTCGTCTTGAAATGTTATTAAGCTTACCCAGTGGCTTTTACGATATTACAGTATTGGAATGTTTTGCAAAATAAGAGAAGGAATTTAGTGCTATAGAAAATGAATCCAACTATCTAGAGTAAATCCCACACTTCCAGAAGAAACGGCTGCACATGTGGAGTATGTGCCTGAACCTTTTTCATAGGGTAACCACGTGCGCTAAAATTAAAACCACCTATCACTTTCGGTAACAAATACATGCATATTGCGAAATAAATTTTGTCATTGTATAGTCATCTAGAATGTCAAGTATCTGAATATACAACATGAAATAACTAAGTTACGCTAATAAGATAACTTATTCTTAATTTGAGACTTTTGTTCTAAACAATTGCAAACATTAGCAAGATTTCAAGAAAATGGAAGTGGCATTGTTCGTTCTATCGCATTGCCATTATCATAACTTAGTATTTTTATTGTATTAAACATTTAATTAGGGGAAACAGGAAGTGAAAGACAATAACTTATATTATTCACTAAGCCGCATATTAATACATATTAATATATATTAATATAATACATGTACATTAATAAGTGACATTGCAATGTACACAATAATATGTAAACAGTCGACTGACCTGAATAATCGAGTTATATTTATCAGCAGGTACGATATTTATAAATCTTGATTCATATACTGGCATGTACACCGTTCAGATTGTAATCATTAAATTTTATCAAATTAACATGTGATATATCCAAGTCGTTTTGTACAAAATGTACGTACTTCATATATATAGATGTACATTTATGTCCTATTTTTGTGACTGCGGTCAACTGTATCTCTCCCTAGTCTGCTTTCCAATCTTTGCTAGCTTTGCGTTGTTAAATGTTTGGGACGGGAACCAGGCTATGTCTCTCACACATCAGCCCCTCATTGTCTCCCTTTCAGCATTAATTAACGTATCCAGATGATAAAAAAGGACGAAATCTAGAACGTCACAGTAACTGTTAACCCTTTCAATCTTGTTTTCAGTAAAATATGATCACGGATGAAAATCTAAGGGAATTGGAAAGTAAAGGATATACTGTCGTGGAAAATGTTCTTAATGAGGAAGAATGTGATAACGCCATCGCTGACTACAAGAAATGGTTAGCACTTTTGGGTGATAAGTTTCCAAAATCGTTCCATTCTATAATCGAGGATCATAATGTCGGCCATCTTGAAGTAACATGGCGTCTACGTCTCAAAGCAAAACCAGTGTTCGCTCAGTTATGGAAAACTGAAAAGCTGCTGACAAGTTTTGATGCTGTCAGCATTGGACGTCCACCGGAAGACGGTGTAGAACGGTTCCAAGACGTCTGTAAATATTGGCTACATGTTGATTTCACTCCCTCCAGAGTTGGTCTCCATGCATATCAGGGGGCGCTTTATCTGGAAGAACAGACTGAGAGTGATTGGACATTTCAGGTAGTTGAAGGATCACACAAATTACTGGATGATCTTTTCGTAAAAAATCCCGAGACGGCTAAACGAGCAAAAGAAACAGGATTTTATGTCGATATGACAGAAGAGGACATCGAATATTTCACGCAGACTGGTTGTCGTGTAACAAGAGTTCCGGTACCAAAGGGTGGACTGGCTTTGTGGGATTCAAGACTAATTCATGCCAATGCACGGCCACTTCAGGTGAGGCTTTTATATCGATTGATACATCAAGCTATGTATTATTACTTGGCTTGTTTTCACCAGTTTTTTCTTGACTTTTATCAACATTATTTCTTCTAAGAACAACAATTATTTCAAAATCGCTTTTAAAACATTTTGTACGATCGAAATTAGAAAAAAGTATTGCTAAACCATTTTATCAAAACATGCAATCGACGAATATACCGAGTTATAGGTATACATTTAGTATTGTATCATAGCTACGAGAAGTTACATTGATGTTAAAAGATGAGGAAGGTGTATACTATATATTATAAATGCAATGATAATTGAAGGGACGTGGTCTTAATTTTTAAAGGCATACGTGCAATTACTACAGTGCATGATGATAATACCATGCACTGAAGTTATCACACTATCCCTTTTCACATTCAAAATCTAACGAAACATAATGCCACGGCACTAAACTATCTAACCGGTTACACGATTCACGTGAATTTCAATCTAAAAATATGAACATTCCACTGTAACAAATGTGTTTTTTATAAGTCGATTTCATTGATTGAGTTATGCTAGGTCTTCATTTAAAAGCAACAGGCTGCAAGCTCTATTTAGACTACGCAAATGGTTGCACAACGATTGCCTGTAATTGTTTTCGTTCTGTATACACTCAGTTTAAGGACTAGCTCAATTGTTGCCCAATTGTTGCCCAACAATTGCATGTAGTTCTGTATACACACAGCAAATTGGTATTAATATTATCTATAGCCTCTTGAAGTATTAAATCATTTTTCTTATACATAATTGTATTATGTAAACCCAGTATACAGTGCCACCTCTCGAGAGCAACCCTTCTTTGACCAAACCTTCTTTGAGCAACAACCTCTATTTAGAAACATGATCATGTTATTCCTGAGGTTTACTAAACAGTTCACCTCTCCAAAACAACACTCTCGGCACATAAACCAATGGGTGTTTAGAATAAGGTTTCCCCAAGCCACATTTATAAATTAAATTGTGCTACATTTTTTACAAATATCTTTTTAAAAATAACATGAGATAGCTGAATCTTTGATAATTGTTCATCTTTTTTATATTGATCAATTAAAGTTTTAATAAAGTCATCTGTCCAGATACCTTTTTGCCTCTCGGTCCTATAAAATACTTGATAATTACCCAGAGTTGGGCTTATCAGGATGAAAATGGATACCTGACAGCTTTCTTACCCCCTTATCAGTTCATTTATGGGGAAATTGTTGCCAGAAAATAGAACAAGTTCTAGTTGGTCAAATTGTTGTGAAACACTTGTGCAGCTGTTGTAGGAGAAAATACATTAGGCAAATTGTTGACGGCAACAATTACAAGCAACAATTTAACGTAGTGTAAACACATTTTAAGTGTTGGCAAAATATGCTCAATAGAGACGTCCTATAGTCATTGTGATTGGACGACAATGATACAAGCCAGACAGCACACTCACAGTGGGGTATCTTATTTTGTCTCGGGCTACGCTCTCGACAAATAAGATAACCTCGCCTTTTCGTTCTCTATCTATAACATATAAAATAAATACACGTGTATGTCATTACGTTGGATGTAATTTGAAGCAAAAAATAATTGCAATTTTATTGCAACGAAATTAATATACAAGACATACATTGAAGCAGAGCATGCATTAGCCCGGCTGAGTTGGCACTTACAACAAAGCAAGCATTTTTTGAATTGCGTTTAGGCTAAGAATAGCTAAATACGACAATTAAAGTATAAAATTAGTAAATGTGTTGTTATTGAAGTGTGTTTGTTGTTGATTGTTGTTTTACAGAACCGGAAGCACAAAGGAAGATGGCGCTATGTAAGCTTTATATCAATGACGCCAGCTATCTGGGCAAATGAACTAGATCTTCAGAAGCATAGAGAAGCGTATGAGAAACCAACGATGACCACTCATTGGTCATCTCAGGTAGTTGTTTACTTGATAGAGAGGGTTAGCTTCAATATATTACATACAATTAGGACGGTGTGTAGAGGTGTACCTGTATGTGTTTAGTACCCCGCGCTAGCGTACGTCAGGCATGAAAGAAAGCCACCATCTCGAATAATAGTATGATAAAAACAAAGTCACTCTAATGACTATGTCTCTGGGATGCCTTGACCGACGCACGTAAAGCATACGAGTATTCGCAAAAAAGTCTTAATGCTGGTTATCCCAGCACAACGCCGACCGACAACACGCGCGAAGTTGCATAAATAGTGAATGTGAATTAATGTTCTAGCGTCGTGCACATTACACACTCAAAGTCAAATGTCTTGAATACCGGTATGTTAATTACAAATTGTATATGAAGTCATTGCTTAGATTATGCAGGTAGATACCCAAATACTAATATATATTGCAGGGCCTACATATAGAATCTGCCCAGTCCCCCGATGTACCTAGTCCAGGGAAAGTACCTGATATAGCCCGCACAGAGGAAGCGATGAAATTGTCCGCTATATTACCATATGATTACAACGATGGCACACCAAATGGAGAAGACAAGAGACCAGTGTGGAAACGTTATCAGCCTACGGTGATTGACCCCCAGTTAGATCTGGAAATAGAATACGCAAATGGGCACATCTGAATAAAATTATAATGTTTAGAAAAACAATCAACCGTAATGCGAAAATGATTACATTTTGACTTACTTGACAAAATTCCTTTTCCCTTTTCTCCCTGTGAAGAAATAGGGTTAAAATGAGTCCCTTCCTCATGTTTATGTTCTGTGCTGCTCTTTGTGTTGAAGCTTAATTCCTTTTAAACATTATATCACTATGTTTCCTTTGGTCTGTCACTGTGTTTCTGCAGAAATTATTCTCTAAGGTTTCAATGGTTAAGGCTTTGTGAAAAATTGATTTGCTCTAGTTATATTCGTTCCACGAGGATACAATTAGGGTATTATGAAATAGCGAAAGAACGACCTCACTCGTATTTCGAAACTAATGATCAATAGATCTACATGTACACTTAACCACACTTCTAACGCAACATCTACATTTTTCAAATTTTCTCGACTACGAGAGGCGTTAAACTTATATTTGAACAAAACTGAAAATCGGATTGTGTCATACTAACATGTATCTATTTATTTCTTTTGAACAATATAGGAAAATGTTTTAAGTAATATAAGCACTCATTTTGTATCATATTTGCATTGTTTTTCTAACCAAAATCACCCGTCTTGTAGAGGGTGTTGATTTTGGTCTTTTTAAGACAAATTGCCCATATAAAAAAAGAAAAAAAGGTGGTGGTAGATTATGAAATACCCATGTCAATAAAAACAATCAGTAATATTTGTGATATGCGCCCCCTGCTTGTTTTGACGAAATGGCAACAAATAATAACTAGAAATTCATGTCATGGGCAAATTATGTGGAGCCTCGGCGCACAATGAATAAAGGCATCAACTTAAATGTGCCAAAGATAAGATAAGATAAAGTTTAATTCCAATCAAGGGTCATATAATATGACATATGAATCACAGATAAAACAAGTAATTAAGAATTTCAAGCAATACATTTTGTACAGAAGTCCCCTACCGGTTTTAAGCCATTTTCAATGTTTCTGTTGCCATATCAACCACAATTTTGGTCGGAATCAAAATATGTTTGAACGTGCATTATCCCCTTATTGCCCCCTATCCATATACCAAGTTTCATCAACCTAGCTTGGAAACTGTTTGAGTTATGTCAGGATCAAGATTTTTTTGACGGACGGACGGACTGACGGACTGACCTATAGTCCCCTTCGGTCAAAAACCGGTAGGGGACTAACAAGATGGGTTGAACAAATAAACATAACAACAAATAATTTCGAAAGTAAATAAGGCTTGATTTTGATTTGGAAACACAAATAAATAATAAGGCTTGAGGTCTAAAGAATCCTACCTCCCTTCATGCACTTGAAAAGCCGTAATTATAAGATGATGGGAGATAGGAATAATGACTTCTTATGCCAATTATAAGCCTCCTTGAAAGACTATTGGTATAAACGTCCGCTTCGAGTGCGGGAGGTCGTGGGTTTGATCCCCGACCGCGTCATATCAAAGACAAAATAAACTGGTATCAATAATTCCCCAGTTATACTCTCAGTTAATACAAGTGAAACTGACTTCTCTCTCTGAAACCCTCGTGGTTAAAGGTGCTGCCTCACAGATATGTCTAAAATTTTTGTATGACGTAATTTTTCTACCTAATCAAGTATTTATGTATAATAGGAAGCCACTGGTGGTTGCTTTATAAAAGATTTATGGCATATAAGCAATTTAAATCACTTTTGATATTTGGCACTCGGTATTTTTCCTTTTGAAAAGTTCGCACAATTTCCTTCCAAAATGCTTTGTGAATTATGCAATTCATACATGACCAAACTGTAACTTCAACAAACTATTGCGTTAACATCAGTGAGGTATTCAGTTTGTTTCGCAATTCGTTTTATCAAATGGAAACAAATTTCAGACAATATAAGTGATAGTAATGCTAATTATATAGGGTATTAATTATAATTTAAGAATAACATCAGGAATGAGGTGTCGAGAGTGATTAATATAAGTTATAAGAACTTGTTTCACAAAATTAATAGACCTTAAATCAATTAGAATAAAACAATTCGAAAGTTATCGGTTATAATATGCTGATGACATTAACACGTGTGATGTTTGTTGTATGGCGGTGTCTTTAATGAAAATAGCTAGTATATACATAGAGGATCTGTCATGAGTCGGCAATTGATATATATATATATATATATATATACAAGAAAGGAATGATGTCCGTCCCCAGAACGTATATATCAAAATAAAAAAATGTCGGAATGAGTATCAAAACTCCATTATTTAATCAAAAACCCAATGCATTTCTCCTTTAACATATTGTGATACCCCTGAAGAGCCTGCTAAAGGCGAAATGCATTGGGTTTTTTTTATTAAATAATTGAGTTTTGATACTCATTTCGTCATTTTGTTATTTTGGTATATATATATGAGCCAGTCTCCAGGAAAACCTGCTATAATGACATTATGTAATTACTATATGTAACAAGATTTTGATAAAGCTCTAAAATAAGGAAAAATATATATCTATTGATTCTATTTTAAGTAATTGACCCATATAGTACAATACCTTAGCTTTAAATTTTCCTATGAATTTTGTCGAAAACACATACTTCGTTGCTATGGTGACCAATTTCAGAAAAGTACTCCGATTGAGAAAAACGAGGATTTAGTTGTTTAAAACAGAAGTAGTCTTTCTCTGAATGCAAACAATTTCGATTTTGATATATATTTTGAAAAGTGAAACATAGTTATAGAATTTGGTACTATTTTGAACAGTTTATGTCAATAATTGATCAAATGGTGTAATAATGAAATACTTATTTCAGTACGTCGAATAACGTTTGAATGACGTTTGCGACGTCACACAAAAAGCTCCGAAAAGGGACTCTACAAAAACGGCTGTAACTTCCTTAAAACTCAAGATATTAACATAATTTCTTTTGCAATTTGCTTATTTAACATTATCATGTAATACTATGGAAAATCTTAAAATAAATATTTTGTCAAAAAATAGCAGGTTTTCCTGGAGACTGGCTCATATATATATATATATATATATATATATATATATATATATATATATATATATATACGACCTTTTTTATCCGAGTTCTTGGATTTTTATTGCCAGTGTAGCAATACCACGTAGCTCTTAGCTACAGTTACAAGTAGAAATTTGTAAACATTGGAACACAAATATAGCCATAAGTATTTTAATTCTTCATCGATTTCTATGAAATATACGCCACGCTAAGGGGACAATAATTTGCTTTCCGTGAAATATAAGTTTTTTTCAGCAGTTTCGCCGATTTTTCCATTACCCTGTGAAACCTACACGTTCCACGGTTTCACAAGGTAATGGACAAAACGGCACAGCCGCTGAAAAAGATTTTATATTTTATGGAAAGCAAATAACTGTCCCCTTAGCGTGGCGTACATTTCATAAACATCGATGTAGAAATAAAATACATATGGCTTTTTTATTTTCCAATGTTTACAAATTTCTTCTTGTAACTGTAGTCAAAAGTCACATGGCATTGCTACACTGATTGAGAGACTTTTGCGAGTTTAATAATCTTTATCGACTTTAATATAGGTTTGTATGAATTAACAACTGGTGCTCGATTCTTAAATTAACCTGGGTACAAGGAAAGTCGTGCGATAACAGTTTATAATTATGTAATACTTCATCTTGTCACCGCGTATAAACCAAATAACTGTACGCCTTATTGCGATAATATATAATTCAACTTGTATGAATTATTGTGATTAAACATCCGGTCATTTCCTATAGCTGTACGACTTATTGCACGACTATACAATTCAACATGTAACTCTTATTGCGATAACCGGAAGTTGACTCGTTTATACACCTGTGCTTGTGTGACATGCGGCACCTTCAGGGCATTTTATGTTCATATGAAAGCTCATCGCTATATTCAAAATATTACATATCGAACAAGATAGTACACGTGTTTATAAAGCTATATTATACGGGTATAATTATACCAGGTTATCACTATTTAAGGTATGTGTTCGTATTTATTTTTTTGGATTGTTTAATAAGATTCAATTTAGTATTTTTTCCTTATGGTGGATATCAAATAACATACAATCAACGGGATGCTGGGTTGGTTATTGCCATTTGTCATTGTACAATATATGTGTCTTATTTATAAACGTAAAAATGTGTCAAAGTTATATAAATTATATCATATTGAACAGTTTTGAGAAGTATTATGCAGTTCGATAAGAACATACTAATCGAAATCACGGATTACACGCTGAAAAAAATATTATTTTACAAAATAGGTGGGTGGGGTAAAAATAAAAATATTGCTATTTAGGCCAAAAGGGCTTTTTTGGGTGTCAGGTTTGCTAAAAAAAGTTATTTTTTGGTTTTTATGTAGTTTCTCGATATTTACATGTTTAATCAATTTAATTTTAAACCTTTCATTGATTTTCTCAGCACTGTAGCCAATTTGAACAAAAGAACAACAACATAATTTTCGAAAAAATATTATATTAGGTCTATGTTTATAACCCAGGTTGCATGTTTTCACAAGCAGGACGCTCTGTGTGTAAAACAAACACAAATCTTGATGACCGATATAATGCACAAT
Organism: Spisula solida; assembly: GCA_947247005.1. NCBI lineage: Eukaryota > Metazoa > Mollusca > Bivalvia > Venerida > Mactridae > Spisula > Spisula solida. Next base: position 44,292,089 of record OX365945.1, on the reverse strand, counting down.
TTGCTCGCTGAAATTGATAATTATGTTCAACGCTATATTCATGCATAAAGTCGTGTTTCCATGGAGCGTATTATCGGCGCGTAACAACGCGTCGATAAAGTCCCGTTTCCATGAAGCGGTATAAATTGACATAGTTTCATCGATCTTAGTATTGCTTTATTGACTCCTTGCATCTTAAATTGCATGAATTGAATTTTACAGGGTGACAAAAAGCCCTTACTCTTTAAGAACCATAACAAAATTTGTCTGACCAAGTACGCAACCACCATCTCCACCATCTCATTATCTTTAAAATGGGCTAGAAAACATGCAATTGCATCTTTTGTTATGGCGTGGAAGTCCCACTTTTCTTTTAAAAAAACATCGATGGAAGCTACGCGTATTTATCCAAAAATCTGATTTTAGCTTCATGGAAACAGTTTTTTCGGCGCGTATTCGGTGCGTTATTACATGCCGAAAAAATCAGCGCCGAAATAATACGCTCCATCGAAACCCGGCTTACGCGCAATTAAGCCCTATATAGACGCGTTTTTTTAATGAAAACGCATAATTTTTTTAAGAACAAGGCATCTTTTAGGCCATACCAAAGGATGCAATTGCACACTTTCTAGCCCATTTGAAAGATCACGGGATGGAGGTGTTAATGCCAGCGTTTTTACTGGGGGAACCCCAGTATTTGTATTACATACAATCCTGAAATCACTTCGATTTTAACGATGTAATTTCTCCACGACCAATTCATCCGAGCAAGAAAGAAGTGCCTGCAAATCTCAACCAATATCGTAATTTTCGACCATTTATGAGAACATTTGTTTTCAACAATTTAATATATTTTTATTTGTTCGTATTGCGTGAACTTTTTAAAAGCTTATTTGGATGAGAAAATGTATTTGTGCGAATAAATTCCTACGCGCTGTAAAATGACTAATGATTTTTGAGGGACGATAAAAATGTCACTGTTAAAAGTAACCCGTTAAGCAGACGAACTTTTCACATTTCGTGGTTTTAACATTCATATTACAGTTTAGCTAGAAACTCCTAATCTAACGTGCGCTTGTTCTTTACTATTTACAATATTTTCATTTGTTGATAATATTAATCCACGTTTCGTCCTTTAAATTACCAGAGATCTTCAGCTAAATAGTTTGGATCTACCGTTAGATCAACCCTTTTCCTAGCGCTGTTACATAAATTTTCCCGCCGAAAGTCGAGACCATATGAGTTATTCATGTTTCGTCCCCATCTTATTCGTTCGCGCTATTCGTACCATATCCAGTTCGTACCCAGGTATAATTATGGAATAAGTTTTTAGTTTTTAGTTTTTTTTCTATTTTCTTGCGCCTGTGTTAATGGTATTGATCGACGTTTGGTCCATTGAATTGCCCTAGATCATCAGCTAACTTGAATAGTTTGCCTCTGTCGTTAGGCCAACCCTTGTCCGTGCGCTGCTGTGTATACAATTTCCCGTCGAAAATCCAGACCATATCGTCTTTTGTGTTTCGATCCCTATCTTATTCGTTCTCGCGAATCGTATTCTATCCGGATGGTTTATAATTTACATAATTATGCAGCTGAAGAGTTGTGGAATTATGACTTTGTGAAGTTTTAGACGTTAGCTTATATTTTCTTGCGCCCATTGATGCATTATTCCATTTCTTGCATTCTTTTGGTTTACTACCATCAAAATGATTAGCACGGAAACGTTAAATCAAATGTTTTTTATTCTATTTATTACGCGAGTCTGACCTGCAAAAATATATATCAGGACTGGTACGTCTTGATGTCCGCAGGTACATTCGATGTTTGATAATTCATTTAACGAGCATCTTATGAAACTATGTCAGTGAAGAACGAAAAACACGATGAAACACGTTGGAATCGAACACACATTGTGACATATTACTTAGAACTACAGCAGGTGCATTGCCTTCATGAGTGCTAGCATTGTGCTGGGTCCGTTGAGGTGTGATTTGAATGATTCAGCTGCTATCGCTTCTCAGAAACCTTGTCACAATATTAACATTTGTTTTAAAATTCAGTACCATAAATGTGAAACCCTATAACACCCAGAATTGCGATTTCCCCCAGTAACAATACTTCAGTACTTTGATTTATCATTATTATCTTTGCGTACACTTTCATGATAGTATTTGTGCAAATCCATAACAGTTTTGCTCTACTATTTTTTTTATATATTCTTAGATTTTGGGGAAAGTCCCTAAGAACTGATATTTGCACTTTACCGAATGAGTTTGACATTTGTTAACATGAAACTTGGCATGTACGAAAGTTCGTATACTAGTATACAAAATCACACGGCAACGTTTATTTCATCATATGCATGGTATTTGTATTTTTAAATGATATTTGAAATTTTTTATTTTTGATTTTTGACCAAAAATAAGATATACGAAAATAATAGTTGGACAACATAGTGTTTTCGTACATGCTACAAGTAGCGCAACGATTATAGAAGATTTATCCCAAATTTCATGGCATTTGCTTGGCTAGATTTTTTTAATTAACACTTTAGTGATTTCTGAAATGTTGAAAACCAGGAAAGTTAACATAATAAATCAACGCTTTGAATATTCGCGATGAGTTGTTTTTGAAAAGCGTGTATAATTAAAGACGAGCACCGTTTTAGCTATATGTTCTTCTGCATTAGCCAGTCTATATTCTTATGAAATAAATGCAAAAGAACCTTCCTCTAAAGTCGTCGGGATGCTTGCTAAACAAATATTAAAACTTGGATAAAATTGTGTGTGTGCGCGCATTATAATACGCTTCACATACGTTGTAGCTACGTTGTGTTGGTGTTTCAAACATTTGGAACAAATGATTTTAGCTATAGTTTTTCTGCAAGTTTATCATTGTATAATATAGTAATAACTATATATACAGTAAATTCCCGATTTTAAGACATGAGTACATACTCACACATCCATTTTAAGTTTTTGGTACTATTTCGCATTGGTAGTCAGACGCTTTCAATACGTCTTATTTATACCGATTTGTAAACTTCCGCTCAACTGAAGAGCTTGCAATCACCTTAAATTAACGCAGTTTTTACACATCTATTTCAGGGTATCCTCATTAACAGAATCTGCACATTCGCTGAACTGCAATCTAGTGAATATCGAGATGAATCAATATGATGAGAAACCATATATCTGTGGAGTTTGCGGATCTAGGTTTATGTATAAACAGGGTCTTATTTTGCATCTCAGAACGCATACTGGTGAAAAGCAATTTAAGTGCGGCGTTTGTGACACTTCATTTAGAATCAAAACTGGACTTAAAGTTCACATGCGAAAACATACTGGTGAAAAACCATTTAAGTGTGGCGTTTGTGACACTTCTTTTAGGATCAAAACTGGACTTATAGTTCACATGCGAAAACATACTGGTGAAAAACCATTTAAGTGCGATTTGTGTGGATCCGCATTTGCTTTAAAAAATACACTTAAAAAACACATGACTATACATACTGGTGAAAAACCATTTAAGTGTCATATGTGTGGATATGCATGCACCGAGAATGGTTACCTGAAAATACATATGCGGATCCATACTGGTGAAAAACCATTTATGTGCGATGTTTGTGGATATACATGCATTATTAAAGGAAACCTCAAAATACATATGCAAACACATACTGGTCAAAAACCATTTAAGTGTGATGTTTGTGGATCTGATTTCAAACAAATTAGTAGCCTGAAAATACATATGCGGATACATACTAGTGAAAAACCATTTAAGTGTGATGTTTGTGGATATGCATGCAATAAGAAAGGAAACCTCAAAATACATATGCAAACACATACTGGTGAAAAACCATTTAAATGTGATGTTTGTGGAGCTGCATACACTCAACGTGGTGCCCTGAAAATTCACACGAGAAAACATACGGATGAAAAACCATTTAAGTGCGGCGTTTGTGAAACCTTATTTAAGATTAAAACTGGACTTATTGCTCACATGAGAAAGCATACTGGTGAAAAACCATTTAAGTGTGATATGTGTGGAGCTGCATTCGCAACAAATTCTATCCTCAAACAACATATGAACATTCATACTGGTGAAAAACCATTTAAGTGTGATAGTTGTGGATCCGCTTTCAAACGCTATGATAACCTGAAAAATCACATGAGAATACATACTGGTGAAAAACCATTCAACTGTGATGTTTGTGGAATAGCATTCAGAGAACGTGGTCACCTGAAAAATCACATGAAAATACATATTGGTGAAAAAACATTTAAGTGCGGCGACTGTGAAACTTCATTTAAGATTAAAACTGATCTCATACTTCACATGAGAAAGCATACTGGTGAAAAACAGTTTAAGTGTGATATGTGTGGATCAGCATTTGCAACAAATTCTATCCTGGAACTACACAAGAACATTCATACCGGCGAAAACCCATTTAAGTGTTATGTTTGTGGATCCTCTTTCACACGCTATGGTCACCTGAAAAATCACATGATAATACATTGTAAATACTCGTGAAAAAACATTCAAATGCAATTTTTGTTGATCAGCATTCACACAACGTCGTTCCCGGAAAAATCACACAAAAATACATACTGGTAAAAAAATTTCAAGCGCGAATCAGAATTCGCAACATTTGGTCTGTTGAAAATCCATTATTGTGCGAACAATACTGGTGAAAAACCATACTCATAAGTGTGATGTTTGTGGATCATCATTTACACGACATATTAACCTGAAATCCATCTGCGGATACATACTGGTGAAACTATTTAAGTGTGATGTTTGTGGATCAGCATTTACACGAAATGTTAACCTGAATATCCATATGCGGAATTATACTGGTGAAAAACCATTTAAATGTGATGTTTGTGGATCAGTATTTACACGAAATGTTAACCTGAATATCCATATGCGGAAACATACTGGTGAAAAACCATTTAAATGCAATGAATGTGGATCAAAATTCACACAACGTGGTTCCCTGAAAATTCACTCAAGTCTACATACTGTTGAAAAACGTTTCAAGTGCGATGTTTGTGGATCCGCTCTCAAACACAATGGTGACCTGAATGTCATACATGTATGAGAATATAAACTCATTGTGAAAACCATTTAATTGCAAAGTGTGTGGATCTGCATTCGCAAGACCAAAACCTGTGATAGCTCGTATGATAATTCATATCGTTAAAACATTTACCCGCAGTGTTCATTGATTTACATTCATTACAAAGTGTGACGTTTATGTAATTCGTTTGAAGGTCACGTTTCCACATTGGAAACTGACAACGAGCAGCTCAATAAAAAGGCTGACGATCTTGAGTTGACAATCTCCTGTTCCATGGAATCCCTGAAAATGACATCGAAAATTGTGAATCACTTGTACAGGATCTCATCAAAGAAGACCTTGACATTGATGCACCTATTGAGATTGCACGTGCACACAGAATTGGACAAAAACGCAACACGGGTACTCGTCCTATAGTGGTTAAATTCCAACAGTATAAAACACGAGAACTCGTACGAATTGCAGCCAAAAACAAGGTTGACGATCTGAAAAACAAAAATAAAGGTGTTGGTATACAACAAACCAAATCTGTTCTGGCAAGAAGGAGGGAGCTTTTCCCAGTCATGGAACGCGAGAAAGACGCCGGTAAATATGTGAAGTGGGCAGGAGCCAAACTGTTATCTCGTTCTGGTAATAGTGGTCCATTCCAAGAAATTTCCAGTTATGCTACGGTCACAAAGCTCGTACGATATCCGTACGAATTTACCAACTCGAACGAGTCCACAATGTTTGAAATCCTAACGGTACTTTTTCATTCGTAGGGTCTGGTCACAGCTCGTACGGACCTCGTACGATTTATAGAGATGCAATCGTACGAGATCCGTACGGACATCGTAATATCCATACGGACATCGTACGGGGCTCGCAAGGAGCCCGGCCGTACATCGCACGGTGCTCGTAGATCAATCAGAGCTCGTAGATAACTAGTACGGTGTCCGTACGGTGATCGCACGATGGCCGTACGGTGTCCGTGCGACAATAATGGATATATTCAGCGAATTTTAATTATCTATTTTAAGACCCTGGTCACATTGATCGTACGAGCTCCGTGCGAGTCAAATTTTAGCAAGTTCGTACGGAGTCCGTACGGACATCGTAAACTCGTCAGGGCATCGTACGGATTGTTGTAACTCGTAGAGGACTCGGGAGCTCGGTGAAAATGTTTCACCGATCTCCGAGTTGTCTACGAGCTCGTAGAGATATTTGAAGTAGAAAGCTCGCAAGGAAGCTGTCCTCACCCAGTTTATGTATTATTATATTATGTAAGATGATTTTGGATTAGTTGATATTTCATGTCATGTTTATATATGTAAGAAAAAATGCATAATTGTCCCTCGACATACTCTGAAATTCAGCCTATTTCGCCATAACGTTTTGAATAGTACAAAGGGTATATACACGTATGTGTCTCATGTGTACCACACCAAATATATTTTTTTACCAAAAGAATTAAGTGAATGCAGTAGAAATAGGATATACATATATGTAGATGCATAGACAATGGTTTGATGTGTACTAATAAGTTCTGTGCACGATGATCACGGAAATAACAACTATCATACACTGAGCGTGTGCGGATCCAGATGGGGTGGGCCTGGACCCTGGAATTGTGGTGAATTGTGGTCATGTAATACAATGAGAGGAGTACGTCTTGGGTGGGAGTCTACTGGGTACCAACTTGGATAAAATATTGCAGGTCGGACCTCTCTCTAGCAAAATAACCCGAATCCATTCTCATACATGTATTGCCGGGTGCCTGGCAGAGTTGGGCCTACCGGCGTCTTTCCAAACGACTACATCAGTTATAACCTAACTTTCTCCGGGGTTTGAACTTTCGACCTCCCGCTTCCTATACGGACGCCAAAATCACCCAGCCACGGTCGCGGTAATATGTCATGGATTAAAGTCTGGTGCGTCCCTACTTGGAGAAAGGTTGTTGGTCGGATATATCGATGATGCTTATACGAGCATACGATGATGATAATACGAGAATACGATAGTTTGATGATGATGATAGTAGAATACGATAATGATAATACAATGATAAGATAATGATAATACGAGAATACGATAATGATAATACAATAATAAGATAATTATAATACGAGAATACGATAATGATAATACAATAATAAGATAATGATAATACGAGAATACGATAATGATAATACAATGATAAGATAATTATAATACGATAATACGATGATGATAATACAATAATACGATAATGATAATACAATGATAAGATAATTTATAATAAGAGAATACGATGATGATAATACAATGATAAGATAATGATAATACGAGAATACAATAATGATAATACAATGATAAGATAATGATAATACGAGAATACGATAATGATGATACAATGATAAGATAATTTATAATACGAGAATACGATGATGATTATACAATAATAAGATAATGATAATACGAGAACACGATGATGATAATGCGATAGAACGATGCTGGTAATTACGAGAAAACGATAATGATAATACGATAGCTTGATGATGATATTACGAGAATGCGATTATGATGACGATAATGATAATATGAGAATACCATAATAATGATATAAAAATACGACATTGTTTTCATGAATTAATCAGTGTTGTGTTTTTGCTGTTGGCAGAGTCTATCTACCGGAACTTGGATACATGATACAGTTGCAGTATCAACATAATAGCAGTGAATGTTATAGTGTGTACAACAATGTCATAGTGTGTACATCAATGTCATGCGTTATTACATGTACATTCGAAATAAAGATATTAAAAGTCTGTGTACAAATGTTGTTTTACTCGCACAGTCTGTCTGTCTTCCAAAATTTTAATTTTTCAATATTTCAATATACACCATACTCATAACTATTCATTGTCATAAGTAACGCAGTTGAGATAATGTTCATTATCTACATCTTAATGGCGTCCCATGCGATGCAAAACCTTGCAAATTTCCATATCCGTAAGGATATCGTACGATACTCGCACGAGTATTTCGTAGCTCGTGTGGTGTCCGCACGAGCCTTGTGCGAGAGTATACAGACTTGAAAAATATCAACGGGCTCGTAGACAGCTCGGGAGCTCGGTGAAACATTTTCACCGAGTCACCGAGTCCTCTACGAGTCACGAAAATCCGTACGATGCTCGTACGATTTTCGATATCCGTACGGGCTCCGTACGGACGCCGTGCGAGTTCGCCAAAATCAACTCGTACGGAGCTCGTAAGGAGCTCGTAGGGCAAATGTGACCGTAGCATTAGGAAGAGCAAGAGGAGCTACGAATACTATTGTGGAATATAAACGGTTTAATTCGGAAGTTACAAGACGAGGAATTTATTGAGTATGTTAATAACTATGACATCCTTCTGTTTAGTGAAACATGGATAAGTAAATATCATAACATTAATTTAGAGATACATGGATTTAACTCATTTCATTTGTATGGAAATAAATCAACAGGTACCAAGAAAGGCCGTCATAGTGGCGGTTTATCAGTTTATTATCGTAACGAACTCAAATCTCACATTTCTATTGTAGATAGTAATATGCACGGTATTATTTGGTTAAAAATTAATCACGATTTGTTTTATTTCCATGAAGATGTCTATATATGTAGTACCTATATTCCACCATTAAGTTCGAAAGTATTTTACGATAAAGATTTTGACTTTCTCGAAGAAAAAGAAAATGGAATCGAAAAATATAATCAACTAGGTAAAACATTTATTACAGGAGATTATAACTCCAGAACGGGCAATTTAATTGATACTATAAATTATGACAAATATATAGACAGCGATCATTTAGATTCAACAATAGATAATCAGTATATTATTCCCACTAGACACAATAAAGATAATACAATCGACCTAAATGGGCGGAGACTTATCTCGCTATGCAAAGCAACGAGTCACGTGATTGCTAACGGGCGGATTTATAATTCGCATAGCCACACCTTCTGTGTGACACGTGGTCTCAGTGTAACTGATTATTTACTTGTCAATATAAAAAACCTTTATACTATTAGTCATTTCAATATTGGTGAATGGACACATTTATCAGACCATGCACATCTACAATTTAATTTTTATTTGCAACAAAATGATAATGCTAATAACATTGACTCAAATAGTTCCAAAACGGAAACAAAAATAATATGGGATGAAGAACGAGTGCATACCTTTAAAACTGCAATTCTAAACGATGACTCATACATAAATATTAATGAAAATCAGTCACAGACTATAAATGACCGCGTTATAAATATAACAAACATTTTACATAAAAATGCCTTAGAAGTTTTCGGCAGGGAAATATCATGTTCAAATATAAATAAACCATATCAAAATAAACCTAAGTGGTTTAATAACGGATGTTATGTGTCCAAAAAGGAATTTAAAAGGGCTAGAAATAGTTTTGTTAAACATAACACTAATGACAATAGAAAACTGTTTGTGAAAATGCGTACAAAATATAACAAAATAAAATCAAAGGCAAAATATAAATATAAATTACAAGAGGGTCGTAAATTAGAAAATATAGCAACGAAACAACCCCGTAAATTTTGGAAAACTGTCAAAAAATGCAATAAAAAGAATAACTCAAAAAATATAAATATAGGAATTGATGAACTGCATGAATATTTTGCTTCATTATATGGTAAAAATAGTGATGCAAATACAAACAATGACGATAATGATGATATTCTCGATAATTCTGAACAGATAAATGATGATGAACTTGATCTACCAATATCTGAGCAGGAAGTATACAAAGCTGTATTTAAACAAAATAATGTTAAAGCTACTGGCCCAGATGCTGTCTCAGCTGAAATAATCAAAGCTTCCTTTAGCATAATTTCTCCACAATATTGTATCTATTTTTAATCAAATATTTGATAGATTTACGTCAAAAATATTTAAAATCATATTATTTTACCTGGCCAACTTTACAGAAATTTGATAATCTTTTGCTGTCAAAAAACAAAAAAAACTATTATAAACCTATCAAAATATCTTTATTTTGCAAATAACCGTACAAAAGAATTAGATAAATAATTATTAATGTATTATTTTGCGAACTTTATCGAAATAATTTAGCTTCTGCTTAAAATTATTTATACTCCATATTTTACTCTATACTGGGGATATGAAATTTCATTGCTTATCACTGCACTTTTTGTTGTAGACTAGAAGTAATGTTGTATTACTTAATGTCAAATAAAAGTTGTTGTTGTTAAAAGTTGCTGTTGTTGTTGTTTATGAATTAGCATTAATGCAAATTGTCCTTGAGAAATCTCACTTGAGAATGCAAACGCGTGAAAAACTATTCAAGTGTGATGTTGGTGGATTAGCATTTGCTACAATTGATAACCTGAAAATACATATGGGGATATATTGTGGCCTCCGTAGCTCAATGGTTAGCGCGCTTGCAGTCTAATCTGGCGACCCGGGTTCAAAACCGGATAGAGGCACACAAATAAATGCCTGCCATATTTTAGCGGAAAGCTGACTGGCAAATAAAGGCTATGCTCGGCTCGGCATTATGGTGAACAACAAGTGAGATGTTGGTGGATTAGCATTTGCTACAAATACATATGCGGATACATTCTGATGAACCACCCTTTAAGAACGATGAGTGTGGATCAGAACTATACCTAGTGGTGAGGCCCACATTGAAGATCGGGATACCAAATGTGTAGCCTTGTTACATAAAGTCGGAAAATCGGATGAGGGCATGCTAACCATAGTAAAGTACGAAAGGTTTTTTGCAATTAGCAATGTAGTTTGTATTATTTTCTCAAAATAAATCTAGTATTGTACACTTACGACTTTATTGTTCTATAAGCCATCGAAATGCTAATCAAATTTAATTTGTTTTAAAAGATGACAGACATGTCAAAACAAGGGACTAGTGTTCGGTCATGATAGAAACAATGGCATATGATTGCAATTACTACAATGCATTGTAATATTGTTCTTGCACTGTAGTTATTGCACTCAATCCTTTGATAATTAAGACACATCCAATCTTAGACTATAGATCTCAGTAGCTATCCAATCAGCATGGAGAAAAAGTGTTGAATAAATCCCGTATACACCACTTTGCTGTGGTATATATAACAATAGATTGCTATATACAATAGTAGGCCAAGCAAAATAATTGAGCATAGCTATAATAATGTATACATGCATTTAGCACAGAAAATGTGGATGCCAAACATTTTTGATACCAAGCTTAGTTTAGTCTATATTATAACAATACTATATTTTAAACAAGTAACTAATTGGGCTTATTAGAATGCATGTACATGTATATCAAACCTTTCTACATTTGTTCATAATTACTGTCATAATCTGAGACAACACTTTTGATAGATAATTAACCAATTAAGGTATTGCCAACATCTCTGCTGAGTGCTGACAACATTATCAGTAGAGAGCGAATGCCGTGGTAGCTTCTATAACTACAGTACGACCTCTCTAGGGGATATATGTAGTGCAACAACCTCTGTATAACACAACATTCAAAGATACTTGGAGTTATTATGTGTATATAATTTTGTAAATTCTGTAGGGCAACAACTTCTAAACAATGACCAATATTTGCAGCCCACAAAGGGTCTCACTCTACAGAGGTTGGTCTGTACTAGCGTGTCTTCAATAATTACGTGCAGATTACCCCTCTCTTCTAAGACATCCTTTTCACAGAGTAGAACTTAAAACCAACTAAACGATTAAAACAAATTGTAGGGGTTCCAATGGTGTCTGCAGGTGATTGAAGTAAATGACTTTCATACGATCACAACCCATAATTTACAATTTAAGACCTCACCTCCAATACCACCTCAAAATAAAGACCACTACTTTCTGTCCACTGACTTGCACATTATTCAATCTCAAATTCACAGTGAAATTGCACCTATATGAAGACCACCTCTTTAACAAGATTGGCTCAGAATTAACCATTTTTCGTTCCGTTTTCATCTGTTTGCTCTTTGATAGAATGATGCAATCACTCAACATTTTGAGATAAGGAATTTCATTATTGAGGTTTTACTGTAAATAGCTTAATTTTGCCACGTAGATCTATATATCATGCAACACTTAACATATTACACCAGCACTTAAATGGTTTATTATACCCTATGTACCAGGTACTGGTCGATTTATAGGCAAAGAGTACCTGATAAACAAAGATTATTTATCTATAGTCTAAGTCAGATAGAACGGCTCGTAGGTGTTGATATGGGATTATAATCCTCGTTTGACTCGGAGTTATAAATCCGATATACAACACCTACTCATGTTCTATCCTATACAATTATCATTGGCTTTAACCAGGCATCTTTAGTTATAGCCTTAAACATATAACTTGTCATCTTTGAATATCCGTGCTTATCGGTTATCCAATCAGAGTTGTTATTTTAACTAATCAAAACATTGTTACGTTACAATAATAAAACACACGAGGACTAATTTGTGCAAAGTCAAATGTTCTCACCGATAACATCGATGTGAATCGCCGTGGCCATCATAAATTAATTATATATCGACCGTGGCCGAGTGGTTAGGGCGTCCGCCTTGGAAGCGGAAGATGGAAGGTTCGAATCCTGGCGGAAGCTGGGTTAGAACTGATGCGATCGGTTGGTGAGCCGGCAGCTAGTTAAAGAATGGTCACCGTAGGCCCATCTCTGCCAGGCGTCCGGCAATACATGAAGGGATTCGGGAGGTACTGTGCACACGAAATATAGGTGTCTCATAAGTCAATTTGGCTGGCCCTTTCAATAGGGGTGACACTATAATAAACACTTTTTATATCACGTAAAATATTAATTGTATGTAATAGGAACATACAACATTTTAGTTGAACTATCACTAATTAATACATCAAGTACATTTAACAAGAACAGAACTGAAAAGAAAGTTAGATTAAGTCATGTAGAATTATTATTATATAAATAACACATGGCTGCTCGGGTGATAATAAATAATACCAACCCGAGAATAGTTATAGTTATATCACCCGAGGCGAAGGGTTGGTATTATTTACTGTCACCCGAGCAGCCATGTGTTATTTATTTTATTATACCGAACAAAATTACAACCATTTGGCAAAATAAAATATCAACAAATATTAGCAGAACTTAGATTGCCGTTATGATAATTTTACATGTACAATCTCAGTCCGTATAGGTTTCTAATGATTTGATTCTATTTTTAGTAAATCTTGTCAGTTTTAACTGTTGAAATTGACAAGATTTACTAAAAATAGCATGTGAAATATACACAAATATATAAATAGCATACGGATACTCTCTAACAGGGTGTTTTCCGGACTCTAATAGTACACATTTCTATAAATAGCCCAGCCTCGTTTTTACTAGTAGTGATCGAACAAAATATCACATAGTGATCGAACAAAATATCACACGGAAGGTCTATGGGGAAAATACATTGAGAGGTCACGTGAGGTATAATAAATTGCAATAACATAGAACTTCTTTGAGCGATATTGGACTTTGAATTAGGTGAGGCTTTTTTAAAGTCCTTGAGTGTATGTACGAAATTACAAATGTACAAAATAAACCTCAATTATTTTATAGTCATAGTCGCATTATTTATGATACACCCTCGTAAACATTTTAATGAAGATACGATCGGCTTTTTATAGTTAATCATTATTTTAAAGTCCCATTAGGCCTTAAATGGCTATTTTTAAAAAGCAATAACTGGGCTACCTATCTGCAAAATGATGCATTTTGAGTACTTTAGTTGAGTCCCAAAGGTGGCAAACACCATAAGATGGAAGAAAACGAAATAAAGCTACCAGTTGATTTGTAAACAAAATAACAAAATGTAAACAATAAATGCATAATTTAAAGTCTAGGGGGGGGGGGGGCAACTCTGGCAAAATTAGTATTTTGTCATTCATACATTTTACTAAATGTCATTTGTGGCATACTATTTGATAGATATAGCTAACATTCTGTCGTCAATTACAGGTCATTTGTGAAAAACATCCTAATTCTTTGTATTTAGTCTTTGTACTGGATGATCGGGAAAAAAGTTTTGGGAGAGATAATGTGGCTTTAAAACAATTTTTATTGTAGTGAAAGTGTCATTCCTGCTGCTAGCTATATATGCCTCAGCTACAACTGCATATAGTATTCATTGCCTATTTTTTGTACTATGTGTATGTCTGGGAAACTAGTGAATGAAGCTTTTAACTGAACATAAAAATAAACTATTGAATTTATCGAACAGATGCTACTTTTTCTATTAATACGCCTTAACGCAATGTAATAGTTATTGGGATAAGGTCTGTAAAATCGACAAGAACTAAAAGTAGTTCCGAACGTCCGGATTCTGGTTTCTTGAATACCACAATAGTTATTGAGGAATAACAAAGTCCAACATTTAATCCATACTGTATATGCACCGACAATGCGAAGCCATACTGAAACGGCGACGGCGCCTAGCCACAGACGCAAGAGACAAACACGCCATCCGTATCCCTCTTGCTTGGAGCTTGGTCTCGTTAAGGTGGTACACGCACCTTTGATCTAACGATCGAATTTTCCCCGAAACATCTTTAAATGACAGAACAATCTTCTAGAACAACATTGAAATCATATAAATGATAGGTCACTAGGCTCGTTTTCGAGATACATGGCTTTTTAATGACCTACCATTGCATTTTGACCATTTAATTTTTTCGAGCATATATGACACCATCATATGCATTTTTAAGATTTTTGATATATCAAACCACTTTAATCAATGCATGGTATTTTATGTGTTTAATGGTCATTCCTATTGAGATTAGTCACAATTCCGACTGCCTGGTGAATAAATTCAGTATTTGTACATGCTAAATAGTTACCCCACCCACTTGCAAAAAGTGTGGTTTTCAAAAAATATCTAACGATACAAAATAATTAAAAATTGCATGTAAGTTGAGAATCACGTAGTACGTGTTTGGCCAAAGTTTCCTTCTATTTGTATGACGTCAATAAGTTGTGTTAAAACAAAACGTTCAAACAAATGCTTCTGTAAAGATAATAAAGAAACGTTACATGATAAGCAATCTTGTCATAGTTATTGTAACAACCAAACAACTACAAATCACAATCAGAAAACAAAATGTCAACATTCACTGAGAAATCCAATTATACGCGGTCTGAACAGCGAGTACAATTTCACCATGCCGGAAATGGAACGTCAGTCGTTCTGAGAAAAATGTGAAAGTTCTTGTCAAAACCATAGACAAACGCTATTTTATTCTTCACCAACATGTTGATTAACCTGGCGCAATTTATCCTGAAACGGACGCAGACGACAACAAATAGTATCCATTCACAGACGCGTCAGATGAAAACAATGCACCAACACATGTCAAATGCTTGCGTATTTCTTTTTATGGGGAACTATCTGTAAAACAATCCACCTTTATGTGAAGCCTTCTGCACCACTTTTAATCCATTTTACAAAATTTCTTAACCATTTTGCTCTGTTTGTGTTCCATTTTTCACTATTTGTTCACCATTGCACACTCTTTGATCACCATTCCACACAATTTAAGAACTATTCAACAATACTTGTGTAGCATTCCGCACTTTGTGTATTTACATTTTCGACAATTTATGAACCATATTCCACACTATTTGTACAGTATTTCGCACTATGTGTGATTCATTCTGTACAATTTGTGCATAATATATGTATTATTCCGCACTTGTTTGTACCTCTGCACTATTTAATTGTGAACCATGTTGCGCAATTTGTGAACTATACCTCACAATATGTGTACATTTTCTGCACTATTAGTGAACCATTCTACATTGTTTGTGTATAATTTCGTACTATTTGTGTTCCACTTTGCAATGTTAGTGAACCATCCTACATTATTATTGTTGACCATTATGCACATTTTGACACAATTCTATGTTTGTGACAAAGTACCCTTCGACACAAACTTTGTACTATTCTGAACAATTCTGAACGATATGTGTACCATTCTGGACAACATAATTGTGTTCAAAGTATACGTTTCTATAAACATCCATTAGCCGTTTTAGCAAGTTTAGCACGATTATCTCGTGTACTAGTTCACCGGGAGTAATGTACGCTCGTAATTTACATTCTTACACCACACACTTAAAGTTTAGTGACATTGTACCGACAAGCTAACACCGCTGACTGATTGGGAATGATTTTTTCTCCTTGTTATGAGAACAACGATAGCATGACAATCAATGATACTTTGTATTGGTTTCGAGAAGCTCTTGTTACCAATTCATGTCATTCGTGCACTGAAATATCGTGCTTGGGTTATATTCGTGCCTAGTAATGGCATGAAATTGTGTTCACTGTTCTTGTATTCTACTTGTAAACTCAAGGGCAGTTATAAGTAATTATAGTTTGTTTTTTATATCTTCCTATAATGATTGGCAAGATGTTCAGTACAAAGACCTTTTCTGCTGACAGTTTACTACACTCATCATGGACAATATCCTTATATTACGATCCACATTTTATGACAGCAATCTTGAACTGTCTTATTTCTATTTTGTAGCCTTAATATAACATAAACCGCTTAGCTCTCACGACGAAATGCTAATGTTATTGTTCCAAGTTATTAGTAACCTAGTGACATCGGCAATGGCAGAATAAGTGCAGTGGCCACAAAACGTTTCCTCTTATTCTTACTGCAACACGACCTTTCATCGTCAAGACAGTGTATTACCCAATTTGTTAAAGATAATAGAACATCGGACAGAGAAGGCAGCACTCAACAAATCCAACCGAGCACAAAAAACATAAAAAGCATCCCATACAACAATTACACGGCACAATGCCTCACACATGTAACTGAACGAGAAAGTGAACTTATATATATATATAACCACTGAAAGCCCAAGCTTCAGCTGTCAAAACAGTGAAAGCCCCCGTCCCAACTGTCAAAAAGCTGAATGACCTTGTTTCAGCTCTAACTTGGGTAAGCCCAAGTCAAAACATCAGAACGCATACAATTATGTCCGTATGTAGTCCAATCGGTTTCTGATCATTAAAGAAAGTACACATCATAATTCGGTGGACAACCGCAATGTTGGTCGTGAACTCTCAACGGTAGTGGTTGTTAAATTGAATTTTTTGACAGCTGCGACTGGCACTTTGGACTTTCTGACAGATGAAAATTGGACTTACATCAGTTAAGTTAATAATTTCGATCATTTGTGTGTTGGGCATTAAGTCATGTAATTGTGGTCTGTGTTGTTTTGTTTTTATGTTTTATGTGCTCGGCTGTTTTAGTTCGGTGCTACCTTCGCTGTCCGATTTATTACTATCTTTGCACATTGGTAGCAGATTATTTCTGTTGTGTATGTATACACATATTTATTTAGACCTCAAACGTCAGCAAATTAGGGCTGTCGAGAATCCATGTTGATTCACACGTAATCATAATTTAATAAACAGTACTAACCAGTTCTAACAAGAGATTTTCAAAAATGAACGTTAGTAGTTAAGTCATGGTGGCGTCGTGGTTTAAATTATTGAAGTGTTTTTTGTTTTTTTTTCAGAATACAATTAGATTCTATCTGCTAATTGACTACTGCGTGCTGTTCAGATTATACTAGTCATGGCGGCCTTTAAATGTTTGTAAAATGTGCTTAAACACAACAGGGGATTACATGTGTTGTGGGTGACTTTTTTGGTGTTCAACATCAGCTACTAATCAGGATCAACTTTCACTATTCACAAGCATTGCGTGTCTGACTGAGCCCCTATCATACTGTGGCGAGTTGGAGCTACGATATGTAGCCTGTTGTAACTAGTCACAACTCGACTGGTGTCGTGTAAATCTTGTACACATGACGACCTATTCCACAAGGGTGTCTTCTTATGTTTCAGTAACTCCCTATGGCGCGACGAGAATTTTAAACGGTTTAAAATTCTCGTCGAACTATTTATTGCGTACTCGTGTTGAAGAAATCTCGCGCATTTTTGGACATATGTCGTAGACATGTCTTCCTATGTCGTGGCGATTCCCAAAATAAAATATATATATGACATAGCTCGAGGTGGTTGCGTGCGATATCTGCTCGACGTACAGCGTGTTTTCACGACATCACTGCGATATCTTTACGATATTCGGTGAGTTTTGTGTGACTTGTTACGACATGCCGCGAGTTGTTGGCGGTTTAAACAACAATACCGTCCAAGATTAAATAATCTCAAGACTTTTGTAGCAGAAGATAGTGTTTGTTTGCTTAATGTAGGCATACTTCAGAATGTGTCCGTAGAAAGGCTTGAGCATGCACGAAGTTTGTAATTATTATTACCCTAATGAGTTCCCAGCAAAATAACATTCATTATCATTATCAATTTTCCTATTCCAGTAGCAGTATCATGTGCGTTACACGCTATACTAACACGAATCATAATTTACATTGTCAAAGAATGATTGAGATCGCCAACGCAAACCTAGGAGGAACAGTTGCGTTAAATTCTGTAACTGTTATGTTTTACGACATGTGCAACTGTAATCAGACGACATAATCATAAAACAATATTAATAAACCAGATTTATATTGCACCCTTTTCATACGATAATACGTTCAAAGGCGCTTAAAAATGTATGTTTTAATTAGCAATATACTGCATTTCTGATTGCAAAGCCTTTTGTTTCAAATTTCGATAATTAATGTCTCTTGCATTTAAAATGTGTGTGTGTCTGTGCGTATGTTTGTGTGAGTATTGATGGATGTCTTTTGAATTTTTGTTTTGGATGTTTTATCACGAGTAATCAATTAATATAAACTTATACTTTAAACTAATTATGTGAATTTTATTATTTAATTTACATACGACCTATTGCATGACTATACCATTCAACGAGTAATTCTTATTGCGATAACCGGAAGTAGACTCGTTTATACACTGTGCTTGTGTGACATGCGGCCCCTTCAGGGCATTTTATGTTCATATGAAAGCTTGTCGCAATATTCAAATATTACATATTGAACAAGATAGTTAACGTGTATATAAAGATAGATACGGATATAATTAAACCAGGTTATCACTATTTAAGGTATGTGTTCGTATTTAATTTTGATTGTTTAATAAGATTCAATTAAGTATTTTTGTTCTTATGATGAGTCTCGAATAACATGCAATCAAGGATCCTGGGTTGGTTTATCGCCATTTGTCATTGTACATTATATGTGTCTTATTTGTCAACGTAAAAATGTGTCAAAGTTATCTAAATTAAATCATATTGAACAGTTTTGAGAAGTATTATGCAATTCAATCAGGAAATACTAAATCGAAATAATGTTATGTAATAATACTTTTATTACCTCCATTGTTGGAGAGCTAAAAAAAATAACATATTACTATTAAGGCCAAATTGGGTTTTTTTGTGTCAGATATGTTTTGTAAATTGTTTTTGCTGTTTACTAGTATATAGTTTCTTGATATTTACATGTTTAATCAATTTAATGTCAAACCTTGTCATTGATTTTTTGGGTATTGTAGCCAAATTGAACAATAACCAACAAAATTTGCGAAAAAGATCATATATGGTCTTAGACTATATGTATAACTCAGGTTGCATGTTTTCATTAGCAGGACGCTCGATGTGTAATATGGTTAACGGATTTAAAAACGCGACACTTGGATATGTTGGTTTATTTTAGGACAAAACGTCCCAAATAAAATAAATGGCATGTCCAACTTTTATTTAAAATGTATATCTATATAACACGGACACCTTGTTGCAGGAAACATACGTTGTAAAAATAGAAATACTTTATATGGACATTGGTAATGTAAGAAATTTCATTTTGAATGAAAAAGTTAGAACTTATAAACCTAAATGGGGCTTTATTTTTATCATTGTTTCTTTATTTCTGTCTCCATGATATGTACAAACAGAAACAAAAAGGTGGCGGTAAGTTGCAAAAAATATGTCCCGCTATCAAATCGTCGGACTTATATACTGAGATCATGCGTAATTAATGATTTCTCTTCTTTATCGAAGGCCGTTTTCTAGTTTCTGTCTGTGAAGACGTGTGTTGTCAAACCGGGTTTTTACGCATTTTGTGAACATTCTTTGCTCGACACTGGCGACATTGTGTACGTGTATTAATAAAAGTTGTATTTTATGTATAATATTACATTGTTTTGAAGTGTGCAGTACAAGTTAAATGATTGCATTCGGGTTGTTTAAAAAATTAATGTTGAGTTGGGTATATGAGGGCCAGTCATAAACTCAGTTCCCTGTCTTAGATGTTCATAGTATAGATGTGGTAGATACTTTCATCGTGTCGAATCCCTTTGATGAGCATTTGCTGATGCCACCATCTGTTTGTGACAATTGTGATCAGATTGTAATAAAATCACTGGAATTTTAATTTTACATATCCAAGCTACATATGTTTTCAAATTTCAGCAAGATCAAACATGTGTATACATGCACACTTTTGAGATTTCGTTAGTGTATTGTCAATTGGTCAGAATGTGACTTTCGTTTTCTGGATCGACGAATTGACTATACTATATATTTGTTAATACTCATATGATTTTTATCATTGTACCAAATTGACACCAATACACGTACATTTAATCTGCACTATTCCAATACCGACATAGATTTGAATTGTCTGCTATAAAACAACATACCCAATTGTCGCGTTTTAAATCCGGTTAGTATACATGTACAAACACAAATCTTGATGACCGTTTACTCGCGAAAATTGATAATTATGTTCTAAGCCGGGTTTCCATGGAGCGTAAAACCTACGCGTTTTCGGCGCGTATTTATATAAATATAGTTCGCTTCAGTCTATTTTGCATGTTGCCGTTTCAATTGACAGCCTTTTTCGGAAACATCAGCTTCGGTTAGCGATTTTGTACGCATGTGGGCGCGTAAAATGACTTTTGAGGTATAAATTTACATAGTTTCCTCGATTTAAGTACTGTTTTATTGACGCCACGCATCTTAATTTGCATGAATTGAATTGTACAGGTTGACAAGAAGCCCTTAAAAGTAACCGTGTCTCATTTCTGACCAAAAGTGCCCATCGCATTATCTTTCCGATGGACTAGAAAACATACAATTTCATCTTTTGTTGTGGCGTGGAAGTCGCACTTTTCTTTAAAAAACATCGATGAAAGGTACGCGTATTTATCCAAATAGCGCGTCTGTTTTCAGCTTCATGGAAACAATTTTTCGGCGCGTATTCGGGGCGTTATTACATGCCGAAAAAATAATACGCTCCATCGAAACCCGGCTTTATGCGCCGAAAAACTGTTTCCATGAAGCCGAAAACAGACGCGTTTTTGAATGAAAACGCATAATATTTTTTAAGAACAAGGCATCTTTTAGGCCATACCATAGGATGCAATTGCATATTTTTAGCCCATTTGAAAAATCACGGGATGGAGGAGTTAATGCTTGTGTTTTTTATCAGTATTATCATTGCGTGTAAATATTTTTCTCTCATAGCATTACAAACAGTAACTTATTACATACAGCATAAATTTATCTTCAATAATGCACACCCAGTAGCATGTTGTCAACCATAGCAACGCGCGCGCTGTCTCGCCGACCAACGTAACGTACCACCATTTGAACAACATCCGTGAAAGTTTTTATTATACCCCTGATAATGAAACATACATTGTATATTACTATGCACATTCATGATAGTATTTGTGCAAATCCATAACAGTTTTGCCAGGCTAGTTTCTATAACTGATATTCTTAGATTTCGGGGACAACCCCTAAAAACTGATATTTGCACTTTACCGAATAAGTTTGACATTTGTTAATATGAAACTTGACATGTATGAACTTCCGTATATCACACGGCAACGTTTATTTCAGCATATGCATGTTCTTTGTATTTTTAAATGATACATGTATTTTAAATATTTGATTTTTCATTTTTGACCAAAAATAAGTTATACGAAAAAATAGTTAGACAACATAGTGTTTTCGTACATGCAACAAGTAGCGTAACAATTATAGAAGATTTATCCCAAATTTCATGGCAGTTGCTAGGCTAGATTCTTTTAATTAACACTTAAGAGATTTCTGAAATGTTGAAAACCAGGAAAGTTAACAAAATAAATCAACGCTTTGAATACACTGTGTCCAGTTTTCGCAATGAGTTGTTTTTGAAAAGCGTGTATACTTAATAAAGATGAGCACCGTTTTAGCTATAATTATGTTCTTCTGCATAAGCCAGTCTATATTCTTATGAAATAAATGCAAAAGAACCTTCCTCTAAAGTCGTCGGGATTCTTGCTAAACAAATATTAAAACGTGGATAAATAGCATTATAATACGCTTCACATACGTTGTAGCTAGTATTCGCGAGTGTTGGTGTTTCAAACATTTGGAACAAATGGCACAAATGATTTTAGCTATAGCTTTTTCTGCAAGTTTATTTTAGTATAACATAGTAATAACTATATGTACAGTAAATTTTAAGACATGAGTACATGCTGACACATCCATTTTAAGTTTTTCTTACTATTTCACCATGGTAGTCAGACGCTTTCAATACGTCTTATTTACACCGATTTGTAAACTTCCCCTCCACTAAAGAGCTTGCAATCACCTTAAATTAACGCAGTTTTTACACATCTATTTCAGGGTATCCTCATCAACAGAATCTGCATATTCGCTGACCTGCAATCTAGTGAATATCGAGATGAATCAATATGATGAGAAACCATAATTATATTTGTGGAGTCTGTGGATCTAGGTTTATGTATAAACAGGGTCTTATTGTGCATCTCAGAACGCATACTGGTGAAAAGCAATTTAAGTGTGACATTTGTGGATATGCATGCACAGCGTATGGTACCCTGAAAATACATATGCGGATACATACTTGTGAAAAACCATTTAAGTGTGAAGTTTGTGGATTCGCTTTCACACAGAATAGTGACTTGAAAATACACACGAGACTACATACTGGTGAAAAACTATTCAAGTGTGATGTTTGTGGATCAGAATTCACATCAAACGGTCACCTTAAAAGACATATGAATATACATACTGGTGAAAACCCATTTAAGTGTGATGTTTGTGGATCTGCTTTCAATCAAAATAGTAACCTGATAATACACATGAGAAAACATACTGGTGAAAACCCATTTAAGTGCGATGTTTGTGGATCCGCTTTCAATCAAAATAGTAACCTGAAAATGCATATGCGGATACATACCGGTGAAAAACCATTTAAGTGTGATGTTTGTGGATCCGCTTTCACGCAGAATAGTGACTTAAAAAGACACACTCGACTACATACTGGTGAAAAACCATTCAAGTGTGATGTTTGTGGATCTGCTTTCAATCAAAATAGTACCCTGATAATACACATGAGAATACATACCGGTGAAAAACCATTTAAGTGCGATGTTTGTGGAGCTGCATTCGCATTACTTTCTTATCTGAAAAAGCATATGAAAATACACACCGGAGAAAAACCATTTAAGTGCGATGTTTGTGCAGCTGCATTCGCAACTAATTCTTATCTCACAATTCACATGAGAAGACATACTGGTGAAAAACCATATAAGTGCGACGTTTGTGGAGCTGCATTCTCATCAACTTCTTATCTGAAAAAGCACATAGGAATACATACCGGTGAAAAAACATATAAGTGCGATGTTTGTGCAGCTGAATTTACACAACATGGTACCCTGAAAATTCACTCGAGAATACATACCGGTGAAAAACCATTTAAGTGTGATGTTTGTGGATCAAATTTCAGATCAAACGGTCACCTAAAAAACATATGAATATACATACTGCTGAAAAACCATTAAGTGTGATGTTTGTGGATCTGCTTTCAAACAAAATGGCAACCTGATAACACATATGCGGAAACATACTGGTAAAAAACCCATTAAAGTGTTATATTTGTGGATCAGAATTCACGTTAAATGGTTACCTGAAAAGACACATGATCATACATACTGGTGAAAACCATTAAAATGTGATGTTTGCGGATCAGCATTCACACGAAATATTAACTTACTGGTAAAAACCATTTAAATGCAATGTGTGTGGCGCAGTATTCACACAACGTGGTTCCCTGAAAATTCACTCAAAACTACATACTGGTGAAAAAGGATTTAAGTGTGACGTTTGTGCCTTCAGTGTTCATTGATTTACATTCATAACAAAGTGTGACGTTTATGAATCAGCATTCATGCAAATTGGTCTCGAAAACGCCCACTTGAGAATGCAAACGAGTGAAAAACTATTCAATTGAATGCTGGTGGATTAGCATTTACTACAATTGGTAACCTGAAAATACATGATTCTGTTGAAAAAACATTTACGAGCGATGAGTGAGAATCAGAATTCGCAACATATAATAACCTAAATACATATGCGGATACCTAGTGATTAGGCCATCATTGAAGATTGGGAAACAGAATTTGTTGCCTTGTTAGATAAAGTCGAAAATTTGGAATTTTATCATAAGTAATGAAGTTTGTCTTATTTTCTCAAAATAAATATAATATTTACACTTACGACGTTATGTTATAGTTAGAACATATTAAGAAGATTGTAATGATTAAAAAGGGCGGAGCGAGTGAAGCGAAGCGAGTCCTTTTTAGTCATTAAAATTTACTTAATATGTTCTTACTGGCTTAGAATATAACATTCGACATTCTGATTGGCCAATAAAAATTAGCGCCAACGCATGACATCAAGTCTGTGAAGAGAAAAATTTATTAATTAAATTTTCATTTAACCGCCATAATTCGGCGTTTTCGTTGGCTCATAATGTTCGGGTATATTCTAATGTTCTATAAGCCATCGGAATGTGTCTTAAAAGATGAAAACGAACTATTGTTCGGTCCTGGTAGGAACAATGGCATATGAGCGCAATTACTACATTTCATTGTAATATGTTTTCTTGCACTGTAGTTATTGCACCCATTCCTTTGACCTTTAAGACACATGCAATTAATTATCATTGACTTTAGCCACACACCTTGAGCAGTTAACTTGTCATCCTTGAATATCGGATCCGTGCTTATCGGGTATCCAATCAGAGTTGTAATTTTAACTAATCAAAACATTGTTACGGCAGAATAATGAAACACACGAGGACTAATTATAATTATATAGTGACAAGTCAAACGTTCTCGCCGATAACATCAATTATTATTTATTTTTTATTAATGTCTCACCAATGTACATAATTATACAATTAATATTAAACATCATCTTAATCATTTTAGGTATATATACATTGCCATTCTACACAGAATTATAAGAGATTGTATCAAATATCACATATCATACTTAATATAACAACGCGACAGATTGCATTTTCCGTATCATACATGTCTTGGTTTCCGAATCCGTATCATGCATGTCTAACGTGTTATATGCCGAACATATGCCAACTTCAATGACGTCACGACGTAAACAATTTAGAGGTTTTAATACACGACACAGCCGGGCTGGGAGGCGATAATCCGCCTGGAAAATGAATAATCACCTCGAGGGCTTCAGCCCGAGGGTGATTATTCATTCCGGGCGGATTACCAATTTCCGGCCAAGCTTTGAAGTGTATTAAAGTCTTTAATACAGTTGTTCGATGTCATGATATCTATGGAGAACAAATAACGTAAATATTACTGATGTAGATATAAACTAAGGTTGTAACAAATAAAATACGCTAAGATTAAATAACATTGACAAAGAAATCTTGCAATATATGAGC
The DNA here is from genome assembly GCA_947247005.1 of Spisula solida. Lineage (NCBI taxonomy): Eukaryota > Metazoa > Mollusca > Bivalvia > Venerida > Mactridae > Spisula > Spisula solida. Next base: position 44,266,253 of record OX365945.1, on the reverse strand, counting down.
AGCGTAACGTCATTTTGGCTCCAACGTGACGTCACGTTTACAAGGATAACGTAACACGCACCCGTTCAACCGGTCCGATTATGATTATGAGATTGCGGACCGGGCGATAATCAATCACGTGATGGCCATACTCAGCCGCACATAGGCTCATTTTTGTTACTATATATAGTAACAAGTGTATTAGTGTCTTTTTATGAATGGGCGTCGCGTTATATGCCGAAAATATGCCCGACGACGTTCATGACGTCAATGTTTACACATCAAACGCATTTTCGCATGTAAAAGCGCTTTCTTCACTTTTGAAGGTATATAATAAAAGGAATATTACTGCAGTGGTGTTGATCTGTTAAGCCGTATTACCTCTCGTTGCTTGCGCCATACCGCATTTCACTGGACCTAGCCGTCTCGTGAGATACGACATTACACAAGCAACTCGAGTAATACGGCCAAACGGATCAACACACTGCAGTTATATTCCGTATATATATCAATCATATATCGGTAGTTTAAATCCAAAACACCTACATTAATCTGTCCTTAAAAGCTGCATTAAAACACTAGTAAAAAATTGAATTGTGTAAATATGGTGCTATTGCACTAAATAGAAAATGAGTGTAAGAAAACATATCTACATTTGATCTCAGTTTGTTACGTCCTCTACCAGACGGACCAGTATCTTGTTGAACGTTAAATCTCCATAAAGTTAAAAACTTATCCAGAGAGCATTTTAACACTTGACCACAGAAATCTTTAGAGGATAGAATTGTACACAATTTCACTTCTTGTAACATATCAATGTTTTCTATATGATTTGTAAACGGAAACTGCCAATTTCTACACTTATTATTATTTTTACTACAACAAAATCTAAAAATCTTATAATTAGTTCTATACATATCCATAGACTTTAATCTATTAATTGTACATCAATGTAAATCGCCGTGGTCATCATATAAATAATTACATGTATATACATTTCGTAAACTACTAATTGTATGCAATAGGAACATATAACATTTAAGTTGCACAATTACTAATAAATGCATCCAGTACAATTAACAAGAACAGAACAGAACAGTTAAAACTCATTATATATTCAGGCCAGACATCGTTGTCCACTCATATTCTCAGATTTTCTAAATAGTTTGCCCATTTTTTAGTATTCACCTATATAAATGATTTCTGGGGTCAAAACTTTAATTTCACTACCGTTGCTATGGCAACTGAGAAAATTCACTTTTTTCTATTTTTCACTTTTTCGATGCCATTTTTAGATTTTTTTAAGATGAAATCGCGACAAAAATTGCAAACTTAACAAGAGTGTTTATTGGACATATGCAAGGAAGACCCACACGAGTAAACTACTTTTATTTCAATTTATACACGAAATAGTGTACACCGGAAGTCCTGCGTAGTGTTAAAAAGTGGATGGGGTTCGTTTTAAACATCATTTTTTCACACATGTGGTAATCATTTATCATTAATTTACCGTTAAACACTTTATTTTGTCTCTTTTGTCTTAATGCTTCGTTGATGATAAATTATGAAAATTTCAACTAAATATTTCGAAAATGGTGGCATCTATAAAAAATTATTATTTTTGTAAAAATGAAAAAAAGCCTTTCTTTGGCATTTGCTTGCAAAATATATTTTGTTTGCACCATGGCAAAAACATTTAGACGATGAACATCCATATTAACTGTTTTTAAATATATGGATGCGATATCTGGATCCGCTCTAGAGCTCATTTAAATAAATTTTGAAACACCATCTTTTTCATTTTTCTAGTAAACCACGGATTTGAGAGAAGGGGTCCCAAGAGAATTAGTATAGTGAAAATCTCAATTCAGTTGAAACATATGTTTTGTAGAGAAATAGTTCTATAATAGTTTATTTTTGTCGCGATTTCATCTTAAATAAGCCTTAAAATGGCAAAATTCATTTTTGTGTGGCGTAAACGCCACACAATGATATTACCACTTTTCAGCTTACGACCAATTTAACGCATTAGGCCTCGGCAAATAAATAGTTCTATGATTTGAACAATATTACAAGCATGCAACACAGGTTACACGTATCATTGGACCTGATTTGTTTACATTACCAACATTTACTTATATTAAGACCAACAATTTTATCAGACTTTTATTTTTAGAGGATTTTTATAGCAAATCATTCCGCAACGGACTATATTTTTACTACCAACGAATGTTCTCACTGGTGGCGGGAATCTAATAGTTCCCACGGTTTTCAATCGTATACTGTAACGTATGTAAATCACTCCGCCGCTGCACATTGCAGACGATGACCTAATTATGTTGTAAACAAACATTGATGCTATATATAGCTGGTGGGGGAACTGAAATAGTTATACGTACATATCGATCGGCCGATTAACGATGTTATCGCGGTAAGCGTTAAACGCACTAGTCAATTTCTACCGTGCTTTATATAAGACCTCATAATTTTCGTATCTATTATCCGATTTTGAATATTTAAAGCTTGTAATGAAGCAGAGATATATGTCTCTCTTTTAGACAACATTCAACACGATACCCTAATTAGTTAATCCACGGCGACGAGTAAGAATCCGTTCCGCGTAAAAGTAAGTTTAAAATATCCCGTTTTATACCAAATAAACGGTCGAAAATCATCAATTATTAATTTAATATTCGATCGATTTTGTTCGTTAAAGCTTGTTTTAAAAGCTAATACTTAAAGGTTTTATAAAATGTAAAACTTGTTTTTAAAGCATTAATCGGCCGATCTATATGTGGGAGCGACGCCATGTTTACCCCTTTTACATACGTTAATATAGAGTGTCATTTAGTTAACATGCGTGGTCATACGGAGAATAAACAGTCAGTTATCTTGACACTGGTCGAATTCTCCAAGTCGTTAAAAATGGTATTTGTAAATATCCCTTCATTGATGCTCAGCAGTTACTTAAGTAAGTTCCAGGTAACTGCTGGTTCTCTTGGTGTCTTTAGCAGCACAAATGTTTGAGTAAGGGTGGTCTTATCAGAACTGTGACATAAAATTATGATACAACCTGGATTCGATATTGGATTTAATGGCATCAGTACGCCACACACCAGTACTTTCAGTGCTTTGATTTTAAAAAGTGAACAAATAGCGAAAAATTGAATTTCCTCGGTTGCCATAGCAACAGTGGTGAAAATAAAGTTTTGACCCCAGAAATCATTTATATAGGTGAATACTAAAAAAGGGGCAAACTATTTAAAAAATATGAGACTATGCGTGGACATCCATGTCTGACATTGCCTGGTTCAAATGTAGTATTTAAACAGCAAAGGTATTGTACACTTGAAGACTTCAAAAGCGCATCACTTGATTCAAAGTCAAACATCGCTTAAAATATTCATTTGATTGAAAAAACAAACCATTTTTCGTGTGTGTTAATTGCTATTTCCTGCATATAATTCAAATTAGTTTGTAAAACATGACATCTCATTAACCGATGCTACTGCAAACACATTCACAACATGCAAAAGTGTGTGATTTTGAATACCAACTACATTTTTGTATTCGCGACATTCAAATATGCCTATGTATGAAACTATATTATGAAAATAAACCTCAATTATATTTTACAGTCATAGTTGCAATGTTTATGAAATACCCCTCGTAATCACTTTAATGAAGATATAATATGTTTTTTATAGTTATTACAGGCGTTATTTTAAAACACACTTTATTAAGTGAAAGTGCCATATGCTAGCTATAATACTAGTATGCCTCAGCTACAACTGCATATATTATTCATGGCATATTTGTGACAATATCGTGTTCATTTCTGTGAAACTTGTGCACGAAGCTTTCAACTGAACATAATATCAAACTATTAGATTTAGCAAACACATGCTGCTTAGCAGCTTTTTGTATTCATACAGCTAAACACAATCTAATAGTTACGGGGATAAGGGCTGTAAAACCGACAAGAACAAAAGGTAGTTCCGTACGTCCAGTTTCTGGTTCCTGGAACTTACAATTTTGGAATAACACATACCAACATTTAATATATACACAGACCATTCGAAGCCAAACAGAAATGGCGACAGCGTCTAGCCATCTACGCAAAAGACAAACACAGAACGTACCATCCGTGTACCTCTTGCTTGAAGCTCGGTATAGTTGGTTCCATCTACCTGCTGGTTTGCCATATCTCCATTTGCCTGCTATACTGTTGACCAGTGGGATTTAAAAGATCATTGTATCATACAAAGGACAAACTATCGATGTACATGTATGATAACTATTGGAACAATAACAGGCGGTGTGTATGTTTGGCCAAAGTTTCCTACTACTTGTATGACGTCAATCAGTTGTTATAAAACAAAACGTTCTAATAAATGCATCTTGTAAATATAATAAAGAAACGTTTCAAGCCAAGCAATCTAGTCATAATTATTGTAACAACAAAACATCTACAAATCACAATCAAAAAACAAAATGTCAACATTCACTGAGAAATCCAATTAAACGCGGTCTAAACAGCGAGTACAATATCACCATGCCGGAAATGGAACGTCAGTAGTTCCGAGAAAAACGTGAAAGTTATTGTCAAAACCATAGACAAAAGCTATTTTATTCTTCACCAACAAGTTGACTAACCTGGCGCATTTTATCCTGTAACTGACGCAGACGACAATCAATTGTATCCCCTTCACGGATACGTCAGTTGAAAATATTGCATAGACACATGTATGTCAAATGCATGCGTATTTCTATTTCTGGGGAACATCTGTAAAATAATCCACCTCTTTGTGTGCGTTGTACACCACTTGTAATCCATTTTACAAAATTTCCGAACCATTTTGCTCTGTTTGTATTCCATTTGTTCACCATTGCGCACTATTTGTTCACCGTTTCACATAATTTAAGAACTATTCAGCACTGCTTGTGCTGCATTCCGCACTTCGTGTATTTACATATTAACAATTTATGAACAATATTCCATAATATTTGTACGAGGGATTTTCGAAAAGAAATGCAATTCCATGTATATCTTGGTATTTTTAGGGGCTTCGTGCTTCAAACTCGGCATGTGTACATATTAGCCCATTGTCTGCACTTGGGTAAAATTGGGTTGACATACATGCATTAGTTTGGTCATAATGTATGTTTAATAAACGGTTACTAATTTATACTAAGCTAAAAAAACGTTCGAAATGCGTATCGTCAAACTGATTGAAATTATGCGTTATATCAAAGAAAGGTCTAAACTTAATTTAAGTGATAAATTTATACAAGATGAACCTTTTTTAGATAAAAGGACATCGTAAGGTGTCTTTCGTCGTTGTAACACTTACATTACATGTTTTAAAGTAGGTGAATAACATCTGAAAGCAAACATGAAAAGTGGTCAACTGAAAACAAAAACAATCAAACTCAACTTTGATAAAAAAGTATGATATTCGTCTCAAAGCTGCAAGATTAAAAGTTGGACTTTTAGCTGATCGTACAAGCTCGAGTTTATCCCAAGTTCAAGTCATTTGAAAGACAATTCTTGAAATTAACAACATTTGCACGTACTGGATACCATGCTCATTACGTGGTGCCCAAAACGTCATCTTGTTTTAAATGCCAAGAAAATATTAAAGCTATACTAGAAGTTTTTCCGTAGTATAATAAAGATTGGGACATACGCTCACTATCATTAACCAATAATGAAGCAGAAACATCATACATGTGCTAACAGAAATTCTAAGAAATCCGTAATTGTTAAATACACACATTAATTGATGCAAATTATTCATTTGATTTTCTTCATCCACAAAGGACTTTCAATTCAAAAACCAGAACCATTGGACAAATATGTTCCAAGAAGGTTCTATAAATATCGTGTGCATGAAAAACTTCAGAAATATTTCATATAGCGTCAAATTGTTGATGGAATAGACCATATGCACATTTGTCATGAACATGCCTCTTCGCACAGGGCTTCTAATTCAAATTAGTTTTTGAATATGATACGCATGGGAATACTTTATCGATAAGTCTATTTTATAGACCAAGTCCTGTGCGAATATTCCTGTCCCTAGACTTAAATTACATGCTGTAGACCAAACGTACGGTTCCAGGAAACCTATGTGGTCAGCCATATTAAAGTGCATGAGTGTTGTACCTTTTGCAGATTACAAACATACCTTTAATCTTGAATTGAAAGGGTAAATTTGTGTGCAATGTGTAAAAGATAGTTCATTAAAGGTTATCTGTATATTTCATTGTAAATCGTTGTGTCAATAAAAAGTTATAGAGTAAATTGCATTTCTTTTCGAACACCCCTCGTACAGAATTCCGCACTATGTGTGATTCATTTTGTACACTTTGTGCATAGTTTGCGTATTATTCCGCACTATTTGTGACCTATACCTCACAATATGTGTAAATTTTCAGCACTATTAGTGAACCATTCTGCATTTGTTTTGTACAGTGATCCACTTTGCACTATTAGTGAACCATTCTACATTGTTATTGTTGACCATTATGAACAGTATGACATAATTTATGTTTGTGACAATATACCCTTCTTCACGACACAAACTTTGTACCATTCTGAACAATTCTGAACAATCTTTGTACCATTCTGAACAATTCTGAACAATATTTCTACCATTCTGAACAAGCCTAACAATATGTTCACCATTCTGGACAACATAATTGTGTACAAATTATATGTTTCTGTAAAAATCCATTAGCCTTTCTAGCAAGTTCAGCACGATTATCTCGTGTACTAGTTCACCGGGAGTAGTATACGCTAGTAATTTACTTTTTTCACTTAAAGTTTAGTGACATTGTACCGACAAGCTAACACCGCTGACTGATTGCACAAAAAACATAAAAAGCATCACATACAACAATTACACGGCACAATGCCTCACACATGTAGCTGAACGAGAAAGTGAACTTATATATATAACCACTGAAAGCCCAAGCTTCAGCTGTCAAAACAGTGAAAGCCCCCGTCCCAACTGTCAAAAAGTTAAATGAGTTAGTTTCAGCTGTAAAATTGGTTGGTCAAAGTCAAAAGACCAGAGGGTGTATATAATCATGTCCGTATGTAGTCCAATCAGTTTCTGATCATAAAAGAAATTACACATTATAATCCAGTGGACAACAGCAATGTTGGTCGTGAACTCTCAACGGTAGTGGTTGTTAAATTGAATTTTTTGACAGCTGTGACTTGCAATTTCGACTTTCTGACAGATGAAAATTGGATTTTCCGCTGTTAAGTTCATTTTCTCGATCAGTTGTGTGTTGGTCATTGTGTCGTGTTATTGCGGTCTGTGATGTTTTCATGTTTCTTGCTCAGCTGTTTCAGTTGAGTGCTGCCTTTCCTGTCCGGTTTGTAACTATAATTTGAACATTGGTAGCAGATTATTTCTGTTACGTAGACGCATGGTTGTTTGGACCTCATACGTCAGCAATATTACGGCTGTTGAGAATCCATGTTGAATCATAGTCATAGATCTATTGCTAACCAGTTCTTACAAGAGATTTTCAAAAATTAACAGAATGAAAGATAGATAGATAAGCTCGATAAACTTTCACTAAATACAACCATTGTGTGATTTACTAAGCCCCTGTCAAACTGTGGCGAGTTGTAGCTATGAGTTGCGGCGAGTTGTAGTACGTCACAACTAGACTGGTTACGTGTAGATCTTGTACACATGTCTCCTATGTCACACTGATGTCATGTTATGTTTCTCATAACCCTCAGAGGCTCAACTGTTTAAAATTATCGTCGTACGTTTTGTCTCGTACACGTGTCGAAGGAATCTCGCGCATTTTCGAACATATGTCGTAGACATGTCTTCCTATGTCGTAGCAATTCCGCAAAAGAAATATATATATGGCGTTGCGCGAATTGATTGCGTGCGATTTCTGCTCGACATGCAGCGTGTTTTCACGACATCACTGCGACATCTAATTCGGTGAGTTGTGTGCGACTAGTTACGACATTGCCGCGAGTTGTTGGCTGTTGAAACAAACAGACCGCCCAATATTAAATAATCTCAGGCTTTTGTAGCAGAAAATACTGTCTGTTAGTTTAATGCAGACACACTTCAGAATGTGTTTGTCGAAAATAGTGTGCATGCACTAAGATTGTAATTATGAATATCTTAATACGTTCCAAGCAAAATGACATTCATAACCATTATCCATTGTCATATTCCAGGAGTATAATGTGCGTAACACGCTATAGAAACATGAATCATAATTTACATTGTCAGAGAATAATTGGGTCGCCAACACGAACCAAGGAGTTATTTAAGAATGAACAATTGCATCGAATAATGTGCAACAGTAATCAGACGACATAATTATCAAGACTTCATTTATTTATCCAAATGACTTTAAGCACTCTGAGAACTTAGGTACAATAGCATGCTGATGAAAACCTAGAAACTCAATATTTTGCACAAGTTCACTGAAAACTTAGTTTCACAGTTGCGATCATATACGTTTTAGAACAAAGGTTCTTGTGTGCTAAAATCAAAGTAATATGAGAACCTAGGTTTCCACCGGAGAACCTACATAGTACCTACCTAATCCTCTTCGCCTTAAGGGGGCATACGGCATCCATAACCCATCGCCATCTGGGTCTGTTGTGTGCTGCTGTTTTTAGCTTCATTCCATGACATGGAGATGGTCTTCAGTTCTTTTTCCATCGTTCGACTCCATGTCAGGAATCTAGGTTCTCATAATACTTAGCTACAAGACAACACAAGTTGTGTTTGTTTCCAAGCGCCCTGCTTAAATCCTTTGACTACTACTGATAAATGCATTTACATAATACATAATGCTTACCGAGTATGGTGAATGAAGCAAACAACACTTATGTCTTCATGCAGACAATATATACTTGACTATGTATTTCAACTATGACATATCGCATAAAGCTCATGGTACCAGTTTTAGACTGCAAATACTGGTACATGTATGTCAATTGATGATTAGCCTGGCGCATTTTATCCTTAAATAGACGCTGACGACAACAAATAGTATCCATTCACAGACACGTCAGGTGAAAACAATGCACCAACACATGTCAAATGCTTGCATATTTCTATTTATAGGGGACCACCTGTAAAACAATCCACCTTTTTGTGAAGCGTTCTGCACCACTTGTAATCAATTTTACAAAATGTGTGAACCATTTTGCTCTGTTTGTGTTCCATTCCGCACTATTTTTTCACTATTCCACATAATTTAAGAACTATTCAACAATACTCGTGTAGCATTCCGCACTTTGTGTATTTCCATTTTCAGCAATTTGTAAACCATCTTCCACATTATTTGTACAATATTTCGCACTATGTGTGATTCATTTTGTGCCATTTGTGCATAATATGTGTATTATTCCGCACTATTTGTGTACCTCTGTACTATTTGATTTGTGAACCATGTTGCGCAATTTGTGAACTATACCTCACAATATGTGTACATTTTCTGCACTATTAGTGAACCATTCTACACTGTTTGTGTGCAGTGATAAACTTTTCACTATAAGTGAACCATCCTTCATTATTATTGTTGACCATTATGCACATTATGACATAATTTTATGTTTGTGACTCAGTACCCTTCTTCACGACAAATCTTTATACCATTCTGAACATTTCTGAACAATCTTTGTACCATTCTGGAAAATATGATCGAGTGCAAATCTGCATTTTCTATCAACAACATTTCCTTACTATTTGTAACATGTGTACCAGTTTGTTCCATCTGTGAATACAAGTTGCACTGGCTGTATCATGTGTATACCTCTGGGTACTGTTTTATCAAAGCATTTACGCGAGCTTAACTCTAAGTTTTCCGCAAATATTGCGTACGTCGATAATATTTGCGCAAATGCGTTTTACTAAGATATTTTTTCTCATGTTTTGTCGTAAGTATTGGCGTAATTCTACGCAAGGTCGGATTAAGCGTAAATAGCAAATATGAACGTAGTGAGGAGTTTTTTCCACGCACTGTTGATTTTCGACCGTCACTTGTTGTTATAGACCGTGATTAGTAATATAAACGCGTTTAATCATCAAAACTTATCGAACTTTTATGTATATCTATTCACTCTGGTTCCTGTTATATTGTGGCCCGGTTTACGTTCAATATTCAATATGTTTAAGTAAATGTATGCAACAACTTGCGATCGTTTAGTAAAACACACTTAAGGATTTGCGTAAGTGACAAATATATGCGTAAACTTACGCGACATTTACGCAATGTTAGTAAAACAGTACCCAGTAGAATAATTATGTTCGGAATAATTCACTCAAATAAAACAACTCAGCGATATTCTTAATGTTCACTTTAATGTGTTCCTTTGTTGACAAGTTTTGCAAGAAACAATATATTTTGATTTCCTTCAAATATATTTTTTGAAAAAAAACAAAAACATATATAAATTTAAAACAACAATAACGAAAGTACGCGAAGTTCAAATTTATTGAATTAATATACGTTTTAAATGATCTAAATATGTCAATTTTGCACCAAATTTATGATGATTTTTCTATTTTCTGTATTTTTTGTTTCATGTTATACAGGTAATGCATATGCTTACAATGATGTCAGACGAAACATAAAATATTGTAATGATCACCAACAACAATAACAACAACACTAGATGAACTCAATAATGAGCCAAATGATTTAAATGTTACGGCATTTTTAATCCAACTTATGCAGATCCAAGTTCAAGTTTCATTGAATAATTAACGTTTTGCTATTTTTAAAGCTAAGTTAAGTTACCAGTTTTCTCAGGCCGCCGCACTTTCAGCAATTCAGCTGTTCAGCCACCCTTTGACATTTAACCTCCTTTTATAACCAATGTTTTTTGTGGGTTTCAAAATTATTGTCATGATTTGTTATGTGTAATGCAAGGGAACGAATGCCGTTCATTTTGTCATTAACTGTGATACATTTATTCGTCATGTTGTATAACGTGTTCCGGATTTAACATTAGTTGTACCTATCAATTTACTACACTTATAATTATATCCTTCGAGTATGCTTAACAAACAATGTCATAACAAAATACAAGTATAAAAGTACTAGTAAAACAAATATAGAAGGATTGCTTATTATAATATAAGACCTATGTTAATCTATTTTACAACTAACTGGGTAAATCATAGCTGTTCGAACTATTTCTCATTTTACCATATAGAAAACACAACAAAGTTCGTATGAAACTGAATTTTCACAGTCGAATAAAAATCACAATTTTCTTTCATTGGAATCGATATCAATTTTTTATGAGAACTGCAACGTTTTTATACTCAGACATCCTCGCTGTCTTAGAAGTCGGAATGACCTAACGGAAACAGCACATTTTTGAATCGAAGTCTAAGATAGACAGGCGTTTTCGTTACTTTAATGATACTTTAATTTTGGTGTTTTAAACAATACTAAAGTGAGCAGAAATATTGAGAGGACGATGAAGGGTCACTTTAAGTAGGCTTAAGGTGACAGTTAGGTGACATGAGGTGCAAGGTCGAGTTAGTACGATAATGAATGTCGTACTAAACGTGTACAATACATATAGAAACACGAACAATTAATTCACTATGATTCACAAATGAGATGAAAATATATCTAATTGTTTAACAATACTTACATGTATATCTATAATTATTACACACATTTACTTCATTCGGTATAAAAATAATTTTAGAAAGGTAGGGACCATGTGATCAGGACATACGGACGTGAATGGACATGTGTCCGTATCGTGACGTAGGCCCTCATATTATGATCATATAAAAGGGCTTACGTCACGATTCAGTCACCTGTGCATGTATGTGCTGAATTGATACCTTAAAATATAATAAGTATATTTGGCAGCCCAACTTAGTTAAAGTATAAAGGTTCCAAATGTTTGATGAATTTGGTGATAATCGTGTGGTATAAAATTCATACAAAATATTTAAACAAACCAATACTTTTCATTTTAAAACATCTGTTAAGCGAATAGCGTCCGATTGAAACGGGATTATTTAACGAATTGGTATCAAATGAAAAGGATTGCATGTGAATTGGAAATAATAAAAACGGATATATGCAGAAATTGAACTTTTATCACATTTTTACATACATTTAAAAACATTAGACTCATTCTTGCATAGACGTTTTGTATAATTATTTCATGTAAAATAGATATTTAGAAACAAAACAATAGGATATACATTATATATTAATGAAAATATATTCTTTTCACTCTAATTTTTATATCTTCCTTTTTCTATATGTGTATTAAACATGTATAACAGATATTATGCGAGAACTTTATTAGTTACGCCGTGAAATACAATCGACACATTTCACAGTGATTTGTTGTACAGGGGAAAAGAATGTTCATGTTTAAATTTTAAATTTGTAGTACATTTACATCTGAATATGGTGTAGACACAACTGTCATATTTACAAACCAATCACAAATATAGTTTACTTCTTTAAAACCGATAGATAGATTCACTGACCCACTGTGTGGATTAACCTCTAACCTCGCGTTCTTTCAATCACATAAATTAATTACCATTTCATTATTCTCTCATTATTCTCATTTCCATAAAAGGGGGCGGGGCATATATTGCACAAGTTCATTTATATATACAATTCTCCGATCATCAGTTTGATATCGATAGTTTATCTATTCTCATAATCATGTTCATTATGTAGATATTTGTACCAACAAATCACCTTAAAGAGTTGACGAAACGAAACTTAAGACGTAGCAAGTTGTGTTTATAATCGGTGAAGAAATACCAGATATTAGATAAGACTTATCTTTAAATATATACTCTTTATGGTTGTTTTGTGTCGTACAAATGTCCATTATGTTTTCAGTGTTAGTTTTCGCTTAGTTTTTCATTGCCATATCCTGCATTCTTTTGATTTTAAAGAGTTTCGTCTGATTTTCTTCATCAGTGTCTTGGTGGTGGTAAGGTGGGTCACGTGTTCCATGCAGCACGAGAGTCCATTCTCGGAACAGTCCTTCGTCATACTCATTGTTCTTTCCAGGTCCGTTCTCGACACGAAGAGTCCATGTACCACGTGGTGCCTCAGCCCAGGTGTGGGTGGTCATGAATGGCCAGCGGGTAAACTCATTCTCATCATCATTCGGTCGCTGACTAAGAATCATGGATCTGAAAACAAATTATCATTTAAATAATTTTCTCATTAAAAGTCAATACGGGTTTTGTTTCGTTTACGCTTCGCGTTCACACGTGAACATACTTGCAAACGTCTGCCTAACAGGTTGTGTGACAATCGAAAAATCTTCAATAGTTCAATAACATATATCCACAGGGTCTGTCATTGAAAGGTACAAGTCTAGAAGTAAAATTACCCAGAATGTAAGTGTCTAATAAGCCCGCTTGGCTGGTCATCAGAATTCATTTATTTATATTTCAAATGGAATAGGGAATTTGTTTCAAGATCCTGATTCTGAAAAGTGACTGTGAATATGGGTTAGTTTCAATTCATTGTTTCTTTCCATGTTAAGATAAGTATTTTCGCTTCGATAAACTCGGTGGTAGAGCGTCCGCTAAAAGCGCCAGAAGTTTTGGAGCTGTGAAGGCTGTGACATATCAAGTCGTTAAAATGGTCATGTTATGTTTCCCATGATTGACGCTCATTGTAGATCGTTTTTAGTTCCAGGTAACTTCCGGTTCGCCCGATGCCAGAATAATTTGACTAGGCAGTCTCCATATGACTAAATTACGGTTGACTAGTAGGAATTAAAAACTATATCTTAATTAAAATAGACATAAAGCTTACGTTGTGCTCATTGGAGAGGTCAGGTGCATGACAATATTTCCTCGGGACGATGATTTCAATGTGACGAAGGATTGGAGATGTTCCGGGATGTCGACCTCATTATCCGTTCCCTAGCAGGCGTCAGTGTCAATAGTCATTGTGATAGCTTCATTGGTGCCAAATGTCTTGAAAAATAACAAGAAACAACGAGAATATGCATTTACTAAAAGGATGCGTACTTTTTGCATGTACAAGAAGGGTTAGTGCATTTCGCATGTACAAAAAGGTGTGCACTTTTGCATTTCGCATGTACTGAAAGGGTGTGCACATTTGCACGTGCAAAAAGTGACGAACATTTTGCATGTACTAAAAGGATGCGCACAATTTACATGTACAAGAATGGTGTGCATATTTTGCATGTACTAGAAAGATGCGCTCATTGCGCTGGCACTAGAAGGATGTGCATATTTTATATATGCATGATCTAAATGCCCTCCCAGTAAGCATAGTAAGAGCTGTAAGTGCTGAGAGAAAAATGCAGAATGTACCTGACATACGTTTACTTGGCATTATTCTTAAAGTAAACAAAACATATTTATAGCAAGGAAACACTATTATAAACATCAACATAATGGACGCTTCGCTAAAAAGATAACAAAAATCAAACAGGAAGGTAGCACTCAACAGAACAGCAGAGCACGAAAGACACAAAATACAGATACAGATACAAGTCAGTAATTAGTACTCACACATCTTTTATAATAAATCCTGCAGTACAATGGAAGCGTTCAATTAGGGGCTTCCAGTGATTGGCCATATACACCATATGACTCCAGCATCCAGTACACAAAAACCAAACAGATGATTAAATTCAATTCCTGCACCGTTATATTGTCTGAAATGTTTCAAGTCCGGATCAAAGAAGCGGTTCCTCTTTGATGTCAGGACTGTGAGATGTTGAATATCCTATAGGGGTCTGTATCGACTCACTGGTCTCTCAATCACTAGATATATATTAACAGGGACGTAACTGGTATCAAAATTGCGACACCACCAACTTTACAAACAGTCTTGTAACTTTTCCAAAAAGGCAATTAATCACATACGGTTTTCTCCAGTAGCAGGCTTATACATTTATCTTCGAGATACAACCAATCTTATGTCAAAATATATCGCACTCGAGCCGTTACAAATGCATACATGTTGAAAATATACTGAAAAATAAAAACAGGACAAAAATGTGGACAGGCCCTTACCATACTATAGGGCTCTTCACACAGGAGTGTCGACAAAAACAATGCCATGGTTGGATGAGCGTATAATAACTAAAGCTATAACCAAAATATCACCTCTGAAAAGTAACACAATCGCTAGTGCGGTCATTCTATCATTTTGAAAACTAAAAATGTTCATCGGACTTCCATGTTTGTAAAGCCGAACACCCGATGATACAAGCTATTTTACTGAATAAACTTTCGAACATGTGACCACTGCAAACAGATATACTAGGGCATGTTCGTAGCGTCTGTTCCGGAACATGTGCGGGATGTTCTACTCCGAACAACTTACGAACAAAACGGAACTGTCCTGCACAGTGTGCCGAATGTTCTACTCCAACACCTTACGAACAAAACGGAACAGAAAGTACAATGTTAAAGATGACCAAAATTGTAGTTGCAGCCGTATTATTGGAGGAAGAAATATGCATGTGGATATATTTAAGTGCGACTGTTTGCCCGCAATGGTCCATAATTGGAAAATATATTTATTATATTATATTTTATTACACAAGCGGCCAATATTCTTGATGTAACCACGTGACTGTTCTGGCTGCACCACCTCTGTGGCGGGCACAGAAAGAACATGTTCCGAACAGTGTTCCGGTTTGTTCGTAAGTGTGTTCCACTGTCCGGGATGTGCGGAACATGTGCGGAACAGCGTTCCGAACGCGCCCCTAGTTCTCGATATTCTAGCGCAGGTGATACCTATTGGATGCACAACCGGGATCAAGTAGTTTGTAAATAAAAATACTACGTATCGGTCTACAAATTGTGCACGAAAAACTCGTGTTCTGATCCAAGTGAGTAAGCAAGGAATGTAGAATGGTTGTAAATATTACTATATTCCACTGAAAAGCGTGCAGCAGTTAAAGGTTTTAAACTAATCAATGAGTCTACTCCCCATTTTAAGAAGCACACGTTAAATGTACATGAGGGATGATCAACCCATAAAAAGGAAAATGCTCATAAATTATTGTTAAGTGACCAATGTTGTTTAAACATATAATATATTGGCTTATTATAAATAATGAACTATAAAAAACGTTCATTTTAACACCAACAAACAAACAACTTAACGTTTATGTATTTGGATTATTTTATTTAAATTTCACGTCATGTGTAATAAGGAGTAGGCCTACAGCACTGAGAATTGGGTCTGATCCTTACCTTTACTGTATACTTGAATATATAACAAGTTCTTGCGTTGAATTTATGAATTTCTGCGAACAAATTGTAGATACCCATACCAGTAACACGCACGTGCCTATGTTCTTCAGAGTTTTGAATCGGTACTAATCGTTTTAGAAAAAGTTATTTCCGGTTTAGAAAATTGCGGAGTCGAAAAAAGTGAATGGTTGAAAGTATTCAAATTGCGAAACTTTTGAGTCCTAACATATTCTTTCATAACGTTAAGCCTGATTCAAATCATGAAAATTATTGAAAAAATACATATCTTATTTAATCCAACGTAAATAAAACAATATGGCGACGTCGGAATTGACGTCACATCATTTAACGCGACGTCATCGCACGTTAACGTGACGTCGTCGCACGACATAGCGCGCCAACTTGTGAATAAAATTATGTTGAATTGAAATATAAATAGAGGATATTACATGAGTGTCTTTTCATATTGAATTTATTAAACGAGTTTAATAAAATAATAAAATGTGAGGCTCTGTCGAGCATTTTATCGATTTTATTCAACGAGTTTAATAAATTCAATGTGGAAAGTCACAAATATAATGTTCTTTTTATCATATGTATAGCTACTTTTTTTCACTATAATAAACGCGCAACTTTGACGACATCGCCTATACTGTGAGTGACGTCACGTCAAAACTTTATTACACAAGTGTATTATCAAAAATAAATAATGGCTTTATTACGCTGCCGCGACGTCAAACATATGATAAATAGCAAATAAAAGACGAGTGTAAAACTATAATAACTATTTATAGGGAATATCTGTGCAACCCGTCTCTTAGATTGGAAAACACTCTTTTCGAAGTATTTGTTCGCCTGGTTTTCTATGTGGTGCTGCCTGGCAGCCAGAGGCTAGATCTATAGTCTCTGTAGTAGAGCAAACAAATTCCAAAGTCATTTTTTTCTTCGATCAGATTATCAAAAAAACCTGATGGGAAATCCCCGCTGGATGCAGTGCATTTGTTCATATTACATATAGACAATATATCATCTGTTAATTTATGCTAATAGAATAGGATCAAGTTAACTTCTCTGTACTTTACTACATGTATATTGATACCATATATATATATACCTACAAATGTATATATCAATGCACGATCAAAACCAACCCGTTATCAAAACATGACGTTACAAACGCACGATTGGTACTTGTAAAACAGTTTGCGACACGCAACGTTGGAAACATTAAGCTGTAAGGCGTCGAACGAAGTTACCACAGGAGGTCATGTCTATTCGGACTTTGGTTAATAAAAAGAATATATGGTTAAAGAAAGGGTACCTATATATTTAGAACGTTTCATAGACTTCCAATTACGAATAAAGTAGATAGGCCTACAGTACTAAATTAGTAAATTTTCCGCATATTTGTTGATCAACCCTCGATCGAATTTTCTAATGTCCCAAGGTATGGTTTGTGACGTCACATGTTCCACCAAAGCGTGTCCAATAAAATGGCTTGTATCATCGGGTATTCGACATTACGTCACGTGACTCAAAATGGACGTCCGATGAATATTTTTAGATTTCAAAATGATAGAATGACCGCACTAGCGCTTGTGTTACCTTTCAGAGGTGATATTTTGGTTGTAGTTTTAGTTATTATACGCTCATCCAACCATGGCATTGTTTTTGTCGACACTCCTGTGTGAAGAGCCCTATAGTATGGTAAGGGCCTGTCCATATTTTTGTCCTGTTTTTATTTTTCAGTATATTTTCAACATGTATGCATTTGTAACGGCTCGAGTGCGATATATTTTGACATAAGATTGGTTGTATCTCGAAGATAAATGTATAAGCCTGCTACTGGAGAAAACATTATGTGATTAATTGCTTTTTTAAAAAAGTTACAAGACTGTTTGTAAAGTTGGTGGTGTCGCAATTTTGATACCAGTTACGTCCCTGTTAATATATATCTAGTGATTGAGAGAATATCCCTCTATGTCAGATTGACACTTGAAAATACAATACACACATGACATTCGATAGTTCTAAACCTCATAAACTAGATATAAGTATGTGGTATGGACACCACATGATTATTAAGTTAAACTAAGTAAGTTCATGCACAGTGGGTCAAGACTTGACGATCCCCTCCAGTGCACATATTTGATAAAGTGTTTGACCAACCCTCAGAAAAAGACTTCATAAACTATTGACAAACGCCCCAATTGTGCCAAAGTGCCAAACAATTACACAAATAACCAAAGTACATGTACTAAAATGAATATTAATACTTTATTACTAGCCACCAATTGTTACTAGCAGTATATTGTCATGTACGAGTAGCAGACAGTTAAATTGGGTAATACATGTAAATAAATTAAAGTAAAAATAAATAGATATGAAAATGAAACTTAAGAACCATGACGGAAACTATTTAATAAAATGTTCAGTTTTAGACAACATTTATGTTCAATCATTCAAAACGTAGACATGACACAAATTATTCTATAAAATGTAGAGTTTTAGACCACATTTGTATTCAATCATTCAAAACGCAGACAGCTATTTTTCTAGCATCGACCCAGAAAATAGGAAATAACACGGTACAGACTTGAACGGAAATCTAGATGTGAACTTAACGGAAACGATCATTAGATAGAATGAATTCCGCCCACCGCACTTTATATGATTCTGTAAACATACATTAGCCGTTATAGCAAGTTCAGCACGATTATCTCGTGTACTAGTACACCGAGAGTAATGTACGCTCGTAATTTACATTATTTTACCACTCTTAAAGTTTAGTGACTTTATACCGGCAATCACCGCTGACTTATTTGGAATTATTTTTCTCCTTATTATGAGAATAACGATTGCATGACAATCAGTGTTACTTTGTATTGGTTTCGAGAAGCTCTGAGTTCCAATTCATGTCATTCTTGCACCTAAATAACGTGCGTAGGTTATATTCGTGCCCAGTAATGACATGACATTGTGTTCACTGTTCTGGCATTCCATTTGTGAACCCAATGGAACCTAGATAAGTTATTATATATATCTTCCCATAATAATTGGCAAGATGTTCAGTAACAAGACCTTTTCTGCTGACCGTTTACTACAATCATCATGGACAATCTCCTTTTATTACGATCCATATTTTATGAAAGCAACGTTGAACTGTCATATTTCTATTTTGTAGCCTTAATATAACATAATCCGCTTAGCTCTCACGACGAAATGCTAAATTTATTGTGCCAAGTTATTAGTAACCTAGTGACATTGGTAATGGCAGATTCAGTGCAGTGTCTACAAAACGTGTCCTCTTATTCTTACTGCAACACGACCTTTCATCGTCAAGACAGTGTATTACCCACTTTGTAAAAGATAATAGAACATCGGACAGAGAAGGCAGCACTCAATAAAACCAGCCGAGCACAGAACACATAAATTGGACTTACAATAGTAAAGTTCATTTTCTCATTCAGTTGTGTGTTGGGCATTGTGTCGTGTTATTGTGGTCTGTGTTGTTTTTATGTTTTCTGCGATCGGCTGTTTCCGTTGAGTGATGCATTCCCTGTCCAGTTTTTACTATAATTCGAACATTGGTAGCAGATTATTTCTGTTACGTAGACGCATGGTTGTTTGGAACTCATACGTCAGCAAAAATACGTCTGTCGAGAATCCATGTTGAATCATAATCTAAGATCCATTGCTAACCAGAGATTTCAAAAATGATTTGAATGAAAGATAGATAATCTCGATAAACTTTCACTATTCACATTGCGTGATTTACTAAGCCCCTGTCACGCTGAGGCGAGTTAGAGCTATGAGTTGCGGCGAGTTGTACTATATCTCGTCACAACTCGGCTGGTTACGTGTAGATCTTGTACACATGATTGTCTCCTATGTCGCACTGATGTTTTCTTATCCTGCTCATAACTCTCTTAGGCTCAATGGTTTAAAATTCTCGTCGGTCTTTTTGTCTCGTACTCGTGTCGAAGGAATCTCGGGCATTTCAAACATACGTCGCAGACATGTCTTCCTATGTCGTAGCAATTCCTAAAAAGAAATATATCTATGGCGTTGCACGAGTTGATTTGCGTGCGATATCTGCTCGACGTGCAGCGTGTTCTCACGACATCACTGCGACGATATTCGATTAGTGTTGTGCGACCAGTTACGACATTGCCGCGTTCAAGATTAAATAATATTAGGATTTTTGTAGCAGAAAATACTGTCTGTTAGTTTAAAGCAGACACACTTCAGAATGTGTTTGTCGAAAAGTTTGTGCATGCAAGAAGTTTGTAGTTATTAATATCTTAATATGTTCCAAGCTAAATGACATTCATTATCATTATCCATTGTCATATTCCAGGAGTATAATGTGCGTTACACGCTATAATAACATGAATCATAATTTACATTGTCAGAGAATAAGTGGGATCGCCAACACGAACCTAGGAGTTATTTAAGAATGAACAATTGCATCGAAATTATGTGCAACAGTAAGCAGACGACATAATTATCAAGACTTAATTCATTTATCCAAATGACTTTAAGCATTGTGAGAACTTAGGTCCAATAGCATGCTGATGAAAACCTAGGAACTCAACATCTTGCACAAGCTCACTGAAAACTTTGGTTCACAGTTGCGCTCATAATTATACGTTTTAGAACAAAGGTTCTTGTGTGCCAAAATCCAAGTAATATGAGAACCTTAGGGTTTCCACCTGAGAACCTACCTACTACCTACCTACTACCTACCTAATCATCTTCGTCCAAAAGGGGGCATACGGCATCCAACACTCGTCGCCATCTAGGTATGTCGTGTGCTGCTGTTTTTTGCTTCTTTCCATAACATGGAGATGGTCTTCGGTTATTTTTCCATCGTTCGTCTCCATGTCAGGAACCTAGGTTCTCACAATACATACAAGACAACGCAAATTGTTTTTGTTTCCACAGGCTATGCTTAAATGATTTGACTACTACTTGAATGCATTTACATGATATATAATGCTTACTGAGTATGGTGAATGAAGCAAACAACACTTATGTCTAAGACAATCAAAAGATTGAAAGTTTTCATGCAGACAATATATATTTTACTATGTATTTCAACTATAACATTTCGCATAAAGCTCATGGTACCAGTTTCAGACGGCAAATACTGGTATATATATGTCAATTTAGGATTTCCAGTGGTTGTACTCTGTTATGTCCGTAAAATGGGCCTAAAGTATATATTTATATATGTGGCAAAAGTGCTTGCAAGCGTGTCACCTTACACGAGAAAGGCGGGTGTATTTAAAGCATACATATGTACGAAACTACATGTATTAAAGTAGACCTCGATTAAATTTTATTAGTCCTATATATATTTTAATATATTTTAGTTGCACGTGATACACCCTTCGTAATCCCTTTAATGAAGATACAATCGGCTATTTATAGTGATACATTATTTTAAAACAAACTTTAGTTTAGTAAAAGTGACGTTCCAGCTGCTAGCAGCATTTGTCGTAGCTTCAACTGCATTTATTATTCATTACATATTTTTGTCAATATAATGTTGAAATCTTGGAAACTGTGGACGAAGCTTTCAACTGAACATAGAACAAACTATTGAATTTAGCGAGCGGATAGTTTCTACTTGCAGCTTTTTGTATTCATACCTCGAATCACAATCTGAGAGTTATAAAAATGGGGATAAGGGCCGTAAAACAACCAAGAACAAAAAGGTATACCCGTGCGTCCGGTTTGTGTTTTTTTAGAAAATCACAATTTAGGAAAATCAGAGACCAACATATGATACATACATTATTCGAAGAAACGACAAAGGCGTCTTGCTATCACACAAGAGAGACACACAGAACGCACACTCCGTTACTCTCGTGCTTGAAGCTCGGTATAGTTGGTTCCATTGACCTGCTGGTTTGCTATATCTCCATTTGCCTGATATACTGTTGACTAGTGGGATTTAAAACAACATTGTTTCATACCAAAGACAAATATCAATGTACAAGTATGACAACTATTGGAACAATATCAGGCGGTGTGTATGTTTGGCCAAAGCTTCCTTATACTTGTATGACGTCAATCACTTGTTTTGAAACAAAACGTTCAAACAAATGTCTCTTGTAAACCTAATAAAGAAACGTTTCGTGATAAGCAATCTTGTCATAATTATTGTAACAACCAAACATCTACAAATCACAATCAAAAAACAAAATGTCAACATTCACTGAGAAATCCAATTATACGCGGTATGAACAGCGAGTACAATATCACCATGCCGGATATGGAACGTCAGTCGTTCTGAGAAAAACGTGAAAGTTCTTGTCCAAACCAAAAACAAAAACTATTTTATTCTTCACCAACATGTTGATTGGCCTGGCATTTTATCCTGTAACTGACGCAGACGACAATCAATTGTATCCCCTTCACAGACACGTCAGATGAAAATATTGCACAGACACATATCAAATGCTTGCGTATTTCTATTTACAGGGGGCATCTTTAAAACGATCCGCTTGTTTGTGAAGCGTTCTGCACCAGTTATAATCCATTTTACAAAATTTCTGAACCATTTTGCTCTGTTTGTGTTCCATTCTGCACTATTTGTTCACCATTGTGAAGCATTCCGCACTTTGTTTATTTCCATTTTCAACAATTTATTAACCATCTTCCACACTATTTGTACAGTATTTCGCACTATGTGTGATTCATTTTGTACAATTTGTGCATAATATGTGTATTATTCTGCACTATTTGTGTACCTCTGCACTATTTGATTTGTGAACCATGTTGCGCAATTTGTGAACACAATATGTGTATATGGTCTGCACTATTAGTGAACCATTCTACATTGTTTGTGTACAGTGATCAACTTTTCACTATAAGTGAACCATCCTACATTATTATTGTTGACAATTATGCACATTATGACATAGTTTTATGTTTGTGACACATTACCTTTCTACTTTGTACCATTCTGAACAATTCTGAACACTCTTTGTACCATTCTGAACAATTCTGAATAATATGGGAACCATTCTGGAAAATATGATAGTGTACCAATCTGCATTTTCTATAAACATTTCCTTACCATGTGTGAACATGTGTACCAGTTTGTTCCATGTGCTACAAGTTGCACTAACTGTATCATGTGTATAGATCTGCGGAATCATTATGTTTGTAGTAATTCAATCAAATAAAACAACACAGCGATCTTCTTAATGTTTACTTTAATGTGTTCCTTTGTTGACAAGTTTTGCAAGAAACAATATATTTTGATTTCCTTCAAATATATGTTTGAAAAAACAAAAACATATATAAATTTAAAACAACAATCATGAAGGTACGCGAAGTTCTAATTTATTGTATTAATATACGTATTAAATGATCTTAATATGTCAATTTTGCACCAAATTTATGATGATTTTTCTATTTTTTGTATTTTTTGTTTCATGTTATACAGGTACTGCATATGCTTACAATGATGTCAGACGAAACATAAAATATTGTAATGATCACCAACAACAATAACAACAACACTAGATGAACTCAATAATGAGCCAAATGATTTAAATGTTACGGCATTTGTAATCCGAATTATGCAGATCAAAGTTCAGGTTGCATTGAATAATTAACGTTTTGCTATTTTAAAAGCTAAGTTAAGTTACCAGTTTTCGAGGGCCGCCGCGCTTTCAGCAATTCAGCCGTTCAGCCATCCTTTGACATTTAACCTCCTTTTTTATAACCCATGTTTTGAGTGGATTTCAAAATTATTGTCATGATTTGTTATGTCTAATATAAGTGAACGAACGACGTTTGTTTTGTCATTCACAGTGATACATGTGTTCGTCATGTTGTATTTCGTGTTCTGTATTTAACATTAGTTGTAACTATCGCTACAATTATATATCCTTAGAGTATGTTTAACAAACAGTGTCATAACAAAATACTAGTATAAAAATACTAGTATAACAAATAGAGAAGGATTGCTTATTAGTGAAAAGACCTATCTGAATCTATACCACAACTACTTGGGTCACACATCAGCCGGGACTCATAGCTGTTCAAAATATTTTTCCTTTGACCAAAAAAAACAACATAGTTCGTATGAATCTGAATTCTCACAGTCGAAATAATCACAATTTTCTTTCATTAGAATCGATATAAAAATATTTTATGAGAAATGCAACGTTTTTTTATAATCAGTCATCCTCGCTGTCTTAGAAGTCGGAGTGACCTAACAGAAACAGACAGGTTTGAATCGAAGTCTAACGATAGACAGGCGTTTTCGTTACTTTAATGATACTTTAATTTTGGTGTTCTTTAAACAATACTAAAGTGAGCAGAAATAATGAGAGGGAGATGACGTGTCACTTTAAGTAGGTTTAATGTAACAGTTAGGTGACATGAGGTGCAGGGTCGAGTTAGTACGATAATGAATGTCGTACTAAATGTGTAGAATACATATAGAGTCACGAACAATTAATTCACTATGATTCACGAATGAGATGAAAATATATCTAATTGTTTAACAATACTTACATGTATATCTATAATTATTACACACATTTACTTCATTCGGTATAAAAATAATTTTAGAAAGGTTGGGACCATGTGATCAGGACATACGGACATGTATGGACATGTGTCCGTATCGTGACGTAGGCCCTCATATTATGATCATATAAAAGGGCTTACGTCAAGATTTAGTCACCTGTGCATGTATGTGCTGAATTGGTACCTTAAAGTATAATAAGTATATTTGGCAGCACAACTTAGTTAAAGTATAAAGGTTCCAAATGTTTGATGAATTTGGTGATAATCGTGTGGTATAAAATTCAAACAAAATATTTAAACAAACCAATACTGTTCATTTTAAAAATAGCGTCCGATTGAAACGGGATCATTTAACGAATTGGTACCAAATGAAAAGGAGTGCATGCGAATTGGAAATAATAAAAACGGATATATGCAGAAATTGAACTTTTAACACATTTTTACATACATTTAAAAACATTAGACTCATTCTTAGATAGACGTTTTGTATAATTATGTAACGTAAAATAGATATTTAGAAACAAAACAATAGGATATACATTATATATTAATGAAAATATATTCTTTTCACTCTAATTTTTATATCTTCCTTTTTCTATATGTGTATTAAACAAGTATAACATATATTATGCGAGAACTTTATTAGTTATGCCGTGAAATACAATCGACAAATTTCACAGTGATTTGTTGTACAGGGGAAAAGAATGTTCATGTTAAAAATTTAAATTTGTAGTACATTTACAACTGAATATGGTGTAGCCACAACTGTCATATTTACAAATCAATCACTAATATACTTTACTTCTTTAAAACCGATACATATATTACAGTTCTTAAACTGTTTCACTGAGCCACTGTTTGGATTAACCTCTAACCTCGCGTTCTTTCAAACACATACATTAATTACCATTTCATTATTCTCTCAATATTCTCATTTCCATAAAAGGGGGCGGGGCATATATTGCACGAGTTCATTTATATATACAGTTCTCCGATCATCCGTATGATATCGATAGTTTATCTATTCTCATAAACATGTACATTATGTAGATATTTGTACCAACAAATCACCTTAAAGAGTTGACGAAACGAAACTTAAAACGTAACAAGTTGTGTTTATAATCGGTGAAGAAATACCAGATATTAAATAAGACTTATCTTTAAATATAGACTCTTTATGGTTGTTTTGTGTCGTACAAATGTCCATAATGTTTTCAGTGTTAGTTTTCGCTTAGTTTTTCATTGCCATATCATGCATTCTCTTGATTTTAAAGAGTTTCGTCTGATTTTCTTCATCAGCGTCTTGGTGGTGGTAAGGTGTGTCACGTGTTCCATGCAGCACGAGAGTCCATTCTCGGAACAGTCCTTCGTCATACTCATTGTTCTTTCCAGGAACGTTCTCGACACGAAGAGTCCATGTACCACGTGGTGCCTCAGCCCAGGTGTGGGTGGTCATGAATGGCCAGCGGGTAAACCCATTCTTATGCTCATCATCATTCGGTCGTTGACTAAGAATCATGGATCTGAAAACGAATTGTCATTTAAATCATTTTTTTATTAAAAGTGAATACTGGTTTTGTTTCGTTTAAGCATCTTCAAAAGTTCAATAATATATATCCCCGGGGTTTGTCATTGAAAGGTACAAGTCTGGAAGTAAAATATGCCCAGAATGTAAGTATCTAATAAGCCCGCGTGGATGGTCCTCATATTTCATTTATTTATATATTGCAAAATGGAAAAGGGAATTTGTTTCAAGATCCTGATTCTGAAAACTGACTGGCTGTGAATAAGGGTCAGTTTCAATTTATTGTTTCTTTCCATGTTAAGATAAGTATTTTGTCCTCGATAGACTCGGTGGTAGAGCGACCGCTTCAAGCGCGAGAAGTTTTGGATTCGCTCGAAGGCTACGACATACCAAGCCGTTAAAATGGTTCTGTTATGTTTCCCATGCTTGACGCTCATCGTAGGTCGTTGTTAGTTCCAGGTAACTTCTGGTTCGCACTTTTGCATTTCGTATGTACTAGAATGGTGTGCATATTTTGCATGTTCAAGAAGCTGCGCTCATTGCGCTGGCACTAGGAGGATGTACATATGTTATATGTGCATGGTCTAAATGCCCTCCATATAAGCATTAATAAAAGCTCTAAGTACTAAGAGATAAATGCAGAATGTACCTAGGATACTTTTACTTGACATTATTCTTAGAGAAAACAAAAACATATTTACAACAAGGGAACTACATTATAAACATCAACAGAATGAACGCGTCTCTTAAAAAGAAAAAAAATCTAAAAGGGTGTTAGCACTCAACAGAACAGCAGAGCACGAAAGTCACAAAGAAAAACATAAAGAGAAAATCACAGCTACAAGTCCATCAGACTAGACTGGGCGGACACTATATTTGTAATAAATCCTGTAATGAATACTCAGATCTTTTATAATAGAGCCTGCAGTACAATGGAAGCGTTCGGGTAGAGGCTTCCAGTGATTGGCCATATACACCATGGCTCCGGCATCCAGTACACCATAACCGAACAGATGGTTGAATTCAAGTCCTGTGCCGTTATATTTCCGGCAATGTTTCAAATATGGGTCAAAGAGGCGGTTCCTCTTTGATGTCAGGACTGTGAGATGTTGAATATCCCTCCATGTCAGGTTGGCACTGAAAATACAATACGCACATGTCTTTCGATTGTTGTCTAGATATCGTAAACTGTATACTTTATTGTATATAGTATAGACAACACATACTTACTACTAGTAAGTTACAATGAAGTAATGCATGTCCAATTGGTTCAGACTTGACCAGTTCCCAGTCTCCACAGCGCAGAGATTTGTCCAAGTAATATACCAAACCTATCAAGCAGACTTTGTAAACATTTTAAAAATATTGCCAAACGCAAGTGCGGAAGTGTCAATCAATTATACAAAGTATCAAAATATTAAAATAATTATAGCTAACAATTGCTTGTATAATAGTCTAACAAATTGGTACCTAGAATGATTTTAGTATTTTAATTATTTATACTGGGTGTCCCAAAAAAACGGGGACCTGCCTAAAACGCTTATAACTTATTTAATTTTTTAATGAATTTGACTAATATTTTGTGAGAGTGTGTAAAAGTGATCTCTTCTTCTAAAATAGGTATTTATTAATATGTTGTGCTTTAAAACAGGAAGTGACGTCATCATTTTACATATGGTGTTATTTCCTTTTTTTGCGGACTTACGTCGAAAATTGAATCATTTAACAAGACATTGTTGTATATATTTACATGCCGACCCCAAATGACATCTCAGGTGTCTCATATTCAAGGATAATGGATATGCATGCACTAATGTTCATCATGTATAGGAAACAGATTAACCAAAAGGCTCATGTCCGAGCTATATCTAGGCCACGATCCCTTAGGGTTGAGTTCAATTGTCAGTACTTTTTGTGAAGTATCATGTTTTTGCTGCTGATTTGTTGTAATAAGTGGTTTCTGCTTTCTTATAAATGCTGACACAGTAAATGACTATGATTTATATCTATAAACTGTATATTTGGATAAAAGTTTACCTTATTACCTTTTGCTTCTATCTAAGCTCTCTTGTTGAGTGTTCTCAATAATCATAACTTAATATTGATATTTTGCTTCTTTGGTGAATGTTAATGAATATTTTGAAGGTTGCCTGCTTTCCCTTTTTTAAATAAACCCACCATTTTCTCCCCCTTTCATTATTGCATTGCAAAGTTTTTAGGTTTTCACAAAATTTTCATCACCTTAGTTACTTTTAAACCTTGTTTATCTCAAAATGAATGCTCAAACAACAATGTCTTATCAAATAATGAAATTTTCCATGTACGTCAGCAAAAAAGCAGGAAAAAATACCATCGGTAAAACGATGATGTCACTTCCTGTTTTAAAGCAAAACATATTAATAAGTACCATTTTTAGAAATAGAGATCACTTTTAAACACTCTCACAAAATATCAGTCAAATTCATTATAAATTGAATAAGTTATAAGGGTTTTAGGCAGGTCCCCGTTTTTTGGGACACCCTGTATATGTCGTAAGTATGTATGAGACTGAGTACAACAGTTAAGTAAGTAAGGAAGTATCAAAAGGAAAGTGACTGAACCGATACATCAGACCCGTCCCTAACATATGACATCCATGGCGGAAAATATTCTATAAAAGGTTCAGTTTTAGACAACATTTGTGTTCAATCATTTAAAAAGCAGACATGACACAAATTATTCTATAATGTACAATTTTAGACTACCTTTGTATGCAATCATTCAAAACGCAGACATGACACAAGTTATTCAATACAATGTACAGTGTATTTATGGACTACACTTATTTTGTATTCAATCATTCACAACACAGACATGTATTTTTCTAACATCGACACAGAAAATAGGAAGTTAGTCGGTACAGAGTTAACAGGAAATCTAGATGACAACTGATCGGAAACGAAAGCCCTGGGTGTATCACTAGAAAGACTGAATTCCGCCCACAGCAGTTTATAATTTTTATTATGTTTATGTTTATATCCATTAGCCGATCTTTCACCCCACACTTAAAGTTAAGTGACATTATACCGACAAATTTAACACCGCTGACTGATTTTTGTCTCCTAGTTATGAGATAACGATAGCATGACAATCAGTGTTGTTTTGTATTGGTTTCTTGAAGCTCTGGGTACCAATTCATGTCATTCGTGCACTGAAGTAGCGTCTTATGTCAAACGCGTGTCCTGTAATGACATGTAATTGTGTTCACTGTTCTTGTATTCCACTTGTGAACTCGGGAGAAGTTATAAGTTATTATATATATCTCCCCATTTTGACAGGAAAGATGTTCTGTACCAAAACCTTATCTGCCGACTGTTTACTACAATAATCATAGACAATCCCCTTTTATTACGATCATTTTTTATTACAGCAACCTTGAACTGTCATATTTCTATTTTCTAGCCTTAATATAACACAATCCGCTTAGTTCACGACAAAAATGCTAATTTTATTGTTCCAAGTTATTGGTAACCTAGTGACATTGACAATGGCAGATTCAGTGCAGTGTCCACAAAACGTTCCTCTTATTCGTACTGCAACACGACCTTTCATCGTCAAGACAGTGTATTACCCACTATGCAAAAAGGTAATACAAAGATGGACAGGAAAAGGAAGCACTCAACTCAACCAGTCGAGCAAAGAAAATATAAAAAACCATACCACAATTACAAGGCACAATGCCAGACAGATAGCTAAACGAGCAAATGAACTTATATATATATACATATATATATATAACCACAAAAAGCCCAAGCTTCAGCCGTCAAAACACTGAAAGTCTGCATCCCAACTTTACAAAACTGAATGACCTAGTTTCAGCTGTAATTGTGATCTGCACAGGTCAAAACACCAGAACGTATATACAATTATGTCCGTATGTAGTTCAATCCATTTGTGATCATTTAAGAAAGGACACATTATCATCCAGTGGACGACCACAATGTTTGTCATGAACTCTAAACTGGACATCCGCGAAGTTGGTCAAGAACCCTCAATTGGACAACAGCAATGTTGGTCATGAACTCTCAATTGGACAACCGCAATGTTGGTCATGGACTCTTAACTGGACAACCGCGAAGTAGTTGGTCATGAACTCTCAATTGGACAACCGCGAATATGGTCAGGAACTCTCAATTGGTCATGTACTCTGCTTCAATTTGCACATTGTCCGCAGATAATTTATGTTACTTTGTCATTAGGTTGTGACCCACATTTATCAGTATGAACCTCACGCGTCAGCAATTTTACGCCTGTTGAAGATCCAATGTTGATTCATATCAACATAATCTAAGTCTCCATCCAGTACTAACCAGTTCTTTCACGGTGATTCGCACAAATGAACATAGTTATTGAGGCGGC
The DNA here is from genome assembly GCA_947247005.1 of Spisula solida. Classification (NCBI taxonomy): domain Eukaryota; kingdom Metazoa; phylum Mollusca; class Bivalvia; order Venerida; family Mactridae; genus Spisula; species Spisula solida. The sequence goes on along the minus strand of OX365945.1, from coordinate 44,235,536 downwards.
GTTCTTTATGTTATTGAAGTGGTTTTATCTTTTCAGAATATAATTAGGTTATATCTGCTAATTGGCGAATGTGTGTTGTGTTGTACGGATTGTACTAATTATGCGGGCCTGTAATTGCTTGTAAAATGGCATAAACACAACAAGGTATAACATGTTTGGTTAGTTACTTTTTTGGTGTTCAACATAAGCTACTAATCGCGATAAACTTTCAGTATTCACAATCCTTGCGAATCAAAGTAATATGTTAAAGCGTATGGATTTGCTTACGAACACTGCATGTAATGTATGGTTGGTATTGGGTGGGTGGGTGAGTGGTGTTGTTTTCGGACGGACGGACGGACTGACGAATGGGACACTTACTTAGCTTCAAGTGCCAGAGCAAAGACACCGGCAGCCTCTGGTGCGGCGGCTGATGTTCCTGAATGTGTTGTGGTACAGTTATTGTACAAGTCAGTTGTAGCCTGAAAGAAAAGAAAATTATGATAAAATATATCTATGAACGATCCAATAATATTCAGTTCAAGGTACTGAATCCCTGGACAACGATACTAGATGTAAGATACTTTTTATTGTTATGCATTATTTAAAACACACTTTATTTTAGTGAAAGTGTCATTCCAGCTGCTATCTATATATGTCTAAGCTACAACTGCATATGTTTTCATGACATGTTTTTTGTCAGTATGATGTTTATTTCTAGGAAACTTGTGAACGATGCTTTTAACTGAACATAAAACAAACAATTGGATTTAGAGAGCAGACAGCTGGTACTTTGCAGCTTTTTGTATCATTTAATACGTACTGTACATGCAGAGTTATTGTTATGTCCCAAACCATTCTGTTATTTTTCTGTTTGGTATTTAAATGAAAATGGAGTTTTGGATGATATTTGTTATATAAAGTTGCGTCAGTATATTGCACTTACGTGGGTTTTTGTACATTCATACAAAACAATAGGCCTCGATAGCGAGTAGTGGCGAGGGTGGACAAGTAGCCCAGTGGTAAGAGCTACTAACTGCTGATCCGAAGGTTGTGGGTTCGATCCCGCCTCCAGTCGGATTAAAACAGAAATGCTCTTCAGTGTTTCCAACATAACACAACTAAAATATACTAAAAGTCTTTGGACGAGATTCAAAACAGAGATCCCGTGTATGATGCTTTACATCAGGCACGTAAAAGAACCAGGCATGCTACTGGAACTGGGGAATCTTCTATGTCATGCACTATCCCCCAAAACTAATGTTACTGACCTTTTTGGGAGACCTCGTCTATATATGGGTTTCCTGTGGCGAGGATAATAGAAACATATAAATCTAAATCGCCCGTTTTGAGTGCAACAGGTCTTCGATCCCTGTCCACGATAAACAATGTCGTTAAAATGGTACCCGTATATTACCGCTGCTTTAAGCTCGGTACAGTTAGTTCCATGTAACTAATGGTGAGCCCGGGCTTAGATAATGAGACTGTGTAGTCTCCATATGACTGATAAACTGGTGATCAGTGGGACTTAATACAGCATTGCACATTGTATACAAAGGACTAACTGTCGATGTACATGTATGACGATAACAGGCGTAGTGTGTGTCGCCAATATTCAAACTTCTTGTGTGACGTCAATGAATTATGTTGACACAAAACGTTCAGACAAATGCCTCTTGTAAATATAATAAAGAAACGTTTCAAGCCAGGCAATCTTGTCATAATTATTGTAACAACCAAACAACTACAAATCACAATCAGAAAACAAAGTGTCAACATTCACTGAGAAATCCAATTATACGCGGTCTGAACAGCAAGTACAATATCACCATGCCGGAAATGGAACGTTAGTCGTTCTGAGAAAAACGTAAAAGTTCTTGTCAAAACCAAAGACAAAAGATATTTTATTTTTCATCAACATGTTGATTAGCCTGGCGCATTTTATCCTGAAACGGACGCAGACGACAATAAATAGTATTCATTCCCAGACACGTAAGATGAAAACAATGCACCAACATATGTCAAATGCTTGCATATTTTTATTTATAGGGGACCATCTGTAAAACAATCCATCTTTTTGTGAAGCGTTCTGCACCACTTGTAATCCATTTACAAAATTTCGGAACCATTTTGCTCTGTTTGTGTTCCATTCCGCACTATTTGTTCACCATTCAACATAATTTAAGAACTATTCAACAATACTTGTGTAGCATTCCGCACTTTGTGTATTTCCATCTTCAACAATATATCAACCATATTCCACATTATTTGTACAGCATTCCGCACTATGTGTGATTCATTTTGTACAATTTGTGCATAATATGTGTATTATTCCGCACTATTTGTGTACCTCTGCACTATTTGAATTGTGAACCATGTTGCGCAATTTGTAAACTATACCTCACAATATGAGTACATTTTTTGCACTATTAGTCAACCATTCTACATTGTTTGTGTACAATTTCGCACTATTTGTGATCCACTTTGCACTATTAGTGAACCATTCTACGAGGGATGATCCATATTTAAAGAGAAAATACTTATCATTTTGTTATGATCCGTTAGATTTTACTCAAACTTTCGCTGGTAGTAATAGCATACATTAGCAATGTTTACTTGAATGTTCATGGTTACCGCGACATCATGCTAAAATCTATGGTTGCTAAGGTAATCCTCGATACGCCAAGGCGGGGCATTTTTCGGAGTTTTCACCATTTTCACGCAAATTTAAAGCAGCAATGTGATGACAATTGATACTTGGGGTCACATAAGACTTGCCTAATTGATGATGACGTCATACACGGGTTGTGTTGTCATTCGTTACGGCACGCACGTGTTTTCGTTCCGTGATAGCAAAAATTACCGACGACATAAGAGTTTCAATAAAATATTTTTTTTGAAGAAAACAAGTAATAATAAAATTGTGCACGCTATTCAGTAATCATTTTGTGACCATGTCATGTCAAAAGCTTCGATTTGTGAACATAATTACATATCAAAAATTGACAGGAAAAATGCTAGATATCTAACGCAAAGTGGACGTAACGTGACGTCAACGTCAGAACTACGCACGAAAATGGTGGACGTTTTGAATGCAAGTGAGACTTTTTCAACTTTATATGGCATTGGCGAAGACGTATAAATATTGAAGGATGTTAATCTGAAAAGATTTAAAAAATTGATACAATAAGGCCTAAGGAATGTGATCGTCAAATTGATCAAAGTTAAATTCTGAATAACGTTAAATAGTGCAAAAATAACGTTGCCCCGCCTACCGGATTAATAGGTCGGCAAAAATGTTCCAAACAATTTATTTTTCGATGTATTTGAAAACTTTTTCGTAAGTTTTCTCCTAATATATTTATTTACCACCATATAAAATATTTTCTAAAAATACTAAGTAATAACAAAATTATAAGCATTTTCTCGTTATATATGGATCATCCCTCGTACATTATCGTTGTTGACTATTATACACATTTTGACATAATTCTATGTTTGTGACACAGTACCCTTCTTCACGACACAATCTTAGTACCATTCTGAACAATTCTGAACAATATGTGTACCATTCTGGACAAGATAATAGTGTACAAATCTGCTTTTACTATGAACTATTCCTTACCATTTGTACCAGTTTGTTCCATGTGCGAATACAAGTTGCACTAACTGTATCATGTGTATAGATCTACGGAATCATTATGTTTGTAGTAATTCACTCAAATAAAACAACACAGCGATCTTCTTAATGTTTACTTTAATGTGTTCCTTTGTTGACAAGTTTTGCAAGAAACAATTTATTTTGATTTCCTTTAAATATATTTTTGAAAAAACAAAAACATATATAGATTTAAAACAACAATCACGAAGGTACGCGAAGTTCTAATTTATTGTATTAATATACGTATTAAATGATCTAAATATGTCAATTTTGCACCAAATTTATGATGATTTTTCTATTTTTTGTATTTTTTGTTTCATGTTATACAGGTAATGCATATGCTTACAATGATGTCAGACGAAACATAAAATATTGTAATGATCACCAACAACAATAACAACAACACTAGATGAACTCAATAATGAGCCAAATGATTTAAATGTTACGGCATTTTTAATCCGAATTATGCAGATCAAAGTTCAGGTTTCATTGAATAATTAACTTTTGCTATTTTTAAAGCTAAGTTAAGTTACCAGTTTTCGAGGGCCGCCGCTCTTTCAGCAATTCAGCCGTTCAGCCATCCTTTGACACTTAACCTCCTTTCATAACCTATGTTTTGAGTTGGTTTCAAAATTATTGGCATGATTTGTTATGTCTAATGTAAGGGAACGAACGACCTTCGTTTTGTCATTCACTATGATACATGAGTTCGTCATGTTGTTTTTCGTGTTCTGTATTTAACATTAGTTGTAACAATCGCTACAATTATATATCCTTCGAGTATGTTTAACAAACAGTATCATAACAAAATACTAGTATAAATAATACAAGTATAACAAATATAGAAGGATTGCTTATTAGTGAAAAGACCTATCTGAATCTATTCCACAACTACCTGGGTCACACATCAGCCGGGACTCATAGCTGTTCAAACTATTTTTCCTTTTACCAAAAAAAACACAATATAGTTCGTATGAATCTGAATTCTCACAGTCGAAATAATCACAATTTTCTATCATTGCAATCGATATAAAAATATTTTATGAGAAATGCAACGTTATTTTTATACTCAGTCATCCTCGCTGTCTTAGAAGTCGGAGTGACATAACGCACACAGCACAGGTTTGAATCGAAGTCTAACGATAGACAGGCGTTTTCGTTACTTTAATGATACTTTAATTTTGGTGTTCTTTAAACAATACTAAAGTGAGCAGAAATAATGATAGGGTGATGACGTGTCACTTTAAGTAGGTTTAATGTGACAGTTAGGTGACATGAGGTGCAGGGTCGAGTTAGTACGATAATGAATGTCGTACGAAACGTGTAGAATACAAATAGAGTCACGAACAATTAATTCACTATGATTCACGAATGAGATGAAAATATATCTAATTGTTTAACAATACTTACATGTATATCTATAATTATTACACACATTTACTTCATTCGGTATAAAAATAATTTTAGAAAGGTTGGGACCATGTGATCAGGACATACGGACATGTATGAACATGTGTCCGTATCGTGACGTAGGCCCTCATATTATGATCATATAGAAGGGCTTACGTCACGATTCAGTCACCTGTGCATGTATGTGCTGAATTGGTACCTTAAAATATAATAAGTATATTTGGCAGCACAACTAAGTTAAAGTATAAAGGTTCCAAATGTTTGATGAATTTGGTGATAATCGTGTGGTATAATATTCAAACAAAATATTTAAACAAACCAATACTGTTCATTTTAAAACATCTGTTAAGCGAATAGCGTCCGATTGAAACGGAATCATTTAACGAATTGGTACCAAATGAAAAGGAGTGCATGCGAATAGGAAATAATAAAAACGGATATATGCAGAAATTGAACTTTTAACACATTTTTACATACATTTAAAAACATTAGACTCATTCTTACATAGACGTTTTGTATAATTATGTAACGTAAAATAGATATTTAGAAACAAAACAATAGGATATACATTATATATTAATGAAAATATATTCTTTTCACTCTAATTTTTATATCTTCCTTTTTCTATATGTGTATTAAACAAGTATAACATATATTATGCGAGAACTTTATTAGTTATGCCGTGAAATACAATCGACAAATTTCACAGTGATTTGTTGTACAGGGGAAAAAAATGTTCATGTTAAAAATTTAAATTTGTAGTACATTTACAACTGAATATGGTGTAGCCACAACTGTCATATTTACAAATCAATCACTAATATACTTTACTTCTTTAAAACCGATACATATATTACAGTTCTTAAACTGTTTCACTGAGCCACTGTGTGGATTAACCTCTAACCTCGCGTTCTTTCAATCACATAAATTAATTACCATTTTATTATTCTCTCAATATTCTCATTTCCATAAAAGTGGGCGGGGCATATATTGCACGAGTTCATTTATATATACAGTTCTCCGATCATCCGTATGATATCGATAGTTTATCTATTCTCATAAACATGTACATTATGTAGATATTTGTACCAACAAATCACCTTAAAGAGTTGACGAAACGAAACTTAAAACGTCGCAAGTTGTGTTTATAATCGGTGAAGAAATACCAGATATTAAATATAGACTCTTTATGGTTGTTTTGTGTCGTACAAATGTCCATAATGTTTTCAGTGTTAGTTTTCGCTTAGTTTTTCATTGCCATATCATGCATTCTCTTGATTTTAAAGAGCTTCGTCTGATTTTCTTCATCAGCGTCTTGGTGGTGGTAAGGTGGGTCACGTGTTCCGTGCAGCACGAGAGTCCATTCTCGGAACAGTCCTTCGTCATACTCATTGTTCTTTCCAGGTACGTTCTCGACACGAAGAGTCCATGTACCACGTGGTGCCTCAGCCCAGGTGTGGGTGGTCATGAATGGCCAGCGGGTAAACCCATTCTTATGCTCATCATCATTCGGTCGTTGACTAAGAATCATGGATCTGAAAACGAATTGTCATTTAAATCATTTTTTTATTAAAAGTGAATACTGGTTTTGTTTCGTTTACGCATCTTCAATAGTCCAATAACATATATCCCCAGGGTCTGTCATTGAAAGGTACAAGTCTGGAAGTAAAATATGCCCAGAATGTAAGTGTCTAATAAGCCCGATTGGCTAGTCCTCAGATTTTATTTATTTACATTTCAAAATGGAAAGGGGAATTTATTTCAAACTCCTGATTCTGAAAACTGACTGGCTGTGTGTATGGGTCGTTTCAATTTACTGTTTCTTTTTATGTTAAGATAAGTATTTTCCTTAATAGACTCGGTGGTAGAGCGTCCGCTTCAAGCGCGAGAAGTTTTGGATTACATACCAAGTCGTTAAAATGGTTCTGTCATGTTTCCCACGCATGACGCTTATCGTAGATCGATGTTAATTCTATGTAACTTCTGGTTCGCCCGATGCTAGAATCATCTGACTAAGCAGTCTCCATATGACTAAAATACGGTTGACTAGTAGGAATTTTAAACGGTATTTTAAAAAAATAGATATAAAGCTTACGTTGTGTTCATAGGAGAGGTCAGGTGCATGACAATATTTCCACGGTACGATGATTTCACTGTAACGAAGGCTTGAAGATGTTCCAGGAAGTCGACCTCATTATCCGTTCCCTTACAGGCATCGGTGTCAATAGTCATTGTGATAGCTTCATTGGTGCCAAATTTCCTGGAAATTATCAAGAAACAATGCGATCATGCATGTACTTAAAGGATGCGTACTTTTGCATGTACAAGAAGGGTAAGTACTTTTCGCATGTACAAAATGGTGCGCACTTTTGCATCAAAGGGATTCGACCCGATAAAAATATCTTTCACATCTATACAATGAATATCTAAGACAGGGATCTGAATTTATGACTGACCCTCATATACATTTTCTTCGGACACATCAAACCGACCAAACGGCTCTTGGGGCAGTTTGGTAGGTTTGACAAACCGGTTCGAGATTTTGTGTAAGACTAGACTTGGCGGGCTATATATTTGTAATAAATCCTGTAATAAATACTCACATATCTTTTATAATAGAGCCTGCAGTACAATGGAATCGTTCAGGTAGGGGCTTCCAGTGGTTTGCCATATACACCATGGCTCCAGCATCCAGTACACCATAACCAAACAGATGGTTGAATTCAAGTCCTGCACCGTTATATTGCCAGAAATGTTTCAAGTATGGATCAAAGAGGCGGTTCCTCTTTGATGTCAGGACTGTGAGATGTTGAATATCCCTCCATGTCAGGTTGGCACTGAAAATACAATACACACATGTCGTTTAATTGTTGTCTAGATCTCGTAAACAGTATACTTTATAGTACTTATACTTACAACATGTACTAGTAAGATACAATGAAATAATACATGTCCAATTGGTTCAGACTTGACCAGGCCCCAGTCCCTACAGCGCAGAGTTTTGTCCTAGTAATAGTTTTTGTAAACATTATGTATTGCCAAACGCAAGAAAATGGTGTCGAAGTGTCAATCAATTATACAATGTATCAAAATATTAAAATAATTATAGCTAACAATTGCTTGTATAATAGTCTAACAAAGTGGTAGCTAGAATGATTTTAGTATTTTAATTATTTATATATGTCGTAAGTATGTATGAGTAGCAGACAGTTAAGTTAGTAAAGAAGTATCAAAAGGAAAGTGACTGAACCGATAAATCAGACCCGTTCCTAACATATGACATCCATGACGGAAACTATTCTATAAAAGGTTCAGTTTTAGACAACATTTGTGTTCAATTATTCAAAAAGCAGACATGACACAAATTATTCTATAAAATGTACAATTTTAGACTACCTTTGTATGCAATCATTCAAAACGCAGACATGACACAAGTTATTCTATACAATGTACAGTGGAATTTTGGACTACATTTATTCTGTATTTAATCATTCACAACACAGAAAACTATTTTTCTAACATCGACACAGAAAATTGGAAGTAACTCGGTACAGAGTTAAAAGGAAATCTAGATGACTACTGATCGGAAACGAAAGCCCTGGGTGTATTGCCTGTCACTTTTAACTTGTCATCCATGAATATCCATGCTTATCCGTTGTCCAATCAGAGTTGTTATTTTAATTCATCAACACATACTTACTGTACAAAAACGAAAACACACGGGGATTAACTAGCGACAGGTCAAAAGTATTCGATAATATTACTAGAAAGAATGAATTCCGCCCACCGCAGTTTATATGTTTTTGCAAACATCCATTAGCCGTTCTAGCAAGTTGTGCACAATTATCTCTTGTACTAGTTCACCGGGAGTAAAGTACGCTCGTAATTTACATTCTTTCACCACACACTCAAAGTTTAGTAACATTATACCGATCAATCTAACACCGCTGACTGATTGTTGTCTCCTTGTTATGAGAACAACGATAGCATGACAATCAGTGTTGTTTTGTATTGGTTTCTAGAAGTTCTCGGTACCAATTCATGTCATTTGTGCACTGTAGCGTGTTTATGTTAAATTCGTGTCCAGTAATGGCATGCAATTGTGTTCACTGTTCTTGTATTCCACTTGTGAACTCGGGGGAAGTTATTAGTTATTATATACTAGTATATATCTCCCCATTTTCACAGGAAAGATGTTCTGTACCAAAACCTTATATACCGAGTGTTTACTACAATAATCATGGACAATCCCCTTTTATTACGATCCATTTTTTTATTACAGCAACCTTGAACTGTCATATTTCTATTTTCTAGCCGTAATATAACATTATCAGCTTAGTGCTCACGACAAAAAAAGCTAATTTTATTGTTCGAAGTTATTGGTGACCTAGTAACATTGACAATGGCAGATTTCGTGCAGTGTCCACAAAACGTACCTCTTATTCGTACTGCGACACGACCTTTTATCGTCAAGACAAAGTATTACCCACTTTGCAAAAAGGTAATACGAAAACGGACAGGATATGGAAGCAATCAACTCAACCAGTCGGGCACAGAAAACATAAAAACATACCACAATTACACGGCACAATGCCCGACAGATAACTGAACGAGCAAATGAACTTATATGTATACTTTTTTATATATACTGAAAGCCCATGTTTAAGCCGTCAAAACACTGAAAGCCTGCATCCCAACTGACAAAAAGCTGAATGACCTAGTTTCAGCTGTAATTTGGGTTTTCACAGGTCAAAACACCAGGACTATTATACAATCATGTTGTATGTAGTCTAATCGGTTTTTGATAATTAAAGAAGAAAGGACACATTGTCATCCAGTGGACGACCACAATGTGTATCATGAACTCTTATCTAGACAACCGCGAAGTTGGACATGAACTCTCAATTGGACAAGCGCAATATTGGTCATGAATCCTCAATTAGACAAGCGCAATGTTGGCCATGAACTCTCAACTGAACAACCACAATGTTGGTCGTGGACTCTCAACTGGAAAACTGCATTGTTGGTCATGAACTCTGCTTGAATTTGCACATTGTCAGCAGATTATTTATGTTACGTTATCAATTAGTTGTGACCAACATTTGTGAGTATAAACCTTATACGTCAGCACATTTATGCCTGTTGAAGATCCAATGTTGATTCATATAATCATAATCTAAGTCTCTATCCAGTACTAACCAGTTCTTTCACGGAGATTCGCACAAATTAACACAGTTATTGAGGCGACGTACTTTATATAATTGTTGTGGTTTTATCTTTTTAGAATACAATTAGATTATATCTGCTAATTGGCAAATGTGTGGTGTGCGGATTGTACTAATTATGCGGGCCTGCAATCGCTTGTAAAATGGCATAAACACAACAAGGCCGTTTTGTAGGTTCAACATCAGCTACTAATCACGATAAACTTTCACTATTCACAATCATTGCGAATCAAAGTAGTGTGTATGCTTACGAACACTGTATGTAATGTATGGTTGGTATTAGGTGGGTGGGTGAGTGGTGTTGTTTTCGGACGTGCGAACGGACTGATGGACGAATGGGACACTTACTTAGCTTCAAGTGCCAGAGCAAATACACCGGCAGCCTCTGGTGCGGCGGCTGATGTTCCTGAATGTGTTGTGGTACAGTTATTGTACAAGTCAGTTGTAGCCTGAAAGAAAAGAAAATAATGATAAAATCTATCTATGAACAATCCAACAGTATTAAGCTCAATGTGTTGAATCCCTGGACGACGATACTATCAGTGTTTAATGTAAATATTTTGCACAACATACATGGTATGAATACAAAATAAAATTCTCCTCCTTAAAGCCCCATTATGCCATAAACGGATATTTCCAAAAAGCAATAACTTAGTAACCTGTCTGCAGAATGATGCATTTTGAGCACTTTAGTTGAGTTCCAAAGGTGAAAAACACCATAAGATGATATAAAACCATAATTATACAGCCTCCAGTTGGTTTGTCGAGAAAAAAACGAATTGTAAACAATAAATGCACGATTTATAGTCTAAGGGAAGCAACTTTTGCAAAATTAGTATTTTGTCTTCCATACATTTTACTTAAATGCGACTTTTGGCATACTACTTCCACAGATATAGTTAACATTCTGTCGTCAACTATTGGTCATACAATTGTGTGAAAAGCGTCCTTAATTCTTTATATTTACTGGTTGATTAGAAAAAAATTGGGAGAGATAATGGGGCTTTAAATGTAAATAATTACGAACAACATTCATGGTACAAATACAAAATAAACATTATATGTATAAGCCATATCCTTTAATATTCTGAAAATGTATTGCATTTCGATCCATCCTCCTGTTTTTAATTTCCGGCCTTGGTGCTCATTATAGAAAACATGCAAATTTGTCTTTAGCAATATTGATGTCTTCAAACTGTGCAATCGACGTAAATGCTGGAGACTGTAGATGATTAGTTTAAATGATACCAGCGCCATGAATGTGTAGCAATACCACGTGGATTTGTAGCCTTTAGTGGTGGCAATGTCACGTGGTATTGCTATGTAACCATGTTATATCATACGGCATAGCAATCTGGGAAAAGGTGTTTGTCAATTTAAACGTGGAAAATGATTAGTTTTATAATTTATATACAAACATTATATTATGAATGTATTGCTTGAAGAAGAACTATATACAAGTGTGTCACGGTGCAAAAACGTCGTAAATTTAATTTAACTGGAGTTATTCTCTTGTTTAAATATCTACTAGTTCTATATATACCAGGTTACTTTATTCAGCTAATCATAAACCCAGCAACGATTGCCTCGTTAAAATACTTCGAATGATATATTACTATAGTCAATGTGTTATTAATATTATTTCATAACAGAGAGTGATAAATAATATTGAATATATCTTATAGCGAATATAATTGCTATCTTATTGTCAACATCTAGTGATGTATTGGATGTTTTAATATTATCATAAAAAGATAGGACTGTGATATTCCAAGATAATAAAATAGGACTAGACTCGGAGGCAAAGGAGGGTATGCAATGGCCTTCTTAGATAAAATGGTCAGCTTCAAAATTATTTTGCTTTTTAGGTGCCAAATAATGTAATGGCTTACTTACCCGAAAAAACTAAACTAACCCTTATATAGCACGACAAGATTTCAAGATGAAGATTGTTAAATCTTGAATCCTTCGTTCAAACAAGTGCAAACAATAGAATGGTTTACCTTCTAATGTAAAATAACCAAAATATAGCAAGACAAGATTTCAAGATTAATAAATTTTTAATCCTTCGTTCAAACCATTTTGGTTTTTATGTGCAAATTATAGAATGGTTTACCTTCTAATGTAAAATAACCAAAATATAGCAAGACAAGATGTTTAGTTTGATAAATCTTGAAATTTGGTTCAAAATCATATTGCGTTTTATGTGCAAACTATAGAAAGGGTTACCTTTTAAAATAACCAAAACTATAGCAAGACAAGATTTTAAGATTTATAAATCTTGTAATATTGGTTCAAAATCATTTTACTTTTTAGGTGCAATGGGTTACACAATAAGGCATTAATGACGTATAGTCCAGTCAGGATAAAAATCCAGCGACGCAGCGGTCGAGTCCACTATAACGGTGTAAAACCAATTATAAAGGCTTATACTGTACAAACAACTATAATTTCAATACTAAACTAACAAACTAAACTTCGCTCTACCTGTTTAGACAATGGTTGTGATTTTTTTGCGTACACATAAACTGCAACGTCACTGTCACAATATCCTAACTGGACTATAGATAATAATCGTCTTGTGCGTCATATAATTGTTCCTAATAACAACATTTCATGAGGTGAAGAATCATCTGTTCAAACCCACACAACCACAGACTAATGTATTATTGTCTGTTCAGAAGTTACCAAGGTAATACATCGACTTATAGCATACAATTGCATAATCTTTAAAAGCATCATAGTTGGTAGATGTTCTTGTATTGATAAAGTTTTCCTCCTATAAATATTTACCCCAATATAAAAGATAATTGCTTGTGTGGGAAGATCTGTGTGGTGGTATGATTTGAAATATAAAATACAGATAATTTCAGTCACTGTTTTGGACTTTATTGGGATTGACGTAGATTGGATACCGCAATCCGAGCCAGCGTCGGTTACTTACACCACGCGAGTTATTAAGCGATGATATTACTGGTATAGAGGAAAGTTAAACTGTCGTACGTCACAAAGACTGCTTAATAAATGATGATTTCTGAGTTTGTTTGTTCGTGGACCATAATGAAAATTGGTTTGTCTATTATTTTATCCACAGAAAATAAAGACGTTATTATTATTTATAGTATAATCATTTTCACTGATATAGATCCATCAGGGATATTTATGATTAAAACACAATCAATTTAACTTGTTTTGAAAAAGGTTTATATGCCGAAATGTTATTAAACGAGTGAACTTCACTGTATTATTATAATTATAAAACATGTAATTATTATTATCATTATCATTATTATTATTAGTATGTTCTCACTTGTTTAGCGCAGGCCAATATGTCTTTCAGTTATATATGGCGGTCAGTTTAACCTGACCTGCATTCTTGTTGTAAAAAGTTACGGACAACCGTCAAACGAAAGCTTAACTTAGATCTACACATTTTCTCGATTCTTTTGCAAAATCTTAAATGTCACAACTTGCTTTTGCATTTGATTAGCTTTTGCATTTGATCAGAACTCGCTCAAGTAATTATATAAAAAGTGTGTACAGAAGAGGTCTTGAAAAATTAGCTTGGCGATTTGTTTCGTTTTTTATTCCTTTGTTCTGAAATTAAATTTTCTTGAAGAGGGTGATTATGAAACTGTTTCGGCATGTATTGTACTGTTGTGGGTAATAAAATGTCTTGTATTTTTGCCGCATTACAAGCAGCTGTCGGATCGCTTCTAATTCTAACCACCAGCATTCTACTTTATATAATATTATAGATTGTGTGACGAAATTAGAAACGTTAGTCGATGCTTTTGTGAAGAGAATGCGTGGTAAGTAAGAACCCCGTACCTTACAGCTCCGATACGCGTCGTTAAGTTAATTACTTTTATCCTCATTGTAAGACATTGTTTCCAAGAGTGTATCATCATTATATGTACAGTGTATAATCAAATAACCTAGCATTGTGTATAATGAAGTTGTCCATCTTGGTTTTTGGATTTTGTAACACTGATCATGGATTTGTACAAATTCACGTTTTACTAGTTTTACATGATACTAGTTTGTCCCTTGAACGGGCATATTTTTCCAAAATACACGACTTTGATCGGTAGTGAAAATCAAAGCTATTTTGGGAGCGTATACAGTACAACCTCTACAAAGCGCGGACTTTTTTTAGAGCAACCACCTCAGTATAACAGCACCTTCAAAATTTCTCTAACTTGTTATTTACTACACAGTAACTGTTGTCCTATGTACAATAACAACCTCTAAACAATGACTAGTACTTGTCGCACCCAAAGTGTGTTGTTGCTCTTCCAAGGTTGTAATATTATATATTAAATGTCAATGTATTTTAAACTATGGGCCTGGTTTCAGAGTGTAAACCGTAGAGAGTAGGACGGTGGGAAAAACCAGGCTTTTACACTATAAAAGTTCATTAGAGTTAGTGCCCATGTCTAGGCAAAGCTATGTTTCCTGTTTTTGGGGCTTGTTTTACATTGACAGTGGCTCGTCGAATGCTGTAACAATCCTGAATGTGAAACAATGGGGAAAAGGTGAGACATATCCGCCCTCTTTAGGGGAGATCACTGCGTGATTTGGTTTGATTTGGACAGGCGTCGTCACGTGTGAAATGGTGTGAAAATGGATGTGCAAATCTATTATTACCATGTGGTTAAGTTTAGTTTACGTCATATGCCCCGGGGCAGGAAATATTACAAAGGAAAGATGAAAATATTACCTGATCAATTATAATTTTTGATTTATCTAATTAAATTTATAGCCAAGTGTAACGAAATTTGGACAATAAAGTATTTAATTCTGGCGTAAGCGTTTCATTAAAATTCATCACATATACAAGGTTCGAATTGTCTGACATACATATTTGGCAATGCATTCACAAAATGAAATCCACGTTTAGCCACTTAGTCGTATATAAGGTTTATGTTTCGTAATGGGTCATCCAAATCACAAGCGTTTGGTGTTGTCTGTTTTGTTTGGCTTGCTCTGGGGTTGTTTCCCTACATCCCTTCTTCCCTCCTAGATAAGAAATGGTGGCCCTGGAGTTTGTCTTTGTCTCAGCAGCATCGCCTTACGTTTTTATTTCTGTTTGTCTCTGGTTAGAGACGAACAAGCTACCTGACGCGTGTATGTGGTCGCACGGTCATGATACGCTCTCTGTCTGATTCCCTTAATTGATTTAGAAAGAAATTCATGATTTCATGAAAACAAATCCTGAAACTGCGTCATTTCTACATATAGAATAATTGAGCTATTCGACTGTTGGCTATTCGTTCAATTAGGAACTTTCATACCTGCTAAAATTTAACCAATGAGATTCATGAATTATGATTGTCTGCCATTTTAAACGAACGTTCCGTAAAATGGTACGTTACTTTTGTGTAGCATGCCAAACGTTTCTGTAGTCTATTTATTAATAATAAAATTCAATCAAACAGAGAGCATATCATGAATATTTATTGCTTAAAAAACGAATATATACATACAAAAATATATAAGCAGGATGTTATGGCATGCAGCAAACGTGTAACAGTTTATTCAACGCCCCAGACTGCACCAGTTTGGTGAATTACCTCCCTTTAATAAAACGTATATGCAAATTTTACAAACTCTGAATAAATCAATTAAGCAAACCTATATATCCAATGCAAGCAAGGTTGGTGGTGGGTGAAGTTAGTAAATATACTAATATTTTAACGGAAATGCTGTTAGCTTATTTTTTTGGTCAACGGACATTACCGGAAACACACGAAGGCACTTCCGTTTATAGTGAGATTGAGCATGTTTTTTTTCAAAAGCATTTTACTCTTAAAATTGAAATGTGTTGGGTACAGTATGCAAAGTAATATGATGCACTTTATTTACCATTGAAGTTAAACAAAAAATAAATATCAGTAAAGTGAATTTATTGAAGCATGACAGCACTTCTATTGCAAATCTTGCTCGTTCACAAACAAAGTCAACATAACATTAAGAGTCAAAGTTTTTTGTTGGTGACATAGTCAATAGTATAAGGAACAAACTCTTACAAAGAAATAATTATAAAACATATTTATGAACATGTATCATGCAAAACTTTAATGACCTTGCAATCCGAAAGTAGAAATATGGCAATGTTTCTTGAATATCTTTTAAAGTATACATTTTTTCTGTCAAAACGTTAATAAGAGTATGTTCCCTGGAGTTATATTGTAAGCATGATATGGGTTTTGACTCGTGACATTTGCCAATTTGACTGTTTATGAACGAGTACTGAAAGACACATACATTCTTTGAAACATACTATTTTAAAAGGATGGCCCTTTTTTAACGAGATGTTGGTGTTAAGTTACAGTGATAGTACACATACAATACAAGTCTGTCTGCTTGAGCCCTTTTATTTTCTCAAAAAATCTGAATTAGTGTTTACCATACCCCTCCCACTTTTGTTTTCATCCCACATCCTTAAAAAGATAAACAGCGTACAATTCAATCAAATGACTGTCATTAATACTCTGTTGTTTTGTTCGTATACAAAGTGATGCTTTATGGTGTTCTCATAAACCTATTAGGGCCTCAATTAATTATTTGAACTACAGTCATGTACTACGTCATGTCATGCATAATGTAGTACATTGTACATTGTTTTAGTCAGCGTACTGATGTTATGAAATGTCCTGTTGAACCTGATCTATTTTAACTACTTTTGTCAAGTAAGGCCGTATTGTTCATAGTTAAAACCACAAGCAGGGCCTCATTTACTCAAACTTATATTCCAAAGTTATAATATGAACCATATGAAATATAGTTGAAGTTGTATTCCTTAACATGTGAGAAAATCAACTATGTTTCACAAAGGGTACTAGAAAGATTCCGTCCATTTTTCACATTTACTTTTAATTTTTCTTTGTTAGGGCCTAAATGTAATAAAATCAAATATAAGAGATCTAATGCAAGTTGATGATATTAACCAATGTCAATGAATTCACAATCAATTATTATTGTATGCTTTTTCCATATAAGACTTACAAAATGTATAGTTTGTATCAAAGATGTATTTTTTTAGATCTTTGTTAGTATATATGTTATGATGTTCATCCGAGTAAAACTCCAGGGGTAACTGAGAGGAGAATGTACACATTTAAAAACGTGTTTCGTGTGGCCTATTGTCCAAAAATACGGTTGACAATACTCATTGAATATAAACACACAATATCGACGCTATCTATACTTAAAGCAAATGCTAATCAATGCAAACATTTTTAAACAAATAATTCATTATCATAGAATTTTGTTACTCGACAAATACACGACCCAAGACAGTATGCAGCATACATTGGTTTTATTTAAACGTATTACTGAGAATAGAAACTCTATAACCACGTCCAAATCCCAAATAAATCCCAAATATCATATACTATGGGACAAAAAATCATTTGATTGAGTTCACGTAGATGCGAACGTCCGTTTTAAAGGTACAAAATAGTTAAGCCCCGAATGACGCATGCATAAACTGATAATAATAAGTTAATAACCAACGTATTTCCTATTATCTTACTACATACATGTTTGTTACCATGGTGTTCAAAGCAAATGTCCTTTTGCAACAATACTGCTGATTCTTTCTGATCACCGTATCCATGGTAACTTATTTGTGATATTCTCAGCATTTATATCTCTTCTCAGCGTTATTTAATTATATATTTCATCATGATGTGTTGTCCACAAAGAATTGATTATGAAAATTTGATCAGCTGTCGATGTCGTTAATCTAACTTCCAATGAATGCACTGTACAGCAAAGTCCGTTCATTTTGTATCCCAAACCTTTCATTTTGAGAAAGACCTATAGTACGGAGAATTTGACGCGATCCTCGAATTTTATATTAGCATAATTTAACGGCTGCTATATTGTCTATATTAATAACCCCAGTTGTATGCTGTATGTTTTCATAAGCGGGGTATCACGAATACGCTCGAGGTGTAATACAAATACAAATCTAACGGACCGATATTGCACGGTTTTCTCGCGGAAATCTATATACTCAACGCAAGAACTTTGTAATATATTCATGCATAATGGTTCGGATAATGTCAAACTCCCCGGTGTGTTGAGCCCGGTCTAGCATTAAAATCATTTCAACGAAAATTGACAATAGTCAGGAGTCCTACCAAGGCATAATGTCCAATCCTGACAATAAGACACCAGTCTGGTTCGTGAGCCATAAGCACACACCTCAACAGGAGAGATCACCGTATTCATATACAAAATGCCCACCGGGAATCTACTGGATGAAAGAACAATAAAAACCTGCCATTCACCAATAGCTAGCTGGTGGTACTAATCCCTTAGTATACAAACATGATCTCTCCTACACCCAACTTTGTTTCAAACATTGTTCTATTTAATTGTTAAAACTCAGCGTAAGAAATTTCGAATGACCATAACCCAGTCAATACTTTGTATATTTTAATCAACTGCAGAAACGTTTATTATTTCTAGTGCTCCAATTCGGATTATTCTCCGTACATGTATTTGTCTGTAATTATTGTAGAATCCCTGAATAGTTGAGCTTAAATTCAGTCCAGAATGAGAGTTTCAAGAAATTGCACGCGTTCTTTAACTTACGGGCTTTTAGTAAGGTCAAGATTAACTCCGGCTTATGTTTCACATGACCTTACGAGATGATGACGCAACTCATGTGAATATAATGATAACTACCTTAAAGGGACTGCCTCACATATTTGTGTTTTGCAAAAATATAATAAAATTGTCAAATACTCGCGTAATTTTGGTATAGATGCCTGTATATCCCCTAAACAACCACTCTGACATCTAAAATAACTTGAGAAACTTAGACATTCTGTAATAATTTATCATTTTTACATCAAAAAGGGTATTAATAAACTATAGAATTAACACTACTCTTACTTAAATTGCCTGAACTTGGTTCGCATTTGATGAAAACGAATCGAAAAACGAACCATATACCTCACTGATGTTTACGCTGTAGTTTGTTGATGTTACAGTTCGGTCACATGTGCATTACATAATTCACAAAGCATGTTGGAAGGAAACTAAGCGCTTTTTTCAAGAAAAAAATACTCAGTGGGCGATATCGAGAGTGGTTTAAATTGCTTATTTGCACCAAATCTTTCATAAAGCAACCGTCAGTGGCTTTCTATTACATCAACACTTGGTTTGGATGGAAAATCACGATATACAAAAATTTTAGCCCAATCTGTGAGGCAGCACCTTTAACAGCGTTTAGACTAAAAGTCTAAGAAAACCAATATTCTGATCAGAATGCTACAAAACAAAACCATTACCGGAATAAATGGTTCGGAATTTATATTTTTGCATATTTTCATGTCATAAAACATGAACAGTTGTCTCGTGACAATATAATAGCTCAGCTGTGTTACTTAAATCGGAACATAATGTATCACGTAACTTAAGAAATCAAGACATGGCTTCATTTAAATTGGAAATGTCTTCAGCATCGGTATCTATTCCGTTCTAATATGCAAATGCATGAACCTTTGTGTATTAATGAGAAATATGATGTCTCGGGTGTCACCTACTATAGAATATTCATGACGGATCGTATTGACACAGAGCTGGTCTCCTCATCTATATAATTTTGCGTAGGCAGAGTATTTACATTATCAGATAATGATACATGGCGTATCACGTATAATATTCACGCTTCTATTATAATTATTATCTTCTACATAAAATTATGTTGTATGCATTTGCAAAGTGCCCAATGGCAATCTATTAAATGAGTTCTTGTTCAACTGTTTATTGTTGAGGATCTCATGGAAGATTGTCATTTAATATAATTGTCAAATGAGTTTCCTTGTAAAATAAAGTCTTTGTTATTATTATTATAATAGTGAACAATAAAACCTGCCGTTCACCAATAACTAGCTGATGGGCACATTGCATATACCTCTGTATACAAACAAGATTTCTCCTATGCAATATTTATACTCTATTAATGGCGCATTAGTTTTAAGGTGGTGCTACCTTTGATTGTTTTAAAACGAAGGTAGCATAACATACGTAGAAAATATGATGGTTTGGTACTTAGACGCATTCGTACTTAAAGGTGCTGCCTCAAAAATTGGGCTAAATATTTTGTATATCGTGATTTTCCAACCTAACCAAGTATTGATGTAATAGAAAGCCACTGACGGTTGCTTTATGAAAGATTTGGTGCAAATAAGCAATTTAAACCACTCTCGATATCACCCACTGAGTATTTTTTCTTGAAAAAAAGCGCTAAGTTTCCTTTCAACATGCTTTGTGAATTATGTAATTCACACGTGATCGAACTGTAACATCAACAAACTACAGCGTTAACATCAGTGAGGTATTTGGTTCGTTTTTCGATTCGTTTTCATCAAAGGCGAACAAATTTAAGACATTTTAAGTAATAGTAGTGTTAATTCTATAGGATATTATTACCCTATAGAATGTTTGATGTAAAAATACTAAATAACTATAAAATGCCGAAGTTTCTCAAGTCATTTTAGATGTCAATGTGGTTGTTTGTGGGATATACAGGCTACTATACCCAAACTACGCGAATATTTGACAATTTTATTTTAGTTTTGCAATACGCCAACAATATGTGAGGCAGCCCCTTTAAACTCTGATATGATAATCGTGTTGTACTATACCCATGTTATCCAAACTTTATCCACACCAATCAAATATAATACGTATAGCGGTATGATATAATATAGTGATGGTATATGTATTCAAGATGGGACAATTTGAAATGCTCCATCATTTCTCATGGTCAATTATAATTACCACCAACAAGTCCGAAATCCACGTCAATTTCTGGCAATAAATTCAGTCAAAATGATGGAAGAAAATGTAAGATAATAGGGAGGTTGCGAAACATGACGTGTACGAGTACGTGTACCCACAAAGCATTACGTCATCAAGGTATGTGTAGTTTGTTTCTACAAGTAAAGAAAAAAACGTGACGTGTACGAGTACGTGTACTTAAAGAGCATTACGTCATCAAAGTGTGTGTAGTTTGTTTCTACAATAAAGAAAGAAACGTGACGTGTACGAGTACGTGTACTTAAAGAGCATTACGTCATCAAGGTGTGTGTAGTTTGTTTCTACAATAAAGAAAGAAACGTGACGTGTACGAGTACGTGTACTTAAAGAGCATTACGTCATCAAAGTGTGTGTAGTTTGTTTCTACAATAAAGAAAGAAACGTGTACGAGTACGTGAACTTAAAGAGCATTACGTCATCAAGGTTTGTGTAGTTTGTTTCTACAAGTAAAGAAAGAAACGTGACGTGTACGAGTATGTGTACGTTAATATTATCACGTCATCAAAGTGTGTGTAGTTTCTACAAGTAAATATAACAGGGAGGTTGCGAACCGTGACGAGAACAAGTATGTGTACGTGAAGATCATAACGTCATCAATGTGTGTAGTTTCTATAAGTAAAGATCGTTTGGTAGAAAAAATAGACTTGTGAAGCTTTGGGTTCCGCGTCACACAAGTATGTGTAGGACACGTGAAACTCCAGGTTATTTCAAACATCAACTTATTGTATCTTATTTACACTCATGTTGATTATGTTTCACTATTACTAGCAAATGTAATTACAATGTGTACACCTACGTGTATGGGAATGAGTAGCTTCAAATACATATTCATAAACGAGTGGGTTTCGCAACCTTTCTAATTGTTAATGTATTACATACCACGCCTGCATCTCTGAGGGTGCTTTTGCCATTACTGAATGTAGAGGCCAGGGTGGATGAGCACGATTCATCGTAACCAGCTGTTTGTCCGTCATTTGTGGCAGAGTTGATAGATATTGTCCACATACTGGCAGCATACCCATCACAGTTACAGTCATCCTCCTGACCACCGTCACCTGATGCCCAGACATAGATGTTACCTTTCCCGTTACGACCCTGCAAACACATATAAGGAGAAAGTATTACAATTCCATATTTCAGAGTTATTATAATGCGGAAATATTAACATGATCCCATGCCTTCTATTAATATAATTTAACAGCTGTTATAATGTATTGTCTTGATTTATAACCGTAATTAACCGCGGTTGTATATGTTTTCATAAGTTGAAAGTATCACGAAGACGCTTGATGTGAAATTGAAACACCAATCTAAAGGACTGGACCGATATTGCACGATTTGCTAGCGGACATTTACGTATATATTCAATGCAAAACTCTTGTAAAATATTGATGTAATAAGGTTAGGATCATTTCAATATCTTCGCACTATACATTCAGACAATATCGTTTGCGAAAATGACTTCCAAATGACTTGGAGGTATGGACAAGGATGAAAATCGGTCCATGATCAGTTGCTGATTTACATTATTTCCGCAGACCATAATTTGATATTTATGCAAAATGAGTTGAGACAATATCAATCCTTGTGCGACATCATGTGTGCTATTGGTGGACATTAGCCTGTCGGGGAATTTGACATTTTCGCAATTTATCTTGCAGACTACGTGCGAAAGACGTAACAATGTTTACGTAGATTATGTAGAACGTCATAACACAGAGAAGCTTTTCAGTAATTAACAGTGTTGCTAGGCAACGCTTTTTTTAGAAAAAGCTAATGTCCCTCATTTTTGCCGTGTGTTCATCGGGCGTTTGTCAGGTTGTTAATGCAGCTATGAGTCCGCTTTGCTGATGAAGTTTTGTTTTCAAGTGTATGTACTTATCGCGGAAACAGATATAAAACAAACAACGATAAGGACAAAGCCAAATTATGTTAAGCATTGACGACCTTCGACCTCACAAAGGCAATTTCCAACGGGTTACCTCCCCTTGACCATACTAATCAAATACTAAGCATTTTTAAAAGTTAACAACCACCATTTTGTTAAGTGAAAAATGACGATGTATCAAAAATTCCAATTGACATAAAACATGATATGCACCTACGCGTCAATTTCTCGTACAATGTTTCAAGGTACAATGAACCGCTGTATTTAATTTGGAAGAAAACAACTTCATTAATCCAATCTTATGGTAGTCAATAGCATGTACACGAACTACCATGCAGAAATATTAAGAAACAGAAAGGTTATATAGTAAAAACACGTGCACACTTGTAAGATTTGTTAATGTGTAAAATGACGAACAAATCAATGTTTCCACGTTAAAGAAAATCTACACAAGCCGTGAAAATCATAATGTCATGCGATATGCAAAACAGAATTTTCAGTAGAAAACGTGATATAAACTCATGTAAACAAATCGGTTCTATGTAATGCGATCACATTGAGGTCCCAGGAGCATAAAACATCAGCAAACCTGTTGATGACATTTTGAGAGATTGTGGAAAGATGCGGGTTTTCGTGAATAGTGTTGAACCTACTAAATCAAACGATTCTGAACTTCATCAAAACATCGACCAGCGAGGCGATGTTGATTTTTGATTACATTAAGCAAGTAAATCCCTAACGTTTTAAAACCGTCTATCTCGAAAACGAGCCTGGTGATGTTTCGTTTTTATGATTATAATCAAGGTGTATGCAGTGTAGCAATACCACGTGGCTTTTGGCTACAGTTACAAGTAAACATTTGTCAACATTAGAACACAAATATAGCCATAAGTATTTTATTACTTCACCGATATCTATAAAATATACGCCAGGCTAAGGGGAAAAGTATTTGCTTTCCGTAAAATATAAGATCTTATTCAGCAGTTTTACCGACTTTTCCACTATTACCCTGTGAAACCTATACGTTCGACGGTTCCACAAGGTAATGGACAAAACGGCACAGCCGCTAAAAAAGATTATATATTTCATGGAAAGCAAATAATTGTCCCCTTATGGTGGCGTATATTTCATAGAAATCGATGAAGAAATAAAATACTGATGGCTATTTTATTTTCCAATGTTTACAAATTTCTTCTTGTTACTGTAGTCAAAAGTCACGTGGTATTGCTACACTGGTATGATCAAACCTACATTGTTGGTACAAAAGTAGCGTTTTCAACTCACTTGTCCGTACAGAAACCTAACTTTTGCTATTGATCTTGGAAAAACAGCATAATTTGGCGGTGTAGTACCCTTATTTGAGATTCAATTACTTTATTTAACGTATTTGGTTTTAGTTTATAACTGTAATGGTTGTATGGAACCACTTGAAGATGTAAAAATATAATCGACTCAAAATTAAGTCGAATTTTGTATCCGAAGTATGAAAAGGAATGAATCTTCTGTGTCGTGTCACGTTGGATAAAGTGTCTTGCAAATGTATTTGAAAAACGAATCCTGTTATTTTTGGTATTGTTATACAGGCTGTTCATATTCAACGCTTAAAATCAATGCACCGATAACATGTTACTTATAATTTGGTTAATAATCGCTGGAATTTATTAAGTTTTGTATCAAAATGACGAAATTCAATAAGCCGTTACGAATATACATTTATTTTTATATAAGAATTTGTTTTCCTAAAATATACCAACATATCCAAGTGTCGCGTTTTTAAATCCGTTAACCACAGGTGCTTTATATTTTTATAAAATCGTGTTTAACAGAAAATATTGATATTAAAGGATGGTTTCTTTTACTGTTTCAATAGATACAAAACGGAATGTATAGGTAAAAAATACACTATATAAATGATTTCCATTTCCCGATTTGGTAAAGCAGTTGTCAAACTGTAACACTTATTTAGCAGAAATTGCTGAAGCCATGCATTTTGTTTTCATGCAGATGGAAGCTTAAATATTACTAATGTTCCGGGATAACATTAATAAAATCATTTTACGTCTCTGAAGTAGAACTTTTTGAATTTTTCGTGATCTCCTCCATGTGCTTTTTCGTTTTTGTTCGATAAAGTTCGTTGCTTTTACCAAAAAGTGAAGGCAACGCCAGTTTTATACCAACAATGTAGGTTTGATCAAACACCGTGATAATGATAATGTTTTAGATTATTTTTCTGTCATTTTAAGATGTTTCGGAGAAAATTCGATCTTGAGATGAAAGACGGACAAGCCTCCTTTAGACGTCTGCGAGGTATTACCGCTATTTCAAACCCCACAATACTGACTATCTAGCTATCCTTGGCCGATTGTCACACACTTCATTTACTACGTCAACTGGGATATATGATACGAGAGATCTTCCATTCATGAACCCATCATATTGTTAGACGTTATTTAACTATCGTACAATAACGTCCGGATATGTTTCACATTATCAGGAATGTCTGACGCCTGAATACTTCCTAATGACGAAGTATTCACCAAATACCATTCTACGAGTCTGATGTTAAACTATTTATCACACCGAATGACGCAGACTTGTGAAAACATTGAATCAGTAAAGGATAGAGAAAATTAGCAAATAAAAGGTTCTGTACAGTGCGCTGTCTTCACTGTATACCGTGTCCTGGGGTGGTATTCAATATTGATCTTACTTGACTTAAGGATAAGGACAACCAATCAGATCACACCATATTAACCTCTTGGTCAGTATAACAGGCGATATGATTGGCTATCCTTAATCTCAAATGAAATAAGATCAATATTGAATACCACCCCTGAGTACTATTTTATCAAAGCACTAACGAAAATCTTAATCTTACGCTCAAATTTAGATTCTTTATAAATAGTTTACAACTTCAAATTGGTGACGGATATGATTTGTAGGATTTCATTAACTGAATCATTATTAGTACTGCAGTTCCATTTGCCACAGTTTATAATTGTAAACGAATGATAAAGACTTTAAGTTTGATCTTAGGTTTACGATTTCCGTAAGTGCTTTGATAAAACAGAACCAATGGTACTGTTTTATCAAAGCACTTACAGAAACCCGCTTATGTATCTGCAACACCAACACTGACTGATTCTGTTAATGAACTCCTACAAAACATATTTTTTAAAGAATAATAAAGAATTGAAATTTGAACATAGCCGTTAGTTTTCCGCTAGTGCTTTGACAAAACAGTACGCATGAGTATTTTGCTTCAATATTCGAGGAAATTAAAGTTCGTTTATATGAACAGACGAATTAAAAAGCCCACACATGACACAAGTGTGAACGTTGCAAAGTTGCTTATTCTCATTCTGTATGCTGATGTTGTCTGCGTGGGAAGTCTTTGTCTTGTGAGTCTGGTATAAACGTACTTAACAATCTTTGTCGCCTAATCCTTTCTTTAACACCTTACAGTATGTAGAGACTTTATTCTTCCTTTTTTAAATGCCGAGCACAGCCTTATTTGCCAGTCAGCTTTCTGCTTAAATTTAGCAGACAAATGAGTGCCTCCAAAGTTGTATTTGAACCCGGTCGCCAGATTAAACGACAGTCGCTTTAACCACTGAACTACGGAAGCACACGAGACTTTCTTCTAAACAAACACTGCACAAACAACAACAGCAAGACAGAAAGATGGAACAAAATAAATTTAATTTAACAGGGCCGATGGATGGGAAACAAACGTAACTTCGAAGGCTGCGTTTTTGTATCAAGGCATACTGATATTTGGAATGTTGGATTATGCAAAGATAATAATACTCGGACGCGGAAGGCAGGCAGCGCTCATCAGAAAGAAAGACTGCAAACATACAAAAACTCGACAACCCACTCCGACAGCCTGTCGCCTCAGTTAGTCAATAAATCGGGAGCAAGAGCCAGAAGCGAAAACAGACCAAAATGACGACCACTCACCACAAGGGCAACCCACAAACAACACTCAACAAATGCAGTGTTTATTATGCACTTTTGAAAGGAATGAAGCAGCTGGACAACGAAATACGGAAGGCCACTTTCAAAATGATCAGTTTTACAAAAAAGCTCAGTGACCATTTATTGCAATGGTCATATAAATGTACTCTTTGATTTTTGTACTTTTCTTTTTTTTAAATATATCATGAAGACATAGGCATGATGTAACACCTACCTCATTTACACCCTTGACAATTGCTCTCATGGTAAGATTGCGAGGTCCATCAACAGTTTTACCGTCATCAGTAGGGCCCCAACTGGCACTGTATATATCAATTGTGTTTGGCATATGTCCCATAGCGTTAGCTTCTATGAGGTCTGTCATAAACGGCTGATCCAGCATACGGAGACCTGTCATATAGAAAAATATATAACTATACTAGATTTATATAGCACCCTTTTCATGCGAAAACACGTTCAAAGGAGCTTTACATATACTTAAAGTGTATTGCATAGAATAAAGTCATCCTCATACAATTGAGAAAAGAAATGCTAAAATCATTGACGACATTGTAGTAACAAAACACGTATATTATACTTGCTTATGTAAAACACTAATGTTTCGAGATAGATCGGCAATAACAACGGATACATCGTCAATGTATTCGCTAATAGTTCGCAGTAACTGTGAAGTAAGAAGGTGCACTCAGTCCGTAATCAAAAGCATTCTAATTAGTATTTGTCCTAATCATAAGAATTGTGTTTTATGTGTATACATGTATGCATTAACATTGGTGTGCGTCCATTTATGAAGAGCATTGTTTGTCACTTCAAAAATGATGTTACACTAGACTAAGTGCCTTATCTAATGCTTAAAATGTTGTTGATAGAAATTCGGAATGCTTTTCTGTCATATAAGACAATGTAATTGCACTCGGATTTTGAAACCGTTGCTCTTACATTTCCGAAGAATTTAGACACACCGTCTGTGTTGTTAATGTACTGCGTGTCATTTAAGAGTGGTCCTATTCGAAACATTCATGCTGTTCATGTATCTCAAAAAGGCATGTCGCTGGCATAGAATGAGAAGGTCGTAAGTGCTACTTAAGATCTTATAATACGCATACGTATTTGAAATCTGCATAACAAGGCGCTTCTTATGAGCCTATTTTCATGAAAATCGGAACAGATCATGTTGACCAAACTGAAGTTGAAAAAGCTTGTTTTTCCATAAGAAAAGACTAGTTTTCACATAGTTTTTTTTCGTGTTCTCTCAAAATAGCGTTTTTGTACTTACGCCCTTCTCATTCTAAGCCAGTGATGTATTTACGTTCAATGAAGAACATGCATTACGAAAAGATATTGTGATAGTATTATTTTCTAATATAATGTAATGGAAAATAACAGTCTCTCGTACCTGCGACTTTAGAATCGTAAGCCACGCCCACTCCACATACGTCATTGTCACGTGCAGCAGCAATCTCGCCAGCACATCGAGTTCCGTGACTGAAACATAATATTGAGTTAGATAAGTTGAAACACTGACGTTCCCAGTCCTCAGTTAACCGATAGATCACACTGTAGAGGTTAAATTGATCCATGGATCGTTCACCTTGACGATAAAACAGATATTTTTTCACACAGAAATTGTTGAAATGGTAAACGAATGTCTGGTATCCACTATCGAAACTCATCAAAGCATAATAACACGAATGTCAACATGCTGTGATATTTTAAATCGTAACAGGTAAGGTATATGCCAAACGTTTTGGCAATTACCAACTTGAAAACTGTTGTGGTTTTTGCCTAAGAGTAACGTATACCTTGTCAAAGACCAAATTTGTATAATAATGAGTAATGCTTGTGCCTAGAAAAAATGAATAATGAAAACAAGCAAGTAATGAAGGATTGTTAATTTCATGACTAAAGTCTATTAGATTCCAACGCCACCTCCTGATGTTAAGAAAAAGCATTGGAAACATTTATGTGGTGGCAATAAAGTTGGCAAATTGTTACACACGTATGGATGTCGATTTTTGGTATTTGTTTTATTTTTCAACACGTCACCACATTTAGATATGGCGCTGGAGTCTTGTAGGCGTGTATATGACTCGCATATTGTTATATACGTTAGTCCCAAACACAACATTCTTTACAACCTTAATCGTCGACACGAAAGCTACCACCTGGCCAGGAACTTACCTATTGAACCAAGTGTCTGTGTATCGTGGATAAGGAAAATGGTCATTACTACTAAAATCATAACTTGCATCGGCATTCTGAAAAATAGAAAACAGAATATTAGATTTAAATCATAACTTGCATCGACATTCTGAGAAATAGAAAACTGTATATTGAATTAAAATGAATTAAGTCTGTTTAAGGTCTCGCGGTTACGAAACAACGTCTCATACCAGACTTACTTAATAGCTTTGATAGAAAAAGAACAAGTGTACAGATGAGTTATTGTTGCCATTCTGACAGAAACAATTTATAATAAGCCTTGTGTAATGGTAGAACGCTACAGAGCAGACGACAAAGAAATACTTACGTAATTATATTTTAAATCCTCGTGTAAATAATCGATTCCTGAAAACAAAAAAACATGAAGTATAGCGTTAGGATAAAAACACCAGACAGTTATTATAGACATACTACAACAGTACGTGTACGCTACTAAAAGTTTAAAAAATGATTTTATAAAAATGAAACTAGGTCTGGCGCTACCATTATGTAGGTATTACAATTGTGTCCATGGATTAATGCAAATGCATTCCATCTACTGGTAGTTGCCTTCTGAACGGGAGGCATCATCCAAACAGTGCATAATAATTTTATCAATAATAAAGACTCTATTTTACGAGGGAACTCATTTGACAATTATATTAAATGGCAATCTTCCATGAGATCCTCAACAATAAACAGTTGAACAAGAACACAAGTACATAAAAGAAAAGAGCATAATGGCAATTCGGCCCATATGACGTCCACACTATTTTATGTATTGCATCCAGGTAAAGAACCACCAAATGCCTACGCGGGCCAAATGGTGAGTCACTCAAGTATTCTTGAAAAGAACTTTGGCTTGCCTGTAAATGGGGATATTTCTTGACAAGTGTGCACTGGAGTGATAAAATTGAGTTTAAATGCATTGTAAATATGTATGTTAGGGAGTGAAACTGGAAAATCTGGAATATCTTGGTATTCTTACATTGATACCAAAGTGAAAGTAGAATAGGGTAAAACCCGGATTGAATCAGTCCGGACATGTGTAAAAATAGGTAGACCAAGTTTGACGGACAAAATGTTTCTTAGAAGATACATGACCCCCCCCCCCCCTTTTTTTATTGTATTATTTTGAAGCTCAAAGGTACTTCTTTAAAATGATATATGTCTTCCTGCTGGCCATAGACTAAAAGATGTAAAAAATGTGGGCCTACTGTTGTAACTTTACATTGAACTAAAGAGCAAATTTATTTGGTGGTTTCTAACCTCAAGGCTTTAAACCTGTACGAGTTTAACGTATATAGAAGAACATGAACTTTGTCCATTGGACCAGAGTGCCACGAAATCGTACCTTTGTACAATATAACTCAATGACAGAGGTCAAAGACCATACGGGCCTGCATTCTGGTCACCTCGGCTTTTATGCATTGTAATATATTTACCGGAGACAAACGGAAATGACCGAGCGTTCACGATTGTCAGGACTGGTGTTACTGGTCCGCAACATCAAAAAGTAATAAACACTGAGTTTGGTAATTCAGTGCTAATTACAAAAGAAGCAAAACATACATTGACTAAATGAAGAGTCGTAAGTCTGCATGGTGATATAAGTTTGATATTTTTTCGACTGAGACAGTCGTAGTGTGTGCTCATTCAGATTTACCCCTGACTAATAGGCCAATGACCTCTAGCTTCGAGAGAATTAGACTGATATTAAAACCCCAAGTCGCAATATTCAACATCTTAATACAATTAACGTTTTGGTGCAATGAATAAATGAACATTGACCGATTATTCGAGACGTACGTACGGACGGACGACAAAAGCGAATCTACGTTTATCACATAACATGCGGTCAAGGAGTGCCGTAAAGCCGTGACGTAAATATCGTTCGGCACTCCCAGACTGCGCAATAAATATTTAAATTAGCTTGACGTGACGTTAGCCAATAAATGCATTGATCCGTCACTGACGTCAGGATAATATCAACGTCACCATGACGTCGCGCTCATTGTACCGCTAAATTTTGGCTGAAACATATGCAGCGCATATCATCCTTCTGAACAATATTGAGCGTTTTCTAAGGTTATGTGATAAATAGAATCTTACATTCGTGCTCATTACATACGAGTTTTATTAAACTCGTCGACAAAAACAATATGACACTCGGCAAAGCCTCGTGTCATATCATTTTGTCCACTCGTTTCATAAAACTCGTATGTAATGATCACTCATGCAAGATCCTCTATATGTCTCTTTGTGCAGACTTGCAAACAATGAAACATGTGTACGGTATTGCACCATTCTTCTACCACATGTTTTATTGTTTTCAATAAAATATGACAATTAATGTTTACCATCGTCCATGATTGCCGTTGTGACCCCTTTGCCAGTGAAGCCCATGCCCCATGCGGCCTCGACGTTCAGGTCGAGCCCCTTTACGCCCCCTGATTGTCCTCTGTTTTTCTGTAAATTAAAACCAAACAGTTTGTTTTACAAATAACACCACCTTTATGCCTTTAATCACTAAGCTTGAACTCAGACAAGCGTATTGTTTCATTTCGCCATTATTTGACAAACTATCTGCATTACGTTGCGCTGTATCAGTCCAGTTTATCTTATAGCATCTAAATAAAATAGTCCATGGCAAAATAAATACTATTAGAACACGTTTTCATTTGAATAAAAAACAAATGCCACAGACGCATATTTAAGTTTGAACACCCAAAAAGGGACTTGTATGGGTTTGCTACGAAACTTACGTCAAACAAACGTTTTAAGCTTAAATTTTCAAAACTGAGTAAAAGAATAGTCTTACTTTTTCATGTATGATATGAAGATTATAATTCTTTATGCGTTACCATGGTTACCATGCCAATATAATCACGTGATCATAGTTATAGAAATAAGTGAAGAGTCGCAACTTGCATGTACTATTAAGTTAGGATAATGTGAGAGTGACGTTTTATTTTATGTGTACACAACAGATTACAACCATTGCCAGAACAGGTAAAACGAGTTTATAAGGAGCGATTATAGTATTTTAGTTTAGCATTGAACATAGAACATGTTTTACACCTAAATAATGGACTCGATCACTGTGCCACTCTATTTTTGTCCTACCTGGACACTGGACAGTACATGTATAAGTAAATCGTATTACATAGGCAGCACAGACTTTTTTTTAACATGTTCAGTCGTCAGAAACACCAGCATAGTTTCTCATCGTCTGTTTCCACCTGATACCACACCAATCTAATTGAGTTTCCGAAGCAGTAAAATCTAATAATGAAACACGCACATATAACACTCACCAGAAACCATTCTTTGTCAAATAAAGGATCGGTTGGGTCTTTTCCTATGACGACATCTTTTTCATTATTAAGAATTTGATCGATATCTGCGTTGTTAAGTTTTAAATCGGACAGTAGAACACCTTTTAGTGGTTTATAGCCTCGCTTAGATCGTACAAACCCTGTCTGTTGCACGGCTCTCTTAACCTGAAACAATATATCAGACTTATATAGATACAGTTCAACCTCTCCATAGCGGCCCTCTGTAGAGCAACCACCTCTTTATAACAACACCTTCAAAATTTCCCTAAGCTGATATTGTCTTGAAATTTAACCTCTATGCAACAACCAATATTTGTAGTTCTCAAAGAGTGTTGCTCTACAGAGGTTGTACTGTAGTTCTAAATGGAAAAGGATCATTTTTTAATGAAGCATCCTTCCTGTTTAAAAGGACTAGACAAGCAATTTAACGTTATGAGACACCCACTTTCTACTGAGCACAATTACTACCAGCCTACAATATTTTAATCCCAGGCCAGAAAATAAACGGTCATCGTTATTTTACTAGTTGGTAGTTTGCAGCATGTTTCATATTTGTACATCTAGAGTACAGTAACTATAGACCGCTAGCAATGTATGTATGTAATAAAATAGAAATGCGAACAACGTCATGTGATAACGCCGATATAAGTGACGTCATTTGACGTTACTTTTTTATACCACATCTAGACTACACATTAAGTGAGTGATACAACACAAACTCCCACGCGGCCGTCTGTGAAACAACCACATCTAGACTATGCATAGTGAGTGATACAACACAAACTCCCAAGTGGCCGTCTGTGAAACAACCACATCTAGACTATGCATAGTGAGTGATACAACACAAACTCCCATGTGACCGTCTGTAAAATAACTACATCTAGACTATGCATAGTGAGTGATACAACACAAACTCCCATGTGACCGTCTGTAAAACAACCACATCTAGACTACACATTTAGTGAGTGATACAACACAAACTCCCATGTGACCGTCTGTAAAACAACCATATCTGGAGTATACATCTCTTGAACAACCACGTCTACACTGCGCAAAATGAATGATCCATCACAAACACCCACGCAGCCGACTGCAAAACAAACCACGCGGCTAGTCTTTGCATCCCCGGTAGAGAGTGAAACAACACAAATCCTATGCGATTGCCTGTGTAATCAAGGAGCTTTTTTCAACAACAGCAACATCATTAGATCATGTTGCAATAACTTACAACATGTTAAGGCTTTAAAGAATAACAGCCTTACTGACGTCACGAACGAAACTGGTGTCTAAAAACATGGCACCAGAACTTTATTGGACATTTGACTGGACAAATGTAACGCTTGAAAATTTGTATTAACTTTGTAAGCAAATTTCTAATCAAATACAATGATTTACTCTTAAACCCATAAGTATAAAGCCCTTTCTTTGTTCTTTCCATTTGGATACGGGACTTGCTATTGGTAAAAAAAAATCATCCGCAATGATTCAAGGTAATGCGCTCAAATTATGGAAAAGACACCATACCAGTTTCGTGCGTAACGTCACAACACAATCTAATATACTTACAAATGGATGAGCTTTAAGTTTGCGGGTATGAAGAATACTACGGCGAAATCTTGTTTTAGGAACAGCATTGTGGATAAAATGGAACTCTGTATCCGAGCCGAGTACCTGAAAAACATACAATTGATTTAAAATTAGTTTATAAATAATAATGCATTGTGCTTGTGTACACAATTCTATATTCTAACACAACCAGTAGTTTCAGCTGTATACACACAGAGGACACCAAGCTATGCTAAACTACCGATAAAACACAGGTATACATGTATTCATTTTTTCTTTAACATGTAGTCATGTTCCTGCATTTCATCAGCCAATTGCTGACTTTCCCATAAACGTGTTCCCTGACATTTCCTCAACCTCCCATTTTCTGTAGGAGGTGTTTTCCTGATTGCAAGTGTGGGAAGAAGGATCGTTTTGTGTACGCTGGTGTTTTCAGTGTGGAAAGAATGTGCTTTATCTGTCTGGGGATAGGTAAGATAAAAGAAGCATGTTAGGGGTCTAAATTTACATAAAGGAAATGAAAGAAATATATTAAAAACATCTGAAGCGATGTTTCCTTGACCCCTTATATACGAGTACAATAATTTCAGGATTATCATAATTACAAATATTAAATGAAAAGAAAACACCTTCAAACGCTTTTTTATATTTAGACGGAATATCGTGCTTTTATCGTTGTACAAAAACTGTTTCTGTGGTTTTTTTCATATTTTATTTGATTCGTTTACGTCCTCATTTTAATATGACATCTGTTTTATTGTGATTACACACGAGATTTATATTTTTTGTCCATTGATCGTACTGTTTAATTCACTCAGTGAAAAACCAAAAACATTGCGGATTTACAAAAAAAAGCTATTTCTAATGGAACTGTACTTTAAACACAAAAAGATATTCCTAATGGAACTTTGCATTAAATTTCTAATGAAGCATCGCACATGACAGCATGTGTAATTCTAATCGACATATGACCTTTATAGTCTTCTCGTAATCTGCTCAGTAACAAATGTCAAACGTAACTTGATGTTCGAAAAGCTTGTCTTCTAGTTCTTGCTGCGGATTTGTTTGATTGACTGAGGCGGCAGGTGGTCGGAGTGAGGTGTTTTGTTTTTTGTAAGTGTTCAATAGGTCATACCCCGTTGTTTCTGATAATTGCTTTCTTTCCTGTCTGATTTATTTTGTCTTTTTGGTGTATTGTATTGTAGCGCTGTCAAATAGCTAGGTTGTTGAACATATTCATCGTTTGTATTTCTACCTCGCAACCATCGTCGGAACCCACCGATCATATTACGTTTATACTACAATTTTTCAACAGCGTAGCAGGCCTGAGCAAACGTAGGGGTCGGATGATGACTCGCAATATTCAGTTTGAAAGTTCAAGTCTATTACCTTTCCGAGTCGGAACTACCCGTTGACACATGGTTACATCGAGACAGACATATACAGTACTTATACGTATTATTATCTCTAGTCCCAAAGATAGTAAAGGGAACCAGATTCACCAAAATACCAACACGACCTATGACGATCATCAACAATATTCGACGGCAACGACGTTATGAAATCAACGTGCTTCGTATGACATTTAGTGACCATTTTTACTGCATGTAACTTTCACTAGATTACTTTTTTCTTGAACATTTGAAGGAATATGCCGGAAATTTTCCGATTAATGATGATATACTAGAATGTTTGCAAATTATCAATAGTAATATACGTAAACTATAGCAAAATTCTATGTTATTTTTTACCATCCCTCGTACGTTTACTTCGTCACATTAGGCAGCGCATTATTGGCAGTGGCCTTAGCAATCGGAACGGTCCGTACGGCATTTTTACGGGATAAAATACCTCGGATGTATCAAGCGTATGAATCCAGCAGCTTTCTTTCTTAAATCCTACGCTGAAGAAAATGGGCCGAAGAAAGTAGACCGTAACTTATCAGCAGCGGAAATATCAAAAGATGTTTTATTGATTAAGCAATACAATTTCGCTACACTCCTTAAGCATAACACGCAGCTACACAGCGCTTGCTTGATGGGCGTGTATTCCATTGAAGCACTGTTTAAATCTGTCATGATGACGTCATGGCGAAAGACGTTAAAAATGGCGACGTTCTATTTACACCCGAGAGATGATTCGTAGAGATTGTCCGAGGTGTCCCGATTGTGGCCTTAGCTGTGCCAGTGGACATGCAACAAAGTGAGTTAGTATCGTCTGATTGTGATCGTAATACTTTGAAATAATCATAAGTATATTCCGCCGATAATAACACTAGCCTTCGTTTACAAATAAAAATGAAATTAAATGCATTATCGATGTACATTTTTGTGCATATACACTTTTTTATGATATTTTATTTAAATCTATGTATACTGATGAGACTAGGACTTTTAACATGTCATCTTTGAATATCCGTTCTTATCCGTTGTCCAATCAGAGTTGTTTTTTTAACTAATCAAAACATTCTTGCAGTAGTATAACGAAATTACACGGAAATGAATTATATTGTGACAGTTTAAAAGTCCTCGCTTATTACCACAGGTGAATGTTTCATTGATTAAGAGTAAAAAATAATTTTGTAAGTGATTATGACTAGCGGTCAATCGACCGCGCAGTGTCTATATTATGCATGTTTATTTATTGATAAGTCTAGATTTATCTCCGGCGAGCTATACTAAAATATTAGTCGCACTCATTTGTGGATAATCCAATCATCATTATAGCTTGTGTGAAATCCGACAAAAACATTGACGTCAGCGTAGTTCTTTGTTCTTGTGCGTACTGATGACGCGTTAGAGTAATTGGATAACTGTGTCCGGGAAATACCCAGTAGCTTTGATTAGGCGACATGGTCCTCCTACGTATGTTTATTGTCGGTTATCTTATCTAGAAGGCGGCGGAAATCTCTCCCACTCACTGACACGTGTTTCCGGTCGGAATGTGAAACTAATCCACAGGTTTTTAAACAATCTTGTATATATGCCGTTCTACCGCTTCACTTCTCCTCATAATGATTGTATGGAAACCTTTGTAGGCATTCAATGTATGTATTCCAGACAGTACGTAGTTTTTAAACAATTTACATCGTTTTAACGTACTATCGGAGTGGAGTGATACGTATAATTCAATATTTTTACGAGCGCGTTTCATTTTAAATTTTTTATTATTACAAGTTGAAATGTTATAGATAATGATAGGTGAGGTTATCGTATTCAGTCGTGGGTGTTACCCGAGATTCAATCAATATCCGAGCGTTTATTATGTATGTGTTTTGTATCATAGTTTAACTGAGAACCTGATCAACATGGCAACCCAGTGCAGTATTACATTTATCGCAGGATTTTCGAGTTTAGTAATGCAGTTATTGCACTCTTTCCATCGTTACTATGATTCGAATTGAATATACAGTACCACCTCTATAGAGCAACATCCTTTGCGAGCTGCAAATATTGGCCCTTTTACAGAGGCTGTTGCTCTATGGTGGTTAAATTAATATTACATACCAGCTTAGCGAAATTTTGAATGTGTTGTTATAGAGATGTTGTTGCTCTACAGAGGTTGTACTGTATACTTCACTGAAGGAACTCAGTATCTCAGTAGAACCAAATCAATCAAATATCTATAGATGACATTTCCAGTGTAGCAATACCACGTGTCTTTTGACTACAGTTACAAGAAGAAATTTGTAAAAATTTGAAAATAAAATAGCCATTAGTATTTTATTTCTTCATCGATTTCTACGAAATATACGCCACGCTAAGGGGACAATTATTTGCTTTCCGTGAAATATAAAATCTTTTTCAGCGGCCGTGCCGTATTGTCCATTACCTTGTGAAACCGTGGAACTTGTAGGTTTCACAGCGTAATGGAAAAATCGGTAAAAATGCTGAAAAAGAGATTATATTTCAAGGAAAGCAAATACTTTCCCCCTTAGCGTGGCGTATATTTTATAGAAATCGATGAAGAAATAAAATACTTATGGCTATATTTGTGTTTTAATGTTTACAAATTTCTACTTGTAACTGTAGCCAAAAGCCACGTGGTATTGCTACCCTGATTTCTCTTATAGATCTACATGTATGAACGTATTTATAGATTTATATTGAGAGGTATTGTAGTAGAAAGGATTCACCGCCTCCTCGATAGCCTAGTGGTTGAGCGTTCGCTTCGAGTGCGGGAGGTCTCGGGTTCGATCCCTGGCCGCGTCATACCAAAGACGAAATAAAAATGGTACCAGAAATTCCCTTGCTAGACGCTCAGCATAAAAGGGAAACTGGTTTCTCTTCTCTCATACCCTCGTGGCGATGGATTACATCAGGAATGAGGTGTCGAGAGTGATTAATATAAGTTGGAAAAACTTGTTTCACAATCGACCTTAAATAAATTAGTATAAACAAGAAAGGATTCCACGAAAGGCCTTTCTACTAAAGTGGAATTCGTTCCGAATAAGTCGTTATTCGTTAACCTTGAGAGGTGTAACTGAATATTAAATGTAAAATACTGTTTAGACTAATATTTAATCAATATTATGATGAATTAGCGTACGTAATATGAACGGAGATCTGTCAATTCAAGACTGTTCGTATACAAAGGTCTGGTCGCTCAGTGGACACACAATCATGACACGATAATTGAAATTGTCATATAGAAAACCAATTATTGATTATACACAAGCGATAATAACCATATGTCGTTGACGCAGTGCTAATTAATAATGCCGTGACTGACCAGTGTCTGGTTGCTATGTAAATACGTCAAGTATCCTTAGTCTCGAGTCAATCAATTTCCGGCGATATTAGCTTTATGTAATTAGTGGTGATTTCATATTTAATAGGATAACCGCAGTCTAATTTTCCAATTTTCCTCGATTAGCAAGCTGGTAGCTAGTATTACAGTAGGCTGCTCGGGGAATGCGTAGATAGGCAATACATGAACTATGATAGTCAAACGTGACTATTAGAATCGATAGAGGGATGGTCTTTGGTTTCAGCCAGAAGTCCAATGTCCAATAACTGTTACAATATGCACAGAAACAACAGCATCGCCAAACTTATGAAACAAAGTCTATGAAATACTAATATGTTGAGATTTTTCAAATAACTTCAGGACACCACGTATGTAATGATTTGATTTCAATATTTAATCGATACATAAAATCAAACAAGACCAACTTCAGGATTTATCGACGTTTCGACTATATTAACAAGTCTTTTTCAGGAATATAAACAAATATTGAATCGATAAATTGTACATTCTGTATCACCACCTATCACTCCCTATGTTTATTGCGATAGAATATGTCAACATGTATACGACAGCGAAGAAAGTGACGCATATGAAAGATACTGAACGTGCTGACTTTTAATTGCCAGAAGTGTCTTACACCAAAAAC
Organism: Spisula solida; assembly: GCA_947247005.1. Taxonomy (NCBI): domain Eukaryota; kingdom Metazoa; phylum Mollusca; class Bivalvia; order Venerida; family Mactridae; genus Spisula; species Spisula solida. The sequence continues at coordinate 44,196,046 of OX365945.1, read as the reverse complement.
TCAATGTACGATGTTAAACATATAAAAAAGACACCGACTTCTATTTCTTAAAATCTCTTGAGTTATTTATCACCCATAGAGATGAAATAATGGTAGAAATGAGAGTTTTTTGACACAGTAAAGTTATTCTCGTTCAACCAGCGTATGTTTTCACCCGAAACATACTAATCTCATCCTCATACATCAGTGGTTAGTCAAGTTCCCAGACTACCTTGTTTCGGACGAAGCATACTCTGGTTAACGAGAATGACTAATCTGGGAATTTGACTAACCACTGATGTATGAGGATGCAGTTCAGTTTATTTTATTAGCACAAGAACATAATTTATGTTCGTCGCTTTAAACAATAGGATATTATGATAAGATGCAGTAAAAAATACAGTTCAAAAATAAAATAAAATTGAGTTTTACCTGTTCGTATACAGTAACAACGAAAGGTATATAAACATAGGTAAATTGGATAACATAGCTTCAGTAAAACCCCATCAGAATCACGAATCGTAATGAGAAATGTTAACATTCATCGTATTTTCTTCATATTGTTTTCGTATTTTTCACGATGTTTTTTCTCTACCGACTTTTTCCGACTTTTCGCACTTTTTGTTTTACATGCGTGCAATACACAAGCAAGACTAATACTTGAATGTCTACAGTAACTACTGTTAAAACGTTCATCTTTTACGACGTGTGAGAGAATCAACTCATCATTAATCAGAATAAAAATAAAACATTCTGGAATTGTGAGAGGTTAATTAGGCCGAAAAAAATACTTCTAGTAACCCTACATAACCTTCTTTTTGCCCCATACCATAAACATGTTTTTGACATTTTGCTTAAAATCACTGCAGATCGTCGATTTCCCTGTGCATAAAATCAATAAAATAAGTTTACTAAACATGTTTTTTTGACCTACAAACCATATTTTTTCAGCTTGTTGTAAGAACCTTTATATTATTTTGTTTAGTATTTGGCCTTACCGGTATAAAGGTTTAATGCCGAAAACTGTCCCCAGACAATTAATTATCGTCTAACACCGTACAGCGTAATTAATCACACATGGAATGATGCGATTACAAAAGATATGTCAAATTTGGTGGGTTATACAATCTGATAACTATGGAGAAGCCGTGGAACATTCAATTAAAGTAAGATTGATTATGTAGACTCACGTGGGCCGAGCATCTATACCTATAATCATAACGAATGTGAATGATAGGGTCAGAGATGCTTAAGACGAGAATAGAAATGAAGCAGATTGGAGCGCGGAGAAAACGTGAAAATAAGGGGGGACCATTAAAATGCAACCATTTTCAAACATAAATATTACTCAAAGCCCTCACAAAGATCCGAAATTCCTCAATGTAAACGGCATTGGGAACTGGTTGCGTTTTTACACATACTCGTATATATAAGGTACGAAGAATTGACACAATGGGAAAAGGTGGTGGAGAAGGGGTAGATAAGGGAATATGTTTGATTGATTAGAAGAGAGTACTTTGGGGCATAGTGGGACGGTCACGTCAGACTTAAGGTGGAAGCGAAAGAAAGGAAGGAAAATATGCATATTACAATCAGTAAAACACAGGAAATAAACACCAAAACGTCATATACAATTAGCGCAATAGTTTGTATTAAAACGATGGTATTTACTCGTACAAACAAATTGTTTAGATGTTATGTTATGCGGGTAATAAAAACAGAATAAAAACGTCAATTTCTCAGTAATATGACCCCCCTCCCCCCAGAGACTGCGATTAAACAAAGTAATGTAGGTTGAATAGATCACGCCCACACACGACAGCGCTTGTAATTATACAAATGGAATGTATTCACTAGATGATCCTATGAAAACCTCGTCTCAAATACAGGAAGAAAAGTCTAAAGTTCCGTCGTTCCGTTCTCGAGTGACGTACGGAACATTTAGGTTTTTCCGGATCGTATTTTCTCCATACGAGCCCTGTCATCTGGAAAATTAAAAGTCCATTTCCCCTTCGCGACTATCATTACTGTCTTTCCAAAATTGGAATATAAATAGTATTTATGTGACAGAATCCCCGGAGGCGACTTGTCGAAAAGGATTAATAATCGAGTAGAACCAATGAAGACACAATGATGCATTGTACGGCTATCTGTCTTTTGTCTTAGTCTGGTTCCCGTTCCCGAATCTTGCATTACATGGCGAAGATTGTCAAGATCGGGAGCCAGACTATCTTTTCCTCAACTAACTATATCACAGTAAATTTGTAGCGGTTTCTGAAAAGGGGTACATGCTATTCTATAGCTTTAATCAAAGGTCACACAATTCATAACAATGAATTTGGTGATTTTGATTGTTAAAGGGGCATACCCTGGAACTGAAGTGTCTCGAATAGCAATCAAATTGGTATAATTTTGATAACCTAAGTCAAATAATGAAAACCCTGTAAAAAGTTACGAAATATCCCGCTAGTTTTTTAAAATAAAAATATTTCAAGAATAACTAAATACCGTCGTCGTCAATAAAAGGCTAACAGCCTTTTATTCAAATCGATATACAAAATATCGAAGCGCGCGTTATAGAGTGAATTTTTAAGTCAAATTCCTCTTTGACTTTTCGGTAATAGTTGGTTTTACAAGTGACAAACGCAATTTTGTTGTATGCAAACCAAGACACTCCAGTTTCTGGGCATGCCCCTTTAACACATTAAAGTTGTTTTGGTAGTCTGATTTAAAACCTTACATTGTCCGTCAAGAATTCTAGGAAGAAATTGCTGAATGTGTCATTTCCCAGAAAATGCTCCTTTAGCAACTTGCATTTAAAAAACTCCAAATCAGAGTCACATGTGAATACAGTTTAAGAATAAAACCAACCTGGGAACAAGTAGACACAAAAATGACAGGTGCACGTAGCACAGGAAGAAAATGGAAGACTGACCAAAATTACCGATTTTGACAAGTAGCCCTGAGGGTAAAATGTTACATATTCGTTCCTTTTCGTACTCAGTTTATATTGTACATATTTGTAAAAGCTGTCAGTGTTGAACATGCATTGATCAAGATCGTCGGTTCTCCATAACTTGTTAGATCATTAAAAGTGATGAGCAGTTGGTGTAGTGTTGATGATGAATTGACACCCAACTTAGTTTTGTCGACCCACTCTGCCTAGACCGACCCCTTTCCGGACGTTGATCATCATATTTATAGGGTGTCCAAAAAGAATAGACGTCACGGACAAAAAAGATAATTTTAGAAAAATGACAATTTACAAGTTCATTAGCTGCGAGCATTCAAATTGAATCTTTCATGATTTTATCAATGTTTACGTTTGTAGTTCATTAGCAAAAGTTGACACATACTATCACCTATGGCCATAAACAACTGTCAACGCAAAATACAAATGCACCGAGTTGTTCTAAGAAGCACAAGTATAGCATGCAATAGCGTTGACAGAGTGCGTGACATTGGTATGGATTAAATACGATCGTACAATGCCTGTTTATGAAGTTCCATCACGAACAGGGCCATTAGTTAACATACTTTGATATACGTCAATATGAAACACCAGTATAAAGGCAAGCACACTGATCTAACAACACAGCCACAAACACTAACTTCTAAATATTTATAATTTCGGAATATTAAGAACCTTCCAAACCAGTGGGCTTGAATGATTTATGCTTGTTTTTGTTTTGGGTATTACCGCTATAGAAGGATAGCTTTCTTAACGAGACTCAATCGGGACACCTCGGACATTACGTACATGAATTCGTAACATGACGGAAAGATCCGAGAAGTTACGACAGAGCAAGACTCTGACCTACTTTGACATAAATCTTTTTATCAGCTTCCCAATCGATCTAAGTGAAACGCTCCTGAGCTTACAGAAATTTCCGTAACTGGCTAGAATGTCGATAACTTGGTAGCATGGTAGAGTGAGCGAACGAACGCGACATAGCGAGAAACAGAGAGACAGAACTCTTGTATTAAGATACGGCAGGGTTCGTCTACTGCTCAATCAATAGATCCGCATATTACGGCAAAGTTTGCTGACAGTAAACATGAGTTTGCGTGGGCGCTTATATTTTCAAGAAATTGAAGGGTATAACTTCAAACACAATTATGATAATCAGAGTAATACGAACGGCTATCTGACAATAGCAGACAATACTTCGATTGTGTATGATTGTTGTTTAAGAGTATCTGTCAAAGGTTTGAAGTAATCGATGTTGACAACAATAATAGGAAACAAACGAATTATTATTAGGCATTTAATAGTGTTAGGTTCCGCTTCAAAAAGAAAATAAAACTCAGACAGGGAAGGCAGCACCGTGAACTGAAACAGCCGAGCACATAAAACAGAGACAACACAGGACACAATTACACGCACGATTGGCCCAACACACAACGGAATGAGCAAGTTAAACTAAACCGCTTATAGTCCTTGGTTCATCTGTCAATTGGAACCCGTCCGATCAGATTAGTAGATAGAGCACACGCAAGTCACAAAAGCGATCTGGATTCGAATATTGGGTCGGACTGGTTATGTTGGCCTACTGCCGTAAGATGGGCCCGACTGTACATGACGGTGCAGGAGTTGTCAGTTACTTGCAGATTATCGAGTTAATACAAATGTAATTCAAGCATCACTGCATATTTACACAAAGGGGAAGATAGTAGAAGTACGCTACTTATTAGTATACCACTGTGGGGAACTCACGTGACCAGATGCTAATGTTCGGAGCCAATTTTGTCAACAAACCGCCTCGATTCAGGTCATATTTTTGCTTGTAACTTTCTTAATAATTGACCGATCAGGATGAAATATCGACGAGCGACGCCTCCTTTCACAGAAAAATCATCGGCGCACTTAACTTAGTGACAATATTGTGCACTTTTTGTTATTTGGGCTCCGAATATTAGCATCTGGTCATAAAAATATGATTATGAGGTAATGTGATATTGTGTTCGTATGAGGTTTATGACGCATTTTGTCATTCTGATCGCCTCGGACTTTATGCATTCCAATAAACCGAAGACATACGGAAATGGCCGAGCTTTCACGATTGGCATTGATGTGAACATAAAAATTATACATTAATTATCTTCGTAATTTAACGTAACGGAAATTACGGTCTTGCTCAAAGGCTTCTTTCAAAGTATACAAGAATGACGCAGTGGTCGAGTCCACTATTACGGTGTAAAATCGATTATAAAGACAATGGTTGTCGTCTTTAAAGTGTACACATTAAACAGCAACGTCACTCTCACAATATCCAACTGGACCGGTCGTTTAAGGATTTGGTGATATTCTGTATATCACTTAATGTAATACTGGCGGTGGTTAAACCCAATATACGAAATCGCATTTATGTATCAGTTCTTTGAGAAATGCGATACACAAGTTATCTATTTATATAACACTTTAATTAAAAGCAAAATCACTGTGCATTTCACAATTATTGGGGAAATGTTTCCGCTAAATAATTAAACTATGTTAATGTGATTGAAGCTATTGTTATCATGTGTATAAACAGAACAAGATGAAAGGCATTGTAAACACGCATCGACCCTATAATATAATGAATAAATGTTTCTGAACCAATACGCCATATTTATTTAATGAGAATATTAAATGTCACTTGGTATAGACTTATTTATATTGTACATCAGATTTAATGAAAGTATTTGCATTCATTCGATGAGCTTAGTGTAATGCGACAGAAAAGTCTTAGAAAGGTTCAATGTATTTCCAGTTTTATTAAGTAGTTCATGTCTTTTACAGGAAACTGTACAAGGCTCATCGCACCAAATATTTCAACTTGCTTTTAGACTAAGTGACCCGTCGCCTCAAACGAATTCTTTGAAATTTTACAAAAGTTTTTATGGTGGTTTCAATGATTTTTGGAAACGAATACACATTTTTTCATTTATAAGATATACAGTAAAACCTCGGTAATACGAGCAGCGATTATTCGAGCAACCGGCCTAATTCGAGCAAATTTCACATATAAACACAGTTACACTTAGTCATAACAACAATTCATCATCGACTTCGGATATTTCGAGCACCTGGCTTAACTCGAGCATTTGGCTTGTCCCGATGGGTCCTCGAGATAACGAGGTTTTACTGTAATATAAAATAGTTTATTCTAAGTTAATCACAAAATAACAGATGCATGTAATTTAAATAAAATGTCATAAAAACGAAAGACATTTGATGGGACACGTGCTTTCTGGTATAGGCGGTGATTTGGGAAAATCCAATGTTTCATCGGCATTAAATTTCTTGGATTTTTTTAAAAATATGTAGCGACAATTCGTGACCCTATAGCTAGTATCGTATTGTAGAGGTCTATTAACACCGTTGGGATTTGATTTCGTGGTTAAGTTTTACGACAAAATCAACGAAAATTCAACCAATCGAAAGCTACTGACTTTTCAGTATTTTCTGTTTACTGTCCTCTGCAGTAATTAGTGTATGGTCCTAATTTGTTTTGAAGTGCCATCCACTTGACGTTTTATTGGTCCAGTATGTGAACATATTATGGACACAATCTCATACCAAATCAGCAAGACAATGATTGGAGTGAATGAATACGTTCATTGCTCGTTCAGTCGGCTATAACACAAACAGTCTATGTATTGATTGGTGTGTTTCTATTACCAAGATATACTTTGTGGAAGATGAGAACAATGTAATGTCGTTGCCAGAGCATTACGCTGAAAAGAGATAATATTAAGTCAGACAGGGAAGGTAACACACAATTTAACCAGTCGAGCACAGAAAACATAAAAACACATATAAGGCACAATGCCAAACTAAACAAGTAAGTTATCCGTCCAAGTCCAAGCTGTTGAAAAGCGGAAAATGAAAAAGTTTCAGCAACCAAAAAGCTGACTGCCCAAGCTGAATGACCCAGCTCCGACAGTAAGAGCTGAAGTGCCTAATTTTAGCTGTCAGAAGTCCTATAAGGTCGACATATAACAGTATTAAAAAGCTGAATATCAAGGATTCAGCTGAATGATCTTGTTTTAGCAATAAAAACGCTGAACGCATCAGCCGGATGACCCAGTCTCAACAGGTGTAATGCCTTAGCTAGATGGTCCGCCTGAAAAAGCCGAGCGCAACAGTAGAAAAACTCCAATAAGATCCAATAAGCTGAATGCCACCTGCCGAATGACATGTTTTAAATAATCAGTATTCCCCGGTTTAATTACCACTTTTCTACAGCAAAAAGGGCGAAATACCTAGCTTGAACACTTGCGCATTTCTCATCCAATTTGTGGATATTTGTTTTTATTTTGTTGAGAAACAATGTATTGAAAGTGATTCGAGGAAATATTTGGAATTCATCGATCCTTTCCATCATGTTACCGGGATTTTGAAAGTTTTGAATATGACCGTTTCGGGAATAATCGGTGTACCTCGGCAAATTCCGTCGCGCGGTGTTATTAAATTTCTTTTCGAATAGATTCGTACAAACAACAACTTAAAATTGCTGACAAATATTAGCGTTGGCCAGGCGATAATAGTAATATGAAAATGAATGTATACGCCGTTTCAAACGCTCGCTCGTTACGTCATTGTTTTGTAAAGGTGTTTGAATGTTTTGAAACGTCTTGGTCGTTCACTAAACTTCGGTAAGAATGTTGTTTTACACGTTCTAGAACTTATAATACCAATCCCTCTTGACAGCTCATCCCTTGTGGTATTCAGCGCAACAGAGGTAAGTATATATAAGAGAAGAAAATCCCATTTTGTCCTTGTTATGTTTAATGTCAAGCAACTTGAAAAAAAATAACATAGCAATGGAAAAGAAAGTTTTCAGAGCGATAGAAGTGTATTATGCCAACATCTCATGCCAGGTTGAAATGATAAAAAGTGAACTGAATGCAGCTGAAGACATACCGATTGAGGTTGATTGTGTCACATAGAAGTCACACTGAGTCACATGGACCATTAAAAAAATCGTGCCAAATCGTACCGATTCAGAAAAGACAAAAAAATATTTTCCAAAATTTGGAGCTACGACGTTTAGGATTGTTGGCGACGAATTAATCGAAACCGCTGACTCAAAACGCATCGTCAAGTCTTCGATTAGTCTCTTTGTTATATGACACTGCTTCAGTTCATGTCTGGTATGTAACTTAGTTCTTACCAGACATACATGTAGTCATAGTGTATCTGTACTTCCCTTACCATCGTATTTGTCCAACCTTGTCTCATGTGACTTTTATATAAAAAGAGGATATTTTGAAAAATGTAAATGAATATATTCGTGATTTATACTAAAGTTTGTCAAGTGGTAATTGCATTGTAAAATGAACCCCCTTCAGTGCATGTAATGGTAATTACATTATACAGGTATCTAGATGCCCTACCTTATAATCAATACAAATATTATCATTGCGGTTATTGGAACCTATTGATTATGTAATGCACCAACCACGCTCCAATCGAGAAGAGATTGTGTCAGTAATTATGTTATCTCTGAAATGATATTCGGTATCAGCTAATTACAAAAAAAGCTCAAACGGTCGTAACCACGGCAACGTTTATATAAACTTGACAGAACTGTGATGACTTCAGAAAACACTTTAATTTGAGGTTTACGTCTTTACCTTTTTAGAATTAGTGCACTCGAACTGCAGACATTTGCCAACACATTATTTGGCGATACTTGTAGTAACATAAACAGGTTCTATCCAAAAAGTAAATCGTGAATGCCTTTGCATGGAATAGGTTCAATTAATTCATGGGTGGATACCGTCATTTTGATATTGTCTAAGAGGAATTGATATAAGTTCTAGGATTGCTTTCAAATTCGTAGGTTCTACAGTGTATAGTGTTTGATTTGCGTATAAGGTTTCATTCACTAAATATTTTTAAATAACCGGTATGACGAGTATGCATATTCAGATACGTATATAAGTAACATCTTATCAGAATTCTTCCTATATAGGAAAGAAGAAAACTGAGTTAATTGAATATCAATGTTTTCGAATAAACAACAATTTTATTATCAGTAGATTCTTATTCAACATGTTATATTGTTTTCATTTAATATAATTGTTCGGAAGTTTGTGTTTCGAGCCAACATTTCAATTTTGACAGAGCTTTAAAATGGAATCGTTCCCAATAAAGATGTCCGTTAACTATTTGTTAGCATGCTCGCATTAGGCTGCCCAAACACACCCACGCATGGTAGCATTGATTAGAAATCGATTGTTTTAACCACAATATACAAGAAGACATAGTTGAATGCCATGACACTACTGTGTATCACATACCCGGGGGTCATATGCAATGCATAAACTATTGTCCAATTCATTATTGTATTAAATTATTAAATATGCTTCCCGTATATTTTTAAAAAAATACATTCAAATGTATTGTCTACAACCAGCTTTGAATTTGGATCGCCTGTGTAAGAAGCAGACAACACATCCACGGGACCATAGTCTCGGTTCATGAGAGACGTTTTCTTACAACGGTATAGGAGAGATCATGTTTGTATACAAAGGGATTAGTACCACCAGGTAGCTATTGGTGAATGACAGGTTTTTATTGTTCATTCATCCAATAGATTGCTGGTGGGCATTTTGCATATGAATACGGTGAGCTCTCCTATTCATTGTTGTATTTAACAAGGTCCATACCATTGACACTGTTTTACAAATCTGAAACTTACGCTCTGGTCTAAATTCCTTATATTGTTTTAGCAACTACAATTTTGGGACTGATATGGTTTTGTTGCATTCAGTAACTGAATCATTCTTTATATTGCAGATCCATTCACTACAATTCGTAGAATAATACAAATTAAAATTTGGATGTAAGTTCACAATTTTCGTGTTTTGATAAAAAGTACCCATGGTTTCTATCGACCCGTGGGGATGAGAAGCGATACATGTAAGTGTCTGTTTAATGCTGAGCACTAATAAGGACATACGCTCTTTAGTATACTAGTAGATAAATTATAAATTATACGAACGGTATTTTAGATATTCTACGAGGGGTGATCCAGAATTAGGTGGACTTTTGCTCTAAAAAGTTTATTTTACATCAGATCGGTATGAAAATTACACAAAAGCGGCTTTTATCTATTATTGACATAAATCACAACACATATCTAAAAACAATTCTTTACATCAACAGTTATACGCTAACATAGCAACACACGAATGCTTTCGCGGATCAACACTGAATTTTTCAGTAAAACGTGTTACATTATTGCTGATTGTTATTGTGTTTCTTCATTTAAAAATTCAGAAATATGGCACCATGTTGTCTACTATCTTATCGACAACTAGGTGAAATTTCAAGGTAAAATTCAGTATATTCGTCATGTTATGAATAAATGAGTTACTGTTGTCATATCATAATAACGTAAAAAATGACGTCACAAGAGTCGCATAAATTTGCAATTCTGTGTACAGATAGGAAAAACCTTAACGTAGACCGAAGAAATGTTGGAGAAATCAAGTATTAGACCTTCTGTATCACGACCACTTGTTTTTAAATGTCATACTCTTTTTAAAGAAGGCCTGGATGATGTGACAGACAATGAAGGTAGAGGTAAAAACCTGACGTTGACTGAATCGGTGCTTGCGTTGGTCAGAATCGACTAACCGTGACATTAATGGAAAAATATGATCTTGCAGAGCTGGAAACGGTACAATTCGGTACATTGTGACAGGGCAATTACAAATGCATAAAATAAGAGTATACTGGATTTGGGGAAATAAAGCACAGTTGATTAACAGTGTTCAAAACTTCATAAAATGATATAGGCGTAAAGGTGACGTCGTTCGTCATTTTTGAGCTGCCCCGCGATTCATAACCATACCCTCGTAGAGACGCTGTATTTACGTTATTTATGATCATATCCAAATGAAATTTGGTAAACGTGTGCAATAAGTATCAATATTATGTGGTATACAGATTCGTAACTTTAAGTATAACGGTTTTTGAATTAGAGCAAAAGTCCACGTAATTCTGGATCACCCCTCGTATTTGCATTATGAGTGTATTTTGAGTGCATTTCGTATGTTTGCTCATACTCGATAATCCAGGCCTCGATAATCCATCCTCATACATCAGTGGTTAGTCAAGTTCCCAGACTATCACTGGTGAAGAATACTCTGGTGAACGAGAATGCGATAATCGGGCAACATTACAATATTTGGAATGCACTCGGAATGCAGAATGCAGGCAGACTATTTTAGAATGCACTTCGAATATCCAGGAATTTAAGTTACGAATTTTCATTCTGACGGCATCCCACCCAATTCTGCTTCTAGTTGGACATGTACAATAACCATTCGAGTCCGGTCCAAAACATATTTTAAGTATTCTAATTGCACGGTCCTCAAAGCTATTTGAACTTTAACCAATTCGACTGTCTCTCTCGAATGTATATTACGATTATTCATTCCCGTTGTTTTGGCCTCATTCCTGCTGATTTGATATTCCTGTGACCGGGGTATCACAATTACCCGTGTGTGGGTAGGGCTTATATTGTATTACCAATATCACGGCATATCACAGTAGCATCACTTTTAACAATATAGTGTCTGTACAATGTAACACTGATCACAAGGACATGGAACAGGGATGGTACACATCAATACCCCTTGTGATAGGTTCTCGGGTGATATATTTAAATATATAGTTGTTGATTTACGCCATGTCGTATTTTCGCTTTTTCGAAAATTTGATACTGTGTTATTCGAAGTAAGATACTCTGTAGCCATAGGTACAGCGGTGGGGAGCGGTGGTCTAGAGGTAGGACGCGCGCTTCGATATCGAGATGTTCCGGATTCGAACCTCGTCTGCGACACTACTTAATTTCTTTAAGCATAAATAACACAAAATGCTCCACTCGACCAAAGTGTGAGGTATGATTTATAATATGTGAACGCGGTGTATGTATATGTTCAATACAAGGTTCATCTTGGCCGTATCTTGTTGTTGGCTGCACACCAACCAGGAGAGAAATAGTCTCACCAGAGAGACTCGATCACATGTTTCCTTAGGTAGCCCAATGACCAGGGAGAGTTTAATGGCAAAGGATGGCTGAACGGCTGAATTGCTGAAAGCGGCCCTTGAAAACTGGTGACATTCTTTTACAATATACTCTCGATTGTGTTTAAATGTGAGCCGGGTTTCATTATCCTCATATCTGTTGTTTAAGACTGAACACAACCTGGATATTATAGAAACTCTTGATTCAAAACCCAAATTGTTCTATCATAACAATACCGCATTAGATATGTGTCGAAATAACGTCGTAGAGTTAGATTTGCAACCCATCATGAACATATTTTCTTTTTGTTTACAACCATTAAAATCGTTCAAATACAGTAGCATACCATTTACAGTGATTCATAAATCTTTTATGGCTTATTGACCTGTTCCATTTTGTGTTTGGCATTATGACGTATGCTTGTAGTCTGTGTGATTTTCGTGCATTTTATACTTGATGGTTTCAGTTGAGTGCTGCCTTCCCTGTCTGTGCATTTCATACCCGATGGTTTCAGTTGAGTGCTGCCTTCCCTGTCCGTGCATTTCATACCCGATGGTTTCAGTTGAGTGCTGCCTTCCCTGTCTGTGCATTTCATACTCGACGGTTTCAGTTGAGTGCTGCCTTCCCTGTCTGTGCATTTTATACTCGATGGTTTCAGTTGAGTGCTGCCTTCCCTGTCTGTGTATTTCATACTGGATGGTTTCAGTTGAGTGCTACATTCCCTGCCTTAGCATTTCATACTCGACGGTTTCAGTTGAGTGCTGCCTTCCCTGTCTGTGCATTTTATACTCGATGGTTTCAGTTGAGTGCTGCCTTCCCTGTCTGTGCATTTCATACTCGATGGTTTCAGTTGAGTGCTGCATTCCCTGCCTTAGCATTTCATACTCGACGGTTTCAGTTGAGTGCTGCATTCCCTGCCTTAGCATTTCATACCCGATGGTTTCAGTTGAGTGCTGCCTTCCCTGCCTTAGCATTTCATACCCGATGGTTTCAGTTGAGTGCTGCCTTCCCTGCCTTAGCATTTCATACTCGACGGTTTCAGTTGAGTGCTGCCTTCCCTGTCTGTGCATTTCATACTCGATGGTTTCAATTGAGTGCTGCCTTCCCTGTCCGTGCATTTCATACTCGATGGTTTCAGTTGAGTGCTGCCTTCCCTGTCTGTGCATTTCATACTCGATGGTTTCAGTTGAGTGCTGCCTTCCCTGTCTGTGCATTTCATACTCGATGGTTTCAATTGAGTGCTGCCTTCCCTGTCCGTGCATTTCATACTCGATGGTTTCAGTTGAGTGCTGCCTTCCCTGTCTGTGCATTTCATACTCGATGGTTTCAATTGAGTGCTGCCTTCCCTGTCCGTGCATTTCATACTCGATGGTTTCAGTTGAGTGCTGCCTTCCCTGTCTGTGCATTTCATACCCGATGGTTTCAGTTGAGTGCTGCATTCCCTGCCTTAGCATTTCATACTCGACGGTTTCAGTTGAGTGCTTCATTCCCTGCCTTAGCATTTCATACTCGACGGTTTCAGTTGAGTGCTGCATTCCCTGCCTTAGCATTTCATACCCGATGGTTTCCGTTGAGTGCTGCCTTCCCTGCCTTAGCATTTCATACCCGATGGTTTCAGTTGAGTGCAGCCTTCCCTGTCTGTGCATTTCATACTCGATGGTTTCAATTAAGTGCTGCCTTCCCTGTCTGTGCATTTCATACTCGATGGTTTCAGTTGAGTGCTGCCTTCCCTGTCTGATTTATCACTATCGTATCTAAGTATAAAACGCTGGCTAGAAGAAGCTAGGAGTGTGTGTTTGTGATGAACCGACATTGATATTAAATTGTCATACATCAAGTCCATGTTTAAATAGAAACATAATTTAATATACACAAATATTGTTAAATGTATAAATAATTCATAAATATATAAACGAATGGTCTGAAGTATTCGTTACTTGTATAACTTGAGAGAAGACGATTTAAACGAACCATCTAATATTGATTCTCCACGTTTAACCAGCTCATATTTTATTTATACCATGTGTCTAACGTTGTAACGGAATCATGGCAGGCTGATGTGCTTATAAATTAATCAGTTCAGGGGGGGCAGTATTTCTGCTTTTCATATGAAAGGAACTGGATAATAATTACGAATATATTTCTCCCAGAACATTTGGCCAGTTGAAACTATTCGTGCATTTGAGAACATTTTGGACATTTGAGAACTTTTGTACTTCCTATAACAGTCAAAGTCTTCAGTTTGTATTTTTTGTTTCCAATAAAATTACAAAAAGGGAAAAATCAATAAATGATTTAGTTTCAGCGTTTTCTGGCAAGACTTGTGTACAGCGTTGTAAATTGAAATTAGTACAAACGCAAAGAACACCAAATTCATGGTTTAGTTTTAGCCTATTTTGACCGAACGTGTACACGGCGTTATGAATTGGAATTAATATAAACGCAAGAAGACTTAAATCATGACAATGTGTAACATATAAAACATGTCTCTATTTATATGTATACGTCATGTTTGTTAATATATCACTCTTCAGAAAATGGAAAATGGAGGAATAAAAGTTATATAGATATATATATAATAAAAGTCTTACCGGCGAAACGTATGAGAATCCGGCTCGTTTGGCGATTTCCCGCGCAGCAGACTCTCCTCCCTCCGAGAGTTCCACCAGCCATGAGTTTGTGAGGACTTCCTGGTCAGCTAACGTAACACCCAGAATACTGATACAGAACAAACCGAGAACTATGCAACACTCCTTACATATCCATGTTCTTACACTCACCATCTCAATATTTGATGGTGTTTTCTGAATTACAAATCTCTTATTCTATAGTAAATCTTATTGTATATCCCTTAAGGTTTCTACCTACTTAAATACTCAGTTAAAAGTGTTGAATTCCTGTAAAACACGCTTCAAATGCACAAGTTTAACGTTCCTAAGTCTGTACCGTTCGTGGAATTGCTCTCATTTTCTGTACAGTATGTTGTCATCTAGCTGTTCACTGAAAAACCATTGTCACGTGACTATTGACGTCTTTGATTCTGCCAATTCACGTAATGACGCATGCGCAGTGAATATCTGTACAGAATGTGTCAAGCGCTAGCATTTATGGATATCGACAACAGAGGAGACAATACAACTATAGTGTATACGATCTGGAAGAGGAACGATCGATTGACGAACGATCATCAATGTTCATGACGCACGATTTCACGATTTTTATAAACAAGTTTATCACTGAATGGCTTCGTTCTATAAACGTTCTGTTAGTTTCTAGAGTGGTTATAATTAGATTTCAGACTTAAGGCAAATATTGTTTATTGTCTACTAGTACTAAGCATTGATTTCACAGCAAATAATTCCTATATCAATCATTGGTCCAATGTTAATTTACTCGGTTGTCATTTATTATCTACATGTCCCTAAATAATCAAAAGATTGGATATTTTGGAACTTACCTTGGACAAAGCCATAACAGTCAATTCATCAATGATTTAGTCAAGCAACGTAGCTTTTTTCTTCAAACACCGTACATTAAATGTGCCAAATGAGGAACAATATTTCATAAATCAATTACAATTATGTAGGATGAGCATTTTTCAGTTTGTATGGAAATACCTAACTCTAACAAAAATAAAACATTTTTGAATGTCATATCCCTAGTCTCGTTTCTTTATCCATTTTTAATAAATTGAATAAGTAGGTATAACCATACTTGGCTAATTCTTGATTTCTTGCATTAATAACACACTATCCTACTGTTTTCTTACTTTTTAAATGTTGACTTTTATTTCATACACATGCAGGGCGTCAAACATTTCGCATCAATTCAAGATCGGCCGTCCACTAGGACCCATAAGCCAATAATCGCCAAATCGGGATGGTTCGGCATATCTTCGAGATGTTCTGAACCCCTTCCGTGTCATTCCTCCTATACACTTCTGGAAGCCTTCTAGAAACTTCGGTATAGAAACATCTTTGCGGTATCCAAATATTAATACTTTTAACCACATCAACCATTAAACCACCTCTGATTTGTTTGGAACTTACGATCAAACAAAAATCATTCACTCTGTCTGGACAAAAAGTGTTTACTGTGTGGTTGGATTAAGAGAAAATATCTGTGTTGCCATCTGAAAACTTTGGAAAACACCCGAACGTGTTTTCAGCCGTTTATAAATAATTCAAGTTAAAAAAGAGAGTAAAAATCGGACAGGGAATGCAGTACACAACCGAAACTGCCGAGCACAAAGAAGATAAAAACAACACACTGACCACTACCACACGGCACAATGCCCAACCCACAAAAACAGCATTTACATTTATAGCATATAAGACATGAAACTAAGAACCCCAACACACAACTGAACGGGAAAACAAAATACATTTATAGCATACAATACATGAAACTAAGAATGCCATAAAACAACGTTACGGTTTCTTTATTGCATCAAATGCTCGCAAATGTCAATAGTTGGTTTTGCTTCCAAATAAGTTTTACTGTTGAAACTACGTCATTCATCTACAGGGCATTCAGCTTTTTGATTGGTAATACTAGTTATTTCAGCTTTTTGGCAGCTGGGACTTCGGTAGTTCATTATCTCGTTCGGTTATGTGTTAGGCACTGTGTCTTGTATGTTTTTCTATGCTCGGCTGGTTAAGTTGAGTGCTGCCTTCCCTGTCCGACTTTATATTATCTTTTAAAGTAATGCTGAATACTGACCTGCCAATTTCTCATTATACGAACACGAGGCTGTCACAAAACGGACCTGCCAATTTCTCATTATACGACCCCGAGACTGTCGCGGAAAATCATTATAACTGGTGTCCGTGTAATAACTGTGAATTGTCCGGTAACATGAGTAATAATATCGCGAACTGACGGTGAAGTATCTCATTATTTTGGTCGTGCTCCCATGAGAATAGAATCTAATCTTTGTGTCCCATCACACGCAAACGGTGCGGAATACACAATTCCACTCTGTTCGCTACTCGTCACAGATCATGGGATTCTACATATCGGGAAAAAGTTGCAATGAGAGTCAAGTGAAGGCAGAGAAAAAGAAAACAACATCAATTTTCAAGAATGCTTCATGAGTTTAGCTGATAAAATAAACTACGAGATAATAGAACAGAAATGTTGTCACATGAATGTGTTTCCTACAGTCAGCATTTTCAACCATGCTTCTGATTTAAGTTAATCAACATAATAATACCAATAATAATAATAATGATAATATTTATAATAATAATAAAACTTGCGGCAAAATGTACTCAGTATAGACCGTACACACACCACCAAACCTTCGATGGATGAAAAAAATCATCATTCTTTTTATTAAAACATACGGCAGAGTTCGTTGTTAAAGAACTGTTCGTTCAATATAAAATGTACTCACACGGTTGAAAAAAGGAAGGGAAGGGGGTAATAACGATTTAGAATACATCACGATTGTGTCAACGGATAGATAATCAATTGGTATTCAAAGCAGTCATATATAATAAGACTTCAATCAACTTTCGTAGTGACCAACATAAAGTAACGACTGGTACTAGTTTTCAGTTTCTGCCTTGGCATCATCCATCTTATCTTTCCAGAGGTCGAGAAAATCTTCTATGTAGTACAAAATCTGTCGAAGTGCAAGGAAAGCGAGAATGTTGGTGTCAGTGTTGACACGTGTTTCGTTCTCATAGTTTTTAACAGGCAGTATATCTGCTCGAGGAAGTCCGAACAGCTCCGAAGTTTTGTCCACGTGTTTCTCGATTTCCTTGCTGTTGAAAACCACACTGACGTCATGTTTCAAGTCTTCGCAAACTTTGTCGATTTTTGTCAAAAGCATCAGTTGGGGGATTCCTAAAATGTAATACTCATCATAAATCTTGAAGATACGGATATTATGTACCGGTAGTTAAACAAACAAGCAAACAAAGGCAGTCGACCACTATATGTGAAAAACACGACAGTAGACGAAACACTAGGAAGGTTAACCTAGATTAAAGGAAAATTACCAGTATATTGAAGCAAAACAACGAAGGTAAGTTTTGCGAAAAAATAATTTACGAAAGTTTAATTTTGCGGAATTTTATTTTACGGGACAGCCTCAAACCGTAAAAATGCAGAATTAACCCGCTATACGGTATGAATCCCCGCGAATATTCCAGAAATACTACTTAAAACGTGTATTAGTAATAACCTACTCTTTCAAATGTTACTACTACAACAAAGGGTGGACAAATATGTTATTAACGCAATGAAAGAACAAAATCTACCCAAACAGGAATTGTCGGATGAAAGTAATATAAGGCCTTAAATAAAATAGTGTTTGTTTCCCCATCCCCTACCTACCCGATTAAAAAGGGCCCTACCCAAAGTATTTTATTGCCCAAATTGAAATAATATTTATTTTATTAAAAATTGGAAGTGAAAAATTTATTTTTTTGTTTGCTGGCTTCTTTCTTACCATTAAATCTTAGTTGGTTTTCACCTTAAGAGTTAATTCTAAATTTCATTATTTGTATGTCTAGACCATTAACTATCATACTGAAACAATTCCAAAAAAAAAAATTTACCCTACCTACCTATCCATTCTAAATCTGCTAGGGGCGGGATGGGGAAACCAAGAATATTTTAAGTGCGGCCTAACGCTTAACGAATCCATTAGATATTTTTGTGTATTCATAACACAAATAATTGTTTATTGATAACACATGTTGTGACTTGATATCTTAAAGAACAAATGCTTTCTTGTGACTGCCGTGGGGTTATAGCTACTACTAGCAGTATTAACAACAGCATTTCAGTCATATCCAGTCAAAGTTCCATGTATGTGGGTCCAACAGTCCATGGCTGGTACAGTCACAGGGCATCTTAATAGAAAGCTTAACAATTTTTACTTAAAGCCACATTAGGTCTTATACGGCTATTTTCAAAAAGCAATAAGTTGGTAACCTATTTGAAGAGCCATGGATTTTGAGCACTTTAGTTGAGTCCAAAATGTAAAACACCACAAGATGAAAGAAAAAAAAATACAACCTTCAGTTGGTTTGTTAACAAAATAATGAATTGTAAACAAATATTGCGCAATTTGTAATCTAAGGGGAGCAACTCTTGCAAATAAGCATTTTGTCATCCATACATTTTATTTAAATGTGATTTTTGGCTTATCATTTCGACAGATACATTTAACATTCTGTCGTTTATTATTGGTCATTTGTGAAAAATATCCCAAATCCTTATTAGTCTTTTACTTGATGATCGGAAACCATGTATTGGGAAAGAAAATGTGGCATTAAGGTGGAACCAGTGGATTAAAAAATGTCGGAGTCTTTATACACATTTGGTATCATTGTAAACTACGAATAACCCATACCTTCTTTGTGATTGTTGTAGCTCATTACATAATGCTTCTAAACAATGTAAACATAATATGATATCTACTTATATTTTTTTTCCTGTTTAGCTGATACACTTACGGAAAATTTATGATTTAAAGAACATTCTAAGTTTTTCCTAAAGACGCTTTGTGAATACCATCTCTGGTAGAACGCTCTTATAAGCATTAAGCTTGTTAATTATATCATTGGAAGTTGTTTACAATTGGTTAGAAAATCACTTATTATTCAAAACGTTTTAAAAAGTTACAAATGGTGGATCTACCTTTGCTGACGATCAAGTTCTGAAAACTTTTGATTTTGTCCACAATTTTGGCAGGAAGAACTTCTAATGCTGACGCATCAAACACGAAGACAACACAATGAATCATGTCAGCAACCTTCGGGTCGGATTTGAAGCCTGGTGATTTAGGAGTAATAGGATTCGATGATTGGAACTACAGAAAGCAAATAAAAATACATTGTAACAGAACCTTAGCAAAGCTAGACACACACTGTAGTGATAATTAATGATCGCATATTACAATAAATTCGTGTACGTTAAGTGTGACATACAGGAAGTCAAGGCAACGCAAAGGCAGTATCACATAAACTGATTATTAAATAGAGGATATTTGTTGATTTTGGTGTAAGATCGAATTTTATTTCACCGAATGATCACTGAGAATCAATATTTTCACGAGTGTTTATTATTATATTCTAATAGTTGCAGTTCTGGGCCCGTTTCAAAGTAATATCTTAGGCTAAGCTTTGACTTTTTCATATGATATTTGAGTTACCTAAGACATCTAGTACATTAAAGCAACGTTTGGTGAATGAGAAGTAAATAAAAGTTTAAATTTGTCCAAATTATATGCGTTGACTCAGGAAGCTTTTAATAATATACGGAAAAGGTCCAATCTTCGCTAACACAACCAGCACAATTATAAACATAGAGGAAACCGTGATAAAACACAGTAACGGTAAATAACCGTAATTGTGTTCCGAGGAAGAACATGGTGCAGTTGCTACTTTGATATGTTGTCAAACTCGGAATATTGGCTATGTTAGAATCGCAATAATGAATATGTACCTGTGTGTTATCTATAATAAAGTACAGTCACTAGTTCAAATTCATACATTAAATCGCTCGTGCTACGCACTCAAATATATTAATTTTAAAAATAATAAACAAACGTACTGTGTAGTAATCGGGTATGTTACCGTCCAGTAAATAGTTGCATTCCAATGTGTCCAATCCTTGTGATTCTTCTAAACCACGTGTGTCACAGAACCGGAAGTTCAATGCTGATCCAGCACGTGTTCTTACTTTGTATGGAGTATACTGGAATGAACATATTGTCATGTATCAACTTAAACACATTTAGAGAGCAAAGATCCTTTCCTCAGTGTCCTAATCGTATTACTTTTTGGTATTTTAAAATATTAATGACAAATGGGCATGTTGGGGATCTGTCAAGACATGATGTTCTCCCAGTGGATTAATTAGAATGTTTTAGAGAGCCTCGATCTGGTAGAAATAATGAAGAAACGGGTAACGTTTTAGACAGATGATATTGATTAAATAAAACAACACCGTCTTTAAGTGATCAAAAGGACAGGTGTATTTATTTTAACATTTCGTGGACAAATTTGCGACTTTATATTGTCCATCATATTGCCGTTTAAACGAAATAAAATATGAATAATGATGTAGAATTTTATTTTTTGCGTTATAGTCATCTTTAATTTTATGACATGTATTTCGTTTATTAATCCTTTCGTTTTCTTTTAATTTACACGGTATTCTTGCATTTTATCTGAATTTGATAGTTCTGTATAATTATTTTAAAATTGATATTTTTACTAATTTTATTGCATTATATTCCTACGAATTCATAAAACGATAATTCGCATTACAACGTCGCGTTTTAGTCAGTTCCGCGACGTGACTAGACCTAGCTCAATAATTATAACTTTTATAGTTTTGCATGCATCACAACAAAAATTAGTGCAAACGTAACTCTGATAAAACAGTCACACATTTCTCGGACACCGATTTCATACCTACAACGAAAATGAATTTTACATGCTTTAAAAATGCACACATTGATAGATACCGATGAAATTCAAACAAAAATTGCGCCGTGACTAGACTTTTTCAAACAAATATATCACAATCCCGAACGTGTATATTTCTTTTGAATGTGATACTAACGTCATTGTTATCAAATGAGATTTCATTAGGTACCAAATATATTACATTTCGCTGCCACGATTTCTTTCTGAAATTTTTCTTACGCAATCTTCAAATGGGACATTCTTTCCGTCTTCAAATATTTGCATATATTCGGAAAACGCCTGACATTATTTCACTTCCGCCATCAGAACATATAACTTCATTTCCCGCCAGTATCATGGTAAAATTATGGTGAATTTGGCAAAAAAAGAATAAGATACACAATTTTTTGGAAAGTGCGCGGGAAAATTGTGTTATATTGGGACATCAAATTTTAAAACCCGCGCGACAATTAAAACATTACCATTACGGATATTGCAATTAATTCATCACAAAGTCATATGAAAATGCTAGTTTTGTTACGTTTTCTTTTCTGAATAGTTTCATATCTCATTTATTGATCTGTCTTAAAAAATAAGCGCATTACTAGATTTTGTGCGTGTACAATTCACGTTTTTTTCCACATTAGTAGCAACATTGTGCGTAACGGTTAAACATTAGATTAAGAAGTTAAGAAACAAGATAGGAGAAAGTCTACTTGTATGTAAATGATTTAGCTGGACAGACGGAAGAAGCAGTTGAATAAGATAACAGGGAACGCTGTATAAGCTTCCAAGGACGATCAGTGGCAAGTTCAGTGGCAGAAATAACAACATTCCTATCAAAGACAAATATGATAATCTTTAATCACCGTCAAAGAACAAGATGCACGCTGGACAGAACACTTTCGAGAAGTTCCCCCCGTAGAAACAGCTACATAACCAGAATTAGACAATAAACTTCTAGTAACAACTCCTCCACCAACTAAAGACGAAATAATTAGCGCAATTAAGATACTGAGAATAAAATGGAAAAGCTCCTGGATAAGACCAGCTTTAAACGCTGATCAAAACCTAGCCATATCCTTCTTCAGCCAATGTTCCAAGCAATATGGACTAGCAAAAATGACAGTATTAGTTTGTACTGAACAGGCTGCTCTGATCTCAACGGCAGTCAACAAATTAACGAATAACGGGATTTGGATTATTTTCGTTGATTATTTAAAGATTGTAAATTGGGCCTATCTTGTTGACGACTTTGGAACTTAGAACCCGATCTACCACAATTTATAGTAATTTATGTTGAACTGCGAAGAGATAAAAAGGGGAAGCTGAATTCAATAGAAGCAACAGGATATAAAATCCACCGAGAGAACACACGACTTATCTGCAAAATAGTCAAACAGAGAATATCAAGTACCGTTGACCAACAACTAGGTGTCGAACATGCAGAAAGATACCGACCAAATCTTTACTGTAAGAAGCAGTGTAAAAAACATTGAACAACCATGGTCTAGAACGACAACGACGAATGTTATTTACGCCGTAGCTAGACTTCCAAAAACTATTCGGCGGCAAAAACTGCGAGAATATATTAGGAATTTATGACATACCTAAAGATATAACCGAGATTAAACAAAGCTTTAACAAGTACTTCTTTACTTGTTGTGTCTATAACAGTAAAACTTGCATTTGTGTGAAAGCTGACGACGCTGCGTGACGTTGTCTGTCCTTTTAAACTTTGTCATAGACTGGGCGATGAGGAAAACAACATTGGATAGTTCAAGAGAACCTATTCAAGAGGAATGAGATGGAACTCAATACCACATTATCAGATCTGAATTTCGCACATGACCTTGTCGCATCCATACACACAATCATCATTGTAGTCAAGAAGGTATGGCCACACAATACTCTTCAGAATAAGATGGAAATGATTAGGGCATGTGACAAAAAGGGAAAATGATTCCATCACGAATATTGTGTTGAAGGCATGGCTAAACAGAGTAGACATGAAACAACATGGAGACGCACAGTGGAAGCAAAACTGAAGAAATTAAATCAATCCTAGGAACATTTTAGATTATCGCGAAAGGAGGAAACTCAGGTGGAGGTCTTTGGTGTTGTCCTACATGCCAGAGGGGATAACGAACATCAACTAAGTAAAATCATAATGATACTAGTAAGTCTGACATGGAAGGCAACACTCAACTTGACCAGCCGAGCAAAGAAAACATAAAAAACATACAAGGCACCATGCTAAATACATATCATAATATAATTGATATCAATGAAAGTCATACCGCTGTTGTAAGACTTTGTTCAGCACTACCACTAGCAGCTGTACGTGATACACGTTCACGAAAGGCGGAATTAATTGTATTGAAGAAACTGGACTTCCCGGCACCAACAGGACCTATCATAAGGATGCGGGCTTCGTTAATACCTAGCTCGGAAATGGGCTTGAAGTTAGTCACTTCTTCTTTCAGTTCGCCGAGGAACTGAAAAACAAATACAAGATAACTCTATAGAGTATATAAGTGTAAGGGCTTCCTTAACACCTATCTCGGAAATTGGTTCGAAGTTGGTTACTTCTTCTATCAATTCGCCGAGGAACTGAAATTTAAAAAAAAGATAGCTCTATATACATGTATACTTTTTCTTTTAACTGATTCAAATTCATATAAAAAGCGAATATAACTGTGAATAATTTTGGAAGTTACTTAAGTTATTAATTCAAGCTATTATTATGGGTTATTGTGTTTATATCAAGCAGATATCAACTATTGAGAACAGATTGTAGCCAATGTTATTGGAAGGAAACGGTGGAACATATCAAAAGAAGGACTCGAGCCCAGACATTGCGGGTGACAGTCCATCTCTCAACCAACTGCACCATTAGGCGTCCCCTTTTTACGATTTAAACATAGAATATTGACATTGTTTGAATTGCAACACATTTTATACGAGTAATGTTCAAATATGAATTATACCGAGCAAAGCCTTGATTTGCCAGCCAGCTTTCTGTTGTGATATTGCAGGCATATGTATGCCTCAAACCGTATTTGAACCCGGGTCGATAGATAAGACGCCAAGCGCGCTTATAACCACTGAGCTACGGGGGCTATATACCCTTTGTACCAACGATTTTTACAAAATAGTGAACTGTATTGTATTAACATGCTAAGGACGATCGAGCGACTTACCCAAATTTAGATTTTGTTCAAACTTTTCCAGTCAGAAAACAAGACTATGATGAAAATCACTAAGTCACAAAACTCGTTTTCGGACCACTCAGCCCTATCAGGCCAGGTCATATCGTTTGGGTGGCGAGCTTTAGGCATTATCTATAGACTTTTCATTCATATCTATCAATTATTATACATTTTAATTGCTAAAATACATTCAGATTTGACAACCCTAAACATCCTACTTGTTCTGTCCATTCTTCAGAATATCTCCAGGGTATCTCGGTTGTTAGCTTCTCCGTCGACTCCGGCATTTTCCCACCTGTTTGTCCGTCTGTTTTCCTGTCTGATAAAAGCAGGAAAATATTTATGCACAGGGTTTTAAAAAAGTTCGTTCTCAATGTTTAAGTATTAGAAGTCAAATTATTCTGACCTCAGAACACTGCAAACTGTTCAGGTTAAAAGCAAAGGGGTCTACCATTGTTCTAATGCTAAGCTCGCATTAAATGAACCTATAAGAGTAAGGAATCAAAATCTACTGCATACATTGTCCTAATCCTAAGCTGGCATTAAATGAACCTATTAGAGTAAGAAATCAAAATCTACTGCATACACTTGATATGAACAAACTTTTTTAACACCCTGTATATATACTAAACGGATTTAAAAACGCGACACTTGGGTATGTTGTTTTATAGCAGACATTTAAAGTGTATGCTAGTATTCAAATAGTGCAGATTAAAGGTATATGTATTGGCGTCATTTTGGTACCAATATGATACAAATCAGTTAGGTATTAACAAATATATAGTACAATCAATACGTCGATCCAGAAAACAAAAGTCGCATTCTGGCAAATTGGCAATACACTAAGCAAATCTTAAAAGAGTGCATGGATATATTTGCCACACCTCGGTCAATACGTGTTTGATCTTGCGGAAAGTTTCAACGTACGTAGCTTGGATATGTAAAATTACAATTCTATTGATTTTATTACAATGTGATAATATTTTTACAAAAATAACCAAATGATAGCCTCAGCAAATGCTAATGTCTCACATTTTTTTCGTTTGTTCATCGTGTGTTCATGGGGTGGATGTCAGGTTGCTAATGCAGCTATGTACCCACTTTGCTGATTAAGTTCGAGTTGAAGTATATGTACTTATCATGGAAACAGAAATAAATAAAACAATGAAAAGAATAAAGCCCAATTTAGGTTTGTAATTGAAAACTTTTTAATAAAAATGCAATTTCTTACATGGTTATCTCCCCTTGACCATAAATTATGCAGGTCTATGAGACACCGGTGTGTTGCATTTTTACAAGGTATAATTCCTGCACCAATGTTTCCGTGTTATAAAGATACATTTTAAATAAAGTTGAATATACCATTTATTATATTAGATTTAGTTTAAATTTGGATATATAAGTTAGCCTATTATTACGTAAACATTCGATCTGTTATACAGGACGCTAAAATCAATGCGCCGATGAAATTGTTACTTTTGTTTTTTGGACCAATGTCTTATTCGTGCGATGATTTGGTTAATACTAGTTGGATTTTATTCGGTTTGGTATCAAAACGACGCAATTAAATTAAACGTTACGAATATACAAAGACATCGTGTATTGGAATTTATTTTTCTAAATATAGCAACATATCCAAGTGTCGCGTTTTTAAATCCGTTAACCATATGATAATAGTAACAGTTGTTTTTATATTATTTTCTTTTAACAATGCAGCCACAAACAACAAACATGAATCCGTCTCTTACCAGTCACTTTATATACTTCAAATTCAGTAACAACCATGTTACCATTGTTTATCTGATCCACTGTACATCCCTGTGCGTCGTATGTGTGGCCTATGTTCATGCTGCCATTCAGTGAGTAGTATCCACCGGAGTTATTAATGGTACCATTGAATGTATTAAAATCATGGCCTCTACCGAATACAGGGCCATAATCGGAATTAATACAAATCGCGTATGCTGTGTCTGACGGTTTTATAGGGAACTGTGTACGTTTTGTTGCACCTGTGTAGTACAGCTGATACATAAAGGCGTCCGTTGAATTGATGTAGCCTACATTACCATCCTTCCAGCTGGCCCCGGTATACCCACCATACACAGATCCCTGTTGGTTATATAGAACGGTTACTGTAGGTCCCTGGTTATCACATTTTTGATGGAACGTTGTACCGGTACATCCATCTCTAGTTATAGCATACAGCAGTGTGAATGTTTTTGGCCCTGATCCAATCCACTTTTCTAACTGATCTTTGTCAATCTCCGATAATCTCCCTTGCATCCTGAATTACGTTGTATATGGAACCTGGCAGGATAAAATTGTTATATTTTAGAATTATACGTCGGTGTATGCACAGGGTATTAGCTTATTGTTGACATCGTATTGCACGAGACAAAATATATGTACTTATTATAATATACACTGGTCTTTATTGATGCACTTTTTCAATCCGCACTAGTTCAATACAAATGAATATGAGTACATACTATAAAACAGTGTGTAACACTTTGTTGTCAGAGTTTTTTTAGTATGAACATGCGTTTGAAAGGATAATGTTTAACTATGATAAACACGGCGATTTTTTATTATATAAGCATACGTTATCATGGTTATTGCTAAAAAATAACCACATTTATTTTAGCGAGATCTGTGCAATAGTAATAGGTCCCTTCTTAACTCATTTCTAACTGAACGTTTTGAGTCCGTCTGATCCGGTCAATACAGAACTTTATTGCATTCGATGACGCATTCGATGACGTCACTTCGTCTTTCCTGTATGTATCTCCAAGGGCAAAGTTTACAAAAATGAAAGGCCAAGTGTATCTGATTAAATCGTGGAAATCCTGCTTCCGAAGTTTATATGATTGGTATAAAACGCTACACGAAGGGTTGATGATCATACTGGCGAAATGTAGAGGGCTATTTCGTTGCGATTACAATGATGTTGACAAAAGTTGAGAGGCGCTGGAGATTTGTTTTAAGCAGACTACAAAATCGGGTACTCATGTTTTATTTCAAGCTCTATTGAATGATTTAAATATTTATAGTATATAAACGTCGTGTGTGTATGGCAGTAGGTAATCGCCTACGTCTGGTATAAATACGTCGCATGCAGATGTCGACTCGGTTGGTTGTGTAGACCGTTTCCGGCACCGGGTTGAACAGAATCAAGTTGCATATTGAAATGCTATTTTGGTTGCATATCGACCAACTCAATACAGGCTATAGAGCATGTAGACCCTTGATATTCTAAATCAAAGCACTGTAAGCAGTGGCTGTTAACTCAACATTCTGAATCAAAGCACTATATGCATTGAATGTTTGCTCGACATTCTGAATCAAAGCACTGTTAGTAGTGTATGTTTGCTCGATATTCTGAATCAAAGCACGGTAAGCAATGGCTGTTTGCTCGATATTCTGAATCAAAGCACTGTAAACAGTGGCTGCTTGCTCGACACTTTGAATCAAAGCACTGTTAGCAGTGGCTTTTTGCTTGACATTCTGATTTAAATCACTGTAACTCGTAATCAATGTCTGCTTGCTCGACATTCTAAATCAAATCACTGTAAGCAATGATTATTTGGGTCGACATTCTGTATCACAGCACTGTAAGCAATGATTGTTTGCTCGACATCTTGAATCAAGCGCTGTATGCTATGACTGTTTGCTCGACATTCTGAATCAAAGCACTGTGAGCAGTGGGTGTGTGCATATCGACCACTTCAATTTGCAAAGAGATCCACTAATTCTGAATCAAAGCACTGTAAGCATTATATTATCGATGTACACACGGCAAGTTCATAGAGCCTTTTTCGTCTCTACTGTAATCTTGTTTTGTAATCGTCTTGCATGCAGTGTATACATGCTCTGTACGACCCTTATTAATATATATACTAAACTAGAAAAAGGCCCTGACCTGATTTATATTGGGCTATGGTTGGTCTGTAGGGTCATTGTAATATACACTCTTTTAAATATGAAAGTACAGTCAGGCTGTTATATTCAAATTACCCAGCCATAGTGGGTAGATTTGTGATTATTGTATAGTTAATTTGTTATCGGTTCGGCTAAAATGTAGACTCTATCCTTTAGCATTATGGAACCTGAAATGCCCCCGACCTACTGTATTTCAATTTGGTCCGTTGGTGGTGCTCAGTGTTCTCACTTTTGTTTTGAACGAGATACATAGAGTTAGCTATATTTTCTTTAGTGTTGTTATGTGGCACTTAGCAGGTATTACCAATATCTGTATTTTTAGTTCTAGATGACCTAGTGTTTAATTGTAGGAAAAGTCTATAAGTATTGTAGATCTACACGGGTATTGACTCATACACTTTTGCCAATATGCGCAGGTCATGCGGCCAAATTTGAGGTATTGGCCACGGGTAACAATTGAGCTTGGTCGACTTGTAAATCAAATATGTATTGCTCGAATTTGGGGGAAATTTTTTCAGGTAAAAAATTTTGTGGCGGAAATTCTAGCTTCAGAGCTTTAAAACTAGAACACAGTAATATCATATAGTTCAAGTATTACTCGTAATATCGACTGTTGATTAAATCAGTACTATATAGTTCTATTTTGTCGTACGTGTAAGTTAAGGCATCCCCTGTATTTATCGCACGTCAAAAAACTATAGGGTCTTGAGTCGCTCGTATAACATTATGTTAGGCGTTCTTGAGCTACCCTTGTTCTTTGGCTAATACATCCTTGTTTTTAGCACGGCGGCGCTGCAAGGTAGTGCTGGTAATAAGTTGCACGGTAGTGCGGGTAATAACATGCCAGCACTACACAGTATTGCCTGGTCTGTACAATTCAAGCAGTAAAGCGGGGGAATGCTTTAACTTACTTAATGTATTGAACATTTACATTTTGATAGCTCTGAGGCTGGGGTTTCTGTCAGAGCCAAGACGCATGCATGGCGGTTAGTCTTTCGTAGCGGCCAAATACCTCCAAAAACTTAATTGACTCTTCAGTGCTTTCTTAGATGAGTGTGCTTGTGATATGATCATTTATATGGTATATTACAATAGAAAAATTATGACTTTAATAGCTTAAAGATCTAACTGCAGCCATTTAGGGTATCTCGGTAGATCTTAATTTTATTGTTCTTTGTGCGATCTGACTGCAGCCGCAGGGTACCTCAGCAGATCTTACTTATTGAAATGTATTAATAGATTATCGAAACATGAAAGCGGTTTGTTTTCTTTTTGTATAGTTTTCCATGAGCGAGTCTTAAAATAATCGGAAAGAAAGAGATTCACTCATAGATGAGTTATTTTATCGAATAATTTATATCAAGGACAAACACGCCTATATAGTATGGTAAAATTCATGCGACACTAACCTCCAACACATGATAATAGGAAATGTGTAAGGGAACCCGCCTGGCCTCGACCCCCCCCCCCCCCAATCAAACCAGGGCTTTAACCCCATCAGGACAAAACCACTATGAAAACACTGGTTGGATCGCCATGTGCAATATAACTGGTCAGATGCATCACTGAGAAAGCATATGTAACTGTTGGACCCCTGAGAATAATTGCTGGATTCGCGCATGCGTATTGCTAATATGGATTAGCATCTGCAACGCCCCATACGAAACCGAAAGTTGATTAAACTTTTTTTACATGGTGACTACTAATACTTCTAATTGTATACTCATATTACTTGGCATATTATTGTAAAACCATGATATTTCCGATATTTCACACTGTCATTAAAACGAAACCTACGGATACGATCGAAGATTTAGATCTATACATGCGCTGTATGTCCATGATCTGTTATGCGTTTTACACAGACGAGTTTAAAAATAATATGAGAGAGTAACAATTGCGTATATGTACTACATGTATTCATAATTCAATCAGTTTAATTTTTAGCTAAAATGATGAAGTTGCAGAAAATAAATACGTACTTAATAATAATTACAATTATCCTTTCTATACCGCCTCGCCCTGGTAAACTTCCTTGTATCTAGTATCTATCGCCGACAGACAGTGTAGGTCAATGCTGATAAGTGGATAATGCAGGTCATTGTATTTTCAAGGAACATAAATCAAGCTGCATATAATATGTTATCCAAATACATCGCCGATGATAACACTATAGGCTGTATTTACAAATAAAAATGAAAATTAAATGCATTTTTCATATCCATTTTGTTCAATCTTGTAGAGTATTGTATATCACGTTTAATGCATTTATACTCTTTCAATCTTCGCTGATAACTAGCACAGACACTTGGGGTCTGGACAGCGCCCCCCCCCCCCCCCCCCAGCTACGCACATGGATATTTTTATCATCAACCCACAAACATTATTAAATGTATCCCGGACAAATAAAACATATTTGTAAATGCCTCTCTAGCTTAAATAACACATTTTATTTAAGCTGTACTGTGGAGGAATATCACGTAGATTTTTGTATTAATATCAAATACATCCAACAAATGTTTGTGTGATTACCGAAAGGGTCTGGATATATATTGATATAAAAATATTTCCAGGCGCGTAGCGGGAGGGGGGGGGGGAGGTGGTCCAGACCCCAAATGTCTGTGATAACTAGCGGTCGGTCGACCGTGCAGTGTTATACTGAACTTGTCACCGCTTGTACACGTGTGTACAGCTTTCACTGTTCTCTTTCTTTTCAGCTGCTTTTTTCCGACGGTTGGAGTCTATTCTTTAAACGTTGTCTTAATTTTCTGGTATTTCAGTTTCTCTGTATCGTATCGCTTGATATCTGAAGGTCTTATATCTGTGCTTCTCAATTTCATCTTTGTGAGTGATGTAGCAATGTAGGCCTAATGATCATATCTTTCATCCGCTTACACCAAGAAGGGACCTCCTCGAGATAAGTTACCGACCAAACAAGTCTTGCGGATCAGAATTTTCTTCTCCTAGATGAGTAATCAATCAACGTTGACGACCCTCATCTCGACGTGCAAGGTTTGTAAGTGCTAGGGCTTGTACAATCGCCGTTGGGCCTACACGATGCACTTCTATTGCCATTGCTTCTCCGATATTTTCTGCATTTCTGCTTCTGCTCGCATGAACCCAATTACCGTGCATCGCCGCGTAGAGACACTGAAGGGGTGTCGATAGCTAGTGTAGAGGCTGTATACTGGCAGGAGAGACCTACACGCACTCGGCTGTCTTTTCACCGGAGCTAGCTTTCTAGACAAAGCTACACCACTGGCTTGTTCCGGCGAAAAGACAGCCGAGTGCGTGTACGTCTCTCCTGCCAGTATACATTCTATACACTATCAGTACCCCTCTAGCGCCTCTACGCGGCGATACTCTTTCTATCAGTATATGAAGAGGTGGACTATTTTAGACCTATAAAGGTATGTAGATGATGAAACTGTAAAATATCTTTGTGTTGTCAAATGTTAGTTTGAGGTTAAGCACAATTTTTAGCTAAAATAACAGGCTTATTCTACGGCGCTTAGTACTGTAAAGGCTTTTTGTAAATGCCCATGCACCAATCGCAACTTCTTGCACCGATCATCACCGAAATATGATATGATTAATGCAGCGGACTTTTCCACCGACACTGACTTGGGGTCTGGACCGCATCATCAACATTGTATACTCGGAACCATACAAAATGTAACACAAACATTATTAAACGTATCTGGGACAAATAAAATATATGTGTTAATGCCCCTCTAGCCTAAATAACAATAATGTGATATTTAAGCAGTAGAGGAATTACGTAGATTTTTGTATTAATATCAAATACATCCAACAAATGTTTGTGTGATTACTAAATGGGTCTGGATATATAATTAATAAAAAAATATTTCCAGGAGCGTAGCGGGAGGGGGGCGAGGTCCAGACCCCAAGACTTAGTGTCTGTGGATTTTTCAGGCGTTGCCGATAAAATTTTGGCTGAGCTATTTTAAACAAATCATATGCTTTATCCTAGTATTCAACAGCCTGATACAATTTTCCGCCTTACAAACATTCAACTTGTAATTATATTGAATGCCATGATATTATTGCTGATAGGCCGTTGTTGACCACTAGACTTTCACTGCACTGCGTTTATATAATTTTGGAAAATGCAACACGGCAATTGTTTAAAAGAATAAATTTCGCCTATAAGCATTTTACGCCGAGCGTCTTACCCAGAAATTGACATACTTTATTAACCAATGAAATGTCTGTAATTATTAACAAAACTGATTAACCAAATCTCATGTCTCACAATATTATATTCTTTTAATAAAGTTGTGTGTACTCGTAGATCCGTATGACTATAGAAGTATACGTGAATTCTTGTATAATAATAATAGTAATATAATAATAATAATACATTTGTAATAATAACAATAATAATAACAACTTTATTTTCCGATGATATACCCATTAAGCCTAGGACTTATCTCCCATGGGGTCATCTAACAAAACAAGCATAAATATATTTATACAAACGCGCATGTTTAGTTGTGAATTGTGGGCGTTTAACGATTTTCCGAAAATGGTCGAGTTCATATCGGCACTATTTTTAGACTCCACGTGTATACATATGAAACTAGAGCATAATATGAAGTTACAGTCAGATCCAGACATAAATGTACCCATACATGTAAAATTTTACTTCCATATCATCATGTTTATAATTAAACATTACATGTCTTCTCTATTAGTAAAAACAAACATTAATCGATATAAGCAAAAATAAGTAATTTACTGATAAGCTTTTTAGGCTTAATATCAACTGTTTTTAGATTTCATATGTTTTGCTTCGAACTGCACAATTGTCTACTTCTGAATCATCATTACAAGTTGAACATTTGAGACATAGAATTTTTGCTGATGAGCCTTTGGCAGGCTACTGACTAATCACTATACTTTGTATACATCATATGTAACACTTGTCCTACTTCAATAAATGTCTATGTTGATAAAGTGAACGTCTCAAAGATATTACAATTCGGGTTTTTATTACAAAAGGGGTTGCAAAAATTTATAACATTTTTTGTAATCTAAACCAGTTTTTTAATAAGTTTTACAATTCTGGTTGTTATTACAAAAGTGGTTGCTACACAGGGGTGGGGGCTTTGTCACTTACACTTAATTAACGCTGATTACCGTCTTGTGCTTTACCACTGACATTTGGTCATACCAAGTTTAACATATTAACTTGAAACTGACAGTAGATCTACTGATGTGAAAACACGTTACATTTAGACAAAAAACCATCACAACTCGCAATTGTCCAGTTCTATCAACAAGAGGACCCAAAGGGCCCTAGGTAGTCTGGCTACCCGTCTAGAAAATATATTTTTTTGAATCAATTATCAAATTTCGTTTTCAATTTTAGCTAGATTTTATTTTGGGCTTGATTATATATGTCTATGTTTGAGAGTACAAAGGGAATGAATTTCATGAAAAAAGTAGACTGAAGAGTTGTCTCCTTTAATTAAACATAGGGTATGTATAGACAGACTAGGCCCTAGGTTGCCCACCTGCCGTAGTAGTTCATACAGGCCCTTTAATGTAAATCAAGTAATGCAACATATAAATTGCAAGTAAAAGGTTTTCAATTTGTCTTAACAAGTGACCTTGTAATGCACATCACATCAACCCATATTGAAGTTTAAGCAAAGTTTTGTCTATGATTTGACGTTGTGACCTACTTTTTGACCCGGATGACCCAATATCGATCTTGCTCTAGATTTTGTTGAGATGATTATTGTGACCAAGTTTCATAACGATTTGTTAACAAATGAGACCTCTAGTGACTACACAAGGTTTTTCTATGATTTGACCTTGTGACCTAGTTTTTTACCCCCACTGACATGACCCAATATCGAACTTGACCTAGATTTTGTTGAGATGATCATTTTGACCTTTAATCATAAAGATTAGGTTTGTGACATCTGGTGACTTCGCAAGGTTTTACTATGATTTGACCATGTGACCTAATTTTTGACCCCAGATAACTCAATATCGAAATTGACCTAGATTTTGTTGAGATGATCATAGTGACCGAGTTTCATAACGATTAGGTCAAAATTGTTACCTCTAGTGTCTACGCAATGTTTTTCTATGATTTGACCTAGTGACCTAGTTTTTTACCCGGATGACCCAATATCGAACTTGACCAGGATTTTGTTGAGATGATCAATGTGACGGAGTTTCATAACGATTAGGTCAAAATTGTTACATCTAGTGTCTACACAAGGTTTTTTCTATTATTTGACCTAGTTTTTGACCCCGGATGACCCAATATCGAACTTGTCCTAGATTTTGTTATGATCATCATAGTGACCAAGTTTCATAATGATTAGGACAAAACTATGACCTCTAGTGTCTACGTACGTGGAAGGGCGGACGAAGAGTGGTCACAAAAGCTCACTTGTCACTTTGTAACAGGTGAGCTAAAAACTAGGAGAACTTTCTAAAAAATAATGTGATGAACAAACATGGGGATATATCTGTATGTGGCATCTATAGATCAAATTTCATACCATCACTAAAACGTTTCGTGATGGGAAAGATGCAGTTCATGTTTCATTTTATTATAATTTTTTCATAATGGAGCAAAGACGTCTCATTGTGTTTAATCGTCTTGCTAGAAGCCATCAGACAGCTGCAATCAGTCTGTTTGACAACTTCATGAATCTAGCAATATTAATACTCTTATGTCTTTCCAGAACGAACTCTCTTGGGTAAAGGACGCCTACGAATATATGAATACCAAAGAAACTAGCATGATACGGTGTACATTTATCAGTCGTGATTGTCAATGAAAGAATTCAAAGCCACAGGGAATACGGGAAGACTGGGCTTGCCCAACTGTGTCGCCTCTTAAAATAAATTCGTTATTATTATTATTAATATAGTCTCTTATGTAGGCTTACACTAAACAGCGAAGAAAACGTGAACTGAGTCTTTATTTCACTACATGTAGTGGTATTATACTCCTATCTAAAAAGACAGCCAAATTGGCAAACAAACGTCTATTCTTTCATGCCTGGAACAGTTGGTATATGGCACATATTCTCTTGGCGCATGCCTCTCAAGGCGGATGTTCACAAGGTGGATGCCTCGTAAAGGTGGATCTTCCCAAGGTAGATGTGGATGCCTCCCAAGGTGGATGCCTCCCAATGAGGATACCTCCCAAGGTAGATGCCTCCAAAGGTGGATGCCTCCCAAGATGGATGCCTCATAAGGTGGATGGATGCCTCATAAGGTGGATGCCTCCCAAGGTGGATGCCTCCTAAGGTGGTGGATGCCTCCCAAAGGTGGATGCCAAGATTGATGCATCCCAAGATGAATGCCTCCTCAAGGAGGATGCCTCATAAGGTGGATTGATGCCTCTCAAGGTGGATGCCTCCCAAGACGGATGCCTCCCAAGATGAACGTCTCATAAGGTGGATTGATGTATCCCAAGATTGATGCCTCCCAAGATGAATGTCTCCCAAAGGTGGATGCATCCAATGTTCCCAAGGTGGATGTGGATGCCTCCCAAGGTGGAAGCCTCCCGATGTGGATGCCTCTTAATGTGGATGCCTCTCAAAGTGGATGCCTCTCAATGTGGATATCTCCCAAGATGAATTTCTCCCAAGATGGATACCTTTCAAGGTGGATGCCTCTCAAGTTTGACGCTTTTCAATGTGAATGTCCCTCAAGATAAATGCCTTTCAAAATGGATTCCTCCCAAGACGGATGCCTTCCAAGATGTCTCTCATGGTGGATGCCTCTCAAGATGGATCCCTCTCAAGGTTGACGCCTCTCAATGTTGAATGTGGATACCAATCAAAATGGATTCCTCCCAAGATGGATGTCTCTCAAGGTGGATACCTCTCAATGTTGATGCCTCTCAAGACGGATACCTCCCAAGGAGGATGCATCTCAAGGTTGATGACTCTCAAGATGGATGCCTCTCAAGGTGGATGCCTCTCGATGTGGATGCATCTCAAGATGGATCCCTCACAAGGAGGATGCATCTAAAGATGGATACCTCCTCAAGGTGGATGCCTCTCAAGGTGGCTGCCTCTCAAGATGGATACCTCCCAAGGTGGATGCATCTAAAGATGGATGCCTCCTCAAGGTGGATGCCTCTCAAGGTGGATGCCTCTCAAGATGGATACCTCCCAAGGAGGATGCATTTCAAGATGGATGCCTCCTCAAGGTGGATGCCTCTCAAGGTGGATACCCCCAAGATGGATGCATCTCAAGGTGGATGCCTCTCAAGGTGGATACCTCTCAAGGTGGATACCTCTCAAGGTGGATTCCTTCCAAGACTGATGCATCTCAAGGTGGATGCCTCTCAAGGTGGATACCTCTCAAGGTGGATACCCCCAAGATTGATGCATCTAAAGGTGGATGCATCTCAAGGTGGATGCCTCTCAAGGTGGATACCTCTCAAGGTGGATTCCTACCAAGATTGATGCATCTCAAGGTGGATGCATCTCAAGGTGGATACCTCTCAAGGTGGATACCCCCCAAGATGGATGCATCTCAAGGTGGATGCATCTCAAGGTGGATGCCTCTCAAGGTGGATACCTCTCAAGGTGGATACCCCCAAGATTGATGCATCTCAAGGTGGATGCATCTCAAGGTGGATGCCTCTCAAGGTGGATACCTCTCAAGGTGGATTCCTTCCAAGATTGATGCATCTCAAGGTGGATGCATCTCAAGGTGGATGCATCTCAAGGTGGATGCCTCTCAAGGTGGATACCCCCCAAGATGGATGCATCTCAAGGTGGATGCCTCTCAAGGTGGATACCCCCCAAGATGGATGCATCTCAAGGTGGATGCCTCTCAAGGTGGATACCCCCAAGATGGATGCATCTCAAGGTGGATGCCTCTCAAGGTGGATACCCCCCAAGATGGATGCATCTCAAGGTGGATGCCTCTCAAGGTGGATGCATATAAAAGAAGAGGGCTCTCTAGGAGGATGTCTCATAAGGCGGAAGTTTCCTGGGGTAGATAATTCAACGGTGAATGCATGCCCTAACCACTTAAATGTGGAGAAACTGTCAGTTGTTGACAAAAGGAAAGTTGATGTTAGTTGACTGTTTAGTAAAACTGGTCCGGTCAACAAATGACCGTACATTATTATGACTGAACACGGTCGGGAAAAGCGACATAAATTTCAACATAAAAACAGCAGTTGTTCTCCCAAAGTAATATTGTTATTATTTAGCATTCTGTACACACCAAAAAACTCGACAGTACACTCCAGTAAATATGTTTCGTATATTATTCCATCACTTACTTCTCTGTGTGTTCCCATGGTAATTCGTTCGACAACAGATTGTAAGTGACATAAACATAATCGCTAGGGAATTGTAAGCAGGCAATATTTATTCTAATGTATATTTCGAATATCCTGACAACCATAAAAAAATAGATATAGCTGTAGTTGAGCTGCTATTTGTTCAGATTCTTAATAACCAACTACATGTACTAGTAAACGAGACTTTCGTGATCTCATGTGACTGTTGAGTGCTGCCTTCCCTGAACAATTTGTTTTTCTACTACATGTAGAGTGGATGTCACTTGCACAGTAGCATCTACAAAAACAATTTATCACCTGTATACCCTGATCTTCCATGTATGATTAAATGACGGAACATTGGTCTCAAACGTGTGTAATAACAAAGGCGTGACGTCACTAGTTGCTTCTCGGCGCGAAAACGTAACGTCACCGACTCAAATACGCTATTTCTGACGTTGTTTTGACTCGGTAACCATGGTAATGGGATAAAAAGAATCCGACCAAACTTGGGGCGTAATGCTTGGCATTCGTTCTAATCTCTGGAACGTCGAAATACATACATCTCCAATAACTATGGACATGTAGGATATGCCATGAATTGCCGAAAAAAGCACACACCCGTGGATAAGATTGTGTCTTAAAAAATGTTTTTCGTTAAAATTACATCATTCTGATCAATATAATTATATTTGATTTATAAACAAAACACACATGTCATACTGACGAAACTAGATGACTTAAAAACAAGACTAGTGTGATTTTTAAATAACAAGTTCAAAGTTCACCAAACATGCCATGTTTATGCGTACTGACACCCTAAACGTCATTACTGTCTCTTAAATATTTTATGTTACGTGTTATTATGTCCTTGAATTTGTGCTTGTAAGTGTATATTTTTGCATACATTTCTTTGTTAATATGTTTTTGCCATATTTCTTTGTAACTTGTAAATGGCGAAGAGCAATGTTCTTTTAAATTGCTTATTATGCCAATAAACTTATAATAATATCATATTGCACTTACATTATGTATATTAATTGACAACGAAAAATGGTATGTCCCTTTATCGTGAAGCTGATATCACTAGCAAGCCCTATCAAGCACCACAATAACATGATTGTACCTTAGCTCTGATCTAGATGTATGACACCAGGCGACCTGTACGCAGAATACGCAGTTGCGTACACATTCTTCTCAAAAAGTGAAAAATAAATGATCGAAAAATGCAATAAAAACTGATGCCTAAGCCCTAAGAGGGATACTCCATTAGTATTTTCAGCATTTCTTAGAAACACTTCTAAAAAGCTCTATACACAAAAAAAACTTGGTTTTATCAGTAAAAATAATGTTAAAGACGACGCCAAAAACACGCCAGAACGCACCAGAGACGTTCTAGCAAACAATTTTTTTCCGGGGGAGTATGTCCCAAGCCCCACCTAGCCTTTTTGCGTGCACATTCAAATACCTCTAGCTACGCCCCTGGACACACACATCGTTATCTGTGTACATAGCCAAGAGCGAAAGAGGTTGAAGTGTCCAGAGAAAGATCATGTGCACCTATTTCCGACAATAAAATACAAACTATGGTAAACTTACTAAGTATTCAAAGCACGGACTCTAATTTCTAAACCTAGCTGTACCAGCGTACATGACCACCAGGGCAACCATTATACCATCTTGATTCAGGTGAAAGGAGTTTCTCTAGAACGTCTCATTTTCCAAGCCTCACTTCCTTGACGGTAACCGGCTCATACCGTTTCTTGAATGTCGTCCTCCAATGTCGTATGACGTGAGTTACAACATTCGATTTTTGAATGTCGTCTTTCTCCAATGTCGTATGTCGTGAGTCAAGTTACATTCGATTTTTGATGATTTTTCAATGTCGTCCTTCAATGTCGTATGTCGTGGGTCAAGTTACATTCGACTTTTGATGATTATTATGAATTTCGTCTCCCAATGTCGTATGCTGTGAATGAAGACATTCGATTTTTTAAGATATTTTTAATGTCGTCTTCCAATGTCGTATGTCGTGAGTCACGACATTCGATGTTTTGGATGTCGTATGTCGAACCAACGTTACACAGCTAATTATCTCCACTATGTAAAAGAACTAATGACTATCATATTAACAGAACCTCATTGTATTCAATGACCTATCAAATGTCAGTGCAGTAGGGTGCGTTTTGGGATCGAGAGGTCAATGGCTCCTTCCCCGTCTGGTACACTGCTTAATTTCTCTGAGCAAGAACTACACACATGCTCCACTTTACCAGGGTGTATAAATTGGTACATGTACAATAAAGGGTCAAAAGCCAAAGAGCTGCGGATGACAGCGATACGGAGTGGAATAGCCGACTTGCGACACAATCACCGGGGAGTAAATGTACAGTCGGTTGAACCACAGGAAATTGCATAATTAAAAAAAATGAAAAACAAATTGAAAAACAAATGCAGTGCAATTAGGCCTACCAATGAAATATACATATTTTAATGCAGGCTCTCAGTACTGAATTTTTTATCAATTTTTTTTTTGAATTATGCAAGTTCCTGTGGTTGAACGACGCATGTCTGAAAATGGACTTTAAGCTTTATTTTTTTTGGATAAAGTTCTATTGTTGCGTACGGCGAAGAAACGGTGGTATGGCATTTGTCGTTTTCACATCAAGCGAAGAGTACGTGTTTAACCACTTTTCACCGTCTTCCATATCCAACGACCACATGAGTACCAACACTCGAACGATCCTTTATCAATAATGTAATTTATCAAACTATGTTTACTTTATTCAGGAATGTAAATATGAAATATCGCTCAATATTTAGTTCACAGATATCGAACAATGCACTCAGTACGGTGGCATTTTGTGTATTTACTGAGGTTTTAAGAATACATATTCTCTACAACAAAACATGGAAACGTATAAAGCACAGTGCATACAGAATTCATTGAAAACGTGTTCAATAAGATTGATATTGTTCTACTACAACGAATGTTTGCTTGGATATCAAATAAAACCCACAAGAACCCCAGTCGAAACTGAACATGGTGTAAGAATTTAAACAGACCTTAAACGATTTAAAATCCGTGCAAAAGACTTGAAATCAACGTTTATTGGTTCGTTTAAAGATAATGCTAAATTCTGAATGTTTGAGCAGATTCAGTTTACACTGATAGGTCACACACGTACATAAATTTATTATCATTCAGTTATTACTATTTGTACCGCTAACGATCTATGGCACCGAAATCATTTAGATAATAAAAATATACAAAAATAAAACAAGTCTTGACCTTCAACAGCATTGACTTCTAGTGTAAGTTCGCATTAAACGAATCATAATACACATCGCTGGCTTAGAATTAGAAGGTCGTAAGTGACCTTATAAGACTAATGCATATTTGAAATATCACAAGGCGCTTCTTATTAGCCAATTACATGAAAATCGGAAGTGGTCAGTCCTATTGTTTTACCATAAGTAAAGAGAAGTTTTCAGACCGTTTGTACTTGGTTTTTCAAAATATTGATTTTGTACTTACGGCCTTCTAATTCTAAGCCAGCGGATGGAAGACATGCAGTGCCCAGAAGTGAGCGTACGAACCGGACACAAGGGCTCGAATCTCTTAAGTACGATAATAGCATTTACTCATGCACATTGAGAACGAAGAAACTATGTAGGTTATCTATTTAATTTTAGAATTTTTAAATAATTTTTGTAATTTCAATTCTGCCACAATTTGTCATTGTGTGACCATATGCTGCTTCATGTACTAGCCTACTAGTATACATATATTTCCTCGATAGCCTAGTGGTTGAGCGTTCGCTTCGAGTGCTTGAGGTCTCGGTTCGATCCCTAGCCACGTCATACCAAAGACGAAATAAAAATGGTACCAGAAATTCCCTTGCTAGACGCTCAGCATATAAGGGCAACTGGCTTTTCTTCTCTCATACCCGCGTGGCGATGGATAACATCAGGAATGAGGTGTCGAGAGTGATTTATATAAGCTGGGAAAAACTTGTTTCACAATCGGCCTTAAATAAATTAATATAAACTTATTATAAACATATATTTAAAGCATGTTCTGCATTGTACATGAACGAGTGTTAATTTCCTAGCTTCTCGATCAATGGCATAATATAGTCCAATCGGTTGTATGACTTCATACGGTATTACCTTTTGTACATAAACTGTATTGTTTCAAATCAAGTTATCACAGAACATCGGGGAAAATTGCAGATATTACGATCCTATAGAATCCATAGAACATGTTTGAAATTTTGATCAGATACGTTTCACAAAACTACGAAATATACCCCAGTAATTATAGCTCGTAGTTTAAAAAGGTATATTGCTACGAAGGCTGTTATCAATTAATCGAATGCCATTGTTTTGTAGCTATATCTCTGACAATTTTAATCAATTCTGCTGTATACAAACTCCGATCATACTTGGTGTCTGTGCAATGAAAAAAAGCTCCCAATTACTAATACTAGTATATTCGTTGAACGGTTAGGTTGATTTGGATAGTATTATTATAGGCCTACCATATCGATGTCGGGTTTATACTACGTTTGAAGGCAGTATGTACGGTTGTCATGAGGTACATACCCGAGGCTTTTTATCGGATTTAGAACGGATTAAAGAACATTCGCATTAAATCGTATACCAAGTGTACAAGCAAAACTGCCAACGATTTGTGAACTTGGTACAAGTGTTTAAAATGAACTCCGTAAACTGTGTGAATTTAGATTGATAAATCATCGATATATTGTGTTATTTTATCAATTGTTTCAGTGTTTCGGTGGTTCGGTGTCATTGGAATATGTAGTGGGCCACCTACCGGTGTGGTGTGTGTGAATTTGAAAACAACTTGGGCACAATAAAACAGCACATATCATTGTGTTGATTCGTATTTGGTTCATAAACGAGTTATCATTATAATTGTTCGGTTAAATGTTTCATATGTTATGTGAAAGTTACCCGTAATGGGATAGGATGTATTAAATTGTGTTGATAACTATCGGATACTATTGTTTTGGACTTACCAGGTACGGGCGGCACAGAGACAGCCGGCCAACATGTCCGGGGAAACCGAGGAGTCGGAAAGGCCGTATACGGTCGGATCATTTCAGACAAAGTTGGATCAGTTTCATGAGTTGATGAAAGAGATAACGTTACAGGATGTGGAGGCGACACCCGAGGAGAAAAGACAGATGATAACAGGTTAGTATCACGTGATATCTAGTTGGTCACGTGGTTTTGAGTATTACACGAGAACACGTGCTCGTTGTAAAATTAGGCCACATAACCTCTAAAATCGATTGCCTCCCCACAAGGGCCAATCTTTGTCTCACGTGAATCGGGTGCATGACGATAATCAATGTGAGTCACTCCAAGAACTGGCTGTCTAACCAGTGTCTAGGAGAGTCACTCGAAAAACTAGATGCCTTTTGAGAGTCTTTGGGAGTCACATAAAGAATATGAAGCATGGCGAGAAACACGAGAAACTTGATGTATGTTGATAGCAATACTCAACAGGCATCAAGTGCTTCGTGTGACTCCCAAGAAGACTCCCAACTGGCATCCAATTCTCGATAGAGATGGTATCCCATACAATACCCATGCTAGATTCAACACTTAACAGGCCCTTCCCCAGAATTTTAAGCCGCTGGGGCAATGCTAGAATGGGTGCTAAAGGAGATTGACAAAAATGGCTAAACGGTTTTAGAAGAGAAAACTGCATCAATGAACATAATTTAAAGGTTAACTTTAAAAGCACTTCTTACACGTCATAATCTCCCAAATTACACAAAACTGACCAAAATACCTATAAACATATTAGCGATTTAAAGACACCATACTACTAGTAGGGTGTAAGGCGCTGGGGGGGGGGGGCATTTCTGACTTTAAGGCGCTGGGGTACCACAGGGCCTTCTGTCACTGAGGAAGGACCAGCTAAACGTTTCCTAATTTAAGTATACTTTACTACTAATTATAACTAACTATGTACCTCTTTACAAAAACCAGCACATGAGTCTTCAACTTCAACACTTTACTTTGCTTAAGTTAGTCAAATGTCGTTTTTCATGATTTTAAATACAAATGTACATAATACCCGTAGTATACATTCCAGTAATACTATTCATATGTAATTTATTAGGTAAGTAACGTTTATATACAGGGCAATAATTTCTAAACGTTGATGTTGCTTTGTAAACGTTAAGCTTCTCATTTATGAAACACGCTATGTCACCTTCACAATTGGTTATAATAGATTATTAGTGACAATACATAGTCTGACCTCGATTCTTACGTTGCTATTGACCAGGTATAGGCTACTCATCAATGATTTCAATGATTTTATGAGGAGTCCGTTATCCGTTATCACCAATTAGTGTCTATACTCGCAAGTCCAAAATCGCAACTGTTAAGTTATAACTTCACTGGACTATTTTCTGAGTTCCTAGCTCGATTCCCTTA
Organism: Spisula solida; assembly: GCA_947247005.1. Classification (NCBI taxonomy): domain Eukaryota; kingdom Metazoa; phylum Mollusca; class Bivalvia; order Venerida; family Mactridae; genus Spisula; species Spisula solida. The sequence continues at coordinate 44,151,675 of OX365945.1, read as the reverse complement.
TAATTTCTTTTTTCTAAACATGTATACAGATGGTTATTCTAAAGCTTTGATATATTGTTTTAAGTATTATTCGGTACGAGTCTTTGCTATATATATAAGTTGATGAAGAGATGTTTGTTTATTCTGCAAGTAGTATAATTATGATATTTAGCACATGTTTCCAGTCACAGCTGTTGTGCGTCTACTTGAAGATTTGGAGCTTATAAATAAATGGTGATAGGGGCCGACTAAAATTCCACCCGGATGTTTGCTGTGTATGTGAGGAAGCTGTCCAGCTGGCTTGTGTAAAATTCAAGGACCACTTCAAGTGTTTGCTTATGTCTAAACTAATGCAAGATTCATTGCCATTGCTCCTGTATTCCTACATCAAACCAGCTGGAAGGAAGGCTACCTGGCCCTGGCTAATTGTCACTCTAAGGAACACACACTCGTATGTCTGCTATCAATATATGTCTACCGTAAACTGCGGGAATGATATTTGAAATACCACGAGTTTGCCTTTATTGCAAGCTACCCAATATAAAGTTATGAACGCATTGAATGAATGCGATGTAAATGCATTCAATGAATGTTGATATCTTTCACCGTCGCATGTCATTTCAATACATATTCATACGTATAAATTAAAGGCCAACCGTTGAGAAAGTAATATTACTTTAATCATCTTATTGCCTTTATTGATGTTGATAAACTCATGCATGCTAGCCAATAAAGACTTTAAAGTAGACTTGAAAAGATCATGTGGGTATATAAACTAATAAACTATACCTTCACTTCGTATCAATATTTTCAAATTTCATCACATATATCGAAGCTAATAAAGTCACTAACAAGTATGTCAATACGGTGTACTGAGAGATAATTTATCATTCAATACGTCTCATTCGAATGGTTGTAATGAAATGTTTGGTTTTGAATAATGTAATATAATATTTACGGATTTATTTACGGACTTTTATCCATAGGGAATATGTTTGTCATTTGGCTTCACAAATCGCATACACTTACTAAGTTTGAAATGGCATGTCATAAATTTAGACTATTTGCGTATACCAACGGCGACGTGTCTCAAAATACATCGATTTCAGTAAACGAATTAAAAACGACTAAGAATGTCATTTTAAAGCGACGACGGCTCAGTACGTGGTTACGCACTGGGCAGTCAATTCAGAGGTCGTTGGTTCAATCCCTAGGGTGAAAACGGGACATTTCTTAAATTCTATGCGTAGTATGTCCGTCGTATATCTGACAGTGTGGACTGTAATTTAAAGTATCTGGTTAAAGGTGCCGGGAAGCTGTGTATCGGTGCTATACACCGGGTACATTATAGACTGTCTATTCGAAATAAGAGCTAAGAACACACCTGCAGCGCCGCTCATGCCTGTATATAATGTCTCTCTCGCCCATCTCATCTCAAATCCCACCTGTGGGACTTTCTCTCAGGTCAGATCGTGCTGTATCTGCACATGTAGAGGATGCACCTGTACCCCTGTGGCTGCAACACTATATTATAGCGAATTTGAACGTGTATAGCATGAAAAGAGACTTTATGAGTCTGGTATTACATATTCACTGTATTGTTTGGTATTCGCAAATAGTCTAAATTAATGGTGCATTTTGTTCGTGAAATTGTATTTGCATTTCCCTGATTGCTTTACTGTAATTGTTTGCATCCAAAAACACGTTAATTTGATATCTTATCGTATTTACAAATTTGAGTTAACAAAATGGTGTTCCGATCTGGTTTATTTTGTTCTGTAAATATCGATGGAATAAATATGAAAACGTCATGATTGATATACATATATTAATCTTTTATGCATATTTGATTTTGACAAATAGGCCCGTTTGGCAGGGCGTTTAACGCTTTTATTATACTTAACTTGTAACACGTTACTTGTACGACATTGAATACATAATTATGCAACACGTTAATACTCACTCACTCACTCACTCACTCACTCACTCACTCACTCACTCACTCACTCACTCACTCACTCACTCACTCACTCACTCACTCACTCACTCACTCACTCACTCACTCACTCACTCACTCACTCACTCACTCACTCACTCACTCACTCACTCACTCACTCACTCACTCACTCACTCACTCACTCACTCACTCACTCACTCACTCACTCACTCACTCACTCACTCACTCACTCACTCACTCACTCACTCACTCACTCACTCACTCACTCACTCACTCACTCACTCACTCACTCACTCACTCACTCACTCACTCACTCACTCACTCACTCACTCACTCACTCACTCACTCACTCACTCACTCACTCACTCACTCACTCACTCACTCACTCACTCACTCACTCACTCACTCACTCACTCACTCACTGAACAACATACTTTCAATATGTTTACTATGACTCTTGAAAATGTTTGTTCTGTGACAAATTCGTGAAAGTTGGGTGATTTTTAAGCCAAACAGAAGGTAATCAACGAAACACTCAATAAAGAAAATATGTACGCTGCTTTAAGCCAATGTGTTTGGCATTATTCATATGTTTTACTCTGAGTAATTTGGGCTTTGTGGATTCGAGCATTGGTCGTTTTAAATCACCGGTGACTAGTAAATGTAAAATTACCGAAATTATTGCACCAATAAGTACAATTACCGCTGTCAGTTTGTGTATGAAATAACCATAAATGGCTTCGAAAATCACTTACTACGCGGTGAAAAATGATAAATAATATGACTGACATGCGGATTATGTTTCATATAATTATGTACTTTCAACAAGCTTATAACCTGCCGCTATTTATCAATATTTTGTGATTCTACGAGGCATAGGAGACATTTGTGTTTAAAGAATTTCAATTAAACACAGCGCTGGGTCGATTTCCAATGCACCTTGGGTAGGACAACAATAAAATGTAAATAAAGTTGCCCATAAATTATCTCCCTACAGTAATGGAATTTATTGATCCGCGGTAAAAATAGACAAATAAATATTCTACGTCATTTTTGGGGAAATGATTGAATTGATTTTAATGTCAACAATAGGTTGTGGCCTGTCTTGTGAGGTTATCGAAGTCCTGTAAGTGGCAATCATGCAGTCTGCTCCTCTCTAAATGCCCTTGTAGTCAAACTTTTCGATCACAAGTTACGATCGAAAACTTATGTTAGGAGATACCAATATATTTTACAATTGATTTACGAAAAAAATGTAACATACACATTAATTGAAGCCCTGGTATGTGGCGAATGTTGCGCTACTGCCATGAGCAGATGGGACAACCACGGAAATGAAGCAAATTATGAAAATATTTTCCGGTTGTTTATTTTCCAGAGAATCTTCGCTATGACCAATTCTGCGATGCTATACGTCAATTATTTGGTTCTGATATCAAGAATCAAGATCTTAAAGCCTTATACAGAAAGATCTCTACAAATCCTGATGCCAAAATTGATTGGAGTGAGGTAAGTTAACTTGTTCGATTTCTAGACCGAGTTTTGCGAAAGAAATCGTAGAAAATCGTTTGCGATGTTTGCCGTTTTCGAGTCGGTCTCACCTTTTTGACATTAAGTCACTACATTCAACACCCTTGTTACCCTGATAAAACAACATGATTGGATATTCCCAACATGATTGAAAAATGGCCGACATGAACAATGTGATAAGTGCATTGTTTTTGTAATATTTTCCATATAAACTATCCAGATTGTTTATTTCAATATTACATAATCAACATATGAAGAAAATGTACTATTTGCACTAAACAATTTGCACATAGGTACTATTTTTCACTATGTAAAGCTTAAAGAATGTGTGGATTTTGCATTTGAGAATGAGTTTTGTACTTAAAAACGTTGTAAAACTCATTTATTTTACTTTATGTAATGAATATCATTTGGGAAGTATTGGCAGTTGTATAAACTATGATTTGAACGTTTCAATTTTTTAAAATCTTAGATAAATTAACGCTCACCAACAATAATTCAAACATGTATAGTATTTTTTGGATACTGACCGACGTGATTGTTAAATTTATTAGGATACTGGCCAACATGATTGTGGATAAAAGCCAACATTACCAATTGAAATCTTGCCAATGGGATTCTCAAGGTACAAATAATTGTACATTAAAGAAGTGTGCTCATGAATTGTGGTAGCAGGTTTATGAGCATACCCGATGTAAGGGATTTCACACCTAGTCTATAGCACATGCTTTTAGGACATTTAATAATCAAAGCACTTAGAGTGCTGATGGGAGGCGATCTGGTTGCTGCTACTAAAGCTTAAACGACTTTACACGTTTAATGTTCGTTTTCTTACTGCCGATCTTGTATTGAATGTCTATATAGGCATATGTGACTATATAGGCATGTTGGGTATCTATATAATTGTAAAAAGGGGCATATTGATGTATATGTCATACGTGTATTGAATGCGTATATCAAAAAGGTCTGTGAAGTTGGCTCTTAGGTCGTACATCGACAGTCAGATGTTTACTTATTTTTATTTGAAATGAATAAACAGCTCTTAGCTCGTAGGTCGCAGCTCTTAGATCGTTAGTCGCAGCTCTTAGCTCGTAGGTCGCAGCTCTTAGCTCGTAGATGTGTACTCGTTGGTCGCAGGTCTTAGGTCGTTGGTCGCAGGTCTTAGGTCGTAGGTCGCAGCTCTTAGCTCGTAGGTCGCAACTCTTAGCTCGTAGGTCGCAGCTCTTAGCTCGTAGATGTGTACTCGTTGGTCGCAGCTCTTAGGTCGTTAGTCGCAGCTCTTAGGTCGTTAGTCGCAGCTCTTAGCTCGTTGGTCGCAGCTCTTAGATCGTTAGTCGCAGCTCTTAGCTCGTAGGTCACAGCTCTTAGCTCGTAGATGTGTACTGGTTGGTCGCAGGTATCAGGTCGTTGGTCCCAGCTCTTAGCTCGTCGGTCGCAGCTCTTAGCTCGTTGGTCGCAGCTCTTAGATCGTTAGTCGCAGCTCTTAGCTGGTAGGTCGCAGCTCTTAGCTCGTAGATGTCTTCTTGTTGGTCGCAGGTCTTAGGTCGTTGGTCCCAGCTCTAAGCTCGTAGGTCGCAGCTCTTAGCTCGTAGGTCGCAGCTCTTAGCTCGTAAGTCGCAGCTCTTAGCTCGTAGATGTGTACTCGTTGGTCGCAGCTCTTAGGTCGTTAGTCGCAGCTCTTAGGACGTTGGTCGCAGCTCTTAGCTCGTAGGTTGCAGCTCTTAGCTCGTAGATGTGTACTCGTTGGTCGCAGGTCTTAGGTCGTTGGTCGCATGTCTTAACTCGTAGGTTGCAGCTCTTAGCTCGTAGGTCGCAGCTCTTAGCTCGTCGGTCGCAGCTCTTAGATCGTTAGTCGCAGCTCTTAGCTCGTAGGTCGCAGCTCTTAGCTCATAGATGTGTACTTGTTGGTCGCAGGTCTTAGGTCGTTGGTCCCAGCTCTTAGCTCGTAGGTCGCAGCTCTTAGCTCGTAGGTCGCAGCTCTTAGCTCGTAAGTCGCAGCTTTTAGCTAGTAGATGTGTACTCGTTGGTCGCAGCTCTTATGTCGTTAGTCGCAGCTCTTAGGTCGTTGGTCGCAGCTCTTAGCTCGTAGGTTGCAGCTCTTAGCTCGTAGATGTGTACTCGTTGGTCGCAGGTCTTAGGTCGTTGGTCGCAGGTCTTAACTCGTAGGTCGCAGCTCTTAGCTCGTAGGTCGCAGCTCTTAGCTCGTAGATGTGTACTCGTTGGTCGCAGCTCTTAGCTGTGTACTCGTATTCAAAACCTGCTCTGAGTTTGTTATTGGACTTGACAAAAAAAACCTAAACGATAGGTGTTCATGTGAAAAACATTAATGTCGGGGGACTAGGTGTCCATGTGAAACTCTGATTGGTAGGGGACTAGCTTGCCTTGTGAAAAACCTAAATAGAAGGAGATTTAAATGGTAGGGGACTATGTGTCCTTAGGAAAACCCTAAATGATAGGATTTCATGTGAAAAACCTTCATTGTTGGGGACTAGGTGTCGATGTGAAAACCCTAAATAGTATGGGACTAGGTGACCCTGAGATGACCGGTGTCCAAGTAAAAAACTAAAATGGAAGGGGTCTAGGTGTCAATGTGAAAAATATGAATTGTCGGGGAATAGGTTGCCATGTGAAAAACCTAGGGGTTTTCCTACTGACACCTAGTCTCCTACCATTTAGGTTTTTGCTACGGACTCCTAGTCCTCTATCTTTTAGGGTTTTCACATGGACACATAGTCCCCTACCATTTAGGTTTTTCACAAGGACACATAGTCCCCTACACTTTTGGTTTTTCACATGGACACCTAGTCCTCAACCATGTAGGTTTTTCACATGAAAACTATCATTTAGGTTTTTCCTACGGACACCTGGTCCCCTACAATTTAGGTTATTCCTATGGACAACTAGTCCCGCAGCATGTAGGTATTTCACATGACAACCTATCATTCAGGTTTTTGCAACGGACACCTAATCCCCTACCATTAGGTTTTTACATGGACACCTAGTCCCTTCCCTCTTAGGTCATCTCATGGTCACCTAGTCCCATACCATTCAGGTTTTTCACATCGATACCTAGTCCCCAACCATGTAGGTTTTTCAAAAAAACATATCATTTAGGTTTTTCCTACTGACACCTAGTCCCCTACCATTTAGGTTTTTCAAACGGACTCTTAGTCCCCTACCTTTTAGGTTTTTCATATGGACATCTAGTCCCCTACCATTTTGGTTTTCCACATGGACACCTAGTCCCCTACAATTGTGGTTTTTTACATGGACACCTAGTCCCAACCATGTAGGTTTTTCACATGAAAACCTATCATTTAGGTTTTTCCTACAGACACCTGGTCCCCTACAATTTAGGTATTTCCTATGGGCACCTAGTCCCCAAGCATGTAGGTTTTTCACATGACAACCTACCATTTAGGTTTTTACATGGACACCTAGTCCCCTCCCATTTAGGTCATCTCATGGTCACCTAGTCTCATACAATTCAGGTTTTTCACATCGACACCTAGTCCCCAACCCTGTTGACTTTTCAAAAGAAAACCTATCATTAGGTTTTTCCTACTAACACCTAGTCCCCTACCATTTATGTTTTTCCTACGGACTCCTAGTCCCCTACCTATTAGTTTTTTAACATGGACACTTAGTCCCTTACCATTTAGGTTTTTCACATGGACACCTAGTCCCCTACCATGTAGGTTTTTCACATGAAAACCGACCATTAAGGGATTTCCTACGGACGCAAGGTCCCCTACCATTAAGGCTTTTCACATGGCAACCCATTCCCCGAAAATTAAGATTTTTCACAAGACCACAAAGACCCCTAAAATTTTGGTTTGTCCACATGGACACCTAGTCCTAAACCATGTAGGTTTATCACATGAAATCCTATAATTTAGGTTTTTCCTACGGACACATAGTCCCCTACCATTTAAATCCCCTTCTATTTAGGATTTTCACAAGGCAAGCTAGTCCCCTACCAATCAGGGTTTTCACATGGACACCAAGTCCCCCGACATTAATGTTTTTCACATGAACACCTATCGTTTAGGTTTTTTTTGTCAAGTCCAATAACAAACTCAGAGCAGGTTTGGAATACGAGTACACAGCTAAGAGCTGCGACCAACGAGTACACATCTACGAGCTAAGAGCTGCGACCTACGAGCTAAGAGTTACCACCTACGAGCTAAGAGCTGCGACCTACGAACTAACAGCTGGGACCAACGACCTAAGACCTGCGACCAACGAGGACACATCTACGAGCTAAGAGCTGCGACTAACGACCTAAGAGCTGCGACCAACGAGTACACATCTACGAGCTAAGAGCTGTGACCTACGAGCTAAGAGCTGCGACCTGCGACCAAAGAGTACAATTCTTCGAGCTAAGAGCTGCGACCTACGAGCTAAGAGCTGCGACCAACGATCTAAGAGCTGCGACGCTGCGACCTACGAGCTAAGAGCTGGGACCAACGACCTAAGAGCTACGACTAACGATCTAAGAGCTGCGACCAACGAGTACACATCTACGAGCTAAGAGCTGCGACCTACGAGCTAAGAGCTGCGACATACGAGCTAAGAGCTGGGACCAACGACCTAAGACCTGCGACCAACGAGTACACATCTACGAGCTAAGAGCTGCGACCTACGAGCTAAGAGCTGCGACTAACGATCTAAGAGCTGCGACCAACGAGCTAAGAGCTGTTTATTCATTTCAAATAAAAATGAGTAAACATCTGACTGTCGATGTACGACCTAAGAGCCAACTTCACAGACCTATATCAAAAGTGGCTTTAAAATAATACTACGCGCCTATTTATCAGATTCTACAGTACCGTCTTGTAATCACTTCCATCACAGCGTGAGACATCTCTAGAAAGCGGCTAGTATAGCCACACCATATGATTGCATAACATGATTATATACGATTCATTGATAAAACCATCACGTGGCCCTGGTCTGAAGTTTCTAAAAATAGCTATACGGCTGGGACATTTGATGAACACGTCATTTTCATATTCTCCCCGGCTGAGTGATTATCTGCAAAAATATCGATTCAACGAACAGTTTCACAATAGTTGTTGATCGTAGAATAAACAATTGTTGCTGATTGAATTAAATAAGACTTAGTTAAAAATTTTAAGAAACATATGTTGCAGTATTGGGAATGTTGATAGTTTCTGGAACTACTTGAATGCGGATTCACATAGCAGCCTAAAGGCGTTCCAGGCTGCATTAAGAAATGGGCAATGGTAGTATAGAGAGGCTTACGCCTGTGTGTACAGACGATGTGCCATGCACAAAACCCAGGTCCCTAGCTTAAAGGTCAAGGTCACACTTAGAGGTCAAAGGTTAAAAGGCTCAAATAGGCATGTGATTCGTGTCCGCTCTGTAATTTTGTCATCTCCTATTGGATATTTATAATATTTGGTACAAATGTTCACCACATCAAGGTGATGTGCCATGTGCAAGACCCAGGTCCCTTACTTAAAGGGCAAGGTCACACGTAGAGATCAAAAGTTAAAATTCTCAAATAGGCATGTGATTCATGTCCGCTCTGTAACTATGTCATTTCTTATTGGATATTTATAACACTTGGTACAAATGTTCACCACATCGAGACGGCGTGTTATGCGCAAGACCTAGGTCCCTTGCTCAAAGGTAAAGGTCACACTTAGAGATCGAAGGTAAAAAGGCTCAAATAGGCATGTGATTCATGTCAGCTCTGTAACTATGTCATTTCTTATTTTATATTAATATTACTTGCCACAAATGTTCACATCACCAAGACGAGGTGACATGCGCAAAACCCAGGTCCCTAACGCAAAGGTCAAGGTCATACTTAGAGGTTTAAAGTTAAAAGGCACAAGTATGCTTCTGGTCTGCTTTTTGTTATTTCGTTCTGGATTTTAAAATTACTTGGTTACATTCGCATTTACATCCTGACTCAAATGTAAAGGTCACACTTATGCACCTATCAATGTTTTCCCCCAGGAGGGGGTTGCGGGCTGACCCAGGGGAATTTGACATTTTTACTGTTTCAAAGTCTAAATTCCCGCCCTAGAGCAAGGGCAATTTGTCAAAATCCCCTCACTGGGAGATGCTTTACATACCCACCGGGATCAAAATTTCGGCCAGTGTCAAAATTTCCCTAGACTCGTCACCATTCTGTCTGTCAAATTCCCACCTATCGGGAACAGCCTTCTGTCAAAAGTCCCGTGTATGCCCGCCGCTCCCCCCCCCCCCTTGGGGAAAACATTGATAGGTACATTACAGACCCAGCTCTGGTCTGCTTTTAAATGTCACATTTAAGCAATTACAAACTTGTTTCAAGTTATTTCATTTGCATAGCTTTATACTTAGGTGTCTGATGACAGCTTTTAGCGGGGGCATCCGTGTCCTGTGGACATATTTCTAGTTAAATACTTTTTTCTGCTATATGTTGGTAAAATTCATAATAAGTCAAGACAGGTAAATTTAACACATGTATCTAAATGTGCAACATTCACCGGGAATAGGAACAGTGAATTATGGGGACCAGGCTAAACGCTGTGAGCATGTCTTGAGTGGTGCCAAATTGCATTTCTAATTTAAAAAAGGGGACACAATTTCAACATATATAGAGATATATGATAGAGTTGCCTATTCATGTGGAGGTCATGGCGTCATGATGGTGAGCAAAGTATCAAAGAGGTTAAAATTGTGTACATAAACTGTAAACTTTTGTATTTCTAAGTACTTACTTATTGCCCGTTATGCCCTCTAGCATGTAGGGCAGCAACTAAGTACATCAGTCCAAATGGGGCATAACATTCAACAACATGCTTGATAGAGTGCAGATGTTGTGGTCAAGACGGTTGACAAGTATGCATAGTATCACAGCAATATGAACATGCACTTAGATATAATAGGTTAATACCTTGAACGTAAACTTACAAATTTGCACGAAGTTGAAAAAAGGGACATATTTTCCAATAAATACTTCATAGAGTTATCTACTCCTACGTACGTGTTGGGGTCATCCCATTATTCTTCCAATAGTGAAGCTACATATTCAATTCGCACTGCAGTGCATCAATGAAAATTCAATATTGGTCAGTATCCACTTTAAAAGATAAATCATGTTGATCTTTATCCTCAAATCATGTTGGTTTTTATCCATTTTTCACACATGGGTTACTTTAAATAGTTATCACGTAGAAACGGCAAATGTAAATAACTTACTCTAAACTAAGTCTGATAGTGAAATGAATGAGCTGTATAAACAAAAGATCTTAACCCAAAATAAACAACAATATATATGTTTTATAGACTGTCAAATAAATCCAACACAAATTTTTCTAATTTTTTATCGTATTGTGTATCACATTCACAAACATACGGATAAATAGTTTTAGTTTCATGGAAGGAATGTACAAGTTTATCTTCATACAGCATCAGAAGGTGGTTAAACCCGTAGATTTTGAAGAATTGGTCGAAAATGCGATGAAAATGTAAACATACATCCGCCATTTTTCAATCATGTTGGGTATATCCAATCATGTTGTTTTATCAGGGTAACAAGGGTGTTCAATCAGCTAGCACGGTAGGACGGTCATCCGACAGACCCAAGTTCAAAATTAGACAAACCTCATACCGAACTATACGACGGACAAGAGTTTGACAGTGCTCAGAGTCTGATCAGGACGAGCCACTTAGAAAAATTGCATGCTGGGTCATTTGAATCAAATAGCTCCTTCCTGGGAAAAAATGATCGGCCCCCTCCTGAGAAACTTATGTCTGGATCTGCGCTTACATGTTACGTTACACCATGATATTGGTTATGTCTTCCACATGTGGAGAGGTTGTCAGTTACTTGTGGAAGTGCTCGTACAATCTATTGGAAGTAATTCTAGTAATTGAACCAAACAAACATTGTTTTAAGTCTCGCTGTCCAACAGGATTTCATTGTATGGAGACTACCCAGTCACATTATCCTGAAAACCGGTGATCCAGCAGATTGTCTAGAATTATCTACGCTGGGTGTCAAGTAAGGGGGATATAGCCTACCAGAAATATTTTAACACTGTTTATATGTCGCGTCATGGGATCGAGTCAGAGACCTCTGGTACAGCTGGTGATGATAATCTTGTATTTCTTCAGTTTTGCATTTGATAACCTTTATTGACTAATCGACTCCGTACGTCCATGTACATGTAGACTAAAATCTAGCTAGTCTATCAGGATTGATCGATTTTCGTTATTTTGATCTTTTTTTCGAAATATAGCCTATTAGCTTCGTTATATTTTGAGAATACGAATGAAAATATGGGTGAGCCAGGGACGATGATCTAGTCATTAATACATTCCTAATTGCCTATGTTGGCTTCTCGGTCGCTTGCACCGCCATTTAAACTAGGGCAGGTATTCACAAAGCATCTTAAGGGAACACTTAGAATTTTCTTAAAATCTTTAAAAAAAAATTTAAGTGTATCATGTCAGTCCAACAAGAAAATCAAGATTATCAATTTTTTACATTGTTTAGAAGCATCATGTAAAGAGCTACAATAATCACAAAGAAATTGTGGGTTATTCTTCGTTTCTTGGAATATATGAGTTACTCAATTTTTCAATTCAATTTCAACTTTAGGCAACATGAATATTTAAGTTTTCCCTTAAAACCTCGCCAGGCGTGTCTGGTACAGTGTCACTTCGGTCAAGCCAACGCCACACAAACAGGACACTTGCATTGCAATAATTAAAAACACCGAACTTTTTTAAACATATACAAGAATCATTTAAGCTTTCATGACGTCGGCGTTTTAGAAAAATAAAAAGCCATAATCCTTTTCTGTGACCTGACTCTGGTGGCCATTGTTATGTAACCACTTAACTTGTGTATGTATCAAGTATAATTATTCATATGTAGACCTTCTACCCACATGCCAGAATGAATTTAGGCTTATCCTTTACTTACTGAATTAAGACGGCTTTAAGTAATTTAAATGTATTTATCTGATTAAGTAGTTTACCATTTAGCCATGTTTAACCATTGATCGTTTGATAAAATTGTCATTATTGTCGAAAACATGTTTACAAAAGATATTAACCTATGTATAATATTGGGCTGTAACATTACGACGACTCCTTAAGAAGCTAAACTATATAGATCTACTTTAGTATAGTGTGTACAAATTAACATGATCCTCGACTTTTATGCATGAAAATAGTACAAGCGTCTTTAGTCTGGTTCACGTCCCGAAATCTTACATTACATTGGATATTGTACGATTTGGGACGGGAACCAGGCTAAAGCGTTTTCTGCAGAATAATTGTTTTATCAATTTCCACGCGGAAAGCCATGTCATCGTGTTTTGTTTATACTACACCTATCATTTGTACCCTCCGCCTATAAAACAAAAGTCGAAGGCAAAGAATACTATGTAGATTTTTGCCGAAGTTAAATAATATATATAGGCATTAAATCAACTGTTTAACTATGCCAATAGAAGTTCGAGGACCATGTTTATTTGTTCGCACTGCACTATTTGTATAATTGACTACTAGTATTTAAAAATAAAATTCTACATACAGGACTTTAAAAGTATTCAAAATGAACTTGTTGAATAATGCATTATACATGTATGTAGAAAATAATGATGCATTTATAACGGGCAATATCAAATGCGAATGTCTTTCCCAGTTCAGTTTCAATGTACATGTACTATATATAATGTACTGACGTCGCGTCACAAGTTGGAGCTATTTTACTATTACGGCGTTTCTATTTCTTGTAAAGTGATGGTATCATTGATTCGTCAGATAAATTTATAATGTTTTATATCATTTTAAAGAGAAACAAAATTCTTACAAAGTTGGTATTTTTTTCTTTTAAAATGCTTGAAAAGAAAGACGATAAATTCGTACGAAGGGTGCATGAAACGTACAAAATACGATGTAGAGATGTAACAATTTGTTTCAAGCAATTGAAGTAAAACCACCCTTACGCTAATACATTCGTGTCAAAAGACATCCATTAGTTTGCGTGTAAGTATGCAAAGAACGTACTAATGATGTCATTTACGTAAATTCGCATTTTGGAACGGGAAATTGAAAAAAAACGTTGTTTTCAAGAAACAAACTGTGTGTGTATGACGCGTATAGTTATACGAGGACACCATGGTTGGTATAGAAGGTCTATGGTTCTACCTACATGTCCACAAACCTCCAAACCAATGTTGGAAGGGGTACCTAGACCTTCCTCCATCAAAATAACTAGGGGTCACCAAGTTGTTATAATGATTTAAAGCTTCATTTAAATGAAATATCAAACCCATTTGATTCTCGATCTCTATATGATGTCGGTCTGGTCCCTTTTCGCTCGCTCTTGAAGAAATACATTATAAATAAGACACTAGCAAATAAATTGAAATGTAATACACCTATAATTGTGTACTTGTATATTGTATATTGCAGTGATTTGGTTACGTATAAACCAATGCAGAAAATGATATTCAGAAAATTTTGAACATGTGAACTAGAAGTGGTTTTGGTATTTTGAGCATGGTTATGAGTAGTATTGTCAAAAGGTTTAAAAACTTCCAAAAATAGGAAATTATTTTCATGATCAAATTTGATCTAGATCAGCTAATCCTTTGACATGTACCTTTTGTTAGAATGGCTACCCGGGTATATAATATTTTGTCAATTAATTATCATAACTTTAATTTTTTTCATTTCTAGCCACATATTTATTTTTATTTTGGGCTTGAATATGTTTGAGGGTGCAAAGGGAAATAATTCCATGAACAAACAGTAGACTGGTGAGTTGTCTCCTTTAATTAAAAAAGGGTCTGTACAGACAGACTAACCTTTTGTGTACGTATATACATGTAATAAATATTGTATCTTTCAGTTATTTGGTTACATACAAACCAGTGCTGAAGAAGCAGAAGAGATTATGGTCGGGGAGGAAGTCAGTATATTCACCGTCTCAAAGAGAAGACGTGTTGGAGAAGCGGCCGGTAAGAATCCCTTTTAAAATCAGTGAACTTCGTAATAATCATCCGCTCATACATCAGTTGTTCGTCAAGTTCCTTATGTGTATGAGGCCTGTTTCAAAGACATAATCTTAGCTAAGATTTGACTTTTGCATGTGATATTTTGAGCTATCTAAGACAGCTAGTACATCAGAGCAATGTAATGTGAAGTAAAATTATCATAAATAACTGTGTTATTAAGCTCTCAATAATATTATACGGAAAAGTCAAATTTAGATAGATACGTTTATGATCCGGGTCATAGGTTTAGACGAGAATGCATAAAGCCATGTACATGTACTACAGTGGGCTTGGTCCAAACCGCGTTTCAAAATGCGAGTGTCATAATATTGTTAGCGTTTTAATTTCGGAAAAACGCCGATATAGAACTTAGCTTTACTTTTTTGGGTCAGTTAGCCTACCCTAAAAGATTGTCTATCATTTAAAATAAAGAAAGTCCCTGCATACCCTACTGCCGTCGAAAATTGTATGGCCTTCCAAATGTATGCGCACAGAGAAGTTGCAAATAGCCTTAGACCTATAAGTGTTGCTTGCGGAAAAACAATACATAGTACATTAGTCACGTGACGACCTGCCTTCTAACGGGGACACTCACACTCAAGTAATCAAATTTCACCACACCACACCACACCACACCACACCACACCACACCACACCACACCACACCACACCACACCACACCACACCACACCACACCACACCACACCACACCACACCAACACCAACACCACACCACACCACACCACACCACACCACACCACACCACACCACACCACACCACACCACACCACACCACACCACACCACACCACACCATCCTTGCCTACTTTATCAAATAATTATGTAATAAAATTAAATTTTCCATCTTTAGGTGACAAGAAGAGGAGAGACACTGTGCAATGTTTGCGATATGTACCGTCACTGGACAGCTACATATCATGTTCCCAAAAAGGAGCACTAGCTTTGTGGTCAAGCAAGGTAATTATAACGTTTAGATTGATATAATTACCTCCCTTGTTTAAAATAACGCCATTTGCATTTACCACCGTCGTTTTGAGACTTCGTAATTTTTTAGTTATTTTAAACGTTAATTTGTGCGTGTGGCATTAGGAAAAGAATACAAGACTAGTCAAGTAACACCACTATTACATCTCATCATTTGAGGCTAGTTCTACGGTTTCTGTCATTAACATTTTGATTCGCGATCACACTTAGCCTGGAATGGTACGCGGACGGTACCAGTACGCGGATGTATAATTATTCGATTCTTATTATTTGTGCTGTTCTTATTTTCTCTACTTCATTGTATTTTCAGTTGAGACTGCAGGCGTGTATAGATATAAATGTAAGTAAAATAATATAGTTCTAATCAATTAGCACCTTCAGATAATAATTCCATGTCATCAATTTTGGGGGGAAATTGCATGGTTTAAAGATCTTTTCTACTTGTGCCTTGTAACCTTCCCTCATTTTTCAGTATGTTAAACATATGAAGTTGTTTTTTTATCTTCCCTCTGAAACACAAACAAATATAATACTCTACTGGTATATATTCTCCGATATTAACTAATTTAATCAAAGACCTAAATATACATATTTAGATCTTTGCCTTAATCAAGTATTAACTTTTTACTGATAATTATAGTCATAATTTTGCCAACATGATTTGTTCAATTTTGTGTATAAATATTCAGGTTCTTTAAATACAGACTATGTTGACTTCACAATTGACAGTTTACCTTATATTGTAATTCCCTTTAATGTTCCATAAAAGGAATGTCATTAAATGTGTTAAATCATGGTCATTACTGCCTTCAAAGTATTTTTTCTTCCAAGCAACTCAAAACACATACATACATTTTCAGGAGTTTTATTAATAAGGATTGTGCAAAGTGGACAAAAGATCAGCCTCTGCTGCACATCCCTTATTTTTAGATGTAATATTATTAGATCAGAACTAATTTTAGGCAAATGGCTACAATACTTGTACTGTCCTTGCCTGTCTACTATTTTGAAATATTGTGTTCAATTTGATTACAAATTTACCATGTCTAAAATTCTTCTTGTCTGAAATGTCATCCTAGGTTTCGAATGCAACACTTTGAAAGGGAAAAAAAGACTAACCAAGGCCTAGACAATAACTATTTTGGCCACTGGTCCGACAGGGCAAAAGCGCCTAATTTGTAAATAAGACAGTTACTGGTCCTCCAGAATTTTCACTGGTCCTTCTGGATTTTCACTGGTCTCAGACCAGTGGACCAGTGTTAGTGTCGAGCCCTGTAACCAACTTTATTTCTCATCCATTCAAATTCTGTGCAATACTAATCTAGTTTCATAACTTCTAGGTCATTTTCTTTTATGAGGAGTTTGAACTTGTCCTGAGTAATTTTGTTTCTCTCAGTGATGCCACAGCCGAGAAAATTTACAAATCTATTGAATTTCATTAGGCACTGATGGTCTGAAATCTGTTATGGTGTTTTATTGTCCTGAGAGTGTGTGAATTTGCATATATCAATGGAAAGATTCTCATTACTTTCAATTTTGTGTAATCTCACATTTTCATTTTACTCTGTTATTTTCTTAGATTTGAATTATATTATCCCCACCTTCCCATGTACATGTACAGTAAAACCTCACTTAAAGACCATATCGTTCAAAACAAGATCATCTCAAAATTGCAACTATTTTCTTGGGTCAATTTCACTGATTATGTTCTTTTATTAAAGGGACTGCCTCACATAATGGTGAATTACAAAAATAAATTAAAATTGTGAAATACTCGCAAGATTTTGGTATAGTTGCCTGTATATCCTATAAACAACCAATATGACATCTAAAATGACTTGATAAACTTCGGCATTTTGTAATTATTTAGTATTGTTTCATTAAATTTCTATAGGGTATTCTGATTTAGTAATACCCTATAGAATTAACACTACTATTACTTAAATTGCCTGATGAAAACGAATCAAAAACGAACCAAATACCTCACTGATGTTTACGCTGTAGTTTGTTGATGTTACCCTTCGATCACATGTGAATTACATAATTCACAAAGCATGTTGGAAGGAAACTTAGCGCTTTTAAAAAAAAAACATACTCAGTGGGTGATATCGAGAGTGGTCAAAATTGTTTATTTGCACCAAATCTTTCATAAAGCAACCGTTAGTGGCTTTCTATTACATCAATACTTGGTTAGGTTGGAAAATCACGATACAAATTTTTTAGCCCAATCTGTGAGGCAGCACCTTTAAATTTAACTTCAAAAATTGCAAATCAAGACCAACTACTGAGACTTATTTTGAAAACTCCTATGGGTGGTATAATTATTGAGGTTTTTTGTCTTGTAACTACATGTATGAAACTGTTTGAAACTGTATTTTGCAATTCATCATTAATAATATTTAATGAGTTAGATTTATCTATCCTGTATTGGAATTAGGAAATTGAATTTTCAAATGCATACATGTACTTAATGATTGTAATGTTTGATAATGTTGTGATTTTTTTAATTTTATGACATTTTTTATGTGGCAAACTTGACCCTCTTAATTCAGTAACTGTTAGTGATATTATAAAGTACATGAATTTTTTTTTTTTCTTTTTCTATTTTTTATGACTTTTTTGTACATGTAGTAATAAATTATTATAATTAACACATATTTCTTATTATTCATGCTTGAATGATTATTGTATTAAAATCTGATCGATTATACCAATTAATGTTAGATTGGTCCAAGGTTGTTTCGGGTAAGTATTCACTGTCATTGATGAAACTAACAAGATTTCCTGTTTCCATGCTTTGATTGTATTACAACTGTGTATTGAACAATGATCTAACACTTGAGTCAATCATTTTGATCTAATATTAGCTTAATCAGCGATTTTTTCTTCAAAATTTGTATAAATTAAAACGATTGCATCATCATCATGTTGTAAACATTTACCTTATTTGGAATAGATGTTTTATTATCTTCTAAATCTATGCCAACTATATTCATGACGTCAATGTATACATAATCCCTTTGGTGCAACAAGGTTGTATTTCACTTTATACTATACAGTAAGATGCAACCTTATTGCGCCAAAGGGACGACATTTGTAACATGTTTCTGTGCATAAATGTGCATTTGTAACGTTTTACAGATAAATTAAAAGGAAAATTACTGCATTTGCGTTGATAATATATGTTGGGTTGTAATAATTACCTCTCGATACTTGTGTTAAAAAAATAGTGCCCTCTTTCACTCAACCTTGCAGTCTCAAGAATTGCGGCATTACACAAGCAAATCAAGGTCATACAGCCCAATTGATCCACACAATTTTGTATGTATCACATGGGTTCCACTAGCTTCTGGCTAAATTTTACCATGCAAAATAGCCATGCGTCAAGAAACTTCAAGGGTCAAACCCTACTCCTTTAAAGTCTAATGGAACCCCTGTATCATATCATTTATTTATCCCTTTCACAGAGGAGATGAAAATGAAGGGCTCAAGTGTTAGTGCCTTAGTGGAATATAGTTAAAATCCATATCAGAACAGATACAATATGATATGATATTTGGGTGTTTGGTTGGTCTTTCAATGTTCTATACTAAGCTGTTTGTTGTTTGTGTTCTTGTGAAACTACTCTGTTATAATGATCAATATCTACATCCAAGTTGATTTGTAGATACTGTATTTATGTTTATAAATGTTTCAACAAAGGCACACTTTCTGTGTGTTAACTAATTCCTGCCTAGGTATGCTTAGAAGCTTGAGGTATATTATTGAATGCCGTCTATAAGTCAAATTCTTCACAAGAATATGGTGACAAAATTGACTACATACAATGTATATAACGGTTAATTGTCATGGCGTGATATGAATTGTGCCGAGAATTTATCTTAATATTGTATAATTCTTGTATACGGCTAGAGTTGTGTAACACAGGCTATTAAGATCACCTGCCACTAGGACTGTATACTTCAGTAACATACATGTCATGTACGTTGCTTATAACAGTCGGCCAATAATGTAGTATCAGATACACTGCCTCTGTAGCCACCTATATATAGCAGTATAATATGTGCTTTGAGTACAGTGCCAGGAGGTCAGGGGTTGCTCCTTGCACCTAATTGTACACATGACATACTGAAGTTTCAAAATAAGGTACCAGTGCCATGGCCCTCTACATTAACCGGGGAAACTAGCCCATGGAGATACTCACATCGAAACCATCAGGAATGAGGTGTTGAGAATGATTAATATTTGTCCAGGAACTTGTTTATTAGTCAACAATCATGATCTTGAGGATCTCATGGAAGATTGCCATTTAATTTAATTGTCAAATGAGTTTCCTCGTAAAATAAAGTCTTTATTATTATTATTATTATATATTTTTGCATTTTATGCAATATCATTAAAGAATTACAAAACTAAATTTGCAGTATGATACTGATACAGCATTGATACCAGACACTTTTTAAGTACAATGTCTCTATATATGTTACAGGGAAGACGCTTAATTCCGCCTTATACATGATATGAAACCATATACAGTTTGTAAAATGATGTAATAGGACATTCATGATTGAAATCTAAAATCTTGCTGGCTGTTTTGAGGCATCAGTTGATGAAATTATGAAGACGAATAAATGTTTATACTTTATTAGTTGTGTCTTCATGAACCAATAGAGTAGCTAGCTTCTAAATGCTAGACTGAATACTTTCTGTGACTTATCTATCAAAAACAACATCAATTAGATAAAAAGTTCCCCAGAGAAAGAAAATAACACATTGGTGCTGGTTTCCTCCATTATATATTGGGAACTCTTCATTTAGAAGGTTTAGGAACTCTTCTATCCAGAAGTTATAGGAACTCTTCATTTCGAAGGCCTAGGAACTCTTCAATCAAGGAGTTACAGGAACTGTGCATTTTCACATTCTTTACAATCATTAGCAAGTCAGACTGACTTTCATCGTTGCCTAGCGGGGACAAAACATCTCTATTTATTATCACATGGCTTGTCTAATACATTTTTGTGTGTTAGAAGAATTAATATTAGAGCTCTTCAATTCTAGAGTCTTGGGAGCTCTTCAATAAGAGAGTTAGTGGGCTCTTCAATCAATTTTTGAGACGAAGGAAGCTCTTTATACAAGGAGATACATTTTATGTTGTAATTAAGTAAGTATCGCAATTACAGAAAGAAAATTAAAACTAAAAGTCAAGCAGCTGCTCTGTGACATGAGAAAGCCCTTTAACTGTAGTATCATGGATGTCCGAACACCATTGGAAATGACAATACCAGTTCATACATTTCGCTGACTTAGAATGAGAAGGTCGTAAGTACAAAATCGATATTTTGAGAAAACAAGAACAAACTGTCTGAAAACTGCTCTTTACTTATGGTAAAACAAGCTTTTTCAACTTCGGTTTGGTCAACATGACTTGTTCCGATTTTCATGAAAATAGGCTGATATTAAGGAGTGCCTAAGTGTGCTGCAGATTTCAAATATGCATGAGTCTTATAAGGTCGTATTAGTAACACTTACGACCTAATCATTCTAAGCCAGTGATTTATAGTACTCCCAGCTGCAAAGTATATGGGGAGTATTATATTGAAGTCATGCTTGGGGTTGGTTGAGTGGCTGGTTGGTTTGTCAGACATTCTGTTGGTTCGTCCATTCAAATTTTGTCTTGATTATTTCTCAATAACCATCGGCCAATTTAATGAAAACTTTGCATGGCTCATCTACACCAAGCCTACATTTAAGAGAATTTAATATATCACCATACAATGGACAGATCATGCAATTTTGAGGATCAAGATATTGCCCTTTGTTTTTTCCCGCTTAAATTTTTTGTCCTCACTATATCTTGGTAAATATTTGTCAGATTTCAATGAAATTTTACATAACTCATTGACACTTAAAGCCTAATAAGCCTAAACGTGTACTTGTTACTTTAACATTTAGATATTTTTAATGCTGTTTAGATTTTTGCTCTATTGCAATTTTGTCAATATTGAAAGTCTGGTTTTCATAGAATTTCCCTGATTTTTGTTCAAGTTTTTTGTGCTGATTCTCATCCATGATTTAACAGAAATAATCGCAAGCAAGCTCCATTGATTATTGATATTCTGTTGTGACTGGATGAAAGCTCGAGGTGAAATCCTAAATGCCATATGCTCATGGAAAAAAATTGAATGCAAATAATTTGACAGAAAAAAAATCAGTCGGTGATTAATGGGGGCTCACCATGGCTCTGTTCATGAAATGCCTAATCTAATATGAATATGGTATGAACATTATTTGATTGTCAGTTGAAACATGTCTGGAGAGCAGAATGATCTTTAAAACTGTGATATGATGTCTGGTGGGCAGAATGATCTTTAAAACTGTGTTTGATGACTGGTGGGCAGAATGATCTTTAAAACTGTGTTTGATGACTGGTGGGCAAAATGATCTTTAAAACTGTGTTTGATGACTGGTGGCAAAATGATCTTTAAAACTGTGTTTGATGCCTGGTGGGCAAAATGATCTTTAAAACTGTTTGATGTCTGGTGGGCAAAATGATCTTTAAAACTGTGATATGATGTCTGATGGGCAGAATGATCTTTAACACTGTGATACGATGTCTGGTGGGCAAAATGATCTTTAACACTGTGATAAGTTGACTGGTGGGCAGAATGATCTTTAACACT
Organism: Spisula solida; assembly: GCA_947247005.1. Taxonomy (NCBI): domain Eukaryota; kingdom Metazoa; phylum Mollusca; class Bivalvia; order Venerida; family Mactridae; genus Spisula; species Spisula solida. The sequence goes on along the minus strand of OX365945.1, from coordinate 44,129,489 downwards.
GTGATAAGTTGACTGGTGGGCAGAATGATCTTTAAAACTGTGTTTGATGTTTGGTGGGCAAAATGATCTTTAAAACTGTGATATGATGTCTGGTGGGCAGAATGATCTTTAAAACTGTGATATGATGTCTGATGGGCAGAATGATCTTTAACACTGTGATACGATGTCTGGTGGGCAAAATGATCTTTAACACTGTGATAAGTTGACTGGTGGGCAGAATGATCTTTAACACTGTGATAAGTTGACTGGTGGGCAGAATGATCTTTAAAACTGTGTTTGATGTTTGGTGGGCAAAATGATCTTTAAAACTGTGATATGATGTCTGGTGGGCAGAATGATCTTTAAAACTGTGTTTGATGACTGGTGGGCAGAATGATCTTTAACACTGTGATATGATGTCTGGTGGGCAGAATGATCTTTAAAACTGTGATAAGTTGAAGGGTGGGCAGAATGATCTTAAACACTGTGATATGATGTCTGGTGGGCAGAATGATTTTTAAAACTGTGATAGGATGTCTGGTGGGCAAAATGATCTTTAAAACTGTGATATGATGTATGCATGGTGGGCAGATTTATCGATTGCTGAGAATTTATGTGTTATATTTAAGTCTGCCTATTTTAGACTTGATAAAAATGTGAGAGCTATAAATTTCTCTCCTAAGCCTTCAAGATTAATTTGTAGCAATTTTATATACTTTATGATGTAGTAAATTACTAGCATTTATCATATACTTTTGCAATCCCTAAGGTATGGGTATCTAAAAATTACAGTACAACATCTCCAGAGTGGCCTCTGCAGAACAACAACCTCTGTATAACAACACCTACAAAAATACCTAAAGCTGATATTTACTTTAAATCTATCATCCGTAGATCAACAACCTCTGTACAATGGCCAATATTTACAGCTCCTAAAGTCAGAGCTACAGATAAGGTTTTAGTCAATTGGGTATTTTACCCCCCAGTTTCAATTTTGATTGGGTTTTGACAAATTTTAATTGGGAATTTAATAAAACTTAAAGGGTAAATAAGCTTTTATGTACTATTTTTCACTGTAATACCCTTTTCTATTTGGGTATGTCAGATCATCGTTGCTTTTTCTTACTCCCTCCTCTCAAAATCAATTGGGTTTTTAGGAAAATTAATTGGGTAATTACCCCAATACGCAGCTTATCTGTAGCTCTGTCCTAAAGGGTGTTGCTCTACAGAGGTTGTACTGTATATTTTATAATGTAATACATTACCAGTATTTTAATATCCTTAAGATATCGGAACAATGATTTATAACTGCTGTTCACTTTAAATATAAACCAACTGCACTCTTACTAACAAAGATAATAAGTTAATACATGTACAGTCAGATCTCGTTATAACGACATCCGATATACTGACAAATTCATTATACCGACATCAAATTTGGGGACAAAAGTATTAAAATGCTCTTTGTATCAATTCAGTATACCGACATATTCGTTATAACGACATTTTTCTTGGAAACAAACAGCGTCGTTGTATCGAGATCTGACTGTATATGAAATGGATTTAGTATACATTTTTTGTATATTATTTTTTGCTAAGTTAATGGAATTTTTTGTGGTTAATATTTTTGTATATTACATATTGTAGGAAGCAGCCTGGGTGACTGGATGTGATTATCTACCTAGTATACGACGAGCCTCGTGCTGCACGGAACGCAGCATCATAATCTGGGATAATAGATCAAAGGGCAAAAATCAGGTAAGTAACACAGATCACTTGTTTAGGATATGTCTAATTATGTCTGCTACGTATGGTGGGGGAGACTGATATATTGATTTTGGGCTGGATGTCTCTCTTTGTGAATAGATGTCATGGAGCTTAAATGCATCCCTTTGGCGCAAGAAGCTTGTATCTCTCTGTATAGTATATTGTGAGATACAACCTTGTTGCGCCAAAGGAACAAACTGTTATCCTTAACCATTGGTCAGGATTTCAATGTCACATGAATGCCATTGCTTAGTACCAAGCCGAGTTGTGCATAATGTCTCAGGAATTTTAGGTCAGATATTTTTGCAGGAGTTATTGCCCTTAGTGGGAGACATACATTTTTGTGTCACAAACCCTTCTAGTGTTTTATATTTCTCTCTTGTATTTATACTTGACCAAATAAGTACCATGGACAGAACTATCTGTTGTTTGGGCATTGACCTTAAACCTGTCTATTTGTCACGTTTATCTTAGAAAATTTGAAATCCAGTTTGGGTTATTCTTCAGAACACTGGCAAGGTGATCTTCAATTTAAATCACTTAATTGAACACAAATGTTGTTACTGTAACACAATATGTGAATTTTAATAGAATTAATTATAATAATATCAAAATGACCAAAAATTAGAATTATAAAAAAACTTGTTGAACAGTACTGTAACATATTTGCATGTTGTACCTACACAATTTTTTCGAATTATCATTACCTCGTAAATTTGCTGGTGTATCGTAACTTTCTTTGAAATGGAACCTTGTCGAGTTAATCTTGCCTTTTGAAGTTTTGATCTTTTACGAGATAGTTACTGTTATATTAATATTTATAACCCTCAAAACCTCCTAGCTTGTCACAAATCTGTGTCCCTATAATTCTCTTTGATGTATAACTTCCGTCTTTTAATTTGTTTAATTCAGTTGGACCACAAAATATTTTAGGCAAAAATTAAAAGTATAGCTCTAACTTGTGTAAATATTTCAGTCTATATACTGAATAAAAATATTGTGTCACCAAGTTATTGGCGAACTTTTCATGTACAATCACTTTGCTAACATCATCACAGAGAATGCAACATGAGCCAGTATGCTAAAATTGGATTTTCTGTGTGTCATTATATAAATAACACATAGCTTCGAGGGTGACAGTATATAAATAACACATAGCTTCGAGGGTGACAGTATATAAATAACACATAGCTTCGAGGGTGACAGAATATAAATAACACATAGCTTCGAGGGTGACAGTAAAAATGTCAGCCTGAGGAAAGTACTGTTACCCAAGGCCGAAGGCCAAGAGTAACGGTACTTTCCGAGGGCTGACATTTTTACTGTCACCCTCGAAGCTATGTGTTATTTATTTTATTACCCCAAACTTTTTTCAGCAATTATCTATCTACTGTAAACCAAGAAATTATTTTCCAGGATTAGAATATAACCTACATTATGAGCCAATGAAAACGCCGAATTTTGGCGGTTAAATGAAAATTTAATCATTAAAATTTTCTCTTCACAGACTTGACGTCATGCGTTTGGCGCTACTTTCTATCAGCCAATCAGAATGCAGAATGTTATATTCTAAGCCAGTTAGAACACATTAAGTAAATTTTAATGACTAAAAAGGACTCGCTTCGCTTCACTCGCTCTGCCCTTTTTAATAATTAAAATTTACTTAATATGTTTTAACTATAACTTGAAATAATTTGCTTGTTATCAGTTACCTGATAAGTACCTCAAATCATTTGATATTTTCTGATTCGAAGTACATTGTGCTTCAAACTAATTATTGTTTAACTGGATCTAATAACAACAACATTTTTACAAAAAAGTCTTTATTATTCCATGTGGATCGCATAATGTTCTAACGAAGATGATCAAATGGTCCGAACTTTGTAAAAAATGTATGTGTGTCAATTGTGTTCCATCCATGTATTTTGACTATCCATGTATTTAATTCTGTGACTTCATTTGTACATATATTTTTCAGCATGTGTTTGCTATCAAGCCATTCGACCATGCCCCACAGTGTATGGTCAGTGTACCTAAACCTGGGGCCATACATGAGGAAAGGATTATATTTGGGGATGACCAGGGATATCTGAACTTACTTACTGTGGCTGCTAAAGATCTTACCATGAAGAATTCTAAAGGTGGCGAGAAGAAACCTGTCAAAGATCAGAACATTCTTCATGTGATAGAACCAAACAGACTTACAGTGTAAGTTTTCCTAAAACCTAACTGACTTACAGTGGAACTTTCCTAGACCCTAACAGACTTACAGTGTAAGTTTTCCTAAAACCTAACTGACTTACAGTGTAACTTTCCTAGACCCTAACAGACTTACAGTGTAAGTTTCCTAGACCCTAACAGACTTACAGTGTAAGTTTCCTAGACCCTAACAGACTTACAGTGTACGTTTTCCTAAAACCTAACTGACTTACAGTGTAACTTTCCTAGACCCTAACAGACTTACAGTGTAAGTTTTCCTAAAACCTACTGACTTACAGTGTAACTTTCCTAGACCCTAACAGACTTACAGTGTAAGTTTCCTAGACCCTAACAGACTTACAGTGTAAGTTTCCTAGACCCTAACAGACTTACAGTGTAAGTTTTCCTAAAACCTAACTGACTTACAGTGTAACTTTCCTAGACCCTAACAGACTTACAGTGTAAGTTTCCTAGACCCTAACAGACTTACAGTGTAAGTTTTCCTAAAACCTAACTGACTTACAGTGTAAGTTTCCTAGAACCTAACCAACTTACAGTGTAAGTTTTCCTAGAACCTAACCGACTTACAGTGTAAGTTTTCCTAGAATCTAACAGACTTTAGTTTTTAAATTTTTCTTAAACCTAACTGACATACAGTGTAAGTTTTCCTAGGACCTAACTGACATACAGTGTAAGTTTTCCTAGGACCTAACTGACATACATTGTAAGTTTTCCTAGGACCTAACTGACATACAGTGTAAGTTTTCCTGGGACCTAACTGCATGACATACAGTGTAAGTTTTCCTTGGATCTAACTGATATACAGTGTAAAATTTCCTAGAATCTAACTGACTTTAGGTTTAAATTTTCCTAAAACCTAACCGACTTACAGTGCAAGTTTTCCTAGGACCTAACTGACATACAGTGTAAGTTTTCCTTGAAACTTAGTGTACTTAATCAGTGACTGGTTCCTTATTACAATAAATGTACTAATATTAATAAATCAATATGCTATAGATTTCAAAACCCAGTCAATGCATTACCATGTTGATAAATATTAGCTACAAGGAATTCAAGATTGGTGCAATATTTTGTAACAATATTTATACAATTTATCAATGTGAGGAATGATATGATTGGAACTTGTTTAACAGTGTATTTGTTTTAGAGATAAAAATTAATATGATCAATAGTTTCAACACTTGAACTTCTCCGAGACTGTTATATCAACATATTCGTCATATTGTACTGTTCGTCCCCAATACCAAGTAGTTAATATGTTTTATGTAAACACTTTTACAGGCCAATGGTGAGAAGAAAGGTTCACGATGATTGGGTAACGAGGGTAAGTGTTATATACAGACAAGTTAAACAAATATTTCTTGCAAATAAAGCTATCAGTATAAGAAATAACAAGCTTAAGCCTGATAGCTCCTTTTAGCTTTCAGTGGACAATGTCACATAGCCAGACAAGTTCAAACCCCTGATTATCTGGTTCCCTATTTCTACATGAGGGACTGGTTCAGGCACTTAATCAGAGACTGGTTCCATATTTCTGTGAATGGAAATCAGTTGCTTATTACAGGTTCCTTATTTCTGTGAATGGAAATCAGTGGCGGGTTCCCAAGTTCTGTGAATGGAAATCAGTGGCTGGTTCCCCATTTCTGTGAATGGAAATCAGTGGCGGGTTCCCAAGTTCTGTGAATGGAAATCAGTGGCTGGTTCCCCATTTCTGTGAATGGAAATCAGTGGCTGGTTCCCAAGTTCTGTGAATGGAAATCAGTGACTGGTTCCCCATTTCTGTGAATGGAAATCAGTGGCTGGTTCTCAGTTTATGTTAATTGAAATCAGTGGCTGGTTCCCAATTTCTGTTAATGGAAATTAGTGGCTGGTTCCCAATTTCTGTTAATGGAAATCAGTGGCTGGTTCCTATACTGTGTGAGTGATCCCTAAAGTTGAGTACTGGAATATCCAGGAAGCTGTTATCAAATCAGCTGATTGTATACGCAGGCAAATCTAATTGATCTTTTTTCTTATGGTCCATATTTTGAACATTGAGTAAGATTTCATTGAAATATCTGCTAATTATGATAACTTTTCCTAGTACCATGCTAGAGTTGTAATTGGAGGTTTAGAGAAAATAATGAGTTTGTAACTACATTGTACTTATTAGCTTGTTAAAATGAGCTACAAAAACCCTTATTTTTATCCAAAATCTGCCTTAAAAAAAGCGATGCTGAAGCAATTAAAGCTCCATTATTGACCATCCAAATCAGTACAACCTCCGTATAGCAACACCATTTCGGAGCTACAAACATTGCCCATTGTTTAAACGTTGTTGCACTGCAGAGGTTACATTTATAGTAAATATCGGTTTAGGGAAATTTTGAATGTGTTCTTTTCGGGGGGGGGGGGGGGGGGCTGCTCTACAGAGGCCCGCTGCTCTAGAGACCATGTTGCATTGTATATGGAATGTCATATTAACTCTAGTGATGATTACCATTATAGTATTTCTAACAATTACAGGTGAAATATTTCCCAGAACTCCATTGTTTTGCTTCCTGTTCACCGAGTAGTAAAACTTCCTTTGTGCTTGAAGAGATGGACAGACTTTATGACAACCAGTAAGTTTTTTTTCTGTATCAGTTTAATTTCCTGGAATATTATTAATTAATTGCTAGTTGTCATTTTGGCAAGAGACAAAAACTCGCTTAAAATTTCTTTAAAAAATCACGAAAATTACATAGAATCAAAGTACTGAAAGCTCAATCAAATGAAATTAATCTTTTTTCCAACACCATGTAGACAAAACTCCCTAAAGGTTTCTTTCATAATGAAGATAATTTCATGGTATCAAAGCACTGAAAGCTCATCAAAAAGAAATTAGTCTACTTTCTGAAATTCTGACACAATGTAGTACATGTACTTACTTACTGGCGGCTCGCTCTACTCAATCAAGCCTGTATTTATTCTGCGATGAAGGATGTGGTTCTTCTCAGATCACAATGTGTTAAATATTCTAAACATTGTGGCAGATTTCATTGAAATGTAGAATGAATTTTTCCTTATGCCATTCTATAGTTCTAATTGGAGATTTTGGTAAAAATAGGAGTTTAAAACTCCTATTTAGTGTGTTAAAAAAGATTCAATTAAAATGTCCCTTATTTGATCCCAAATTCTCATAAGATAGCCCTGCTGAGGCCAATCTACCTAATTGACAATCAAATTTATGGCATGTATGATAGTTCAGTTTGCTATAACTGTGCTGATGTCTATACTGTAAACCAATTTGCTTTTGCGAATACTAACTTTCGCGTTTTGCCGATTGTCGGCATATTTGCGACTACAAATTTTCGCGTTTGTTAGTTTCCCGCAATGTCTATATTAACGTTTTTAGCAACTTCACTTCGCGACATTCTATCTCTCGCGAACTCCGTGAAATTAAATAGTGTGAAATAATTTCTTGGTTAACAGTAGTTAAACATTTACCTTGTTTCTTACAGAGAATTACGAGGAGTGTCTGTGCATAAAGGTGTCAATGCCTTCGACTACTGTGCTAAAGCCAATATAATTGCCACGGGGGGAGTTGATAAAGTCATTCGTGTTTGGCATCCACATATATTCTCCAGGCCTACTGGTAAGTTTGGTATCTAGGGCATTAACTGACGCTGATGCCTCATTACTTCTGTCATTGTTATGTATATTAAGTTAGGGGGAAGGTGAAGATATGGTGGATATTCTGTCATTATTTTGATGTTATGCACCCAAAGGGATGAATATCAGAATAACAATTTGTGTCTGCACAGTTTTAAAAGAATATCCTTGGAATTTCATGAAACCTTAACTGAACGCTAAGCTCATGGTGAGGCATGTGTGTGCATGCATACCCTCTGAATTCAATGGCAGGTCTGCACTTGTTTGGTCAAAGTCACGGTGTCCCCATGTACCTGGATAGGTTACGGTTAAGGTCAAAGTCAATATCTCATAGCTCAAAGTCAAGTCTAGCACACCTAGCTTGTTCCAAGGTCTAATAATAGTATAAGTTCATCTTTGATTGAGGTCACAGTTTATTCCCTCTTTGTCAAGGTCAGTTATATTAATTAAGGTCACAGTTTATACCTTCTATGTCAAGTTTAGTTATATACATCAAGGTCACAGTTTATACTTTCTAGGTCAAGGTCAGTTATATACATCAAGGTCACAGTTTATACCTTCTATGTCAAGTTCAGTTATATACATCAAGGTCACAGTTTATACTTTCTATATCAAGGTCAGTTATATACATCAAGGTCACAGGTTATACTTTCTAGGTCAAGGTCAATTATATACATCAAGGTCACAGTTTATACCTTCTATGTCAAGGTCAGATCTATTCATCTTTGGTCAAGGTCACAATGAATATCTCTATGTCGAGGTCCGTTCAAAATGTGGGAGTATTCAATTTTTGCTGAAAAATTTGGCATTATACTTTAAAGTTAGTTCCTTCATTTACATTTGCCTATAACTTATGAGTCGAGTGATTATGTACAGATTTAGGTCTCATTGTGCCCCCAACTTTGATAAGGGGTTATATTGTTTTGCTCATGTCGGTTGGTCTGATGGTCAGACTGTCCAATAGGTTGGTAGACCAAATGGTTTTTGTTCAAAAACTCAAGAACACTTTGCCATAGGTTCTTCAAACTTTACATGTAGGTTGGTCATCAACAGTAGATGAGGTCAGTAGGTCAATGTCACTGTGACCTTTACCATTTCTGACTATATGGGAACATACATGTTTTACAAACATGTTTTGTTTTGTATTTAACACATTTTCTTAACATTTCAGGTAAACTATTAGGACATTTATTTACTATAGTTGATATATGCTGTAATGAAAGAGATCAACACATCATTAGTTTGTCCACTGCACGAGTATTTCGTGTGTGGGATATTCACACCCTTACAAGTTTGCAGGTTTGTTAAAGTTTGATATCTGTATTAACGTTAGTTTGGCACCTATCAGTGGAATTAATTTGTCAGCAAACATTCTTCAACATTTTGTTGTCGATGTATCTCCAAACGTAAACATTAAGTTATGGTCAAGACAATGTAAAAAATAACTCATTAACCTAGTGATAGAGTCTCGTTTCCAGTGCAGGAGGTCCTGTGTTTGACCTCATCACAGTGCACCATCACGTGGTCTATGAAGTCACATTTGGGTATAGCGTCTAGAAAAAAATCATCAACAAACCATCGATTCAACGTAGAAAAATCGTCATAAGTATTTTGTTACGCATATTTGTGAAATATCTTTAGTATGTTGCAAGTCCTTATATCAGTGCGGACCCCTGACAACCAAGAATATGTCCCTTTCTGCTTTAGTTTGAATGGAATACTGGCCAAATTGATCAAAATTTTCCAAATAGCTCTGGTTATGGCTACAAGCTGATTCAAGAACACCATAAAATCCCACTTTTCCTTGCTGGAGTCTTCAGATGGCTTCATACGTTGGTACATTATGTTACAGAACAGCTGCTGATTCATTATTTTGTACATTGGTGCCATTATTTTAAAGAAACAACGTGGATAAAATTGATGTTATAGCGGCAAGTTCTGAATGATATTCGTAACATTTTTCTACGTTGAATCGATGGTTTGTTGCTGATTTTTTTCTAGACACTATACCCAAATGTGACGTCATAGACCACTTGATTGTGCACCGTGCTCATGCTGTGTTGTACCAAAGGTGAAATAAAAATGGTACCATGCAGTAATAACCTCGCTAGATATTTGCATAAATTGGCGAACTGGCTTCTGTCTTTCTTCAGAATGAGGTGTTGAGAGTTATCTATATATTAAAGTTGTAAAAACTGCTTTCAGTATCAACCTTAAATAAAAAGTAAATTAGTATGAAGTAAAATATATCATGTGATTAAGTCAGCGCTGATCGTATTTACCTCCTTTGGTATTAGTACCGTGTAATTTCATACTGTAAAAAATAAAAAATTATTTTTCGGGGGATTAAATTTTCGTTATTTTGTGGTTGAACTCGAACATGAAATCTAATCCCCACCAAGAGTCAACCACCAAAATACGGAATGAGAGGCAGCCCAATTTAGATTCTGTAATCCACAAATTTACAACCCCTCAAAATTGCATTTCATCAGAATTCACAAAATTTACTACCCACAAAAATTAATGATTTTACAGCTACTGTAGTAACGTTTTATTGATTGACAGGTCAATTACTGAATGTACTAGTGATCTACAACAAGAAATTACATAAAATTCCCTCGAAATTATTCCCTAGATACTGTTCAACATTTGTTACTGTTTAATTACTTCAGGTCTTCACAGATAATGAAGAACGTCCTGGGGAGAAACGTATCTACTCAATGTTGTTTGACAATAAACATGAACGGTTGTTAACTGGTTCTAGTGTCATAGATTCCTGGCCTTTAACCAGAGCTGTACAGGATACTATGCAAGTACCTCATACTCACGACAGACCCCTCAGTCAGGTAAAGTTTGTTTCTATTAACAGCTTGGTAAGGTGGCCGAGTGGATAAAGCTCTCAACTTCTAATCCGGAAGTCTCTGGTTCGTATGCTGATCAGGGCACTAGAAATTTCAGAAACACTTCTCAGTGTTTGCCATCTACCTAGAGATGAACTGGTTAATTACCCAGATAGTCTCATGTTTATCAGTGCTTTACACCAGGCACGTTAAAGAACCAATGAGTCTATTTGGAAAGAGCTAGGTTAGGGCACTCTTTCCTCAAAGTCACAGGTCATTGGCCAATGTTGCAGGGAAACACCGATTGACCAAACACTTTCGACTGTCTCAGTTGATAGAAAGCAAACAAACAATTAACATTGACAGCCTTTTGAAAAGATCAAGTTTTATTGACTGCGTGACACTCAGGTCATTTTCATATTTTTTACTTAATTTTATGATTTTCAAGTAAAAATACCCATGATTTTCTGAATAAGTGACCCAATTGAACTAAAATCTTGAGGAATGAAATTTGAAATTTTCAAGGGTCAAAACCCCTACTTACAGGTCAAATGGATCCCTAGATTCATGACATGTGACTATTGACACTTTCAGCTTGTTTTTAACAAAGATTTGGGTCAAGTTGTGACAGTATGTACAGAATCTGTACTCAAAGTTTGGGAGATGGAGAGTGGAAAGCTTGTTTATACCATTACTGATGCACATAAAGGAAATATAGAGATTACTGCTTTAACATTAGACTCCTCAGGCTACAGACTAGCTAGCGGCGCATTTGATGGTAAGACGTTTACACTCATTTAAGGCCAACTTTTTTTAAATTTTACTGTTTTAAGGAGGGAATCAGAATGTAACGAGAGGCCCTTTTGGAGCCCTATTTCGTCTACCTGCTATAATACGATCAACCTATAGCTAGGGCTATAAAAGGGCCTCCTGTTGTTTTTTATGCCCCCGTATCGATAGATCGGGAGGCATATAGTGATTCACCTGTCCGTCCGTCCGTCCGTTCGTCCGTTCGTCCGTCCGTTCGTCCGTCCGTTCGTCCGTCCGTCCTGGTTAACCCAAATTGACCGTTTCTTCTAGCATCATTATGGCTTGCTACAAAGCTTCCAAACTTGCATGGATGTTGTATATGAACACTCTCCACACACCTGTATCACCTGACCCCATTTTGACCTTCACCTTGACCTAATTTTGGACTTAGACTGATTTATGGACAAGGCTTCCACAGGGGGCATAAGCGTTTATTGAACGCAGTCTTGTCTATTCCCTGCTCCACATAGCAAAATTTTCTCATAAACCTAAAAAGGAAACATATTTGCCTGATTGAGTCTTATAATCGGGGCATTGGATGGTACCGCTTTAACAGTTATTTCATTATGTCTTATAATCGGTGTTAATATTTAATTGACTGGTTCAGCATTCTGGTGAGTCGACAGAGACCAGTCTAACATGACAGACACTTTGTTTCTCAAGCTGTTTGTTTCTCAAGCTGTTAACTGATAGCTGCTTTTAGTTGTTGTCAAACTTATACTTGAATGGTGGATGCATACAAAATGAATCAAAGCACTGAGAGTGCTGATGAGAGGCAATCTGGTTGCTGCTATTGAAGCTAACCGCTTTTACATGTTTAATGTTCGTTTTCTTACTGCCGATCTTGTCTTGAATGTCCAAATAGGCCTATGTGACTATATAGGCATGTTGTGTATCTAAATAATTGTAACAAGGGGCATATTAATTTATATGGAATACATGTATTGAATGTGTATATCAAAAATGGCTCTAAAATAATTATATGCGCCTATTTATCAGATTCTACAGTACCGTCGTGAGACAGTCTATAGAAACTTACTTACTTATTCCCCTTTCGTGTACTTCGACACATAAGTCTATAGAAAGCTAGCATATATCTGGGTCAGTGCCACACCATATGATAACATAACAGCACTTGGCAGACGATATACAATTCATTTATAAAACTATCAGGTGACCCTGGTTTGGAGCTTGGTGTAACACTCCTATATTCTAAAATATTATACCTCACCCTAATTTCATTCAACTGTTTCTTTGTTATTCTAATCGGTCCATATATCCAGCGATAGACTAACTGACTTGCATGTTCCAAATACAGCAGCCGGTCAATATTATTAGAAATATGAACCGGCAAAATAATATTGACTGGCTGCTGAAATTAACGTCTTGTTTATTGCATGACGTCATGGATACTGTGACGCTACTATTGAGCGTGACGTTGCGCGAACTTTTCTTTTCGTAACGTTTATTTTGTTTAAATTAGAGTTATGTCCTGCCAACAGTAATTGCATGGATCAATTCATGTGCATTTATGATAAAAAGTTCGAAATTCCAGGGATGGAGATTTATACTTGAAACAACTTAAAAGTTGTCTACTGATTTATTATTGCAACACGGGTTTTCACATTTCTGGGTTATTTCGGTGGATATACAGACAGAACAAAATAGATGTTAGGCCTCCCTGTAATGATAGATCTATGAAGTTCTTTAGCACATAAACAACTTAAACCCAAATGTAGTAATGTTTTCTTATCAGAATCTAGATCTAGTTACAAAAGTAGCCCTCTAATATCGAAATTTAATGTTCGGTATTATATATAAGAAATAGCTCACATCACTTCAGGCCCAATGTCATTATATGGACTGGCTAGTCAGCCCGCGTTGTGTATATGGACCTCAGCTTCGCTTCGGTCCATATACGCAACTTGGGCTGACTAGCCAGTCCATATAATGCCATAGGGCCCTCAGTGATGTGAACTATTTCTTAAATAGCTAAATCCAGAACCTCAAATACAAATTCTAAAAATAGCTATACAGCCAGGACATTGATGAACACGTCATTTTCATTATATGAAACAAGTTCGATATCGCTCCGGCGGAGTGATTATATGCAAAAATATGGATTTAACGAACAATGCGACAATAATTGGTGATCTTAGAATAAACAAATTTTGCTGATTTAATTAAATCTGTTTAAAAAGTTGAAGAAATATATGTAGCAGTGTTTGGAATGTTGACAGTTTCTGGAACTACTTCAGTGCGGATTCACATTGTTTAGCCTAGTCGTTCAGTTGGCATTAAGAAATAGGCAATGATACATTTGAGAGGCTAACGCCTCCCAAAAATCAATTTTCTTTCATTGGAAACACTTTCGTTGTTAACTTACATTAAACTATATGAACCATATTAAGTGCACATTTAAGTCAGTAAATGACTGTTTTATTGAAGATTATCAGATTATGATTATAATAATGCATAACATATCCGGAAGTGGCCATACGATGAACCCGGCACACTGCGCACCATAAAATAAGTCATCAAAAAAATGTCTTGAATTGTGATCAAACACCAGCGGTGTCATTGTCAGTAATTGAGGAATCTCCATTTGGTCGGGAAATCTCCTTTTCGTATTTTTGATTTATAAATTTGTCCATAGTTGTAAGATTTATGTTTTTACCATGTCTTAATAGTGATTGTGCAGCACTTTTGAACATGTTTGTACATGAAAAAAGGGCTATATAAAATATGGTATATAATAGTATAATTTATAATTGTTCTCGTTTGCAGGTTCTATAAAGATCTGGGATTTTGGTTCTGGTCAGTGTATTAAGGAGAAGGGTGGCCGAGCATCAGATGAGGATCTCAGTATTACCGGTCTAATGTACTCAAAGTTAGACGATGATCGTGTACTTATAGCTTCCGGTTGGAATAATAAACTCAAAATACTCCTGGTATGTACGCGTGTGTCGGTTGGAATAATAAACTCAAAATACTCCTGGTATGTATGTGTGTCGGTTGGAATAATAAACTCAAAATACTCCTGGTATGTATGTGTGTCAGTTGGAATAATAAACTCAAAATACTCCTAGTATGTATGTGTGTAGGTTGGAATAATAAACTCAAAATACTCCTGGTATGTATGTGTGTAGGTTGGAATAATAAACTCAAAATACTCCTGGTATGTACTTGTGTCGGTTGGAATAATAAACTCAAAATACTCCTGGTATGTATGTGTGTAGGTTGGAATAATAAACTCAAAATACTCCTGGTATGTACTTGTGTCGGTTGGAATAATAAACTCAAAATACTCCTGGTATGTACTTGTGTCGGTTGGAATAATAAACTCAAAATACTCCTAGTATGTATGTGTGTCAGTTGGAATAATAAACTCAAAATACTCCTAGTATGTATGTGTGTCAGTTGGAATAATAAACTCAAAATACTCCTGGTATGTATGTGTGTAGGTTGGAATAATAAACTCAAAATACTCCTAGTATGTATGTGTGTCAGTTGGAATAATAAACTCAAAATACTCCTAGTATGTATGTGTGTAGGTTGGAATAATAAACTCAAAATACTCCTAGTATGTATGTGTGTAGGTTGGAATAATAAACTCAAAATACTCCTGGTATGTACTTGTGTCGGTTGGAATAATAAACTCAAAATACTCCTAGTATGTATGTGTGTAGGTTGGAATAATAAACTCAAAATACTCCTGGTATGTACTTGTGTCGGTTGGAATAATAAACTCAAAATACTCCTAGTATGTATGTGTGTCGGTTGGAATAACAAACTTAAAATACTCCTGGTATGTATGTGTGTCAGTTGGAATAATAAACTCAAAATACTCCTAGTATGTATGTGTGTAGGTTGGAATAATAAACTCAAAATACTCCTGGTATGTACTTGTGTCGGTTGGAATAATAAACTCAAAATACTCCTAGTATGTATGTGTGTCGGTTGGAATAATAAACTCAAAATACCCTTAGTATGTATGTGTGTAGGTTAGTTGTAAATAAGATGGTTTGTGTCTAAATTTTCCATTTTACGATCATGGACAATCTATCATGTTCATCAACCATGTTTCTACCATCCAAGCTGTGGCAGTGATCCAATAGTCAGTATGCTGGATTTGTAACCTGGTGATCCGGTACGATTCCTGGTTGCAGCAGGTCATACACTTCCGTAAAAATTTTACAAAAAATATTGATAATAAGGTTTGTTTCTGGATTTCTCAGTTGACCATATTTAGTCCCCCCACTTCTTGCATAAAAACAATACCAGGTACGATTCCAGGTTGCAGCAGGTCATACCCTTTCATAAAAAATTTGTATAAATGTTGATTTTCCTCCATATTACAAGTTGCTGGTTCCTTGTGAAAGGGCTAGTTAGGATACAGTCTAGGAGACCTCATAAACTGGCCACTATCAATAGCTGGTTTATTCACACACAGGTGGTCAAAGGTGTAACTTAATCTTATGAAACTTGGTCACGATGTTTAATTTACTCTATAAAATCCTAAACAAGTTGGATATTGGGGCATCTGTGTTCAAAAAATAGGGTTACCCAGTCAAATCAACGAAAATCCTTTTTCACTCCATAGAAGTGACAGTATGTTGATATAACTTAATGCTTGTGCAATACTGTTGTTTTCTAGAATTTTCGGGACCATGAAAATTACTTCGACATAGCGATATAATTTGGTATAATAAGCGCGTTTGAGATAACGAGAGTCCACTGTATAGTGGTCGACAATCTTATTTCAATAATATTTTGGCCTAATCCTATACAAGGTCATTTGGGATAAAAACAATTGGTCATCAGGTCAAATGGATCAAAAAGCTTGATTATAAGTCATATGTCATTTGATTGAAGCCTAATAAAACACTTTTACTAGTTTGTCTCTTTAATGTGGGCCACTGTCTTCATACTTATCAAGCTTTATACGCAATAAACTTTAACTTTATCGTTCTTTTTAGCCCAATAACCGGAGCTATGTCTGGAACAATTGTCTCAGCTGTCAACGTTTATACCAGTTCACTGAATCGGTAATTAAAAACCTGACTATACGCTTCCTGGAAAGTGTGTTCTAAATTACGTGATTAGATTGGTTCCTTTCCTGGAAACATGTGTTCTCCTTTAAGAAGGCAATACAGTAGAATCTTCTCACAATTACAGTTTCTGACGTAAAATGGTAAAATTGTCATGTGATTAATTATGGTTTCCTAGAAATTTAAAATTAAACTTTTCATTTACATAATTGAAAGTGATGGAGAGTAGATATACTTCCAGCTCTGGCTTAAGTCTATTATCTACACAGTAAAACATGTGCGGGTACAGAAGAGTTTATTATTTCGAGATTAATACACGACACAGCCGGGCAGGGAGGCGATAATCCGCCCGGAAAATGAATAATCACCTTAGCCCGAGGGTGATTATTCATTCCCGGGAGGATTATCAACTTCCGGCCAGGCTCTGAAGTGTATTAAAGTCTTTAATACAATTGTAAGATTTCAAATTATCTATTAAGAACAAATAACGTAAATATTACTGATGTAGATATATACTAAGGTTGTTACCAGTAAAATGCGCTAAGAGTAAATAAAATTGGCAAAGAAATCTGGCATATGAGCAGCGTATAACGTCATTTTGGCGCCAACGTGACGTCATGTTTACATGGATAACGTAACATGCACCCGTTCAACCGGTCCGATTATGATTATGATGTTGCGGACCGGGCGGATAGGCCATAATCAACCACGTGATGGCCATAATCAGCCGCAAATAGGCTAATTTTTGTTACTATATATAGTAACAAGTGTATTAATATTTTTTCTCAGGAATTTGTCCTTCAGATACAAGCTATTTTGTTCAAGGGAGATCAACAAGCTATTTTTCTTAGAGGGCTGTCTCGGACAGACTCTCAGCCCTTTCAAAATTGTGTAAATATTTGTTTTAGTTTTTTTTTTAAATATGATTATCCACAGAATAAATCAATACATAATTGAATTTAAGTAATTAAAAATTTTTTTTTATTTATTTAAAATAGTAGGGGGACGTTTATTAGGGGAGGGAGCATTTCTTCGAGGGAAGATTCTTCAGGTGTGGGGGTAGTGGGGGCAGACTGCAATTGCCCCCCTTCAGGACCTGTGCATGTAAAATGTATGTACAGTATAACCTCTGTAGAGTAACACACTTAGGGCGCTGCAAATATGAGCTGTTTTTTATAGGTTGTTGCTCTACAGAGGTTACATTTATAGTAAATATTGACATAGGGAAAGTTTGAAGGTGTTGTTATAGAGGTTGTTGCTCTACAGAGGTTACATTTATAGGGATTCTAATCGAGATGCCGAAGGCATCTCGATTAAAATCCAAGACGGCATTGTACGTGTTGCGGGTTTTTAACCCATCCGAAATTTGGTCACCCCTGTTCGATTGAGATTTGTGTGTACAGGAAGTGTTTTTTCGGGGTACTCTGAAGACGTGAATGGAATTGGCAAACTCATTAAAAAAATATTTTTGTTGTTAATAAATTATCTTTTATTTTCTAATGATGTTTAAAAATGTTCCTTGTGATAACCGAAGGCCAGCTTACACAACATTAAACGCGATAGGGGAGGTAAGAATGCTAGCGCGCGAGATAAAGGCGGTCGGTTAGCATTTTAGACTGTCCCTCGCAAACGGTAGAAGTTGTTTCATTCGACTGCTGTCAAGTAAGTACAGCCTACAATCGTTAAAATAACTGCTTATACGATTAAAGTACTTGTTTTAAACAAGGAAAACTGTCTTTTATACACATATTTGGCGTAGGTAAACAAAGAAATCAACTTTCGATGCTAATTTGCATCATAAAGTTTGATAAACGAAGCGTATCCAAATTTGTTCGTACCCAAATTGTCAACAACAAACAATCAACCATTTATTGTGAATTAATTATCAACAATCATTTTGTGTTAGATGACCATGTTAATTGATCTTATAATGTAGGACAACTGTCTACTGCTGGTTTGTCAATACAGATCTCCGTGAAAAAATATGAGAATTGACCAAAATACAAACAATGTAACTTTTCATGAGTGCTTTTATGATTATTTATAAGAAAGTTTTTTTGGAAAAAAAAGACATAACAAGACCGAAAAAGTGACAGATGTCCCAAGACCCTTTAAAGAACCCTCAGATCCAGTTAAGGTCTGTGTTGGTTGACCCGCGTTTAACAAAGTTTCTGTCGTGTTGATCGGTATTCATCTGTCGCTCTGCTGTGACTGTCCATTACAGTATGTAGCTGCCATGTGACCTCCGGTGTGGTGCCATCATAAGAGCTGTCATTGACCTAAGCGGTATCAACAATATTTTTAACCAATCGATTATCGATTCACATTTTAGAATATTCACCATATCGACATTACCGGTTAAAACCCGTTGTCTGGGATTACGGAATTAATTGAGCGATAATGTGCGAGATATTCTGAATGTACGTCAGGGGGAAACTGATATAGCGTATAGAGCAACTAGGTACAAAAATCGCGATTATTTTAGCCAAAAGATAAGAATTTGAATAAAGTCTTACTTAAACACATTGACAACATTATTTTACGACCTCGCTGACAATATTTTTGCCTCAATAATATGTTTAAATTAACTTGAAAAATGCGTATATTTTCTCACCATCGGTATAGAGCTTCGAAAGCGACAGTGTAGAATAAAATGCAATATTTCAAATATTGAACATTTTTTCAGATAATTGATTAATTCTTGCTAAAGTTTATAAAATTAAGATGTTTATTGATAATGTGCAATAATTGTTTTATATGTTTTTCATGTTTAAACGTTGAAAAAGAAAAAATATACACTCCCGCTATTTGCTCGCTAACCCCCTGACCGTGAAATTCCGGATCCGGAAAATTGGGTTTTAATTACCGAGTAATGTCGATATCGAGAACCGATACCTGGGTAAATGAATGGAACCACCGAAAATCCTCCTTTTCCAGTCCCTCTGTTAAAATGTAAGTTCACAAATTGTAAAAATGGGTCAAGTCTAAACTCTAACCAAAGGTGCTATCTCAAAGCTGAATATATACCCAACATGTACAGTGTAGAATGGCTAAAAAGGGATCATTGAATGAAAGGCCTGTTTCTTGTTCGTCTATTATAGGACTCCAACATTTTGCTAAGAAGGAGTCCTGGGACTCCTACTTCAAAATCCTACCGAGAACCCTGTCTATATGTGTAACTGTATAACGATGTATCGCCGATGCTTGTCTTCCTATATATTGGAATCATCGATATGCCTTGGGTCGTATCAATGACAGCTCTAGTCGTCATTCAAGAAAGCGCTAAAAACACACTGTTCTTAAAACCATATTCTGGCTCATTATCATTTTGATTCCTTAGGGGTCTCCTAAAAGGTAGTTCAGTTATAACTGCAGATACGGTTTGTCACTGACCATATCAACATTACAGGATAAAACCCGTTTTCCAGTATAACAGAATTAATTTAACAGCAATGTGCGAGAAATTCTGAATCTAATACTTTTTGACAGGGGGGTGGCTGCATTAAGCGAATAGAGCAACTAGGTACAATAATCGCGATTATTTTTGCAAAAAAGGAAGATTATGTGAAGTCTATATAGTTACATTGTGACTCACTGAACTTATGTAATGCTTAACTTTTACTCCGGCACTTGGGGTAATGTGCGTGTGGACTGGCCATACGGCTTACAAAGACGCATCGCCATCAACAGCCATTTCTCTGTAACTTGCATGTAGAATTTCATGGAACTTAATCAAAATAAATATGAACAACTATACAGTACTTTGATGATGCCTGCCAGGTGTTTTTCCTTTGACAGTCATTTACCTTGATTTATTAAATATTTCTGTCTGTCCTTCCGTCTGCAGCCATTTTTCTACTAACTGGTACATTTTTAAGCAACTTAAAATAAAAAAGTCATGATGCCCGTCAAGTTTGTTTAAGTTGGTCAATTTTCCTTAAGAGTTATTACCCTTGATTTACAGTATAATTCACTCTGACCGTCCATTCGCATTCCTTTCTTTGTAACTAGCTTGTAGAATTTCATGAAACATAAAATGAATATGAGCACCCAATTACTGTGATGATGACTGTCAAGTTATCATTATTGGTAAATTTTCCTTAGAGTTAGTGCCCTTGATTTGTTGAAAAATTTCATCCGCCAGTCCATTTGCATTCAGTTCTTTGTAATTAGCTGGAAGAATTTCATGTAACTTAAAATGAATATGAACACACATTCTGTGTGTCAATTTTCTTGAGTTGTCACCCTTGATTTATTGAAGAATTACCTCCGCCCGTCCTTTCTTAGTCATTTCTTTGTAACTAGCCGGTAAAATTACATGAAACTTAAAACGAAAATGAATGCTCACACTAAGATGATGCCAGTCAAGTTTTGTTATTGGACAATTTTCTTTAGAGTTATTGCCCTTGATTTAATGAATAATTCACTCTGCCCATCCATTCACATTCATTTCTTTGTAAATAGCTGGTATGATTTCATGAAACTTAAAATGAATAGGAACGCTCATACTGTGATGATGTCCGTCAAGTTTTTAGCTCACCTGAGCACTCGTGAACATGTTTTACCTAATCTACATGAAACTTGGTCACAATGTTTGTCGCTTTGCAATCTAGGTAAAGTGCGTAACTAGGTCATCTGGGGTCAAAAACTAGGTCACCAGGTCACTGATTCTGCCTAAACTGCTGGTCATATGGTGAGCGCTTTAGAGCCAATGGTCCTCTTGTTGTATTAGTCAATTTTCCTTGAGTTATTAAAATTCTATCTGAATTTCATGAAATGTAAAATAAATACAAACTGTATGAACAACCATACTGTGAAGATGCCCCTCACTAATAACTGTAATGAGTTATTTTGATATAGTATCAATGGATGATAGAATCCCCTTTAGGCAATGCCTTAGTTCATATTAGTAAATATTGACATAGGGAAAGTTTGAAGGTGTTGTTATAGAGGTTGTTGCTCTATAGAGGGCCGCTTTGGAGAAGTTGTACTGTATTGGCATTAGTGAAGGGACCAATCTGGATTTAATAACATACCTTTCCATACTGCAGTTTTACAACTTAAAGGATATTTAAAAATGTTCCTGGAATTTTATTGAATTTTCCTCCTGTTGACTGCTTACAATAGAGTTATAACTTAATTAATAGGTGTCTACCACATACACTATGACATTGAAAGCCTATAAGGTTCTAAGATCTATATTTTGAATGCAATTTGTCAACATTTTGATGAAAAAGTTGTCTGGGACTGTGGACAATTTCACTCCTCTGTGAACATAATTAATTTATACAGCACATTATATGACAGGCACTGCAGTCGGTAGTTTGAAAATCAATTTTACATTAACGCTCATGCACAGAAATGTTGAGGTGTAAATAATCCCTTCTCTCCATTCTCACTGAGCAATGGATTTTATCTGGGGTTTTTTTGGTTCGACTGAGACAGTCAAAGTGTGTGTCCATTTTGTTTAATCCCTGCCTGATTGGCCAATGACCTCTGGCTTCGAGGGAAGAGGCACAATGTTAGTGTAATACAAGCTTGTTGCACTTCCCTAGCTCTTTCCAAATAGGCTCTTTGGTTCTTTAACCTGCCCAGTGTATAGCAGCCAACCATGTGAGACTACCCTTGGGTTATTAAATAGTTCAACTATAGTTGGGTGGAAACACTGAAAAGCCTTTCTGGAATTTTACTGTAGTGCCCCTGCTGAACCAGGGACCTCCAAATTGGAAGTTGAGAGCGCTAACCACTCGGCCACTGTGCCGACCATTTTGTTTCTATTTTATTAATTGTTTTTAATACTTCTCAAGATTGATGACTCCCAATATGAATAATGTGATTATTTTATGGTCATTGGATACAATTGCAGTATTACATTGAAAGATTTAGAATTAAAATCTAAGGTTTGGGTTAAATATTATTTTGAACTGTCACAAGAAAAATTTGACACATTACTATAATTTTGAAGTACAGTAAACCCCATCACTCAAAGACTACCTCACTGATAAGCCACCTTGTGTAAACTGCCACATTGGGTATACTAGTTTGCAGTACAACCTCTCCAGAGTGGCCCTCTGTATAGCAATAACCTCTCTGTAACACAGGGGTGTCAATTTTCCGGATATATCCGGAATTCCGGATTTGTCTATCCTTGAAGAGCTATGCTTTCTGACCCAAATAAAAGTTATTGGATGAAAATATCTCAAGAAATGGCAAAGTTATGGTCAATTATATCTGCTCTGAAGGATTTTCTTTAATAAAAAGTTTGAAAAACTGAGTTATATATGGTTGACGGCCTCTAGTTTGTCAAAAATGGTCAGCCGCATATGATTTTCAGGATTTTTAATTTGGCTCTGTTGACACCCCTGGTAACAACACCTTCAAAATTTCTCTAAGCTAATATCTACTATAGAATTAATTTAACCTCAGTCTGTAGAGCAACAACTTCTGTACAACAGCCAATATTTGCAGCTCCCAAAGGGTGTTACTCTACAGTGATTGTACTGGCTAATGGGGACCGGTTACACTGAATTTTAGACCATAAATACAAACCTAGTGCTGGAGCCGGAATTAAAACCAATACTTACACTCAGCACTCAGCACTCAGCACTCAAATATTGAAATATACTATTTTGAGATTTATAAGGACATTTATTGAGAGTAAGAAGTTGTAATTATGTTAAATAGGTACTAAATATTATTTTTGGCTTACTTCATCATGTAATTAAGAGTCTTTGTTAATTATAATTGTAATTTTTTCAGTCTGAGTGCTGAGTGTGGCACTCAGATTCAATAATTACACATATACCTCATAAATAGTACACAATGGCAAAAAAATGTATCAAATGTTATTTTCAATACTCTTAAAACACTTCTTTATATTTTCCTCATCTAGATTTGCAATCTAGGAAAAGTAAGGGTTTATTATATTACAATTTCAATAGTTGAGTGTTGAGTGCTGAGTGCTGAGTGTTGAGTGCTGAGTGTAAGTATTGGTTTTGATTTCGGGCCCTAATGTACTTATGATTATACACTATAACTACCTAATTCCCAGACTGGTACAGAATTTCACTGGCCCAGACAGTTTGTCATAACAGATATGGAAATTGGATACTCTATTAAGAATCATACGACCTGAAGTTTGTTGGTAAATGGGAAAAGTCAACAAGGGAATATATTACTTCTCTTTCGTAATAATAAATAGGCAAATTTTCATCAGCCCTTTCGTTTGTTGTGATATAATACCATATATTGATCATGGAGACATTAGCTGTGTTCATAGGAACATAGTTTACGTGTACAGTAAAACTTTGTTAAGTACCCCTCCTTCAAACCCTTAAAATCTCCTAGTCCTCTCTTACATGTGGTCTTAATATTGAGAGTGATTGGGATATGAAAATAGGGGAAACAGACTTGTTGAAAATTATGTACTTAGTTTTGAGGTCGTCTTTAGTATAGATGAGGTTTAACTGCATGTATGTTTATACTCCATCAAAGGCTTCACAAAGATTTGGCCTTGTCTGTGTGTCACTTTTAAAAGTGATTTAGCTACAGTCATTCAGTATTGAACAGAGTTATGGCCCTTGAAATGATGAAATTTGCCTTGTGTTGCTCATAACTTCAAAGGTATTTGACTTTGTAGGAATATTATTCAGCATGTGTACTTGCGCATCTTGGTATTTAGATTTGGATTCATGTAGCATTAGTTGAGCATTGTCAAATGGCCAGTGGGGGAATACATGTCAATGGACCCATTCCTAGTTTAAAACAAACAAGAAATATCTTTTAAAAAGATCAACAGCGTTAAGATAGCAGATAAGTGCACTTGTTTTCATTGAAGATGCGGACGTTATTTCATATCGTTGAATTTGAAAAACACAAATCAAACTAGAATCTATTTGTTATACATGTGTAATGTTTGTCAGTAGATCAAAAAAGAATAATAATATAGGTAGTCTAGATTCTACGGTCTGTTATATCAGGCAATTATAGCGATAGTGATTCCAAACTTAAATCAGATTTTAATATTTAGCACGCATTATATCTGAAAAAAACTGTAGACTTTGGACTTACATTAAATAAAAGTCGAAATTATAGACAAAAAGAAATTGGCAAAAAAGAAAATCAAAATAAAAACTAGGCTCATATGAGATTTGAACTCGCCACCCTCTGCTCATAAAACAATTCAGAGTAGACGAAAGCTTAACCATTGTTGCTAATTTCCCTGCTAAGAAACAATGTGTGGTATTTATCGTCATACGTTCACTCCTTACTTGACCCAGGTCACTTTAAGGTCAGACAGTTAACAAAGCGATACACTTAGTATCGATAGTAACAGGAATAACAGATATCTGTGTAAATCTACTGTACATTTTGTTTACATATTTAACAGTAATGTAATTTTTCGCGGTATCTTTTGTAATATATCTTTTGTGATTATAGCATATTCTAAGCTATCATGCAGGCTTGTTCATCTATTAACTGCGGATTTATTTACAAACATATCATTGGTTTTTAAAGTGGTCAAAAGTAGGTCAAATATCAATCTAGACAGCTAACGCTGAAAAAATGTATCTGAAAAATCTTAACATTGTTTGTTTATCTTCAGGATACAAACGAGAACTATGACTTGCCCGTTATCCGAGAGTTTAACGATATTTATTACTACACACAAGATGTTGGGATGTCGGCCCCTACATCATCGTATGATCCCTTTAAACAACAGGACCCCTTGCCAGATATACAACATGGAAGTCAGACTTCAAGACATAGCTCAATTAAGGGGTCAGAAAGGGACAATGAAGAGTCTACTAGCAGACCACAAACATTTAGGGGCTTGTCCAATCATCAGATGTCTAATTTATTCAAAAAGGTGAGCGTGCTTTGATAGCTTAGGTCTGTATACTGAATTTTGACACAAGGGAGACAATCAAGTTTTTATGATGACAACATAATGAACTGTGTTGTCTCCCTTTGAAATGATTTTCTTCATATTTTGAGCACTAAAATAATTATATAATAATAATAATTTATGAAATGTTTAATAATAATTTGCATTTCATTATAATAATAAAATCTAAAATCTGTGTGTATACTAGTTAAAATATCTTGAATTCTTTATCTGTACCTAATACACGTTAACCTAATGCCATCATGCTTGTATAGATCTAGGACTTCTAGGTGTCAATCATAAAATTGTTTGAATCAAGTCTGCACTATTATGCACAGATTTTTATGTATTATACAGTCATAATGTTCATTCTTAAATATTGTTTGATTGTCATAACAATACCCAGAAACTTTCACTTGGAATGGTCTGATGTTTAAGCTAAGAGTTAGTTCAGATTTAGATTTTTCATGATATTTGGGCCAGATTTAGGGAAATGCATCATGCATACCAGTACCTATTGTAAAATCACACATTTTCGTAGGTATTAAATTTCAAGGATTTTGATAAAAATGCAGTTTCGGGGATCGAAAATTTGTGGATTACAAAACATGGATGGGCAAACCCATGTTCTGTATTAGGGAGGTTGATTAATCGTGGGGATATATTTAGTGGTCACGTTTTACAACGAAATCAACGAAAATTCACCCCTTCGAAAAATAATAATTTTTACAGTAATGTATGTCATTCTCATTTCAGGACTTTGTATTGATGTCAAATGAGATATCATGTATGACAACATTTGAATCTAACATTTTATTGACGGGTTGTGCTAATGGTAACATTATTCAGTGGGATATAGAGAAATCATGTGTGGATAAAATGTAAGTATGATACCTCAGACTGTGTCCAGTGATGTCATCTGTATAATAGACTGGTTTTCAGACATCAACAAAACCTCCGCACAGCAACACTCTATCTGATAGACACATTGTAACTTTTGTTAAGGGGTAACTGTGTTTACAAAGTAAAAATACCACCTCCTCGATACCCTAGTGGTAGAGCGTGCACTTCGAGTGCGGGAGGTCCCGGGTTCGATCCGAGGCTGCGTCATACCAAAGACGAAATAAAAATGGAACCAGTGTTTCCCTTGCTAGACACTCAGACTAGCTTCTTTCATCTCATACCCTTGTGGCGGTTGATAACATTAGGAATGAGGTGTTGAGAGTGATAAATATAAGTGTGAACAACTTGTTTCACAATCGACCTAAAATAAATTAGTATAAAGTACAGAGGTAAAATTAATATGATACTAATTATACATATAGTTGGATTTAACCCATACTGAAAAGTGCTTTCACCTAGCAATTCAAAGTACGAAAGCATTAGTCCACTCAGCTATTGCTTTAACCCAAAAAAGGTTGTCAAAGTACTTTTATCACACCACAGTAATGCATGGTTGATTGGTGAATAACAACACTGACTTTATGCACAGGGAGACATTTTACAGCGCAACACAGCCCAAATTGCAGTATTGTGCTATAAATAGTTTGCACCTATTCGGATTCGGAACCAATACTGTACAGTGCCGTTGCCTGGCTATGTGGAATACGAAAGCATTAGACCTAACTTGGCTGTCGCAACAACCCCAAAAAACAAGTAGCACAATATTTATTTGTCTTATACTAGGGCTTTTTTTCAAAAGTAGGGGAAGGGGCCTTTTCTTTCAATTTTGGAAAAATACCTCATAATTTTTGGAAAAAGGGAAGAAAGAACTTGATGTTTATTGAATTTAAGGGGGAAAAGATTTCAAAGAATTTTCCTGAGGGGAAGATGCCCGTAAACGGTCCCTGCTATAGAAGGAAAAAAGGCCTGCCTTTACTGAAATGAATTGTTAGTATTAAGTGTAACGTTCAGTAAATAGAACTTTGAGGTTACACTTTATATGATAGAAACCCCGAAGAATTTAGTTGTCATTTTTCTTAGGAAGAATCTTGATCTATTTTTAGATTTCAACTTCCCGAAGGAGAACAACAAACCAACGGTTCCCGGCAGCAGAATCGACCAAGTAAATCTAGCGATAAAAAGATACATAGTATTAAAATACTGGTTCATAAAACGAGACGTCTGGATCCAGCTTATATCAAGTAGGTATCACAACCTAGGAGGGTCCTTCAAAATGTTCTGGCAATGGTACTACGATAAGAAACCAGTACATTGTACATAATACATACCTCCACTAAATCCTTTAAGGTATTGTTACTTGCGTTAAATGACAGCACAAAGTGTTTCTGTAACTCGGCTGGTCCCCCTTACATACTGCTGGACCCCATATCTTTCTAATAAACTTTGCTTTATAGATTCCATTGCTCTTACATGACTATGATTTTTAGCTTATACCGCTATTGTTATTCTTGAACATTTTTACGGGTCATCAGAATTGTCACTTTTTTACTTTGTTAAATGAATACATTTTATCACATAACCTGATGTTCAGCAGTGCCGTAAAGCTGTGCCAAAAATATTTTTCGGCACTCTCGGAGATAATACCAATCTTGTCTAGATGTTGCGTTTATTGTTCCTCTAAATTTTGGGCAAAACTTAATAGTATGCAGAATGCATTATCATTTTGAAAGAAAATGGGTGTTCTCTAAGGTTATGTGATGAATAGAATCTAAAAATATTTGTGCTCTTTATATACAATTTGATTAGACTTGTCGACAAAAACGATAGTACACTCGGCAACTATCATATTATTTTGTCCACCTCGTATGGAATGAGCACTCATGCAAGATCTTGTATATCTATGTTATATAGGAAGGAGTTGAATTGTGTGACGTTAGGTTTTATTAACATCATGACGTCACATCCGTTACGTTAACATTATATCATCCCATCCGTTACGTTAACGTCATAACATCTCATACGTTACGTTAACGTCATGACATCCCATCTGTTACGTTAACATGATGACGTAACATCTGTTACATTACCTTCATGACATCCCATCCAGTTTATTTCTGATTTATAAATAACTCTGGTTGCCATGGCAATGGATTGGAAAAACTTTTAAGAATTCATTAAAAAATCAGCCACTACCCAGATTTTAAAATAATTTTACAGAAATTGCTGTTGGGTGACACACTCACGAAATGGACATTTTGTCATGATTCGTCGGGGGTTTGTCTTATTTGTCAATTTTTTGTAGAGTTATTGTCGTTGATTTATTGAACAATTGTTAAGGAAGGTTACATTCCAAACTGTCCAATAATACTGAGCTTACATTCCAAACTGCGCAATTATTTAAATACTGATAACCTGTAGGTGGGGGGATATCAATTCAATGAATTTGCTTGTTTTCATCTATAGGAAGGAGTTATCATTCCATGAAAGTACAAAGGGAGAAGATGAGACAGATAAAGGTGCTGTAACAGACAAAGAACATACAACCACTACAGATGCTAAAGATGAGGTAAGTAGTAATAATAATAATAATTGTAGCTCTGGAATTAGAACTGGCGCCTGAAACTCATTATACTAACCTGGATACAAGCTTAGTTATTTGATAAAAAATATGTCTTTCTCCGACGTTGCTAATGTAAGATAGGCGCATTGCTAATGTAAGATAGCTCTATCTGTTACACAGGTATGATAGAGGTGTTACACAGGTATGATAGTGATGTTACACAGGTATGATAGTGATGTTACACAGGTATGCTAGAGGTGTTACACAGGTATGATAGAGGTGTGTGACACAGATATGATAGTGATGTTGCACAGGTATGATAGAGGTGTGTGATACAGGTATGATAGTGATGTTGCACAGGTATGATAGAGGTGTGTGATACAGGTATGATAGTGATGTTACACAGGTATGATAGTGATGTTGCACAGGTATGATTGAGGTGTGTGACACAGGTATGATAGTGATGTTACACAGATATGATAGTGATGTTGCACAGGTATGATAGAGGTGTTGCACAGGTATGATAGAGGTGTGTGACACAGGTATAATAGCGGTGTGACACAGGTATGATATGACTTTTTTTGTATGTTTTACCATTGTTACAGGAACTGGAGAAACATGAACAAGACAAGTCAGAGAAGGAAGGTGAAGAAGGAGACAAGGATGATGATAGTGATGATAACAGTGAAGGTTTGTACCCGTGCAACTAGCAGTTTCCCCCTTCCTAACCACCTAACTTTCCCAAGGGAAGAAACAAGCTGGCTCACTTATTCCCCTTGGTCAGGTTGTCACCTTTGTAACCAGCATTTTCCTTCTCCCTGATAATTCCAGGGGCAGAAACAAGCTGGCTCACTTCTTTCCCTTGGACAGTTGGTTTATATAGTCAGTGCCATACATTGAAAGTATGTCAAAATAGTCAGTGCCAGACATAAAAATATGTCAAAATAAGTCAGTTTCAGACATGAAAATATGTCAAAATAAGTCAGTACCGGACTTTGAAAATATGACACAAATAATTTAGTACCAGACATTGAAAATATGTCAAAATAAGTCAGTGCCAGACATGAAAATATGTCAAAATAAGTCAGTGCCAGACATGAAAATATGTCAAAATAAGTTAGTGCCAGACATGAAAATATGTCAAAATAAGTCAGTGCCAGACATGAAAATATGTCAAAATAAGTCAGTGCCAGACATGAAAATATGTCAAAATTAGTCAGTACCGGACATTGAAAATATGTCAAAATAAGTCAGTGCCAGACATGAAAATATGTCAAAATAAGTCAGTGCCAGACATTGAAAATATGTCAAAATAAGTCAGTGCCAGACATGAAAATATGTCAAAATAAGTCAGTGCCAGACATGAAAATATGTCAAAATAAGTCAGTGCCGGACATTGAAAATATGTCAAAATAAGTCAGTGCCTTAAATGAAAATTTGAAATTAGTCAGTACCGGACATTGAAAATATGTCAAAATAAGTCAGTGCCAGACATGAAAATATGTCAAAATAAGTCAGTGCCTTAAATGAAAATTTGTCAAAATTAGTCAGTACCGGACATTGAAAATATGTCACAAATTAGTCAGTACCGGACATTGAAAATATGTCAAAATAAGTCAGTGCCTTAAATGAAAATTTGTCAAAATTAGTCAGTACCGGACATTGAAAATATGTCAAAATAAGTCAGTGCCAGACATGAAAATATGTCAAAATAAGTCAGTGCCAGACATGAAAATATGTCAAAATAAGTCAGTGCCTTAAATGAAAATTTGTCAAAATTAGTCAGTACCGGACATTGAAAATATGTCACAAATTAGTCAGTACTGGACATTGAAAATATGTCAAAATAAGTCAGTGCCTTAAATGAAAATTTGTCAAAATTAGTCAGTACCGGACATTGAAAATATGTCAAAAAAAGTCCGTGCCAGACATGAAAATATGTCAAAATATGTCAGTGCCAGACATGAAAATATGTCAAAATAAGTCAGTGCCAGACATGAAAATATGTCAAAATAAGTCAGTGCCAGACATGGAAATATGTCAAAATAAGTCAGTGCCTTAAATGAAAATTTGTCAAAATTAGTCAGTACCGGACATTGAAAATATGTTACAAATTAGTCAGTACCGGACATTGAAAATATGTCACAAATAAGTCAGTGCCAGACTTTGAAAATTTGTCAACATAAGTCAGTGCCTGAGACAAACTTTAATGCCAATTTTGGAGCTAATTTTTGAGTCTATACCAGCTGAAGTGCCTCTTTTAGAGATAATTGCCATGCCTCATAAAAATCCTGGCTAAATTGTTGACCCAAATCTGATATGTGAACCACATATTTATAATATTCTATTTGTGGTTACCGTAGATCCCCGACTATAAGTCGCGATCCTGTATAAGATGCAGGTAAAAAAATGAGAGAAGATATAAAGGAAAAAAATTTAAGTAAAACCAGTAAAAATTGTGAAAATACGAGGAAAAACAGTAGAAAACGTATTTTCGACCACCATTTTTGGTAATAATGTGTTCTGTAAAAATAACACACTTGTGATAATTACTCTAGATAAGAGCGAGTCTGACGAGGAGGAGAAAAAGGATGATGAGAAGAGTATACATGATGAAGAAGAAGATCCCGAGATTGTTAGAGAGAAAGAGAATGCTGCTAAATATATTGTAGAAACATATGATCCTGTCATAGTCACTGTACATCAAGATGCTTACATACGATTCTGGAATACTGAGGTGTTTATTTCTATATTGTATGACGTTTATAGTTTTTAAACTTTTTATAATTAATACATGAGTTATTGTATCAATTTATGGTCCTTTGTGAGGTAAATACTTTTTGTGTTATAAATGCTTATAAAGTTGGTGGGAAGGACAAATTTGTACTGGTTAAAAATTAATTTCTGAAAAATGAGTTAAGTCATGTTAATGTAGGTCAATGCAGTAAATGTGTCGAAAAATGGGGATTGACATAACGAAACACCCATCACATTTCCGTACCTAACTTCTAGCAGATTGTTAGGGAGTCACTTAAAGTTAAGTACAAGGCACATGTTTTCCTCTGGATGCAAAAGTGACATTAATGCTGCCTGCAACTATGACAACCCATGTTTCAGTTGTCGTTATATTGCATAGTGTTTAATGTTTATCATTGACAGGGTCATGTGTTACACTGTGTTTATCCTTTACAGGGTCATGTGTTACGTGAAATCACTGCAGTAACAAGAAGACAGGGTACAGCAGTGACAGCTGTATGCCATGATGCTGATTGTAATATCATGATAACTGGAGATCACAGTATGTAGAAATAGTATTACCTCAACATAAAGGCTACCTCAATAATACGACCACTTCTATATTAAGACCAGAATTTTCTGAAACCGTTTTCAGTGTTTCGTTTCATTTAACTGTGGTTGTAAAGGACAAGGTTCACTTATGGCTTAATTTGGCCCTGTGATTTTTCAAAAAATAAAATTGCATGTTCCCTTAAATCTGTCCTATAATTCAAATAACTTAACATTTCCTGTGTAGAAAATAAACATACATTTCCCAATTTCCCTTGTAATTGGTTGACAAAACTGCCAAGAATATGACGTATATGTCATGTTTAGTCCAAAATGTCATTTTTGGCCATTTTCACGGCTATTAACGAAGTAAATCCTTCCCATAAACCACGATGGCACTCTTGCGACACTTTTATATTTTTACAAAACCAGTGTTCTGCAAGTCTTTATATATGTACAAAATATCAAAGTGTCACAAGAATGCCATCATGGTTTTGGGAAGGTTTTACGCCATAAAAAACATGAAAATGGCTAAAAATGACTTTTTTTTGGTAAGCTTAACCTATTTCAAGTAGATTTGTCGACATATAACGAAGGAAATTTGGAAAAGTATGCTTAATTTTTTGAAAGACAATGTTAGGCTATTAGAAACATGGCACAGATTTATAGGAAGGTGCATTTCTATTTTTCGATAAAACTCAGGGCCAAATTAAGCCATAAATGAACCTTGTCCTTTGAGGTGGTGTCCGGCCGTCCGTTCGTTCGGTCGTTCGTTTGTCCGTTCCATTGAAAATGTTGACCAAAATTTTCAAGTTCTTGAAATTAAAATATTTTCAAAGTTCATCAAGGCATTGCTTTCAAACTTGGCACATTTGTTAACCATCATAAACACCTGACATTTTCAAAGCCATGTAACACTATCCAACATTTCTACATAATTATGGTCCCTTATTGACTTAGCTAGTAAATATGGACAAGGCTTCCACCAGGGCATAATCGTTTACTGAACGCAGTCTTGTTGACAAGTATAGAGTGTATGTATACATTATATTAATTAGGTTTATATTCTACTTTCACTTTACAGAGGGATATCTTACATTGTGGGATATAGGCAAGTTTTTACGGACCCCGGAATCTGAGGAGCAAGAACTTGTAAAACAAGTGATATGTTGGAGAGCTCATCTTACAAAAGTAGTCTCCCTTACTTACATAGACTCAGTTAAAGCTATATTGTCAGCATCCACTGATGGCTCTGCAAGGTACATTATACATGTTAAGTGATTAATAAAATTTAAACTAATTAATTTAGGAAGTTCTACAAAACTTGCTTACTGTAACAGGCTTGACACTACCGTTCGTATTTTCAATGGTGGCCCAAGCTTTCACCATGTTATGTTTCTAAATTCTTTCTGTGTTTTGTAGACTTTTGTTCTCATATGAACAATTATTGTAGGTTTCATTTAAAACATTCTTCATCGGTTTGAATTCCACATTTAAACAGCTATAAAATCATGTTGGAAAAATAATTTTCATGTTATGGTCAGTGCACAATGGGACCAACTGCCTTCCATGAGTTAGTGGTCCTCTACAAAAACCACTTGTCTCAGACCATAGGACCAGTTTTAGTATGGAGCCCTGTGTAATTCATGTTATATTTGCATGGTTTTTTAATACTTATTCTCGCGAATGGGGTTATTCGCAAATTTATTATTTCGCAAAAAATAAAGTCTAAAAGGTAAGTCTGAACACTGTATCAGAAATCATTTGTGAAGGTCTTGTCTAATTATACCCCCGCACAACGAGTTGTAAGCGGGGTATACTGGATTCAGCTTGTCTGTCCGTCAGTCAGTCTGTCTGTCCGCAGACACATTCTTGTGAACGCAACTCCTCCAACAGTTTTGGCAGGATTTTGCTAAAACTTTCACAAATGAACAACCTCAGCATATAGATGTGCATGAAGAAAGGAATTTGCGCTGCGATGAATTTTGGCAGAATTATGGCCCTTTGCTGGTGGGGGGTACATTAGTCTGCCGAGTGGCGACAGCTCTAGTTTTAACAGATCATGATTGTATAATTATTTTCACTATTCATTGTCTTCACTTTATGCAGAGTGTGGTGGGGACGTAAAGGACGCTTTGTTGGTTTCTTTGGTCAGCATAGAATATTCGCATTTCCTACATCGGAGGAGAAAGCCGGACCCCCTGCATTGCCGTATGATATCACTGAGGTTTGTTAATATGTCTGTTTCTTTACAATATAACTTCACAAAAAAAATTGTATAATAAATAATAATAATAGATAATAATAAATAAATAAATAATAAATACTAACTGTTACATTATTTGTTTAATTATTGGTCAGAGTTATTAATGAACTTCGATGAGGGATAGTAACCACTTTAGACATGATTTTGAAAAAGCTGACCGGTGGGATTGCGAATTCCAAGAAAATATTTTAGCAATTGCGACGAAACGTATCAGTACTTATTGTTGCACGCTGGTTTCTGGTTTTGCTGGAACCTAGTTTTAGCTGAGTTATGTTAGTTGTTTGTGGTAGGATTTTCAAAGTGCTTTTCTGTATAAATTGTTTTGGTATATCAACACCTTAAAGAAGTACATGTATAATCTAATAAAAGAAGTTAAAAGTATAAGTACAGAATAATGAAAAGTCAAGAAATAAATTAAGACTATTAAAAAGTTAAGTTAGTGAAATGAAAACATTGGCAAATTTCGGGAATTTACTAAATTCACTAATTAATGTTTCATCTAGCGTTAAAACTCTACTAACAAATTTATAAAAATTGCTATTATATCCACACATCAAAAGTCTGAATGTCAGAATTTGCTAACCTAGTGACCTGTGGAAATATCTACTTTAACACTAATACAGGAAAATCTAACTATGACTATGTTATATTGTTATGTAGGGTCCACTTGCACCAGTTAAAACAAAAAGTGCCATACAGAAGATTCGACCTGTGCAAAAATATGAGTATCCTCTAATCTTTGATGAAGACAGGTAAGTTAACTACATGTATATAAGTAACTGTGAATCTCTGGTATCAACTCATCTTGTAACAATGTACCAACAATGACTTTGGTATGAGTAGGCCTACATATTAGTATTTATTTCATCATTTGTTTGATATATCAACTTGTTCTGATAAATAACTGAAGTACAGTATGGTCTTGGAATCTTAAACGTGGTATGCCGGATGGACATGACCTGGGGCCGGGATTACAACGAATACTTACACTCAGCACTCAGCACTTAAATATTGAAAATGTAATATAATGAGCTATTATTTGTCCTAGATTGCAAATTTAGATGAGAAAAATATATAAGATAGTTAATGGGTTTTGAAAATAACATTTGGTAATTTTCTTTGCCATTTTGTACAATTTATGAGGTGTAAATGCAATTATTGAATCTGAGTGCCACACTCAGCACTCAGACTGATGAATTGCAATTATAGCTTACAAAAACACCTAATGAAACTAGGAAGTAAGCCAAAAACAATATTTAGTACCAATTTAACACTATTACAACGTCTTGCTCTAAAATAATGCCACAATGAACCTCAAATGAGTGAATTTCAATATTTGAGTGTTGAGTGCTGAGTATAAGTATTCGTTGTAATCCCTGTATTGTGTTAGAAGTCAAAAGTTGAGGTAACCTTGACTTTGACAGTAAATGACTGTTTGGCTGCAAGAAATGTCTATAAGATTGGTTGCACCAAATTTAAAGAGAAAAGTAACACTCTAGCCTGGCTGAATCTCTTATTACTACAGTTTATTCCCATTCATATATGGTCAGAGCCTCAAATGACAAGTCTACTAGAGATTGCAACTAGCTAGGACCTTAAGAATGAGTACTTCATTTTATACATTCTGATAACACCATGTTTTCATAAACGTGCAATAATTGTCAACAAGTAAACTATTCAAACTTATGAATTGATACCCGGGTTATTTGAAAAGTTTTATTGTCATACCTGTTTAATATCCAAATGTTTTGACAAGACAGCAAGTCTTGCAATCAATCCAAAATAAAGCATTTCGCCTGTGTACTGTGACTTTAAATGGTTTTGTATTGTGCATGTATTATAGTTTTGTGTGTTGTATAATTACTGGTATTTTGGATTCATATTCTAGATGGCAACCATTTAAAAGATCTGCATACTTGAGTCAAAATCAGGAAAGAAAAAAAACAGATCCACAAGACAAGAAATTCTTTGAAGCTTTGATTAAACCAAAGGTTTGTGATTCGACATTTACAAACTATTGTTATAGTGCAATATCAACTTCAGTTCTGACGAGATGTTTGGTGAGCTGCCAGCTCGTTAAAATGTTGTGACTGTGCCTACATTATATAATAATGTTATATGTCGTCAATTCTTCTCTTTAAAAGTACATGTACATATAATCAAATATTTTGTTGTATAATTTCCCTTTGTCAGAAATTCAATATTCAATCCACTGATTTTGACTATATTTATTTCAGGCATACAACTATCATTTAGAGGGTGTGGCACCTGGTAGGAAGAGAGATGGTGCTGTGTTTAGAGCGTTACCCGTCTACAGGGTTTGTAAACATTGCAGTGAATCTTTATGTTTTCGGGCTTGACAAATGTTCACAAATATATCGCACAAGGAACAAAGAGCGCTTTTACATCACTAATATCATCAGCTAAACTTCACACGACCAATTGATCTACATATATGCTATTAGAGGTGTTGCGGGTTATTAATGGTGGTGAACAATTACCCATGATAAATTAGTATATGATCATCTAGACTTTGGTTGTTGTTTTTGGTGTAAAATGAAATCAATCTACATGTATACCATCAGAGGTGTTAGGGGTGATTAATGGTGGTGAAAAATCGACCCACCAAAACTTTGGATGTTTTTTTTGCCTAAAATAAAATGCATGCAGCAATGTCTGCTGTTTTTTCTTAACATTTCATCCAAACGTTTTTATTCAAATGATATCACTGTTTGTGAAGAACTGATTCTTTCGTAACTTAATCTCAAACCTAGATATTTTGAGATTACTATGATTCTCTTTTATTTTCATAACACCTACACTTGAATCAGCCATTCAAATTGTTACAATGACAACAACTTTCCGTTACTTTGTCATTTTCTGTTATAAAACTGTACATGTACAAAGTCATGTGTTTAAGGGATAAAGCTGACCAAGTATGTTTATATTTTAGGTACGTACACCAGATGTACCCAAGACTCCACCTATGTCTTTCAGAGCTCATATGGACGTCCCAGATGGTCCACAACCAAAGGTGAGTTCATAAAAGGGAATGTGTAAGGTTTTGTGAATGGACAAAATTTCTTATGCATGAGTAATAAGTGTCCTAGTATTGGTGTCCTAGGATTACTGTCCCGGCGTCAGTGTTCTAGAATTGGTGTCCCGACATCAGTGTCTTAGGATTGGTGTCCCTAGGATTGGTGTCCTGACATCAGTGTCCTAGGATTGGTGTCCCGACATCAGTGTCCTAGGATTGGTGTCCCGACATCAGTGTCCTAGGATTGGTGTCCCGGCATCAGTGTCCTAGGATTGGTGTCCCGACATCAGTGTCCTAGGATTGGTGTCCAGACATCAGTGTTCTAGGATTGGTGTCCCGACATCAGTGTCCTAGAATTGGTGTCCCATCATCAGTGTCCTAAGATTTGTGTCCTAGCATCAGTGTCCTAGGATTGGTGTCCCAACATCGGTGTCCTAGTATTGGTGTCCAGACATCAGTGTTCTAGGATTGGTGTCCCGACATCAGTGTCCTAGGATTTGAGTCCTAGCATCAGTGTCCTAGGATTGATATCCCAACATCGGTGTCCTAGGATTGGTGTCCAGACATCAGTGTTCTAGGATTGGTGTCCCGACATCAGTGTTTTAGGATTTTAATCCTAGCATCGGTGTCCTAGGATTGGTGTCCCGACATCAGTGTCCTAGGATTTGAGTCCTAGCATTGGTGTCCTAGGATTGATGTCCCGACATCAGTGTCCTAGGATTGGTTTCCCAGCGTCAGTGTCCTAGGATTAGTGTCTCGACATCAGTGTCCTAGGATTGGTGTTCCAGCATCAGTGTCCTAGGATTGGTGTCCCAACATCAGTGTCCTAGGATTGGTGTCCTGACATTAGTGTCTTATCATACCATGTAATGTCTAATGATACATATTTCTATGATAGTAACTTCTTTATAGAAATATACTGTAAGGCAAAGTATCAAGTTGAAATTGTACATTTTGTTGGTACTTGTGGGTACCATGGTACTACAAAATCATTTCTGTTTGTGGATATTAAATTGTGTCCAATTGTGGTAAAGTTGCAATTTTGTGGGCTAATTCATGAAGTAAAACATTTGGACAGAAATCTTGTTAAGCGCATATTTAAGGCCCTGATTCCTTGTTGTTACTTAGCTTAGACTGTTATTATGCCCCCGTATCGATAGATCGGGAGGCATATAGTGATTCACCTGTCCGTCCGTTCGTCCGTCCGTTCGTCCGTCCGTCCGTCCTGGTTAACCCAAATTGACCGTTTCTTCTAGCAAGATTATGGCTTGCTACAAAGCTTCCAAACTTGCATGGATGTTGTATATCAACACTCTCCACACACCTGTATCACCTGACCCCATTTTGACCTTCACCTTGACCTAATTTTGGACTTAGACTTATTTATGGACAAGGCTTCCACAGGGGGCATAAGCGTTTATTGAACGCAGTCTTGTTTTGAATTAATGAAATGGCTACGATTTTAGTCTTGTGATGTAGATTGCTTTCAGAAACTGTTCTTTTAATGCTAAATAATGATATAGTATGTGATTTTTGTATGTAATACTCATGGAAATGCAACAAATTAAAGAGTCTACTCATTTCGTTGATTTCATCCAAAAATGTAATGAGAATTAATGGTAAAACCTGCTTTAAAGATTAAGCAGTTTATTTTGATCATCTACAAGCTTAGGCTCATAGTGTATTGTTGCTTTAGTACATGGAATACATTAATCCATCATCTGTTAATTTCTAATATATTCTCAACAGTTTCCATAGTGATCGTGGGAAGGTTAGCAAAGTAAACATACATTATTCATTTTAACGTAATATCACTTTGTGTGTTAATGCATGATTTGTCCAGATTTTGTGTATAACACATAGAATTTGACCTGATCCTGGCCTATATTCATAAATATATTACAAGGTTCTTATGTTGTATATATAAATTTCCGCAAGCCAATCATGCAATATCAGCTAGTCCTTAAGATTTGTGTTTGTATTACACCTCAAGCTTCTTTGTGATACTTCCCTAATGAAAACATACAAACAGGGTTATAAATATAGACAAGATATCAGCTGTTAAATTATGCTTATAGAAGGTCAAGGATCAGGTCAAATTCTCTGTACTATATGAACCAAGAGAAATGAAGTGTATAACATTTACATTATGGCTGCATGTTAAACTGCTGTTATTTTCACTCTACTTCCTGTTTTGCCATTTTCTATTAAACTAATTATGTCTCCTACATATTTAAATGGGGGAGACATATTGATTTTGTGCTGGACATCTGTCCAGATAGATGTCATAAAGTTTTCCGCGCTAGATCTCCTGAACCATTGGTCGGATTTTAATGAAACTTTGCATGAATAGTTAGTACCAAGCCTATTTGTGCATATTGTCAGGAATCATAGGTAAGATGATTTTTGCCAGAGTTATGGCCCTTTGTGTGAGGCATAAGTTTTCGTGTCAAAACCTTATCTGGGTTTTTTTTGAAAATCAAACAAAATTTTCATTCATATTGTAATACTTGTTGACTAAACAAGCGGCAGGTAAACTTTTTTTAAGATTCCAAAATATTGTTCAATAGGAAGTAACGTGAAAATACAAATAGTATAAGATGTTTTTTGTTTGTTTTGTTGGATAATTAAATTGTTGTGTGGAGTTTAACAAAGATCACACTTAACTGGATTGCATGATTAAATTAAGAAGCCCAAGACTTTATTTTATCATTTCCCCCTGATACAAAGTGCTTATTACCATATTTGGAGTCACGAGTCACCCTGTCAGATTCCAATTCGGTCCATCTGTATTCTGTAGACAAATTTTGATTGTGCTTTTTCTCTACATAACCATTGGTTGGGTTCTGAACACTTTGAAACTATCATAACTGTACAAGGGCTAAATCAGAGGTATCAACCACTTTCATAAGTACTAATTAAGTTCTCGTCTTTTATTTGAGCAAGAGGCCATTTCTCTGTAATTGTTATATATAACACTGTAAGCAAAGCATAGAATGTCATAAAATTTAATACTTAATGATAAACTTATCATTCTAAACCTAATCAACATTGTGGAAATTTGCTGAATCAAACTTATAACATATGCTAAATAGTGTTTTTTTTACTTGTAATTTTGGTTTAATTGTCATTCTGACATCGGAAGTCTCTAGTGTTCCATGGAACAGTTCTTATTCAAAACAGCTATAACATCAAAAGCCCCTTAGTCATCCCTTCATAGGGTAGCACTAATTTATTTCATGAGATGGAATGACTTAATGCCTCATAAAAGTTAAAAAATGTCAAAGGGTGGCTGAACGGAAGCAGGAGCTACTGAAAGCGGCCCTCGAAAACTGGTAACTTTAACTATTTTTAACTTTAAAGAATGTATGTGTGAACAGTTTGCAGGTTTTGGTAGTTATATACAGTGCAACTCTCCCAGCCTCCCTCTTTTTCTCTCTTTAATTACATTACTTAACTACATTAATTAGCATTCTGTAGCAAACCGTCATTTCTAACCACTTTAAGTTTATACTCTTTAATGATGAGGTTTCTGCCTAAGTCTTCTTCAAAATAGCAAACATAGATAAATGTAGGTCATAATTTCTAATTCAACCTGTCTTATGCAACAGCCTTTTAATAACAGACTGTGAGTTGCTGTGAGGAAGTTGCACTGTATTTAACAAGTTGACTACTATCCCTTCACCCTCAGTGTGTTTTAACCCTGTGTGCAGTGCTGTTTTCTGTCTCTAATTTCTGTAGCGTTCTACTGTGCAACAGCCTAACATGAGCCGAGATAAACGTGGACAATCAACTAACAATAATTCTCGCTTCTCAACGCCAATGTCAAGACAAAGACAACCTCATATGCAAAAACTTTACCTTCAAATACAGGAGAAGCAAAAAAGTAAGACTAGCAAGGAAGGGAGCTCAACATCTGTAAGTATTCGTGTTATACCCAGTAGAGAGATTACACACTTAAACATGCTCTCCTAAATTGGAGGTTGAAATGCTCTCCTAAGCTCTCCTAAATTGGAGGAAGAAAAATTATCTATTGATACAATTTTGTCTTTAAAACTGTTACTTTCCTTAAAAGGAAATAAGGTTTCTTAGTTCTTTAGTGTTTGATCAGCAGCTTGTATAATTTATTGTGTCAATATTTGTGTTTGGCATTTTATGAGTTTTAGTTCAAATCTCCTTTCTTAGCCTACACTATTGTAAGATTGTTCCTATTTCTTTCGAAATCAACTGTGATTTTTATTCCAACAAACCTTAATGAATGCCCTAATTTTGAATAACTCAAGGATTCTTAGCCTTAGGATCCTTATACACTGTAAGGAGATTGATCAGCAATAGTAGATGGCCCTTATTGATGTTGAGGTCAGTAGGTCAAAGGTCAAGGTTACACAGACCTTTAACATTACTGACTTTTTGGCTGCCAAATATTAGGGGCACACAATAAGTCATGCTCTTGTTAACTAGGTTTTCCAATGCACAAACATGGAATTAAAGTTTGTGGGCCTAATTGACATTGTTTGTCTAGATCATGATTAATATTTATGTGAACATTGATGATTCAAATTAACCTCAACAATAGATTAACTGGTTGGTAACCCAGAGGAAGTCTCAAGTGCATTGCCTGGTAC
Organism: Spisula solida; assembly: GCA_947247005.1. Classification (NCBI taxonomy): domain Eukaryota; kingdom Metazoa; phylum Mollusca; class Bivalvia; order Venerida; family Mactridae; genus Spisula; species Spisula solida. Next base: position 44,087,626 of record OX365945.1, on the reverse strand, counting down.
TGTTCACTGGGCACCAAGGAGACTACAATGTATACACCCAGCCAATGTATTGCACCTGGATTCCTTGTATCGGACAACTGTCTGTCTCTACCCTGTAAGCTGGAGACCATTCGCCATTCCAGCATGGTAAAAACTGATTGACCAAAAAGATTATATTAAGTCAGACAGGGAAGGCAGCACTCAACTTAACCAGCCGAGCACAGAAAACAGTAAAAACACACAAAGCACAATGCCCAACTGAACCAACCGAGCACAGGAAACATAAAACACATAAAGACACAATGCCCAACTAAACAAGCACAGATCCGCCCAAGTCCAAGCTGTCGAAAAGTATAATAAATTATTACTAGCTAAATGACCCAGTTTCCACAGCAAGCTCTTACGATGTTCTCAGTGGAATGCAAACAAACAACCTAATAAACATACTGGAAGCACAACCTAATAAACATACTGGAAGCACAACCTAATAAACATACTGGAAGCTATCAACAACCTAATAAACATACTGGAAGCACAACCTAATAAACATACTGGAAGCTATCAACAACCTAATAAACATACTGGAAGCACAACCTAATAAACATACTGGAAGCTATCAACAACCTAATAAACATACTGGAAGCACAACCTAATAAACATACTGGAAGCTATCAACAACCTAATAAACATACTGGAAGCACAACCTAATAAACATACTGGAAGCTATCTTTTACAGATTTCTGGGGTCGCTCATTTGATTAGCAACAGTACTATAGTGATATTTTGTCCAATTCTATTTTACTATTTGTACATATATGACATTATGCAGGGAGAAACACCGAGCATCATTAATAAGTAATGTTTGTTTGTGTGGCATTAATGGTTTGCCTGTTGTAGTGTTGTTTAAATGGTTGATCAGTTACCTGGGTGTACATATAATGCTGGTGCTGGGGGTTTGTGGACAAGATGTGTGCAAGTTTTGTGAGTTTCAGTGTTGTCACTTGTTGCTTATGTGTCACAATTTTAAAGTTTGACAGAATGTTTAATATTTGTGTTCCAAATACACAGTTTTGTACTAGAAATTAAAAAGACTTTAATATAAAACTTTGCTGACACCTGTTGCAATGTGGTACGACACATACTTTAAAGTAAGACACTGAATGTCTGAGACTTGTGTTCCACTTACAAAGTTTCTGTACTAGCAATTGCAAACTTACCTAAGTATAGATTGGTCTTTGAAGTGGAAGCAGTTGATTGGTTTAAATATTAACTCATCGACTGGTCTTTAAGTGGGAACAACAGATCGTTTAAAAAAATGTCCTCATAAATATGGAGGCCCAGTGCAAAACTGAGTCATCTCCACTTTAAAATGAATAAACACTATGTATATAACTGGGTTACTGACATATTTTGAATGTTTGAGATTTTGTATGACACTGTTTTGTTGATGTGAATAGCTTTCTTGGTGATGAATATTAAATTATCTAATATGTACCCTATATTTTATGTGTTGAAAAAAGCTACAAACGTTTTAAAATTGAATCTTTATCAAATTAAAGATAACTTTATGAAGTATTTGCAAAATAGAATTTTAAGTTTATTTCAAATACCCTTTTCAAATGTACTCTACTTCAAAGAAGATTAAGTAAGCATATTAATTGTTTGATTCAAACATAAAACTCTTTCTCTCACATTATTTATACTTTAAGTGTGAGTGTTGTATAAAATTTGTAGTAAGAATTTTAAGTATCTAATTATAGCATAAAAACGGTGATTTTGCCCATACGTTAACGGGACGAAAACCATGCGTAAACATAAAGATTCACGCGCTGTTAACGTCCAGTTTTACGTATGCTTATTTCAGGGCCGCGCCGGCGACTATAAACGTTGTACAGCGTCAAATGATCAGTAATTCTCATTTTATTTCTAACTACTAATTAGTTTTCTATAATATTTCCATAATATTTAAATTATAAATGTAAACAAACCCGCAGTATCCATGTTTTCTTTGTATTTGCCGATCCCGGAAGTTGACGTGCATAACAATAACTGGTATGACGTTACGTTTGTTTTCGTGACGTCGCCACAAAATATCCCGCCAAAATATCATTATTTTGACAAACCAACGCATTAATTGATGTTTTGTATGCTATAATAGCGTTTACGCATGTTTTTTTCTTGTTATAACATATGCAGAGTCCCTTGGGACTCTGCAGATGTTATAGCCCGAAAAAGCATGCGTTAACCCTACACTAATATAAGGTATCTCAGAATAAAGTCCAATTTAGGGACTGTTATCGTTATTAGGGTGTGTTATTTGTAATATAAGGTAACGTCATTTTTATGTTTTGTAACTCTTAGCTGACAATTATGTTGTTTGTCCTCACCAAACTGTACAATAACCCTTGTAAGATGACACTTGACAAACAACTAGTACAATATCTATTATATATTTTATAGATCTTTTTTTTAACTACTGGCATTTGAAAAATCAAGATTTGAACTATTTATTATATAATCACATCCTAATCTTATTTTATGTAAATAATAATCTTACCCCCGCATATACTGGATTCAGCTTGTCTGTCTGACACTGTCCGTAGATGCATTCTTGTGGACGCAACTCCTCCTACAGTTTTGACAGGATTTCGCTCAAACTTTCACAGATTAACAACCTCAACATATAGATGTGCATGAAGAAAGGAATTTGTGCTGCTATGAATTTTGGCAGAATTATGGCCCTTTGCCGGCGGGGGTATATTAGTCTGCCGAATGGCGACAGCTCTAGTTTTATTAATATGGAGCTTTTAGAATGACTATCGGACTTGTTTCAAACAGGGAGGGGAAATTACTTGAGACAATTTGGGGATGTCCCCTCGTACTTGGCCCATCAGGGAATTTTTCCTTTTTAATACTTAAATGTGGTTTTTATATATATATATCTTATCTTTCTCAGTTCTCCGTAAAGGCTAGGAGAAGATCGATGTTTGGACGTACAAGTGCCGCCGGAAACTCTTCAGTATTGAGTATGACCGCTGGAACCCCGATGTTACCTCCTATCACAACGGCACCATCATCACCAAGGAGATAGTCACCATGGAAACAATGTTATACAACTTTATGTGATTCTATGTTATAATGTTATGTACTGTTAAAAATTGTGACGTGGTCTGCGAAAAAAAATATGTTTTTAGAATATGTGATATTATAAAATGCTGCAATGTGAGTAAAAATATGTTTGCTCAATTTTAGATTTTGCGAAAAACTTGAAGCATTGACGTTAATAATAACAAACATGAGGGCATAAAGATCGGAGTTACATGTGTATAGTCCAGTCAGGGTAAAAATAGAGTGACACAGCAGTCAAGTCCACTATTACGGTGTAAAACTGATTGTAAAGGCTTATACAGACAACTATTATTTCAATGCTAAACTAACCTACTTTATTCGCTCTACCTGTTAGCTCAGGCAATGGTTGTAATCTTTTGTGTGCACATAAAAAACAATGTCACTCTCACAATATCCTAACTGGACTGTACTTATGCCATTGTCACCTTTTTAGGGCAAAAACAGCATGAAAGTATTGCCCAACTTTCTCTTTGGTTCTTTATTGATCTGTGATAAATATAAGATAATTCTGTGATATGTAGCTGTGTCTGTCTCATAATGATAGACATACTGGTAGTATGAAGTGCTAAGTGTTACGTATGTGTATAGTCAGTTCTTGATACAAAGACACACAATATACTGACATCATTTTCATGGGGACTTAATATGTTTAAAAATTGCAATGCTATTTTAATGTATCAATTCAGTATAGTATACTGACATATTTGTTACAATATTTTGCTTGGGTTAAAACTCGGTCATTGTATTGAGATCTGACTGTACTAGTACAAAATGTATTGAATCAGAAATTGTGCAAGGTCAAAATTTCCAAAATTGTTATTCATAAGTCATTTGCTAGATAAAGTGTTTGTGATTTTCAAAATTCAGAAAAAACTTATTTAAATTATTTTACTGATGTTTTAAATTCACAAACATAAATTTTTGCACACTTATCGATTTCATGAATAACGCCAAAATTAATCACTCTCCAAGATTTCTGATTTTAAATTTAATCATGTTGGTATTATTGACACTTTTTTGTAGTTTATGTACCTTTTATAAACCCCATGTTGCCAGTCGATATATATTTATATGCATGTATATATGTATAATTATGCAACTCACAGATTTTTTTTTGTTTTATTAATTTCTTAATCCATGTATATTCCGATGAAGAAATAAATCTTTTTTGCAGTTAAAATTTTTTGTTCTCTACATTTTATTCATGATAGTATCATGTAATATGTATCATCTTATTTCTCAGGATGAGGGGCACCATCAAATCCCACAGTATCATATTCCCTTTCTACTACAATTTATCAGCGTAGCAGGCCTGAGTAAGCATGGGGTCTGACGAAAATTTTATCCTGGGAAAATTTGACAATTCAATTTCATTTTGGTCCACTTCTAAACCCTATGGCCAACCATTTTTAGCTCCACTATTCATAGAATAAGGGGAGCTATTGCAGTCACCCGAGCATCCGCGTTGGCATAATGCTTATGTTCAAGTTTAGGTACAGGGTTTTTAACCTCTTATATTTTCAAAGTCCTTTGAGATATTGCTTTCATACTTTGCATACTTGTTCGCCATCATGACCCCAACCCATATGCAGGAGTAGGTAACTCTATCAGGCATTTTGTTGAAATTATGCCCCCTTTTTCTACTAAGTGCAAATAGTGCAACCCCTACACAGGAGAAGATAACTATTTAGCATTTTGTTGAAATTATGCCCCCTTTTGGACTTAGAAATGCTCATTTGTTCACCTTCATGACCCAGAAGACTGACACATGAGTAGGTATGGGTCCTACATTTTGTCCAAATTATCTCCCTATTTCGACTTAGAAGCCCCAACCTCTTCACAGCAGAGGGTAATGCTGCTGTTATGAAGCATTTTTTGAAGCAGAAAACCGGAACTTTCATTAAACAGGACTTTTGGCCGGACCGAACAGGGTCCTGTTTAGAGGGAGTTTACTGTACTATCCTAGCATGGCACTGCGAATAGTGGAGAGCGCTATTCGTGCACAGCTCTTGTATCTAAATTCCCCACTTTGGGCTATGTTATTTTCCCTTAGTCTGCTATGGATGAAAAGTCACCCAATTTCTATATCTTGAGACTTTGGAACAGAAACTCAACTTTTGGGATATCACAGAACACCTTAATTAATAGTTAAATTCCAGGCTGCATTATTATAAAAACCAGAAATTTATTTGCGAATTTGATATTTCGCGAAAATTTGTATTTGTGAATTGACACAATGGTACAAAAGCAGGAGAGGAAAATTAAAAAGTCAGCCTCCAGTTGGTTTGTTGACAAAATAATGAATTGTTTATACTAAATGCACAATTTATTGTCTTGAACCACACATACATTTTTGCTTAGGCTTAGTCATGCTTGAAGGACAAACAGCGTTTCTTATAAAAATTCTTTAATTGAGTAACAATTTGTGATTGTAAACAATTTATGGAAACACTACATCAAATTTCTGCAGCTAGTAGCTGACTGCATGTATTGAAACATTGAGTCAATTGTGTATAAAACCAATATATAAATATATGTATACTATTATTATAATCAAAAACAAACTACAAAATTATTAATATAAATAGATCTATGCATTAACCCTTTACTCCATGAATATGCGCCATCTAGGAACATTAACCAGATTTGCATGAAGATTGTTAAGTGTTAAACATGTCAATTACAATTTATTTTCAAATTACTTGTATGGATATGGTGAACTTGATACGGAAACACTAGATATATAACGTAGGATCTATGGAGTAAAGGGTTAAATGTGAATATCACATGATATATAAACTATTGATGTTGCTAATATCACTATGGATGAGACACCTACTTCAAGGAGCAAGGCTGTATTCAGGGGGTAGAGCAAGGCTGTATTCAGGGGTATAGGTCATGTATGTATCAGGGGGTTGGACAATGCTTATTCAGAGTAGAGCCAGGTTGTATTCAGTGGTGGTGCATGCTGGTATTCAGGTGGGCAAGGCTTATTCAGGGGTAGGGAAATGCTGTATTTAGGGATAGGGAATTGCTGTATTAAGGGGTAGAGTAAGGCTGTATTCAGGGGGTTGGGTAAGGCTGTATTCAGGGGATAGGGCAAGGCAGTATGGTAAGGCTGTATGCAGGGGTGGAGTAAGGCTGTATGTAGGGGTAGGGCAAAGCAGGATGCAGGGGTGGTGTAAGGCAGTATGTGGGGGTAGGGCAAGGTTGTTTTTAGGGGTGGAGCAAGCTCAGGTATGGTCATGAGACAGTTCTTGTGCCAATATAGAATACAGCCAGTGAACACAGTACTGAATATATACTCAAAGCATACAGTGGTGCATTCATGGTGTATAAACACTATATTGTCACATAGTAATTTCTATATACAGTAAAATCTCAGTAGTAAGACCACCCCTTGGGCCCTTCCCTGATAACTACAGGTATTCTTGGTGGGAATTTTGAGCTTGAAAAATGAGTGAAACAGGTGAAAAGGACATGAAATTGAGGTGGTCTTAATATTGAGGTGGTCTTTATGTGTGAGGTTTTACTGTATACAAGTATAGACTTGTATGAGCGTACCAGGTTGACTGGTGATGAATAATGAGTTCAGAGTGAATACATATTAAATTATAATATTAATCCTTTACACCATATGCACACCCAATTCATTAACCTACACAATGTTGATATCAGGTAAGCTAGATAGTGAGTCCCAATAAATGCGCAGGTAACTGTACCATTGTTAAAAGAGAAAAAAGTAAACTTTATATTGTACTAAATACATGTAGTACAAAATAAAATTTTACATTTTTTTACTCTTGATTAATGATAAAGTTAACCTGTGTGGATATGAACATGCATTATAAATAAATCATTATTGAAATATAATTGATGATGGTGATAGATGCTTGAATTGGATGTATTCATACACAGGTAACTGTATCATTGATAGAGAAAAACAAAATATTAATTATAAATTTCTGTTTTAAGACAAAAAATATTTTTAAAAAATGGGTTTGTATTTATCAATGATACAGTTACCTGTGTATCTAGGTTGTAAAGAGTTAACAATACCTGGATAATGAGAGGTATGGACATCACAAGCTTCAGAGCAGACAGAGTATGTGCACACATATATATGGCCTCATATAGAGCAGCATATATGAGTAAGAAAGATAAAGCAGATATCTTCAAGAGGTTTTGAAGGCGGAGGTTTTAATGAAAGAAGATCACGGAGTTGAAGGATAGATGGCTTAATAAATTTATCAAAATGGTCATAAAGTTCGTATGAAGAATAAATGCACAAAAAAGCGCTAAAATTATCCAAAATATTTTAAATAGTTCATGATTAAAATTTAGTTACAACTCATTTCGTTTTCGTTCTGTGAAGTGCCAGCGCAAATTCGCGCAGGATTTCTGATTTGTCATTGTTCTGTATTGAAATTTTCTTCACATCTGTTTCGTCTGATCCTTCCGACTGTTGTACCAAGTCCTTGGTCATCCACTCGTGTTCCATCACCAAATCAATCCCTGGTCGATCTTGATACGTGTTTTGAAACAGCCAGATGATTATCGTTTTGATATCTGGAGTCACGTGTTTGAATTTATGCCACGGGAAGTTCAATTTCTTCTGCTCCTCTAGAACACCATGATTACCCTTACTTTCATCGTAAGGCATTTTCCCTGTGATGAATATGTATAAAATCACACCCATAGCCCATAAGTCCGCCTTTTTGGGGTCATAGGGTTCACCACGCAATATTTCAGGCGAGGCGTACGATTTTGATCCACAGTAGGTTTTGCTGAGTTCTTTCATTGAATTACTTTTCACAAATCCGAAATCACAAATCTTGATATTGAAGTTGTTGTCCAGCAACAGATTTTCCAGCTTCAAATCCCTGTGAGTTATATCCTGATTGTGCAAATAACGCACAGCGTCTCCAACTTGTCGAATCCAAATCCTTGCCAAATGTTCTTTAATAGCACCCGATCTCTGAATGTAGCGCAACACATCGCCGTTTTCGGCAAATTCAAGTATCATATACACACGATAATTGTCTTCAAACATTTCGTACATTCTTGAGATGTTTGGATGTATCATCCGGGGCCATATGGATAGCTCTCGTGGCAGGAACCTTGTCTGAAAGTCTCTGGGAGCTTTACTTCTGTCTATAATTTTCACCGCCGCCTTAGGATAGTCTTCATTTTCTAAACAGAAAGCAAATTTTACCTTTGAGTAGCTACCACTTCCAAGTGTTTGTTTGACGAGAAATCCTTTCTTCGCTAGCACCGCTCTATACGTGGGACGATAAGTTACTGTCTCAATTTTGCTGGAAGTTGATTTGCGAACTTCTATTGGTTCAACTTCGGCTTTCATGTGTTCCAAATCATTCATCATGGTGGATTCCCATGACGAAGATTCGTCTCCCATGTCGATTCTAGGTCTTTTAGAGGGTAACATGGACGCGTGTCTTCATCAAACACATTTTAGTGAAAATATTCAATAAGTAAGTCGGGTTTTAGTCCATGTATTTCTAAATATTTTTCACTGCCACCATTTGTAAATATTCCGCCTAGCAACTTCTATTTCAAAACGAGGTTTTTGCGTACACAACTTCCGTTTTTGCGTACTTCGCCTAGCAACGTCGATATACAAAGACGCGACGTCTTGACGTCACAGTATAAACGATAAAGGCGCGACGTTGTGTTGGAAACGTTGGCAGATAGCGGCATTATTTCATTTCGACTGTTACAACGCATGATATCTTAAAGTATCTGGAATGAGTTCGGGCAAGGACGTCATAGTCCTGTCGGATGAAGAAGCGGAACTGAAGAAGCGCGGATACTCACTTGGAACCTCTCTTGGCGAAGGTTCTTATGCAAAAGTAAAGAGCGCATTCGCTGAAAAGCTCAAAATTAGAGTAGCAATCAAGATAATCGATCGCAAAAGGGTTCCCAGAGATTTTAGAGAAAAGTTTTTACCCCGGGAACTGAAAATTATTGCCCAGGTGAATCATCCGAACGTGATAAAGATGTATGAACTGATGGAGTTCCATAACAAGGTAAAACAGAACAACTGATCGAAAACCATGTTTTTATACATTTTAAATTAGTTAAATCACCCAGTAATTTATTTTTATTAACTTCAAGTGATAGCTTTGTTGTATTCTGAATGGAGAAGCATCTTAAAGTAAATATATAGTTGTACATAAACAGAATATACATTTATTAGACATGGCAGTACCAATTAAGTACATTAAATACACTTAACTCGTTTTCATGTGTAAAAGGCACCCATTTATATTGTAATTAAATAAAAACCAGATACTAATAACCTCTTTATAGCAGACCAGAATTAAAAGTCCTTTAACATTTCTATTTTATCCGGCTGGAGGCGGGATCGAACCCACAGCCTTCTGATCAGCTTGTCCATTTGTCCACCATATGGGCATAGGGTTCGAACCCACGGCTCCGTTAATAGGAGCTGCGACCGTACTTAATGCTTACTTACTTACTTACTTACTTACTTACTTATTGCCCGATATGCCTTCTGGCATGTAGGGCAACAGACAGGTGCAGGTAAATTCTTTGTTGTTGCTTCCGTAACAAGTTTCATTTTTTAATATACTGGGTTGTTAGCCCTGTGATAAACCCCCAACCTGGAGGGCCAGGGACATTTTGTTCGAGGTTTCCTTCCTCTAGATTGGATGCCGAACAAGGCTAACGAGTCGTACTTAATGCGGTAGATTTGTAATTCGGCGATCCGTGGTTCAGTTCCCGGTCATTCCCTTCCATGACAAATTGATAACTATGTCGATTTCTTCCTTAAGTAGAGCGGTTACTAGTTCCTTATGAAAAGGTAAGTTAGCACTGCATGGTTAGGATGCAGACCAGGAAACAGCGTTAAACACGAAAAACAATATAATACACAATAGTTTGTACCTAAAGTGGGATTCGTAGCCATACTGTACGGCGACATCGGCTAGCAATGCATGTACGAAAGCATTAGACCACCCAGCCATCGCAACCCCAAAAGGTACTGATAACCAGAATCAATGTACCAGTTACGGCCGTAAACGAATTGATGGTCGGATAACCATAAATACACGAGTAAGGGGCTCAGTCGAATTAGCAAACCAGGGAGCCGTTGAGCCCACCAGCACTACACCCTTCCCCCTCCGATATTTGAGGCTCAACCACAGTGGATCGTCAAATACCTGTGTTACCATTAAAATACATAAACCCGGGGGGAGTGCACAAGACATGTGGTTCGAACTCAAAACCCACTGAAAAGGTAACTAGTTGACTAGTCTGTTTCCCGGCATACTCGACAGGAAGAGTATGCAGTCTCAAGCACGTAGTGCAAGGGACAGGTAATCCAGACTACTGGGTGACCAGACAAATAACCTTTAGGCGCTATGCGCGGGTTAGTCTGACGCTAAGAAAATGACACAATTTTGAAACTCTGTCATAATTATATCTATTAATTGCCCATTCGCTCGATGTTCTAAAAAATTGCATAGTCACAAAAAACTCGGAAAATATTTTCGATCACAAAATCACACTTCATGTGCTAATTAATTAGAAACAACTTATCATAATGTGTCCATTGACTGACTTGTTTATTCATGTAAAGTAAAACCTCTCAATATTGAGATCATTCCGGTGACCTTTGCATTTTAAAACTGACCCCTATCTCCTGAAGCATCGCAATATGAACTTAATCCCATTCCAAATATTGTCACTTGTTTTGTGTTAATTTCTGTAGGTGGCTGAACTGAAAAATTGGTTGCACTAAACAGAAACATTATTCTTACGTCAATGTTACAGTACAATTTCAGGAGCCCTAACTTCGCAGTTTTTAGTAAAATCTCAATTTCATCTGAGATTTCTACTTGAGATGCATGCTTCGGGAGATCGAGCCCGAGTCTTATAATTGAGTTCGTCTTTTTAGAAGTTTTAAGGAGGTTAAAACAGAACAGAACGGAACAGAACAGACAGCTTAAGCATAATTATGCAGCTCATGTCTATTAACAACATAACATTGATACATACATGGAAGACAAAATATACCTTTTTAAATGGAAAATGAACAATATTAGAAGGGAGAATGTCTAAATCCAAATTTTAATAAATAATACACAAGGGGGAATGTCTAAATCCAAATTTTAATAAATAATACCCAAGGGAGAATGTCTAAATACAAATTTTAATAAATAATACCCAACTGTTTACTTTTGTTAAAAATACTGATAATTGACACTTTTAGGTGAGGTTATTGGCCGTATAAAATGTAAAAGTACATAATTATCTTATCTTACTTGTTTGCAGAACAGGCGTTCCTTCAAAGCTATGAATTTTCTTGTAGCTAGCTTCGGAAATAACTACATTTGTAAATTCATTCGAGCGTATCTGGCACGGAAATGCACTGGACTACTGGAAGCATGTGTTATTTAGCGCATGATGAATTTTCGTGTTTCCATCAATATCGAGAAGGCTTTAACTCCGCACTTTGTTTGTTCCTTTCATTATCTGGGTTTTTTTTCGCTATCGACTTAAGACAGTCCGTGGTTGTCTGTTGTTTTTTCTCTGCCAGTTTGACCAATAACCCCAGACGTCGAGGGAAGAGAAAGTTGCGTGATACAAGGAATCGGGGTGCGACGTGCTAGCTCTTTCTGAATATATTCCTTTAGATTCTTTACCGTATCCTGTGTACAAACATACGAAACTACCTCTAGTTTATCTCTAGTTGCAAGGTGGAAAACACTGAAAAGCGTTTCAGAAATGACTAAGTGCCCCGGTCGAGATTCAAACCAGGGACCACTAGATCAGTAGCCAAGAGCGCCACCGTGACACTGTTGCTGTTGCGGCTGTTGTTGATTGTGTAGCTATAGCATGACACGACTCTCGGCCTTCTACATGTGTATTAGCATAATTTAATAATTTGATATAGTGTCTATATTTATAACCCCGGTTGAATGTTTTCTTAAGCGGGAAGCATCACGAAGCCGCTCGAGATGTATACTAACACAAATCTTCAAGACCGATATTGCACGATTTGCTCTCGGAAATTACATAGACAACGCCAGAACCTTGTAATATATTCATACATAAAGGTCAGGATCATGTCCAATTTTCCGTGCTATACTGTCGTTGCTGTGTTTTAATAGGGTGGTCACGGACTCTGGAAAACAGGGATAGTTCCAAAAACAAATTCCCTATAGTGAATTAAAAAATTGGGCAAAATCAGGATTATCAGGGAATTTTCCAAAAAATTGTGGAAAAAATTGTCTTCTGGCTGCTTTATATATACATGTGTATTTCTTCTAACCGTCTGCTAGCAAAATGTATTAATTATAAGACAGGTATAAATAAGGAGATTGGTCGTAAAGAAATGGATATAGCTAGAAGGAGGTTGGGGGCCACATTTTCAGCCGTATATGAGTTGCGAACAATCATTCCAAAATCACCTTTAGTCAGGGAATTATCAGGGAATTTCAATCCTTATTTTCTGTGGCCACCCTGATTTACTGTTGTTATTGTTGCTACTAACGTCACCATTCACTGTCGACAGGTTTATATCGCTATGGAACATGCTGGACACGGGGATATGTTAGAATTTATCAAATTACGAGGAGCTATACCAGAAGATAAAGCCAAGCCTATGTTTAAACAGATGGTGGATGCCATAGAGTATCTTCATACCAACCAGATTGTACATAGGTAAATATATATTTATACACGTTATTAACCCTACAGGCATGTACATATGTAGATGTTAAACAATAAACAGCCTGTCCAATTCGTGTAACTAAATTCTTGTTGTGCGACCCAAACGCATTGAATTTACTTATTAAACTTAGCAAGAGTTGTTCGAACGACAACACACTCTACCGTTCAAATAAATGCCCCATGATTCCTGAATTTGCAATTTTCGTCTGTCCTTAAGGTGTCTTGGTATGCTTATAAATGTCACCGAGTGATGATCTGGGTTGTGAGGCTTCATCACTAAATGCATATCACGTTCCTATAACTATTTGTGAGGATGTGCGCTGGCAGGTCATGTTATATGTAACTTACTTAGAATGTAACATCCAGCATTTTGATTGGCCTATGGAATAAAGCACCAAGACATGACGTCACGTTTGTTAATAGTAACCGCCAAAATAAGTCGTTTTTATTGGCTCATAATGTAGGTTATATTCTAATCATTTTTTAATCTTGTTCAGCATATTTAGCTCTCAATTAAGTTGTTATACACAACTAAGAACCAACTCGTACCATTTGTTTAATTTTCTGCTTCCAGAGATTTAAAATGCGAGAATCTGTTGCTAGACAACTCAAACAATGTCAAGGTCAGTGATTTCGGATTTGCTCGAACTTTTGATGTCGGTGACGTCAGTAAGACATTCTGCGGAAGCGCCGCCTACGCTGCACCGGAAGTACTGCGTGGAGAGCCATACAACCTGCCACTTCACGATATCTGGGCTATGGGTGTGATTCTCTACATTATGGTGAGTATAATTATAATTAACTATGAACGTTAGCCACCTTGTATATAACGTATCGGCAAAATGCATGGTACCACATAAATATCGTTGCTTATCGAGGTCAAACCCTTTGGTGCGGGTGTCTTGAAGACTTGCAAGGGCCCGTCGTAAAATCTGAGGATCAAAGATAAGATTTTAACGATTTTGTACTGAAAACAGTGGGTTTTTTGCTAAAATATATGGAGAAAATAGGCCCCTTTCCCCATTGCAGAGTATATATTTGCCCCCAAACAATTTCAAAAGTCTAGCTAAAAACAATTCGCATGAAGTAAAGTAAACTGTGTTGATAAATGAATGCAGAATGGCTTGAATTAGTTTGTTTTGATCTCCCATGCTTAAAATACCGCCAATAATCAAACTATACATCTATTATTGAGAATTTAACAATAAGAGAAAATTCCCTTTTCAGCTATTCTGCGCGCTAATTTCTCCTCCTATGGCCTCGGACCCCTTTCCCCGAGGTAAAAAGAAACACTGGTATACCTCCATGGACGTGGTTTGATTGGCAATGGTTCAGTTTTCACTAAAATGGCGGTCGACAGATATTCCGCCAATGCTTAAACTTTTTTGCCTGTATCATGGAATGTATTGTACAAAAACACTATTACGATAGAAATGCTCTTGCATGGACCATGGTTTTAGGCTCCCCACAGGGGTCGAACAGCTATTGTTTATCGGGATGGTGTGCAACATGCTATTTTGCTATTTTTGTTAGAGAGTTTGTCATGATCAGAAACTTAGCTCTGAGAAACCACTGCAATTGCATAAGATAACTATTGTTTTGCAAAAAATGCCAGATGAGTTCGAACCACTAGTTCCCATCTGATGCGTTTAATGCTTTTAAAAATACACATCTATTATTTGTTACATTGTAGGTCTGTGGATCTATGCCGTATGATGATTCAAACATTAAGAAGATGGTCAAAGATCAAACAGAAAGAAAGGTGGCATTCTCTAAATCTAAGAAGTTGACTGATGAATGTAAGACTCTCATACATGCCGTCCTGGAGGCACATAAGAAGCGACGAGCTACTGTGGCCCAAATATTCGCTCATTCTTGGTTAAAGAATATGTCCACGTAACCAACATCCTGAAATAAACCTGTAAAAATCTCTGTTTTTAGTCCTTTCTAATCCCACACACAACTTCTTAAACACTGAAGTTAAATCTGTAGCTCAATGGTTACGCTTGCCGTCTAATCTAGCGACCCGGGTTCAAATACGACAGGAGGTACTCATCATCATGTGCCTGTCATATTTCAGCCAAAAGCTGACTGGCAAATAAAGGCTATACTCGGCATCGAACAGTGAAAGCGAAAGTTATGGTTCTTGCTACAATATCTGGGGTGTGATCACAAAGCAACTTAAAGGAAAACTTTTTTCTTAGAATCTTAGAATATCCTGAAGTATATCAGCTAAATAGGAAAGTCAAGATTATCATTTTTACATAGTTCAGAAACATTATGTGGTTGCAACATGGGTAAAGTGCCTTTGAACGTGCGTTCGCATGAAAAGGGCGCTATATAAATCTGGTATATTATTTTTATTTTATCCCTTAAGATGCATTGAATAATTTTCCAGTCTATCTTGATTCCTTTGGCAACCCATCTTCATCATAACTGTTAAAGTTGAAAAAAGAGCAAAAGATGTGAATACGGACTTGTTTGTTTTGGCTTAAAATAAACTCTTGTTTATTGTTCCCTTTTGATTTTGGCGTAGGTAACGGAGGGAAAACAAATAATATTTTATTTAAGGCCTTACAAAATTGTAAGATGGTCATGACGTAATTAGGCAAATTGTTATACTATTAATTAGCAATCAAAAAGGTTTTGGTGCAAGGATGAGATGTTCAGTTTTATTCTGGCTATTTTAGCATGTTCATGCGCATTCAGGAACGGTGTACTGTTTTATCAAAGCATTTACGGAAAACATAAAGTTACGTTCAAATTAAAAAAAATATTCCTATTCTTTAGGAGTTCATTAACTGAATCATTATTAGTATTGCAGCTTCATTTACCACACTTCATCATGGTAAACTAATAATAAAGAATTTAAATTTGATCGTAAGTTTACAATTTCCGTAAGTGCTTTGATAAAACATTACCCTGTTGTATGACAGGCAGACTTCAAGCATAAGTACTGTATTAGTCCAAGTGTAGTTTGATTTGAAGACTATGTAGCATTGAGTATCGTCAGCATAGCCGTGGTATAACATGATATGACTCAGGATTGCATATCGCGCCTGTTGGTTTTGACAACATGCAATACCGGTACTGTCTCGGTCCTGGCCGAGCCCTGTGGCACACCAAAATGTAGCATTCTTGTTCACCAGAGTATTCTTCACCTGTAATATCTATGAAATTGACTAACCACTGACGTATGAGGATGAAAATCAATGTAGAGACAGCAGACAGAGACATGTTACTCACATAAGAGCGAAACCACACCAGAGACACGGATCAGACCCAGAATTATATACATTTACGAATGTGTTTTATATGGATAGGATGTTCAATAACGTCTTGAAGGTTGCCGATCAGTCTATAATTAGCATTATCAGAATTACACGAGAGTTGTTGTGAAGCATGACTGTGATCTCTTGATGGACTCGCAGTCGTGCCGTGCATTTTTATTCGATAATGCATCTATTAATATTAAATATCCTAAACTGACATATGAATATGCAATGTTTATTTTGGCCTACTTGCAGTAATTTAGCATACTTTGCACGTGTAAGACATACGCATCGAACAGCACGTGTTCATGTAAGGTTTTGCTGTAAGTGATAATTTTTCTGCGCAAAAACACCTAACTTGCTGAAATTGGCACAAAAAGAACGCGATTAACCCGTCAGATAGTAACCTCTGAAGCCTGCACATTTTGCAATCAAATCATAGTCATTACTTATTTAAAACCAATTATGAAATATTGGAGACAGCAAGTCCATTATTTCAGCGTGACGTTTCATGTATATAGCTTGACAAATTTTCTTTATATAAACAAATATATGTCTCTGATATAACATCAATCACAATTTCTGCTGAGTAATCGATTTTTATCGTCGTATGCTCTTGTATAGAATTACGATGTAATGTTTCTAGTGAATTTAGTTTAGACATCGCGGGCATTTTGAAATAAAATTTTATATCATGATATGTTCAGCCACTGTCACGATTTTCAGTACACTTTAAATACTAGTAATTCATTTTAAGTCGATTTTCAAAAATGTTCTACCATTTATTAAGGCCTGTATCACCATCCACTCTCTACGCCTGATTCATGTGGGTATTCCTCATGCACGGTCCCCGTTGGTGTTGGGGATGGGGTCCGGACACTCATGAAGTTTTGACATCTCAAATAATTATGTACATGTGGCCAGTCGTCGCCTTCTCAAAGACACATGTCAATATTTGAGATGCGAGTTTAGCTCAGATTGAGATGCTTCGAATGATCGGGGCCAGTAGTGGGTTGATATGTTGATAACAACACTTACATGGTATATAAATATTTTACTTTAGTAAAACAAGACAAACTCCATAATTATCCAATGGTTAATATAAACACAGCACTGTTAATCATATCTTGTTCTTTAAAATCAGCGAGTTAATCCTCGATATCCAAACTATACAATTTATAAATGCATGTGGATCTACATGTACAATATGTATGAAATATTTTGCATACAATAGCGAACGAAATCACGCATTATTGTCTAGATGGGTACATGCAATATAAAACGCTTTCCGTGTTTAAACGTCCATTCTAACACGAGCTGCGGATTAATCCATTAAATATAGAGCATACCTGGCCATGTATTATTACCCCCATAAAACATGGTATCAAATTGGCTGTTACTATTTACGCCCCGTATCACGTGACATATTTACGAATGACTGAACGTAAATTTTATAGTAAATTTTCAAAGAAACGCGATGACAAGGTAATATGCACGGGTATCCAGTGTTACAGCTATGACGCATCTATTTTTAGAAACTCCAATATAATCTCGAAACTAAGTTTCATAAAAACTTCTGATAATCAATTCATTTATATTTTCATTTCATTAAATAGCTACCCGAAAATTACGAAGGTCGTTTTCATTAACGAGGGAGGTAATTGTACCAGCTAATAAGCCACTCAATTTCAGCGTGGAATTATGTTTAATGTCAAATGGGTGAAAATGGAATGCACGCAGTTAAATAGTGCGGTATATTATCGTATTTAGAATCGAAATAAAAACTCTGTTCTTGTATTTTGTCGGTGAATAAAACACGGGCACTCGTTCGGATCCGAACTCCTGCCCATGTTTTATTCACCGACAAAATACGCGAACAGATTTTTATTTCTTAATTATTCAGGTCTTCCGAGGAAATAACCAGCATAAATATGCTTCAGTTCCATTCTAACACTCTCTACCCTTTCATCGGGACAAGACAAATATCTTTCAGTAACATCTCTAATATTGCGTCTTTGCTCTTCTTTGTCGACGCCTTGTTGGGCAACAACGGATTCGATTCCACTACGTCCACCGAAGTTAGCAACATGTTGAGATATCTCTGGCGAGACTTGACGCAATGCGTCAAAAATATCTGTAACTTGACCAACACGTTGCCGATCCGCCGGTTGTTGACCGCCTGATGTGACATAACTGCCGATAAGACCAGAAATGAGAGACTGTGGAGAGGCATTGGGTTGGATGTTACAGGTGGCTCCCCCTAGCGAGATGTTAGATGCTGCCTGTTCTGCCTCTCGTGCACGTTCGTCTACGAAGAACATATCAAGTAACCTCATAATAGCTTGCTTGATAGGAGCTTTACCATTCTCATCTCTGCGACTTTCATTGAAACCTCTCTGTATGTCAATTAGAGCATCTTCCAGTTTATCCATCGCTTCTTGATCACCGCCGTCCTCTCTCATATGTTGTATACATCTTACTTCTTCTTCAGTAAGCCAAACCTCTGCTCTCTCTTTAACATCTTGTGTGAAAAACTCTTCGATGCTGTATACAGGATCCATTTTGATTTCTTGAATGCATGTTCGAAGGACATCGAAATCTATATTGCTCATTTCGGCAAAGAGGTTATTGTGAACGATGAAATAGTGGCGTAGGTTCTTCTGAGCCAACCGTTGAAGTAGATAATCTAGAACTTTTTTAACAGCACCTATGATGTCTGACCAAATAGACGGGCTTTCTTTTTCACAAACCCAGAAAAGTGCAGTTTTTAGATAATATGTTTTCAGCTTCAACTCAATCCCTAATTCCTCATGTTTCTTCTTCAGAACCCCATTTAGATACGATTTCAGGATAAGATACACTCTTCTTTGAACGGCCGTCAAACGTTTGGACAACTTCAATTCGGCCACATTGAACGATATACAAAAGTCCTTTCTATGGTCCGGATCTATTGGTGCATCTCTAGCGACAAGAAATAGTTCAGTATTGTTGTAAATTTCTTCTACCAGATCTTTGGGTGGCCAAGCCTCCATTTTAACTCTCTCGTACCAAGCTATCATACATTCCATCTTTCTATCGCTAGCAATTTTAACAGCCGGGACAAAATCTTTAGACGTCATATCACTGTAGGTGGCTCTAAACGTTCTTTCAGTGTCCTCTTCATTTAGGTCATTGTTGAATTCCTGATCTTCCTCTGCGTTAGCGCCAAGCGGATGTCTTCCTAGTACGGAGTTCAGTAATGTAGCGAAGTTGTTCAGCTGTCCAAACATGTGTCCCCTGCTGCTAGGAACTTGTAAATCCGTAAAGACATCCAATATGCGCCGGATAATAGCAGAGTCTGAACTAACCCTCCGTACGATTGACCATCTTCTTCTGAGTTGCGCGGCGACGTGGCTGTTACGAATTTGAGTCAAGCGCTTTCTTCTGAATTCGGATGAATCAATTCCTTCTATTTCGAGATTACGAAATTCCTTTACGGCCGTTCCAACTTTCATAGGTAAACCAATTTTCGTTACCCTGCTTGTTCGCCCTGGAACGCTATCAGACGTCATTGTTGCAATGGTAAACACTGCACGAAGAGTAGTGAATAGTTTCGGATTAACCTGCCTAACTAAATCCGCTGATAAGTATCCTTCCACCACGTCATCTCTGAATGCTGCTGGTAGCTGGTCCGCCTTGACTCGAACGTAACAAGGTGTAGCTTCTCGATGTTCCAGACTCTCGACAGGAATTATCAGTTTTCCGGAGCTAATGAGGAAATCAGCATCACCACCTTGATGCCTTGACCTCAATTTTAGTCCCTCGGTGGTACTTCCTACAAGATAGGCTTTGTCTTTCCCGAAGTATGCCGAGTAAGCATTTGTCCACTTAACATATTGACCATGACGTTCATCGTTCTTGTTTGGTTTGGCTTGGTTTTCTAGGCGCTCCAAGTAAGCCCCTATTTGCCTAGACATGTTCTGAAAAGACATACAATTCATATCATAGCCAACTTACATATTGTGTTCCAATTGCCATCACTTTTCTTTGTCGACTAAAAGCATCAGAAACAGTACAAATCCGAAGAGGGCAACATAATTGTTAGAGTTATTGTGTAGGAAACCCATGAAATAAATCATAACTCTAAAAGAATATTCGTCTTCATTAATTTACATTGCCATGCTAGAATAATCAAAGCACTGAAAGTACTGATGTGTGGCGTACTGATGCCATTAAATCCAATATCGAATCCAGGTTGTATCATAATTTTATGTCACAGATCTGATAAGCCCACCCTTACTCAAACATTTGTGCTGCTAAAGACACCAAGAGAACCAGCAGTTACCTGGAACTTACTTAATTAACTATGCTGAGCATCAATGAAGGGATATTTACAAATACCATTTTTAACAACTTGGAGAATTCGACCAGTGTCAAGATAAGTGACTGTTTATTCTTCGTATGACCACGCATGTTAATTAAATGTATATGACACTCTATATTAACGTATGTAAAAGGGGTAAACATGTCGCTCATACATATCGATCGGCCGATTAATGCTTTAAAAACAAGTTTTACATTTTATAAAACCTTAAAGTATTAGCTTTTAAAACAAGCTTTAATGAACAAAATCGATAGAATAATAAATTAATAATTGATGATTTTCGACCGTTGATTGAATTTTTATTTGGTATAAAACGGGATACAAAATGTATTTTAAACTTACTTTTACGCGGAACGGATTCTTACTCGTCGCCGAGGATTTAATAATTAGGGTATCGTGTTGATTGTTGTCTAAAAGAGAGACATATATCTCTGCTTCATTACAAGCTTTAAATATTCAAAATCGGATAATAGATACGAAAATTATGAGGTCTTATATAAAGCAGGGTAGAAATTGACTAGTGCGTTTAACGCTTACCGCGGTAACATTGTTAATCGGCCGATCGATATTTCAGTTCCCCCCACCAGCTATATATAGCATCAATGTTTGTATACAACATAATTAGGTCATCGTCTGCAATGTGCAGCGGCGGAGTGGTTTACATACGTTACAGTATACGATTGAAAACCGTGGGAACTATTTTAGATTCCCGCCACCAGTGAGAACATTCTTTGGTAGTAAAAATATAGTCCGTTGCGGAATGATTTGCTATAAATATCCTCTAAAAATAAAAGTCTGATATAATTGTTGGTCTAAATATAAGTAAATGTTGGTAATGTAAACAAATCAGGTCCAATGATACGTGTAACCTGTGTTGCATGCTTGTAATATTGGTCAAATCATAGAACTATTTATTTGCCGAGGCCTAATGCGTTAAATTGGTCGTAAGCTGAAAAGTGGTAATAGCATTGTGTGGCGTTACGCCACACAAAAACGGATGATTACAAGTCAGACAGGGAATAAGGTAATAGGAAATAGGATGAAAAAAACTCTGCCATTTAACATAATTGAAAATTTTCCTGCCACAAACACCGACCGAATGCTATCATTTTTGTGTGGCGTAAACGCCACACAATGATATTACCACTTTTCAGCTTACGACCAATTTAACGCATTAGGCCTCGGCAAATAAATAGTTCTATGATTTGAACAATATTACAAGCATGCAACACAGGTTACACGTATCATTGGACCTGATTTGTTTACATTACCAACATTTACTTATATTAAGACCAACAATTATATCAGACTTTTATTTTTAGAGGATTTTTATAGCAAATCATTCCGCAACGGACTATATTTTTACTACCAACGAATGTTCTCACTGGTGGCGGGAATCTAATAGTTCCCACGGTTTTCAATCGTATACTGTAACGTATGTAAATCACTCCGCCGCTGCACATTGCAGACGATGACCTAATTATGTTGTATACAAACATTGATGCTATATATAGCTGGTGGGGGGAACTGAAATAGTTCTACGTACATATCGATCGGCCGATTAACAATGTTACCGCGGTAAGCGTTAAACGCACTAGTCAATTTCTACCGTGCTTTATATAAGACCTCATAATTTTCGTATCTATTATCCGATTTTGAATAATTAAAGCTTGTAATGAAGCAGAGATATATGTCTCTCTTGTAGACAACATTCAACACGATACCCTAATTAGTTAATCCACGGCGACGAGTAAGAATCCGTTCCGCGTAAAAGTAAGTTTAAAATATCCCGTTTTATACCAAATAAACGGTCGAAAATCATCAATTATTAATTTAATATTCGATCGATTTTGTTCGTTAAAGCTTGTTTTAAAAGCTAATACTTAAAGGTGTTATAAAATGTAAAACTTGTTTTTAAAGCATTAATCGGCCGATCGATATGTGTGAGCGACGCCATGTTTACCCCTTTTACATACGTTAATATAGAGTGTCATTTAATTAACATGCGTGGTCATACGGAGAATAAACAGTCAGTTATCTTGACACTGGTCGAATTCTCCAAGTCGTTAAAAATGGTATTTGTAAATATCCCTTCATTGATGCTCAGCATAGTTACTTAAGTAAGTTCCAGGTAACTGCTGGTTCTCTTGGTGTCTTTAGCAGCACAAATGTTTGAGTAAGGGTGGGCTTATCAGAACTGTGACATAAAATTATGATACAACCTGGATTCGATATTGGATTTAATGGCATCAGTACGCCACACAACAGTACTTTCAGTGCTTTGATTCATTTTGACGTTGCTAAAATGAACGTCATTTTGTTACTGTCGTGACCCCGCATCAGAAACAGTAGCGCACGAAAGGTACCAGCAAGAACACTATATAAATTGATAGCTCTGCATTAAAATCACCCCGGTGAAAATGGCTAATACTGAGTTTCGAACTAATTAAGTTTGATAATTAAATATTGATTATTATTGTTGTTGGTCTTGGAAGCTTTTAAACTCAGATCTAGCCCCATTGTCCAGTAAACATGTACACACAAGGTTTATGTTGAAATGCGAAAGTACGCCCGCGGAAATAGCACGAAATGCGCACAAAGAAACAAAGAAAGTCACGAGTTATTTCCCCTTGTCTATCCGTGCTTTATGATAGATAAAGGGAGGAAAATGATGACCGACATTACAGACGTAACATGCTCCCGGATTTAGTTACCATCAACTCATGTATTACACAACTGCAATGGTGTTTAATTACAGGTTTAAACAGTTAGCATTATGTCCTAGTCGTATAAGAAATTCCGGTCATATGCAAACCAACCAAATTAAACCACTCATAAAATATGGATTTAAATATGTAAATCAATATACGAAGTGCTGACTGGGAAACCATATTCATAATGCGTATCTGTTATATTATTGTATTATGTTAATTATTCTATACAATGTAATAATTTACACTTCACTTGATGTAACGTAATTTCCAAACTACGTATTGGAATGCCAAAATTTAGGCAATCATGGAAACTGGAAGTGTAATATCGATAAATGAACCAACACGCTGCAGTTTTAAATATGAACAACAGCTGACGAAATAAAGAAATACACTACTTGTAAACAAAGAACATTGTAAAGTAGAGAATCATACTTATATTTCTCACTGCATGACACTCGGTGCGATTTTTGGGTCTGGAAAACTAATTTTTACCTTAAAAACTAGGTAAACCACAATTTCTTTTTTTCTCAAAATTTCGATGGAGTCCACTCAATCTACAGTATCTTTGATAATGGTATCAACCGTAATGCACCTATCAATGTTTTCCCCCAGGGGGGGGGGGGGGCGGCGGCGGGCTGACCCAGGGGAATTGGACAAGTTTTTACTTTTTCAAAGTCAAAATTCCCACCCTAGAGCAAGGGCAATTTGTCAAAATCCCCTCACTGGGAGATACTTTACATACCCCCGGGATCAAAATTTCGACCAAAGTCAAAATTTCCCGGGACTCGGCACCATTCTGTCTGTCAAATTCCCACCTATCGGGAACAGCCTTCTGTCAAAAGTCCCTTGTATGCCCGCCCCCCCCCCCCCCCGGGAAAACATTGATAGGTGCATAAAGTCAACGTCAGGATTATTTGAAAAGAAAATATGGTTATAAATGGTATCCAGAACAGTCCCGAATTTATTAATTTCAAAAAGACACGCATGGTATGTTAAATGTTTTGTTTGGTCCAAATAGTTATTTTTAACATGAAGTGTCAGTGCGTCAACTATCTTTTATTGAAAAATACATTTGTATAATGTTCCAAATAGTTTAGACAGTCCTGGCTATACATGTACTACTGTAGGCCCTACTTGAAGGCAACATATTGAAGCTACGTTCCTCGTACACTTTGTAAAAGATATAATGGTATCACTTAGTCACTTACAGTTACCATTAAATAACGTAATAAGTAAGTGATAAAATAATAAAGTAAAAATAATAAAATAAATATTTACCTTCGTCAAATGCTATCTACTTTAAACTGACCACTGACCACTGCAGCTGAGTTTGCCTGGTTTGTAAAACTGTAAAACCATGAATATGGAAATGGTTACTTGTGTCTATATATAGCAATATTGGAAATCCAAGAAATTCAAGTTATTAGGGGGTCAAGACGGGAACATGTCGCCTACATAACGAGTTACATTATGATGCTGTATGAATGAAACTGAAAATTGTTCTTTAATATATTCTTATAAGTAGCGCACACCCTGCCTGGTAAAAACGTTGGTTGAAATGTTAACTCGCTGGTAGTCGTTACCCTCATGTGACCCTCAAAGTCGTTACGGATCGGTGCTTGACGGTCGCAACGCAGATCATTATAATATTACGTGTACTATACTAGCGGCGAGTTGTGAAATTATTCCATGGGATTCCTACTTCAGTAACAATTAAAAGTAAATCCACGTATTTGAAAACTTATAAATAACCCAGTCAGACAAAACCTCTTCGGGTTTAAAATGTCCAATATCAAATATCGCGATCTACAAACGATTCGATTTGTTTAAACATATAGACCCTTACTTCAAAATATTTGATCATTGATTATGGAACGCCATAGCTGTCTTTTGTTGATGCTTGTCATGTTAAACTGTTATAATATCATTTGAACATGTCTATACGACATGTTAAATTGTTACAACAACGTCTTAAATTGTCGATAGGGCATGTGCACTTCTCAAGACACACTGTTAAACTGTCCAAGCATCTGTGAACATGTCTATATGCCATATTAAATTGTTAAAATAGCTTCTTATCATGTTCATTGGGCATGTGAACTTCTCAACAGAACGTGTAATACTCTT
Source organism: Spisula solida (assembly GCA_947247005.1). Taxonomy (NCBI): domain Eukaryota; kingdom Metazoa; phylum Mollusca; class Bivalvia; order Venerida; family Mactridae; genus Spisula; species Spisula solida. The sequence goes on along the minus strand of OX365945.1, from coordinate 44,062,325 downwards.
AAACGACAGTGATTAATTGTTAAAAATCATTTGAAGATGTCTATAAGCCATGTTAAATTGTCAAAATAGCTTCTTATCATGTCCAATAACCATGTGAACTTCTCAACAGAACGTGTTATATTGTTAAACAACAGTGGTAAATTGTTAAAATATCATTTGAAGATGTCTACATGACATGTTAAATTGTTAAAATAGCTTCTTATCATGTCCAATAACCATATGAACTTCTTTATATAACGTGTTATATTGTTTAACAACAGTGGTAAATTGTTAAAATATCATTTGAAAATGTCTTCATGCCATGCTATAGTGTTAAAACGATATGATAACCTGTCAACGAGGCATGTGAACTTCTTAATAGACAGTGTTGTTGTTGTTCAAATTTGTATGACGTCATCAATAACGTAAGTTCCTCCTGCGTGTATATTGAACAAAGATGGCGGAAATTGTTCAATATGCACGCGGGAGGAACTTACGTTATTGATGACGTCATACAAATTTGAACAACAACAACACTGTCTATTAAGAAGTTAACATGCCTCGTCGACAAGTTAAAATATCGTTTTAACACTATAACATGTCGTATAGACATCTTTAAATGATAGTTTAACAATTTACCACTGTTGTTTAACAATACAACACGTTCTATTAAGAAGTTCACATGCTGAATGGACATGATAAGAAGCTATTTTAACAATTTAACATGTCATATAGACATCTTCAAATGATATTTTAACAATTTACCAATGTTGTCTAACAATATAACACGTTCTATTAAGAAGTTCACATGCTGAATGGACATGATAAGAAGCTATTTTAACAATTTAACATGTCATATAGACATCTTCAAATGATATTTTAACAATTTACCACTGTTGTATAACAATATAACACGTTCTATTAAGAAGTTCACATGGTTATTGGACATAATAAGAAGCTATTTTAACAATTTAACATGTCATATAGACATCTTCAAATGATATTTTAACAATTTACCACTGTTGTATGACAGTATAACTCGTTCTGTTGAGAAGTTCAAATGGTTTTTGGACATGATAAGAAGCTATTTTAACAATTTAACATGGCATATAGACATGTTCACATGATACTTGGACAGTTTAACAGTGTGACTTGACATACAATAATGTTGCACTGAGAAGTTCACACGCCCTACCGATAATTTAAGACGTTGTTGTAACAATTTAACATGTCGTATAGACATGTCCAAATGGTATTTAAACCATTTACCACTGCCGTTTAACAGTATAACACGATGTGTTGAGAGGTTCGCATGCTCATTCGACATTGTAAGACGTTGTTTTAACAATTCAACAACGCATATAAACATATTCAAATGAGAGTTTAACAATTCATCATTGTAGTTAAAGTCTAACATGATAATACGAAGCTTTGAGAAGTTAACACGTTCTTCTAACATTATCAAGCGTTTTTCAACAATTTAACATGTAACGTAGACATATACAAATGGTGATTTGACAATTTATCGATGTGGTTTAACAGTATAACACGATGGCTTGAGATATTATTGTATTCTTTTAACAATTTAAGACGTTGTTTTAACAATATAACAGGGCAAGTTGACATATTCAGATGATAGTTGGACAAGTCAACAATGTGGTTTGACATATTAACACATTGTAGTAAGAGGTTCACATGTCCTACCGACAGGTCAACATGACAAGCGTCAACAAAAGACAGTTATGGCGTTCCATAATTGATCAGTAAACATGTGATGTTGTCTATAAAATTACTATACAAAAAATGTACATACATGTATAAAATCATGTACCTGTACAGGGTGTCCCAAAGACGGGGACCTACCTTAACCTCTTATAACTGTAATACATTTGAGTAATTTAATTTTTAATTAATCAGAATGTGACTGGTATGTTTTGACGGTGTATGAAAATGATCTCAACATATAAAATGGGTACTTTTTGTAAAATAGCTGGCTTTTCAAAACATGAAGAGACGTCATCATTTTAACTAAGTCATCATTTTATGTTGTTTCTGCCGACTCATTTTGAAAATGGCATCATAGGAAATGACATTGGTGTCTGATCGTACATTTTGAGAAAGCAAGGCGGTGATTAAAAATCTTATGAAAATCAGAGTACTCTGAGATCACAGGTCCATGAAAAGTGTCCAATACCGTCTATATATACATATTTAAATAGAAGGTCTGCAACGAACGATTTCCCAATATATACACGCCACTGACAGAAACATTCACAACTCAATTATTACTACATCAAATCTCACAGGGTTTTTTGCAGAATGCTCGTAAAACATAAGTGCCGATGATGAAACGACCATTCTGGGACTCAAACGCATGTTTCTCCGAAATTTTAGCGTCGGACAACGGTCAGAGCAGCCAATTTTCGCCACTTGCTCTAAACCTGTCCCCTCTCACTTCCGCTTTTTCGGTAAGTAATAAGGGCAAAGAGAGCCTCTCACTGATTGGTTAAAAATACAATTCTTGAAAATTGTAAATTGACATTTATAATTAACGATAAATAGTTGCAGATATTGCTTATGACAATAAATATTTTTAGTGATGTTGATTTGAACAAAACACGCATCAAGTTTGTCAACAACAAATATTTAAACTTGTGTTGTTTTGTTTTGTAAGTTGCGTCGTCATGGTCATGCTCACGTGTTTTTGTGTACATAACAAAACAAACAAGTTCTCGTAGCGGTAACATTTTCAAAGGTGTCAAGGATACATCGGATACCGGTACTGTGGGTGATATTAGTTGTAATTTGTGTTTTTAATTCTTCATCGATCTAAAATCAGCGTAGTTTCACGCATCCAGCACACTCGAGTGACAAAGTCTACTAGATTTCAACCAAGTCAATTAAGCTCGTACTTTGGGCCCTTCGTGGGGAATTTCCAATTAAGTTGATCACCAAGAATATGTCTACTAACCATCCTGCGTCCTTATTCTACTCTTGTTTTCTGAGATTAGAGTACTGAGTGTGAAAATAAATGTTCAATAACGAGGTCGATCAATTTGTCATGTTTTTAGATTGTAATTTTGACGTCATCAGTTTATATAGAGGTACCAAATGGGGTATCACTTTACGTGACGTAATAAGCGAAACGAGCGGAATGTAAAATAGATAGATCTACTCGGTGGAATATCAGTAATCACTATAGGGACTATGTAAAAATCATAAATGCCCAGTCTGTGTTTGATTGTATCATACTGTAGGAAGGATTACATTAGATCTACAAATCATAGAACAGACTATCATTATATACGGTCAATAGCTCTACATGTATACATGTATGAGGGTGTCACCCCCTCACCCCATGAATCCCGAATACTTCTTAATTTTTCAGCGAATCCCGAATACCACCTTATTTTTTCGCTGAATCCCGAATACCTTTAGCCTGTTTTGAAACAAAAACAGCTCTGTAGACACATTTAATCTTACAACTTTAGTATGTAGTATCCATCCCGTATAATTCAGGGGCGATTACAGGGTTGATTAGGTGTTAGGATGGCGAACAGATTGATATGCAAAAAGGAAACAATGAATCCACCTGAGCACAGGTTTTTCATGATATAATCATCCAAATCATGCTGATTAATTACGTATAGTCCATACTTATTGACTTTTAAAACCAATCTAATAGAAGCATACGAATTCAAAGGATGTTTTAATTTCGAGAAGGATTTGAGTAAGGGCGTTGTATGAGCTAACGAAGCAGTATGCTGCACAAAACCATTCTTAATCAAGTTAATAATATACGTATTATAAGTATTTGTGCGAGCGAATCGAGTCAGAAAATTGCATTGATTATCTTATAATTTGCGACACAAACTCTTTCTCTACTTGATAATGATAAAGTCGTTGTGTGAGCGAAGCATTTTTAAAAATACATTGTTCATCTGAGCGGCATCATAGAAATCAGTGACGGATACAGAAATTGGTGTAGTGGGCGTAAATGTTGATACACCCCACCCCTGGGGAGTTAATGTTTTTATCTTAGAGGAAAATATTACATATACAGAGTCTGCTATTTTAGAAAGGTTCATGGTGATAGACATAAGTTGGAGTTAGTTAAGCTTGGTGTATTCGTGGCCGCTTTCATGACATGGTCTTGTGTTTGATATTTTGGAAAACCGGAACTCAAAATAATTGAAAAGGGGACACTAGTGAACGCATATTTTATTTATGCAAACGGCTTAAAAGGTTTTTTTCCGACAAAAATGTGACACGCCCTTTTTCTGGTAACATGCCAAAGACAGGGTATTTCCCCAATACTGAATTTCCTGTCACCCTACAAAATAAGTCATTAAGTACCTTATGAATTAGACTGGGGGGTATATTATACCCAAACAGTGGATACCGAAGTCTCCTTAGAATTAGCAATAGAATTTAAATCTGGAGAATATTGAAACATCGATTAGAGAAGCGAATTATACTAGTAAGCATCAGCACCTGACCTTAAAAATGCAAAATCAACACACTCGATACAATAGTTGATTCTGTTCTAAGTATATTACATATGTACATATACATTCTACAATTGTTGTTTATGTCTCGTGATACATTTCTTTACACTATTGAATAGACACAATTCGAGTTCGATGTGAAATTTATGAAAATACTGGATGTTCAATTATGTTCAAATATAAGTTGAACACCTCTCGTACATGTTGCATATTAATAATTTCTGGTCTTCGCGGTAAAGTGGCTCAAGTGTACAAACGCATTGTCAGCGTGTTTAACAATGGTAGTACTTGACCTAACAATACTAAGTATCTCATCAGTTTCGGGAATTTATACATGATTTGGGTCACAGATGTACAGGATATGGTGAGAGTGAGAGATCCAAGGACAAGCGTGCTATGTTATTGAAACGAAACCATTTGGTCTACCGACCGACTGCGGGATGGGGGCGTGGTCAAGACAGCACAAGTGTCTGTGCGCTAAGCGACTTGAATTAGGCGGTTCGTGCGTTAAGCGCAGAACATTGAAGGTGCCGAAATCGCGCGCTTTAATTCAATTTTTGCTAGAATCTCAGTCAATTGCATGATTTTTTATGGCAGGCCTGGTATTATGTGGCCAGTAGTTTTCGCGTTATCTAAAAGGTATGGCTGCCTCTAAATTAGTTAAAAAGCTTTATTAGCCTGTGGCCTTGAGCCGCAGGTTATATTGGATTGCCAAAAGTAAAATGACCATGGAGGGGCACGTGACATGTTCTCGATGGTTTACGATTTCAAAAAAATATCCAAAAAAAGCAGCATTTTGTAAGAATGTCGTGAACCAGACTAATTCCATTATTCCATGCGGATAACATCGGTCTTTATCGCATAACAATAGTTTATTTACCAAAGAAAGCAGAACTATTCCGAAATTTCACTTTGAACGCGAGACCACGAATCTAAACAGCAGGTGTCTGCAGCTGCATTAGATTTCCAGTCAGTAATAAATATAGTGGGCAATGCACTACATCCAGTAGAATACACATCGCTTTGATTACAGAAGCATGGTATTGATACATGATAAAAAAATTCTAATTCTTTTAAATTTGTTCATTCGTTCGGCACAAACATTTAACACAACCAAATAATTGGAGGATAATCGGTATTGTCCGATTTTACATGTATTGGAATTATTTTGACAGAAACATTAATTTACACCGGAATAAATTCGAATTACACCCAAACTGCAAAAACCACACCCTAAACGATACAACTAATTTACAAGGCCGCAGGTAATCACCCGCAGGAAACTGTTTGACTTGTTTATTTTTGAAATCTTGCGTACTGAATACCAATAGGCATTTTTATTGCGTACCGCGTACGACACCCTAGCGTCCCGAATACCACCTGAAAAGGTCATGAATCCCGCGTACCGAAAGGGGAGGTTTCACCCTCATGTATGTCAGCTCGTAGATCTGATGTTTTATAAATTTAAAGTAGATGTAGATCGAATGTGTGTGTACATGTTTAGTGCCTATTATTTGTATGTGGTATTGACCGTCAGTTTAGCACCACAGGTGCAAGGCACAAAATCAAATTGGGTTGTATATGCCTACTATAATGCATATAATGTATATCTATATACATAATTGGCCTATTTAGCCAATGTGATTTTGTGTCTTGTATCCTTGTTTAGCATGGTTAGTACAGCATCTGACAGCAAGTATATAGGCCACAAGCAGACTTCAGTCCTCTTATTAATGCACAAGTGTCCTCCTATTAAAACTGTAAACGTAGATCTACTGTATGTGTGCAACGATCGGGTTTTATACACATCTACTAAAATGCCTAATTGTAGATCCATAAATAATTGATATATTTGTTTCACAGGTGCAATACACAAAATCAAATAAGTATTTAAAGACATATTATGTTGTGATACGAACTGTGTGTATTATATCATAATAGGTAGGCCCTACAGTCTAGACAGAGATCTAGTGTATTTCTAGATTATTTCGTTTCTTCCACCTGTCTGTAATTTACTGCTGAAATCAAACACGTGTGTACACATGTATGCTTCATTGGTCATATTTATAATAATTATATGTTCACATCATGACATGGTGTCTCTGGAAGTTTATTTTATGTATGCATTATGATATAAATCCTTCAATTTTGCCCAATTCAATTTAATTCTTCATCACAGGCTAGCCAGAGCTATAGCTAATTTATTTTCCAATTTTAAGGGAAATATTATATTAAATATGCAAAAAATGATTCTTTGGTGTCTCACGCCCAGTTGTTTTTCACAAAATAAAGCATTCGGAACACTTATCCGGAAAAAAAGGTCCAATCTGGATGTTCGAACTGCATAATGGTTGAATCAACAATGGTGACTATTGTTTCAAAATCACAAAATACAAGCCAAAATGTAGTTCTGGATGTGTTTCTGCAGTGTAAATGTGCTCAATAAACCTTATTCTACTGTATTTTATCAAACAAATGAACAAATATGACTCAGGATTGATCAGAAATCATCAAAGCAGCGATTATATGCAGCCAAGGGAAGTAACTCTGCTCATACCATCACATTTCCAAGTACTACATAGGTCATATTTCAAGATTTTCACTCAAATATGTCACCAGGATTAAGCCTGCAGATTCCATTTAACACCAAATAACACATTCTGACCTATATCAGGCACATGCATGCACATTAAATGTTATTGGACCCCAAATGACAAGGCGGCAATCAAGAAAAAGTCGCAAACCGCCTCAAATTATTCAAAGTTCCAGACTGTCCAAAATGCACTTTTAGGATACATTTGACATTTTTCAATCCATATGTAACAAAAAATATCAATATAATACAAATAAACAGCTTTTAGAGCTGTAAACAGGTGGTCAGGGGCCATGATGTCTCTGGAAGTTTATTTTATGCATGTATTATGATATTTATGTTTGTACATTCATGATTGCATGTATCACATATATATATATATACATGCTCATTGGCAATATTGCCTTCAATAAACTCTATTATTTTATACATTGAGCTCTGTGGTCGTGATCTTTCACTTTAAATATGATCAATAAAAAATATGTGCATGGTTATACAAACACACTATTTTCTGACCATCACTTGGATCTTATCTAGTGCCCAGTCCCTGTATTCACATACTTGTTTTTGAGAATCAGGCTCTAAACTGTTTATTTCAAATACAGAAGTTATGTTCATAGAAATATACTTTCTTTTATCCACAGGTAACAGTATTGATGTCTCCTTAAAATTCAAAGACAAATAATTTCCACTCATAATTTTAAAATTGAAGCTGGTGTATTAGATTTTGATCCTGAAGGCTTGAGATCAGTCTCAAGTAAACCTTCAATAAATCCATTTTTAAAAGAAAATGAATGTGATGAAGGTAACCAATCTGTTGTCTAGAACATGTTAAGGTATTTTACATGCCAAGGAAAATAGAATGGAATCACTTAACAAATATTTAAAAAAAATAACTAAAACAGAATTGAGCTTGACTCTGATAATCAATGTAGATCTACTGTAACAGAACAAAACAGAAGTTTTTATATTTCATATAATTTATTTTTTTCAAATGGAAATTCACAACTAATATATTTCAATGCAAGAATTAAATGTGCATTCATATTTTGATATACAGTATGCATTCATTTGTAACTTTTACATACTACAAGTTTGTAAACAAGAAACTCACACTCTCATTTTCAACTGAGGAATTTGGTACAGGTTCAATAAAGGAACATTCATGTGGACTTATATTCAAATAGGGCAAGCAGTTTCTGAGAAGAATATTTTTGAAGTTTTCTATATAGCCACATAGTGAAAACTAGCCCCGCCCCTGGTGGCCATGTTTTTAAGCAATCAACATTAAACTTAGGAATTTGGTAGAGGTTCAATAAAGGAACATTCATGTGGACTTATATTCAAATAGGGCAAGCAGTTTCTGAGAAGAATATTTTTGAATTTTTCTATATTGCCACATGGTGAAAACTAGCCCCGCCCCTGGTGGCCATGTTTTTTAGGCAATCAAAATTAAACTTAAGAATTTGGTAGATAGTCGACCAAGGAACATTCATGTGAACTTATATTTAAATAGGACAATCAGTTTCTGAGAAGATTTTTTTTGAAGTTTTCTATATAGCCACATGGTGAAAAAAGTAGGCAAAAACTGCCTAAGTACTACACAGACAATGCCAAACTTCAATCATTCTACTTGTTATTCACCAACTACAATACACTGATAATCTCTCATTATATATACAGGTCGTTTTTTTACTTTCTACCACTGAATGGTGCTAAATTCTCTCAAAATAAGAGAAATTATTAATCTAGAATAGCATGTCTTACAATATAACATTAAGTTAGCTGCATTGAGAATGTCTTTCTAATTTTCTAGTCATAGTACAAATTCAAAAGTGCAATCAGATATTGGTTGAGACCTAATTCACAGTAATTATGATTTTGCAAGTACTTAACAAGTACTTAAAACCTGCTTATAAAGGTTATTTAAGCAGAACAGTCTCAATCCAAAAATATATCTCCTGTGCAATTTTTCACAATAATACCAATGTTGTATTATAATTATTGAATATCTTCAAATACCAACAAAGCACAAGCTGTGTGACAAGATGTTTTAGATTTTTTTTAAAAGATAGCAAACAGTCTCCATTTTTCAGAATAAAACTGTAAATAACATTCTTCTCATTAAACCCAACATTGTGGCCACCTTTTGATGATTGTTCGTATTGTACCACATAGTGTCAGCATCAGGCTTTCAATCACCACAAGGACTTACAAGGGAACTGTGTAGGACCTGTCATCTATATACTAGCAGTCAGAGCAACAGCCTCTTGTTTACCTGGAATTTTAAAAGCATGAATAATATGCTGCAAAATTTTTCTGTAGTATCCTCAGTATGATAATGTTTTTATCAATATATCATTTGACATGCACAGATCCATAGGGGGTCTGTACCCCATGGAATTTAGGCAACATGTGGTTATCTGCCAGGGCTCTTAGTCTAACCAGGTTGGATTTCCAAGAGCACAATAGCTGACCTCTTCATGAGACAAATTACATGATTGGCACATAGAAAATTATTATATACAGTAAATTATATTTCACTGTTGTAAGTGGATTTCTAAATGCAATCAATTATGTACAGTAATGTAATATTTAAACTGCACAAATAGTGATTCAACTTGACCCAGCACAGTTGATACAGTGCAGGCCTAGTACAAATGTATATAATAATCATGCTGCCAAGATTGAAGATTTAAGAACTTTTATACTAATAATAGTGTGCAGACAACAAACCAGTTCAGGTTAATCACATGTTCCAATTAATTTCTAGTTCTACTCTTATTTTCATTATTATTGAAATGCAATTCAAATTGATTGTGTGGGAATAACTTTGTTACTAATACAGTAATCAACAAATGTTCAGACACTTCCGGGTCAAACCAGTTCGAAATTTACAGCTGTCATTTCACACATTACTAACTTACCCGATTCAACGGTGGTTCTAACACCTCAAGGATCCCCATTGTATACACAAACACCTCCGATGAACCCTCCTTCGTCTTGAAATATTGTCAGATCGACGTGGATTTACAGTGTTGACATCTTAATATTTTAGTTTGACACGGTTTAACACAGTTTGTTATGACGTAATATGGCGCTCATAATAATTTTTTTATCGTGAAGACTGGTTGATTTAGGTCACACACCACAGGACGATTGTCGAAGGCTGTAGCAGTACTCTTATCATTTTTAGGGCCTCCTGTCAACAATATTTTTAGCACAAAAGTTCCAAGGTGTGTCCAAAATACTAACTATCGATTGGCTAACCCCGTTATCGGTCCGTCCAATGAAAATATATGTTACAATGGGACGTACACGTGCTGCCATTCTGCGATTCACTGCGGGACAGTAAAATGACGAAATGCGGAAGCGAAAATTGTTTATGATATTTCAATTAAAATAGCGATTCTTGTACGATGCATCGTTTTGATGAGCATGCTTTCGCGTCGTACAGTTAGAACGATCGTTTGTTGTGACTCATTGCAAATATTAAATTCCAGACTTGATTGATGCCGCCACAAAGCATCAATTCAGGTGAAAAAACTCGTCAAATCGTCACATTTGAGGGGACAGGTTTAGAGCAAGTGGCGAAAATTGGCCGCTCTGACCGTTGTCTGACGCAAAATTTTCGGAGAAACATGCGTTTGAGACCCAGAATGTTTATTTTATCATTGGAACTTATGTTTTACGAACATTCTGCAAAAAACCCTGTGAGATTTGATGCAGTAATAATTGAGTTGTGAATGTTTCTGTCAGTGGCGTGTATATATTGGGAAATCCTTCGTTGCAGACTTTCTATTTAAATACGTATATATAGGTGGGCTAGGTCACTTTTCATGGACCTGTGGTTCTAACTGACTTAGGATATAACATTACGCATTCTGATTGGCCGATAGAAATTAGCGCCAACGCATGACGTCAAGTCTGTTTTTTCATTTAACCGCGAAAATTCGGCGTTTTCATTGGCTCATAATATAAGTTATATTCTAAGAGTATTTTAGAATATAACCTACATTATGAGCCAATGAAAACGCCGCATTTTCGCGGTTAAATGAAAATTTAATCATTAAAATTTTCTCTTAACAAGTCTTGCGTTGGCGCTAATTTCTATCGGCCAATCAGAATGCAGAATGTTATATTCTAAGTTAGTTAGAACATATTAAGTAAATTTTAATGACTAAAAACGGTCATTTCAGATCCGACTCATTCCGGGATTCGAACACCCGACCTTCCGCTCCTAATGCGTGCCTAATCAACTATCGAGTCAAGTCTTAGTAGAATACAGGGCCGGTATTTATTAAACGTCTTAGTAGAAACTTTCGAATTTTCTTAAAGTCGTAATATTTCCTTAAGTGTATCAGCTAAATAATATAATCAAGATAATTAATTATTTACGTGTAGTGTTGATGCATAGAGGACTACTATAATCACTATGAGAAAACATAGACTATTCTTCAATTTGCAGTGAATATGCATTATCGCAAGTCAAAATATTTATGTTTTCCTAAGATGCATTATAAATACCACCATGGAAACCGTGGATTAGCTGTTCATTCACCAATCATGAATGAAAGGTGATATTATGTAAGTAGGTGTAATACTAGGTAAATAGTTAGCGTCGTTTGCCCGGGGGCACGAAACTCGATTGTAAAATGCTGCACCTTAATAAAATAAATTCACCAATATCTATCTCATGTTTTGGCCGTTATCCAAGAAATATTAAAAAAGAGGATAAATAATACATACTCCAGCTTTTCAGGAAACCATAGTTGCCGTACATGCTTGGTTAGATTTTTCCAACAAGAAAAAACGTTCAGATATCGTCAGATATCGTGATATGCATGAAATAAAGTATGTCTCTAGTTACTAAGCAGTGGTATAATTACATTACATTCAAGAATCAAAGGGAAGCTACTCTTCCTATCGGGACTTCAAACCCATGTTTTTTCAGAGTTATTACTCCTGATTTTCATGGTAAGTCACTCTAACCGACTTAATAAAAGTCAAACAGAGTTGCCAACCGTGGTATCAAGGGAAGCAATTCATGAACAGTAAAAGAGAAGTAACTCTTGCCCTGCACAGAGTTCTCTCCCCTGATTTTCAGGGGACGTCACTCTTACCGACTTAAAATAGGTCGGACAGAGTTGCCTCCCCTGAATTCAAGGGAAGTAACTCTTGCCCTGTGCAGAGTTCTCTTCCCTGATTTCCATGGGAAGTCACTCTGGCCGACTTAAAATAGGTCGGACAGAGTTGCCTCCCATGAATTCAAGGGAAGTAACGCTTGTCCTGTGCAGAGTTCTCTCCCCTGATTTTCATGGGAATTCACTCTTACCGACTTAAAATAGGTCGGACAGAGTTGCCTCCCCTGAATTCAAGGGAAGTAACTCTTGTCCTGTGCAGAGTTCTTTCCCCTGATTTTCACGGGAAGTCATTCTTACCGACTTAAAATAGGTCGGACAGAGTTGCCTCCCCTGAATTCAAGGGAAGTAACTCTTGCCCTGTGCAGAGTTGTCTACCATGATATTCAGGGGAAGTCACTCTTTCCGACTTAAAATAGGTCGGACATAGTCGCCTTTCCTGAATTTCAGGGAAATAATCAAAGGGATTCGACCCGATAAAATATCTTTCACATCTATACTATGAATACATAAGACAGGGGTCTTTCTTTATGACTGGCCCTCATATACCCAACTCAACATTACATGTATGTCCAATATTTTAAACAAGCCGAATACAATCATTTAATTTGTACTGCACACTTCAAGACAATATAATATTATACATAAAAAATACAACTTTTATCAATACACGTACACAATGTCGCCTGTGTCGAGCATAGAATGTTCACAAAATGCGTAAAACCCGGTTTGACGACATAACCCTGCACAGACAAAAACTAGAAAACGGCCTTCGATAAAGAAGAGAAATCATTATTTACACACGATCTCAGGATATTAGTACGACGATTTGATAGTGGGACATATGTTTTGCAACTTACCGCCACCTATATGTTTCTGTTCCGCTTAAATAGACGATAATCCGAGTTCAGGGAGAACTGATATTCAATTTCTAATATTTACATTCATTTCGACCATTGTAGTATCACGTGACGAATCATGTGACAATATAGAAAATGATTGGTGTTCGGTTAATACCATGCAATTCTTCAGCCAATCAAATTACTCGTAACAAAAGCCGTGCTGTCACTGTCAAAATGGCAAAAGTCGGCGAATTGTTTTCAGTCAATGTTGTTGAATTGCTGCTTTTGTCTAGCTAAGCTGTACAGAAACGGACGAGTGTCGGTGAGTTATTCCAAATATGTTCCTCTACCAAATCGTCATACTAATTTCCTGAGATCGTGTGTAAATAATGATTTCTCTTCTTTATCGAAGGCCGTTTTCTAGTTTTTGTCTGTGCAGGGTTATGTCGTCAAACCGGGTTTTACGCATTTTGTGAACATTCTATGCTCGACACAGGCGACATTGTGTACGTGTATTGATAAAAGTTGTATTTTTTATGTATAATATTATATTGTCTTGAAGTGTGCAGTACAAATTAAATGATTGTATTCGGCTTGTTTAAAATATTGGACATAATGTTGAGTTGGGTATATGAGGGCCAGTCATAAAGAAAGACCCCTGTCTTATGTATTCATAGTATAGATGTGAAAGATATTTTTATCGGGTCGAATCCCTTTGGAAATAATTGGAAGTCTTTAGTTAGTTGTATGTTTTCCCGGTATCAGGATAATGTAACTGGGTAGTATCCATACAGTGGGTCGGTGTGAAGTCTTAAGGTAGAACCACAATTTTTAAAATTGTCAAGACCCACGAACAAATTTGGTATCTTTGTAAACTTTGATTTAATCCAAATTCAACGTCGCGTCTTATATAGCCATGTGTATTCCCGTGACGTTTCTATGACATCATGAAGTTACCATGGAAAACACGTTTTAACGTTGTTCCATTGAAGGCAGGGGAAAGGCATGTTTGTGCTTTTTACTGGGGGGATTACGTGAACCAATTCTGAAGTCACTACGATTTTATTTACGTTTTATTTATTGTTGCTCCATCACATGTTTTTAATCATGAATTGTCTCCCTTTCTGAAATGTGTATATTTACGACGTGAATATATCGCGGGGTTTAGATTTCGCGTTATCGATGTTGACCGCGAATATAGCGAAAATTAAACCCCCGTGAAATATACCCGCTATACAGTATGTAATTTCTCCACAACTAATTCATCCGAGTATTAAACGAGTGCCAGCTAATCTCAACAAATATCGTAATTTTCAACCATTCAGTTTAAGAACAAGTGTTTATAACGATGGAATTATTTTTATTTGTTCACCAGGCAGCCGGAAGTGTTGCTAATGCCAATAGGAATGACCATTGAATACACAAAATATTATATACATGTTTAAATGTGGTTTAATATAATAATACATGTAATCTTAAAATGAATATGTTAGTGTCATTAAATTGTGATTGTCATGTCAGCAATGACCCTTAATTGGAATAAACGTTTTATGTTATTGATATGAAGTGTTGTTACAATTGTAAATATCAAATTTATCATGGGACGAATGCGGTTTCTATAGAACGATATCCTGTCCGTCTGTCATCTACGTAGCACGTACCAACTAGTAACCACACACATCCCCCTCTACACAAACCAGTCAGCATTAAACTGTTACGGACTGGACTGGGTGAAAGCGTCATGATGCTAGCATTGGTAAAAGAAAGCCACCAAACCGAAATGGTCCGTGCTGTTTCCGAACAAAAGTAGTTACGTTCTCACAGTAAAGACGTTTATCTGGGCCACAGGTCCATGAAAAGTGACCTAGCCCACATATATAATATATATACATATTTAAATAGAAGGTCTGCAACGAAGGATTTCCCAATATATACACGCCACTGACAGAAACATTCACAACTCAATTATTACTGCATCAAATCTCACAGGGTTTTTTGCGGAATGCTCGTAAAACATAAGTTCCGATGATAAAACAAACATTCTGGGTCTCAAACGCATGTTTCTCCGAAAATTTTGCGTCGGACAACGGTCAGAGCGGCCAATTTTCGCCACTTGCTCTAAACCTGTCCCCTCAAATGTGACGATTTGACGAGTTTTTTCACCTGAATTGATGCTTTGTGGCGGCATCAATCAAGTCTGGAATCTAATATTTGCAATGATCGAGTAACAACAAACGATCGTTCTAACTGTACGACGCGAAAGCATGCTCATCAAAACGATGCATCGTACAAGAATCGCTATTTTAATTGAAATATCATAAAACAATTTCGCTTCCGCATTTCGTCATTTTACTGTCCCGCAGTGAATCGCAGAATGGCAGCACGTGTACGTCCCATTGTAACATATATTTTCATTGGACGGACCGATAACGGGGTTATATATAGCCAATCGATAGTTAGTATTTTGGCACACCTTGGAACTTTTGTGCTAAAATATTGTTGACAGAAGGCCCCAAAAATGATAAGAGTACTGCTACAGCCTTCGACAATCGTCTTGTGGTGTGTGACCTAAATCAACCAGTCTTCACGATAAAATAATTATTATGAGCGCCATATTACGTCATAACAAACTGTGTTTTTACCGTGTCAAACTAAAATATTAAGATGTCAACACTGTAAATCCACGTCGATCTGACAATATTTCAAGACGAAGGAGGGTTCATCGGAGGTGTTTGTGTATACAATGGGGATCCTTGAGGTGTTAGAACCATCGCTGAATCGGGTAAGTTAGTAATGTGTGAAATGACAGCTGTAAATTTCGAACTGGTTTGACCCGGAAGTGTCTGAACATTTGTTGATTACTGTATTAGTAACCAAGTTATTCCCACACAATCAATTTGAATTGCATTTCAATAATAATGAAAATAAGAGTAGAACTAGAAATTAATTGGAACATGTGATTAACCTGAACTGGTTTATTGTCTGCACACTATTATTAATATAAAAGTTCTTAAATCTTCAATCTTGGCAGCATGTTTATTATATACATTTGTACTAGACCTGCACTGTATCAACTGTGCTGTGTCAAGTTGAATCACTATTTGTGCTGTTTAAATATTACATTACTGTACATAATTGATTGCATTTAGAAATCCACTTTCAACAGTGAAATATAATTTACTGTATATAATAATTTTCTATGTGCCAATCATGTAATTTGTCTCATGAAGAGGTCAGCTATTGTGCTCTTGGGAATCCAACCTGGTTAGACTAAGAGCCCTGTAAGATAACCACATGTTGCCTAAATTCCATGGGGTACAGACCCCCTATGGGTCTGTGCAGGTCAAAATTAATGATATATTGATAAATACATTACCATACTGAGGATACTACAGAAAAATTAAAGATTTTTTGCCGCATATTATTCATGCTTTTAAAATTCCAGGTAAACAAGAGGCTGTTGCTCTGACTGCTAGTATATAGATGACAGGTCCTACACAGTTCCCTTGTTAGTCCTTGTGGTGATTGAAAGCCTGATGCTGACACTATGTGGTACAATACAAACAATCATCAAAAGGTGGCCACAATGTTGGGTTTAATGAGAAGAATGTTATTTACAGTTTTATTCTGAAAAATGGAGACTGTTTGCTATCTTTTAAAAAAAATTCTAAAACATCTTGTCACACAGCTTGTGCTTTGTTGGTATTTGAAGACATTCAATAATTATAATACAACATTGGTATTATTGTGAAAAATTGCACAGGAGATATATTTTTGGATTGAGACTGTTCTGCTTAAATAACCTTTATAAGCAGGTTTTAAGTACTTGTTAAGTATTTGCAAAATCATAATTACTGTGAATTAGGTCACAACCAATATCTGATTGCACTTTTGAATTTGAATTATGACTAGAAAATTAGAAAGACATTCTCAATGCAGTTAACTTAATGTTATATTGTAAGACATGCTATTCTAGATTAATAATTTCTCTTATTTTGAGAGAATTTAGCATCAATCAGTGGTAGTAAGTAAAAAAACGACCTGTATATATAATGAGAGATAATCAGTGTATTGTAGTTGGTGAATAACAAGTAGAATGATTGATGTTTGGCATTGTCTGTGTAGTACTTAGGCAGTTTTTGTCTACTTTTTTCACCACGTGGCTATATAGAAAACTTCAAAAAAAATCTTCTCAGAAACTGATTGTCCTATTTAAATATAAGTTCACATGAATGTTCCTTGGTCGACTATCTACCAAATTCTTAAGTTTAATTTTGATTGCCTAAAAAACATGGCCACCAGGGGCGGGGCTAGTTTTCACCATGTGGCAATATAGAAAAATTCAAAAATATTCTTCTCAGAAACTGCTTGCCCTATTTAAAAATAATTCCACATGAATGTTCCTTAATTGCACCTCTACCGAATTCCTAAGTTTAATGTTGATTGCTTAAAAAACTTGGCCACCAGGGGCGGGCCTAGTTTTCACTATGTGGCTATATAGAAAACTTCAAAAATATTCTTCTCAAAAACTGCTTGCCCTATTTGAATATAAGTCCACATGAATGTCCCTTTATTAAACCTCTACCAAATTCCTAAGTTTAATGTTGATTGCTTAAAAAACATGGCCACCAGGGGCGGGCCTAGTTTTCACTATGTGGCTATATAGAAAACTTCAAAAATATTCTTCTCAGAAACTGCTTGCCCTATTTGAATATAAGTCCACATGAATGTTCCTTTATTGAACCTCTACCAAATTCCTCAGTTGAAAATGAGAGTGTGAGTTTCTTGTTTACAAACTTGTAGTATGTAAAAGTTACAAATGAATGCATACTGTATATCAAAATATGAATGCACATTTAATTCTTGCATTGAAATATATTAGTTGTGAATTTCCATTTGAAAAAAATAAATTATATGAAATATAAAAACTTCTGTTTTGTTCTGTTACAGTAGATCTACATTGATTATCAGAATCAAGCTCAATTCTGTTTTAGTTTTTTTAAAAAAATATTTGTTAAGTGATTCCATTTTATTTTCCTTGGCATGTAAAAATACCTTAATATGTTCTAGACAACAGATTGGTAACCTTCAACACATTCATTTTCTTTTAAAAATGGATTTATTGAAGGTTTACTTGAGACTGATCTCAAGCCTTCAGGATCAAAATCTAATACACCAGCTTCAATTTTAAAATTATGAGTGGAAATTATTTGTCTTTGAATTTTAAGGAGACATCAATACTGTTACCTATGGATAAAAGAAAGTATATTTCTATGAACATAACTTCTGTATTTGAAATAAACAGTTTTGAGCCTGATTCTCAAAAACAAGTATGTGAATACAGTGACTGGGCACTAGATAAGATCCAAGTGATGGTCAGAAAATAGTGTGTTTGTATAACCATGCACATATTTTTTATTGATCATATTTAAAGTGAAAGATCACGACCAAAGAGCTCTATGTATAAAATAATAGAGTTTATTGAAGGCAATATTGCCAATGAGCATGTATATATATATATATATGTGATACATGCAATCATGAATGTACAAACATAAATATCATAATGCATGCATAAAATAAACTTCCAGAGACATCATGGCCCCTGACCACCTGTTTACAGCTCTAAAAGCTGTTTATTTGTATTATATTGATATTTTTTGTTACATATGAATTGAAAAATGTCAAATGTATCCTAAAAGTGCATTTTGGACAGTCTGGAACTTTTAATAATTTGAGGCGGTTTGCGACATTTTCTTGATTGCCGCCTTGTCATTTGGGGTCCATTAACATTTAATGTGCATGCATGTGCCTGATATAGGTCAGAATGTGTTATTTGGTGTTAAATGGAATCTGCAGGCTTAATCCTGGTGACATATTTGAGTGAAAATCTTGAAAAACTTGAAATATGACCTATGTAGTACTTGGAAATGTGATGGTCTGAGCAGAGTTACTTCCCTTGGCTGCATATAATCACTGCTTTGATGATTTCTGATCCATCCTCAGTCATATTTGTTCATTTGTTTGATAAAATACAGTAGAATAAGGTTTATTGAGTACATTTACACCGCAGAAACACATCCAGAACTACATTTTGGCTTGTATTTTGTGATTTTGGAACAATGGTCACCATTGTTGATTCAACCATTATGCAGTTCAAACATCCAGATTGGACCTTTTTTCCCCGGATAAGTGTTCCGATTGCTTTATTTTGTGAAAAACAACTGGGCGTGAGACACCAAAGAATCATTTTTTGCATATTTAATATAATATTTCCCTTGAAATAGGAAAATAAACTAGCTATAGCTCTGGCTAGCCTGTGATGAAGAATTAAATTGAATTGGGCAAAATTGAAGGATTTATATCATAATGAATACATAAAATAAACTTCCAGAGACACCATGTCATGATGTGAACATATAATTATTATAAATATGACCAATGAAGCATACATGTGTACACACGTGTTTGATTTCAGCAGTAAATTACAGACATGTGGAAGAAACAAAATGATCTAGAAATACACTAGATCTCTGTCTAGACTATAGGGCCTACCTATTAAAATATAATACACACAGTTCGTATCACAACATAATATGTCTCTAAATACTTATTTGATTTTGTGTATTGCACCTGTGAAACAAATATATCAATTATTTATGGATCTACAATTAGGCATTTTAGTAGATGTGTATTAAACCCGTTCGTTGCACACATACAGTAGATCTACGTTTACAGTTTAAATAGGAGGATTGTGCATTAATAAGAGGACTGAAGTCTGCTTGTGGCCTATATACTTGCTGTCAGATGCTGTACTAACCATGCTAAACAAGGATACAAGACACAAAATCACATTGGCTAAATAGGCCAATTATGTACATAGATATACATTATATGCATGTTATAGTAGGCATATACAACCCAATTTGATTTTGTGCCTTGCACCTGTGGTGCTAAACTGACGGTCAATACCACATACAAATAATAGGCACTAAACATATACACACACATTCGATCTACATCTACTTTGAATTTATAAAACATCAGATCTACGAGCTGACATACATGTATACATGTAGGCCTATTGACCGTATATAATGATAGTCTGTTCTATGATTTGTAGATCTAATGTAATCCTTCCTACAGTATGATGCAATCAAACACAGACTGGGCATTTATGATTTTTACATAGTCCCTATAGTGATTACTGATATTCCACCGAGTAGATCTATCTATTTTACATTCCGCTCGTTTCGCTTATTACGTCACGTAAAGTTATACCCCATTTGGTACCTCTATATATACTGATGACGTCAAAATTACAATCTAAAAACATGACAAATTGATCGACCTCGTTATTGAACATTTATTTTCACACTCAGTACTCTAATCTCAGAAAACAAGAGTAGAATAAGGACGCAGGATGGTAGTAGACATATTCTTGGTGATCAAGTTAATTGGAAATTCCCCACGAAGGGCCCAAAGTACGAGCTTAATTGACTTGGTTGAAATCTAGTAGACTTTGTCACTCGAGTGTGCTGGGTGCGTGAAACTACGCTGTTTTTAGATCGATGAAGAATTAAAAACACAAATTACAACTAATATCACCCACAGTACCGGTATCAGATGTATCCTTGACACCTTTGAAAATGTTACCGCTACGGAACTTGTTTGTTTTGTTATGTACACAAAACCACGTGAGCATGGCCATGACGACGCAACTTACAAAACAAAACAACACAAGTTTAAATATTTGTTTTTGATAAACTTGATGCGTGTTTTGTTCAAATCAATATCACTAAAATATTTATTGTCATAAGCAATATCTGCAACTATTTATCGTAAATTATAAATGTCAATTTACAATTTTCAAGAATTTTATTTTTAACCAATCAGTGAGAGGCTCTCTTTGCCCTTATTACTTACCGAAAAAAGCGGAAGTGAGAGGGGACAGGTTTAGAGCAAGTGGCGATAATTGGCCGCTCTGACCGTTGTCCGAAGCTAAAATTTCGGAGAAACATGCGTTTGAGTCCCAGAATGGTTGTTCCATCATCGGCACTTATGTTTTACGAGCATTCTGCAAAAAACCCTGTGAGATTTGATGCAGTAATATTTGAGTTGTGAATGTTTCTGTCAGTGGCGTGTATATATTGGGAAATCGTTCGTTGCAGACCTTCTATTTAAATATGTAGTCCATTCAAAATAAAATTTGACCTAGACAAAATTGCAAAAGATTTTTTTTCAATATTGGACGATAGTATACGTTTATATATACCTACCATTAAAACCCGCACCTTGAAATATGAGGGGAAAGTTGTTTAAAACAAGTTTTGATTATCGTTTTTTAACATCAGCGACGATGTCGTAAACGGTTTTCCATACTCGGTATTTTTCGATGACGTCACGGATGACATCATAATAAAATGGAATGTAGGGTTAACGCATGCTTTTTCGGGCTATAACATCTGCAGAGTCCCGAGGGACAGTTGGTGCCCAAGCCCGCCAGGGCGAGGGCACTAACGCTCCCGAGGGACTCTGCATATGTTATAAAGCGAAAAAAACATGCGTAAACGCTATTATAGCATACAAAACATCAATTAATGCGTTTGTAATTCAAAATAATGATATTTTGGCGGGAGCTTTTGTGACGACGTCGTGAAAACAAACGTAACGTCATACCAGTTATTGTTATGCACGTCGACTTCCGTTATCGGCAAATACCAAGAAAACATGGATACTGCGGGTTTGTTTAAATGTATAAGTTAAATATTATAGAAAACTAATTAGTACTTATTAGTACTTAGAAATAAAATGGGAATAACTGTTCATATGAAGCTGTACAACCTTTATAGTCGCCGGTGCGGCCCTGAAATGAGCATACGTAAAACTGGACGTTAACAGCGCGTGAATCTTTATGTTTACGCATGGTTTTCGTCCCGTTAACGTATGGGCAAAATCACCGTTTTTATGCTATAATGTATAGTTATAAACAATCGATATCTGGGTTAAAAATCGATGTATTTTTATCATAAATAAAGCTGAAAGGGTTCATTTGAAGTAAGTATGATGTATTTACACAAGGCATGGCATTATGGGAATGTGTACATGCACACACATAGCAAATTAATTTGAAATTGCATGATTTTGCGGAAAGTAGAGGAATCTAAATATTCTTTTGTTTGAGTATTAAAATAGCGATAAGACGCTTTAAATAACAAAAAATGGAAATTAATAAAGATGACCTGCTGAACCAAAAAAATAAGTACGGAAGCGTGTTCGTGCCATCAATTTAACGAATTTTTCACAAGTGCCGTTATGTTTTGAAAGTTATCTCTTAAACAAGCGGTAAAAATTGTGTATTTTTTCATGTCATTCTATTCCTAGCATGATATTGTGTATATATACAAATTGTGAGCAAATTCTATCGATAGGAACACTTAATATGACAAGAAACTGCAGATCGAATATCCGTCTAGAACATGATAGATCTAATAAATGTACTTTATATTTCACAAAGTTTCTCTTCCATTAGGTCGTAATATAAATTTGTTTATACACTGTATACTTATACAGGAACCCAGTATGAATTCAATTAGTGATAGAATTGGAATAGATCTATAGAATCTTCGTAGCTGTCTTAAAATTAAAGTTAATTGTTTTTTTCATATTACGAATATTTCTTATCAGATAAAATGTTTAAGTTTTAACTAAGTATTATTAAATAAACAATAATCTTCATTTTGTAGGAGTGAAACACATTGAATAACGATTATAGTTATACATGTACATGTATTTGTTATTCTATATACTTATTACGTTTTGCTTGAAGATAACCATAATAAAGGGTGTGAAGTCAGCATCATGACTATTACCACGGAGATTATCGATGTATAACATCGCAGTCACCTGAATAGATTTATTTAAAGCAAATCGGCATATATACATACCTTTAGCCATTTACATAACTCATAAAAAGGTGAAGTGAAATTCATCTATATATATAATAACACTAACTACAACTTAAGACACAAACGGGTGTTTAATGAATAAATTAAACATGCTAGTAATATGCTTTTTCATGATATTTGCAAATAAGCTACTCATATTTCCAAAGTAAGCATGATTTTCGGTTTGAATACAAACCATTAAAATTTTTTTAATGTAGTATGTAAACTTGAAATTCCAAAGTCAGATTAACATACAGCGTAACATGCTTACTGAATGTAATAGTCCCATTTCTATTTAGATGGGTGAATTATGTGTGATTTGTAAGAAGACACTCTCTGAACAGACAGTTGTAAAGTTGAGGTAGAAGGTGAGGGACGGTGTGAACAGGGCAAGTGAGATCAGATACTAAAACATATGAGGGACAGATGATACATACAGAGTGTTTCAAAACCTATACACACGAACTCAATTTAACATGTAAAACAGATTGAAATAATGTACAGAACACCTGCACATAATACATATTTTCCACTCCTATTTCAGGAAAGCTACAAAGTGTGCCTTTTAAAAGCACTATACATTGAATGTGCAATAAATTTCCAACTGCATGCCGCATGTACGAGGGGTGTTCAATATAATATAATGTATTTCGGTCACAAAATTCGTTGATTTCTAGATTTCGTTTTATGTTTATGGCACCATCAACCATTCAACTAATTTCCTGAAAATTTCACTAAATTGCAATTACCGGATTGGTGTTTCAGGTTGTTGTCTTTTTCAAGGGTTAGTAATAGACACACAATAAAAGAACAAATGTCCACTAACATTTCATTTCGGGATATAAACTTTTTTGCATATGATTAAAATAATGTGCATGCCTGCCATAAAAACAGGATTTGGTGTCCTTTTAGTACAAAATAAGATAATTTTAAAGTCGCGAATATATGTGTAGATATAGACCAACTCGCTAGTTGTTATTTTTTATTAGTTTTATTGGTTAAAATTTGGCATATTACACAAGAAAGTATTCCTTGGACACACGGTATAACCCGACGAATAGGCCACCGAGTGACGAATACCCAACAGAAGTAAACACTGATGACAGGTGAGTAGTGATGTTATATTTCTTACTAGCAAATCGCGATATCGAGATTTCTTTTGGATCTAAGAATTTGTGAATGACTACGAAGGTTGAAGTTTACTATTCAAAGAATCTCGCGTGCTATCTTTGCGGAATAAAGCTGGTAGCGCCTGTTTATACACGACATGCCGAAAATAATGTTCAAATCTAACAAACATTGGCCGAAATTAAACCGTGTGGGGGTTATCAACATTAATTTATAGGAAGTATTTGCGAACAAAACATAATTGATACGAAGTCATTGGTGCGTGAACAAACAAGTATCATTTTGAATGAACAAGACTGGTCTCCTTTGTTGTCGACCGTCTTACTCGTAGACAACAAATAAATTCATTTTTATTTTAAGCTCTGAGGCACACATACGAATTCAGTATCGTATGTTGCAGTTTAATGAATGGTGACGTTTATTTTTCTTAACAACTACAACAAATTCTGCTCAAAATGAAAATAAGGGCAGTATACTCGAGTATACCTTAGTTCAATACATATTACTTAATTTTTGGCGTAAGCCATGCAATTTCCATGCATAGAGAAGAAATATCCACATTTTAAACATTAGTCGTAGAATAATTCTAAATATTGTCTTAGAACAATTCAAAGGACATGAACAATACACTTTGAACGCCCATCGTATATATTGTTAAAGTATTTGCTATATTTAAAACCACGTCGTTCGACAATTATTTTGCAATATGATACCAATGCGTGCACAAAACGTATCCAGTTATATTGTTAACAATGATGTCACAATTATGTTGGTACAAAGCGACTTAAAACCTCGTAACTCGACATAATAGACAAGGTCGATACGCTGATAGTATCTGAAAATAATTTTGCACAAAATCCAAATGCATACAAAACTTAACAAAAAAAGGTTATAGCCGAACCTGTCCTTGTTTAATTTGAATGGAACACTCCGGCGCAATTTTTGCAGTATAAACCATACACTTACTTACTTAGGCCCTTTGCTCCGCTGGGGAGCATAGGCCATTGACGAATTCCCTCCATCTGACTCTGTTTCCTGCTGTTTGTTGGATTGAGTTCCAGGTGTTACCACTATCTTTCATTTCTGCCTCGACATTTCTTCGCCAGGTGTTACGTGGGCGCCCCCTTTTCCTTCTACCTTGAGGGTTCCATTTTAGGGCCTGTTTTGTGATGTGTTCATTTGGCTTTCGTAGCGTGTGTCCTATCCATCCCCATTTGCGTCTTCTTATCTCCATGTTGATAGGTTCTTGGTTGGTGATTTTCCAGAGGTCTTCATTACGCACTCTGTCTGTCCAATTGATGTTTAATATTCTTCTTAAACAGTAGTTGATGAAGCACTGGAGTCTGGTTAGCATGGCTTTGGTAGTTCTCCATGTTTCTGATCCATATAAGAGGACTGATTTCACATTAGAGTTGAAGATCTTTATTTTTGTCTTTCTGGATAGGTTTCTGGAAGTCCATGTATTTCTTAAGATATTGAAGATTACTCTGGCTTTGTTTATTCTAGATTTTACATCGGCATCAGTTCCACCTTGGTTGTCTACGATACTTCCTAGATAGGTAAAGGAGTCTACTTTGTCTATGTTTTTGCCATCAATTTTGATTTGCTGGATGTTGTTGCATTTTATTTTCATCACTTTAGTCTTGGCTATGTTAGGTTTTAATCCAAGTTTGGTTGAAGATGCATTTAGAAGTGTTGATTTTTCCTGCATTTTTTGGTGTGTGCTGGACAAAAGTGCGATGTCATCCGCAAAGTCTAGATCGTCTAGCTGTTCCCACAGAGTCCACTGTATTCCGTTTCTTTTCCCTTCTGTACATTCCCTCAATATCCAGTCTATGGCGAGAAGAAAGAGGAAAGGTGATAGAAGACAGCCTTGCTTCACTCCTGTGGTAACATGAAAAGTGTCTGACAGTCTACCTTCATGCAGTACTCTACAAGTCATGTTGTTATAGGAGTTGCGGATGATGTTGATTATCTTTCCTGGAATACCATGGTGTTCCATTAGCAGCCACAATGATTCTCTGTCTAAGCTATCAAAGGCTTTCTCAAAGTCAATAAAATTCAAGTAAACAGATGTGTTCCATTCTATTGATTGTTCAATAATAATTCTAAGAGTTGCTATTTGGTCGACACAGCTTCTGTCTTTCCTGAAACCTGCCTGTTGGTCTCTCAGTTTTGAATCTACTGTTTTTTGTAGTCGCATTAGAATTATTCTGTTCAGTACTTTGCCTACCACTGATACTAATGTTATTCCTCTGTAATTTTTACATTCTCTTAGGTCATCTTTCTTTGGAATCTTGATGATATGTCCCTCGTTCCATTCTTTAGGCATAGTTTCACTTTCCCAGATGTCTCCGAGTAGTTTATGTAGCATGTTTGTTGAAAGGTCTACATTTGCTTTGAGTGCCTCAGCAGGTATATTATCTGGTCCAGCTGCTTTTCCTGTCTTTAGCTTTCTGATGGCTTGTTTGATCTCTGTCTTGGTAGGTTTATTACAATTTATTCTGAGTTCTTCTGCAGCTCTAGTAATGTTTGGTTTTTCCGTTGGGGATGGTCTGTTCAGCAGTTCCTTAAAGTGTTCTGCCCAGCGTTTAAGCTGGTCTTCGAGTATGGTGATAGTTATACCATCTTTATCTTTAATTTGCTGGCTATTATGGTTGATGTTTCCCGCAAGTTTTTTGGTGGTGTCGTATAATTCCTTCATGTTCCTTTTGTTTGCAGCTTCTTCTGCCTGTGAAGCATGGTTGTCATATACGGTAGTACATAAATGAATATAAAGCACTGTTTTTTTTGTTGGCGACTTAAATACTGAAACAGGATATAATCTACTACCGCGTACACAAAAAGCCAATGAAGATATTTTGCAATTTAGATCTTGACTTGTACCTAAACATAACGTTGCACAAAATATCAATGCATACAAAACTTAACAAAAAATCTAAAACCGAAACCGTCATTGTTTAATTTGAATGTAACTCTCCGGCAGTATAAAGCATATAGTAAATAAATGAATACAAGTCAAATAGTTTCCTGCGGGTAATTACCTGCGGCCTTGTAATTTAGTTTTATTGTTTAGGATGTGGTTTTTGCAGTTTGGATGCAATTCGAATTTATTCCTGTGTAAGTTTAAATTAATGTTTCTGTCAAAATAATTCCAATACATGTAAAATCGGACAACACCGATTATCCTCCAATTATTTGGTTGTGTTAAATGTATGTGCCGAACGAATGAACAAATTCAAAATAATTATAATTTTTTTATCATGTATCAATACCATGCTTCTGTTAATCTAGCGATGTGTTCTCTACGGGTTGTAGTGCATTCATTACCCACTATATTTATTACTGACTGGGAATCTTATGCAGCTGCAGACACCTGCTGTTTAGATTCGTGATCTCGCGTTCAAAGTGAAATTTCGGAATAGTTCTGCTTTCTTTGGTAAATAAACTATTGTAATGCGATAAATACCCATGTTATCCGCATGGAATAATGGAATTAGTCTGGTTCAAGACATTCTTACAAAATGCTTCTTTTTTGGATATTTTTTTTTGAAATCGTAAACCATCGAGAACATGGCACGTGTCCCTCCATGGTCATTTTACTTTTGGCAATCCAATATAACCTGCGGCCGCAGGTTAATAACATCAATGATTGTGCAATATTTGTTAAGCTTATACAGCTATTACTCGCTCTGTGAGATTTCTAACATTGCCTGGAATAGCCAATTCATACGGTATGGTGTATCTAACAGTGATCGGAAAATTCATGATTTGCTTCTTGTGGTCTCTAACATCATTAGCTTGGCATTATATTCCATTCATTGCACAGTACAGTACCTAACACTCCTTGTGTCGGCTGTGACCTTTTTGTGGATTACTTAAAACGCCGTGCTTAGTGATTACTTAATACTCCTCCTCGATAAACCCCGGCCGGGCTCCATTGGGCACCTAGCACTTATTGACACACGCATTCCTGTCTATGTAGGGTACCTATCCTAGTTGGCGCCCCGATGGATCGGGGCGTCTGTATTGGAGGACTTTGTTATAATGAGCTGGAAGACAATTCCCCCATGGTGTTCCCGTGAGCCTCAACTTGTATGAAGTTTATGAACACTTCCCCGTGTTGAGCCTCAATTCGTAAGAAGTTCATAAATAATTTCCCGCGTGGAGCCTCAATTTAACTATATAATATAACTTTATTTGATTTACATACATAAATTCCCCTTACGAACCTCGCTGATCCGGCCGGCGAAATTACTTATTTGCATAAAGCTAATTGTGTCGCCCCCGGCCAATATCTCATTAACATGAAGGTACCGGCTGACCAACAGGCCTTACGTAATCTTACATATCCTACTCCCCACAATTCATTGCTCTGCATTACACCCAGTGTCCACAGCTAATAAACAACCAATCAGCGTATCGCTTACGAACAGCGGCTTCATATCAGTAAATACACTGGGTCTATTTTTAGAACAGGAAAAACCGTTACTCGGCACGGCTCTTGAATGGCGTATTAGAGTTTCTATAAATACATGTATCTACCACATTGTAACTATAAAACCCAAGAAGTGCAGCGTATGGATTAAGATGTGCCACGTTCAGGTTTCTCTGAAAAGATTATTCAATGAAACGAAAATAGTCGGTACCAATTTTGAAAACCACGTACAAAGTAACAAATGAAAAATTGATACCGACTATTTGTTTAATTGAGGGTCATTCAATATACAATGCGATATAAATTGAATGACCCGTACGTACTGCATATCAGCGACATTATAGCTATCCAGCTTTTTAATGCACAACTTTGACCGACCCTGCAGTCTACATTGAAATGCTATATCTTAAAACATTTCATGGTAAATGGATATGCCCTGGAAACTATTTTTGGAATAGCTAAAACTTGTCTTAGATATAGATTTCAGTCGTTCTGCCAATAGAGAGATGTGTCTATACAGATTTGAACGCATTTGCTTTTACAGGTATCTAGACACTTAAAATGGTTTCTATACAGATTTTAATTAGCTGGTAACTCACTGGTCCTCGGTAAAGTTTTTGAGTCTTGGTAGACTCATCTTCTACATCAATTGTTCTCGATTCTTGCTATACGTATTTGAATACATCTAAGCGTATAGACTCATGAATAAACTTGACATCTGTATAGATTTAGTGTCTAGAAAGCAATTGATTCTAGTGTCTATAAAGATTTAAATAATGTTGCTTCTAAACAAATACATTTGGTTGTCTATACAGATTTGGCACGTTCTATGTGTCATGGTTATGCAACACATATGTCTTGTATTGTTAATAGTTTTCTGATTATAAATAAAACAAAGTTCATATACCTGTTGTATTTTATTCTTGTTTTTTTTTAACTTATCATATGGAAACTTTCAAATTGATAGCAATGCCTTTACACTCAGCTTTGTTTGTTAAATTTATACAACCAATGAAATAGTATGCACCAAATATGGAATTTGCACATACTGAATTGCTATCGGATATATAGCTATACAAACTTTACACACAATACACCATTTGACTATTACATTATACTAATTGCCAATAAACTGAAATTAGCATTATGAAGTTACTACACATCGCATCACACTGAAATGAGTTGTAAATGATGTGAATCTGCATTGTTTGCCATTTGATAAAATTAAATGAATAGCATGCGTATATTTATAAAACATGCTTGTACAAGAGGATTAAGGTACAAACTAAGATCCTTAATATTCAAGATGAAAATATATTTTTTGTATTTCACTTTTGCCATTATATTTTGAAAAATACAACACCTGCTGTTTCTTATAAAGATCAATCATATATGTCTTTACAGTTTTCAGAACTTCTTTTATGGCGCCCTTTGATGCTTTGCATCAATGGTTATCTTGTATTCATTGGAACAACTATTCATTATTTCATGTGGCAGAGCTACATATAAGGTTTTGGTCCATTGGGTATTTTACCCCCTACTTTCAATTTTAATTGGGTTTTGACAAATTTTAATTGGGTATTTGATAAAACTCATAGGGTATATGATCTTTATATACTATTTTTCACTAAAAAATCATTTTCAATTTGAGTATTTCAGATTGTCTCTGCTTTTTCTTACTCCCTCCTCTCAAAATCGATTGGGTTGTTATGAAAATTAATTGGGTAATTACCCCAATACGCAGCTCATCTGTAGCTCTGTGTGGTATATGTCACTCCTTGGCACAGCGGTCGGGCTTTATTTGGTTAATGCAACTGCATAATTCAGCCAGTGTCCTATATCTATTGGTACCTAGTATTGGACCATGTGATAGTTAACACTGTCGAATACAGATATTCCTGGCAATATGGGGGATATCTTACACTGTTCAACATAGCCATCTATGTGTCCTTGTAGTACCTAATGCAGTCAGGTGCACTCATTGGGGAACCTACCACTACCTACTTAAAATGCCATTTCTGGCTCGTGAGAGTTACCTTACCATGTATTCCTGGCTCCATTGAGTTCGGTACTTCCATTATACGCTTTTTTTATAGGCTTTTGTCAAGAAGAGCCATTCTGCGCTTTTATGATACAGGACACAACTATTCATTGTGCCGTACCGACCTCCAGCACACAAAATCTTCCACCAGGGCATTGCATAGCATACACATTAATACAAAATGAACACATGCCCCTTTCAGAATAAAAGAGGGGAATGCGGCCTCGATGCATTTCATTGCTCTTTTACATGTTTTACTTAAATAATACAATGTAAACTAAGGATAATCATTATGGTGTTTTGAGTACGCTTAGATCAATTACAAGTATGTTGTATTCTTTGTTGTACTCTAAATATCTTCACATGTAATACAAACTTTAGTCGTGGTTAATATTGAAACACATACAATATTTTTATTTACTTTAAATTATGTATTTACTACATTTGCCTAGCAATGTACTTCATGTGTTGTTTAAGTACCTCAAGCGGGGCCTCGTGTACATATTAACTATTAAAATGTGAAATAGCTCAAATGCCAATATTTAACACAGTATGAACTTGGGTTACCGAGTTCCTTCGATTAAAACTTTAAGAAAATATATTTTAACAATACTTCTCTACTAATGGATTTCATTTTATTTTTCCCTTTTTAGATACCCCTATTACGGCCTCAATTTTAATAAATTCGACCAAGCATTAGGATATTTGATGTATATTCGTGCTACTCAGATCACTATTTATTAAAGTTACATGTATATAGCTATTTATTGTTATCGTGTATTACATTAATGATTTAGCTATTTTCTATTGTACCTTATAACGGGAATAAGCTTTGGTTTTACGCCTATTTGAGCCTCAATTTCACATTGAACTCTTACTTAAGTATCTATCTGTTGAATTTGCACATTAAACAAATATAAATCACAGCTACAGATCGTTTGTTCTACATTTCAGATACCATTTATATGTCTAACCGATAAAACCGTGATAACGCTAACTTTATCTACTTTTTCATGATTGAGTATATCCAAATTAGGGCCTCAATTGACTGATAAGTAGTTCTTTTAAATGATTAAATTATGTAAAAAACATTGTTAGATCATCTGAAATGCATTTTATAAGTGTCTTGTTCAGCCATATTGAATACTGGAATAAGTATACAAACCTGTTTTTATTTTATGATACATTTTTCTCAAAATACCCCTTTCGGGCCTCCTTTTGGTAACAATACGTCTATAATAGTGAAATGTATTATATAATTTGTTGGACATATAATTTGTAAAACATTCTAGTACAAAAATTACAAATTATCTTGAGCTATTTACGCTCAATAATTGCCTAGATTTTGCCAATACAAAGCAATATATTGAAACGGCGGCCATCTTGGCGGCCATCTTGATTTAGTCACTTTCCCCCCATTTCCATGATTGCGGGTTTTAACACGTATTAATACATGCATGTCTGGTACTTTTGCCACCAGTAACAAAACTTTTGCAATTTTGTCTACCTTACCCCATATTTGTATCTAGATACATGTACAATGGCCTAATGTATATATAGACGGTATTGGACACTTTTCATGGACCTGTGATCTGGGCCATTCCAAATTTGAATTCTGTTTAGCGTCAACTCCTTATGGCAAAACCTATCTACCCTCCTGAAAACACACACACACACACAGAAGAAAAAACAAACTTATTATGAACTATTTTTAAACGGTATGAAATGTTCAAAACAGATCTGTTTTCAAGGTTTAATTTTAAATTGTCAATTTTAGACTAGAACACATTTGAACAATGAACACACTTGAACAATAAAGTGTCAATTAAAACACTGGACTTCCATGTACATATTATTTGACAGAAATAGCAAACACAGAATGGAGCTCAAGCCTGATCCTGAAAACTGATTCTTTGTGAACACGGGGCCAGCTTATACCGGAATAATGGCTGTATACATGTACGTTAAAGCCCGATAGAACCCCGTTGTAAAGCATGCGTTAATCCTACAGTGGAATTCAAACCTATACTGTAGGGTTAACGCGTGCTTTTTCGGGCTATAACATCTGCAGAGTCCAGAGGGACGGTTGGTGCCCAAGCCCGCCAGGGCGAGGGCACCAACGCTCCCGAGGGACTCTGCATATGTTATAAAGCGAAAAAACATGCGTAAACGCTATTATAGCATACAAAACATCAATTAATGCGTTTGATTTCAAAATAATGATATTTTGGCGGGAGATTTTGTGACGACGTCGCGAAAACAAATGTAACGTCATATCAGTTATTGTTATGCACGTCGACTTCCGGTATCGGCAAATACCAAGAAAACATGGATACTGCGGGTTTGTTTAAATATATAATTTAAATATTATAGAAAACTAATTAGTACATAGAAATAAAATGGGAATAACTGTTCATATGAAGCTGTACAACCTTTATAGTCGCCGGTGCGGCCCTGAAATGGGCATACGTAAAACTGGACGTTAACAGCGCGTGAATCTTTATGTTTACGCATGGTTTTCGTCCCGTTAACGTATGGGCAAACTTACCGTTTTTATGCTATAATGTACGACGTCATACAGTCGGATCAACACGGTTCACGGTCTAAGAAGTTCACGTTGTCTTAAAGGTTGTAAGCCCAGTTAGACAATGTCATGATACTTACCGGGACAAACCGGGGATGCCAAACCGGCACAATGATACTAGGGCTCTGTCAGCTTAGAACCGGAACACACCGTGGTTATACCGCGATTATCGGTACTGATACCGGGATGCAACATCGCGGTAGAGCTAGAGCCCCGTTCTCTCACTGTCCCGGTTTGGTATCACCGGTGAGTCCGGCTTGAAATCCGGGGGAACCGTGTCTAACCGGGGAGACAACCGTATCGGCTCAGTGAACTTCCGGGGCGATCCGGGATAAACCGTGATTCACCGGCTAACAGTCCCGGTTGTTTTAAAATGTTTAATACAACCGGGACACACCGGGGGTCACCGGGGGCGATATCGAGAACCGGCTTACTCCGGGCATTACCGGGACAACACCGATACCTTCCGGGGGAAGGACCTATCTCCACCCTATGTTTACCGTGGTAAACCGTAGCCCACCGGGTATAATATAGACCGTGGTGAGAGCCGGCTGAGACCCGGTAATGTACGGTATAGCCCCGATGCCCCCGGTATCAACGGGGCACAGCCGTGGCGATAACGGCTACCACCTTAATACCACCGACAACAACCGGGATCAAACAGTGCTTTACCGGGGCCCTACCGCTCTGCACCGTAATGACATCGTAACGACACCGTACTTAACCGGGAATAACCCTAGCTACTCCGGCGTCAAACTGATAGAATATTCTTTCAGACCGGAGCTACACCGGGGAAACGTTGGGAATGTGAGAATGTAATTGATATTTTGTAACAAAAATGTCCCGGATCATCACGGTATACCGGCTTTCCTCCACCGGGACGTACCGGGACCTAACCCGGGACAGCGAGAACGGGGCTTAAGGTGTATCAATAATGATTAACCTCCTGAAACTTCATGAGAAAATTGTGAATACGACATACAAGGAATGTCTGTAACGTTGCATGTATCACATTTATAAATAAATCCGGTTATCGCAATAATGAGTACACGTTGAATTGTATAGGATAGCAATAATGAGTACACGTTGAATTGTATAGGATAGCAATAATGAGTACAGTGATGAAATATCACCGGATGTTTCTATCATAATAATGAGTACACGTTGAATTGTATAGTGTACAGTAATTTGGTTTATACGCGGTGAGATTGTCTCGTTGGAGTTATAAATACCTAAGTTGAATACGCTGACAGAGAACTGATAACGCTATACATATTATGTATATACATTTGTATTTACATCATGTGTACAAAATGGTAATACGTATTGTTTATTATTAACCGAAGTTTAATGCATATTATAGCAAATCGTTGACATGGAGTGTTCAGATGACACCAAAACATATTATTCAAACTATTTCAAGTACGTAGACGGAAGTTTAAACTGTGAATCGGTAGCGGTTAAGGATATTCAAAGTTGGTTGGAGAAATGTGGAGTTACCACGTCGTCTCGTATGTTTATATTCAGCAAATCACAAATAGTTGCCAATGTTGCAGGGTACCAGAACGCGCTGCAGAAGTTAAAGCGGAAGGCGACGCTGAATTACGCGATGAAGGCGAACATGAACCCTAGGTTAGTGGCATTGATGAAGGATTTAAACTGCTCGGTGACACTGGTCAGTGGGCTTGAACTTGAACTCGCTCTACAGCTTGGATTTAAGACGGAGAATATCGTATTAAATGGGAATGGCAAACAAGAATGGGAAATCGAACTCGCCGTTAAAAATGGGTGCATGGTTAACATCGATAGTTGCTTTAATTTAAAGCAGACGATCGCAGTCACCAGTCGTTTGAAGAAACATGCACGTGTTCTGCTGCGTGTTAACCCAGATATTGATCCGGTAATGTTTTATTATTTATTTCGCTGAGTCTGGTTTGCATGGTAGAAACACAAGGTAAATACCACGTAGCTTGGCCTGGTATTCTTTTGTACAATACTTTTATTTTCAGAAAAAAACCTTATAATGTGCGTGTTTGTTGCGATAATTGTGAAAATCATAGATTTTCTCTGATACGGAAAATGACATTTCCCTATACAGGTAGGTAATTTAGATTTTAATGTACATGTAGCATGGTTTGATATATTTTTCAGTATTTCAAAATTTTACATATAAGTTTCCAGTAGAGATAATCATGCAATTGATGTGTGCAAAAAGATAAATCTGCCTGATTTTTTCTTAAGATAATTTGTTTTTTTGAGTAAATGTATGTTTCTGGTGGATTGTTGGTGGATATCTTCGAATCTCTTCTAATTTTGGTACTTCGGTGTCTCAGAATAAACACTAAATCTAACGCCACTTCTTTTTCTGATTTTTGGGAGACGCCAGCCTCTCAATACGACCATTGCCCATTTCTTAATGCATCCTGAACCGCCTAGGCTAAACAATGTGAATCCGCATTCAAGTCACGAGTTCCAGAAACTGTCAACATTCCCAATACTGCTACATATGTTTCTCCAAATTTTTAAACTGATTTTTTTCACTCAGCAACATTTGTTTATTGTAAGATCAACAATTATTGTGAAACTGTTCGTTAAATCGATATTTTTGCAGATAATCACTCCGCCGGGACGATATCGAACTTATTTCGTAATACGAAAATGACTTGTTCATCAAATGTCCCGGCTGTATAGCTATTTTTAGAAACTTCCGACCAGGGTCACGTGATGGTTTTATCAATGAATCGTATATCGTCTGCAAAGTACTGTTATACAAGCAGTATGGTGTGGCTATACTAGCCGCTTTCTATAGATTGTCTCACGCTGTGAGGGTAGTGATTACAAGACGGTACTGTAGAATCTGAAAAATAGGCGGGTCGTATTATTTTAAAGCCACTTTTGATATACGTATTCAATACATGTATTCCGTATAAATAATATGCCCCTTTTTACAATTATTTAGATACCCAACATGCCTATATCAGTAGTCACATATGCCTATTTTGACATTCCATACAAGATTGACAGTAAGAAAACGAACATTTAACGTGTAAACGGTCGGTTTAAGCTTTAGTAGCAGCAACCAGATCGCCCCCCATCACCACTCTCAGTGCTTTGATTTTATGAGCTTGAAGTTTGAGTCGGATTACTTTGGAACAGAGTTGAATGTAACATTTAGTCACCATATTAATCAAACAAAAGCACGTACTGTGGTTGTGATAATTTGAACCACACTTATTTAAGATCTTATCACATTTGCAGAAAGTGCATGAGTATAATTGTACGGGAAGAAAAGGGTCCAAGTTTGGCATACATCCAGATGATATTCTCACAATACTAGACGAAATCAGAGATACACCACATATATATCTTGTCGGCCTTCACAGTCATATAGGATCTACAATAACGGATATAAATGTATTTAGGTATGTACGTTCATGTACAAACCGTATATTTGGTATGTGATGTCATCTTTTTTATCAGAGCATGCACACAGTTTGTCGAGCATGCCTGCCGAGCATACCCTTTATTTGCCAGTCAGCTTTCATGTTCTACTTCAAAGTTTGCCATATTAAGTAGCATATCGGCATAACCTAGCTATATACATATTATCATGAATGTTTGTGTACTTCTTAAAGTGGGTCACATCTTACGGGATAGATCAAACGGTCAGCCGACGAAAAACACTCCGTTCATGAGTACGCATTAAATTTAAGTTAAGTTTAAACATGCAGTGTATTTATTTCGGGTAATTTGACCATATCGTATTAATTTTATAAACAATACAATACAGAAACATTGAGAGTTCGATCGAAAGCATAAATGTTATTGAGACCACGCCCCGATCTCCCGAAGCATCTCAAGTAGAAATCTCAACTCTAATTGAGATTTTGATAATTTCAAAGTCTGAATTTGAGATAAATAGTGTAATGCTGTAATGAACTCAGAATAATGTTTCTGATTTGTTATACCAATTTACAGAACAATGTTGCATGAAAACTACCTCAAACGATCGATGACAAAAGTTGAGTTGAGATTGAGCTCAGATTGAAATGTTTCATGTCTCGTAAATTCTACAGTTTAACAAGGTAGTGGTTTTGGAATTGAGATTGTTGTGCCCAAGTATACAACTAGAGCAGATCTCAAATTTAATTACATACGACACATGTTATGAATTACAGAGGGCATCTTTTTATATACTAGTATAGACTGATATTTGACTTGACTGATTGAGTTAACTTTTTGAAAAAAATGTTATAGAGAACAAATACGCGAGTGTTTCTTATTTTGTCAAGGGCGTAGCACACGACTAAATAAGACAGCTGAGTGTTAAGCATCGCTATCTATTTTGTATCAAAGCAAATTACACTGTCTATAAGGCGTGCCATAAGCATATAATTAAAAATGTCCAACACTAACACGGTCTATTGAATTTGCAAATAAAGACCAATCACAATGCAATCAATGAAATTAAATTGTTTTTCATAAAATTATAAATCGATTTTCACGTGAATCAGAAGTCAGGCTGTATTTAGTGTTTAGATGGTAACTGTTAATGACGTGGCATAATATTGTTTCTCGTGATTTTGGATTGGACAACGGGAAGTACAATTACTATTACAGGCCCTTTCCCGGGAACAGAAGGCCTGGAATTCTAGTGTACACGTGCATGGTGCCTTTAAATCACTAAGGGTGTTTATATTTGTATTGGTATTGTATTTTTTGAGTGTCTATGGCTTATAATGTATGAATAGGTGCTTACAATTATGGATGACCATGCAGTTTTGTCTTTTAAAACCTTTTAGCCGTTCTTGTGGACAGCCTTAATCGCAAACCCTAGCATTGCCACAGAGTCTTAAACGATTCTGGGGAAAGGTCTGTACATAAATATGTACAAGTTGGTGTACTTATTCCTTTGAAAATTAAGATCCATCCCATCAATTATCATTGCATTTAGTCCCACCTCTTCATTAAACACCCGGATGTAAATTG
The DNA here is from genome assembly GCA_947247005.1 of Spisula solida. NCBI lineage: Eukaryota > Metazoa > Mollusca > Bivalvia > Venerida > Mactridae > Spisula > Spisula solida. The sequence continues at coordinate 44,024,135 of OX365945.1, read as the reverse complement.
TCGCACCTATGATACAAACATTGCTATTTCAGGGAGTCTGCTGTTATTGTATTGGATTTCTACAAACAACTTAAAGCAATGGGCTTTGAACACCTAGAAGTGATTAATCTTGGTGGCGGATTGGGAATAAACTATGAACATCACGTACGAAACGGTTATTTATTAGCAGTCATTATCATTAATACCAATTGATCATTAGTTAACAGTTTTAAATTCAAAAGTTTTGTGTTAAACAACCACGTGTTTAAGCATCCACAGTTTAGTTATTCATTGATTGTCTGTTTTGTGAATTAGTATTAAGAGAGATATGAATCATAACAGTGATATGGATCATATCTCTGTTAATACTAAGGTCACAAAACGCCACGTCGCCTGACGATGTCCGAGTATACGATGTGTACCCAATGGCTGGACATCGTGCGGACACCGGCCTTCGCCGGGTCCTGGGTACTGTTTTATCAAAGCACTTACGAAAATCTTAAAGTTACGCTCAGATTTAAATTATTTATATTGTTTTTACAACTACAAATTTGGGACAAGTACAGCTTTGTATGCCTTCATTCACTGAACGATTGTTACTATTACAGATCCCTTTACCATAATTTGTATTTATAAAATAATTATAAAGAATTCAAATTTGGACGTAAGTTTACGTTTTCCGTAAGTGCTTTGATAAAACAGTACCCTGAAGTACGATCGGATTGTATTTGTGTCCCAGGTTAAGGTACGTTCTATTCTCGCATTGAGTTTAATTATATATCTTGACAGGCCCACAAAGATCTACAATATGTCTCTCCAGTCGATCAGTTTTATGATAGAATCGATTATTTCATGACAATATTCTACAATTAAAGCCTTTGAATTATTGAAAGTTACATTTTATACCACAAAATAAATCACATGAATGGCTGTCGTATCGTAATTCGACTTCAACTTCAGGAGCACGTACGTGGTGTTATATAACGTTATTATCACATGTTTGACGTCGCGGTAGCGTAATAAAGCCATTAATTATTTTTGATAATATATAGAGGGTATTTGTTGATTTTGGTGTAAGATCGAATTTTATTTCACCGATCGATCGAGTGATCACAAAAAATCAATATTTTCACGAGTGGCGTAGCCACGAGTGTAAATTTAATTTTCTGTGATCACGAGTGATCATGTGTGAAAATGTGCCGTAATTGGCTTAATTGGAAAACATCACGTCGAAATTGGAATGTCACGTCGTGATAATTAGTTACGTTTCTTTTTCTGCATGATACTGGAACCTGCAGCTTCAAAACAGTGAAAATAACATAGTGGTAATTTCACTGTTATTTTCACTGTTATTTTCACTAAAAAAATCCATAATCCATTGAAAGCAAATAATAAACTAGTGTAATAAAGCGTCATTCAAAGCACAGGTCCATGAAAAGTGTCCAATACCGTCTATTTATACATATTTAATATGTACAATGTATATATAGGTGGGCTAGGTCACTTTTCATGGACCTGTGATTCAAAGTATAGGCCCGCGACGTGGTCGAAGTTGCGCGTTTATTATAGTGAAAATAGGTAGCTATTTTATATTTTGGTCGGAAAAAGGCTAACATGTGATAAAAAGAACATTACATTTGTGACTTTCCACATTGAATTTATTAAACTCTTTGAATAAAATCGATAAAATGCTCGACAGAGCCTCGCATTTTATTATTTTATTCAACTCGTTTAATAAATTCAATATGAAAAGACACTCATGTAATATCCTCTTATTCATAATCACCTCCCTTTATGGTTAATTATGCACGAAACTTAAAGTCCACAGTGTGTCATTCATTGCGGGGCGAGTATATAGGCTTGCTTAAAATATCTAGGCTTGCTTGAAATATCCATTTTGGGGATATGGATGGTTCGTTCTGTCTGACTTTTGCGTGGATGACTAGGCGCTGTCGCCGTCTCTGTGATGCTTTGGATTGTCTGTGCGCTAAAGCGCTATATAATACTACAAATGCAATAACCTCTAGAGCAACACCCTTTGTGGTTGGAACACACAATGTTTGGTTGGTGTATACATAATATTATAGTAAATGATTACTTTTGGAACAAAATAACGTTTAAGCGAGATTATTGTTCCATAGAGGGCCGCTCAATGAAGGTTGCACTGTATATTGTAATTAATAGTATATTGTAGGTAGTTATACACATTAGCCTACCTTTTCTCATGGTATACGTTTGCCATATTGGCGGTGCCAACTTACAGTTAATTAGCATTCGTAGTGTGGTTTTAATTAAAAGAGTTGGTCGATCGTGCTGAATCACTTTTCCGACAAAACGGCATTTGTACGTAGATCTATTTCTAGGCAGCAAGAACGGTCACACCAGATTTCAATCACTCTGAAACGACAAACCATGTGATAATACCAACACCTGCTGAGCTTGTTGACGTAGTTGATGACGTACTCGGTGACGTGGATGTGTCTCTTATACTCGAGCCAGGCAGATCGTTGATTGGAAATGCAGGCATTCTCGTCTGCACAGTGCTTGGTGCCAAACATGGAAATCCACATAAGTTAGATTTAACCCACAGGGGATTGACACTTTTTTTGTTCACGATAGCCTTATATCAGTATGTATAGTAATTATGTGTCAATCCCCTGTGATTTACCCTACTAGTATACATGTACTTATATCTTGCGCCCTCGGGCCTGAAAATTATGTTATTTATATTTTCTTAATATATATTAGATTCAACTGGAAAATTGTTTGTATTTTGCGGGGTTTTTTTGGTAAAGGCAATTATGGGGGTGTCATTTTGGGGATGTTTTTATTTCAAATTAAAAACAACGGAAAAGAAACGAAGTTGACACCTAAATGCTGTTGTCGAGTGAGCAGATTGGGAATAAATCAACAGGGCCAAACGACACTAGGTTGCTCAGACAGAGTATTTTACATTAAGTTTTCAAAAGTTTCCCATAAACCTAAAAATAAAACACTGTAACCTAACCACTGGCACTCGACCAGACAAAGAATTATATAAATAGCATGGCCTATAATCTATATTAAATATAGACTTTATTGGTCATTCGGTGAAAGCACGAAGTTTATTTAACATGCGTTGTGAAAATTTGAAATTCTGAAAACCCTGAAATCCTTCAAAATCGATAATTTACGTAGGGAAAATAAAGAAAAACAGGCTTTTTAATACTCTCAAAAACCTGAAGTACAGGCATGTGCCTGAAAACTATCATCCATGCTGTTTATAAAATTGTTTTTTTCTGGTCGATTGCCAGTGTGCCTAATCCGTCATTATATTACAGTTATATAGTGGTAGATGGGGCTATGACGGATGTTATCAGACCAGCATTGTACGGTGCCTATCATCATATAGATCTTGCCGAACCAAGTCTAAACAGCAATAAAGACAAGAAGAAATATCAAATTGTTGGTCCCGTGTGTGAAAGTGCTGATTTTTTAGGAAAGGTAAGGAACTTACTCCAATAATTGATCTTCACTACATTAAAACTCTGTTGGTACCATATATTAAGTTATTTCTTGTAGACGTTGCAGTCATTGAGACGCAAATCCTGTTGTAACAGTTCGACAGAGAGCTAGCTGTTGTTGAGGCATAATCCTGTTGTGACAGTTCGATAGAGAGATAGCTGTTGTTGAGACATAATCCTGTTGTGACAGTTCGATAGAGAGATAGCTGTTGTTGAGACATAATCCTGTTGTGACAGTTCGATAGAGAGATAGCTGTTGTTGAGGCATAATCCTGTTGTGACAGTTCGATAGAGAGATAGCTGTTGTTGAGACATAATCCTGTTGTGACAGTTCGATAGAGAGATAGCTGTTGTTGAGGCATAATCCTGTTGTGACAGTTCGATAGAGAGCTGTTGTTGAGACATAATCCTGCTGTAACATTCTATAGAGAGCTGTTGTTGAGACATAATCCTGCTGTAACATTCTATAGAGAGCTGTTGTTGAGACATAATCCTGCTGTAACATTCTATAGAGAGCTGTTGTTGAGACATAATCCTGCTGTAACATTCTATAGAGAGCTGTTGTTGAGACATAATCATGTTGTAACAGTTCGATAGGGAGCTAGCTGTTGTTGAGACATAATCATGTTGTAACAGTTCGATAGAGAGCTGTTGTTGAGACATAATCCTGTTGTAACAGTTCAATAGAGGGCTATTGTTGAGACATAATCCTGTTGCAACAGTTTGATAGAGAGCTAGCTGTTGTTGAGACATAATCCTGCTGTAACATTCTATAGAGAGCTGTTGTTGAGACATAATCCTGCTGTAACATTCTATAGAGAGCTGTTGTTGAGACATAATCCTGTTGTAACAGTTCGATAGAGAGCTAGCTGTTGTTGAGACAAAATCATGTTTTAACAGTTCGATAGAGAGCTATTGTTGAGACATAATCCTGTTGCAACAGTTCGATAGAGAGCTAGCTGTTGTTGAGACATAATCCTGCTGTAACATTCTATAGAGAGCTGTTGTTGAGACATAACTCCTGCTGTAGCATTCTATAGAGAGCTGTCGTTGAGACATAATCCTGCTGTAACAGTTCGATAGAGAGCTAGCTGTTGTTGAGACATAATCCTGCTGTAACATTCTATAGAGAGCTGTTGTTGAGACATAATCCTGCTGTAGCATTCTATAGAGAGCTGTTGTTGAGACACAATCCTGCTGTAGCATTCTATAGAGAGCTGTTGTTGAGACATAACTCCTGCTGTAACATTCTATAGAGAGCTGTTGTTGAGACATAATCCTGTTGTAACAGTTCAATAGAGGGCTATTGTTGAGACATAATCCTGTTGTGACAGTTCGATAGAGAGATAGCTGTTGTTGAGACATAATCCTGTTGTGACAGTTCGATAGAGAGATAGCTGTTGTTGAGACATAATCCTGTTGTGACAGTTCGATAGAGAGATAGCTGTTGTTGAGGCATAATCCTGTTGTGACAGTTCGATAGAGAGATAGCTGTTGTTGAGACATAATCCTGTTGTGACAGTTCGATAGAGAGATAGCTGTTGTTGAGGCATAATCCTGTTGTGACAGTTCGATAGAGAGCTGTTGTTGAGACATAATCCTGCTGTAACATTCTATAGAGAGCTGTTGTTAAGACATAATCCTGCTGTAACATTCTATAGAGAGCTGTTGTTGAGACATAATCCTGCTGTAACATTCTATAGAGAGCTGTTGTTGAGACATAATCCTGCTGTAACATTCTATAGAGAGCTGTTGTTGAGACATAATCATGTTGTAACAGTTCGATAGGGAGCTAGCTGTTGTTGAGACATAATCATGTTGTAACAGTTCGATAGAGAGCTGTTGTTGAGACATAATCATGTTGTAACAGTTCAATAGAGGGCTATTGTTGAGACATAATCCTGTTGCAACAGTTCGATAGAGAGCTAGCTGTTGTTGAGACATAATCCTGCTGTAACATTCTATAGAGAGCTGTTGTTGAGACATAATCCTGCTGTAACATTCTATAGAGAGCTGTTGTTGAGACATAATCCTGTTGTAACAGTTCGATAGAGAGCTAGCTGTTGTTGAGACAAAATCATGTTGTAACAGTTCGATAGAGAGCTATTGTTGAGACATAATCCTGTTGCAACAGTTCGATAGAGAGCTAGCTGTTGTTGAGACATAATCCTGCTGTAACATTCTATAGAGAGCTGTTGTTGAGACATAACTCCTGCTGTAGCATTCTATAGAGAGCTGTCGTTGAGACATAATCCCGCTGTAACAGTTCGATAGAGAGCTAGCTGTTGTTGAGACATAATCCTGCTGTAACATTCTATAGAGAGCTGTTGTTGAGACATAATCCTGCTGTAGCATTCTATAGAGAGCTGTTGTTGAGACACAATCCTGCTGTAGCATTCTATAGAGAGCTGTTGTTGAGACATAACTCCTGCTGTAACATTCTATAGAGAGCTGTTGTTGAGACATAATCCTGTTGTAACAGTTCAATAGAGGGCTATTGTTGAGACATAATCCTGTTGCAACAGTTCGATAGAGAGCTAGCTGTTGTTGAGACATAATCCTGCTGTAACATTCTATAGAGAGCTGTTGTTGAGACATAACTCCTGCTGTAGCATTCTATAGAGAGCTGTCGTTGAGACATAATCCCGCTGTAACAGTTCGATAGAGAGCTAGCTGTTGTTGAGACATAATCCTGCTGTAACATTCTATAGAGAGCTGTTGTTGAGACATAATCCTGCTGTAGCATTCTATAGAGAGCTGTTGTTGAGACACAATCCTGCTGTAGCATTCTATAGAGAGCTGTTGTTGAGACATAACTCCTGCTGTAACATTCTATAGAGAGCTGTTGTTGAGACATAACTCCTGCTGTAACATTCTATAGAGAGCTGTTGTTGAGACATAACTCCTGAACATAGTAACATTCTATATACAGTTGTCGTTGAGACTAATACTCCTGTAGTATACCATTCTATATAGTGTTGTCGTTGAGAAACACCTCTGTTGTAACATTTTATATAGTGTTGTCGTTCTATATATTGATGTTGAGACACACATCGTGATGTAACATTCTAAAGAGTTGTCGTTGAGGCACATATCCTGTTGTAACATTCTATATATTGGTGTTGAGACACACATCCTGTTGTAACATTCTAAAGAGTTGTCGTTGAGACACATATCCTGTTGTAACATTCTAAAGTGTTGTTGAGACACACATCCTGTTGTAACATTCTAAAGAGTTGTCGTTGAGACACATATCCTGTTGTAACATTCTAAAGAGTTGTTGAGACACACATCCTGTTGTAACATTCTAAAGAGTTGTCGTTCTATATATTGATGTTGAGACACACATCCTGTTGTAACATTCTAAAGAGTTGTCGTTGAGACACACATCCTGTTGTAACATTCTATATATTGGTGTTGAGACACACATCCTGTTGTAACATTCTAGAGTTGTCGTTGAGACACATATCCTGTTGTAACATTCTAAAGTGTTGTTGAGACACACATCCTGTTGTAACATTCTAAAGAGTTGCCGTTCTATATATTGATGTTGAGACACACATCCTGTTGTAACATTCTATATATTGGTGTTGAGACACACATCCTGTTGTAACATTCTAGAGTTGTCGTTGAGACACATATCCTGTTGTAACATTCTAAAGTGTTGTCGTTCTATATATTGATGTTGAGACACACATCCTGTTGTAACATTCTATATATTGGTGTTGAGACACACATCCTGTTGTAACATTCTAGAGTTGTCGTTGAGACACATATCCTGTTGTAACATTCTAAAGTGTTGTTGAGACACACATCCTGTTGTAACATTCTAAAGAGTTGTCGTTCTATATATTGATGTTGAGACACACATCCTGTTGTAACATTCTATATATTGGTGTTGAGACACACATCCTGTTGTAACATTCTATATATTGGTGTTGAGACACACATCCTGTTGTAACATTCTATATATTGGTGTTGAGACACACATCCTGTTGTAACATTCTATATATTGATGTTGAGACACACATCCTGTTGTAACATTCTATATATTGATGTTGAGACACAACTCATGTTGTAACATTCTATATATTGGTGTTGAGACACATTACTCCTGTTGTAACGTTCTAAAGAGTTGTCTATGAGACACACATCCTGTTGTAACATTATATATACTGTTGCTGTTGAGACTCAACTTCTGTTGTAATATTAAACGGCGTAGCCTTACAGGCACTGAACTTAAACTGAGACTATAGGTAACATCTATAGTCTCTGACTTAATGTTCAATCTCAGTATATCCAATGTTAGAAGAAATTAATGTATGTCAATGACTAGGGAATGCTCAGTTCCCAAATCGAATGAATCCTTATTCATACCGTACTAATTGTTTCCATTTTGTCTCAAATTACAGGATCGTTTTTTACTGACACCACACGAGGGTTGTCTGTTGGCTGTATTTGACACTGGTGCATACTGTAGCAGTATGGCTTCAAGTTATAACATGAGGGCAAGTATTTGATGGATATCTGTACATTGCAAATATTTCACATTCCGTAACTAAGATTTTGGACAATTTAGAACTAAGCGCTAATTTCTATGGGCCAATCAGAATGCAGAATGCTATATTCCGTCGCTTGCTCCGCCCTTTTTAATTATTAAAATTTACTTAATATGTTCTAACTATAACTAATTATTTCATTTTGGGTAATTATTTTAAAATATTCCAAAACGCCGTTTAATGTCGTATACCCAGTGTCACTGTGACAGCTAAATTGCTATTGTAAATGTGTTATGCTAAGTATCCTGTATTTTACAGGACTTTGTGATTAGAATAAACTGAAACTTAGAACTCAAATTTAACAAATAGGACAGGGAAGGCAGCATTTAACAGAAACAGCCGAGCACAAAAGACACTCTTTTAGAAGAACAAAACATGTGAGCCAGTCTCCAGGAAAACCTGCTAATTTGACAAAAATATTGAATTTAAGATTTTCAATAGTATAACAGGATAATGATAAATAAGCAAATTGCAAAAGAAATCATGTTAATATCTTGAGTTTTAAGGAAGTTACAGCTGTTTTTGTAGAGTCCCTATTCAAACGTTCTTCGACGTAACTGAAATAAGTATTTCATTATTACACCATTTGATCAATTCTTGACATAAATTGTTCAAAATAGTACCAAATTCTATAATTATGTTTCACTTTTCAAAATATATATCAAAATCGAAATTGTTTGCATTCAGAGAAAGGCTACTTCTGTTTTAGACAACCAGATCCTCGTTTTTCTCAATCGGAGTACTTTTCTGAAATTGGTCACCATAGCAACAAAGTATGTTTTCAACATAATTCATAGGAAAATTTAAAGCTAAGGTATAGTACTATATGGGTAATTACTTAAAATAGAATCAATAGATATGTATTTTTCCTTATTTTAGAGCTTTATCAAAATCTTGGTTCATATATTAATTACATAATGTCATTATAGCAGGTTTTCCTGGAGACTGGCTCATGTATAAAATTGCTAGCTATGCATGAAAGTGGCTCAGGTCACAATGGCAAGTGGCAGTGCATGTACTTGTAATAGGATTTGATGACTTTTGAAATTAATGTTGTTGACGATTTAGAGCTTAATTGTAATCAGGTCCCGATCTCCCGAAGCATCTCAAGTAGAAATCTCAAATCGAATTGAGATTTTGATAATTTCAGTCTGAATTTGAGATAAATATGAATCTTGAACTCTCAAAATGTTGCTGTAATAAACTCAGACTAATGTCTCTGATTTGTTATACCAATTTTGAGTACAATTTTGCATGGAAACTACCTCAAACGATAGGTGACAAAAGTTGAGTTGAGATTGAGCCCAGATTGAGATGTTTCAGGAGATCGGGACCATATCTAGCATCATTTTCAAGGCTTTACTTGATATATTATACAGGTTCGACCAGCAGAAGTGTTGGTGAGTGGAGACCAGTTAGAACTGATACGAAGACCAGACACATTGGCTGATATGCTGCTTCCTTACCAGATAGCAGACACAATCAACTCTTCATAGAGATCTTCAAAATCTGTGACCTTAACAAGTACTGGGCGTCACTGAAAAGTTACCACTTACATATACCTCTGTATTTTGTATACAATATGACCTATCGGTACCAAAATTTTATAGTGTGTGCATTTGACTATTGTTAAATAGGATAGCTGTGACTACACAGTAAGGTCAAAACATAGTCGTGTTCCGCTTTTAACACAGTGTAACGTGAATTTTAAAATGTATAAGAGTCAATAGGGTGGTAACGTTTTTATTGTCGCAGAGTATATTTGTCTTTGTAATAAATTGATAGTGCTTGTGATCACGCATGTTAATTAACATGCGTGTTGTGATATTGTATTAAGAAAATGATTTGTTACAAAGGGGCTAGTACCTCGATATAACTCTGACATTTACTGAATAAAAAATGTATCTAGGTACTGTTTTATCAAAGCACTTACGGAAATTGTAAAATTAATCTTCATAATTATTAAACTGTAACAAATGGTGTGATTATGATAATAGAGAATAACAGGTTAGTGCCGTGGATGAAAAAGTTTATCTGGCAAGGCGGAGGAATGTGCTCAGTAAGGGGATCAAACTCGGGACTATATTGTTACTCTTTCATTAACTTGCGCGCAACGTCACGTTCGTTCCGTGACGTCACGATAAACAACAACGACGGACATCTTGATAGACGTCGTGTCGACGCAGGTAAGACGAAGAAAATAACCGACCAACCACCAGCTCATTTAAGATAGGAAAACCTCACCCTTGGGCAAGGAATTACAACCGGCGACTCTCATATGAGAAGAAGTCCATCAGATCACGTGGTAAGGTGACGGATTATCACTAGTCACATGACCAGGTGACCGATTATAGCTAAGTTTAATCGGCACCCCGTTAACAGGCAGATTTTGCCGGAAGTGACTGGATAAAAAGCAATCTGTAGTATTAAGAATCAAGTTAATGAATTCACCACAACTGTATATATCAAGTTAATGAATTCGCCACAACTGTATATGTCCCCAATGTGTAGTTGTAAAAGCATCATAAGTAATTTAAATTTGGGCAGAAGTTTAAGATAGGAGTACCTGAAGTGCTTTGGACGGCAAACCTATAGTCCCCTCCAGTGAAAACCATCACTAACGAAGAAAACATCCCATTTTTCAACACCAAAAACCCTGAAATTCAGACACAATCCTGAAAACTTTGACCCATAATGAACAAAAACAAGGGAAATAAGTTCATAACTTTATTTCACATAACATATTTATGGCAAATAACAAACAGTGAAAGTTAAACATTTAGCATGACTGGATATACACATGCAATACTGTAAACCAAGAAATTATGTCGCGCAATTTAATTTCGCTGTTTGCAAGTGGTAAAATTTCGCGAAATTAAGTAGCCGCAAAAATGCTAAAAACATTAAATTTAATGTGGACATTGCATGAAACTAAACGCGAAAATTTGTACTAGCTGGTGAATATGCAGAAGATCGGCAAAACATGATAGTATTCGCGACAGAGAAATTTGTTTACAGTACAAAAAGGGTTTCATGGTAAATATCCTTAAAAGCATTTCAAGACTTCTCATTGCTATGGTGCCAAATGAAAAAGCAGACCATCGATTTGCCTAAATATTTCATTACAGTTCAATACCTGTATAATTTAAGATAAATAGTGCCTTCTAAAGCATAATGTTGTTATACTTGATGCCCACTACGGTAGAAGTGGATATTTTAGCGGTTTGAAATGTTAGCAAATTTTGAATCTCAAATATTAAGCGTGTGCTAATGTTAGCAAATATTGTATATTTTTTCATAGCGTTGTCGTACAATAGAAGAAATTTAAGCAAATTTTAAAAATTTGCAAAATTTGTCAATATTACCAAATCGCTAACTTAAACACTTTTACAGTTTATGATTTGTTTCTAGAAATAACTCAACTAGTAATGTGAAGTCAACATGAAACATTATCAAACAAGGCCTGAAATAAAATATTGTTTGTTTCCCCATCCCCTACCTACCCGATTAAAAAGGGCCCTACCCAAAATATTTTATTGCCCAAATTGAAATAATATTTATTTTATTAAAAATTGGAAGTGAAAATTTTATTTTTTTGTTTGCTGGCTTCTTTCTTACCATTAAATTTTAGTTGGTTTTCACCTTAGAGTTAATTCTAAATTTAATTATTTGTATGTCTAGACCATTAACTATCATACTGAAACAATTCCAAAAAAAAATATTTACCCTACCTACCTACCCATTCTAAATCTGCTAGGGTCGGGATGGGGAAACCAAGAATATTTTAAGTTCGGCCCAATATAACATTTTAACTCAGTCACCAGAAACACATTGTGCTAATTATCCTCTTAAGAAAAATGTGGGCTTAGCACCCAGGATTGGTGCCCGAGCACCCTGGATTGGGACCTGAGTGCCCAGGACCGACACCTGAGCACCAAGGATTGGGACCTGAGCGCCCAGGATCGGTACCTGATCATTCAGAATCGGGACCTGAGCAACCAGGATTAGGGCCTGAGCACATACTGATAGGATCAGTGCCTCAGCAGCCAGCATCTGGGCCAGGACACTCGCGACCCAATACAACAAACATCGGAATCTAGAACTTGTCTGTATGATAATGAGATACAACTGGACGGACACATCAATACACATGACCTAGATCCAAGAAGGGCGGATGCATGAATCATGTGGATATTTGGACAGGGCGTAGTATTAGAGAAGACAAACTGTCGCATTTCTTGAGTCAGACCAACTCCAGGAAAATATTGGGGGCTGCCGGGCCCATAATTACAAAACTGTCAGATAAATTTTGTGTCTAAGAAAGGTTAATTTTGTAAGTGTATTGAAAAATGTTCTTAGATTTTCGCGAAAACGTCTTAAGTTTTCGTCTTTGTAGATCTACTTCAATATGAAAAGTTAATATTGTCAAAGATAAAAATTGACATTTTTTTATTTCTGAGGGAAGAATTTTTCATCTTAGAAAAGTTCTTTAGAAAATATCTCAGAAGCTTAGTGAATACGGACCCTGATTCTATATTGATAGATGCATGCAGCACAGGAGTATAAATATGTAACCTTGGTTACCTTTCTCGTTCAGGCCCCAATTCCAAGAAAAAACTTAAGTTATTGCTCAGCTGAGACTGTTATTTTTTATTTAGTTTATGACTTCAAGTATAGTCTTGTGATGTAGATTGCTACCTAAAACTGTGTATTTATTGCTAAATAATGATATAGTAGGTGATTTTTGTATGTAATGCTCATGAAAACCCAACAGTAATGAATAATAAAGAACTTCATACTTGAGCCTGTTATAACAGACTTTAGATGTTTATAACTTTAAAACACTTTTTTCTGTAAAAATTGGACTTATTAGGAATCTAACTGTGATGAAACAGTATATACAAGTATACACGAAAGTCATTTAACCAACTTAATATGTTTTTAAAATAGCAGTCTCAGCTGAGCAATAACTTTTTTTCGTGGAATTGGGGCCTGTTGTGTGTGGCATTATGCCGTGTAATTGTGATATGTGTTGTTTTTATGTTTTCTGTGCTCGGCTGGTTGAGTGCTGCCTTCCCTGTCCAATTTTCTATTCTCTTACAGGACATACAGTAGATTAGGCAAGGTGCTTGCGTACGTTTTATACTGACAATGCCTAGAAGTGTTTCATAAATATCAATATCACATTGGTTTAGCATGTCAAAAATATAAAATATATACATAATCTATACAATACACAGTGAGGATTTTACTCCCATTATACATGTTCATACATTATACATGTTCATACTTATTCATATAACTGTGACAATGAAATAAATACAGCGCAACATCTAATTAGCATGTTATAAGCAATAACAACATATCCTCAATAACAAACAACAATTGTGTAGTAAAACAATTACCACCTCCTCGATAGCCTAGTGGTTGAGCGTTCGCTTCGAGTGTGGGAGGTCTCGGGTTCAATCCCTGGCCGCGTCATATACCAAAGATGAAACTAGAAATTTGTGCCCTCGGGCAAATTATGTCGAGCCTTGGGGCACATTGAAAAATGGCTACAACTTAAATAAGCCTTCAATTTGACCTTTGAGCTCCAACTGTGACCTTCAACTTTGAGATAGGAACCTGGGGGATGGGCATGACACTCCGCCTAATGGGGGTTAACATTCATGCCAAATATAAGAAAGATAGGTCAATGTATGACAAAGTAATGGTTCGGACGAACTTCAATTTGATCTTTGAGCTCCAACTGTGACCTTGAACTTTGAGATAGGAATATGGGGGTTGGACATGACACTTTGTCACAAGGAGGTTAACATTCATGCCAAATATAAGAAAGATTGGTTAGTGAATGACAAAGTTATAGTCCAGACAAGCTTCAATTTGACCTTTGACCTCTAACTGTGACCTTGACATTCGTTATATGAACCTAGGGGTTGGGCATGACACTTTGTCTCAAGGAGGTTAACATTCATGCCAAATATAAGAAAGATTGGTCAATGTATGACAAAGTTATGGTCCGGACAAGCTTCAATTTGACCTTTGACCTCCAACTGTGACCTTGACCTTTGAGATAGGAACCTGGGAGTTGGACATGACACTCCTCCTCATGGAGGTGAACATTCATGCCAAACATAAGCAACATTGGGCAAAGCATAACAAAGTTATGGTCCGGACAAAATCGGACAGACGGACGCACCCACGCACATACACCAAAAGTGGCGACTAAGTCTCACTCACCGCAAGCGACTCGACAATAAAAATGGTACCAAAATTCCCATGCTAGACACTCAGCATAAAAGGGAAACGGGCTTCTCTTCTCTCATACCCTCGTGGCAATGGATAACATCAGGAATGAGGTGTCGAGAGTGATTAATATAAGTTGGAAAAACTTGTTTCACAATCGACCTTAAATAAATTAGTATAAACTAAACAATTACCAAACTGCGTAAAAAAGGCACCTGAATTATGCTGTTTGTCCTACTTTAAATTAAAGCAGCACATATTCTTAGATCTTAGTCATTGTTTTCAACAACCATAAAATTATGCATCAGACTCATAGGCTGGCAAAACCCTCTTGTTACTTAAGATGTGCACACTTTGGACAAAATTTCGGTAGTAGGGAGGTGGGCAGTCTCCCCCTATGGATATGTGCATGAATAGAACTATAGCACTTGCCTGAAGTTGTCTCATAAACATTAATACATAGTTATGTACATGTACATGAGCCGTTTTCCAGGAAAACCGGGCTTAGTGACATTATGTAGGAATTATGTAATTTGATTATAGAAAATGCTCTGAAATGAGAAAAAAGTCATGGTCGTCAAATTAACTTTAAGTAAATTAACTTTAGTGATAGTACTATCTCTTACATGTAGATTCAATTTTTCTCATGAATTATGTTAAAATAAATTTTGTTGTTGCTATGGCGACCCATTTCTGAAAACAACCCAAATTGAGAAAATCTAGACGGGAGTGGTTAGTTCTAAAGGTCTGTAGCTTTGTAAGTTTGTTTTATTATTTGCTCAAATTTTCAGAAACTGTTACTAAAAGTATTGTCTTTCTAACGCCATGTTATCATGTTGTCAAAAACATAGTACATGATATTCAATACATGTAAGCAGTTATAAAATTACACAACACTAAATACACACAATGTTACATAATAATTATCATAATTCAATAGGAATTCATATTGATTGCATTTCTCAATGACTAACTGTATCAAAATAAAACACTTAACTCTTTATCATAAACTAGAAAGTTTAAAAATCCTGTAATATGTCTTCAGTTCTGAGATTGGGTACATATACAGCGCCCACCAAAAATAAGTATACAGATGTCATTTCCCCATTTACTTGTCTGTAATAACATAATTTGCAAAACAGTGAAACAACAATATTTTGGAAGAAAATGAATACTTTTGATTATTAAATGTATAGACCATACATTGATTGGTACTCTAGGTGCAAAATATAAAGTTTCTTTGACCCTCTTGAATGGTAACTTTGTCATAAAAAGATGGAAAATTCAGCCTTTTGGATCACATGGTTATTTTAATTCAGAACACCTTTATCTTTATATCTTTCTCTTTTTTGACTCCTTTAGTAACTGTAGTTTCAGAAGCTAGTATAATTGTGACCATCTCATAAACAGATATTGAATAATTTAACCAAATTTAATTATGCAACAATTATTTACTGAATACTTATTTTTGGTGGGCACTATATATATATATATATATAACCAAACAGTAACTAAACATTTCTTTATATGATCTTTGATATCACTTTGACTTCATTAGCATCAGTCAAATAACCAAAGACAAATTATTTAACTTGGTTCAAAACCCACAAGCTACAGATTAGCAGCCAAGTATCTCTACCAACTCAGCTTACAGAGTAAGCTTATCAAATAAGTATACATAATCACTAAAACACAAGTTAAAATAAAAATTTGTGTAGGAAAAATTTGAACACAATTAAGAATAAAATGAATACAGTAATTTATACAGTACAACCTCTCCAGAGTGACCAACCTCTTTTAAGTAACATAGTCATTTTGTTCCAGAATTAACCATTCTCAAGAGCGACAACTTCTGCACAAGAACCAAACTTTGTGTTTCCCGAAGGGTGTAGCTCTAGAGAGGCTGTACTGTACGTACAAATGCACCAAACCAAAGCACTTTTTGTACATGTATATTACATGTAGTATTACACAATCCTTGAAATTTTGATAAACATAATTACCGGTGTACAATTTGTTATACTAGCTTTAAAGCCACATTATCTCTCCCAAGACCTTTTTTCGAGCATCCAGTAAATATACTAGTTACAAAGAATTGGGATATTTTTCACAAATGACCTATAATTGACAACAGAATGTCAGCTATACCTGTCGAAATAGTTTGCCAAAAATCACATTTAATAAAATCTATGGATGACAAAATACTAATTTTGCAAGAGTTGCTCCCCTTAGACTTTAAATTATGCATTTATTGTTAACATTTCTTTATTTTGTTAACAAACCAACTGGAGACTTTATTTCATACCAATTGGAGGTTGTATTTCTTTTTCGTCCATCTTGTGGTGTTTTCAACCTTTGGGACTCAACTAAAGTGCTCAAAATGCACCATTTTGCAGGTAGGTTGCCAAGTTATTGCTTCTTGAAAATAGCTATTTAAGGCATAATGGGACTTTAAAAGCCAATATGATGTCCTAGAAAATAGGAACTTATTAAGTGAGATTACTAATAGCTTCAAAGATGCATGTATTCACCTAAATATTAAATTGATACATAGAATAGAACATGAACAGTATTTTTTATGTCTCGACAATTTGGCAATTTCACTAAATCCACAAGACAAAGCTACAAAAATTTAGTGTACATTTTTTATAGTGAAAAATTCAATAAATTGAATACAGCTAATGAAGTATGGCACAGTGTATTTATTTTCAAACTAAGGAGCTCTACCTAGCGCTTGATTGCACCATACTAGGAAACGGCTTGCTTCGAAAAAGCGCTTCATAGCAGACAAAGCGAAAATTTATATGCTTCTGGCTAGCACCTGGAGAGAGCAGACCATTGCACAGCAAAGAGCTATCGAGCGCTACCGTTGCCTAGCAATGTGCTGAGAAACGGTATGCGATCAGTAAGCAATGCTTGCTGTTAGCAACTTAGCATGTCGTTGCATAGACATAGGTAAGTAAGGAAAGTCCTTATTTTACAAGCCTTACATATTTACAATAATGCAATCTTCCATATTGGCCTCAGTAGGAAAGCGTTCACTATTTCATAGTGGTGTGATTAGGTAACGGGCTCAGGGTATTAGTACACAGTATAAATAAATACAAAATAAACTTTAGCTTTTGACAAATTATCAAACTTACATAATGTACTGTTATGTAATGCTATACTATAGCATAAAAATTATTTCAAAAGAGTAATGCTAGTGTAATACAGTGTGATAATATTGATACATAACCAACTGTACACAAACAGTACTGATATATCGCTGGCTTAGAATTAGAAGGTCGTAAGTACAAAATCAATATTTTGAGAAAACAAGAAAAACTGCCTGAAAACACCTCTTTACTTATAGAAAAACAAGCTTCTTAAACTTCAGTTTGGTCAACATAACCACTTGCGATTTTCATGAAAATATGCTAATAAGAAGCGCCTCCAGTTGCAGATTTCAAATATGTATGGGTCTTATAAGTACTACTTACGACCTACTACTTACGATCTTCTCATTCTAAGCCAGTGATATATACAATGGTTGGATTATGGCATGCCATCATTACGTATTCATCAATGCTTTTGTCCCATGGTTAGGTGGTTGTTGAGATTCACTATGGTCGGATGTTGTACTCCACACGTGAAGATAGGATATTCCAAAGTTCATGTAATCAATCTCATGTTGATACACTAAGAATCTTACATTTTGATCAGTATGATTCTAGTCAAGAACTCAGCAACAGCAGTCCAGCTAAAAACTCGCTAACACAAGCGAAACTAGCAAACATAGCTGCCCATTTCATCTCTGGATAATTATTCACCTCCCTTGGGAATTCATCAACAATGTAGTAAAACAGGTACAAGCCTCCTGACATTGCAAACACTGAAATTATTAATAAAAGAATAAAATACATTATCTTAAATACAAGTAATCTCTCACTAACTAATAATTTCAATATTAACATATCACTCAATTATTAATTAGAACAAAATTGAAATTCACTATAAACATCATACGACCTTAAATTCCTGATAATAAGCACAACTACATTGACTTGGTGACCTAAAGTCACTTTACTATTTATACTGATAACTCATACATGTATTCGAACTTGACCTAGATGTCATGACATGAAAACAAACATTGTGACCTACATTCATGAAGGTCTGGCAGCTTCATTACATTTTGTACATACAGAAGTTCTCCCTATGATTTGCCTATGTGACCTAATTTTTTATCCTAGATTAGCCAGCATCAAACATGACCTAGATTTATTACAGATGATCATTGTGACAATGTTTCTTAAGGATTACGCTAAAATTATATAACCTTTAATGTCCACATGCGATAATAATTATTGTGGTCAGATGACTGACGGAGAGCAATCTTGCACATAAACTCTCTGTGACATGTGTAAGAGGGGTGATCAATATTTTTGTGGACACGGTAGCATCATCAATGAAGAAGGAATCATGACCTAACAAGTAACGGGCGCAAAGAACTCCTTTAAAATTGAATGAAATATTTATTGTTTTATAATCTATACTGATCGCAGAGTTCGCCAGGAACATATCATTCAGAAATATGCCTCTTACTTCTGATTAAGAAGGAGTATCCCTAACTCTGTCTTCCGTTTATTCTTATTTTAATATGGTGTCAGTTTGACAGAGTCCCTACAATCACATAAACAACGAAATCATGTGTAGATCACTGATTTGGAGTGCAAAGAATCCACATACATGTTGGTCAAGTCATCTTCGAGCTATCGCAAGGATTTTCCAAGTAAGGCATTAATCTTAATGCAATGCTGTTGCTCTGTGATTATTTCATGCCTGTCACGCTCGAGGGCGCGCGCTGCACCTTTGTCACAATAAGTGACGTCATCAAGAACATTGTGATGTCACAATATAATTAATTAATTAAAACGCTAGATAATTGATAGATCTATATTGTCTGGTAATATCATTGTTCTAGAATCAATATTTAAAAAGTTAGAAGGAAAGTCTTCGAATATAATGATCACCCCTCGTACATGCTAGCTAAATATAAAACCTTTTCAAAACACACATACCTGATATCAAACAAAGGAATGCTATCGTCCAATTTCTATTTATTCTCATAAATCGAGGTATTCTTGAATCCATCTTGGTTGACATTAACATGTATGTGGATAAGACGAGACATCCCCACGCAAGTATGGACACAAGCTGCAGAAGGTGATAAAACCCTGTAATATGATAAACAAAGCATCACCAAAACATAAAGAAGTAAAATAACACAATTAATGATTAAACCAGAAACAAGATTACAACCCATGTCTGTCTAAGTGTCATCAACTTTATTAAGCGAATACAGTAATATGCCCTCACTCAGTTAGTGAGTTATGCACGCAAGATGTGTGGAGATCAGAATTTACCTGAGGTCTACCTGCAGTTTACATCAAACCAATGTACAGGTTATTTTATTCAAAGTCTGCAATATCTGCATGTGTACATGTACAAACTGGAATGTGATACAAAATGATTTTCAATTCAAAATTTGGCTCCAGGCAGTTCAATATATGGAATTATTCAATTCTGATATTGGTTCGGAACAGGATTAGTTTTAACAATTGAATTAAATTATATTGAATTATATTCCAACACCGATGACAGATGCACGAAACATTTTTGACTTGTTTATTGCTGATAGTATTTACTTACCTGGTTCATCAGTGAAAAAAGCTGGCACATAATGGCATTCATCTAGCTCATCACAGAATTTGGCATACCACAATCCATACCAAGCAACTCCAGGAAGTTCAAACCAAAAATGTGTATCCAAAGCTGCAATGGCATACATTACATTCGCAGGGAATAACAACATTAACGATAGCTTCTCATAGTGATTCATAGATTGAAACTGTGGAAACATAATTTATTGGTTACGGTATAAAGTGTGTATTAACATCATCATCGTCACAAATACCATACAGGTGAGTCAATAAAATCCACAGCATCCGAAAGTCACTGTCCGAATATACTACTACTTATCTATCATGTTTGTATCGGATCCACGACTACATGATTTGTTCAACACCAAACTTAGTAAGGGGTGTCTTTGTTTTAAACTGTGAATTCAGTAAATTTCAACGCAAGTTGAACTAATTAAACCTGTTTTCACCGAATCTCAGGTGTATTTTCCTACTTTACATTCATCATCGTCATCAAAGGCTTGGTAATTAAATTGCTTACAAGCGTCTGTATTTTTCCCGCCAAAATATAAAATTGAAACGGCGTAGCGCACACATAATAATAACTTGAACGAAAAATCTAAATATATACATTTTAAGATCTAATTATTTGCCTTTAAATTTTAATCATATTTACCTAAGCACGTTGATTCTACAGCAACACATATCGTCGGCTCAGTGCTAGGCTACATTGTATAGAATCTAGAGTTCTACAATGTATACTGTTTTACACAATATATTTAAAGCATTTTTGGGAAATTTTACTTTCTCATTCTGTACATTGCTGAAAATGTGCAAGAAAAGGTTAAACAGTAAAGGTGACAGCACTGACAGCTGATCTTATGGTATGAATCTTTTCCTGGTTTCTGAAAGAATTTAATATTTGCACTTTAAAACAATTTAGGCATTCGTCCACTAAAGGATTTTTAAAGACAGTTCATCATTGTAGTTATTTAGAAGGTCTGCCATATACCTCTTCAGGACCAGGAGCTTTTCCGATTTCCAGTTTCGGTAGGGCTGCCTCTACTTCCGCTTTTGATATGGGATTGTAACTGCCTTCCTGAAACACTTAACTGGCTGTCATAAACACTGTCTGACTGACTGATGAACACACCTTTACTGTCTAAACTCCACGATTCAAAATAATACCAGCAATACTGTGTGCCATTTCTACATGTTATATGTAAGGAAATGATATATCAAATTTAGAATATAACCACCAAACACGAATAACATTATATATATTCATTCGATCCTAACGTTAAGCCCAGAAGGCTTCTTCTTTTTTATGTAAGGAAAAGATAACTTAAGTGCAACATTAAAAACAAACTTGAAGTAGATTAGCCCGGAGTTTGAAATATGGCGGGTTTTCAACTTTTCAAATAATGCACCGACAAACCAATCACAGAAATTGTTTCAAACATGTGTATTTAATTGACAATTATTGTGAATGTTGTTTTATTGGCCAATTTAAATTGGCCTAGTCAATTACGTCATTTACATAATATAATTCAGATGAATGTCCGTAATTCCCCTATCACAAAATAACATGTCCGTATTTTCCATACCATGTGTCCGTACTTTCAGTACCCCGTCAGTATTTACCCGTTTCTGACTGCCATTGGAAAAATCCCTGCCGTATATGAAGCAAACAGCACGATATTTATTTCAGGACACAATTTACGTTTTAGTACGTACACATCCGAAGTTACCTTATAAACTAGTACATTATAAGAAAAAAAATATTAATGTTGTTCTAAGTCCAGTGTTAAATATACAGTAAAACCTCGTTATCTCAAGCCAAATGCTCGAGTTAAGCCAGGTGCTCGAAATATCCGAAGTCTATGATGAATTGTCCGACACCTGCGCTCGAATTAGACCGGATGCTCGTAATAACTTTACTCGAGTTAGAGGGATAAATTAATGTACAATATAGAGCAAATTCGTCGGGACTTTGAAATTTGCTCGAATAACTGTACAAATATTAACGAATCTCTATATAAATGATCTTTGTTCTAACTTCAATTCTCACATTAAAATGACATTTTCTGTAGTAAAATCCCCAACTATTAACCTCCTCAAACGGCTTGCAAAACACCTTATACATGTAGTTAATAAATAACTGATATCTGACTGTATTAGCTATCATCATAAGTAGATTGATCAATTCCTGACAAAACCGTAATCACATTTCTTAACACAAACCAACTAACATTTCTAAATTAAATTTGTTTTTAAAAACAACAGATTGTAACTTTCAGTAAAGTTTATTTGAAGAAAATCTGAATTCTGTGATGAAAATAGCAAGGCTTTGAATTTTGTTTTGATATTTTCTAACAATTAAATGACAAAATTTACATGTGTGTCAATGGGAACGAAAAAAAGAAGAACAATTTCAAGCATCAAGATACTCTCAGACAGTCAGACAGCCATTGGTATCCTGCGGCTTGGTTTAAACAACAAACAGCATATACAGCTGGTTCAAGATGTAAAAGTGCTTTGGTCGGAAATGGAAAAGGGTGGAACAAAAAATCACCTGGACTGGTCACCAGGTCATGCAGCAATAGAAGGTAACGAAATAGCTGACCGACTAGCTAAAGAAGCTGCTGCAGAAGCAGTAACATTAGGCGAAGAAAGCACACAGCCCACTTCACAGTCAGAGGTCTGCTCAGCAGCTAATGATGCGGTAAGAATAAAATGGCAAAGACGCTGGGAAACCACAGACAAAGCGAGAATATTGTTTGAATTAAACCCAAAGATAGGTAGCAAAACCATCAACTTCAACAACAGCGACAATCAGCGAATTCTACTTCAATTACAGAGTTGTCACAATAGGTTAAACTTTAAAAGCACCATCTGTATAAAATAGAGGTAGAAGACCAACCGGCCTGTGAATGTGGAGAATGATTCTGAATCTGAAACTGTTGAACACTTCCTTCTTAAATGGGAACTATATTCAAGAGAAAGAGAGGTGATGTTTGCCAATCTCCACAACATGTTCGGTATCAGACAAACAGAGATTATTGAAAAAACCCTTCTCACAACTGTTTAAGACGATCCATGGAAGGAGTTCCACCAAACTGTCACTAATGAATTAAGCAGTTTTTTTACGGTAACCAACAGATTCAGCTCAAACCAATGATTTCCTACTACTTTACTTCACGTTGTGCACTAAATAAGTTTAACTGATTAATTAAATTACCTGCGAGACGTTATATGACGACTACCTGTGAATATGACAAGTACCTGTGATGATATTGCGGCTACATACGGCCAATAAACAATCAACCAACAAGTGAACCATATTTTGTGTTGTACTACATGTACTTTCAGTTTTAAAAACTTGCCATTTGATAAACTGACATCATAATAAGAAATGACCTAGCCATTTCTGTATGATAAATCAACAAAACTCTGAAAGTTTGTAACCATGGCAACCAGACTCATTCCATAATTCATAAATTTTCATTGCCATTCTAAAATTACCTAGCAACTCGAAATGTAATACATACCAATTATTATTGTCATTAGAATCAAGATGCGGTATTGATCAAAACGACAAAACAGGGTAAATTCACTAAATTGTAAAAATTATTGGCCATATGATATAATTTTAAAAATGCAGCATAACTAAAATTAAGTGCACTGAGTAGACATACGAAAAAGAATAAGGTGATAAATATGCATTTATGAATTTTGTGTTTATGGGATGTTTTTTCACAAAACATTATTGCATTTGGCAATTGGATGGATCGACAACTCTGGATAGATAATTGAATATTTAGTGTAGTCTTGCCTTCAAGATGGCCTCCCCTGTCAAGGTAAATAATTAGAACGCACATTTTTAATATTATTTTGTGTACAAAGTGCTGTCAGTCGCTTTTAAGTTGCTACACATATTCTTTAGATCTTAACTTTACATAAAATGTATTTATTCATCCCACACTATAGTTCATAATAGAGTTATTGGGTGATTATGAATTGTGCAACGGAATTCGGATATTACTAATTCGGACAAAGGCCTTAAATAATTAAATAGTAGACTAAATCTAATAAACTATCACCTCCGATGTGGACATTTTGTTAACTCTTATATAGCAGTCACTGTATACATCTTTCAATCGCCCCTTGAATTAGCAACCACCCTATCATATTTTTTGTGGAAAATAATTAATTTAATTTTAATCAATTAAATTTAATGTACGAAATGTATTATTCTGACACCATCTGTTATCTAGTTGGGTAATGAAAATAACCGGAATATCACAGTTGACAGTGACTTAGCTGTTAAATGTAGGCCCTATCTCCCGCGTATAATCTAGTGATTTTTATCAATGGAATTATTGTTTTGTTTATTGCATGACATCAAGAATTATGTGGCGTTAACATAGAGCGTGACTGTATGCAAACTTTTCTTTTTGTTGCGTTTGTGTTTATGTATATAAGTAGACTGTAATTCTATAAATAGGACTTTGCTCTGTCACTAAATAATTTGATATTTCCAGCTGGAATTCGATGTGGAGATGACATGCAAGAATTGTGTTAAATCCATTGAAAATGTCCTCGTTGGAGTTGAAGGTAGAGTATGTTTAAGTAATTTATAATGCAACATTTTACTTAAAACACTTAATTTTTTAGCTCAAGGTGAGCTATTGTGATCACTCAACGTCGGTCGTCCGTCCGTACGTACGCACCCACTGTAGTTGTGGGGTGTCGAACAATAGGCTATATTTAGATTCTATTCATTCCGTTGCGGGGTGCAAAATGTTGCTTATGGGGTTTTACAAACAAAAGAAAGAACAAAAGAAAACCCCACAACGTCAAGTCAGTGAGAACGTCCGTCCGTCCACACGTTCAAATGACATCTCCTTTGAAATCGTTTGACCAATATTGATAAAATTTTGCCTGGATGTTCCTGACATAGGGGGATTTAAAAATTGTTAAAATAAAGTTGATCCATATAGAACTCTGGTGCCATGTCAACCAGGTAACAAAACCTTTAAAAAGGAGCTTAGATATTTAGCATGTAGCATTGTCTAGTGGACCTCTACCAAGATTGCTCAAATTTTGACCCCCGGGTCAATATTGGCCCCACCCCAGACATCTCATAATTTTATATAAGAAATATATAGAAAAAATTTAAAAAATATTCTCTGGAACCACAAGGCATAGAGCTTAGATATTTTGCTAGTACTATTGTCTGGTGGACCTTCACCAAGATTGCTCAAATCATGACCCCTGGGTCAATATTGGCCCCACTCTGTGCCTCCCTTAATTTTACATAAGAGATATATAGAATTTTTATTTAAGAACTTCTTCTTTTGAACCGCTTGATGGATCTTCATAAAATTTGGTCTGTAGCATCCTAATAAGGTCCTTTCTCAAGTTTAGGGCACTTGTCTTCTTTAAGAGGCTACAGTTTCATATATAAAAATATCATGAGCATGGTGATTAAGGTGAGCGATTAAGGGCGATCATGGCCCTCTTGTTTATTTATGTAGATCTACTGGAAAATAAACAATCTGCAATGTCACTAAATAGAGTAAAATGTTGTATAGGTACAAAATAAATGGAAAAATACCAGAACCATTATACATGTATTATTCTGATAGGGTCGAACAATGCTGAAATATAAGATACTTCTTTCCAGGTGTGAAATCATTAAACGTTGATCTGGACAAAGGTCAGGTTATTGTGGAAGGCACAGTTGGTTCAGACAAAATAAAATCTATAATTGAGAGTACTGGGAAAAGAGCTGTTCTGAAAGGAGTCGGAGGATCCCAAGGTAGGAGTTACTTACCCTAAATACATTTTTAGCTCCCCTGTCACATGGGGACACAATGAGCTTTTTGGATCACCCGTTGTCTATCATTCATCTGTCAGTGTGTGTGTGTGTGCAAACATTTGAATGTTCTCGCGCTATAATATATCTGCGCTACGGGTAATGGGTGCCTTTCAACAAAACTTTGCTAGACTCATTCGTACCAAACCTAGACTAAGTGGTGCATGTCACCATAATTTGGACCATGTGGTATCAAGCAGTATGAAGGAGTATTCATCACATTCTGTGACATTTCTTCAATCTTGTTCCAATTCACTCTCACGAAAGTATGGTTGTGGGCTTAATCGCTAACTATGACCTACCAGTCATTGAATATAGTACTGGTCATACTTTCTAGCTTGGGACTCAGCGTATTAGGAAAGCTCTTGGAGTTGTTAGCCCTGTGTGTCCAAATAATTCAGCTTCATGTAGGGTAGTCAGCATATGACTGAAACACTGTCTGAGGTTGAAAGAAATAAAAAATAAAACCAAGATCAGAGGTGTTATAGGCAAATATCTAGGTTATGCATGTTTATGTACTTTTATCAGTAGAGTTTATTTAGTAAATTCCCCCATTTGACCTACCCATGTTAAATATTTACCTATACGTGTAAGTATGTAGGGAATGTAACAAGGAGTAGTGGGACTGATTGGTATTTCTAAAGGTTTGTACAGGCCTTGAAAACTCTTTGAATTGGGTTCAAGCCTTGAAAAGTACTTGAATTTAGTGCTACCTTGAAAAAATGCCTAAATGGTATTTAAATTTAACGGATGATCCTTGAATTCAGGTAAACAGCCTTGAGTATCCATAAAAGTTTATGGATATTGTCAAAATGGCACATCATCTGCGTAAAAAGTGAAACAGAAACACTCTTTTCTCAAAAATTGAAAGTACAACAATGTGTGGGTGCAAAAGTCACTGGATATTAATTGTAAAACATTGAGTGCAATCAGGCAGAATCTTGTGTATGACCTTACTAGAAAAAGTGTATAAAATGGCAGTGCATAATGACATTGTTGTACAATTGAACCTTGGTAAATGTTTGGGCAAATGCCTTGAAAATACCTATTCTACCTTGAAAAGTTCTTGAATAGTCTTGAATTTTGGTGAGAGAATTTTGTATGAACCATGCTATAACCCTACCATCTTACGTAGTAATACACAGAATACTAGTTTAGTCTGGTCAGTCTGATCCTCATAGTTTTGTATGAACCATGTTTCTGTTTTCAGCACAACTCGGTGCAGCTGTGTCCATTATGGAGGTTGGTAGTGATATGGTGCGTGGATTGATACGGCTTGTACAAACAGATACTAACACACTTGTTATAGATGGTACAGTGGATGGATTATCTCCCGGTAAGCACGCCCTCTGTATGCACGAGTGTGGAGATATATCAGATGGCTGTGAAAGGTGAGAGACATTATCAGCAGATTTTTTCGGGTGCTTTAATTTATAGCCGAAATGTGCTATGTTCCCAATTGAAAATCAAATCTTTTTTCCCAATTTATAGTAAAAATTTCCAAATCAGAGTTTCAAAATTCCGAGAAAAATTTACAAATGTACCTGTAAAAAATAGCAAGCACATCTAAACTCGAGTATGAAAAACACTGTATTTACAGTTTAATTAAACATAAAACTAAAGTTATTGTATACCTTTTGGCTTTATCAGGTTATTTTCCCAAATTTGACCAAGACGTCACTAAAATTCCAAATCCCAAAGCCATGGGCTATATTCCCAAAATAGGGAAAAAACAATGATCAGGTTCACTTTGAGCCATATTTAATTTATCTGCAAATATTGACCTTTGTATAGTGTTTGTTCAATGTTGTTCTACAGATTTTAAAGCTAAAGCAAAATTGGCTAAGGGAAATTTTTGAAGGTGTTGTTATAGAGAGGTTGTTACTCTACATAAGACCGCTCTGGAGAGGTTGAAGGTGTTGTAATAGAGAGGTTGTTGCTCTACATAGGGTTGCTCTTGAGAGGTTGTACTGTATATAGCGTACTATGTTGTGACCACTATCTCTGTTTGTTTTTCAGCTGTGGGGATGTGTTCACCAATAGCTCATCTCAAAAGGTATGGCATATTTTCATGTTTATGTACTACAGTGTTCCCTCTCGTAACGTCACCAGACTCTCTCAAACGACTCCCTCCTTTAAACGACATTCAAAATTCCTCCCATGCAATTTCAACGTTAAATTCCCTCCGAGAAACGACACCTCCCTTCTACGGCAAACGTCACTCAAAAGTCGTACCGACACTAAGAATTACCTCTCCGGACCGGCAAAGGTTAAGTCAGTTGTTGATTGTTTTTAGCTCACCTGTCACAAAGTGACAGAGTGAGCTTTTGTGATCACTCTTCGTCCGTCCGTCGTCCGTCCGTCCGTCCGTCGTCCGTCCGTCCGTCCGTCCGTCCGTCGTCCGTCCGTCCGTCAACAATTGGCTTGTGTAGACACTTTCAGCCTACTCTTTATGAAACTTGGTCACAATGATCATCTCAACATAATCTAGGCCAAGTTCGATATTGGGTCATCTGGGGTCAAAAACTAGGTCACTAGGTCAAATCATAGAAAAACCTTGTGTAGTCACTAGAGGTCACAATTTTGACTTAATCTTTATGAAACTTGGTCACAATGATCATCCTAACAAAATCTAGGTCAAGTTCGATATTGGGTCATCCGGAGTCAAAAACTAGGTCACAAGGTCGAATCATAGAAAAACCTTGTGTAGTCACTAGAGGTAAAAATTTTGACTTAATCTTTATGAAACCTGGTCATAATGATCATCTCAACAAAATCTAGGTCAAGTTCGATATTGGGTCATCCGGGGTCAAAAACTAGGTCACAAGGTCAAATCATAGAAAAACCTTGTGTAATCACTAGCGGTTACAATTTTGGTCTAATCTTTATGAAACTCGGTCACAATGATCATCTCAATAAAATCTAGGTCAAGTTCGATAATGGGTCATCCGGGGTCAAAAACTAGGTCACAAGGTCAAATCATAGAAAAACCTTGTGTAGTCACTAGAGGTCACAGTTTTAGCATAATCTTTACAAAACTTTGCCACAATGATTAACACAACAAAATCTAGGTCAAGTTCGATATTGGATCATCCAGGGTCAAAAACTAGGTCACAAGGTCAAATCATAGAAAAACCTTGTGAAGTCACTAGAGGTCACAGTTTTGGCATAATCTTTACAAAACTTTGTCACAATGATCAACACAACAAAATCTAGGTCAAGTACGATATTGGATCATCCAGGGTCAAAAACTAGGTCACAAGGTCAAATCATAGAAAAACCTTGTGAAGTCACTAGAGGTCACAGTTTTGGCATAATCTTTACAAAACTTTGTCACAATGATCAACACAACAAAATCTAGGTCAAGTACGATATTGGATCATCCAGGGTCAAAAACTAGGTCACAAGGTCAAATCATAGAAAAACCTTGTGAAGTCACTAGAGGTCACAGTTTTGGCATAATCTTTACAAAACTTTGTCACAATGATCAACACAATAAAATCTAGGTCAAGTTCGATATTGGGTCATCCAGGGTCAAAAACTAGGTCACAAGGTCAAATCATAGAAAAACCTTGTGAAATCACTAGAGGTCACTATTTTGGTCTAATATTTATGAAACTCGGTCACAATGATCATCTCTTCAAAATCTAGGTCAAGTTCGATATTGGGTCATCCAGGGTCAAAAACAAGGTCACATGGTCAAATCATAGAAAAACCTTGTGAAGTCACTAGAGGTCACATTTTTGGCATGATCTTTACGAAACTTAGTCACAATGATCATCTCAACAAACTCTAGGTCAAGGTCGATATTGGTTTATCTGGGGTCAAAACTAGGTCATTAGGTCAAATAATAGAAAAACCTTGTTTAATCACTAGAGGTCACAATATTGGCCTAATCTGTATAAAACTTGGTCAACAAAATCTAGGTCAAGTTCGACAGGTGAGCGACCTAGGGCCCTTTGGGCCCTCTTGTCATAAGTATTGACACTGTCTGCCAAAATGTGTTAATATGGTATACTAATCATCATTGAGAAGTTGAAAATCGCTATTTTTCACACTTGCATTGTGACACGATTAACAAATTGTGGTTTGGTCTAATTGGATAATTACGACGATTAAATTGTTTTCATTCATTGGTGGTCTGTATAATAACTTTGGTCAGGGTAAGGTGAGAAACTTGTATCTTCTACTTAAAATAAAGTGACAATTAATGCATCTTTTCTAATAAGAAAAAGGAAAGCGTTTGTTTATTTTAAAACAAATGGCGTCGGGAGTACGGTACCGTCTAAAGCCCGTCCGATCCGGACCGTCATGTATGTAAATTGGTGTACACGAACATTCTGTAATTTTGTATGTACATGTAGTCAGTACTTATTTTCATGGCAAAATCGGCGAAATAATTTAATTTTATATAATTAATAAGATCATATCTGGTCAGGAGTTGGCAACCTAAATACACTTTATTCATATTAACTAATTATGACATGCTGCTTGTGTACATCGTGTACATATTTTGGAGGTTAAATCATGCTATTTATGCACCAGTCAGTTAGAAATACAATCCCTCTCCACAACGGCTCCCTCTCTACAACAAACACTCTGTCTGTCTCCCACAAATGTCGCTCAAGAGAGGTACCACTGTAGTACCTACTTGTATAGGACGGAGAATTTGACCTGACCTGACCTTTATGCATGACTATATTATAAGGTTCTTGAGTTGAATGTGTAAACTTCCGTGAGCAAATCGTGCAAAATAGGTCCTTTAGATTGGTGTTGGTATTACATCGCGAGCGTCTTCGTGATAATTCCCACTTGTGAAAACATACACCCGGGATTATAAATGTAGACAATATTATGAATACAGTCTAACTTGTATTAAGCGACCACCCTGGGGAAGGTCTGAAAACGGTCGCTTAACGGAATGGTCGTTTAACACAAATGTAAGAAACATTGAGTGTAATTAACGAATTTCCGATTTTAGGCTGTCCGATTAATATTCAACTTCAACTGATAAACAGTAGTGTGTAAATAAGTTTTATGATGATTCTTACTTGTATGCATCGTCTTCATAAGCATTTCAATTTATCGTTTAAATAAATTTACTGATATATTACACAATGCAATAAATGTAAGTCAATTTTGCTTGCACTCGAAGAAAAACACCGGAACAGACCGGGTTTTAGCCCAATCTAAATGGACGGTGACAACAAGCTGATTGCAGCAAAAGATGCAACAATTAATCCGTTATTATGTGTGAAATCGGATTGAAATCATCTGAATGACATGCCCTACGGACACAATTGTGATTATCAATGCTGTTAATTGAGGCCCAGTTAACAAAAGACAAACTCTGAAGTGTGAACAAACAATGATTTATGACGAGGTATCATGTAATCTACAGACGACCAGTGATTTACAATTTTTGGTCGCTTAATGCAATTTTACCAATCAATTATAGTGCTTAAACAGTGGTCGCTGGTCGCGTAAGACAAAGGTCGCTTAATGCAATAGACAAATAGAGCAAATATGGTCGGGAGGAATTGAAACCGGTCGTTTAAGACAAAGGTCGCTTAATACGCGTGGTCGCTAGTACAAGTTAGACTGTATATCAGCTGTTAAATTATGCAAAAAGAAGGTCTAGAGTCGTGTCAAATTCTCTGAATTATACAAGGTACAAAATAATATGACAAGTTCTTGAAGCCAATAATAATATCGTGCAGCAGCCAGCAGTTGGAGAGTTTGGTGACATTATAGACCGTCCCTCGTATATATATAATTTATGATGTTTTTTGTATCATTCAGCAGCCAGCAGTTGGAGAGTTTGTAGACATTATTGACCGCCCCTCGTATGTATGTATGATGTTTTTTGTATCATTCAGCAGCCAGCAGTTGGAGAGTTTGGTGACATTATAGACCGCCCCTCAAATATATATATAATTTATGATGTTTTATGCACCTTCAGCAGCCAGCTAGTGGAGAGTTTGGTGACATTATCGCTGGACCAAATGGAAGAGCAGAATTTAGAATTACAAACAATAGAGTGAAAGTATGGGAGATGATAGGTCGATCCATGATCATTTATAATTGTTCTACCGATAAAGCTCATAGACCAGATAAGCCTGGTGAAAGGTGTGTAGTTTAATAACTTGTTTTTCTGTTTGCCAAATTACTTTGAATATCTTGCAAACACTACATCACATAAAACAGTAAAACAGAAAATATAATAAGGCTGACCATAACATTGCTGTGGATTGATAGGCATTTTTTTGTAATTTGTTTTTTACATAGACTCTTACAGTATGGTAAAACTATGTGACTTTTACATCATTTATGGCTGCAAATCCAAGACGAAACTAATCAACATTTGAAAACAAAAATAGCCATTAGTATTTTATTAGCTCATCTGCCACAAAGTGGCAAGGTGAGCTTTTGTGATTGTTTTTTGTTCGTCGTCCGTCCGTTAGCTTCTTTCACCGTTAACACTCCAGCACTCTCAATTTTGCTTTGATCTTCATTAAACTTGGTCAGTAGTTGTATCTCAATGAAATCAAGGTCAAGTTTGAAGTTGGGTCATGTGGGGTCAACAACTAGGTCAAAAGGTCAAATAATAGCAATCCCTTGTTAACACTCTGGTGGCCACATTTTTGCTTTGATCTTCATAAAACTTGGTTAGTAGTTGTATCTCAATGAAATCAAGGTCAAGTTTGAAGTTGGGTCATGTGGGGTCAACAACTAGGTCAAAAGGTCAAATAATAGGAAAACCGTATTAACACTCTGGTGGCCACATTTTTGCTTTAATGTTCAGGAAGTTTGGTCAAACTATTTATCTTGGTGACCTTAAGGTCAAGTTCGAAGTTGGGTCACGTGGGGTCAAAAACTAGGTCTAAAGGTCAAATAATAGCAAAACCTTGTTAACACTCTGGCGGCCACATTTTTGCTTTGATCTTGATAAAAATGGGTTAGTAGTTGTATCTCAATGAAATCTAGGTCAAGTTTGAAGTTGGGTCATGTGGGGTCAAAAACTAGGTCAAAATGTCATATAATAAGAAAACCTTGTTAACACTCTGGAGGCCACATTTTTGCATTAATCTGCATGAAAATGAGTATCTTGATAACCTTAAGTGTGAAGTTGGGTTAAGTGGGGTCAAAAACTAGGTTGATAGGTCAAATAGTATAAAAACCTTATTAACACTCTTGAGGCCACTTTCTTGTTTTCATATTCATCAACTTTGGTCAAAATGTTTATCATGACGACCTTAAGGTCACTTTTGGAGTTGGATCATGTGAGGTCAAAAACTAGGTCAATATGTCAAATAATAGCAAAACCTTGTTTACATTCTGGAGGCCACATATTTGCTTTAACCTTCATTAAGTTTCGTCAAAATGTTTATCTTGATGACATTAAGGTCAAGTTCGAAGTTTGACCATGTTTAGCAGGTGAGCGACACAGGATCTTTGATCCTCTTGTATTTCTATACCTATTTCTATGAAACATACGCCAAATATGAAATATGTAAGCTTTCAACGAAATGTAGTCCGACACTCCGAAGGTTTCACAGGGTGTTTGAAAAACTGCCAGGCTGCTGAAAAAGATCCTATAATTTGTGGAAAGCGTACATTATAGAGTGTTGAATGTTTAATAGCAATCAATGAAGAAATAAAATACTAACAGCTACTTATGTATCGAAGTGAAGCAAATATTGTCTTGGATTAGTAGCCCAAAGTCACGTGGTATTGCTACACTGTCTTAGAAGTGTATAAATACATATTTCTCCTGAAAGGCAAAAATATGTTGATTTGCTGCTTTTTCTTCTTGAGTAGGTAGGGTAGGTCAGCCTTGCTGTATTTGTAGGACCTTAATGGCCATGACTAGCTGCAATATGTTGCAATTTCATTTCAGGCCCCGTAAGGGTAACCCCGTTTATTTCAGATAATTATATACATTCATAATTTATGGTTTACAGTACATTGATGTTCAGAAAAGGCATAAAGGTGAACATTTGAAATTAAGGAGAGAGTCTGAAGTGTTGAGTAAACTGGGTTCCTTAGTATTTGTTACATAAATAAGCTTATTAATATGTTGCAATTTGATTATGGTTGACACATTGCCTTGATTACAATAATGACTGAAGTGAAAGTGTAGAAGGTGTATTGTGGAATTATGTTACTAGTTCTAATAGTTAATAAACTGCATTCTGTTACAGGATTTCTTGCGGTATAATAGCGAGATCAGCGGGACTTTTCCAGAACAGCAAAAAGATATGTGCTTGTGATGGAGTCAGTCAATGGGATGAGCGATATAAACCTGCTGCTGGGTCCGGCAGACAAGCACATTTGTGACACAAGAGTTAGGAGAATGAAATATATCCTACTTTATAAGTGCACATTGATTATCTGTGATTATACCCCCCATCTCTGATGAGGGGGTATATTGCTTTTCACATGTAGGTCCGTCTGTCAGTCGGTAGACCAATTGGTTTCTGTTCAATCAATAACTCAAGAACGCTTTTCCCTAGGATCTTCAAAATGTACATGGAGGTTGGTCGTCAACAGTAGATGACCTCTATTAATTTTGAGGTCAGTAGGTCAAAGGTCAAGGTCACTGTGACCTTTACCATTTTGGTCTAATGGGCTGCCATTGGGGCATACGTGTTTTACAATCGTCTCTTGTTTGTTTTGATTTTATCAATATAATGTTATGTTCTTGCAATTATGATGAAATGAGGTTTTATTTAAATCCTGTAATTATCACAAACGGTGTCCAATGTTGATCATTTCTGATACATTGTATGTTACATGCCATGTTTCGCAGACCCCTTTGCCTGAGATTGGTGATGGAAATGCAGGAGAGTTCATTAAAATGCGTGAGATTTTCCCTGCTGAAACTTTAGACTTAAGTTATTGAAGTTTATATGCAGTTTTCATTTACTTTTCTTTTATGACAATACCATGCATGCTTCACACAGCAATTTAAACTAATATTTGTGATCATTTTCATAATTTTATCAAATAATGTCAAGTTTCAGTATGTTAAAGAAATGTCTGAGATTTGATCAATTGGCCTCCGATCATGCATGAGTAGGGTCTTAAATGCGTGAGACTCACGCATGATGCAGGAGATCTGGCATGTATGCATTATGTAATACTATGTACTTCTGTTTAAATTTGGTTGAAGAATGAAGTACCTCAACAGTGAGATAATATTATAGTGAAATTGTTTTAAACATTGTCAGTTGATGTGTTTGTATAAAATTGAGCTTTCTTACCATTCCTTCGAAAGAACTTTTGTTTTGAATTATCTTTATTCCAGTGTTTCCAGTTCTGTTAAATAACATAACAGTAAGATCCAGTGTTTTCCAAAGGACTGATAATGTTTACTTTATGTGTATATGCATGTAGTTGATGTCATGTAGCTATTGCTATAATAAAATAGATTGAAACTGTCCTAATTCATTACATAATTCTGGATTTGTTATAGGTATGTAGTAAATAGAAGTTATAAACTACTAAATACAGTGAACAAAACTTCTAAACCTTTCAATTTATAATTAACTGCATTATTATATTGCTTTGTCATCAAATGTATACATGTATTATATCTACAATTTCACACTTCATTCATTGTTAAATGTCATACGTATGTGATATTTATTTCTTGTGTATAGGCCAGTGGCCTGTTTTGCACAATAAACTTCGAAACCTTGAAACCTATAAACAGTATAAACTGACCTTTGTTCAATTATAAAAAACTTCTATTACTTGGCAATGGTATTATAGATCTTCACGAAAATTAGGAAATCTTTATTAAACAAAAATATTCCTTTTCTTCAAATATATTGTTGCTTCGCTGTTCTGCAAATAGTATTATTACAGGCAAGTAAGTGGGCAGATAACACCTGTATACTTATTTTTGGTGGGCAGTGTATATATACATTTTCCATCAGCATACATTTCCAATCTAAATTTTCATCCAGGTCTAATACTATTTAGTTGTTCCTTATGTGGTACCTCAACATTGTGTGAACTTGACTCCCAAGTGAACGAATCTAAGATGAAGCATTATTTTTGTGTCACCTGAAAAGGCGACATATAGGTGTTACTTTGGCGTCGTCGTCACCAATTACTTGTCGTCTATCCACTATCGTTTGACAGATACATTGGCACTATAGAGGGAGCCTGAATTAGAACAGATTGTTCAAATTATGTCTGACATGTTGCCATAGCATTGTCAAAAGAAGTGTCTCAGTCTTTGGTGGTTCACATTGTAGCTGACACATGTTACCATAGCATTGTCAAAAGAAGTGTCTCAGTCTTTGGTGGTTCACATTGTAGCTGACATGTTACCATAGCATTGTCAAAAGAAGTGTCTCAGTCTTTGGGGGTTCACATTGTAGCTGACATGTTGCCACAGCATTGTCAAAAGAAGTGTCTCAGTCTTTGGTGGCTCACATTGTGTCTGACATGTTACCATAGCATTGTCAAAAGAAGTGTCTCGGTCCTTGGTGGTTCACATTGTGTCTGCCATGTTACCATAGCATTGTCAAAAGGACTGTCTCTGTCCTTGGTGGTTCACATTGTGTCTGACATGTAACCATAGCATTGTCAAAAGAAGTGTCTCGGTCCTTGGTGGTTCACATTGTGTCTGCCATGTTACCATAGCATTGTCAAAAGAAGTGTCTCGGTCTTTGGTGGTTCACATTGTGTCTGACATGTTACCATAGCATTGTCAAAAGGAGTGTCTCAGTCCTTGGTGGTTCACATTGTGTCTGACATGTTACCATAGCATTGTCAAAAGAAGTGTCTCGGTCTTTGGTGGTTCACATTGTGTCTGACACATGTTACCACAGCATTGTCAAAAGAAGTATCACAGTCTTTGGTGGTTCACATTGTGTCTGACACATGTTACCATAGCATTGTCAAAAGGACTGTCTCAGTCTTTGGTGGTTCACATTGTGTCTGACATGTTACCATAGCATTGTCAAGAGAAGTGTCTCAGTCTTTGGTGGTTCACATTGTGTCTGCCATGTTACCATAGCATTGTCAAAAGAAGTGTCTCAGTCTTTGGTGGTTCACATTGTGTCTGACATGTTACCACAGCATTGTCAAAAGGACTGTCTCAGTCTTTGGTGGTTCACATTGTGTCTGCCATGTTACCATAGAATTGTCAAAAGGAGTGTCTCAGTCTTTGGGGGTTCACATTGTGTCTGCCATGTTACCATAGAATTGTCAAAAGGAGTGTCTCAGTCTTTGGGGGTTCACATTGTGTCCGCCATGTTACCATAGAATTGTCAAAAGGAGTGTCTCAGTCTTTGGGGGTTCACATTGTGTCTGCCATGTTACCATAGCATTGTCAAAAGGAGTGTCTCAGTCTTTGGGGGTTCACATAGTGTCTGCCATGTTACCATAGCACTGTCAAAAGGAGTGTCTCAGTCTTTGGGGGTTCACATTGTGTCTGCCATGTTACCATAGCATTGTCAAAAGGACTGTCTCGGTCCTTGGTGGTTCACATTGTGTCTGCCATGTTACCATAGAATTGTCAAAAGGAGTGTCTCAGTCTTTGGGGGTTCACATTGTGTCTGCTATGTTACCATAGCATTGTCAAAAGGACTGTCTCCGTCTTTGGTGGTTCACATAGTGTCTGCCATGTTACCATAGCACTGTCAAAAGGAGTGTCTCAGTCTTTGCGGGTTCACATTGTATCTGACACATGTTACCATAGCATTGTCAAAAGAAGTGTCTCGGTCCTTGGTGTTTCACATTGTGTCTTTCATGTTACCATAGCATTGTCAAAAGGAGTGTCTCAGTCTTTGGGGGTTCACATTGTGTCTGCCATGTTACCATAGCATTGTCAAAAGGACTGTCTCGGTCCTTGGTGGTTCACATTGTGTCTGCCATGTTACCATAGCATTGTCAAAAGGAGTGTCTCAGTCTTTGGGGGTTCACATTGTGTCTGCCATGTTACCATAGCATTGTCAAAAGGAGTGTCTCAGTCTTTGGGGGTTCACATTGTGTCTGCCATGTTACCATAGCATTGTCATAAGGACTGTCTCGGTCCTTGGTGGTTCACATTGTGTCTGCCATGTTACCATAGCATTGTCAAAAGGAGTGTCTCAGTCTTTGGTGGTTCAAATTGTGTCTGCCATGTTACCATAGCATTGTCAAAAGGAGTGTCTCAGTCTTTGGTGGTTCACATTGTGTCTGCCATGTTACCATAGCATTGTCAAAGAAGTGTCTCAGTCTTTGGTGGTTCACATTGTATCTGATACATGTTACCATAGCATTGTCAAAAGAAGTGTCTCAGTTTTTGGTGGTTCACATTGTATCTGACACATATTACCATTGCATTGTCAAAAGAAGTGTCTCAGTTTTTGGTGGTTCACATTGTGTCTGACACATGTTGCCACAGCATTGTCAAAAGGAGTGTCTCAGTTTTTGGTGGTTCACATAGTGTCTGACACATGTTGCCATAGCATTGTCAAAAGAAGTGTCTCAGTCTTTTTGCCAGAGGAAGTGAGTTTACAACGGACATCACATAGACTGACTGTATATATACAATGCCCACCAAAAATAAGTATACAGTAAATAATTGTTGCGAGATTAAACTTGGTTAAATTATTCAATATCTGTTTATCAGACTGTCACAGTTATGCTAGTTTCTAAATATACAGTTACTAAATGAGTCAAAAATAGAGCTAGAAATAAAGATGAAAATGTTTGGAACTGAAATAACCATGTGATCAAAAAGGCTGAATTGTCCATGTTTTTGTGACAAAGTTACCATTCAAGAGGGACAAAGGAACTTTAGATTTTGCACCTAGGGTACCAATTAATGTATGGCCTTTCCATTTAATAAACAAAAATATTCATTTTCTTCAAATATATTGTTGCTTCGCTGTTCTGCAAATAGTATTATTACAGGCAAGTAAGTGGGCTGAAAACATCTGTATACTTATTTTTGGTGGGCAGTGTATATATACATTTTCCATCAGCATACATTTCCAATCTAAATTTTCATCCAGGTCTAACACTATTTAGTTGTTCCTTATGTGGTACCTCAACGTTGTGTGAACTTGACTCCCAAGTGAACAAATCTTAAGATGAAGCATTATTTTTGTGTCACCTGAAAAGGCGACATATAGGTGTTACTTTGACGTCGGCGTCACCAATTACTTGTCCGGAGCATAACTCTGTCACCATAAGTTCAAATGATTCAATATTTGGTATGCATGTTTCTTGCAATAAGCCGAAGTGGAGTGCGCATTTCCCTTTGATGGATTTTATTAGAGCATTTCTTGTCCGGTGCATAACATTGTCACCTAAAGTTCAAATGACTCAAGATTTTGTATGCATGTTTCTTGCAATAAGCCGAAGTGCAGTGTGCAAGAACCATAACTCTGCCTTGCATCGTTTTTTAATTATTTCCCTTTGATTGATTCAATTAGAGCATTTCTTGTCCGGAGGATACCTTTGTCACCATTCGGTTGAATGACTTGAAACTTGGTATGCATGTTTCTTACAAAAAGTCCAAGTACAGTACAGAAGAACCATAAATCTACCTCGTGCCATTTTTTAATTATTTCCCTTTGATTGATTTTATAAGCATTTCGGGGCATAACTTTGTCACCATAAGTATGAATGTCTCCAAAATTGGTATTCATGTTTCTTGATGTCACATGAAGTGCAGTGCACAAGAATCATAACTCTACCTTGTGTAGTGTTTGAATGATTCCCTTTTGATTGATTTTATGAGGACATTATTTGTCCAGAGCATAACTTCGTCGTTTTTAGTTCAGATCACTAGAGAACTCTTGTGAGTCGAATATGTAGCCCAATACTGGATAGCTTTCCATGAAAAATATGCATGTCGTCAGGCGACACATGCGACTCGCGGAGCTTTTATTGTGATGATGCATTCTGCTGTCCAGTGTTTTCATCATTGTGGACTTTTGCCAAAACTGGCATATAGCGAGCCATATGCACCTTCACTCACAGGAAATGGATGCACTGGAGATCACCAGCATTACAGTTTGCAAATACAGGGTGTTGATACATATTATTTCTATGTTAGCCTTTTATCTCATCGTGCATGTATATGTATCTGAGAAAAAATCAAAACAGATATGAGGCAAACATAAAAATAGTCAATACCTAGTATTACAAAGAGACTGCATGAAATAAAAAAAAATGCACAAAACTTTCCCTTCTATGACATCAAAAAGTACCCTATTTGCTCTTTGGTGACATGGTTTCAAAGACGACCATTAACTACTGGTTTCGAGTTCCGTCATAAAAATATAAAAACAAACCCGGCGAAACTTTGCAGTGGTATATCGGGATTATCGCTGTAAAAAGATTATTAACACTTGACCAGGAGACAGGAACATTTGTTTTTTCAACAGAAATCAATGATAAATTAACCTACCGTCTGAAACACATTTCAAAATGTGATATAACGTTGAGTGTTGGAGAAACAATACACCAGTGAAGGTGACGCCACATTTCCATCCCAGTTATTTCATCTACCAAGTCAGTGAGTGCGAGCATTCCAATGCATATCAAATAACGGTTTTAAAAACAAACCAAGCAGGTCTGGAGTTTACGGCACACTCATCTTTTCATCAACAATGTATATCCATTCCTTTTGGATCCGCTTTCTGACATGCGAGATTATAAATGCATATATCTGAGTTTATATAATATGGCACCACCATTAACAATTTCACACCAAATGAAGTCACGTGTGCATTGGTACACACACTGGTGAGCGTAAAATGATGGCTAACATATACTGAGCTAAAAAAGAAACTTTACAGTATGATTATATTGATATTTCAATGCCCATTAAAGAAATAATCAAGTTAAAACATCGTGACATTTTAACTGCCCATCCCGTTAAAGAATTCCAGGGAATGCAACACATAATTACTGCACGGAAAGGGGAATCACTGATTTTGTTAAAACAGCATTATACGTATTCAAACTATCCATTCATGGGCTTTTGAATTGTTTTAATGTTGTAAACATCAATAAACGTAGTGTTGTTATGAAAAACAAGTTTGATACTGAAAATGTCTTACGCTGATTAATGCAGTTTGGGTCAAACATTGACATTTTTCAAATTACCTCCCTTTGAATTAAAAATAGCATATTTACTGTTGCGTTTTTGGTCAACTGTTTGCATAAATTGTTAATTTCTTGAACAAAATGTGTCGGCTGTAGTCCACTGCATACCACAACACTTATTTTATCAATGCTCGGGGCCTTTAGGTGAACACAGAGTAAAATAAAAAAGATAGCATTTAGTCGGTCAGGGAAGGCAGCTCTCAGCTTAACCAGCCGAGTACAGAAAACTAAACATACAAGGCCCAAACACAACCGAACGAAATTAAATATTTGGAGAAACATATGAAGCAGTTTGGGAATGCTGACAGTTTCTGGAACTTCTTGAATGCGGATTCACATAGCAGCCTCAAGGCGGTTCAGGTTACATTAAGAAATGTGCAATGGTAGTATAGAGAGACTATCGCCTCTCAAAAACGATCCGCCAAAATCCCAGCTGTCAAAATGCAAGTTGCGTCAATGAACATCTTACCTAATGTAATGTAGAGTTTCTATTTATTTGTTGAATATACAATAACAAGGAAGACAAGCCCCTAATTCGTATTTAATCCTATAATGTGACCAAAGGTAACAGTATCACTGATAAAGAGTTAAAAAGAGTAAACATATTATATACGTGTAGTATTATGTTTTCATAAGCCAATGGCTTCGCTTGATAACCTTCTACAAAAAAAATGGGCCTCGCATTCTCTACGTTAGCATCATTCTGATTACCTTGGCCTTTATGTATTGCAATAAAACGGAGACAAACGAAAATGGCCGAGCTTTCACGATTGCACTTGCATCTGACCCATTATATATCAGCCAGTCACCATGAAAACTTGCATTTTGAAAAAAAATATTGATGCTGAAATTTTCAAAAATTTAAAGGAGGGTCGAATCTTAAATGAAGCAAAATGCAAAAGAAATTTGTTTGACATCTTGATTTGTAAGCAAGTAACAGCTTTTTTGTAGAGACGTACCTTACGAGGATTCATTTTGCGTGACGTCTGTTAAAACGTCAATTAAAATGTTATTCGATGAAGAGTTAATTGAAACATGTATTTCCTCATTATACAGCATTTGGTCAATTATTGACATAAACTGTTCGAAAAAGTATCACGGTTTAGAATTACAGTATGTTTTAATTTTTAAAATATCTACCAAAATCGTAAATGTTGACGGAGTGAGCTTTTATGACCATTCTTCGCCCGTCGTCAGACCATCAACAATTTGCTTGTGTAGACACTAGATGTCACAAGTTTGGCTTAATATTTATTATGCTTGATTTCAACAAAATCTAGGTCAAGTTCTATATTAAGTCATCTTGGATCAAAAACTGGGTCACAAGGCTAAATCATAGAAAACCGTTGTGTAGTCACTTGAGGTCATACTTTTGGCGTAATCTTTATGAAACTTGATTCCCGTGAATATCTCAAGAACATCGAGGTCAAGTTTGTTATTGGGTCATCCCGGTCATGGAAAATACGTTTGTATGATATGTAGAGGTTGTATTCTTTACCGGATATTCATGCACGTTAATCAGAATGTTTGTCAAATGGAATTTAGGTCAAGTTTCAATATTGGTCACCTGATATAAATAACAAGGTCACTGGTTAAGACAATGTTAATGATTACTTTGGCGATCGTAGGGGCCTGCATTCACTACTATGACAGGTGAGCGACCTAGGGACCTTTGGGCCCTCTTATCTTATTTTGGAGCATTTTTACATTGTTACATGTAGTAATTACATAAGATCAAATTAGCAGGTTTTACTGGAGACTGGCTCATATACATGTTTATGACATAACCTACGGTCCAGTAGTGCCTTAAAGCCGTGACGTAAATATCGTTCGGCACTCCCAGACTGTGCAATAAATATTTTAATTAGCTTGACGTGACGTTAGCCAATCCATGCATTGATCCGCCAATGACGTCAGGATAATATCAACGTCGCCATGACGTCGCGCTCATTGTGACGCTGAATTTTGGCTGAAACATATGCAGCGTACATCATCATTTTGAACAATAATGAGCGTTTTCTAAGGTTATGTGATAAATAGAATCTTACATTCGTGCTCATTACATACGAGTTTTATTACACTCGTCGACAAAAACAATATGACACTCGGCAAAGCCTCGTGTCTTATCATTTTGTCCACTCGTTTAATAAAACTCGTATGTAATGAGCACTCATGCAAGATCCTCTATAATTGTATAGGGGTTATCTTATATTGACAAAAGAAATCCAGAAAAATGCAGAACTTTGTGTCTTCTTTGATATTGTGCATATTAGGGATGTACGTATTTATAAATCATCTTAATGGAAAACTTAAATAGTTTTTAAAACTTAAGTAAACAATTTGCAATTAGCATATTTTTCCACAAATTGAAGAATAACCCATGTTTCCTTAGAGATTATAGTATAGCTCTCTACACAATGCATATACACATTGTAAAAAAAATGATACTCTTGATTGTATCTTTTAGCTGATACACTTAAATAATTTTTAAGATTTTGAGAAAATTCTCAGTTTTTTACTAAGATGATAGTTTTGCTAAGTAGTTGGTCATTACAAATGTATAATCATGTCATTAAGCAGTGCTTTTTATACGTCGCAGCAAGTTGAAATGTCGTATGTGAATAAAGGAATGGTTTGAATGTATTCCTGTAAGTTTGCATT
Source organism: Spisula solida (assembly GCA_947247005.1). Lineage (NCBI taxonomy): Eukaryota > Metazoa > Mollusca > Bivalvia > Venerida > Mactridae > Spisula > Spisula solida. Next base: position 43,980,499 of record OX365945.1, on the reverse strand, counting down.
AATATCAGTCAATTAGTTTTCTGGCAATATCGATCGACTGAGTATTAAAGGAACAACCCTCGTGCAGTGATTTCGTTAAAGCGTGGAATTTAGAGTAGCGGCACATATGGTTGCAAATGCCATCGAATTGCTCACGACAGCTTATTTAATCTGGCAAATGACTGTAACATTTCATAAAATATTATCAATTAATTATGACATCCATAACTTTAACTCACAATATTGCTTATTGGTTGTAATTATGGTATATTTAGGCGTTGGTATTTTATTAAACGATTACACAAGTTGACAACCCAGTCACTGACTTGTCAGAATGATGGTTTCGCTTTTAAATATATGCATACAATATATACTCTATATTAAGTTCATTCGCAATCAGAATCGAGTTTTGCATCGGTTAGGAACGGTGGCATGAGAATATGTTCTGTGAGAATAGTGATTTCTAGATACACGTTAGTGTGACAGTTGGCTTTATGAGTAAAGCTCTGTATAATAGTGCCATTTGTGTTTGGAATACATTTGGAATTAATTTATTTACTGAAACTCTTATTGGACATGTTTGGTAATATTTGGTAATGTTTGGTACTTAGAACAAAGTATTGACTATATATAAAACGTACGTATCATGTGCTGAACTAAGTTTAAGTAGTAAGCAGTGTTTCATATTGTGGATGTCAACACAAGGGCGTCTTTTGGGACGTCTATAGATAAGTTACTTTTAATTAGTTAAACGCATTGTGACAAACAAACTGTCGTGTCGAACATAACATTTGTGTGTCAGTCAGCTTTCTGCTGAAATATGGCAGGCAAATGATCGTCAGTGCCTCCACCCGTATGCAAGGTTGATATTAACAAAGGACAGTAACGATTCGCTATTACGACAACTTGAACCCAAAAAGTCTCATCTATCAACGTAACCTCTACTCGGTGATCATTTTATCACGGAACAGACTTTCAAAGTGCGTCATTGAGAAATTGACTGTCGGAGAGCTCCAAGGTCGTCAGGGCTAGTCTATGCTACCTCTGGAAAGGACTGCGGTGTGTAAACAATTAGTTACTACTGCCTAATCTTGATATTCGAAAGACCAATGGACTGATGAAAACTTTTCGGATTTTCGCATCTTTCGAAGTTTCGCATTTTTGTACATGTACTAGTATATTGCTTGACCAAAGGGTTCGGAATGACAAACAAAAGAATACCGGTATGGCATAACGAAGGAATGTATATGTTCAAGTGATTGGCCAATGCCCTCACCTGGTATCAGCGACGGACACTTTAACACTGCCCAATATGCCCGTTGCTTAAGAATTTACTTGATATGTTGAACTCGTGCTCACTCCTCAGTTAATGAACCTCTTGAATTGTTGACTCTTTTATTGTGTTGTCATTATAATACCGGGTAGTTTGATCTTGCTATTGTTCAAGTAAATTAACTGAGATATAGCTACCCATATTTCACATTATTGAACTCGAAAAAAGCACATTTGAGACAGGTTACTCATCACCAATTTGGCATAATGAAAAAATAGAAACCTCAATAAATTAATTGCTTGCAAATACTAATAACTGAAAATGGTTATTTAATATTCGTAAAATTACACGACGAATTTCCGGACAATTGCAATGGCGTCTAAGAAAATAGCAACACTTGTATAAATAGACGACGTCTTCAAGGCGCTTATCAGCATGGCAGTGAGCAACATTTCAAAAGAACAGAACAATTGGACGTATACGTATATCAATTTCAGTTCATCTTATGATGATAACACTTTAGACACTTCGATTTCTCTTCATATACAGATTTACGACAATCTTGTTCATTTCACGTATGTCTTTCTGGCTGTTCAGATTGTGGTAGGTTTTGTGGGAAACATTATTTCTCTCATAATTTGGACAAAGGGAAAAGAAAGTAGCAACATTGCTATTTCCTTATACTTTAAATTACTCGCAACCAGTGACATATTAACACTTCTAAATGCTTGCTGGTATCATATAATAGATGATTATTTTGAGATTATTAAAGTGTCGTATAAGGGTGGAACATTATGCATTGTGCAAGGAATAAATTATTTTTTCAGATACTTTATGCCCCAACTGTCCTCGTGGTTGGTTGTTTGTATTTCGGTAGAGAGGTTTCTCAATGTAACATTTCCGTTTGCCTTTCGATCAAATGGCGCGAAAACACACGCAAAGGTTGCATTCATAGCTCTCCTCTTGTTACTATCTGGGACAAACTGTCGTGTATTCTTTTACGAGGAAACTATTTCAACTTGCAAAATTGGCATTAATGAACATTATTTCACTCTGTCCGCCCTGACCTCAATTTGGATGCTTGTCGTGGTTCCATTGTGTCTTATTATGATATGTAACATACTTAACCTAATACAGATGTGTTGGAAGAATCGTGCAAATGCAGTTAACACAACACTTAGCCAACAACGCGTTGCCATGTTCACGAAGATAGCTATAGGAAGCGGTGTGCTACTGACAGTTTCTCTGATTCCTACACTTTCCAAAGATCTGACCATATACTATGGTATTATAGTAGACCGTAATACTATCGGTTGGTACATTCTTAGTTTTTTACCCACCAATACGCTTTATCTTAATAACAGTCTCAACTTCTTGGTATACTGTTACAGTAGTAGATACTTCCGATCTGACTTGAGACGTCTGATGCGTCTTAGAGAAAGAACTGAACGAAGCTCTGACTTACATGTGCCTAGAAGAACAGCCGTGGAAACCCCAGTTTGAAGTTCGCACAACTAGTTGTAATGGGGAGAACACGGGATTCAGCTTGTCTGTCTGAGTGTCCGTATGTTCGTACGCCCTACTCCTTCTACAGTTTTGGCAGGATTTCTTTTAAACTTTCAGAGATTAGCAACCCCAACATGTAGATGTGTATAAATAAAATATTTTTTGCTGGGATGATATATGCTAGAATAATGGCCCCTTGGTTTTTTAGTCACTATATACATGTACAGGATGTTGATCGCCTCTCATCAGCACTCGCAGTGCTTTGATTTTATTAGTTTTCTTTCTACAATGTAAATTATTGTTTTAATCTCACTGTTTTGAAGTAAATATTCTACAATGAACCACCAAACACAATATATGAGTTTAAAACAATAATTTAGAAGGAATAATAGTCAAAACACATTCACATGTTTACTAGGTCATAAGCGAGACAGTACTTTTGTGTTAGGTTCTTTCGTCGCCAAGCAACTGGTAACCAAAGCAACTGTAATACTCATAAGTTTCAAGGCTATCACAAATGGATGAAACTTTCTAATCAATATAAAATTGTGTTTATAAACACTTTAAAACTGCTTAAAGCATGCCATACTTTACAAGCAATTTAATTTAACTTGGGAAACAAATTTAATTGGAACGTCAATTTGACATTTATCGAAAATGGCTTCTTGCAAGAATCTAAATTTCTGGTTTGCATTGATAGTAACATGGTCATGTTACATATGGAATAAAACTCCCAAATGTTTTAGCTTTCCATTGGTATATGAAAACATCAGATGAGATCAAGCACCTTCCCATGGCATTCGTTTGTAATGGTGTCAGATATTATGAAACACCCCGTACATGTATATAATATTGAAATATCCTTGTGGACGCAACTTCTCCTACAGTAACTGCTTAATAGGATTTCCTTCAAACTTTCACAGGTGAACAATCTTAACATATAGATGTGCATGTTGGAAGAAGTTAGCACTGTAATGATTAAGGCCAAAATTGTGGACCTTTGTTCTAATATTCACTGTATAATATACAGTGAAAAACTTCTTAAGGATGGTAGCTACCCCCCCCACAGGTTTGGCAGTTATTTCAAACTTCCATTGATAAACAAAACGAAGAAGTAGATATTCATGAAGGAAGTGCATGTAAAAAGCTGCAATGATTTTTGCCACGCAGGGTATATTAATAGTTTATTTAGGTTGATTTTTAATATGCATGTATGCCGTATTTAAATACATCAAATTTGTATACATTTTCATTCCTGTACAAGATACTAACTAGTAACTAAAATATCCACGACAGTATACATACATACGTTCAGGCAGTTTAGGATCACTAAGAACACATTTGGCCATAGTTTTTCAAATTTTTCTTTTTCTTTTAAATTCTTTGTGTTCTGAGAATGGGAAATCCTTCTACTTTCTTGTCACCAAAGATTACTTTAATGCGGAAAGCAAATATTTCGTTTTACAACAATTTTTGCCTGAACGACTGTATTCATATCTGAAAAAACTTTAAAATTATGTTTTGGATGTGTAAACTATTTTTGGTTGTACTCAAACATATTAAAAAACTGTTTCATTTGAAAAGAGTGACAAATCATGTTTATGAATCACCCTGTACTAGCAGTAACTCAGCATATCGGTTAACTTTTGCTAAATATCGTAGACTAAAATATTCTTTAGTTGTTTTCCTATAGTGAAATACATAGACTAAAACAGAATCAAAGAGCCGTGTCCAGAAAACAGGTAGATGCTGATACATGAAACGTTTAGGCATTTGACGGCATAATAAAAAAATGACATGGGGTTTTGAGTTTTTTTGGGGTTTTGAGTTTTTTTTAAGATTTTAACTACGAAGCCCTAAATACGTAAACAAATGATAAGATTTGATTGGACTCGTACGAAATAACACACTATGACATACGATTGGTTGATTCTGTCAACATTGATCTGTTTAATTGTAGGCTGAAATGCTTACGTAGTCGGTTGATTAACAACTTTGTCATGAATGGGGACGTACCAAAAGTTCAAAACGTTAACATAAGATTCGAAGTTCCATAACTTTTTCCAAAAAAATGCAAAGGCCGATAACATTGAAATAAATTAATAGGTTCTATAACGTTGATGTATTAAATTGGCAAAAAACTTCAGACCCATTGCTCCACCGAGGAGCATAGGCCATTGCTGTATTCCTTTCATCTGACTCTGTTAGTTGCAGTTTGTTCCAGGTGTTATCACTCTCTTATATTTCTGTCTCGACATTTCTTCACCAGGTGCTACGTGGACGTCCCATTTTTCTTTTACTTTGTGTGTTCCATTTTAGGGTCTGGTAGTTTGTGATGTTTACATTTGGTTTCCGTAGGCGATGCACACCACCCTCATATCCTTTTTCTAATTTTGATGTTGAGGGTTTTTTGGTGGGTGGTGTTCCATAGGTCTTCGTTACGTACCTTAATTGTCAGTCCATTTTATTTCATTAAGCAGTCGATGGTGAAGCTTTGAAGTTTGGTTAGCATGGCTTTTGTTGTTCTCCATGTTTCTGATCCATTTAAGAGAACTGGCTTCACATTGGAGTTGTATATCTTTCTATCTGGAGAGGTTTGTTTGGAGTCCGTATTGAAGGTTACTCTGGCTTAAATTCGCAAGTTCCATAACTTTGGCATTAATTGGGAAGATCCACATCTTTGGGATACATTGGGAAGTTCTATAGCTTTGACATGCATTGTGGAGTTCCAGAACATTGACATACATTGGGAAGCATCATAACTTTGACATGTCTTGTACAAAATCCTGTCTTTGACAGTCTTTATTTTTCAGGAAGTACAAAATTAATGTAATGTTACATGTATTACTAGGTTTTACAACATTGACATAAAATGTGAACTCTATATCTTTGACATAAAATTCATGTGCAGTGTTATAACATTTGACATAAAATGTGACGTTCTTAATAACATTTGACATAAAGTGTGAAGTTCTATACCTTTTACATGTACATAGTTTTTTTCTTGAACTTTTTTCACTTACCTTTTATAGTAATGTATTACTGAGAAGTTAAGTAGTTTAGTATAACATTGACATGGTATCGTGTATGTTATCGTGATGGATGATCGTGTGCATCGTATCGTGTACCGTATCGTACTATATTGTATAGTTTGTATACCATTTATTATTATGTTGTATACCGTTTCGTATTTATAATTATGTACATTTGTACTAGTGTATCGTATTGTATCGTATCGTGTACCGAATCATATTACATTGTGTACCGTTATGCACGGTATGTATCCCGATACACCGCTTCTCAGTTCCGTCAGAGAATTGTTCTGTTTCCATATGGTTCTGACGGAACTGAAAGCCGGTGTAACGTTCTAGTGGAACTCAGGATACATGACATCAGAGTATCGGGATTCCTACCGTGTTATGCATTTCATCGTATCGAGTACCGCGTTGTTACCTGCAGGTATATTGGATAGCTCAAAGTTAAAAGACAATGGAGGGGAACGTGACCTGTTCTCGATGGTTTTTTTTATTTAAAAAACAAATTTGTAAAAAAGTCGTGACCCATACTAATTCCATTATTCCATGCGGATAACATCGGTCTTTGTCGTATTGCAATAGTTTATATACCGAAGAAAGCAAAACTATCCTAAACGCATGGCAATTGAGACCATGTATCTAAACAGCAGGTGTCTGCCGCTGCATAAGCAAAGCGCTTCCCGGTCAATGATAAATATAGTGGGCGATGAATTACATCCCGTAGAGATTACATTGCTAGATTAACAGAAGCATGGTATTGATACATGATAAATATTTTTTCAAACCATTTGGAACTTGTTCTTTCGTTCGGCACATAACACAACCAAATTATTAGAGGATATTTGTTTGTTTAATCTGAATACGATTTATAATCATAAAGACATTAAATGGTGTTGTAACAAAGTTCAAAATTACTGTTACATATTATAGTTCGTTGTGTTAGATTAATCGGTATTATCCAATATTACATGTATTGGAATTATTTGGACAGATACATTTAAGCATACACCGGAATAAATTTGATCAGCATCCAAACTCCAGAAAAACACATTCTAAACAATACAACCAAATTATCTGCCCGCAGAAAACTATTTGACTTGTATTATTTTGTGAACCATATGGCATCATGTCAAGTACTATATTGCATAGTATCATGTACCGAATTGCATCTTATCATGTACTGTATTGTGTATCGTATCGAGTATCGTTTTCATTGTATCATTCATGTACTGTATCTATATTGCATTGTATCGAGTACCGTATCGTAATGTATCGTGTATCCGGTCGTAGTGTAACGAGTAGGGTATGATATCATATCTTAACAGTGTAAAATTGTGTCATTCCATTTTTATGCTTTGGTGATATGACAAAGTCCTATATACATACATTGTATATACTGGCGTCTCGGTCGACATTCCATTCCTAGGGTTGTCAATATGACATGTATCCTCCAAAGAGTGACGTTTTTATAATGTGATATGTTAAATGTCAGCTGGTTTCCCATGTCATACCGTAATTTTATGGACAACCTTTTAAATACAAATTACGTTGTTTTCTACGGCACTACCGGCGACATATGGAAGAGTTCATGGGAAAAACACAAACATTCATGCAAAATTCACACTACGACCTATGGGTACATGCGACATATAGGAGATCATATACGGTACTGGAAACAGATTGTCGGGACTTTTCACTTTAGTTGTTGTACTGTACTTTCACAGTGTATTTCGTAGGCTTGTTGTAGTAGTATTTAATAAAATAGTTTTTTACACGTGAACAATATAATACTTTCAATATTGCTTTATTTCTATCGCGGTTTACTGCGACATATATTACAACTGCAAGATATTATACCGTTAATGTGGGGTTCCTGTCTGAGGGGAGCTGGGTGCCCGAAGCCTGGACTTTTTTGGGGTACATGCGACATATAGGAGATCATATACGGTACTGGAAACAGATTGTCGGGACTTTTCACATTAGTTGTTGTACTGTACTTTCACAGTGTATTTCGTAGGCTTGCTGTAGTAGTATTTAATAAAATAGTTTTTTTACACGTGAACAATATAATACTTTCAATATTACTTTATTTCTATCGCGGTTTACTGCGACATATATTACAACTGTAAGATATTATACCGTTAATGTGCGGTTCCAGCCTGAGGGGAGCTGGGTGCCCGAAGCCTGGACTTTTTTGGCAAACATGCAGTTATCTTTTTCTTTTGTTTTTTCTTTCATTATTTACATTATTTTGTCAGAGCTAAGAGTCTGAGCAGGACAAGAAAAGTTGTCGGTTTAACCCCTGGTCAGACCCCTTCATGGGAAAAAATACTGATTGGACCCCCGTCCGAGAAAAATTCTGGAACCGCGCATGCCGGTTATGTAGTTCTGTTTATTACACTTTTATGTACGCTTATGTTTCATTTCATCTTCAATAATAAACTGCTGTGATCAAAAACTTGGTCGTTCGTTTATGGTTGTTTTAAAGAAACTTATTATATTGTGCGAAATTGTTGACCATGTTTTCGTGATTCTCCTGAATAGTTTTCTGGCAATATCGATCGACTGAGTATTAAAGGAACAACCCTCGTGCAGTGATTTCGTTAAAGCGTGGAATTTAGAGTAGCGGTACCTATGGTTGGAAATGCCATCGAATTGCTCACGACAGCTTATTTAATCTGGCAAATGACTGTAACATTTCATAAAATAATATCAATTAATTATGACATCCATAACTTGAACTCACAATATTGCTAATTGGTTGTAATTATGGTATATTTAGGCGTTGGTATTTTATTAAACGATTACACAAGTTGACAACCCAGTCACTGACTTGTCAGAATGATGGTTTCGCTTTATATGCATACAATATATACTCTATATTAAGTTCATTCGCAATCAGAATCGAGTTTTGCATCGGTTAGGAACGGTGGCATGAGAATATGTTCTGTGAGAATTGTGATTTCTAGATACACGTTAGTGTGAGAGTTGGCTTTATGAGTAAAGCTCTGTATAATAGTGCCATTTGTGTTTGGAATACATTTGGAATTAATTTATTTACTGAAACTCTTATTGGACATGTTTGGTAATATTTGGTAATGTTTGGTACTTAGAACAAAGTATTGACTATATATAAAAACGTACGTATCATGTGTTGAACTAAGTTTAAGTAGTAAGCAGTGTTTCATATTGTGGATGTCAACACAAGGGCGTCTTTTGGGACGTCTATAGATAAGTTACTTTTAATTAGTTAAACGCATTGTGACAAACAAACTGTCGTGTCGAACATAACATTTGTGTGTCAGTCGGCTTTCTGCTGAAATATGGCAGGCAAATGATCGTCAGTGCCTCCACCCGTATGCAAGGTTGATATTAACAAAGGACAGTAACGATTCGCTATTACGACAACTTGAACCCAAAAAGTCTCATCTATCAACGTAACCTCTACTCGGTGATCATTTTATCACGGAACAGACTTTCAAAGTGCGTCATTGAGAAATTGACTGTCGGAGAGCTCCAAGGTCGTCAGGGCTAGTCTATGCTACCTCTGGAAAGGACTGCGGTGTGTAAACAATTACCTACTACTGCCTATTCTTGATACTCGAAAGACCATGGACTGATGAAAATTTTTCGGATTTTCGCATCTTTCGAAGTTTCGCATTTTTGTACATGTACTAGTATACTGCTTGACCAAAGGGTTCGGAGTGACAAACAAAAGAATACCGGTATGGCATAACGAAGGAATGTATATGTTCAAGTGATTGGCCAATGCCCTCACCTGGTATCAGCCACGGACACTTTAACACTGCCCAATATGCCTGTTGCTTAAGAATTTACTTGATATTATGTTGAACTCGTGCTCACTCCTCAGTTACTGAACCTCTTGAATTGTTGACTCTTTTATTGTGTTGTCATTATAATACCGGGTAGTTTGATCTTGCTATTGTTCAAGTAAATTAACTGAGATATAGCTACCCATATTTCACATTATTGAACTCGAAAAAAGGACATTTCAGACAGGTTACTCATCACCAATTTGGCATAATGAAAACATAGAAACCTCAATAAATTAATTGCTTGCAAATACTAATAACTGAAAACGGTTATTTAATATTCGTAAAATTACACGACAAATTTCCAGACAATTGCAATGGCGTCTAAGAAAATAGCAACACTTGTATAAATAGACGACGTCTTCAAGGCGCTTATCAGCATGGCAGTGAGCAACATTTCAAAAGAACAGAACAATTGGACGTATCCGTATATCAATTTCAGTTTCTCTTATGATGATTACACTTTAGACACTTCGATCTCTCAACATATACAGATTTACGACAATCTTGTTCATTTCACGTATGTCTTTCTGGCTGTTCAGATTGTGGTAGGTTTTGTGGGAAACATTATTTCTCTCATAATTTGGACAAAGGGAAAAGAAAGTAGCAACATTGCTATTTCCTTATACTTTAAATTACTCGCAACCAGTGACATATTAACACTTCTAAATGCTTGCTGGTATCATATAATAGATGATTATTTTGAGATTATTAAAGTATCGTATAAGGGTGGAACATTTTGCATTGTGCAAGGAATAAATGATTTTTTCAAATACTTTATGCCCCAACTGTCCTCGTGGTTGGTTGTTTGTATTTCGGTAGAGAGGTTTCTCATTGTAACATTTCCGTTTGCCTTTCGATCAAATGGCGCGAAAACACACGCAAAGGTTGCATTCATAGCTCTCCTCTTGTTACTAACTGGGACAAACTGCCGTGTATTCTTTTACGAGGAAACTATTTCAACTTGCAAAATTGGCATTAATGAACATTATTTCACTCTGTCCGCCCTGACCTCAATTTGGATGCTTGTCGTGGTTCCATTTTGTCTTATTATGGTATGTAACGTACTTAACCTAATACAGATGTGTTGGAAGAATCGTGCAAATGCAGTTAACACAACACTTAGCCAACAACGCGTATATATATAACGTCTTATATTTCTGTCTTGACATTTCTTCACCAGATGGTACGTGGACGTCCCATTTTTCTTTTACTTTGTGGGTTCCATTTTAGGGTCTGGTAGTTTGTGATGTTTACATTTGGTTTCCGTAGGCAATGCACACCACCCTCATATCCTTTTTCTTATTTCGATGTTGAGCGTTTTTTGGTGGGTGATGTTCCATAGGTCTTCGTTACGTACCTTAATTGTCAGTCCATTTTATTTCATTAAGCAGTCGATGGTGAAGCTTTTGTTTTTCTCCATGTTTCTGATCCATTTAAGAGAACTGGCTTCACATTGGAGTTGTATATCTTTCTATCTGGAGAGGTTTGTTGGGAGTCCGTATTGAAGGTTACTCTGGCTTAAATTCGCAAGTTCCATAACTTTGGCATTAATTGGGAAGATCCACATCTTTGGGATACATTGGGAAGTTCTATAGCTTTGACATGCATTGTGGAGTTCCAGAACATTGACATACATTGGGAAGCATCATAACTTTTACATGTCTTTACAAACTCCTGTCTTTGACAGTCTTTAATTTTCAGGAAATACAAATATAACGTTACATGTATTACTAGTTTTTACAACATTGACATAAAATGTGAACTCTATATCTTTGACATAAAATTTATGTGCAGTGTTATAACATTTGACATAACATGTGAAGTTCTTAATAACACTTGACATAAAATGTGAAGTTCTATACCTTTTACATGTACATAGTTTTTTTTCTTGAACTTTTTTCACCTACCATTTATAGTAATGTATTAATTACTGAGAAGTTAAGTAGTTTAGTATAACATTGACATGGTATCGTGTAGGTTATCGGATGGATGATCGTGTGCATCGTATCGTGTACCGTATCGTACTATATTGTATACCATTTATTATTATGTTGTATACCGTTTCGTATTTATAATTATGTACATTTGTACTAGTGTATCGTATTGTATCATGTACCGAATCATATAACATTGTGTACCGTTATGCACGGTATGTATCCCGATACACCGCTTCTCAGTTCCGTCAGAGAATTATTCTGTTTCCATATGGTTCTGACGGAACTGAAAGCCGGTGTAAAGTTCTAGTGGAACTCAGGACACATGCGTCAGAGTATCGGGATTCCTACCGTGTTATGCATTGCATCGACGGTATCGAGTACCGCGTTGTTACCTGCAGGTATATTGGATAGCTCAAAGTTAAAAGACAATGGAGGGGCACGTGACCTGTTCTCGATTTTTTTTTATTTAAAAACAAATAAAAAAATAAGCATTTTGTAAAAAAGTCGTGACCCATACTAATTCCATTATTCCATGCGGATAACATCGGTCTTTGTCGTATTGCAATAGTTTATATACCGAAGAAAGCAAAACTATCCTAAACGCATGGCAATTGAGACCATGTATCTAAACAGCAGGTGTCTACCGCTGCATAAGCAAAGCGCTTCCCGGTCAATGATAAATATAGTGGGCAATGGATTACATCCCGTAGAGATTACATTGCTAGATTAACACAAGCATGGTATTGATACATGATAAATATTTTTTCAAATCATTTGGAACTTGTTCTTTCGTTCGGCACATAACACAACCAAATTATTAGAGGATATGTGTTTGTTTAATCTGAATACGATTTATATATCATAAAGACATTAAATGGTGTTGTAATAAAGTTCAAAATTACTGTTACATATTATAGTTCGTTGTGTTAGATTAATCGGTATTATCCAATATTACATGTATTGGAATTATTTGGACAGATACATTTAAGCATACACCGGAATAAATTTGATCAGCATCCAAACTCCAGAAAAACACATCCTAAACAATACAACCAAATTATCTGCCCGCAGAAAACTATTTGACTTGTATTATTTCGTGAACCATATGGCATCATGTCAAGTACTATATTGCATAGTATCATGTACCGAATTGCGTCTTATCGTGTACCGTATTGTGTATCGTATCGAGTATCGTTTTCATTGTATCATGTACTGTATCTGTATTGCATTGTATCGAGTACCGTGTCGTAATGTATCGTATATGCGGTCGTAGTGTAACGAGTAGGGTATGATATCATATCTTAACAGTGTAAAGTTGTGTCATTCCATTTTTATGCTTTGGTAATATGACAAAGTCATATATACATACATTGTATACTAGTATACTAGCGTCTCGGTCGACATTTCATTCCTAGGGTTGTCAATATTACATGTATCCTCCAAAGAGTGACGTTTTTATAATGTGACATGTTAAATGTCAGCTGGTTTCCCATGTCAAACCGTAATTTTATGGACAACCTTTTAAATACAAATTACGTTGTTTTCTACGGCACTACCGGCGACATATGGAAGAGTTAATGGGAAAAACACAAAAATTCATGCAAAATTCACACTGCGACCTATGGGTCCATGCGACATATAGGAGATCATATACGGTACTGGAAACAGATTGTCGGGACTTTTCACATTAGTTGTTGAACTGTACTTTCACAGTGTATTTCGTAGACTTGTTGTAGTAGTATTTAATAAAATAGTTTTTTTACACGTGAACAATATAATACTTTCAATATTGCTTTATTTCTATCGCGGTTCACTGCGACATATATTACAACTGTAAGATATTATATCGTTAATGTGCGGTTCCAGTCTGAGGGGGACTGGGTGCCCGAAGCCTGGACTTTTTAGGTAAACATGCAGTTATCTTTTTCTTTTGGTTTTTCTTTCATTATTTACATTATTTTGTCAGAGCTAAGAGTCTGAGCAGGACAAGAAAACTTGTCGGTTTAACCCCTGGTCAGAACCCTTCATGGGAAAAAATACTGATTGGACCCCCGTCCGAGAAAAATTCTGGAACCGCGCATGCCGGTTATGTAGTTCTGTTTATTACACTTTTATGTACGCTTATGTTTCATTTCATCTTCAATAATAAACTGCTGTGATCAAAAACTTGGTCGTTCGTTTATGGTTGTTTTAAAGAAACTTATATTGTGCGAAATTGTTGACCATATTTTCGTGATTCTCCTGAATAGTCAGTGCTGTTCCGTCGTAGGTTTGTTAATAGAGAGGTTGCGATTCGAACGTGTACGACTACGTGTATAAGTCCAAACCCAAATCAGATCCCAAACTTCTCTCCCACTTCAAATCCCTAAAAAGCCTTATCCAAAAAGAAATCCGATCTTCCTATACTGGTCATATCTAGAATCCGTCATTTTCCAACATGACTCTCAGCCTGGAAATAACAAAAAGTTCTATAGCTTTGTGAAACACAATAAAACTGAGAGTTGTGGTGCCTCCCCCTTAAAACATGAAGGCACTACCCACACTGAACCCCTAGACAAAGTCAATATCCTTAACAAGCAATTTGAATCGGTCTTCTCACATCCTCAACCACTATCCCTGAAAAAAATATGTTCCAAAATATTGAACCCACCTAAATGCACCATGCCGCCTATTTATCAACATCACCACTGATGGAGTAGATAAACTCCTCAGTGGACTATCACCAGACAAGGCCTGTGACCCCGATAAGATCTCACCCAGAATCCTTAAAGAACTACACACCCAAATTGCCCCAATACTTACCCAGATCTTCAATCTATCCCTTTCCACAGGCATAGTCCCACTAGACTGGAAAAAGCCACTATTGTCCCTCTGTACAAGAATGGCCAAAAACACAAACCCAGTAACTACAGACCAATTTCATTAACCTGCATCACATCAAAACTCATGGAACACATAATACATGTAGTATCAAACCTAATGGACTTTTTTTGACAACAACAACATTCTCACAAGTAAACAACATGGCTTCAGATCTAAACGCTCATGCGAAACAAAACTAACCAGCTTCGCCCAAGAGACTTTCGACAAACTGGATAAAGGGCAACAGACAGACGTAATAGTCATGGATTTTTCCAAGGCTTTTGACAGGGTAGGCCACCATAAACTCACAAACAAACTGCAATCCATGGGAGTTAATGATGAAACTAACAACTGGATAAAGTCATTTCTACAAAATCGATCCCAAAGAGTGGCGGTCGATGGTCAACTCTCTAGCAGCCTGCACGTATTATCTGGTGTCCCGCAGTGATCTGTCCTGGGACCATGTCTTTTCCTAGCATACATAAATGACCTATAAGTGACTATCACGAAAGACCTGAACTGGAAACAACACATTAACAATGGTAACTTCAAAAGCAACAAACTCACTCAGATTCATCAAAAGAAACTTCAAATCAAGCAACCAACAAGTCAAAGAAGCAGCATACACCACTTACGTAAGACCCCAAGTAGAATATTGTTCATTTCTATGGCAGCCCTGGCAAAACCACTTAAGTAACAAAATAGAAAGCGTCGAGAGGGCTGCCGCCAGATGCATTTTTTACTCCCAACAATCAATACCGATTATAACAGGGAGGCGCAGGTCTGGGTAACAGTTTGTTAAAATAAAGAGGTGCAACAATTATACAGTATAGCCAAGTGACAGTGATAAAGAATATACAGTGAAGGCCTAAATTTATTTATTTTATTTATGGTGTGAGAGTTTAGAAGTTTATTGTCGCCAGCCTCTCCCTAAAAATTTGGAGGCTGGGACTGGACTGAATGTAGGCTTGGAGAGAGTTCCAGTATCTAATTATTCGTGGAAAGAAAGAGTCCATATGATATTATGTTTGTGAGTGAGGTATTAGGTAGTTGTAGTGTCTGGTTGGAATGAGGTAGTTGTGGTCTACATAATTATACAAGTTGATTTTGAATTTTGTATAAGAAGATAAGTGATTGCGAGATTCTTCTGTATTGTAATGTATGCCAGTTGAGGTTTGCTATCATGGTGGAAACGCTACTGGTGTAGCTGTAATCGGTAGTCCAATGCCAGAAACCTACGGAACACTGTAGAGTCGCCAAATCCAATCTGAAGATTTTAACGAACGTGGAAGGCGGAACGCAGAAGAAGAAATGTATGTAAAAGTCTTCATAAATTACCAACTATTTATTGGATTCCTAAACTGCACAATGCTCCTTATAAAGATCTTTATTTCCATTTATAGTGCACGCAAGTACAACTTACTATACCAATACATGTATAGTTGAATATTTGCTGGATACATTTCAAAGTTACTAATTTCTTGTCTAATAAACTGCCAGTCTATAGCTGTTCATGTAAAACGATTATTGTGAAGAACAGGCCTATGTACATTATGTTATAAATTTATTTTAGTACTAAAAAATCTGTGATTCTTGGTTTATACATGTATTTAAAGTTCCAAGAAATCGATTGATCTATATCTTTCTTCGGTATAAATATTTATGATTTTTCAACATTGTCCCATGGTCGCATCAAAGAAAAGTCGACTGCGGTGGTCAATGAAGAAAACTTTTGGTAGCGAAAAACTGCGTGTCTGGCATATGCAACCTATTCTCCCCTAATGTATTTTCACTAATTATTAATGGGATAAGTTCACCATACAGTTAAAAAGCAAAAGACCGTTTCTGCTTTCCAAAAATATAAATCAATTCCAATAATACATAAAAAAGTGAAGAGAGGTGAAGAGAGGAAGCCATGTTATACCACGCATGTTAATTAAATTAACATGCGTGGTTATACGAACCGTTCTTAATATTTCCACGGATATACATAATGTATTTCCTTGATGTTTCTTGACCCCCCCGCAATTTTCATCCAGTTTTGAACTAGAAAAAGTCACAGGTAACTGTATCATTGATAAAAAGTTTCTTTTACAAAATTTATGTTATCTTAGATATAATAAATTTTATAAAAAAAATATTTTTTTATTTACTCTTTATTAATGATACAGTTACCTGTGGAAAACGTATATGAATATCAAAATAAATGAATACCAACCAGAAATGAAACAAGTTAATTACTCGTAACTGTAGCTAGGTAACAATGTCTTCCTTTTTTTCAAATTTGTACTAAAATCCGCAGGGGTGCCATGTTTTATACCAGTCCGCCTGGAGGTCAATATCTATAAGCAAAGATCTAAAAATACATGTGTTTAGATCTTTACTATAAGTACCTGTAAGCATGATTAAATAATTTAGTGTTGGGATATTAGAGAGCCTAACTATTCTGTTTTTTTTTTTGGCAGAAACGACGCGTTTTCTGTTTTGTACGGACTTAAACGGTACAAATTGGACTTTAAATGGTTTACCGGAAGTAAATGGATCGTTCATTTCCGCGCCTTTTAAATTTGCGAAGAGCGCCCGTTAAGAAATATGGGATTGATTTAAGCCTGTCAGATCATCGAAATGGGTAAACACAATAAACATTATATTACCTTACAAATAATGGGATTCACTGGTGCGTCGATCATGTACGATCCTAAAGTTCATACACTACCAGTGTGGGGTCGGTCATACGATTGATCATTCGTACCCGAAACTTTTCGACCTCGTTTCAATTGATACAGGGCATACTTGCATTTAATGGTTGTATCGACTCCGTTTCAGGCCAATGTTGTTTTAACCTAGCCTATACCTTGACAGTTGAGAAACTTGTGAGGACGTTCACAGACTGGAAAACCCGACGGTCCTGAGCTGACCTGCAAATTAGTCTTTCGAAAATTTTGTTTGATGCTCAGTCACTTGTAATTTGTGTACAAGCTAACGCACTTAACATACTACATATGTTTAATATGTAAATTGTAATAGGAGTTTTCGCGCGACATAGTTCTTTGAAGATGGAAACAAACAAGCTGTCACACAACAAATATCAATTTCAGTGTGATTTGTGAAACTGTCGGATCGTAAAATTTTTGTTCTTGAAAGAAACAAATTATTGATCATAGTCAGAAGCTTAGCCAGGCTTTAATTGATGTTACTCACACAAAATTTGAAGTTGGTTGTTGTGGTCCTAATGATTGCGTAAATTTGGGTCTTTAGTTCCATATCGGCTGTAAATACAGTGCTGTCGGGTAATTCTGCGCACCTAAGTCCGACAGGCCTTTGTTCTCTATCCCTGGAATCTGCAAATTAAGGTGCGCAGAATTAGTTGAAACGACTGTATATTTTAACTTTTCAAACTAAATTTTACTAATGTTACGCACATGCATATATATATATATAATGTTTGTATCGCTAACTATGCCCTGTTAGTTTAAACCTGATTTCAAATTGATTTATATTTTGTCAGTCTTTACTGTCTTATGGCAATTTTTGTCGTTTACGAATGATGGTTTTTTGCAAAGCCTGTATCTACTACTGTCTAGTTGCGTTAAAAATTGAATGAAAAACTTACAATTACACCCTAAGAATTCTAAATATTTAATGCCTTGATATTTTGTATTTTTACAGCCCTGGTAGCCAATAAAGGCAAAGAAGCCAAGGGCAAAGAATCCAAAGGCAAGGAGGAACGTATGGCCAAGGAATGTATAAGTCCTAAATCTTCTAAAGGTATTACATTATTAAGTTTTTAATAATACAAATTCAGGGCTTTTTTCGCTCTATACGAGGGGCCAAATATCGGCTGCTTCACAATTCCGTATTGGCCCCATTCACAATTGTCTAACGGCGTCAATCACAATCATTTACATACTTCGTATTCGTCAAACAAAGTTGACATTGCTTTATTATCGTATAAAACTTCAACTGAACGTGACAAAAATACGCCAGAATTATTTTCCGCCATTATTGAACGAATGTAAACGGACTTTATCGTCACACACATGTCGATCCAAAACGATGCGGCGGTGCAGTACGTTTTGGACTCAACACAATTCATACTCGGTACTTCGCACCTTTCGTAAATATTAATCGTGAATATTTTTTTTTTAATGTTGTGATCAGTGGGTATAATAAGTAATGATTGGTTTCCTTGATAAAATAACCACACATAAAGTTTAGGCATGTTTGGAGATCTACCCTTCAGTGCAAAATGTTTTGAGTAACCAGGAAATAGGGCCTATAAGTCTGTATGCTATTTCCTACTAATGGACTTGATACGAAATATGTGTGTATGGGACAAGAGAGTCATAACATGAAGGTTAACACATAAAAGAGTTTATTTCTGCATGCTATTATGTAACGATTGGTGTGATTTATGCGCTTATAATTTTTCACAATTGGAAAAGTTACCGCGCTTACTTTTTCACAATTTTAGGATTTTTCGCGCTTACTTTTCACAAAACAGGAGGGCTTGGGCCTCTTCACAATTCAGCGAAAAAAAGCCCTGAAATTAGAATACTCATTCAATTTCAGGTTAAATGACATAGAACTTTATCAGCAATTTTTTTCGCCTCTTTGGGAAAGGGTCCGGGCCCGTTCAGATTTGGAATTTTCGTGTTGTGACAACTTGAAATTTGCCAATTCCATGAAGCGGAATGGCCAAATAAAACAGAAAAAGCTATTACATTTGACTGTTTACTGGTTTCTTTGAACTTCTATGCTCGGCCTCTTGTTAAAAATGTTCATAACTTTATCATTTTATGTCCGATTTTGAAATATATTTTTTTTAATTGTTTATTGGGAATTTCTCCATTCAGAATTGGGAAAATTATAGCCTATTTGCAATTGGGAAAGGGTCTGTTTACCTGGCCCTAATAAAGAAGGAAAAAAACCACTGTTTATATGAATAATATGTGCCATATTTATGGACTTCAGTAACCTATAAAATTATTAACAAATTGAATAAAAGTCCATGTTTTCTTTTTGGATCTCAAATATTTTCTAATTCCATGTACGCACTTGTTCTTGTATGGTATTGGCTATATTGCAATAAAAGTTCCGTTTTTTTTCACATTTTAGCTAGCGGTCCTACTTGTGTTTTCTGCTGCAATGGTGCTGACGAAGAACTTTGTGGGAAGATGTTTACGAAAGGAGGAGTTGCAGTACATTACTTCTGCATGGTAGTAGCTTTTAATATTGAATTGGAATCAAATTCAATTTGTTCAGCCACAGAAAACTAAAATTTGATCATAATCAGTATAATTTATAACATACAGGGCTTTTTTTCGCTGAATTGTGAAGAGGCCCAAGCCCTTTTGTTTTGTGAAAATTTAGCGCAAAATTTCTCAAAATTATGAAAAAGTAGACGCAGAAACTTTTCAGATTTTGAAAAACTTAACGCGATAAATCATCAAATTATGACATAACGTTTTTCAGATGTAAGTTCATTTTCAGTCAACTTTTCCCAAACATGCATGTATCTATGATATAATATATCAATATATAAAGTCCTCTCTGGGATATATGACTTTTATCTGTGATTTGTTCATTTGGTGCTTTGTGGTGAAGTTGATTTTCCAAAAACATGACCCAAATTCTAATTGTGAATTAAGGGGCCTTTTGGGTTTGTGAAAGGGGCCTATAGAAAATTGTGAAGGGCCTAAATATAGGCCCCTCATATAATTATATTGAAAAAAGTCCTGGACATACATTTACTGAGAGGGCCCAAACATCACTACTGTGGCCTCATGTGGGGAAATTTAGCGTTGTTTGAAGAAAAAGTGAAATTTTGTCTTAAATGTATATCAATACTATTTTAAAAGAAATTTATATTTACTGTGCAAAAAGTCAATAACAACAGCTACAACAACTGCTGAACAGCATGTACAAATGTAGAGGCTCTTTAGAGGTGATTTTTAGCTCACCTGTCACAAAGTGACAGAGTGAGCTTTTTAGTTGTGATCACTCTTCGTCCGTCTGTCCGTCCGTCAACAATTGGCTTGTGTAGATACTAGAGGTCACAATTTTTGCCTAATCTTTATGAAACTTGGTCACAATGATCATCTTAACAAAATCTAGGCCAAGTTCGATATTGGGGCATCTAGGGTCAAAAACTAGGTCACTAGGACAAATAATAGAAAAACCTTGTGTAGTCACTAGAGGTCACAATTTTGACTTAATATTTATGAAACTTGGTCACAATGATCATCCTAACAAAATCTAGGTCAAGTTCGATATTGGGTCATCCGGGGTCAAAAACTAGGTCACAAGGTCAAATCATAGAAAAACCTTTGTAGTCACTAGAGGTCACAATTTTGACTTAATTGTTATGAAACTTGCTCACAATGATCATCTCCACAAAATCTAGGTCAAGTTCGATATTGGGTCATCCGAGGTCAAAAACTAGGTCACAAGGTCAAATCATAGAAAAACCTTGTGTAGTCACTAGAGGTCGAAATTTTGACTTATTCTTTTTGAAACTTGGTCACAATGATCATCCTAACAAAATCTAGGTCAAGTTCGATATTGGGTCATCCGAGGTCAAAAACTAGGTCACAAGGTCAAATCATAGAAAAACCTTGTGTTGTCACTAGAGGTCACAATTTCGGTCTAATCTTTATGAAACTCTGTCACAATGATCATCCCAATAAAATCTAGGTCAAGTTCGATAATGGGTCATCTGAGGTCAAAAACTAGGTCACAAGGTCAAATCATAGAAAAATATTGTGTTGTCACTAGAGGTCACCATTTTGGTCTAATCTTAATGAAACTCTGTCACAATGATCATCCCAATAAAATCTAGGTCAAGTTCGATAATGGGTCATCTGGGGTCAAAAACTAGGTCACAAGGTCAAATAATAGAAAAACCTTGTGTAGTCACTAGAGGTCACATATTTGGCCTGATCTTTACGAAACTTGGTCACAATGATGATCTCAACAAAATCTAGGTCAAGTTTGATATTGGTTTATTTGGGGTCAAAAACTAGGTCATAAGGTCAAATCATAGAAAACCCTTGTGTAATCACTAGAGGTTACAATATTGGCCTAATCTGTATAAAACTTGGTCACAATGATCTTCTCAACAAAATCTAGGTCAAGTTCGACAGGTGAGCGACCTAGGGCCCTTTGGGCCCTCTTGTTTCAGAACTTTGGGTTAAATGTATATTCATTTAGGTGGGGAATACAGTAAAATGAGGGCCCTGACTGACAGGAGGAAACATATCTATCCAGCATTTTATAAGACACAAAGTCATTCTCCTTTTCTGACTAAAACTTTTCACAAAAATGTCAATTTCTCAAAGGCTATCAAAGGTATCCACTTGAAACTCAACATAGTTATTAACCATCACAAGGGGTATCCATACTCAGGGCTTTTTTTCGCTGAATTGTGAAGAGGCCCAGGCCCTTTTGTTTTGTGAAAATTTAGCGCGAAAATTGTGAAAAAGTTGGTGCAGAAACTTCAAATTATTATATACTAAGCGCGATAAATCACCAAATTGTGAAATAATTTTTTCAGATTTTAGCTCAATTTTTGTCCACTTTTCCCAAACATGCATGTATCTATGATACAATACTTCATATCAAGTCCAGTACAGGATTATATGATTTTTATCTTTGTTTGGTTTGTTTGGTGCTTTATGGTGAAGTTTATTTTACAAAACCAAGACATCAATTCTAATTGTGAAGGGGCCTTTAGAAATTGTGAAAGGGGCCTATAGGAAATTGTGAAGGGGCCCTATATAGGCCCCTCGTATATAGTGAAAAAAAGCCCTGATACTGACAAGGCTGGTAACCCTGTGACCTTTATTTATGAGTTATCTGCCCTTGTTACTCTTAGAAATTTGCACTCACAGATAAGCAAGGGTACTATCAAGTATGAGAAAGTCGAGCATCCAGCACTCGTAGGCTTCTTGTTTACCATTGTCAGCCATATTATGTTGAATATTCAGTAATGAGTTGAACAAACCCTATTTTTTTGCCAAATTGTCTCAAATTGATATAATATGTTTGCATACATGAACTTTGCATTTCAGCTTTTCTCAAGTGGTCTATGCCAAAACGGGAAATCAGAAAAACAGGGAATTCTCGGATTTCTTCAACAAGATATCCTTAAAGAAGTGAAAAGGGGCGGCAGACTGGTAAGTACATATTTGCTGATCAAAATCTGCAATAGTTATCAAATCTAAATTATTCATGGTCAAGTCCAGTGATCATATACACCCATTTGTTCTTTGGGTTATTTTATTTTAGGCACATTGCTAATTTGCTAGTCAAATACTACATGGTCATTTAGTTATTTAACAGTAGGGCTGTGTACCAGTTTACGATATAAATCGAATACTGGTATTTTGCGTTCGATCGATACATCGAATCGAACGTTTCTGTATCGATGAAATAATCGATCAACAACGAATACACATGGAAACTAATAATATCCCCATTCAAGTCGAGTTTTTTTATGTCAACTCAGTGTTTCGTCACAAAATTCAAACAAAAACTGCAGTGAAATTAACCTCTCGTGGCAAAGCAATTGATACAAAATACTATAAACATGTGTAAACAGAGTAAACCACTAACCTTTGTGTTACATGTCTTGTTTTAATTGTGTTCTGCAAGTTAAATACATGTTGCAAGCTTATACCTTCCTATTTAGACGTTTTATTGCTTAAAGAAAATATATGATGTATCGAATATCGTTCATTTTGTATCGATACAAATATCGTATCGATCATTCTAACCGATACGCAGCCCGTTAAATACATAAAAGTCTTTCAGTTATAAGCCATAGTCTGATCAAATTAACCTCATCCGAAAGCTTTACGTGTGAATATATTACAAGCTTCTTGCACAGAATATATCACTGTCCCAGAGCTACAGATAAGCTGCGTATTTGGGTAATTACCCAATTAATTTTCTTAAAAACCCAATTGATTTTGAGAGGAGGGAGTAAGAAAAAGCAAAGATGATCTGAAATACCCAAATAGAAAAGGGTATTGTAGTGAAAAATAGTACATAAAAGCTTATTTACCCTTTAAGTTTTACCCAATTAAATTTGTCAAAACCCAATCAAAATTGAAACTGGGGGGTAAAATACCCAATTTACTAAACCTTCTCTGTAGCTCTGATGTCTGTAAGAAAGTCACTCTGCTCCATACATGTCATTTAGATCAATCTTTACAATACACGCACCTTATTCGTTTTTCGTATTCCCTCCACTTGTGAAAGCGCAGGTTGAAGATCAAACATAAACAGGAAATCATATGGTGATTGGTGTTTAAAGGTTGTTGTTTACAAGACAGTTTGACCATGGATAAAGTGACAGTTTGACCATGGATAAAGTGACAGTTTGACCATGGATAAAATGACAGTTTGACCATGGATAAAGTGACTTGGTAGTCTCCATATCAGTTAAATAAAGATAAAAATGGGACTTCAAATTGTTATTAAATAGAATATACAGTGAGTATGTACTATATGTAAACATAGAACATACACTGATTTTGTACTATATGTAAGGTAGAGCTGTCGTTGATTTGACTCGAGGCACATCGACGATTTCGATATATTGATTTACACATATAGATGAACGAGAAACTAGCCCACCATTAACTATTCACTTATTTAGCCATTCTACACTATATGTTGGGTTTAGTTGCAGATTTTGAAAATAGCACTTTTGGTTTGAGTTCAGGCTTGACCCATTTTAACAATTAGGAACTTCCATTTTAACACAAGAAAATGAGGATTTTGGGTGTTTCCATTCATTTACCCATGTATCGATATTTCAAAATGTGAATTGATAATCAATCAGCTAAAAAATATTGTTGATACATCGATATCGCTTCTATCAATGACAGCTCTAATGTAAGGGCTTCTTTAGAATGTCATGCAAACTTTTTTATATCTTCAGAGATGTACATATTGTAAGAAAATTGGTGCTACTATAGGATGTGTAGTGCGGAACTGTAAAAAGATGTTTCATTTGGGTTGTGGAAGGACGAATGGAACAATGCATCAATTCTTCGGTACATTCTGGTGAGTTAACAACACAAGACTCCAATTCCTGAATTTGCTTTGTATTTTGCAAACCTTCTGTCAATTTCTTATGACTGGTCAGTGCTTTTGTAAGGTAGGAATTACCTTTGGGATTACTTTCATACTTTACTCTGTCAATTCATTAAGTAACTGTATACAGTCAGATCTCGATATAACGACACCCGATATACTGACAAATTCATTATACTGACATCAAATTTGGGGACAAAAGTATTAAAATGCTCTTTGTATCAATTCTATATACCGACATATTCGTTATAACGACATTTTTCTTGGAAACAAACAGCGTCGTTGTATCGAGATCTGACTGTATATGAATTTGTGAAAGTATGAAAAATTATTCTGATATTCTCCTATTGCTGTGATTTAGATTACAGGGGTTCCATTTGATCTGGAAGTAGGGGTTTTGATCCTTGAAATTTTCAAAAAGCAACATTTTGACCCTCAAGATTTTAAATTTAGTTGTAGGGTAAATTTTTCTTACAATCATGTGTATTTTACCTATAAAATGGTAAAACTCAGTCAAAAGTCTGAACATTTTTCCTCAAACACATACGGCAGCCTCATCTCTCGAAGTATCTCAATTTTATCTAAATCTTATCTCAAATACTGTCATTTGTCTTTATGGTAATTTCCATTAGAGACTGGACTCAAAATTAACATGCCAAAACAGATACATTATTCTAGTTTATTGTGTACAGTTTAATTTAAAGAGCTCAACCTTCAGATTTATCTAAAATTCAGACTCTGATTTTAGCAAAATCTTGATTTGAGATAAGATTTCTACTTGAGATGTTTCGGGAGATAAGGGCCAGGCATAGATTGTGTTGTAACATGATGGTTTGATATATTTCAGTTCTTATTGTCCCGATCATCGTGCTCAACAAGATATACCATCTAGTGATGATCCTAACATTGTATGTTCTATCTGCATGAACACGGTGAAAGCTTCACCGTCTGACGTCACATTGAGAGCTCCTTGTTGTAGCAAATACTGGTATCATCGCGACTGTGTTCAGGTAGGGATGCCATAACTCATTTACTAAATAGAGGATATTACATGAGTGTCTTTTCATATTGAATTTATTAAACGAGTTGAATAAAATAATGTAATGCGAGGCTCTGCCGAGCATTTTATTGATTTTATTCAACGAGTTTAATAAATTCAATGTGGAAAGTCACAAATGTAATGTTCTTTTTATCACATGTTAGCCTTTTTCCGACCGAAACATAAAATAGCTATTCATTTTCACTATAATAAACGCGCAACTTTGACGACGTCGCCTATACTTTGAATGACATCACCTCAAAGCTTTATTGCACAAGTGTATTATCAAAAATAAATAATAGCTTTATTACGCTACCGCGACGTCAAATATGTGATAAACTAAAATACTTCTGTCCCGGTGAAAGTTTGTTATCTTGCCTATAGTTAAATTGAATCTTCTCAAAAAAAATTCAGTTATATAATATTCAGTGACCGATTCACCTAACCAGTTTTCCTTAACTACCTCCTACCTCGAAATAACTTGTCCTTCGACAAGGAACCAGCAAGTGCTCAACATATGGAGGAAAATCAACACCAATGTCAAATTTTCTTGGAAGGGTATGACCTGTTGCGAGCTTAAAACAGATCTGAATCATGGGGATTTGGTCGTAATCTGTGGCATTCCAAAGCCATTTAAAGGTGCTGCCTCACAGATTAGGCTAAAATTATTGTATATCGTGATTTTCCACCCTAACCAAGTATTGCTGTAAAAGTAGGCCACTGACGGTTGCTTTATGAAAGATTTGGTGCAGATAAGCAATTTTAACCACTCTCTATGTCGGCCACTAAGAATTTTTTTCTTGAAAAAAATCGCTAAGTTTCCTTCCAACATGCTTTGTGAATTATGTAATTCACACATGATTGAACTGTAACATCAACAAACTACAGCGTAAACATCAGTGATGTATATGGTTCGTTTTTCGATTTGTTTTCATCAAATGCGAACAAATTTCAGGCAATTTAAGTAATAGTAGTGTTAATATTATTACGTAACATACTAAATAACTACAAAATGCCGAAGTTTCTCAAGTTATTTTAGATGTCAGTGTGGTTGTTTATGGGATATACAGGCAACTATGACAAAATTACGCGAATATTTGAGAATTTTATTTTATTTTTGCAATACACCAATATGTGAGGCAGTCCCTTTAAAATGGCACTCAGTTTCTACAGGTAGGTCTACAAGGTTTGCACAGGCCTTGAAAAAACTTGAAGAAAAGTCCTTCAATTTTGGTGTGAGAATTGTGTATGAACCATGGTCCAGATGGATGGTCAAGTGTCAGTATCACTTGGTGATCTCCTAGGGACAGATACTGTCAGGGAAATTTAAAGTTCTAAATAATTATTAGTCTCCTACCAGTTTTTGACCGGATGGGACTATACACTAAGAGGCACTTATAACTGTGCAGTTTTCAATTCCTAATAACTTTTTTGTTTGTTAATATTTTTGAACGCAATTTAGTGTATTTGGTTGTCAGTCGACGCGCAACGAAATCCGATATTTTTATCATACGGTTCAATGAATATTGTCCATTGGACTGTGAAAATAGCAATTTAACGAACTGCACGAGAATTGGTGAAACAGCGGGAAATAAAATAAAACGTGGTCATTTCCATTAAATTCATGACCTGTTATCCTAAAAAAACACAAACGTCAATGTTTGTCTAAATTGACGCCGTGACGTCGGGTTTATCAACACGGGCTTTTCAATGTTGCACAAAGCAACTGTTTGAATTTAAATATTATTGGCGTTCCAATAAGCAAAAGTACGCGTTTACAATCATTAACCCCCCTACAGGTGTTTGAGCCATGTTCTACCTGTCTATCTGTTCGTTCATTGTTAAAAAAAATTCAACGTCATTTTTCTGCAATGACTGGTCGGATTTCAACGTATGTTGATAAGAAAGGCATGTTATGCTTCGATCAACAGTCACTGAGATTGCCCATCAAAGGTGACGTCAATGCGACAACATTGCAGAGCCTAAACTCTCAGGAATACGCGTTCTTATTTGTTGGAAAACTGTGCGTTTTAAGCCGTAGCAGATTTTGTGACTTCGCAATTTTACGCAACGCTAAATTATGTGCTGGCGTTTCCTAAATATTGTTTGTTATGAAATGAAATATTCTTAGACATTATCACACATCATTTAACTACACTTGCTGCAAATTTCAACAAAATATACACACTAAATACTGAGATAGTGAGATTTGTGTAAGTGCACAATTATAAGTGCCTCTTAGTGTAGGTTTGCTCTCCGTCCGTCAGTCCGTCCGTCCGTCAGTCTGTAAAAAAAACTGGATCCTGACATAACTCAAACAGTTTCCAAGCTAGGTTTATGAAACTTGGTATGTGGATATGGGGCAATAAGGGGATAATGCACGTCCAAAAATATTTGTGTCATACGGATGCATTTCTTGTGTTTATTGTCACCTTGTTTGATAATCAGCTTTGCTGTCATATTTATTTTAAGGCGTATGCTATGTCAGCTGGTCTACATTTCTTCAAATGTCCATTGTGTAACAACAAAGATGAGTTTCAAGATGAGATGTTAACTATGGGAATCTACATACCTGACCAGTAAGTCAACATTCTTATTCTATTTGTACAACATAAACACGTTTTACATTGTCCTCAAACTTATCTTTGGCTGTCTTGACCAAACATGCCTTTGCCCTTTGTCATTAAAACCCAGGTGTACCTACAGCTATGTTTGTCGTTTGTCATCAAAATCAAGGCGTATCTTTGGCTGACTTAGAAACCAAACATGCCTTTGTCATCAAAATCTAGGCTTATCTTTGGCTGACTTAGAAACCAAACATGCCTTTATCATCAAAATCTAGGCGTATCTTTGGCTGACTTAGAAACCAAACATATCTCTGCCCTTTGTCATCAAAATCAAGGTGTTTCTTTGGCTGACTTAGAAACCAAATATGTCTCTGCCCTTTGCCATCAAAATCTATGTGTTTCTTTGGCTGACTTAGAAACCAAACATATCTCTGCCCTTTGCCATCAAAATCTATGTGTTTCTTTGGCTGACTTAGAAACCAAACATGTCTCTGCCCTTTGCCATCAAAATCTATGTGTTTCTTTGGCTGTCATAGAAACCAAACATATCTCTGCCCTTTGCCATCAAAATCTAGGTGTTTCTTTGAATGTCTGACTTGGAATCCATACTTGGCTTTGACTGTCTTGGAATCAAAGTATCCTTTTGTTTGAAAGTTCCAGATAAGCTTGGAATCACTAACTTGAAAAACATCATTGCTTTGACCATTTTAAAATCCAACCTAATTTTTGACTTTCTTGATCTTAGCCAATTAAAACTGTTGGCCTAGGATCTGTGGTATGCAGGTTGTTCAGGACCTATAGTGGACCCCTGTTTTTTGGGGGGGGGGGAGGCAATGTCATTTGGCAGTGACTTTGGACAGTTAAAACTAACTGATCAATAGCTACAGTCAAGTTTGGCCTCAAATTCAGTATTTTTTGTGTTGACCTTGGATTTCAAGGTCAAGGCTACAGTGACCTTGGGCAATACATTCGCTCCTAATCAATAGAAACTAAAGGATTGTTGGGGATAGGACAATGC
Source organism: Spisula solida (assembly GCA_947247005.1). Lineage (NCBI taxonomy): Eukaryota > Metazoa > Mollusca > Bivalvia > Venerida > Mactridae > Spisula > Spisula solida. The sequence goes on along the minus strand of OX365945.1, from coordinate 43,951,343 downwards.
AAGGGTTCCCATGGTCAGGGAAAACATAATTTTTTCAAGGTCAGGGAAAAGTCAGGGAATTTTGGAATTAGTCAGGGAAATCCAGAAATTTCCAAAAAGTCAGGAAAAAGTCAGGGAATATTTCATTGAAGCTGTCGATAAGTGTCTTTTCCTATGAAGTAATACCTAAGACGGAAAATAAATCCTCGCTCGCTATGCTCGCTCGCAATCATTCTACATTATAATAACTTTATGTCAATCAACAGCCTTAAAATCTGCTACCTTAAACTTTCTTGTTCCATATAAAGCAATTTATCTTCATTTTCTCTATTTTATTGCCATATTTTGCTTGAACAAAAAGATGCTGTGTCGCCCGATTGCTCTAAAAAGTCAGGGAAAACTGCTCTGTGGTCAGGGAAAAGTCAGGGAATTTTGTCTTGGAAAGTTTGTTGGAACCCTGAATGCATGTTCAATTTTGGCAACGATTGATTTAAGATGACTCGTTAAAACCCAACTAGTCAAAGGTTGGTGTAGGGGTTACATATTCTGTAGAAAGTTTAGTCCGGGTCAGTATATTACCCAATTTAGGGGTTCTACCATCTTAGAATAATCCAGAAATATGGATTTGCTGCACTATGCATAGGAAAAATTAACGTTTCTGCAGTAAAAGCTTGTGATAAAAAATTCAAAGTATTGACTAAAATGTGATGGTTTATTTTGAAGTTTCATAAGCTGAAAATGGACTAATGGAAAAATCCGGAGTCGCTGCACTAGGCAGAATGAACTCTTCTATGGAAATAATTGGATAAAAATATTCAAAAGTATTGTCTAAGCTATGGTTTATTTGAAGTTACATAAACGGTAAAAACCAAATTTTAACAATAAAATAATGTTTTGACACAAAAGTTTTTGTAAAGGGATGTGTGCTTATGGCAACCAAAACAAGACTTGCATCTTATTTTCTGGATTGGGGATTGTGCCTTGGTCAGACCCCCTGCCCATTAAGTTATGCCCTTTTCCCATTCGAAGAACTATATAGATGTGTGGGAAAACTACTTTTCACAACTTCACAAGGTCTTTGGGCAGAACGAGGGGCGTACAATCATGTTGATGAGGCAGTACGAGGGGTGTACAATCATGTTGATGAGGCTGTACGAGGGGCATACTATCATGTTGATGAGGCTGTACGAGGGGCATACTATCATGTTGATGAGGCTGTACGAGGGGCTTACTATCATGTTTTATGAATATGATTTTGTTGTATTTGTAGAGATGCATCGTGGGAGAGTTTCATGAATATGATTTTGTTGTATTTATAGAGATGCATCGTGGGAGAAGGAACCTAATGCATTTCAAGAACTGTTAGAACGTTACGGGCAATGTGATGCTCCAGATTGTAAATGTCCCAAAGGGAGAACATTCAATAAAGAAGACAGGTAATGTAGCAACTTAGATATCTGAACCTTTTACACCGAAGAAGGTAATGCTGCGGCTATTGAGCATTTTGTTTTAAATATAAATATTTATTTGCTATTAATGGGTTATAGAGATTTTATCAGTGAAAATAACAGTGAAATTATCATTTTGTTATTTTCACTGTTTTAGAAGCTGGTTCCTTAACCATACAGAAAAAGAAACGTCAACGACGCCAGCCTTAAAATTATGTGTACCGCCATCATGGCGCCCTAATTGTCACATCGTGACGTTCTAATGTAAACATTGTTCTTTAAATTAAGCCAATTACTGTACCATGATATGAGAAATCGAAGCAAATAATAAACAGAAAATAAGTTGACTTTTGGTGAAAGATAAAAAAAATTTCACTCGTGATCACAGAAAATTACATTGATTTCTATGGTCACTCGATGAAATAAAATTCGATCTTACACCAAAATCAACAAATATTCTCTGCATCTTGCCTTGATTGTACTAGCCAAACATGGCACTGAGAATAGTGTGAAATGCTTCTATTGAGGACTATTGTTGCTTACAGGGGTCCTACAATTCCGGAATAATCCGGAATAATCCGGAAATCTGGATTTGATGCATTAGGAAGAATGATCTCTTTTACACAAAATAAAAGCTATTTCTTGAAAAAATTCAAAGAATTGACAAAGTTATGGTCATTTGAAGTTCCATTTTCTGAGTTATAACAGGAAAACAATGTTTGAAACATAGTTAAAGTGTAGGGATGTGTGCTAATGGCACCCAAAACAGACTTGCAACTCGTTTTCAGGATTAGGCATTATGCCTCAGTAGAACTCCTGTGCTTATTTTGGAGCATTTTAAAACCTATTTTAAGTCATATGATTTACATGTTGTCATTATAGCTGGTTTTCTTCGAGACTGGTTCATCTATGGGTATTGTTTGTATACTTTCAGCAAAAGATGGGAGCTACTTCTATGTGATTTCTGTGGTTCCCATGGTAGTCATAAAACTTGTAATCATCTGATCAAACATGGAAAACACAAAATATGTCAGGATTGTTTTGAAGTGGATAAGAAATATCATGCAGAAGGTATATACAGTCAACTCTCGTTATCTCGAACTCGCTTATATCGAATTTTCCGTTATGTCGAAGTTTTTTTCAAGTCCCGATTTTTCTCCTTCTATGTCTATATGAAATCTCGAGACCTATCTCGAAGTTTCATTATGTCGAAGTTATTTCCATGGTCCCGTGAAATTCGAGATGACGAGAGTTGACTATAGTATGGAGATTTTAACGCAGTCCTTGACCTTCTATTAGAATAATTTAACAGCTGGCCACAATTCAACAAAAAAACTTAAGTTATTACTCAGCTAAGACTGTTATTTTGAAATTATCTGAAGTATGATTACAATTATAGTTTTGTGATGTAGATTGCTTCAAGAAACTGTGTAATTGTTTGCTACATAATTATAAAGTAGGTGCTTTTAGTATGAAATGCTCATGGAAATCCAACAGTTATGAACGACAATGAACCTTGTACTTAAGCTTGTTATAAAACAGACTTAAGTTTTTACTTTAGATGTTTATAACTTTAAAACACTATTTTCTACGAAATTCAGACTTAAAATGTGTTGGTCTATTAAATTGGCATCTTCTCTGAGATGAAACAATATATACTAGTATACATTTGAATCATTTAGCCCACAAAATAAATTTTTAAAATAGCAGTCTTAGCTGAGCAATATTTTTAAGTTTTTTCGTGGAATTCGGGCCTGATAACTTGTCTATATTTACAACCCTGGTTGTATGTTTTCTTAAGTTGAGAGAAACATGAAGAAGCTAGAGGCTTTAAACAAACACAAATGGAAAGGACCAATTTGCTCGGGGAAATTGATATAGTCAAGGCATTTGAAACCTGTTAATTTTCCACTTCTAAGGGAAACAATTAAAGTCTGCCACAGCCACTTACAACATTTTGAGCTTCAACCAAGCGGGGATGTGGAAATTCCTAATTTTTTTCACTTTCCCATGGGCAAGTTGGACTGAAAAATCCACTTGCCCGAAAACTAAATCTTCTTGCCCAGGAAAACACAAAAACGCAACAAAATTTCAGTTTCATTCAGTTATTTATCATGTGAAGGATTAGAGTTTTAGATTTAATTCAAAGTTTGTGAAGTAAATCATTTTTGGTCAGTAATTTTGGAATTTATCATTGTTAAGGTCAAATAAGGCACCTAATATTATTGTTCTCGTGATAATTTTGCACTTGCCCAAGGGCAAGCTGGATAGAAAAATCTACTTGCCCGCAGGCATAAAAGCCCAAGTCGGACATAGGAATTCTACACCCTGCCAAGAATTTCCTTTTTTTACTGACCATTTTCATGAAATCCCTAACAATACACGTCAACCTTTTACCACTTTACAGCAAATGATAACTTATAAGTATCTTAACATTATCAAATTGTTCAATTTCGTTTTCAGGGTTAAAGAATGGAAAGGGTAAAAGTAAATCACCATGTTCAAAGAGAAAATCCCTAGAGGCCCTTCAGCTTATGTTGAATTCCCCAAATTCTTCCAAGGGTACGAGCTCCTATCCTGGTCCATCCAGTGCTATGAAAAAGAAAGGACTGCCTCAAACAGGGGGTAAGAAAAAGAAAAGTAAAGAAAATCTCAGCAAAAGAATGATGGAAAGATCGCCAAGCCCATATGCTTCAAAAAAACAAAAGAGACGAAAAACTGCTACAGTTACTTATGATGAATTAAACTCTGATGATAATGAAGAAAATTTTGTGAAGTTGCGTCAGCCATTGCCTGCGAGTGTTAACAGGGCAAGTAAGTCAAAGAAAGGCAGTAGAAAATCAGAAAGCTGGATCGGAGGTTCCCAGTCAATATTACGTGATTGGTTGCAGTCAGAAAGTCGCAAATCTAATATGTCAAAAATAAAGAAGGCGGCACCAGTTACTCCTAGGAAGAAGAAACCTATGGTCGTTGAATGGGAAGGGAAAGAACTCCTTATAAAATCACCGCGCGTCGTACTACATAGAAAACATGTATTTACAGGAAAAAGTACAGATCTTAAAAAGCTTGTTATTGATATGAGTGATGGAAAACTTGGCTCGGATTGGGACAAGGAAATGGAGCTACTCGCAAACATTGATACAAATAAAAGGGTGACAAGGAATATGATTGATATTGATGCTGCCAAAAGTGTGTTTGATAAAACGAATTATTGCAATAGAAAGCTTACTCTGCATGATGTTTCACCTAAAAAACAATATGTACCATTGTACCCTGATCTACGACCTGATAGTAGTAACCCCACCAGTGGTTTTCCATCTGATACATTTGATGTAGATAACTTAGATAAAAGTCTGTCAGAATTAAAGAAGGGTAGCCCGGCTAAGAGTTCAGATAAAAGTCGGTATGAATTAAAGAAGGGTAGCCCGGCTAAGAGTTCGAGCAGAAAGTTGAGACATGAGAAAATTGGTCATCGGATAAGAAAGCGTACAGAACGTAAATATGATGAAAGGGCTACTTCTATAAACAAGGACATGCTTTCTGTAGAAACAACAGAAAACTCAGATGTTGATGTAGAACAACTTGATGACGACGCTGGAGGCATTGATGTAGTTGGCAGTGATGTCATTTTCAAGAATCCAGTGTCTCTTGTCCCATCAGCCAATGCAATTCCTTCTGGTTCTGAAGCAACTTTATCGCCAGTGTCCTTGAAATCTCCAGTGTCTAGGAAATTGGATATGTCGAAATCATTAACAAATACTTGTGTAACACATAGTAATACCGACACTTCATCGCCTGTTTTTAATAGCACCGTAAAGAGGAAGATGCTGTGTATTGAAGATTCTGCTGAAGCCGAACAAGCATTAGTTAGTAAGTCTGACAATGGCAACTCTGATAGCAAGAAACAAAACAGTAGATTCTTTTCTCTGTTCAAACAAGAAAGCCCTTCCAAAATAACGAGACGCTCGCTATCTGCATATCTCCAAGATGCCACGAAACAAATGACACGACGCTCGCTTACTGCAAATCTTCCTGATGCCAAGAAACAAATAACAAGACGCTCGCTAACTTCAAATCTCCAAGATGCCAAGAAACAATCTGACAAGGATGGAGTCCAGTCTCTAAATAGTCAAGAAAGACCTATTTTTCCAAATAAGGAAACACAACACTTGCTTAAAGCAAAACTTCTGAATTATTCTCCTAAAGTTGGAAGGTCAGCAAGGAATCACTCAACTGAGCTTGATGACTCCCCAGCCAAAAACCTAAGGCCAAGACAACTGGCAGATAATGGCATTGACTCGCCATCTAAAAACCTGAGGCCAAGACAAGTGGCAGATAGTGGCATTGAGAATACCGGCACTGAGGACAAAGCTGATGATACTGACTTTGATAAAATCAGTGAGAATGTAAACAAAGCTTCCAGTCTAATGAAGGCCCTCAGAAACTATAATTTTCATTATGATCAAAACCACCCTAATTTAAAGACAAAAACCAACAAACATTTGAATACTGTTTCTAATGGTAACGAGGTCAGCTTCCAAACAGCTGTTGAAAATAAGTCAGGAAACCCCAACACCGGAAATCCTGACAGAGAATTATGTACTTCAACTTCATCTCTAGAAATTGGGTCAAAAAGTTCGGGAAAGACACACGTTGATCTGTTTTGGCATTTAGATGGAACTGAACAAATTGGTTTATCTTCTACTACAAGTATTTCTAAAAGCAAGTATACGAAACTATGTCCAAGCACACCACAATCGGGCATTAAGCAACCAGTCTCCGAGGCTTCATCTACTCCCGACAGCTCAAGCCAAGGAAAATCTTTCAATTCATCGTCGAGATCCAGTCCTAGAAAAACTGTTGCTGATTCAGAGCCTGTAGTTGTTGATAGACTTAGTGATTTACAAAACATCATTCCTGCGTATAATATTGAAATGGATTCCCCAGAAGATCTGTGTGACACGGCTAAAAACCTTAGCCCCTCCTACTTTACAAAATTCCGTAGTGCATTGTCACGATCGGAGAGCTTTGATTCCATGACTACTACAAGCATGTTGGGTAAAGATCTACCTCTCACTATGCAGAGAGTAGAGTCGCCAGCAATCACTGGTAAATACTTTCTGTCAAGACACAACATTTTGAACGGTGTAATTGAACATTCGGACAATTATGTAAAACAAAGAAGTAGTCCTAGACGGTCCCTTCATAAAGGTTCAAACAAACCACTGGACTTTGATGATGATGATATTACTATACTACCAGAATATCCGAGCATGTTTCATGATAATAATACAGATAAACCTGCTGAACACGCTAATGATCGATCAATTATGTCTGAATATTATAAATAGATGAACTCTCAAAGGCATCTGGTTCTGATGATGCTGACTGTGTTACTCCTCCTGCAGCCTTGGTATTTTTCGGGCCGTAATTGATTGCTAAATTCCAATGCTTAATACCAAGCCTGTCGGGGAACCATTGACATTCTGAGTTAAGATTTCTTGAATGGAATTTAGATTTTTACATGCTGCATGAAATGTTTCATTTTAGACAAATCTGATATATTCAGGGTTGTCGTTAAGAGTCAGCTGTAGGCCAAAATGATCATCTTAACTGCAACTTTGGCCGCCTTAAAGCTTGGACTATAAAGGCATTTAACTTGATCAAATAAATGTTTTGGGACTGCTTCAATTTGAAATAAGCCTGCTCAGCAAAATCTTATTAACAACCCTAGATATTATATAATTCAGGGGTCCTACAATTCCGGAATAATCCGGAAATCCGGATTTGCTGCAGTAGGAAGAATTACCATTTCTGCACAAAATACAAGTTATTTGATGAAAAAATTCAAAGAATTGACAAAGTTATGGCCTTTTGATTTTTCATAATCTGAATTTTAACAATAGAACAATGTTTGAAACCTAGTTAAGGTGTAGGGATGTGTGCTAATGGCCCCCAAAACAGACTTACGACTCATTTTCAGGATTAGGCATTTTGCCTCAGTAGAACCCCTGATAATTGTGTATATGCTTTTAGTATAAGGTTATAGTGTGCGATTTTGCATCAGTTGTCATGATAATACATACCCGTGATTTTTATGCCCCCGTATCGATAGATCGGGAGGCATATAGTGATTCACCTGTCCGTTCGTCCGTCCTGGTTAACCCAAATTGACCGTTTCTTCTAGCATTAATATGGCTGGCTACAAAGCTTTCATACTTGCATGGATGTTGTATATGAACACTCCACACGCCTGTATCACCTGACCCCATTTTGACCTTCACCTTGACCTAATTTTGGATTTAGACTTATTTATGGACAAGGCTTCCACAGGGGGCATAAGCGTTTATTGAACGCAGTCTTGTTTTTGGCTATTTTTGGGGCCGAATACAGGCACCTTCCCCTAGCAAAATAACCTCCTTTTTTCCAAAAAGTCATAATTTTTCCCAAAAAGAATGCATATTTTCCCCCTTTTCAGTTTTGTTCTCGCTGGTTTTAAAGAAACTAATGGTATGGATGTTTAAAAGTCGAAACAATAGATTTTCAAACTTACAAAAGTCATTGCTACATATGACTTGAGTATTATCAGTAGAAAATATGAACAATTTTAACCGAAAAATATTTTCAATAATTCCCAATTTCGGTATTGTCGCACTAAAACTCCCAATTTTATGGGTACAGGCTGTTCCATTTTGTTGAAGAAAAATCACTGCATACTATTATTTTGAATTTCTGTATCTATATTACACAAAACAATTAACATGATCCCCCTACCTTCTATTAGCATAATTTCACAGGACTTGGATTTGTAGCCTATATTTAAAACCCCATATGTCTCCATAAACTTTATTCCGATCATCCAGTTTTTTTATTTTTTAAATATAAATACAAGGAATAAGGATGTTTTTCACAAATGACCAATAAGTGACAACAGAATGTTTACTATATCTTTAGAAATAATATGCCGAATTCGCATTTCGTAAATTGTATGGAAGACATCTACTAATTTTGCAAGAGCTGCTTCCCTTCGACTCTAAATTGTAACCTACTGGATGCTGTATTTCGTTTTCTGCCGTCTTCTGGTGTTTTCCACTTTTAAGACTCACTAAAGTGCTCAAAATGCATTATTCTGCAGATAGGTTACCATGGTAATGCTCCTGAAAATAGCCGATTTAGGCAGTATAACAAATATGTAAAGTCCAGTAAGGATATTTTGAGAGTGACGTCATTTATGTGTACACAAAATATTGCAACCATTGTCTGAACAGGTAGAGCGAATATAGTATGTTAGTTTAGCATTGAAATTTAAGCTGTCTACATATGCCTTTATATTTGGTTCTACTCCGTAACAGTGGACTCAACCACTGCATCACTCTATTTTTACCCTAACTCGACAGTTTGAGGCGTACTGTAAACACCAATCTAAAAAGCCGGCGACACATGGCTTTCTTGCATGATAAAACACACAAGAAGCTTGTAATATATTCATGCATCGTGGTTGAGGACCATGTTAATTTGTTTGTATAATACTGTAAACTCAATGATATTTGCGGGGGGGTATTTTTGTTGATTTCTTTAAAGATCTCATCTGTAAAATCAAAGAACAACAAAATACATCCTAACTATATATCACAAAGGGAGTGCCTTCTACCGCTTCTAAATTTCTGATGTACATGAAACTTCTAATTTACTTACCACCACAAAATTTAATACCTATGAAATTGAATATTTTAGAGTTTAAGGTCTGTATTTTACCACTGTTTATATATTGACCATTCCTGGTATGTGTACGTTCATTTGAAAATTTCAATTATAAGTCTTAAAGCTACATTTATAATCTAAGGGAAGCAACATACATTTTATTTAAATGTGAGTTTTTTGCATTGTATTTCGACAGATACATTTAACATTTTGTCATCGATTATTGGTCATTTGTGAATATATCCAAATTCCTTGTAATTAGTCTATTTACTGGAGGATCAGAAAAAGGTCTTGGGAGAGATAACGTGGCTTTAAGAGTTTGTCACTCATGAGGTTTTGTACTTGTATACATGTATGTGTTAAGGGCTGTTTCAGAAAAAAATGGTATTGTCAGTTAGCGATCAGGTTGGACCCCTATAAAGGTTGAATATCTTAAAAAGCACAATGTGGGTTAGAACAAAACTGGTATATCTTAATAAATCAACCTTACCAACTCTCATAAAATAAAACAGAATTTTTGATCCTCAGAAAAGTGAATTTTGCATTTACTTCTAAAAGTAAATTTTAAGTCTAAAACGGGGTAAATGTAAGGTTATTTCAATAAAATTGCATAATTGCTTTTAAAGATATTTTAAAGTTTATGGGGGTCCAATCTGATCGCAAACTGACTGTAAGAGTATAGAAAACAGTAGGTTTAACAGAAAATATTATTCTGTGTTTGTTTGGATTGTCATTTTTGCCGACAGGATGACCTTAGGGCACTCATTCCTGGTTTGGAGTTGCCCCAAGCAGAAATTTTTGGATATAATCTTTAAAACTATTATTAACATACTCTCAACATAAAAAATGTCAACGTAAAGTTGAGAAGCGGAAATTTATGTGAGTTGTTAGGATGACTCTAAACGAAAAAATTATTAAGGGCAGCACAGTCTGTTTTTCCTGAAACACCACTTTTCAAAAACATCTTAATGAATTTTTTTGGAGTATTTTCATAGAAGAGTTGCCACATTTATAGTTGTATGCTAAAAGAATAACTATTTATTTTTCTGATTTGTTTTTTATATCATAATGCATGTATAGTATCTTCTTTTTGACATTTAACAGAGGGGATTGACCTTGAGATAATCTGATTGGACATTTGTATCACAAAGGGTGTATCTTAAATCCCACCATTCAGATTTCTTTTAATCTGTTATAGGTCAGCCATTACTAAGTTTTAGAACTTGTGACTTAACCCATCTGCCATTTGATTTATTATTGGCAATAAAGAATGTTTAAACTAATTCTTTTAAATTGTCTAGATTCTGAGTTATTCAGTGCATTTAAATTCCAAGGGAGGTGAGTTTCCCAATCGGGCATGTAAATATATTTTAAATTGCAGAAATTTTCCAAATTTATAAATGGGAAATTGAAACTAATGAATTCAGACTGGCCTAATTGGTATTTCTTAAGGCTAAATATCTCTGAATCTAGACAATTCAAAGACATCTCAAACTGTAGTATCTTAGATATACCCCATGATATATAAAACGGTAAACATGTGTTCAAATTATCGCTAGGTCGAATATCTTTATACACAGGTCAGTGTTTGTAACAAATACATGTATATAGAAATTGACCATTTTATTACACAATCAGGCAATTTTTTGAGCATAAATTCTCTATAGGGAAAATGGTTATGGGAATAGCCGAATTGGCTGATTGATTGAGCAATTTCTCCCACTGTTTAAATTAGCGCTTCATTAAATGCATTTATCTTGTATGATTGTATCAGGGCTGTGATTATACAGGTGCCTCGATTTAGTTGGATTATTTATTAATCCTTTGAAGATTCTGCTTGGGATGTATAAATACTGTATAAACTTATAAATTTTGAAATAAGTATATTAGCTTATAATAAAATTAGTGGCTTTTTATGCAACTATTTGTTATTTGAAATCTGCACTTTTATTTGATATGCACCTATAGCAGGGTAGCAATACCCCGTGACTTTTGACTACAGTTACAAGTAGAAATTTGTAAACATTGGAACACAAATATAGCCATAAGTATTTTAATTCTTCATCGATTTCTATAAAATATACGCCAAAATAAGATATCTTTCAGCAGTTTTACCGATTTTTCGATTACCCTGTGAAACCTACACGTTCTACGGTTTCACAAGGTAATGGACAAAACGGCACAACCACTGAAAAAGATTATATATTTCATGGAACGCAAATAATTGTCCCCTTAGCGTGGCGTATATTTCATAGAAATCGATGAAGAAATAAAATACTTATGGCTATTTTATTTTCCAATGTTTACAAATTTCTTCTTGTAACTGTAGTCAAAAGTCATGTGGTATTGCTACACTGTATAGACAAGCTGAGGTAAATATTTCACATCTATCAGATATATTGACTCAACACAATTGATCATAGACTTTTTAGTGATCACCCCATTTGTCAGAAAAGAGGAGTTATTGCTCTTAAATTTTTCACTCACAGATGAGTAAGTGTTCTATCAAGTATAAGAAAGTCGAGTGTCAAGCACTCGTGTTAATCTACGGTACTCTTGACTTCATGTGCTATAAATTTTCCCAATGTAAACTTAATGTGATTTTTCCTGTTATGTTTCATATAAGTACGACTATTTGTGGCCTTGAAATTCAACAAAATGGAAAAGGCTGCATATGAAAGGTCTTTATCTTAATTGTATTCTATTTATGAATCGGTTAATTTTCAGAAAATGAGTTATTAATTAGCTCACCTGAGCAGGAAGCTCTCATTTGGGATCATTGAATGTCTGTCTGTTATCCTTCTTACTCAGTTGTCTGTCTTCTTCAGTTGTCCGTCTTACTCAGTTGTCCGACTTACTCAGTTGTCCGACTTCCTCAGTTGTCCGTCTTCTTCAGTTGTCCGACTTACTCAGTTGTCCGTCTTCTTCAGGCTTCACAGTCAAAACATCTAGATTTAGTGTCATACGCAAGACCAATGTCAAAATCATTCAAGGCTACACTAGAGGTCAAAGGCTAAAAAAAACGAGCAAATCATGTCTGCTCTGTAACTTTATTTCTTCATGGATTTTAAAATTTAATTCTCAGTAAGATGAGGTAACATGCTCGAGACCCTTAGAACCCTCGCTCAAGGGTCAAGGACAAACGGAGAGGCCCAGCTTCTGTCTTACGGTCAAGGTCATACTTATAGGTCAACTATGTTTACAAAGTTATACCTTGATGTCTGATAACAGTACTTAGCGGGGACATCCGTGTCTTGTGGACACTTTTCTAGTCCTTATTGTACCATAAGGACGTTTTTACTTGTTTAAATAACAACAACAACAGACATGTGCGGACTAGTCACGAGTTCCATGTAAAAATTACGCACAATTACCAGTTTTTATTGCAGTGCCTTGAAATTGCTTCATATTTATATTCTTGTTCAAATGTATATGGAATAGTTTCCTCTTTCTATTTGTCCAACTTGTGAAGATTACTTGCATGAGCTGCTGATGGTCATCTTGGTATAAATCGATTATTTAGGTCAGTCACATAACATTTGGTACATAAACATTGCATTTTTTTAGTCTTATTTGAATAGATACTATGCATATTTGTATGTACCTTACTGAGTAAGGTATTGGCTTTCACTGGTTTTTTCTCCAATTAAAATGTTTAAAACTTTAAAAAAAAATACAATGTTATGAAAAGGTTCACACAGGCCTTAAAAAGTCCTTGAATTTGGTTAATACCTTGAAAAGTACTTGAATTTAGTGCTACCTTGAAAAAATGCCTAAACGGTACTTGAATTTAACTGATAAACCTTGAATTCAGGCGAACAACCTTGAATATCCATAAAAGTTTAAGGATGTCGTCAAATTGGTACATCATCTGTGTCAAAAATGAAACAAAAACACATTTTTTCTCAAAAATTGAAAGTACAGAAATGTATGAGTGCAAATGTCACTGGAAATTAATTGTAACAAATTGAGCGCATTCGGATATTCTTGTGTATGACGTCACTAGAAATAGTGTATAGAATGGTAGTGCATAATGACATTTTTGTACAATTGTTTGGGGAAATGCTTTGAAAATACCTATTCTATCTGGAAAAGTCCTTGAATAGTCCTTGAATTTTGGTGAGAGAATTTTGTATGAACCATGTATGATATTGCAATGAATTGAATACATAGTATATTTTAATGTTTGTATTATAACGAAAGTGTGGATATGTTTTGTATTCTTCTGTTTTAAGAGGAAAATAACCCACATTTTCAAAAGCTTAGAATGCAATATAAGCATTGTAGCTCTTTTATTAATCAAATAGAAGATATCAATGTTTCTATCTGTAATAAAGTAATAAGATCGACACATTTTCTGTCTGTTTTATCTATTAACTCATTGAGCCCTAGCACTGTATATCCAGTTAATTAATGAAATATCATGTGTATGAAATACGTAGATGACCAATTATATAATTATATAAATGTATTTTGCCTTTTGAAAAATGGGGGAAATACGCTGGATAAATTGTACTATCGGAAAACTGGAAATTTAGGTGTATCTTTTTGGGGGATGTCATTTGAAAGTCTGTTGTATAAATTTGAAAAGTTTTTGTATATTATATTTTTTATCTGGATGCAAAGTTAAAATTTACTGATAAATAAATGTATCACATATTATTGTTGTGTTCTTATTCAGAGTAAATATGCTGATAAATAAAATAATCATATAAGATGAAATTTGTTTATTAGCTCACCTGAGCAGCGAGCTGCTGATCCCTTGCTCACCTGAGCAGTGAGTTGCTGATCCCTTGCTCACCTGAGCAACGAGCTGCTGATCCCTTGCTCATCTGAGCAGCGAGCTGCTGATCCCTTACTCACCAAGCAGCGAGCTGTTGATCCCTTGCTCACATGAGCAGTGAGTTGCTGATCCCTTGCTCACCTGAGCAGCAAGTTGCTGTTCCCTTGGTCTCCTGAGCATTGAGCTGTTGATCCCTTTCTCACCTGAGCAGCGAGCTGTTGATCCCTTGCTCACCTGAGCAGCGAGCTGCTGATCCCTTAATCAACGAGCTGTTAATTGTGCTTTCCTTCTTTTCCTCCCTTGTACACATTTCTCATGGTTCCAGTCAATAAATGAGAAGAACCAACTCAGAAAACTAAGATCTTTTGCACCAGTGAAATGACTGAATCAGCTATCGACAGTATCATGTTGATTGTTGCTGTCTTAAGGTTTGTTCAATTCGATATTGAATATTTTCATAAGCACCTCATGTTTCTGTGTGTTCACACTTTGTGCAGTTTAATTAGGTGACATAACTCCACACTGGTGGATATATTAAAGTAGGTTTTATTGGTGATTGAGAAATCGTCATAACGGGTGTAGATTATTTCTTCAATTTAACCGGCTCGTGACTTCATCCATGGTGTCAAACATACGTTCTTTATTAGAATTGGGGACGTGACTGTAAACATCTGACACAAAGACAAACATTATCTTCGTCGCTTTTCCATGGCATACTATCTGCAAAATAATTGATATGTTAGTAAATTCATTATTATGGATTACTTGCTAGTATAAAGCTCGTGTTAACCTTTTGTGTTCTGAAGGCATCTCAAGAAAAAATGTCAGGTTTACAACAGCAATCTCTAAATTCACGTTTACATCAGCATTTCTCCAAATGTAACTTTAATCATGCAGAAACCTCAAGTTATGATAAATAAAGATAGTCATATAATACATGAACGTATTCGAAAGGTTTGACACACAGTTAACCTACTAAATACAAAATTTTACGGTAAACTGAAATGGAAAATGCAATTTCACGTCGCATGCAGCACGATTGTTTACATCGTCAAATTTGGCCAACGATTACGTCCACATTAGGAAGAGAATCCTTTAAGTTTGAACATGGTTAGAAGCAGAAAGCTTATCTGTCTTTTATGCACTGAAAAATATTAAGAATCGTGTACGAACAAGTAGAGATATTGCCAAAAAACAGTTCTTACCAACAACTTAGCTCCCTTCAGTATCCGTGCGTAAACCCCGTTGATTCGTCACCCTGTTGCTGTAGTGATATGTTACTTTCTTGTGAAGGGTTGTTTCTGCTTCCACCCTGGCTTCTGAAAGTTTCGTCTGAAGGTCTTCAACTCCTCACTCCAATATGGCTTGAAATATGTTCTGGCCCCTCGTGGTATTGCCTTCTGTGTTGCGTTTAGTGTGCATGCATTGAAGTCTTTCACAACTTTGTTTATGTCTCTACGATCAACTCTGATGTCTTTGCAGATGTCATCACTCAGACGCTGGTATAAGGTCCAGGCGGCCTTCTTGTAGTTCCATCTGGAGAGACTTGATGATGTAGAGGCAGTTCGGTCCATTATAGGATGAACTGGTCGATGATAGCTTCCTCCTAGTTGTTCACATGCTTCTCGCTTGATATACCTTTGAATGTCGTCGGTACAGAAAGCTAAGTCAGTGATTGACGTTGTATGCCATCTTCTAGAGTAAAATGTCTGAACCATTGAGCTGAGTTTACACTGAACACAATTACCAGGTCCCAATCTCCCAAAGCATCTCAACTTGAGCTAGATCTCATCTTAAATATTGTCATGTAATTTCCATGACAGACGGGGTTCAAACTTTGTATAATCACAACACAGAAACATTGTTCTCAGCTTATTACAGTCAAATTCAAAAACTCAAACTTAAGATCTATCAAACATTTAGACTCTGATTTGAGCAAAAACTCAATTTGAGCTGATATTTCTACATGAGATGCTTCGGGAGATCGGGACCAGAACTTTAAACATGACCTAGCCTTAACGGGAAGCGGCAAGTTAGTGCAGTCCTTTCAACAGATCGTATTAAGTTATATTCATCACCACTCTGGCATCATGATTTTGCACTCGCTGCAGTTTGGTGATTTGGTAACCTGGAATTTCAGTAAATAAGGCGTTGCAGCAGTCAATATTTGAATGATCAATCCGTGACCTCTCCTGAATCAGAGTGTGGCCAAATTCCTCTGCCCACAAGAACAAATCAAAGCACTGAGATTATATCTGAAGCGAGAGTTTATGCTTAGATATAAGCATATTTATACATATAATGTAGTTAGGAAAATTTGCAGGACACACATGGGAGATAACTACAACAGAATGCATAATTAAGTCCGATTGAATTGTTTCCCTTCCACAAATATGCTTTAATTAAAAAGAGATAACGAACGAAGTTTCATTTTGCAACTTACTTTATTTTCGTTAATACTCATTTTCATCCATTTTCTTTTAAATGTATAAATATCTATTATATGGATTCTTCTGAAACGTTTGCATACACAATGAATATAAATCTAATACTAGTACATGATATTTAATAACCCTTTCCGATTTTTATTTTCTACCAAACCGTTTCAAAGTTATGGATTCTCAGAATTGCAAAAAAAATTGGACTGAGTGCCTTGTATGGAACGGTTGACTTTCGATTTTGTCGGCAGATACAACAAGTTGACTTCGTCGTAATTTCGCTTTTTTGCATTTTCGCTTTGTTGTGGCGAAAGTACGACATGGCATAGATCAGTCAGTATTTACCTTTTAAAGCTGGTATTCATGTAAACTGTAAAGGTTAAAACTGCAGGGAATTTGCCAGTGAGAGCCATACCAAAGACGAAATAGTTGTCTGGATTGGCACTCGGTATTAAAAACGTGCCTCTTTAATACACATTCGTCTGCTAATTTATACCATTTAAGCCACATTAGGCCTTAAACGGCTATTTTCAAAAAGCAATAACTTGGTAACCTATTTGAAGAGCCATGGATTTTAAGCACTTTAGTTGAGTCCTAAAGGTGGAAAACCCAATAAGATGGAAGAAAAAAGAATACAACCTCCAATGCATTGGTTTGTTTACAATATAATGAGTTGTAAATAAAAAATGCACAGTTTATAATCTAAGGGAAGCAACTCGTGCAAAATTAGTATTTGTCATTCATACATTTTGGGCATACTGTTTTGACAGATACATTTAACATTCTGTCGTCATTTATTGGTCATTTGTGAATACCGGTATATCATAATTAAATTTGTTGTAGATAGATAATTGGGAAAAAAGGTCTTGGGAGTGATAATGTGGTTTTAACAATGTGTTGTAATGATTCATATAAATTATAAACGACCTTATATACAGGGTGTTAAAAAGTTCGTTCTCAATGTTTAAATTTCAATACATGTAGTATATTTTTCTGATATCGGAAGAATGTAAACTTTTCAGGCTAAATTCCAGCGGGTTGTTATAATCATTCTGACAATGAAATAGAGTAAGAAATTAAAAGGAGTACACTGTGTATATAGCTCAGATAAAACTTAGTATGATCTTTAATTTTGAGAACAAACTTTTTAACGCCACGAATATAAATACTATTTTTTTAATAAAACGAAGACCATTATACATAGCTTAGAACTATGGTGTTAGTCTTATTCATTGTGATAGAATTCAAGGTATGTTCCAATTAAACTGCGTGTTGGACTACTCAGAATGTTGGTGTTGGTCTGTAGGAATGTTTGAGTTTTTTAGTGTTACGAAAGTGATCAAAAGCCTTAATTATTCATATTTAGATTTTGGCAGAAAATAGATCAATAATGCTGAATCCATGCATAGATGTTACTTGATCCCAATCAGCTTTGTTTGATGGGCATACCTTTTTTAAATGAAGGTTTGGCTTTATTGGATGTTGGTTTATTCCGTTTTATTCATTTAATGATACCGGTTTTGCTCCCTTGGTTCTCAGTATCAATGAGTAGTTACATAATTCATAGATTCAGTATCACGCTAATGTCCTTATCAAAGGAACAATGGTGGAACGGTTAGCGTTCTCGACTACCAATCCGGATGTCCCTGGTTCTAATCTCGACCGGGGCACTGGAAATTTAAGAAACGTTTATCAGTGTTTCCCAACCGACTAGAAGCGAACTGGTTGGAAACCCAAAGGTAGCTATATACCGGGCAAATTTAAGAACCAAGGAGTCTATTCGAAAAGATCTAAGCAGCGCGTCCGGATCCCTTGTGCCACACATACTTTCTGTCTCTTTCCTCGAAGCCGGGGTTTATTGGCCAATTAGGCAAATATAAAACCGAATGGCCACGCACTACGAATGGAACAATGAGAGATAACTTGTACAAGGGAAATGTCATTATCACCAGGCTTACTAACTGTGTTCCTACCCTGGTAATCACCTACGCGTGAAAAAAACATAATGAAAAATCGGACAGGGAAGGCAGCAACTGAAATCATGAATAAAATAGTTATCACATGGCATAATGCCCAACACACAACCGTACGAGAAAACGAAACCAATCCGCTGAAAGACCAAGCCCCAGTCGTCAAAAAGCCAAAAGCCCAAGCCTCAGACGTCGACAGTCACTATTGATTATCAGTATTAGTGACCGTAGTCTAAGGGAAAACAATCAACGTGACGGTATAATTTATTGGTCAACACGATAGACAACTCTCACCAATATTACGCAATACTTGGAAATGGTCACTGTTCGTAACATCAGTAGCCAGTAACAATTCGTTGAACTGCACGTCATGGCATGGAAGTTTTAGTCATGTTATTTTAAAGCTTTTTTCATGCTCAGCTTGAGCATGAAACTTAATAAGACTCCTCTCCAGTGCAATAATTAAATCCTTTTAGTTTTATCAGGGAATATTGTTCTGCTTTCTTTTCTTTAAAGCCACATTATCTCTCTAAAAACCTTTTTTCTGATCATCAAGTAAATAGACTAATTACAAGGAATTGGGATATTTTTCACAAATGACCAATAATTGACGACAGAATGTTAAATGTGTCTGTCGACTGAATAATATGCCAAAAAGCACATCTTTTAAAATAAGTAAAATGTATGGATGGCAAAATACTAATTTGCATGAGTTGCTTCCCTTAGATAACAAATTGTGCAAGTTTTGTTTACAATTCATTATTTGTAAACCAACCAACTGGAGGTTGTATTTTGTTTTCTTCCATCCTGTGGTGTTTTCCAACTTTGGGACTCAACTAACGTACTCAATATCCATGACTCCGCAAATAGGTTATCAAGTTATTGCTTTTTGAAAATAGCCGTTTAAGGCCTTATGTGGCTTTAAAGTTAAGTTAAGTTTAATAATATATTATTGCATGAGTTTCAACAACAGAGCCAACGGGTTGCATGCATACTATGACTTTAGAAAGAATAGATGCACACCGAGTTATACTGTATATATGTTTTTGCAGTTTAGGGATAGATTCACCCAAGGTGTAGGCCTATATTTTACACATATTATTATCATTTACTGTTAGGAGGTACCAGGCGATTTGAGTAACTTGGGAAACCTAACAGTCTATTTCTTTTTAACCCCCACGCATGGCAATAATGTTCAAAGTTTAGAACGCTCGCCATTAATATACACGAAGAAGATGCCATTTTACAATGATACATTCATTAGAAAAGGATCGGACCACAAGCTACTAGTATTCTAACATTAAATACCGGCCTTCTTCATAAGGTTATCCATCTAATATGAAAGTTTCAGTAAAAAATATTGGTACTTAACTTTTAGAAACATTGAAAGTTTAAGCATGGAATTGGTTGGTGCACGAAAAAAGTTTTATACCGTGCTTTACGGGGCCTGGTGTTATAACAAACTACTCAAATTTCGATAAGGGGCCTGGTGTTATTACATACTACTCAATTTTCGATAAGGGGATTGGTGTTATTACATACCACTCAATTTTCGATAAGGGGTCTGGTGTTATTACATACTACTAAAATTTCGATAAGGGTATAGCACTCAATATTCCTCTCCGTCTTACGTAAACTTATCAAAACCGATTATTAAATATCATGAATATCTTCTAATCTGTTACAAAATTTCGAAAAATGCATCGGTTGCATTTGGTATACATTGTCATAATATCGTCTTTTTCCAGCTAATTGATAAGCCCTTTTGACAGGAACCAAAGCGTCAAGAACGACATGGAAATATCTTCCCTTTTACATTTTCATATTGTGTAAGACCCAAAATGGCAAATAATGAACCGACGGTATCTGAGACGCTTGAATGCAGTACAAACATTTGAATGAGGCTGGGCTCTTATCATTACCAAATATAGACATCAAATTAAGAAGCAATCTTTATTTGTTTACAGTACTTCATTTGTAACATTATGTTTCTGAAAATTCCACCATAGATCATACTCTGTAGTACTTACATCAATATCGCTACAGGCGACTGATACTGCGTTCGTATGGCATTTAGTGACGTTTAAATAGGACGTAATGCGTTTGAAGAAACCATAATTAATATGACATTTTAACAGTACTTGGTTACTGAAGATTAAAAAGTAAAGTCACCCAGACAGCGTAAGTAACTTATTGCTAATGGTGACACTGTCAAGTTCCATTCCATTACATGTTCTCAAATCAAGCCTTTGGGCAGCAGCAGTAGACAAGATATTCGATTATATCCATTCGTTGAGTGTCCATGTTTTCGACATTAAATACCCGCGTTTCTTTATTAATTGCGTTCATTAAGCATGAGTCGGTTAATTTAACCTCGGCGGCGGTGGGCCGATTTGTTTAACAAAGTATCGGTTCCTTGCGTCCAATTTGCCGTCGTTTTCTCTCCTGTCTTCAGGAAATATCGGCTTTGTTACCAAGCGGGGGTGTGTGTGTTTGTAAGTGTCAAGTGATTATTGGATTATTGAAGAGAGCGCTTCTCTGGAGGCCAGCTGACAGACTTCTATATAATCGCGGGGGCATTGAGTGGCTAGAACTGTCTGATTGTGGACGCCTAATTGTTGTCAATATGTTCGCTTTTATAGGATATATGATAAAAGTCTATAAGATATACATTTGAATCGTTCTCTGTAACACGTTTTGGAAAGCGAGGATCGTAAAACAGCGCAAATAAATGGCAACAGTTTCTGTATTATTATGTTTAAAAAATTTTTTTTAGTGGGTTAGCACAATTTATGAAGATTTTTAACCGTAATAGTGCCTTAAGCCGCATGTTAGGAATCTGATTGCGCCCAAATTTCTAATTCTATTTTACAGACTGCGAGTAACTCACGCGTGGGTCAATTTGCATATTACGTAGCTGTTATATACATAAGTATTCAAGTTTATTTCCATTGATTTAATATTCAGTGTTCAAAACCACGAATTGAGTCGAAAACTGAACGTCAGATAAGAAAATGTTAAACATTTTACAAAAACGTATGTACAAGTTGTTTTTTCTTCGTTCCTACTGTACCCGCAAGTGCTCACTCTCAAAATCAACAAAACACATTTCAAAAATAACAAAAACCAACTAGATTTGCACAAAAGCTTGTGTTCAGCTGCCCTCTACCAACGAAGCTGCCTTTGACGCAACATGTTGTTCGGTGTGATCTTGACCAAGTAGAGTAGAGTAGAGTAGAGTAGAGTAGAGTAGAGTAGAGTAGAGTAGAGTAGAGTAGAGTAGAGTAGAGTAGAGTAGAGTAGAGTAGAGTAGAGTAGAGTAGAGTAGAGTAGAGTAGAGTAGAGTAGAGTAGAGTAGAGTAGAGTAGAGTAGAGTAGAGTAGAGTAGAGTAGAGTAGAGTAGAGTAGAGTAGAGTAGAGTAGAGTAGAGTAGAGTAGAGTAGAGTAGAGTAGAGTAGAGTAGAGTAGAGTAGAGTAGAGTAGAGTAGAGTAGAGTAGAGTAGAGTAAGAGTAAGAGTAAGAGTAAGAGTAAGAGTAAGAGCAAAGCAAAGCAAAGCAAAGTAAAGTAACTAAAGTCTTTATTTAATGAGGCTAACATATTTACAATTATGCAATCTTCCATATGGGCCTCAGTCGTACTTAATACCCCAGTAGGTTATCTCGTCCATGTACATGTATTCAGGAGTCATCAGCTGCTTAAAGAAAATCACTTTAGTACTACCTAGTGGATACTTAATTTTAGTAGAACTGGTTACGAGGTCAACTGCCTGCCGTAGTAAAGTCGCAAAACTATCACAAAAGTGCGCATAGTACAACGCATAAAACACACACGCAAAGATCTTTCTGTCCAACATTACGACTCTGGTTATATTACAACTTAGAAATTGGACCACAGATAATAGCCATTGTTACATAATTATCGTGTATACTTAATGACAAAAGTTTTGCTCGAGTTATTGAATATTCAGTACTTTTTTATATTTGACCAATTTCCATACAACCATAAATGAATGTTTTTTGCATCTAGGTGTACTTAGTAACACTGCGTATAATCACTGTACGACTTATTGGGATATTATACAATTAAACTTGTATGACTTATTGTGATTGAAATTTCCGGTGATTTCCTATCACTGTTCGACGTATTGCAATACTATACAATTCAACGTGTACTCATTTTTGCGATACCTGGAAGTTGACTCATTTATACACTGAGTATAATCTTAAAATGCATGACATTATCTTTTGTTGACTAAGCCTTACGTCATCCGTGCACGGATTCTATTCCGACTGCAAGAGCTTACTAGCATTGTGCGACTTTACGTTTGTTTTTATTTTGGGGTTGGTATTGTCTCCAGTATGGGATGTCCAATTAGGAATGTATTTGGGTAGCTTTAAGTTAAATTCATCTCCACTTCATTTGGATGGGCAGCGTGTCCTGTCTATTATACGAGTTGCACAGCATATTGCCAGGAATACACGCGTTCAAACACAAATTGTAATTGTAATCGTCCGCACCATTTTGGCGTCGACTTTGCGAAGTTCTAATACTCCAAAGTTGTCTTGCACGCTTGCCACTAATTCATCGCAGTAAATGTGTTATTTTATAACTAACTAAAGGGAGGCAATTTATTTCGCTAATAAGCCAACAAATTTGTTTATAGGTATGTCTGGGTATGCGGAATGTTTAGTGTTCACCATAGCAACAAGTCAAAAGAAAAGTCAATGAGATTTCAACGCTTTTGTACTGGGGACGTCTGTTACGTTTGCAAATGGCAGTAATATTATTAGTAGGCATTTTAAAGAATTCCATATTAAGCATTTATCCGATTTCATGTGAAAGACACCAGTAAAGTACAATGTATGTATGGATGTATGCCTTTTATAGTATGGATTGTTGAACATTTTGGGATAAACATTTACAATGTGCAACATTTATGTTGAAAACTTCCGCTGTTATTTTTTCGGCGAACCCCTTCCATATTGTCCTTGTCGTTACTTGCATACCGTGCAAAACTTTTTTCCTGAAGTATATAAACACCCACTCAAATTTACGACAAAAAGTCTATAGAGCACATTAAATCCATTTCATGCGCTAATCACTTTTACTGCGACATAATCGCCATACAAGTAAATATTTGTTGCGAGTAATGGAGTACAAGTGGTTACGCGGGACTCATCATGCTATCATAAAATGGTATTGGCTGATCACCTGCTCCAGACAATGTATTTGTTCCTCCGATAACCATCAACTCTTGATTAGCTTTGGTACCAGTTTAGCAGAGATTTCGCATATCTGTGTATCTTCGAGATAATTGTTCGTATCAAGCTTTAACTGTTTGGTCAATACTTATTGCTGATTCGTGGGCGTGAACTGATGTTTTAGCGTCCACTTCTGTGTTTTTAAAACTCGTTTCCGTTTGGGAATACATTTGTATATTGAACGAAATTAAAATTACATGGAACGCTACTGATACAAATGCATGGAATGAAGACTTCTCACATCTGCATGTATTAGTAACAGAGCGTCACGGTTTCGAGTGCAAGAGGTCTCTGGTTTTATCCAAAGTCGTTAAAAGTAGTTACTGGTTTATCTCCCTTGCCTGAAGATATCGGCATAGTTAGTTCTACGAAGATTTCGGCGAAGATTATAATTTGTCAGAATTACAATAATGTAAAATAATTTAGTTCTGCCTTTAATGTTATTACAGTATTAAATAAATCGTAAACTTGGATTAAATGTTACAACGTTTGTAAGTTGTTACATTTTGTATTATTTTTAAAAACGATTTCTGTTCGTTTCAATATTTATTCGCATGCTTACCGTACTGTTTTATTTTTGTTATCTTGGCTTTTTAAACTTCAACATTTAAAAGCCTCGTATATGATACTATTGCACGACTTTATACTTTTAGACGATTTTTTGGTGCAAGCAAGTTACTTCTTTTATTCCACTGTAAGTGGAAGCAAAAACCGGATAATTAACTTACCGTAATGACAACATTTCTCACGATGTCATGTACGATATTCAAAATAGTACATGCCGCCAAACTAGGAATCTGTTTAAACATTATATAGTACGGAGAATTTGACACGACTCTCGACCTTCTATTAGCATAATTTAACAGCTGAAAACTGTCTATATTTTTAATCCCGGATGTATGTTTTCATAAGCGGGAAGTATCACGAAGATGCTCGAGGTGTAATACCAACACAAACACAAATCTAAAGGACCGATATTGCACGATTTGCTCGCGAAAATTTATATATTACACGCAAGAACCTTGTAATATAGTCATGCATAAAGGTCAGGATCTAGACAATTTCTCCGTGCTATAAGTATCATGTACGTGTAAGATACAACCGCCGTTAGTTACAGGGTCCGAGTTATCAGTTTTCCGGATGCATTTCTAAATAGCAACCGCACTTGATGTAGGCATCCGAACACTTTCACTTAACGATTCGTGAAACACTTAGTGTGTCATATTTAGTACCGATGTCATTTTATTTAACCTTACTACACCGATAAGGTTATTCCACTTTTACTGAAGATGAAATAAAATACCTGACACTAATTTGTTTACGATGGAAATAGAAAAATGTACATGAAACGAAATTTCTGCACGTGCGCCCTAGCTTGGTCGTTAGGTAGGCCTACATCTACTGAACGTTTGATAAAGACATTGGTATTTTTTTATTATTAATAATACGTAATAATAGTAAAACGAAGGTTATAACGATGTTAAACGGTATAGCTCAGAACATTTAACATGGAATCTTTAAATATCCGTGCTTATCCGTTGTCCAATCAGAATTTGTTATTTCACCACATCATAACCTTCTTACGGACGGTACAATAACGAAAACACCCGAGGATTAGTTAGCGTCAGGTCAAATTTTCTGTACTATAGAGCGTCCGCTTCGAAAAACAACTCAGGGACTCATATTTTTAAAATATCACTTCGAGTCTGTGACATAATATACAAGTCTGCTGTTAGTACCGCATGTGTCTTACTAGTATATCATGTCTTATGTATTCTTTATACGAAGCATTAGTACAATAGATGATTTATACATTAACTAGTTAAGCCCCCAGTGACATTTGTCGCTGTCCGTACCAAGGCGGAAGCCCTTTGGTCAACCTTTCTCTATGTATGTATTGTCCACTTTATAGTAAAAATACAAAAATACAAAAATATTTCGCCATTGTGCCTTTAGTTGAACTTTGATAATTTTGTATGTGCTATTCTGCAATTTCGTTGTCCAACACAAGGCTGCTTCGTATGTTTCAAAATTGTATGTATACACTATATAGATGTTGTAGATTGTCATTGTGGTGTGTGGTGTCCGGTTGTTGTTTTCTCGTCACATGGCTCTCGTTCCGTTTTAGTTTGACTGACTGAGGCGGCAGACTTTCGGGACGGGTGCCGTGTTTTCAGTGCTTTGTGTGTTCTTAATGTTTTCTGTGCTCGGCTGGTTAAGTTGAGTGCTGCCTTTCCTGTCTGACTAAATCTTTTAGTTGAACTTTCCACACTAGTTCATTACACTGTTAGTACTCTGTCAATGATCTACATTTACATTTTTAAGTACTACGTAGACTCAAAGTACTGTCCTAATTCGGTTTATCAGTTTTCTATATCGAGGCTAATCATACAATATTTACATATATTCTGGACCAAAATACTTCATACAATCAATACTGATAAGAACCGATCTGTCCCGATATTGTTCGTCACGCATCCGTTTGGCATCGTCAGTTTGATTCACAGTCGTTGTTTTCAATACTGTTATTCGGTATAGCTATACCTTCGATTCTTCGAGTTTCCCTGAATTACATCTGTACCAGTTTGGCAATTATAAAACGAAACGAAACAGAACAGAACAGATGTGATAGACACTCACCCTATATACATATACATAAGTCATTCTAACACGATCCGCGGATTAATCCTATAAACATAGTGCAAACAAGAGCATGTTTTATTACCCCCATAAAACATACCTCTCAAATTGGCTGTTACTATTTACGCCCCGTATCACGTGACATATTTATGAATGAATGAACGTAAACTTTATAGTAAACCTTCTAAGAGTCGCGATGGCAAGGCAAGTTGCACGAGAATCCAGTGTTACAGCTATGATGCATCTATTTTTAGAAAATCCAATATACCCTCGAAACTAAGTTTCATTAAAACTTCTGATAATCAATTCATTTATATTTTTCTTTTCATGAAATGGATACCCTATACTCTTGTTATTAAAATTGTTTCAATGTTTAAAATGTGTTATTTCCTTCAGAAAATTACGTAGATCGTTTTTTCATTAACGAGGGAGGTAATTGTACCAGCTAATAAGCCACTCAATTTCAGCGGGGAATTATGTTCAATGTCAAATGGGTGAAAATGGGATGCGCGCAGTTAAATAGTGCGGGATGTTATCGTATTTAGAATCGAAATAAAAACTCTGTTCTTGTATTTTGTCGGTGAATAAAACACGGGCACTCGTTCGGATGCGGAAAATTAAATCACTCGTGCTACGCACTCGTGATTTAATTTTTCCGCATCCGAACTCCTGCCCATGTTTTATTCACCGACAATATACGCGAACAGATTTTTATTTCTTAAATATAGCGACTTAACCTAGTGCTCGGCTGTTTAAGATGAATGCTGATTTCCCCGTCCGATTTTTATTATCTTTATCATTATGTATTTAAAAATCGCATATGGAAAGAAGATGGAACACTGGTATTTGCCTTCGTTTTCACAACCTCCTTTGCTTTGGTGATCTGATCATCGCATAATCCTAGGTAACATCCGGTGCGATTGAGGTTCATTCAACTCTATACGTTATATACAATGTAAACGTTTAACCTGCAAGACCCCTTTATTCGAGTGTAAGCTTCATTTTAAACGAGTGTTAGCTTCACTACATATACGAGTGTTAGCTTCACTATATACGAGTGTTAGCTTCACTATATACGAGTGTTAGCTTCACTATATACGAGTGTTAGCTTCACTATATACGAGTGTTAGCTTCACTATATACGAGTGTTAGCTTCACTATATACGAGTGTTAGCTTCACTATATACGAGTGTTAGCTTCACTATATGCGTGTGTTAGCTTCACCTAAAACGAGTGTGTTAGCTTCACCTAAAACGAGTGTGTGCTGAACGTTTTACGTGTGTTAACTTTACTTTATACGTGTGTTACCTTCACTATATACGTGTGTTAGCTTCACTATATACGAGTGTAAGCTTCACTTTATACGTGTGTTAGCTTCACTATATTCGAGTGTTAGCTTCACTATATACGTGTGTTAGCTTCACTTTATACGTGTGTTAGCTTCACTATATACGTGTGTTAGCTTCACTTTATACGAGTGTTAGCTTCACTTTATACGTGTGTTAGCTTCACTATATACGAGTGTAAGCTTCACTTTATACGTGTGTTAGCTTCACTATATTCGAGTGTTAGCTTCACTATATACGTGTGTTAGCTTCACTATATACGAGTGTTAGCTTCACTATATACGAGTGTAAGCTTCACTTTATACGTGTGTTAGCTTCACTATATACGAGTGTTAGCTTCACTTTATTCGAGTGTAAGCTTTACTTTATACGAGTGTAAGCTTCACTATATACATGTGTTAGCTTCACTATATACGTGTGTTAGCTTCACTATATACGAGTGTTAGCTTCACTATATACGAGTGTTAGCTTCACTATATACGAGTGTTAGCTTCACTATATACGTGTAATAGCTTCACTTTATTCGAGTGTTAGCTTCACTATATACGTGTAATAGCTTCACTTTATACGTGTGTTAGCTTCATTATATACAATGTACGTGTGTTAGCTTCACTTTATTCGAGTGTAAGCTTCACTATATACGAGTGTAAGCTTCACTTTATACGTGTGTTAGCTTCACTATATACGTGTGTTAGCTTCACTATATACAATGTACGTGTGTTAGCTTCACTTTATTCGAGTGTAAGCTTCACTATATACGAGTGTAAGCTTCACTTTATACGTGTGTTAGCTTCACTATATACGAGTGTCAGCTTCACTATATACGTGTGTAAGCTTCACTATATACGAGTGTAAGCTTCACTATATACGAGTGTAAGCTTCACTATATACGAGTGTTAGCTTCACTATATACGAGTGTAAGCTTCACTATATACGAGTGTAAGCTTCACTATATACGAGTGTTAGCTTCACTATATACGAGTGTAAGCTTCACTATATACGAGTGTAAGCTTCACTTTATTCGAGTGTTAGCTTCACTATATACGAGTGTTAGCTTCACTATATACGTGTAATAGCTTCACTTTATTCGAGTGTTAGCTTCGCTATATACGTGTAATAGCTTCACTTTATACGTGTGTTAGCTTCACTATATACAATGTACGTGTGTTAGCTTCACTTTATTCGAGTGTAAGCTTCACTATATACGAGTGTAAGCTTCACTATATACGAGTGTAAGCTTCACTTTATTCGAGTGTAAGCTTCACTTTATTCGAGTGTAAGCTTCACTTTATACGTGTGTTAGCTTCACTATATACGAGTGTTAGCTTCACTTTATTCGAGTGTAAGCTTCACTTTATACGTGTGTTAGCTTCACTATATACGAGTGTTAGCTTCACTATATACGAGTGTAAGCTTCACTTTATTCGAGTGTAAGCTTCACTTTATACGAGTGTAAGCTTCACTTTATACGAGCGTGAGCTTCACTTTATTCGAGTGTTAGCTTCACTTTATACGTGCGTAATTTTCACTATATACATGTGCTAGCTTCACTATATACGCGCGTCAGCTTTACTTTATACGAGCGTTAGCGTCTCTTTTCACGTGTGAGCTTCCCTTTATACGTGTGCAAGCATATCACGTTAATGCATATACATGCATGATTTTTTGTATTTAATTTGGTTTTATTGTCAACTGTTTGCCATTGTTTGCTATGTATTATGGACCGGAGGCCTTGGTTTTATTGTCAACTGTTTGCCATTGTTTTCTATGTATTATGGACCGGAGGCCTTGGTTTTATTGTCAACTGTTTGCCATCGATTGCTATGTATTATGGACCGGAGGCCTTGGTTTTATTGTCAACTGTTTGCCATTGTTTGCTATGTATTATGGACCGGAGGCCTTGGTTTTATTGTCAACTGTTTGCCATCGATTGCTATGTATTATGGACCGGAGGCCTTGGTTTTATTGTCAACTGTTTGCCATTGTTTGCTATGTATTATGGACCGGAGGCCTTGGTTTTATTGTCAACTGTTTGCCATTGTTTGCTATGTATTATGGACCGGAGGCCTTGGTTTTATTGTCAACTGTTTGCCATCGATTGCTATGTATTATGGACTGGAGGCCTTGGTTTTATTGTCAACTGTTTGTCATTGTTTGCTATGTGCATGTGTTATGGACCGGAGGCCTAAATTACATTATTGTTTTAGTACATGCATGTGTGTTAGCTTCACGTTTTCTTGGTATCAACCGCAAAAGAGAAATTCAACCTACTACTTGATAACCATCAATAGACACTAACTTTCCTTAACGCCGTACTTGACTCTCAGGTGATGTGGAAACCACGCAAAGAAAACATATACGAGAGGTCCTTCAAAAAGCTTGCCACCATGTTAGATGTTCACTCATTTTTGTTTGAAATGAATACGTAGCTATTATATCGTTACTCGTAGCACGTTGGTTTAAGCTCGTAGGTTGTTGATCGAAGCTCTTGGGTCATTGGTCGCAATCCTTTGCTGGTAGATGTTAACTCGTTTGTCGCAGCTCGTACGTCGTTGATCGCAGCCCATTGGTCGTTGGTTGTGGTCGCAGCTCTTAGCCCGTAGATAATTACTCGTTGGTTGCAGCTCGTAGGTCTTTTGTCAAAGCACGTAGGTCGTTGGTCGCAGTTTTTTAATTAGTAATGATCTTTTAAAATGGTATAATGTATCCATACTGAATAATTCTTCAGAGGGTATTTTGTGTTTGAAATTGTCTCATATGTATGAAAATGTTACGTTGTTACCATGTGTCTGCTATCTTCCACCCGAAAATTCTTCACGATCCTTTGATGTGAACGCCTTTTACGATAATTTACTTTCGGATATTTACCAGTACAAGAATGAAGGAAATATTTTTATATGTGGGGATTTAAATAGTAGATGTGGTGAGCTTAATGATTTTATTGCCGGTATAGATGATGTACCACCGCGTAGAATCATTGATTTTAGCACAAACTATTATGGTGAATTGTTCACTGATTTTTTGATTAATACTAATATGTGCATGTTAAATGGTAGAAATGGTGACTGTAATAATTTTACATCTGTTTCTGTGAAAGGTTCGTCTGTTGTGGATTATTGTATTGTACCTCATGAAAATTTGTCTTGTTTTAAGGATTTTGCAGTCACACTAACTTCTGATCTGATAAATAGCTGTGGTGATATAGAGGTGTTAGCACCAAGTAGTATACCTGACCACTCTTTATTGTCGTGGAATATTATTACTGGTGTTTGTAATACTAATGAAACATGTTCATCTTTTAGAAACTTTGATAAGTTTGATTTAAGTAGCATAAATAATGATTTTATGTCTGATGATTCAGTATTGATTGAAATCAATCAGTTGATTCATAGGTTAGAACAAGGTTCAACTAATCAAGTTTCCATAGATACTGTCTATAACGAATGGTGTAGTATCGTTAAGGACAGTATGTATGCAAACATTCCGTATAAGAAGATTGGGAAATATAGTAATTTTCGGAAGCGCAGACCAGGCAAACCTTGGTGGAATGATAAATTAACTGAACTTTGGTCTAAGCAATGTACGGCTGAACGCAATTGGTTGAAATGTTGCAATAGAAATGAGAAAATTGTTTTGAAATCTGAATATGTACAAATGCGTAAATTGTTTGATAGGGAAGTTCAACGTTCAAAGCAACATCATTGGTATAATATGCAGTGTGAGTTATTAAAGGAGTGTGATGTGAATCCGAATAAATTTTGGCAATCCATCGGTAAGATAGGTGTGAGACAGTCTAAAAGTAAATGCATACCAGAAGAAGTTGTTCTTCAGGATGGTTCTGTTTCTACAGGTATTAATGATGTACTTTCAAAATGGAAAAATGATTTTAGCTCTTTATTTGTTGACAATAATGTACATGCGGAATTGAATGTTGGTAATAATGAAAACAATTCTAATATGGCTTTTAATGATAATATATCCCTTGTAGAAGTTGCAAATGCTGTTTCCAAAGCTAAACTTGGTAAAGCTTGTGGGATTGATGAATTACCTGCGGAAGTGTTATGTAATGATACTGCTATATATTTTCTTCATGTATTATTTAACTTATGTTTTAAAAATAGCATTGTACCATCACTTTGGGGTCGATGTATAATTAATCCGATTCCAAAATATTCCACACTAGATCCAAGGGATCCTCTTGCATACAGAGGAATTGCCCTTGCGTCGTCCGTTTATAAAATTTATTGTAGAATTCTAAATGACAGATTGAGTAAATGGTCAGAAAACAATGATATTGTGGTTGATGAACAAAACGGGTTCCGTAAAAATAGAGGAACTATTGATCAAATATCCTCTTTAACTAGTATTGTTGAGACTCGTAATAAATTAAAATTATCCACATTTACAGCTTTTATTGATTTTAAAAAAGCTTATGATTACATTAATCGTTCGTTATTGTGGAATAGATTGGTAGATCTAGGAATCAATGGTAGAATGTTACAAGCTATAGGCCTTTCTCAAATTATATGCAGGTTTAACATTCCATTCTCAGAACGAGGTTGAGAGTGTATGGAAGTAAACATTGACCACTGATAGCAATGACCACTACAGGTGAAGTAGTATTTCCAAGCGAAATTGTGCGAGAAAATAAAGTTTCAGGTTATCATTGTTGTGTATACAACTGTAATTCAAATGGAAGATATGATGCAGGAATAAGTTTCCATAAATTCCCAATTAATGAGGACATAAGAAAGCAATGGGTGGTGAAAATAAGAAGAGATGTGGGCAAACATTTCCAGGTATTTACAATATTATACTTTGTTATAAATATAATGCTGTTTCTAATATTTCTGTTCTTTAAAACAATTATTGTGTAATTTTAACCATCCAAAATATCAAATGTGGTACAAGTAATATTTTTCCTAGTACTAGTATCTCTAATTTTGAATACCCGTAACTCAAACTGAACACAATTCGTTACACTAATAATACGACCCAGGTCAGTACCATATATACTCAAAAATAATGCTTTTTAGATCTCAAAGACAACAGTAGTGTGTTCTAAACACTTCAAAAAGGAAGATTATACAGGATATAATCCCATCAAAAGGAGGCTGAAGACAGGGACAGTTCCTAGTGTGTTTGACTGGTCTGAAGAAAAAACACCAAGGAGACAATTAAACAGAACTGCAACATCTAAATCCAAAAGAAAACGGTACACTCATTTTCTTTTACCTAGTAAAAATGTAGCCAGTAACTGTTGATTTTATACATCAATATTTAATTTGATTTATCCTCAGATATAAAATGCTTAATAAGTTGCGTCACAGATTTCATTTCATGAGCGATATTGCGCAAACAATATAATTTATATAGTATGCACAATACTTTTAGTGAAAATGGTGCTACCTAATTTGAATCCTTCACATTCTTCATAACAATTGATATGTTGAATCCTGATAATTATTTGTTTAGTTTAATTATCAGTATGACTGGTTTTTAAATTTCAGATTGAAAAAAGATGATGATACTCCCTATACATCAGATATCGAACCCAGTACTAACGGCGAGGAAATATTGACAGCAGTCCCTCTATACGTTGTAAAACAGCAGGAGATCGATTTGCTTAAAGACCAGTTACAACAGAAAACCGAGGAATGTTCCGGTTTAGCCAAACAATTAATAATGGAACGCTTTTTAGTGAGCCGTTTCGGCAAAGATGACAAACTTATTCTATTTTACACTGGATTCACTTCATATGTCATGTTCCAGGTATTTTTTCAATGTATAGAATTGTCCGCCACAAACATGTGTAGCAAGTACTATGAAGCTGCATATACATTGAACTTAACTGGACGCAAACGCAGCATGCTATTGATAGACGAGCTGTTCATGTTTTTGTGCCGCTTGCGAGTTGGACTTTTAGAACAGGACTTAAGTGTACGGTTTAATTGCTCAGTTCCTACAATAAGCCGCAAAATAGTGACATGGGCAAACTTTTTATATCTAACCCTTGGGAGAATTTCAATTTGGGCTTCCAGGGAGGTAATTAATAACACAATGCCAAAGTGTTTTAAGGACATTTATCCAAAAACAAGAGTTATAATTGATTGCACTGAAATCAAAACACAACAACCATCATCCTTAGTTTTGAATTCACAAATGTATTCTCATTATAAAAGCTCATGTACATTTAAATGTCTGCTGGGTATTGCACCAAATGGTATTGTGACCTTTATTTCTTCACTGTTCACTGGTTGCATGTCGGATGTAGAAATAACTCGTCTCTCTGGCATTTTGGACCTTCTCGAGCCTGGAGATGACGTCATGGCCGACAAAGGATTTACGCTTAAAAAAATACTAAATGAGAAAAATGTCACACTTAATATTCCACCTTTTTTGAAATCCAAAGGAAAGTTTACAAGATCAGAAATCAAAGAAACTGAGCAAATTGCAAAATTACGTATCCATATTAAACGAGTGAACAGACGAATTAAAGAATATCATTTGTTTGATGTACCAGTGCCACTGACTTTGGTTGGTTCAGCTAACCAGCTATGGGCAATAGCATGTATTCTTTCAAATTTTAAAGGACCAATTGTGCAATCATGGCCCGATGAAGTATAGATATTAAATGAAGCAGTTAAAAAAGAACAAGTCAACTTTGTCTTTGACATTTTCCCACACATCTCCATTAAAGTAGATAGTTTCTACATGAAAATCATTTTCGCACCAAACAAAAAAATCACACCATTCTAGCCCTGTGCATGCCATTTGCGTCAACACTTGATAATAGTAGTCATGGTTTCGTTTAAGTTCAAGTGATCCTGCCGTATTTTTCTTCAAGCATGATGCTTCCAAAACACTTGTGACTTGTGGACATTTAATCTCCAGAAGACCAAAGGGTGGAATTTTATTTGGGTCATAGACTTTTCTATCAGGGCTTGCTGCTAACCATGGAGCTCTAAGACTAACAACCAAACCACATGGATATATATTTATGCTGTCATTTTTTACATTGGCATATTTGTGTGCTGCTATAGGCTCGGATGCTATTCCTCTCTTCATGGCTGCTGTTTGGACTCGTCGTGTTGATTTCAATTGTTTTACAAGGTTGTCGGCATCCTTTCGCCTTTTATAAATGCGACCAATCTGGGATGCAGTTACGCGATGCTGTCGAAGCTTGTACCACAAAGGGTTTTGACTTTGTAATCGTGTTTTTTCTTCAAACTTATTAATTTCTGTGACACTTAAACACAGCCCTTTTAACTTTACCTCATCAACTAGGCTGGGAACAACATTATAATTGTTAGTCATAACATTCTGAACTGGAAATTGTGGAAAACCCACACCATCTACAATGTTCATAATACAGTCATCGTGTAATTTTTGCTGATAACTAAGTACCGATCCAGAAGGGACTGGGCCATATTTGGTATGTATTCTTGTAGTGACTGGCTGCTTTAAAACTGGCAAAACAAGTAACTTTGGGTCCGCTTTGGCTAATGCTTCATATTGATCAGCCCAATTTGTTGGTTCACCTCTGATAGCATTGTGGAGGGTGGATTTCAGAGTCTTTGGTTCAGTGTCAGTTGATTCAAGTTCTTTAACTTTGGAGTAGCCCCTTACATCAAGATCTTGTACTGCTTTGCCTGATATTCTAGGACCGCGTGGAACATGGAAAGTTTGCGGTAATGATGTCTTAGCGATATCTTCAGGTAATGCCTTTATACCAAGAGTTTTGAAATTAGCCAGCTGATATAACAACCCAGTGACATGTCCACAACAAGCATTTAGAGCTATTGCACATCCACACTGAACATTCTTTACACAGGGTCCATTTTCATCCTCATACAGTTCAACCTGGAAAATAGAACACACAAACATTATCCAACCGTTCGTAGAAAAAATGGTATCTACTAAATTGTACTTATATTTATCACCTCATTGATCCCTCCATAATTAAGTATTCAGGATTGATTTGTATTTTATATTTGTTGAAAGGGAAATAAATGGGACCCTATGGTCTTCAAAATGATAAGGCTCAATAGTTATTTTATATATGAATTTAAAGTATATATGTTACAATGCACCTGTAAATGATACGGATCTTCTGTCTTTCGTTGCGATTTGTGGCATCTTCCAATCACCTTACATCCAGACTGTGTTGGTTGAACTGAAAAACAATTAAATAGAATAAATACGGTAGTATGTGTGGGAAACAAAGTCGAATAACAGTTATTCATTGAAATGCTAAAAGGCTCTAATCATAGAATGATTGCATCTCATTTGATAGTTGTTGCTTAATTGTGTTATCTTATATTGTGATAAAATCAACCGTATGTCTCTTTTGCATTCACTCTACTATATGGTAAACTTGTGATTAGGATCTGTAGTGGATGGCCACTAATTAGTATTGGTGTTTATCTAGATATAAGAGGTATGTATGTACCTACACCTGTATCAATAGATTGATAATAAAATGAAATCAAAAGTACAATTGTAAAACGGTCTTACCTTTAAGACTATGGATATATCCTTCACTGTAAAATTTGTAGCCTGAGTGAATTGATTTATTCCCAGAAGAAATTTTATTTGCTTTTATGTAACTTTCAACAAACGAAAATGTTATATCTGGAATAAAACTTGTATCTCGATCACTATATGAAGTAGCCATTATACACTGTATACTGGCTTATCAGCAGCGCAGTGTTTACATCTGTACACTCTCAACCTCGTTCTGGGAATCTCATGTTTTATGCATGAAGTTATATTAAGAAAGGCCTATTAAGTCTCTATACACGTCCGTTTCGTCTTGTGTACGAGTTAATTCCTACAACACTGACTGGTTTGATGTTAAATCCGGTTTAAGACAGGGTTGTATCCTGTCTCCTCTTTTGTTTAACCTTTTTATAAATGATTTGGCTATATATCTTAAGTCATTTAACATTGGAGTAAGTATAGGTAATGAAACGGTGTGTATTCTCCTGTATGCTGATGATATTGTGATACTGGCAGAGAATGAACATGACTTGCAATTATTGTTAAGTGCATTGAATGATTGGTGTACACGAAATCAGATGTCTATAAATGTTAATAAGAGCAATGTAGTTCATTTTCGTACTCTGTCTACTCCAAGATCTATTGTTGTTTTCAAAGTTGGTGATAATGTACTAAACTATACTATGCAATATACATATTTAGGTCTTGTACTCCATGAACATTTAGATTATAGCATTACGGCAAAGATGGTTGCTCAGAGTGCTGGTCGCGCGCTGGGTCTTCTCATAGCCAAATGTAAGCTTATAGGAGGTGTTCCTTATAATGTTTTCACCAAATTATACGATACGGTTGTCTGGCCAGTTATCTCATACGGAGCGGCAATTTGGGGAAACAAAACTTTCTCATGCATAAATACTATACACAACAGGGCTATGAGGTTTTTTCTTGGTGTCGGAAAGTATACACCTAATGCAGCCGTGTCGGGTGATATGGGTTGGACTCCATCTTTTATCCGCCAGTGGAAAACCATTTCAACATTTTGGTCTCGTTTATCAACTACGAACTCATCGAGATTAAATAAGCGTATCGCACTCTGGGCAAACCAACAACCAATTAAGTGTAAAAACTGGTATTATATTGTTAAAAAGCAATTCTGTGATATTCACCTGAACCAGTTCTGTGATATTTCTGTGCCAATACCAAAGTCTTCATTTGTAATACAGGTTTCAGACAATCTTTTTTACAAATATGTTAATGACTGGTATTCTAGTATTAACAGTATTACCGGTGTATCCGGCAGAGGCCGAAATAAACTTAGAACGTATTGTACTTTCAAACATAGGTACGAAGTTGAGAATTATTGTAATATACTATTGCCTTTAAGACATAGATCAGCCTTTTGTAAATTTAGATGTGGAGTTGCTCCAATACGCATTGAGACAGGGCGGTATGAAGGATTGCCATTAACGGAACGCATTTGTCAAAATTGTCAAGTTTTAGAAGATGAAGCTCATGTTCTTTTAAGTTGTGATTTATACACAGATTTAAGAAATACCTTGTATGAACAGGTCGCAACTATTTGTCCTGATTTTTATTCTCTGAATGATTTAATGAAACTAAGGGTTCTTTTTACTGAGAAAAACGCTTTAAGAATTTGCGCCAAAACCTGTTTTATGATTTTACAAAGACGACATTTTTATCTGTGTAAATAATGTATTCATACTATCTTATTAATTATTGCCAGTTTTATTGACATCTAAGGGAATGTTGTTAATCAGTTCATCTACGGTCTGACCGGGGTGATAAATGATCTATTAATACTATTTTTTAATTAGCGCATTAGTGCCTCATTTACAAATCTCAGTTTCTTAAATTAAAAATTTAACTATATTTTAATTCAACGTATTAACAACATTCTCTTAGTTTTAATTTTGTATATAAATTAATGTTTTTTTGTTTATAAATAGTGATATAGCACTGTTTATAGGACAGTTCATAGTACAAGCTAGTCATATAGTGATTTTATGTTAATCAGATTATTTTAAGATTTGATAATTGTCTCTTATAATTCATAACTGAATGGTTATGTACATTTTATCTGTTCTGCTTATGTCGTATGTTATATGTATGTACATAAATGAGACGAAATAAAGAATATATATCAGTTCATAACTCGTAGATGTTAACTCGTTGATCGCAGCTCTTATGTCGTTGGTCGCAGCTCGTAGCGCGTATATGTTTACTCGTTGATGGCAGCCCAGCTCGAATGTCATTAGTCGCAGCTCGCAAGTTGTTAGTCGCAGCTCGTAGGACATTAGTCGCAGCTCGTAAGTCGATGGTCGCAGCTCTTAGGTCGTGGATGTTTACTCGTTAGTCGCAGCCCGTGGGTCGTTGGTCGCAGCACATAGGTCATTGGTCGTAGCTCTTAGGCCGTTGGTCGCAGCTAATAGCTCGTAGATGTTTACACGTTGGTCGCAACTCAAATGTCGTTGGTCGTAGCACGTAGGTCGGTGGTCGCAGACCTTAGCTCCTTGTTGGCAGCTCTATGCTCGTAGATGTTTACTCGTTGGTTGTAGCACGTAGATCGTTTGTTGTAGCTCGTAGATCGTTGGTCGAAACTCGTAGGTCGTTAGTCGCAGCTCTTAGCTCGTTTGTCGCAGTTCTTAGCTAGTAGATGTTTACTCGTTGGTCGCAGCTCATAGGTCGTTGATCGCAGCACTAAGGCCGTTGGCCGCAGCTCGTAGGTCGTTGGCCGCAGCTTTTATGTCGTTGGCCGCAGCTTTTAGGTCGTTGCTAGGTAGCTCTTAGGTCGTTGATCGCAGCTCTTATCTCGTAGATGTTGACTCGTTGGTCTCAGCTCGTAGGTCGTTGGTCGCAGCACGTAGGTTGTTGGTCGCACCCCTTAGGTCGTTGGTCGCAGCCCTTAGGTCGTAGTTATGTACTCGTAGGTCGCAGCTCGTAGTTCGTCAGTTGCAGCTCGTAGGTCGTTGGCGGTATCTCATAGATGTTTACTCGTCAGTTGTAGCACGTAGATCGTTTGTTGTAGCTCGTAGATCGTTGGTCGAAACTCGTAGGTCGTTAGTCGCAGCTCTTAGCTCGTTTGTCGCAGTTCTTAGCTAGTAGATGTTTACTCGTTGGACGCAGTTCATAGGTCGTTGATCGCAGCACGAAGGCCGTTGGCCGCAGCTATTAGGTCGTTGCTCTAAGGTCGTTGGTCGCAGCTCTTATCTCGTAGATGTTGACTCGTTGGTCTCAGCTCGTTACTAGTACTCGTTTGTCGCAGCACGTAGGTTGTTTGTCGCAGCTCGTAGGTCGTCAGTCGCAGCTGGTAGGTCGTTCGTCGCAGCACGTAGTTCGTTGTTCGCAGCTCTAAGCTCGTTTATCGCAGCTCTTATATGGTTGGTCGCATCTCATATGTCGTTGATCGCAGCACGAAGGCCGTTTGTCGTAGGTCGTTGGTCGCAGCTCGTAGGTCGTTGATCGCAGCCCTTAGGTCGTAGAAATGTACTCGGAGGTCGCAGCTCGTAGGTCGTTTGTCGCAGCTCATAGGTCGTTGGTCGCAGCACGAATGCCGTTTGTCGCAGCTCGTAGGTCGTTGGTCGCAGCTCGTAGGTCGTTGCTCGTAGCTCTTAGGTCGTTGGTCGCAGCTCTAAGCTCGTGGATGTTGACTCGTTGGTCTCACCTCGGTACTAGTACTCGTTGGTCGCAGCACGTAGGTCGTCAGTTGCAGCTCGTAGGTCGTTGGTGGCATCTCGTAGGTCGTTGGGGTCGCAGCTCTAAGCTCGTAGATGTTTACTCGTTGGTCGCAGCTCATAGGTCGCAGCTCGTAGGTTGTAGATGTTTACTCGTCAGTCGCAGCACGTAGGTTGCAAGTCGCAGCTGTTAGTTCGATGGTCGCAGCTCTTGGCTCGTAGATATTTACTCGTTAGTCGCAGCCCGTAGGACGTTCGTCGCATCTCGTAGTTCGCAGCTCTTATCTCGTTGTTCGCAGCTTTAAATGTTGTTGGACAAAAGTAAACTCGTAGGTCATTGGTCGCAGCTCGTAGATGTTTAATCGTAGATCGCTAGTCACAGCTCGCAACACCTACCTACCTACCTACCTACCTACCTACCTACCTACCTACCTACCTACCTACCTACCTACCTACCTACCTACCTACCTACCTACCTACCTACCTACCTACCTACCTACCTACCTACCTACCTACCTACCTACCTACCTACCTACCTACCTACCTACCTACCTACCTACCTACCTACCTACCTACCTACCTACCTACCTACCTACCTACCTACCTACCTACCTACCTACCTACCTACCTACCTACCTACCTACCTACCTACCTACCTACCTACCTACCTACCTACCTACCTACCTACCTACCTACCTACCTACCTACCTACCTACCTACCTACCTACCTACCTACCTACCTACCTACCTACCTACCTACGCGCCATTATTGTTCAAAAGTGACAGTATTTTAACAGTGACAAGCCAACATGTGTGGGTGATATCTTTCAAAGCTTTTACACTTAAAAGGGAACATAACTTTCTCTTGTAAAACATTTCATGTTGGGTCGTTTGCGTATTTGGTAAACCTTTATGTATTACTGTAAAATCATTAATATTCGTGGGAATTTAATTTCGTGGATATCGTGCATGACCTTAACCAAGAAATCAGATCCACAAATACCAAAAAACATGCCAACTTTACAGTTTAACTTTTCCCATTTTCACGAAATAGTGTCCCCACGAAATTGTATTTATTACCAACGACACGAACTTTGTCCCATAGAAATTAAATGAATTTACAGTATGTCGAAACTATATTAGGTTGGACTTTTTGTAGTCTTTTGTAACTCTTGCATTAAAAAAATACACAATTTTTATAAGATAGACTGTCACTTTTATACTTATAAGGACGCAATACTAGTGACTATAACCTAACAAGAGACAAACAGAAATAAAAACGTAAGGCGATGCTGCTGAGACAAAGGCGAGCTCCATGGCCACCCCTTCTTATCTAGGAGGGAAGAAGGGGTGTAGGGAAACAACCAAAGAGCAAGCCAAGCTAAACAGACTACGCCAAACGCTTGAAATTTGGATGACGCATTACGAAACATACACTTTATATACGACTGCTAAGTGACTTAACGTGGATTTCATTTCGTGAATGCATTGATAAATATGTATGTCAGACAATTCGAACATTGCAATATATGTGATGAATTTTAATGAAACGATTACGCCTGAATTAAATACTATATTGTCAAAATTTCGTAACAATTGGCTATAAATTGAATTAGATATATCATCAATTAGAATTGATCAGGTTATGTTTCATCTTTCCTTTGTTATATTTTCTGCCCCGGGGCATATAACGTAAACTAAAAGTAGCCACATAATAAAAATATACTTGCACAGTAATTTTCACACCATTTCACACGACGTGACGATACCTGTCCAAATCCAACCTTGCCTGGACGCAGTGATCTCCCCATACCGAGTTCGGATAAAATGTGCCCTACGTTTCCCATTGTTTCAAATTCATGAGTATTATAACATTCTACGAGTTACTGCTATCTGTTAATGCAACACAGCTCCAATAACAGAAAAACGATATTTGCAGAGACAGGGACACCAAGCAACTCCAAAGCACTTTGATAGTGTAAAAGCCTGGAAATCCCATCCCCCTACACTCTCTAACGGTGGTTTACGCTCTGAACCCATGTACAAAGATCGAGGTACATACATTGTAATATATGTACAGTCCAGCCTCTGTAGATCAACACCCTTGTGTGTTACAAATAAGGTCATTGTTTCGAGTTTGTTACTGTACAGAGGTGAAATATCAACTTATTGAAATTTTTAATTGTTATACAGAGTGTGTTGCTATACAGAGGGCCGCTGTGGAGAGGACGTAATGTAGACGCTCAGAAAATAGCTTTGATTTCTACTACCGTTCAAATCTATTTATTTTGTAAATGAAGGCCTTAAATGAACGGAATCGTATCGACCGAGGCAAACAGATTAATAAATGTAGAGCTCTTCAATATGTGCACATTTAATTCGATTTAAAAGGTCAACGGTGTTATGAATATCACTCATACATACCGTTTCGCATAAATTGAAATAATTATATAATTGAAAATATTTATATAGCGCCTTAAAAACAAGTCTTTAAGCGCTTTACACGCAAAATGTGGCTGTATTTCAACTGGCAGGCTGTCCCATAGTGTGGCTGCGCATTTGTCGAATCGCCTTTCACTGTTCGTGGAATGTTCAATAATTTGACTGAGTCTGATCTCAAAGATCTTGTTGTGTGGTTTTCACTAATCAACTCATTAATGTAAACAGGAGCAATTTCATGTCTGATTTTAAAGGAGTATATATGATGACCCTATCCTGTACTTACTCTGTACAGCACCGGAAGAAAGTGCAGTGAATCGGTGTAGGATCGGTGTAATGTGCTCCCGCTTTTTTAGTTGTTTGAAAGAGCAAATAGTTTATACACACGTTTCAACAATCGCCGCTAGTTGAAGTTGATGAAACCATGGACCGGTTGCGTGAAGTTGGCAAGGCATTGAACATTGAACATTGAACTTTTTTGAATGTAGTTATGAGAAGCAACATTGAACATTCGATTTTTTTTAATGTAGTTTTGGAAAACAACATTGAACATTGAACATTGAACTTTTTTGAATGTAGTTATGAGAAGCAACATTGAACATTGAACATTCGATTTTTTTGAATGTAGTTTTGGAAAACAACATTGAACATTGAACTTTTTTGAATGTAGTTATGAGAAGCAACATTGAACATTGAACATTCGATTTTTTTGAATGTAGTTTTGGAAAACAACATTGAACATTGAACTTTTTTGAATGTAGTTATGAGAAGCAACATTGAACATTGAACATTCGACTTTTGTGAATGTAGTTTTGGAAAACAACATTGAACATTGAACATTCGATTTTTTTGAATGTAGTTTTAGAAAACAACATTGAACATTGAACATTCGATTTTTTTGAATGTAGTTATAGAAAGCAACATTGAACATTGAACATTGGATTTTTTTGAATGTAGTTTTAGAAAACAACATTGAACATTGAACATTGGATTTTTTTGAATGTAGTTTTGGAAAACAACATTGAACATTGGATTTTTTTAATGTAGTTTTGGAAAACAACATTGAACATTGAACATTGGATTTTTTTGAATGTAGTTTTAGAAAACAACATTGAACATTCGATTTTTTTTAATGTAGTTTTAGAAAACAACATTGAACATTGGATTCTTTTGAATGTAGTTATAGAAAGCAACATTGAACATTGAACATTGGATTTTTTTGAATGTAGTTTTAGAAAACAACATTGAACATTGGATTTTTTTGAATGTAGTTTTGGAAAACAACATTGAACATTGGATTTTTTGAATGTAGTTTTGGAAAACAACATTGAACATTGAACATTCGATTTTTTTTAATGTAGTTTTAGAAAACAACATTGAACATTGAACATTCGATTTTTTTAATGTAGTTTTAGAAAACAACATTGAACATTGAACATTGGATTTTTTTGAATGTAGTTATAGAAAGCAACATTGAACATTGAACATTGGATTTTTTTGAATGTAGTTTTAGAAAACAACATTGAACATTGAACATTGGATTTTTTTTAATGTAGTTTTGGAAAACAACATTGAACATTGGATTTTTTTGAATGTAGTTTTGGAAAACAACATTGAACATTGGATTTTTTTTAATGTAGTTTTGGAAAACAACATTGAACATTGAACATTGGATTCTTTTGAATGTAGTTTTGGAAAACAACATTGAACATTGGATTTTTTTGAATGGAGTTTGGGAAAACAACATTGAACATTGAAATTTGGATTTTTTTGAATGTAGTTTTAGAAAACAACATTGAACATTGGATTTTTTTGA
Source organism: Spisula solida (assembly GCA_947247005.1). Classification (NCBI taxonomy): domain Eukaryota; kingdom Metazoa; phylum Mollusca; class Bivalvia; order Venerida; family Mactridae; genus Spisula; species Spisula solida. The sequence goes on along the minus strand of OX365945.1, from coordinate 43,907,327 downwards.
ATGTAGTTATAGAAAGCAACATTGAACATTGAACATTGGATTTTTTTGAATGTAGTTTTAGAAAACAACATTGAACATTGAACATTGGATTTTTTTGAATGTAGTTTTGGAAAACAACATTGAACATTGAACATTGCATTTTTTTTAATGTAGTTTTGGAAAACAACATTGAACATTGAACATTGGATTTTTTTGAATGTAGTTTTGGAAAACAACATTGAACATTCGATTTTTTTGAATGTAGTTTTAGAAAACAACATTGAACATTGAACATTGAACTTTTTTTAATGTAGTTATGAGAAGCAACATTGAACATTGAACATTCGATTTTTTTGAATGCAGTTTTGGAAAACAACATTGAACATTGAACTTTTTTGAATGTAGTTATGAGAAGCAACATTGAACATTGAACATTCGATTTTTTTGAATGTAGTTTTGGAAAACAACATTGAACATTGAACATTCGATGTTTTTGAATGTAGTTATAGAAAGCAACATTGAACATTGGATTTTTTTGAATGTAGTTTTAGAAAACAACATTGAACATTGGATTTTTTTGAATGTAGTTTTGGAAAACAACATTGAACATTGGATTTTTTTTAATGTAGTTTTGGAAAACAACATTGAACATTGGATTTTTTTGAATGTAGTTTTAGAAAACAACATTGAACATTGAACATTGGATTTTTTTGAATGTAGTTATAGAAAGCAACATTGAACATTGAACATTGGATTTTTTTTAATGTAGTTTTGGAAAACAACATTGAACATTGAACATTCGATTTTTTTGAATGTAGTTTTGGAAAACAACATTGAACATTGGATTTTTTTGAATGTAGTTTTAGAAAACAACATTGAACATTGGATTTTTTTGAATGTAGTTATAGAAAGCAACATTGAACATTGAACATTGGATTTTTTTGAATGTAGTTTTGGAAAACAACATTGAACATTGGATTTTTTTGAATGTAGTTTTAGAAAACAACATTGAACATTGAACATTGGATTTTTTTGAATGTAGTTTTGGAAAACAACATTGAACATTGAACATTGGATTTTTTTGAATGTAGTTTTGGAAAACAACATTGAACATTGAACATTGGATTTTTTTGAATGTAGTTTTGGAAAACAACATTGAACATTGAACGTTCGATTATTTTGAATGTAGTTTTAGAAAACAACATTGAACATTCGATTTTTTTTAATGTAGTTATATAAAGCAACATTGAACATTGAACATTGGATTTTTTTGAATGTAGTTATAGAAAGCAACATTGAACATTGAACATTGAACATTGGATTTTTTTTAATGTAGTTATAGAAAGCAACATTGAACATTGAACATTGGATTTTTTTGAATGTAGTTATAGAAAGCAACATTGAACATTGAACATTGGATTTTTTTGAATGTAGTTTTGGAAAACAACATTGAACATTGGATTTTTTTGAATGTAGTTTTGGAAAACAACATTGAACATTCGATATTTTTGAATGTAGGTTTAGAAAACAACATTGAACATTCGATTTTTTTGAATGTAGTTATAGAAAACAACATTGAACATTGAACATTCGATTTTTTTGAATGTAGTTATAGAAAGCAACATTGGATTTTTTTGAATGTAGTTATAGAAAGCAACATTGAACATTGAATTTTTTTGAATGTAGTTTTGGAAAACAACATTGAACATTGGATTTTTTTGAATGTAGTTATAGAAAGCAACATTGAACATTCGATTTTTTTGAATGTAGTTATAGAAAGCAACATTGAACATTCGATTTTTTCAATGTCGTTATGAAAAACAACATTGAACATTGGACATTGAACTTTTTTTAATGTTGTTATGAGAAGCAACATTGAACATTGAACATTCGATTTTTTCAATGTCGTTATGGAGCCGGTTGAGTGATGAAACAAAAGAATGGGCATTAGACGAGCTTTCCAACGCGCCCTCACATGCCTGGCTGTGGTCATTTTAAACAGAAGGGGCACTTCTCAACCCACGAGAAAAGTCAGTCTCGAAGCACCGCCGCTAGCTTCGGCCCTACCAGCGAGCTCCCGCGACACGGGCACACAAGCGTTCTATCGCAGCACCCCTACCTATCAAAGCTCCAACCTGCCGGTAAGAAGCCGATTTGCGGCAAGCAAACGGTCTGTCTCGAAGCTCCGCCGCTAGCTTCGGCCCTACCAGCGAGCTCCCGCGACACGGGCACACAAGCGTTCTATCGCAGCACCCCTACCTATCAAAGCTCCAACCTGCCGGTAAGAAGCCGATTTGCGGCAAGCAAACGGTCTGTCTCGAAGCTCCGCCGCTAGCTTCGGCCCTACCAGCGAGCCCCCGCGACCCGGCCAAGCAAGCGTTCTTTCGCAGCATCCTACCTATCAAAGCTCCAACCTGCCGGGAAGAAGCCGATTTGCGGCAAGCAAACGGTCTGTCTCGAAGCTCCACCGCTAGCTTCGGCCCTACAAGCGAGCTCCCGCGACCCGTGCAAGGAAGCGTTCTTTCGCAGCACCGCCGTGGGTGGGCAAATCCTCTAGGGCACTTTATATGTCGAGCGGTAAGCCGAATCTGGCTTGTTTTTTATCGTGTCAGACCCCTGCCCTACCCGGCGCATTCGGTCTTGCACACTCAATTCTATCGGCCAGAACACTTCGGCAGGGTCAAACGCTTTCGAATTTGTGGGTAAGCCGAATTTCGCAACATTTTCATATTTTGAGCCTTTCTTGGATTTTGCCTCCCCCCTATAATATCATCCGGGACTTCTACGTGGGGTGACTATTACATTCTTTTCATGGGGCGGTCCTTTTTCTTAAAATGAAGTCAGCCAGCCATGTGAGGGCGTGTTGGAAAGTTCGTCTCATGCCCGTTCGTTTGCCTCCACACTAAACCGGCGTAGGCAGTATATGAACGATTTTTCGGCGTGTCAAATTGCCGAGCTTTCTCGTTCAGTGTTTTCCGCGCAATTTCCCTTCTATCAACGATCTATGAAAGCTTCCGAGACTGCACCCCGCGCAAAACTTTTTGATCTGACCTCCGATCCGGCAAAGTGAGAGCGTGTTGGAAAGCTCGTCTCATGCCCGTTCGTTTGCATCCACACTCAACCGGCGTAGGCAGTATGTGAACGATTTTACGGCGCGTCAAATTGCCGAGCTTTCTCGTTCAGTGTTTTCCGCGCAATTTCCCTTCTATAAACGGTCTATGAAAGCTTCCGAGATTGCACCCCGCGCAAAACTTTTTCATCTTATCTCCAATCCGGAAAAGTGAGGGCGCGTTGGAAAGCTTGTCTCATGCCCGTTCGTTTGCATCCTCACTTCCCTATAATATTTTCTTGAAAAAATGACAAAGTATTGGTTCTACTGTGGGGCGGTTGAAATTGACCAGCTCTTACAAGCTTCTTAACTAGGCAGCCGAATCTCGCGACATTTTCATATTTTCAGCCTTTTGAATGTTGTTATGAAAAACAACATTGAACATTGAACTTTCAAATGTTGTTATGGAAAGCAACATTGAACATTCAAATTTTTTGAATGTTGTTATGAAAAGAAACATTGAACATTCGATTTTTTCAATTTCGTTATGAAAAACAACATTGAACATTGAACATTTTTGAATGTTGTTATGAGAAGCAACATTGAACATTCGATTTTTTCAATGCCGTTATGAAAAACAATATTGAACATTGAACAAGTTTGAAAAAAATCGAAAGGATCATAAGATTCATTACTAATTATAAGCAAGTTCGCGATATATATTGAGCATCTCGTGCATCACATTTATTTTAAAAATTGCGAATTCTTCGAGATGCTGTGGGGCGGTTGAAATTGACAGTCGGGAACTCGGTGAAACATTGTCATCAAGTCGCAGAGTCCTCTACGAATTAGGAAAACCCGATCGATGCTCCAACGAGTCTTATATATCCGTACGGACGCCGTGCGAGTTCGCCAAAATGAACTCGTACGGAGCTCGTAAGGAAAGCGTAGGGTAAATGTGACCGTATTATTAGTCTTATAATGAAGTTGGTTGTATACCGTGGTATATACCGTGGTATTTGTGGAAAACTGTGATATACCCCGATATATTTTTCTTGGTGGTACCCAGCCCTATAGATTAGCATGAATTATACAGCCTATATGCAACACTGTATGTGCCAGATTGAGAATTGTTTCTTTGAAATTTGGCGAATTTTTTTTCGGATTAGAAGGTACCGTGCCTGTCACGAGTACCTAACATGAATGCTACGGTCACAAAGCTCGTACGATATCCGTACGAATTTACCAACTCGTACGAGTCCACACTTTATAAAATCCTGATGGTATTTGTACATTCGTAGCGTCACAGCTCGTACGGACCACGTACGATTGATAGAGATGCAATCGTACGATATTCGTACGGGCATCGTAATATCCATACGGACATCGCACGGTGCTCGCAAGGAGCCCGGTCGTACATTGCACGGTGCTCGTAGATCAACCAGAGCTCGCAGATAACTCGTACGCTGTCTGTACGGTGACCGTGCGACAATAATTGATATGTTCAGCTACTTTTAATTATCTATTTAAGAACCTGGTCACAATGATCGTACGAGCTCCGTGCGAGTCGAATTTTAGCAAGTGCGTACGCAGTCCGTACGGACTTCGTTAACTCGTAAGAGCATCCCGATGATTATTTTTAACTCGTAGAGGACTCGGGAGCACGATGAAAATGTTTCACCGAGCTCCGAGTTGTCTACGAGCTCCTAGAGATTTTTGAAGTAGAGAGCTCGCAAGGAAGCTGTCCTCAACAATGTTTTGTGTTGTTTTATTATGTAAGATGATTATATAATGATTGGTATTGCATGTTATGTTTATAAATGCAAGGACAATGCATAGATGTCCTTTGACAGACTCAGCCAATTTCGCCATGACGTTTTGAATAGAAGTTCTGTGCACGAGAATCACGGAAATAACAATTATCATACACTGATCGTGTGCGGATCCAGATGGGGTGGGCCTGGACCCTGGAATTGTGGTCATCTTATCTAGTGGGTACCAACTTGGATAAAATATAGCTGGTCAGACCCCCACACTAGCAAAATAACCCGAACCCATTCTCATATATGTATTGCCGGAGCCTGGCAGAGATGGGCTTATGGTAACCATTCATGAACTAGCTGGCGTCTCACCAAACGACTCCTTCAGTTATAACCTAACTTCCCCCGGGATTCGAACTTTGCTCGCTTTGGAAATAAGGTTAATAATTCATGAGATAAAATTAAGAAAGTCTTAAGGAGTGTTTCGGCTTACATTCAAGTCCTTTCTAACAAAATTTGTTGGAGAAAAATAATTTGTCTACCAGTAATTTCTTAACTAAGTCTGCTATTTTTGAATGTATTTTATGACCATGATTATATTTTTTTGCTGTAGATTTCTTTCCGACAGAAACTGTGTATTTACGTATTTACAGAGACTACAGTCTCTGGTATTTATTGATAAATTTTATTATTGTAGGCGATTCTGTATGATATGTACATCAATCATGTTATAATAGACTGACGTTTTTATTTTCTGTAAAAACATGTATATTTATTTTTTCTATCAAATACATGTAGACATGTTCATTGTCAGTCGGAGATACTGTATGTACATACTTTAAGTACCGTCAACGATACCAATTTATACAGTGCTATGGCTTGAACTATTTTCCCGGTAAAAACACCTGCATCTAAAAACAAATGCCTACCTACCTACCCTATTTTTCACCAATGTTTCCTGAACCACACATATTTTTTATTTAGCCTAAGTGAAAGTTATTCATTTCATGCCAATTAATTTAGGTCGGTTGTTTTACTATTTCATACAAATTATATCAACCACTCTGGATACCTCACTCCTGATGGCATCCATGATCATGAAGGTATGAAAGACCAGCTTTCCCACTTATATAAGCGGAAATACGAAATAACGCCCTTAACGAGTGTCGATATGCGTTGTCCATAGACTGAAATATGAAAATCGCTGTAAAACGAGATTCAATAAATTAATGTGGTGATGATTTCTTTTGGTTCTCACACGGCTACACCAAACAGAAAAAAACAGTTAACGGTAATTTTGCGGGGAAAATATTGTATTGCCGTTTGAAATATTCTAAGTGTCGACATGCGATGACTAAAGTGGGATCTACGAAATATTGTATGCTAGGTCGCCAACTTTAAGCTGCTAGTCTAATAGACCGCTCGATCGCCAACTTCACGATGCTAGGCCGCCAACTTCACGTTGCTAGGCTGCTAAGGCGCTAGGCCGCCAACTTCACGCTGCTAGGCTGCCAACTTCACGCTGCCATGCTGCTTGTGTGCTAGACTGCCAACTTCACGCTGCTAGGCTGCCAACTTCACGCTGCTAGGCCGCTAGCCTGCCAACTTCATGAACATATATTTCCCACCAATCTAGAGGTGAACTGGTTGGAAACCCAGAGGTACTAGTGGTCTCGTGTGTAGCGGAACCATTCATTATACTCGGAATAATCTGTGGTATCGCACCCAGATACTTTGCATCACACAATCTAGCAGTGAAAATTGGATAACTACTGAAAATAACACATAGCTACATGCACTAGTAATCTTCCGGCAATCAGGCCGACAACTCATACATTCCCACGTACCTATGCTCAGCTTCAACGTAACAACAAACGTAACTTTTCGTTACTTTTTAAATTATGATTATTGTTTTCGATGTTGTGTATTTGCTGTTGACAGAGTCTTTCTACTGGAACTTGGATACATGATACAGTTGCAGTATCAGCAAAATAGCAGTGCATGTTATAGTGTATATACAACAATGTCATGTGAAATAAAGATATTACAATTCTATGCTCGCTGAGTCTGTCAATTTTCACCGAGTCGCCGAGCCCTCTACGAGTCACAAAAATCCGTACGATGCTCGTACGAGTTTCGATATCCGTACGGACGCCGTGCGAGTTCGCCAAAAACAACTCGTACGGAGCTCGTAGGGCAAATGTGACCGTAGCATTATACAATGAATAAATTTGTTTCCGTGAATATTGCAGCAATTAATTAATTGATGACCGTATATAGACATATTTCAATGCTTATTGATCCCACCCTGTTTACATTTTTTGGATGAATAATGTTCGTAACCAAAATAAAACTAATATTTATGTTTTAATAATAATTGCTGATCCCTTGGTCCGTAGGCTTGCTGACGTGTCTATTTTTTCTTCAAACTGCTAAACGGGTCGCTAGATTTATTTGTTTACAAATGATGCAGATGTTTTCGCGTGAAAACAATAATTAAGGTTTCATATGAATTTACTTATTTATCAATTATAGATAACGAAAATGAATTGCTGAAATTCATACAGTATATAGAAAATTCGAATTGGCAGTTGGCGGCCGGTTCGCGGTTGCCAATTCGATCATCTAGTGAAATTTGAATTGGCTGCTGACTGCCAGTTCGCAGCAGTTGATGCCAATCTACAGTGAAAATCGAATTGATAGCTGGCTTCCGATATGCAGTTGCCAGTTCGATCCTCTAGTAAAATTTGAATTGACTGCTGGTTGCTGATTCGCAGTTGCCGATTCGAGGTAGCTGACTGCCTGTTCGCAGTCTACTAGGAAATTCGAATTGGCAACTGGGTGCCGGTTTGCAGTTGCAAAATCGATCCTCTAATGAAATTTGAATTGGCTGCTGGTTGCCGGTTCGCAGTTGCTGATTCGAGTCTACAGTGATAATCGAATTGGAAGCTGGCTTCCAGTTCGCAGTTGCTAATTCGATCTTTGAAAAAAATGGATCATAATGCAGGATGTACGATATATAATGTAGGTCCCAATAATATCGAGGTGGATCTACAATCTCTATAACCGGTTTAGTACATCTAGGCTACTACTTGTCTTCAGACTTATAAGGAATTCCTTGCAAAATGAAATAACAATCCGACTATTATCCTCACATTAAAGTAAACCTATATCTCTTATAATTGGTTCCACATAAATTACTAGTTCAGTTTCACAATGAACGTTAAAAAGTGACAAAAGTTACAAAAAACACCCATAAAGAAATGGATGACGTAAATTATGAAGGAATGAAATCTCATTGAATGATGACGTAGATGGGATGTTGAATTTCCCACGGCCAATACACTCATACATACAGTGGTCAGGAAAGAGCTCCAAATGGAGCTCCCTTTGATATGTGCGGTCTCAGCATGATAGGTCAGTATCAACAGCACCATGTAATTGATTCCATTGACCCATTATAAATGACCACCACTTGTGTAGTCTTATCTAAACAGCCTGACCAGCTACCTTAGTTAGCTATACACCATAATTTTTGTTACAGAATAATTAATAGAAAACAGATCCCAATTAACGAACACGTGTGAATTTCCCGACGAAGCTGGTTGGGAAGTGTTTTAAAATGTTGGACATTTGTTCTTTTTGGTCTATGTAATAGTTTTTGTGTGGCGTAAACGCCACACAATGATATTACCATTTTTCAGCTTACGACCAATTTAACGCATTAGGCCTCGGCAAATAAATAGTTCTATGATTTGAACAATATTACAAGCATGCAACACAGGTTACACGTATCATTGGACCTGATTTGTTTACATTACCAACATTTACTTATATTAAGACCAAACATTTTATCAGACTTTTATTTTTAGAGGATATTTATAGCAAATCATTCCGCAACGGACTATATTTTTACTACCAAAGAATGTTCTCACTGGTGGCGGGAATCTAAAATAGTTCCGACGGCTTTCAATCGTACTATACTGTAACGTATGTAAATCACCCCGCCGCTGCACATTGCAGACGATGACCTAATTATGTTGTATACAAACATTGATGCTATATATAGCTGGCGGGGGGAACTGAAATAGTTCTACGTACATGTCGATCGGCCGATTAACAATGTTACCGCGGTAAGCGTTAAACGCACTAGTCAATTTCTACCCTGCTTTAATAAGACCTCATAATTTTCGTATCTATTATCCGATTTTGAATATTTAAAGCTTGTAATGAAGCAGAGATATATGTCTCTCTTTTAGACAACATTCAACACGATACCCTAATTATTAAATCCACGGCGACGAGTAAGAATCCGTTTCGCGTAAAAGTAAGTTTAAAATATCCCGTTTTATACCAAATAAAAATTCAATCAACGGTCGAAAATCATCAATTATTAATTTAATATTCGATCGATTTTGTTCATTAAAGCTTGTTTTAAAAGTTAATACTTTAAGGTTTTATAAAATGTAAAACTTGATTTTAAAGCATTAATCGGCCGATCGATATGTGTGAGCGAAACCATGTTTACCCCTTTTACATACGTTAATATAGAGTGTCATATACATTTAATTAACATGCGTGGTCATACGGAGAATAAACAGTCACTTATCTTGACACTGGTCGAATTCTCCAAGTCGTTAAAAATGGTATTTGTAAATATCCCTTCATTGTTGCTCAGCATAGTTACTTAAGTAAGTTCCAGGTAACTGCTGGTTCTCTTGGTGTCTTTAGCAGCACAAATGTTTGAGTAAGGGTGGGCTTATCAGAACTGTGACATAAAATTATGATACAACCTGGATTCGATATTGGATTTAATGGCATCAGTACGCCACACATCAGTACTTTCAGTGCTTTGATTTTAAAAGCGCTAATTAGTAGATATTCTTGCGGTGATCAATGCATTCCATTTCCAAATTTTATAAAAATATAGCCTATAACGTTAGATTTAAAATGTTCGAGACAGTTATTGTAGATCATGATAATACATGTATATAGATAAAAGATCATAAAGCCTATCGACACATTACCACTAAAAATATACATAGCAATCTTGTATCACTAAATGACCACATATAAACTATACTGTTCCCCTTTTCTGGCGAAAACTGTAATCAAAGTAACTCGTGTGACATTGTTGACAGTAAACACGCTTTAAGCAACTATCTATATTTGCTGCTCGCAAAGGGCGTTACTCTTCAGTAGTTGTGCAGTATATTCATTTAATCGTTGACTCAAAAGAGAAATAGATATATATAAATATTCCATGTAGACTAAACTTCGAAGACATATATAGTACATACCTCATCGTAATGAAGCCAGGAGTGCTCCGTAAACGTTTTATTATAATTAACTTCATTTATAAATAAATATAACACAGACATACTTTAACATTACATTTAATTTCCTATTTAAAAACGAATGCAGCGGAAAATTTTGAAGCCTTGTTGTAAGCGAAAAGAAGCCAATTTACGCAGGGTTACTCTATCGTTCCGAAGTCCCCTTGAATTTTATGCACCCAACAATCGCTTGAATGGTCGTTTCTAAAAAATGTGTGCATTTTAATAATTTGACTTCCGTAAGCTACGGAATAGCATTAAATGAAATTTGAAATTGGTATTTAAAATGTCTAGCCCCGACATGGGATGAAACATTACTTTTTATGGGAAAAAATGCAGCGGAAAATTTTGCAGCCTTATCGTAAGCGAAATGAAGCCGACTTTCGCAGGGTAATTCTATTGATCAGAAGTACTCCTGTATTCCTTTCACTCCACAATAGTATAAATGGTCGTTTCTCAAAAATATGTACATGTTAATAATTTGACTTCCGTAAACTACGGAAGTCAAATTATATGAAATTTGAAATTAGTATTTAAAATGTCTAGACCGACATGGGAAGAAACATTTCTTTTTAAGAAGAAAAATGCAGCGGAACATTTTGATGCTTTGTCGTAACCTTTATACGGTTCAACTGAATATTGTTTTAACTTTTTAATAAATGTCGGTTGGTCATCATTTGTGGCTAAAACGTATTTCATTGGACTAAACAATAATGCTAATTGGTGTTGTGTAACCACCAAAGGCCGCGTAAAAAAATTGGTACGTATAGCCAAGAGTTACAGCTCAACATACTAGTAAGTACAGTCGACTCTCGTTATCACGAATTTCTCGGGACCGTCTAAGTTACTACATGTACGACATAACAGAAATTCAAGATAAGTTCCAAAACCCCTAGTTCTCTACGTCTCAGTTTGGGAAGTTCAGGGAAACTGTGTTTTACCGGGGCAACCACCCTTACTTCGTCGTGAACATCCGGGATCAACTAGCATGATCCGTGATAAACAGTGATGGACCGCTTAAGCCCCGTTCTCACAGTCACCGGTGTCTTCCTGTTTGTGATTCCGGGGGGGGGTGGCATGTCTAACCTGGGAGCGGCACCATGAACATCCGGGATCCACCGGGACAATCCGTGATAGACCGTGATGAACCGGCTCAAGTGCCGGTTGTTTTTAAAACGTTTAATACAACCGGGAGTGATATCAAGTATCGGCATAATCCGGGTATAAACAGGACAATACAAGGGAATGTTCGTGGATCTACCGTAGCAATACCGTGATTAACCCTAGCGCACCGGCATGGCACATGCACTACGGTCAAACAAGGTTGAGGGCCGGTGGATCTCCGGTAAAGTGGTATAGCCCCGTTTCGTACAGGAGGCGACAGGCATAGTTGCGGTAAGTTGAATGTAAAATTGTCCACGAGGCAGACACCCAGGAGCGGTTACAGAGAGCGGCGAAAGGTGACCAAACAACATGCAGTAGTCTTGTGCTCAAGTGGGAAAAGCAAATTTCTGGAACCATTCTGGAAATTCCCTTTCTGTGTTTAAAAGGAAGTTCAACTTGTAATATCCTCAAATGCTGAGCTCAGAAGTTGGACGCTCAGGGCCCGTAATTACAACCAATACTTACAATCAGCACACAAATATCGAAATCCACTCTATTGGTTCATTGTTATTGTGACAAATTTTGCTACAAAGAATTTGGGATAATGTTATGTCGCTAGTGAATATTAACAGTGGCTTACTTTGGAGTAAGTAATGTATTTATAGCTGTAATTGAACTAAGTCTTGTCAATTTTGAGTGCAGAGTGTCGCACTCAAGTTCAATAATTGCTTCTACACCTCATAAATAGTACGAGTAGTTGTCCGTAGTGCACCGAAAGAAGTGATAAGCATATTTCGGACACATTATTTTCGGTAGTTATACAATGTAGTTAAAATGATGTACAGCCAGGTTGGGTGTCAAGACACAACTGAGACGGAGATGCCACTACGGGTAACGGCAGATTACTAAGAAAATGTCCGTACAATACCGGGATTTCAATCCTGTACATAATGACCAGGCATAATTCAGCGACAATAACCAATGCATCATACACACCTTCTGAGTGGAGCACAGCATCTCGAAGAATTCGCAATTTTTAAAATGAATGTGATGCACGAGATGCTCAATATATATCGCGAACTTGCTAATAATTAGTAATGAATCTTATGATCCTTTTGATTTGTTTCAAACTTGTTCAATGTTCAATGTTGTTTTTCATAACGACATTGAAAAAATCGAATGTTCAATGTTGCTTCTCATAACAACATTCAAAAAAGTTCAATGTTCAATGTTGTTTTTCATAACGAAATTGAAAAAATCGAATGTTCAATGTTTCTTTTCATAACAACATTCAAAAAATTTGAATGTTCAATGTTCAATGTTGCTTTCCATAACAACATTTGAAAGTTCAATGTTCAATGTTGTTTTTCATAACAACATTCAAAAGGCTGAAAATATGAAAATGTCGCGAGATTCGGCTGCCTAGTTAAGAAGCTTGTAAGAGCTGGTCAATTTCAACCGCCCCACAGTAGAACCAATACTTTGTCATTTTTTTCAAGAAAATATTATAGGGAAGTGAGGATGCAAACGAACGGGCATGAGACGAGCTTTCCAACGCGCTCTCACTTTGCCGGATCGGAGCCTCAGATGAAAAAGTTTTGCGCGGGGTGCAATCTCGGAAGCTTTCATAGATCGTTTATAGAAGGGAAATTGCGCGGAAAACACAGAACTAGAAAGCTCGGCAATTTGACGCGCCGTAAAATCGTTCACATACTGCCTACGCCGGTTGAGTGTGGATGCAAACGAACGGGCATGAGACGAACTTTCCAACACGCCCTCACATGGCTGGCTGTCTTCATTTTAAGAAAAAGGACCGCCCCATGAAATAATGTAATAGTCACCCCACGTAGAAGTCCCGGATGATATTATAGGGAGGAGGCAAAATCCAAGAAAGGCTCAAAATATGAAAATGTTGCGAAATTCGGCTTACCCATAAATTCGAAAGCGTTTGACCCTGCCGAAGTGTTCTGGCCGATAGAATTGAGTGTGCAAGACCGAATGCGCCGGGTAGGGCAGGGGTCTGACACGATAAAAAACAAGCCAGATTCGGCTTACCGCTCGACATATAAAGTGCCCTAGAGGATTTGCCCACCCACGGCGGTGCTGCGAAAGAATGCTTGCTTGCACGGGTCGCGGGAGCTCGCTTGTAGGGCCGAAGCTAGCGGTGGAGCTTCGAGACAGACCGTTTGCTTGCCGTAAATCGGCTTCTTCCCGGCAGGTTGGAGCTTTGATAGGTAGGATGCTGCGTTAGAACGCTTGCTTGGCCGGGTCGCGGGGGCTCGATGGTAGGGCCGAAGCTAGCGGCGGAGCTTCGAGACAGACCGTTTGCTTGCCGCAAATCGGCTTCTTACCGGCAGGTTGGAGCTTTGATAGGTAGGGGTGCTGCGATAGAACGCTTGTGTGCCCGTGTCGCGGGAGCTCGCTGGTAGGGCCGAAGCTAGCGGCGGTGCTTCGAGACTGACTTTTCTCGTGAGTTGGGAAGTGCCCCTTCTGTTTAAAATGACCACAGCCAGTCATGTGAGGGCGCGTTAGAAAGCTCGTCTAATGCCCATTCTTTTGTTTCATCACTCAACCGGCTCCATAACGACATTGAAAAAATCGAATGTTCAATGTTGAATGTTGCTTCTCATAACAACAATCAAAAAAGTTCAATGTCCAATGTTCAATGTTGTTTTTCATTACGACATTGAAAAAATCGAATGTTCAATGTTGCTTTCTATAACTACATTCAAAAAAATCGAATGTTCAATGTTCAATGTTGCTTTCTATAACTACATTCAAAAAAATCCAATGTTCAATGTTGTTTTCCAAAAACTACATTAAAAAAAATCCAATGTTCAATGTTCAATGTTGCTTTCTATAACTACATTCAAAAAAATCCAATGTTCAATGTTGCTTTCTATAACTACATTCAAAAAAATCGAATGTTCAATGTTATTTTCTAAAACTACATTCAAAAAAATCGAATATTCAATGTTCAATGTTGTTTTCCAAAACTACATTCAAAAAAATCCAATGTTCAATGTTCAATGTTGTTTTCCAAAACTACATTAAAAAAAATGCAATGTTCAATGTTCAATGTTGTTTTCCAAAACTACATTCAAAAAAATCCAATGTTCAATGTTCAATGTTGTTTTCTAAAACTACATTCAAAAAAATCGAATGTTCAATGTTGTTTTCCAAAACTACATTCAAAAAAATCGAATGTTCAATGTTGTTTTCCAAAACTACATTCAAAAAAATCCAATGTTCAATGTTGTTTTCCAAAACTACATTTAAAAAAATCCAATGTTCAATGTTGTTTTCTAAAACTACATTCAAAAAAATCCAATGTTCAATGTTCAATGTTGTTTTCCAAAACTACATTAAAAAATCCAATGTTCAATGTTGTTTTCCAAAACTACATTCAAAAAAATCGAATGTTCAATGTTCAATGTTGCTTTCTATAACTACATTCAAAAAAATCGAATGTACAATGTTGTTTTCTAAAACTACATTCAAAAAAATCGAATGTTCAATGTTCAATGTTGTTTTCCAAAACTACATTCAAAAAAATCGAATGTTCAATGTTCAATGTTGTTTTCCAAAACTACATTAAAAAAAATCCAATGTTCAATGTTGTTTTCCAAAACTACATTAAAAAAAATCCAATGTTCAATGTTCAATGTTGCTTTCTATAACTACATTAAAAAAATCGAATGTTCAATGTTGTTTTCTAAAACTACATTCAAAAAAATCGAATATTCAATGTTCAATGTTGTTTTCCAAAACTACATTCAAAAAAATCCAATGTTCAATGTTGTTTTCCAAAACTACATTCAAAGAAAATCCAATGTTCAATGTTCAATGTTGCTTTCTATAACTACATTCAAAAAAATCCAATGTTCAATGTTCAATGTTGCTTTCTATAACTACATTAAAAAAATCCAATGTTCAATGTTGCTTTCTATAACTACATTAAAAAAAATCCAATGTTCAATGTTGCTTTCCATAACTACATTCAAAAAGTTCAATGTCCAATGTTCAATGTTGTTCCCCATAACGACATTGAAACAATTTGAATGTTCAATGTTCAATGTTGCTTTTCAAAACTACATTCAACAAAATTAAATGTTCAATGTTTAATGTCGTATGTAGTGCCAATTTCACGCTGCTGTTTCTTCCTACGTCGCCATCGTAAATATGCATGTTATGTAGTGAAACTGGAAAATCTGGAATATTTTGGTATTCTTACATTGATACCAAAGTGAAAGTAGGATAGGGTAAAACCCGGATTGAATCAGTCCGGACATGTGTAAAAATAGGTAGATCATGTTTGATGGACAACATTTTTCGTAGAAGATACATGACCTCCCTTTTGGCAAATTTGGGGCCTACTCTTGTAACTTTACATTGAACTAAAGAGCAAATTTATTTGGTGGTTTCTAACCTCAAGCAAAATAGTTCATCAATTACTGCATAATTATATACTACAGAGCTTCTTTATATTTCTAAACCTTTATTAAGTTAAACCTATTTCCAGTAGTTTTATTGTCGGTCAATAAAAATACTGATTTCACCGTTACTATTTATAAACCATGCATATAATTAACTGGATCACATGATCTGCTGCGGCTAAACATCGACTGATAAGCCTTTATACCTGTGTACGTTGTATTTGAAGGTTTCTATTATTTGTGTTTAAAATGGCATATTTAGATGATTTTAAGCATTTGAACTTGAAGATTAACATATGATCATACCAGAAAGCTATATATTTCAGTACTAGTGAGCATATATGGACAGGAGTTTACATCAAGACATTCAAACATGCATTATTTAGGAGAATACGCTAGTAATAAATGTACAATTAAATCATTAGAAAAAATAAGATTGTGATACAGCTACATCATCTTTAATTTAGACATCCTTTGCATTCATTCGAACAACTTTAGTACTTTCGGCGCTTTGATTTGTTTGTGTGATCAAACGAGCAGCAGTGTTTAGAATGCGCTGCAGGTTGTCCACTACTAAAGCTGTTGGCACCACATAACAAAACATTTGCGTAGTCCAGTCGAGGGGTAAAAAAGAATTCACAAGTGATTTGCCTAATTCGCCCGATATTAAGCAGATGGAAAAAGCTAGATTTGGATATTGCATTAGCTTGTTTGTCCATGCTTAGAGTTTGATCAAAAGTTTTGAACAATTGTTCCGTCAAATGGTAATTTGCTGTCAGAAAATCTTTGACTTGATCTTTTGGTGCAAATTGATGAGTTCCGCATTCTCAAAAGCAGCAGTTCAAATCAAATGGTTACCAGTATACATGTAATTATGTTATATAAATACAGTACAAGCTTTTTATGAAACACTCTGCTCGTAAGGGTTGTATACAGTACAGTTTTGTCAGGACGATCAACAAATTGTCCGAGGCGTGAGATCAGCGGACATGTCGCCGAATAAGTAATACACACAGAATCCTGCTTGTAACGGAATGATATGAAATCCTCAGAAAAGTAGCTGAATAATTCACATCATCATGATAATAAATGAAAATCAAGATAACTTTTTATATAATGATATTTTGTGTGCGTGTTATTGACGACCCATGATTGTAACTCGATGTTCTTTCCATCTAAATTCACTACAGTGGTGCATTTACGGGAAAAAACGAAAAATATGCGAGGAATTGATAGGTTGGTGCTAATTATTTTTATGTACGGTCAATTGGAAAAGGCAATTCATCGACAAATTCAAAATAAAACCACAAAATAAGACGGTTTACCACTCAGAAAACATAGTGGTCTTTAAGTTTTAAAAACACGTTTAATAGCAATGTTTCTAGTTTAACAAAAAATACATTATTGATTAAAATCACATCCTCAAACCCGCTACGCATGAGGCTACTGGTAAGGAAGATCAAGTACTTTAGTCAGATTGCCGAAAATTACTACTAATTATACAGTCAAATGGAAGTAATTCTGGATAGAGATTGAGTGAAATAAAATTCAACTTTTCTAAATCTTAGTTGTGCTTTATATTTATCTTTGTTTTGCTTTATTATTGTATCCATGATACAAAGCACGGACACTTATTCACGAACTTTATCCGAAAAATAAGTACACATTCTGAAAAACGCAGGAGGACGCACGGCATCAAATTTGCTTTTGTTTATGTCATCATTGTTTTATTTTGGTTGTATAGGGCCTTATCAGATTGTAATGAAATTAATTTGGTTGTCATGCCACATATCATAGCTACAAACGTTGAACACTTCAGCAAAATTAAACACATGTTGGCAGCGATATAGGTAAATAAACACATGTATACATGTAAGCTTTACTAAGTGTAAATGTTGCGTTTTCAATGCCACTCAGTGTAGATGAACCATAAGCATTCGGGTGTAACTGTACTTTAAATAATGACGTAATCTAGGTAAAGGGGATGCATTTTCACCAATCAGAATACAAACACATATTCGAAATAGTAACTTATGTATCGGCCTCCTTAGCGCAGTTGGCTAAGCTACTGCTTATGATTCTAAATTGATCTTTTTGTTTGGGGTCGAATCCCACCAATTGTGGTTATTCTTTAAATTTGCTAAATAGTACATGTGCATGTATGTCCATTATACAAGTACATTCAAAATATATATAAGCTAGTCTCCAGGAAAACCTACTATTTTTTATTATTTAAAAGAGTAATCTTAATAAACAAAATGCAAAAGAAATTATGTTAGTATCTTGATTTTTAAGGAAGTTACAGCTGTTTTGTAGAAATCCTAGTCAGAGCTTTTTTGCGTGACGCCACAAACGTCACTCAATCGTTATTCGACGTCGTTGTAACAAGTACTTTATAAATACAGCATTTGAACAGATGAGTTAACTTCTGGCAGAAGTTAACTCGAAAAATATTTTTGAGTTAACATCTGAGTTAACAGCTGAGTTAACTTCTGCCAGAAGTTCACTCGAAAAATATTTTTTGAGTTAACAGCTGAGTTAACTTCTGCCAGAAGTTCACTCGAAAAATATTTCTGAGTTAACAGCTGAGTTAACTTCTGCCAGAAGTTCCGTGGAAAAATATTTTTGAGTTAACTTCTGAGTTAACAGCTGACAGAAGAAAACTCGAAAAATATTTTTGAGTTAACATCCGAGTTAACTTCTGCCAGATATTCACTCGAAAAATATTTTTTGAGTTAACTTCTGAGTTAACAGCTGAGTTAACTTCTGCCAGAAGTTCACTCGAAAAGTATTTTTGAGTTAACATCTGAGATAACATCTGAGTTAACTTCTGCCAGAAGTTCACTCGAAAAATATTTTTTGAGTTAACTTCTGAGTTAACATGTGATTTAACCTCTGCCAGAAGTTCACTCGAAAATTATTTTTGAGTTAACTTCTGAGTTAACATCTGAGTTAACTTCTTCCGTTAACTTGAAAATTATTTTTTGAGTTAGCTTCTGAGTTAACATCTAACAGCTAACTGCCAACTTCACAGACCTTTTAAAATGATGTTTTAAGTTTTAAAATATATATCCAAATTGTAAATGTTCACATTAAGAGAAAGGCTACTAATGTTTTAAACAACTAACTCCTCGTTTTTCTCAATCAGAGTACTTTTCTGAAATTGGTCACCATAGTAATATATGGATAAATTATTTAAAATTGAATCTATAGATTTGTCTTTTTTCTTATTTTAAAGCTTTTTTAAAACCTTGTTACATGTAGTAATTACATTATGTCAATATAGCAGGTGTTCCTGGAGGCTGGCTCATATTCTCTCATCTTTATATTTTGAAACAGTACAAACATTCCCGCGTTAAAATTGTTGAACAGAAATATCGGTCAGGAATTACCAGAGGAAATATGTTAATTGTGATGTTTCTACAGAGAATTCTTAAAAAAATACTTGTTATTACGATTCCAGCGAAACAAATGCTGAAAATAGTATGTAATTCAACGAGCAACTATAAGATGAGCAATAAATACAATATCCACGGCGGACAGTTTTTGTAATAAAATTAAAACAAAGCAAAATTGTTTTTAAAGTTACATATTATACAGGGTGTCCCAAAAATAACGGTGACCTATGCTTAACATTCGTAACCTTTTCTCTTTTTTATAACACATTGTCAATATGACAAAACATTAAGGAATGAATACAGTTTAAAATATCAACATCATAATTGAGATTATTTAGTCCCAATATCCAGAGTTATCTCCCTTGTTTTCAACCAGTATATTAGCATACAGTGAACAGGGAATTTCAAAGTGATCATAAATAGATTTACATGTTAACAGCAAATGTCGCCTCATGTGTCCCATAATCAAGGATATTGGATTTGCATACACTTGTTCATCATGTATGGCAAACAGATTCACTATAGGGCCCTCTCCGAGCAATATCTAGGCCAATTGTCCTAATGCATGAGGTCAAATGTCAGTACTTTCTTGCGTATATATCATGATGTTTCTGCTGATTTGTTGTAATAAATGGTTTCTGCTTTCTTATAAATGCTGACACACTAAATGACTCTGATATACATCTATGAACTATGGATTTGGATTTAAGTTCACATTATTACCTTTTGTTTCTTATAAAGCTTTCTTATTGATTGTTTTCAATAATAATAAATGAATCTTTATATATATTTTTGAAGGTTGTCTGCTTCCCTTTTATTTAGTAAACTTTGCACTTTCTCCCCTCTTTCATTATTTCATCGCCAAGTTCTTCGATTTTCACAATATTTCTATCACCTCTTTAAAACTTTGTTTTCTCAAAATGAACACTCTGACATAATGTCTTATCTAATGATTACATTTTCAAGACAAGTCAGCAAAAAAGACCAGGAAATGACGCCGAATGTAAAATGATGGATATCTGTTCATAAACGGTTCTTTGTTGACAAGGATTACCTCGCGATGATCCGAGGACGGGCCAATCTCACGTCAGAAACAGGAAAATGTCGTCGGTTTAACACCTGTGGAGGGGTAAACACTACTTGAAGAATACTACTATAGTAATTACGGAACCATCTCAAATTATCGTGGATACAGCATTTAACATCACTACCAAACATCTTAAAACAGTAAATGTGTGTGCTCGCGTGACTGTATGGCTCCAAAACGATGATCAAATAACTAATTCACACATTGGTCATGTGGATGATTTTGCTCAAAGAAATTAAGCAGTGGCACAGACTGGAATCGAGCCCAGGACCTCTCGATCCCGAAGCCCGCGCCTTACCTCTAGGTAACCGCACCCACCTCACCGCTCGAAACATGCTCAAACTTTGTATGACATCCAAACCCAAAGACAACACGATAACTGAAAATGAGTAAAACACACATACATGTACAAAGGTGATAGGGTGTTGCCATACATAGGTTGTACTGTACATACATTAAGATGCATTTGTATTTCCATCCAGGGGCCTGAGTCCAGAGCGTTAACAAGTGTGTAGGGTGGTGGGATTACCAGGCTTTTACACTACCACAATGCTTTGGAGTTGCATGGTGCCTCTGTCTCTGCAAATATCGTTTTTCTGTTATTGGAGCTTGTGTTGCATTAACAGAGAGCAGTAACTCGTAGAATGTTATAATACTCCTGAATTTGAAACAATGGGAAACGTAGAGCAAATTTTATCCGAACTCGGTATGGGGAGATCACTGCGTCCTAGGCGGGCGGGCGGGCGGGCGGGCGGGCGGGCGAGCGAGCGAGCGAGCGAGCGAGCGAGCGAACAACGACCTACGAGTTGCGACTAACGACCTACGAGCTGCGACCAGTGACCTACAAGCTGCAACCAACGACCAACGAGCTAAGAGCTGCAACCAACGACCTACTAGCTGCAACCTATGAGCTGCGACTAACGAGTCAACATGTGCAAGTTAAGACCTGCGATCAACTAGCTGCGACTAAGACCTACGATCTACGATCTACGACAAACGACCTACGTCTGCAACCATCGAGTTAACATCTACGAGCTGCGACCGACGACCCACGACCTACGACCTACGAGCTGCGACCTACGAGTACATTTCTACTAGCTAAGAGCTGCGGCCAACGACCTAAGGACTGCGATCAACAACCTATGAGCTGTGATCTACTAGCTGCGACCATCGACCTACGTGCTGCTACCAACCGACAAACGACCAATGAGCTGCGAGTATTAGTAAACATCTACGAGCTAAGAGCTGCGACCAATCACCTAAGAGCTGCGACCAATAACGTAAGAGCTGGGACAAACGACCTACGAGCTGCGACCAACGACAAAGTGCAGCGACGAACGACCTACGTCGAGTAAACATCTACGGGCTAAGATCTGCGACTAACGACCCATGAGCTGCGATCAACAACCTACGAGCTGCGACCAACGAGATAACGTCTACGAGCTAAGAGCTGCGACCAACGACCAAGTTGCATGCATAGTATACTCATTCTCGAGCGTCGAAGATTTCTTGTTAAAACCAGTCAAAGAATAAAATACTTACGTTTGTTGTTAACTTTTTATTGACAGATTTGTACTTGCGTTCTTAGCCAAACATTACTTGACATACCACGAGGTAAGTCCACAATGTTTATGGATCATGGATATATAGGCAGGCCATGCTTTCATAGATCGCTGGCTTAGAATTAGAAGACTGATGCATATTTGAAATATGCATCACAATGCGCTTTTTATGAGCCTATTTTCATGAAAACGAACACGTGTATATGTATTATAACACCATAATGTTACGTTTTAATAGATATAATCTACCATGCAGCGTATAAAGCTTTCTTGTGACGCTATATACAATATAAGCAACTTGTATGACTTATTGTGAGCAAAATAACCTGTAACATCCGGTCACTGTATGCCTTATTGGGATACTATACAATTCAATGTGTACGACTTCTTGGGATAACCGGAGGTTGGCTAGTTTATAAACTGTGATCTACTATATTCAGCAAAAATAAAACAAGTACTCGTATCAACAATTTAGGTATCGTTTCCATTGCTACCTATGGATCTCGTTTGATGATAACAATAATGAAACGATACAATACAATACAAACGATACAATACAATACAATACAATACAATACACTACAATACAATACAATACGATAAGATACGATACGATACGATACCAAACGAAACGATACGATATGCAGAGGACTACAACAAACACCTTCCGTTTAAGAAGTCAACAGTTGATGCTAATATTTTGACAAAAAAATCACAACAGTAAAATAAGCTCTTTTTAATTTAAGGGATGTAATCGGAAAGTTTGAACTGCATTCATCTGCCCTAGACATTTTAGGTAGCAAACTAGATTTTCTTTGTCACTGTTGTATTGATGTTTATAACATCACAATGAAAACATCACCAACCAGTCCACCATCTATTATCTTGTACAAATGTAGTTCAAATGAGCAATTTTGCTATCAATAATACTTATGTGTTGTTTTTCCTTAAAACGATACAATATAAGTTTTTTTAACGTATTGAAATTTTAATTGATCAATAACAAAAAGATAAACAATTATAGAAAATTTCGCTACCGGGTTTTTCTTAAAAGGATGTCCGTATAAAATGTATCGAAAATTTATATATGTAACCCATTTCTAAACACATTATTGGTTGTTGTGCAGAGGTTGTTGATATTGAGAGGTGAACTGTTTAGTACACTTTAGGAATAAAATAATCATGTTACTAAATAGAAGTTGTTGCTCAAAGAAGGGTTGCTCTGTATATTTTTTTAAAATAATATAATTGTATCGTGACTAACAAGCGGAGATCATTCAAATGCTTTTAAATGCTTAATTTTTGGAGGAAATATGTAATAAAACCAATGTAGGGGCATAAGCCTAATTGACAGTTCACTCAGCAATTTACAGTCCATTGTTCAGTGTGTATTCGGAACTAAAAGCTTGCATTTCTTTTTTGCAACAATTGCGCTAGTCTAAACAGACTTTAAATTACGTCTTGCGGTAAGGAAACAATGGTGTCACATTTTGTGTCATTTTGACGTATACAGGCATGTCTTATTGCGTCCTGTGCTTGTAAAAGGTGACCTTCTTAAAGCATGGCTTTAATCGCTGCAAATAAATGTCACGTTCGGTGGTTTTAGAGTTGTTACTGGTATGCAGAGAATGTCCTAACAGTACGTCATCGTTATTCTTCTCCCTGACGCTAACTTCCTAGAATAATCGTATTGTGTCATTTGGAAAATATATTACCAACGAAAAACATAGGCTTGAAATAGAGCCGAGGTTTCCAAAAATAACCCCAAAACAACGACCTGAATGGGACAATAAACCTCACCAGAGGCTTGTTTATTTCACCGTCAAAGACAGCAATTACAGGATATGTGGTGGGTTATCTCACGCGCAAGAGTTTCTAATTTCTTACTAGGTTTTGTGTATTTTTCAACAAGATGACAGAAATGCGAACAATTGCTTCTCGACGGATTGCGGGGGCGAGTCAATTACGCGGGAAAACTTGACGGGACGGTGAGGATTTGTGCTTAATTTGTTGAAGTATTCGCCGAACATCGAATCAGTGAATGCCGATAACATTATTGAAAACGGTAGACACAGCCTAAAGTTCGAGGATATGTGTAAATTGAATTACAACTATTTGTAGACAATTTTGAACTCTACTATATACATACCAACATTCTACAAACCGTAGTACAGTAAAGTACCGCTAATACAGTGTGGACATATCACGTGTAATCTGACGTAATTTTGGCTAAGAACGCTAGTAAAAATCTGTCAACAAGCAAGAATTGCAAAGAAAGTGGTGTCATGCTTCGAAAAAATAACTTTACTGATATCTTGTTTTGTTTAACCTAAAGTGTAATATTGCACTAGTATATCATAATGTTATACTTTATTTGAATTTCCATTTGAAAAAAAACCAAACTTTTTTTTTAAAAAGCATGCGCTACCTCACTACAGATTAGACTCTGATTCTAAAGCTTTCACTTTGGGAGCGGGAGATCGAACGTTCGAATCCTGGTTCGTTGTGAAGCCGGCTGGTTGATGAGCGTCCGTGCAGTTCAGTAATCATAGGTCCATTATGTGTGTCTACCCGCTTGGTACCCGGCTTTAGCATGCGGTCAGGGTCGGGAAATAAATGTATAGGGTGTTAAAAAAGTTTGTTCTCAAGATTTAAATTCATACTAAATTTCGTCTGAGCTTTGCATGCAGTGTGCAATTTTAATCATTTTACACCAATAATTTCCTTTAAGGTGATTCCCAACTCTTAATTTTTTCTGTACAGGAGGCATCAAACACCTCATTTCTATGAAGAACACATTCAGGATAGTGATTGTGCAAACCCATAACAGTTTTGCTCGGCTAGTTTTCAAGATATTTTTAGATTTTGGGGAACCTCCCAAAAAACTGATATTTGCATTTCACCGAAAAAGTTTGACATTTAATTACATGAAACTTGGCATGCACAAACTTTCGTATATACGGAATCACTCGATAATGTTTCTTTTAGACTATGTATGTTATATGTATTTTTAAATGATATTTTAAAATATGTGACTTTTCATTTTTAAGTTATACGAAAATAATAGTTGAACAACATACTGTTTTCGTACGTGCCACCAGTAGAGTAACTATCTTAGAAGTTTTATCCCTAATTCCATGGCAGTTGCTCGGCTAGATTTTTTTAATTGACACTTTAGTGGTTTTGGCAATGTCGAAAACCAGGAGAGTTTACAAAATACATCAACGTTTTGAATACGTTGTATCCAGTTTTCGCGATAATTTTTGAAAAATGTGTATATTTAAAGATGAGCCCATGTTATTTTGCATTAGCTAGTCTATATTCTTACGAAATAAATGCAAAATAACCTTTCTCTAAAGTAGCCGGGATGCTTGCTAAACAAATATTAAAACTTGGATACAATTTTGTGTGGGTGCATTCTATTACGTTTCACATACGTTGTAGCTAGTATTCGCGAGTGTTGATGTTTCAATGTTTGGAATAAATGGCACATACAATTTCAGCTATAGCTTTATTCTGCAAGATTATTATAGTATAATATAGTTATAACTATACAGTAAATTCGCGATTTTAAGACATGAGAACATGCTGACACATCAATTTTAATTTTTTCGTACTGTTTCATCATGGTAGTCAGACGCTTTCAATACGTCTTATTTATACCGATTTCTTAACTTCCACTCAACTGAAGAGTCGGGAATCACCTTAATGCTCGAAATGTTAGAACAATGGTAGAACCCTCTGAAATGTAACCTGAAAATTTTACATTCTCCTGAAGTCAGATTTTATTTTGAAATTTAAACATTGAGAAAGAACTTTTTAACACCCTGTACTCGTACGTTCTACGAGGGACGTTGAAAAACAAACAGGACTAGTGTTATAAAACCAGCATGGTTAAGTAATATTGATCATAATATATATCATCCGACCGCTGGCTTATGATACAAAAGTATCAAATATCAAGCCGAATGCTAGACAAGCAAAAGCGAAGTACCAAGTCAGACTGAACTAAGATGTAAATGTTGATGTACATAAATATTTCGCTTTGAAACCTTCAAGCATATAACTTCTTGGACATTCAATCTGAGTTACGGATTTTGGTAAAATGGTCATTAGGTAAGTTTTTAAATTTCGTGGAATATTGCCAGAAAAAAATCTCTTGAAGAGTATTTTTGAGGTCAATTAATAATAGTTTTTAACGCGTGGAATATTGAAAGAAAAATCTCTTGAAAAGTATTTTGAGGTCAATATTGCGAATATTAAAGGTACTGCCTCACATTTTGGTGTATTGCAAAAATAAAATTAAATTGTTAAATATTCATGAAATTTTGGGATAGTTGGCGGTATATGCCATAAACAACCACATTGACATGAAAAATAACTTGGGAAACTTCGGCATTTTGTAATAATTTAGCATTTTTACACACCAAATTCTATAGGGTATTAATACCCTATAGAATAACTTCAACTTCAATTTCAGAATAGAATATAGAATAAGCACTACTATCATTTAAATTGCTTGACATTTGTTTGCATTCGTCGAAAACGAATTGCGAAACGAACAAAATACCTCACAGATGTTTACACTTTAGTCTGTTGAACTTACAGTTTGATCATATGTGAATTACATAATTCACAAACACTTTGGAAGAAACTTTGCGATTTTTTCAAAAGAAAAAATACAGAGTGCCGAATTTCAAGCGTGATTTAAATTGCTTATACAATGTATGTCATAAATCTTTCATAAAGCAACCACCAGTGGTTTTCTATTACATAAATACTTGGTTAGGTAGGAGAATAACGCCTTACAAAAATTTTAGCCCGATTTGTGAGGCAGTCCCTTTAATAACTTTACAGTAAATAACGGTGTTAATTTCTGTAAAATTCAAGGAACTATAAGTTTTGAAGCAAGAACTACTTTTAGTATTTTACCGGGTGTTAGACATATTGTATTTTATTACTAATGCAGTCTATACCTAGTCCAAAACCTCTGTAAATAAGTTAAGTTACATATAAAAACATACGTTTGTATACAAAAACAACAACAACATTAATTTAAGCAATTACCTGATCAATTTAGTATATCTGAACATGAAAGACTAAAAACTGACAGCCACTGAACAGGAATGAGATTTTTTAGGAAATATATTTTATCATGTAGACAAAACTATTTCGTACATATAATAGTTTTTAATGTTAAATTTACATTTGTATATCCATTTCGCACGTGAGAAGGTTAATAGACAGATAACAATCGCTGTGCATATTTTTTGTTAATTTTCCGGGCGTCCATGGCATGCTGTTTCTTCTGAAATCGCTGTCAGCATGTTTGCGTAATATATCTAGATGAAACATTGCGGGTTCAACGACCTTGAGTATAAGAACTGTTTACAACATTAAATGCTCTTCGTAACAGCAGAAACAGGTGACTAGTGTTGTATAAAAACAAACTCAAGGATGCCGGGGGACGAACGCATCAACGGCTGCAAAGAATTTCAAGAGTTTACAAGGCCATATCACTATAGGTGTGGCGTGGGTGTGATGGTTGAAGTGTGGGCGGTATGAGTGTATGTAAGGAATGTGTGGCGGCCACATCAATGATGATATTGCCATATGTTTGTAATCCGTCATGATAATCCAATACGTTAATCTTGAACACCTTGTAAATAGAAAGTCATTATGAAACACCCGAACTTGTCATCAGTCGTTTGTTTACATCCTAAACATACGCGTTCATATCCAATCAACACATTTAACTCAAAGTATTAAGGCGTGATCTGCATCCATCTGTTTTCTGACGGAGGCACCTTACGAGACAGAGAGATATACAGTGTTTTGGCGGAACTTGATTCCAAACGAAAAAAGCTCTCCATGTTAAAAAAACGCACAACCGAATCCTGATTATGTGAACATATTTCATTCACATAGTTTCTATCAAAGGTTATCTACAAAGTTCCTTATAGCATAGTGTCATGTGATTTATATGATAAGAATCGGATTATATGCTCCGGGATAGTCGAAGAGGCACTCTAACTTTACTATACGGTACCCTGTCCGCCTTCGCCACTATGTTTGAAAAGTCATAACATGCCTCGCTATCCAAACAACAACAACAGCAACAACAACAGCAACACCATTCCTATTGAGTTACTGAAACATTTAGGATGGACATTTTAATACCTAAATATTTCACAATGCATTAAAAATGTACTTCATGTTCAATACGATATTCACATTCATAACATTTTTCTACAATTTCTTGGTAAATATAACTAACATTCCGTGAATGTGTAGGTATATTATTTCACAGTACGAGGTTATACTAAAAGTGAATGGATTTGTCGAAATAGATCGCATCATGGCTTGGTAATAACATTATTATCCCCGACTTCCAGTCTAGTGAAGTTACCAAAGGTTAATGTACTAAGGTTATACCGTTCCAACAGATCGCCCTGATTCTCTGTTATAATCAACATACATACCATGACCTTTCTCAGTGTTTTGACATACACAATATACCATTGAACTTACTTAAAGTATATCTCGAGTCTGTGATGTCAAGGCACGCATTCAAGCAACATTTTGTAACGGACATGCTTCCGCGAATACTAGGATTTTGTCACGTTACCTGTTTTAAACATCATAACATCAAGCCCTTTCAATGTACATTTGTACACGATATCAATTAAAGGTCAACGTATGGAAATGATAGAAGTTGGATAGAATTGCCACTGACGTTACTATATTGGTATTTGCGGTACAATACACTCACGATTCGAGTTCAAAAATAGAACCACATCACACAGGTCATGATGAATTGACTTGAAGACCTTGTCAATTGAACTATCAATCAAAATCGAATGAAACGTAACTCGCCCATTTATCCTCGGAACACATTCTTGTATCCGCATACACATTCTACTTCCTGGAAATCGTTTCCGTCACAAACAAGTGAACTCGGTGCAACGTTATCATGGCAGACAATATCATGAACCTCGACATTCTCTGAGACGGGGAAATCCGATTTTTCTACGCTAGAGCACAGGCTCTCGATGTGATTTAAGGGTCCGGCAAATATTATGATTTTAAATCAAAATGAATACATAACTATTAGCTTGTAGCTTGTAACACGTAGGTGCAGCTCGCAGCAAGTAGGTCGCATGTCGTTGCTGATCTATATAATTAATATGTTACTTCAAACCATATACGTAACTGTCAGCTTCTAGCTCGTTATGAGTCGCAGCTGTTACTCGTAGCTTTTGGGTCGCAGGTCGTCGCTCGAAGTTTATATCGCTTAGCTCGTCGGTCGCAACGGGAAGGTCGCAGCACGTAGGTCACAGCTCTTAGCTGTTGGGTAGATGTTAACTCAAAACATATACATTACAGTCAGCTCTTGGCTAGAATGTCGCAGCTATAACTCGAAGGTCGCAGCTCTTAACTCATATAATTATGTTAGCTCGCAGCCTATGGGTCGCCGCTGGTAGCTGCCACTAGCCACCTACGATCTAAGAGCTGATTTTTATGTAAGTATTTGGAGATAACTCTACAGCAACGACCTACGAGCTACAAGCTAACAGCTAGGAGGTACGAACTGCTAGCGACGACCTGCGACATACAAGCTGCGAACTACGTGCTAAAAGCTGCGACTTACGACTTAAGAGCTGCGTCCTACGAGCTAAGGGCTGACTGTTATTTATATGTTTTTAGTTAACATCTGTAGAACAGCTAAGAGCAGCGACCTAAGGGCTAACATCTACAAGCTAACATCTACGAGCTGCCAATTGCGACTTACCAGCTAAGAGCTGCAACCTTTGAGTTAAGATTGGACTTATATATATTTTGAGTAACATCTACCGAACAGCAACGACTTGCGATATACGTGCTGCGACCTGCGAGCTAACATCTACGAGCTGTGACCTGCGACATAGGTGCTAAGAGCCGCGACCTTCGAGCTAAGAGCATACTGTTTATGTTTTAAGTTAACATCTATCGTACTTAGAGCTGCGACCTACGTGTTGCGTGCTACAACCTGCGACTGGCGAGCTTAGAGCAAACATTTCTTACTACGAACGACGACATTGGACGTACAAGCTGCGACCAATGAGCTAACATCTACGAGCTGCGACTTGCGACATTAGAGCTAAGAGCCGTGACCTACGAGCTAAGAGCATACTGTTATGTACATGTTTATGTTTTCAGTTAACATCAACCGAACAGCTAAGAGCCGCGACTTATGTGCTGCGAGCTACAAGATGCAACATACGAGCTGCCATGGACGAGCTAAGAGCTACAAATTTCTAACTACTAGCGACGACCTGCGACCTACAAGCTGCGATCAACGAGCTAACTTCTATTAGCTAAGAGCTGCGACGCACGAGCTAAGAGCTGCGACATATTAGCTATGAGCTGACTGTTATGTATATGTTTTGAGTTAGCATCTACTCAACAGCTAAGGGCTGCGACCTACGTGCTGCGACCGACGAGCTATGAGCTACGAGCTAAGAGATACCAACTGCGATTGACGACCTGTGACATAAAAGCTGCGATCTACGAGCTAACATCTATGACCTGCGGTTTATGACCTGCGAGCTAAGAGCTACGACCTACGAGCTAAGAGCTGAGAACTAAAAGATAAGTGCTGCATGTTATGTACTTTTTTAGTATCACCTACCGCCGGGTCTGACTGTTAAGTATATGTTTTGAACAGCAACGAGCTGCGACCTACGAGTTACGAGCTACGGGCTTATAGTAATGTATTCATTTTAAGTTAACAGAATAATTTTGGTCGGACCCTAAAATCACATTGAGAGCCTATTCTAACGTAGAATAATCGGATTTCCCCTTCTCAAAGAACGTCGAGGTTCATGATATTTTCTGCTATGATAACGTTGCACCGAGTTCGCTTGTTTGCGACGGAAACGATTTCCAGGAAGTAGAATGTGTATACGGAAACGAGAATGTGTTCCGAGGATAAATGGGCGAGTTACGTTTCATTAGATTTTGATTGATAGTTTAATTGACAAGGTCTTCAAGTCAATTCATCATGACCGTCTCTTTGTGTGATATGGTTCTATTTTTGTACTCGAATCGTGAGTGGGTTATTGTACCGCAAATACCAATATAGTAACGTCAGTGGCAATTCTATCCGACTTCTATCGCGTACTCATTTCATTTTTACAAGATGACCTTTAATTGATACCGTATACAGTGGAAGTGCTTCGTGAGTATGATGTTTAAAACAGGTAACGTGACAAAATCATAATATTCGCGGAAGCATGTCCGTGACAAAATGTTGCTTGAATGCGTGTTGTGATACACAGACTCGAGATATACTCTTAGTAAGTTCAATGGTATATTTTGTATGTCAAAACACTGAGAAAGGTCATGGTATGTATGTTCATTATAACACAGAATCAGGGCGATCTGTTGGAACGGTAAAACCTTAGTACATTAACCTTTGGTAAATTCACTAGATTGGAAGTCGGGGATAATAATGTTATTACCAAGCATGATGCGATCTATTTCGATAAATCCATTCACTTTTAGTATAACCTCGTACTGTGAAATATTATACCTACACATTTACGGAATGTTAGTTATATTTACCAAGAAATTGTAGAAAAATGTTATGAATGTGAATATCGAATTAAACATGAAGTACATTTTTAATGTATTGTGAAATATGTAGGTATTAAAATGTCCATCCTAAATGTATAGTAACTCAATCGGAATGTTGTTGTTTGGATAGCGAGGCATGCTATAACTTTGCAGACATAGTGGCGAACACGAAGAGGGCACCGTATAGGAAAGTTAGAGTGACTCTTCGTCGATCCCGGAGCATATATTCCGTTACTTATCGTATAAATCACATGACACATAAATTACTTGTATGATATTAGGAACTTGGTTGATAACCTTGCATAGAAACTATGTGAATGAAATATGTTCACGTACTCAGGATTCGGCTATGCGTTTTATTAACATGATAAGTTTTTTTGTTTGGAATAACGAGGCTATATCAAGTTCTACCACAACACTTACCCTCTGGTAAGGTGCCTCCGTTAGAAAACAGATGCATGCAGATAACTCGTTAATACTAGAATAATACTCATAGTTTGAAAAGGATCAAGATAAAAATACTCATGGCCTTCTTATTTGGTTTGCGCGTTTTGAAATTAATGTGTAATAATTATGCATGTACGGACTGGCATTCATCACATAAAACGTATGCCATAAGTTTGATATCACGGATGTTATTATTACGATTTCCACAGCCGTTTTACTATAAGATTTGTGGCGCCGTTACGTAGAATCGTGCGTTACACAGCAACTTAGCGACGTCAAAGCAACGTCATTATCTAATAAACAGAACTTCAACGTTCAGTTTTAAATACCCAACTTCTATATAAACTCTGACAGTTTTTAATCCACTGATATCACCTTAAGAAAACGATGTGCGAATATCAAAATATAATCTAATATGTTGTTGAATTCCGAATAACCATTTTGTATGCATTGACCAGAGGTCGTTTTTTTCCGTGTAACTGATAAGTGGCAAGCTAAGAATCACGTGGAATTATTTGTCCCTTTTCTGTTCCCATAGTGTGTAAGTCCTAGAATGCTATAAACAATGGACTACATTCGGCTGTCACACAAGCTTGAATGCAGCGTAAATATTTTAGTGAGGTTGGGCTTATCTGCATAATTATCATAAACATCAAATCTTGAAGCAATATGTGTTCGATTACAATATTGCACATGTAACATTACGTTTATGAAAATTCCATCAATCTATCTTATTCGTTTTGCAAAATACTCAAATTAAAATGTGTTGAACCCGATCAAATTTTGAGTAGTATACTAACTTTGAGTTATAAAGGTGTTGATTGGATATGAACACGTATAGCCCAGTTATGATATTGTGACAGTGACGTTGCAGTTTATGTGTACGCAAAAGATCACAACCATTGTCTAAACAGGTAGAGCGAAGTTAGTATGTTAGTTTAGTATTGAAGTTATAGTTGTTTGGTCAATAAAAACCTTTATAATTGGTTTTACACCGTTATAGTCGACTCGACCGCTGCGTCACTGGATTTTTATCCTGACTGGACTATATGTTTAGGATGTAAACAAACGATTGATGACAAGTTCGGGTGTTTCATATTGACTTTCTATTTACAAGGTGTTCAAGATTAACGTATTGGATTATCATGACGGATTGCAAACACATGGCAATATCATCATTGATGTGGCCGCCGCACATTCCTTACATACACTCATACCGCCCACACTTCAACCATCACATCCACGCCACACCTATAGCGAAATGGCCTCGTAAACTCTTGAAATTCTTTGCAACAATTGATACGTTCGTCTCCCGGCGTCCTTGTGTTTGTTTTTAATAACTTTTTATACAACACCAACGTTACTCACCTGTTTCTGCTGCTACGAAGAGCATTTATAGTTGTAAACAGTTTGTATACTCCAGGTCGTTGAACCCGCAATGCTTCATCTAATAACATTACGTAAACATGCTGACAGCGATTTCAGAAGAAACAGCATGCCATGGACGCCCGGAAAATTAACAAAAAATGTGCTCAGCGATTGTTATCTGTCTATTAACCTTCTCGCGTGCGTAATGGATATACAAATGTAAATTTAACATTAAAAAACTAATGTATGAAATAATTTTGTCTACAAAATAAAATATATTTCCTTAAATAACTCATTCCTGATTGTTTTTAGTGTTCCATGTACAGATATTCTAAATTGATCGAGTAATTGCTTAAATTAATGTTGTTGTGTTTTTTTATACAAACGTATTTTTTCATATGCTACTTAACTTATTACAGAGGTTTTGGACTAGGTGTAGAATGCATGATTAATAAAATACAACACGTGTAACAGCCGGTAAAATACTAAAAGCAGTTGTTGCTTCAAAACTCCTCAAATAGTTCCTTGAATTTTAAAGAATTGAACTTCGTTATATACTGTGAAGTTATTAAAATTCGCAGTGCATAAATTCCATTGATTTCGCGGATGGACTAGATCGCAAAATTAAATCCCGTGGATTAATTGACCTAAAAAACACGTTTCAAGAGATTTTTCTTTCAATATTCCACGAATTTTAAAACCTATCAAATAACCACTTTACAAAAATCATTGAACATATGGAGGATATTTGTTGATTTTGGTGTAAAATCGAATTTTATTTCACCGAGTGATCACAGAAAATCAATATTTTCTCGAGTGGCGTAGCCACGAGTGAAAATTTAGTCACGAGTGAAATAAAATAGATCTTACACTAAAAATCAACAAATTTTCTGTTTATTATATGCCTCATTTCATCTAAAATATGTGTCGTAATTGGCTTAATTGAAAAAAATGACGTCGAAATTAGAACGTCACGACGTGAGAATTATGACGTCATAATAACGTAACGCATACTTTAAAGCCCTGCGCCGTTGACGTTACGTTTCTTTTTCTGCATGATACTGAAACCATCTTCTAAAACAGTGAAAATAACAAAGTGGTAATTTCATTGTTATTTTCACTGTTATTTTCACTGAAAAACTCCATAATTAATTGAAAGCAAATAAAAAAACATTTTACAGTATCATCTTAATCATCTTTAGTACTAGTGACAGAATATGTTATCAGCATTGACTGTACCAAAAGCATTCATTATAGGTGTTAGTTGTACGGTCATACAAAGTATTGCCATCAGAATCAGTATAATTTAAAATACTCCGTGTATTATTATTAACATCATCAGCGTGGTGGTGGTCGTCATCATAGTTATCATAACATCATGGTCATCAATAACATCATCAACATTATCATCATCGTTAACATCATCGTTTACATAAATGTCGTCGTCGTCGTCGTAAGCGTCGTCTTCGTTGTCATTAACATCATCATCGTTAACATCATCATTAGCATTATCATCGTCAACATCATTATTAACATTATCATCATTAACACCATTATTAACATCATCATCATCGTTAACATCATCTTCATTAACATCATCATCGTTAACATTAACATCATTATTAACATTAACATCATCATCATTTACATCATCATCGTTCACATCAACATTTACATCATTATCATTAACTTGATCATTGTTAACATCATCATTAACATCATCGTCGTTGACATCATCATTAACATCATCATCGTTTCCATCATCATCAACAACATCATTGTTACATCATATTCAACATTATCAGTTGTATCATTATCATTCCTATGTACAATGCATGTTATCATCCATGTCTATCGCACTAATTTGACCAATCAGGACATCTCGGACAAGTCCAAAGAATTAAAACGAATCTTCGGCATCGACGGAGACTCGTAACATTTAGAAATGAGGGCCAATCTTCCTTACACTGGTCCCACGATATCCTACTGTCAACATATTTTAGACGGTGTCGGAAAATGAGACCAATCTACCTTCGGCTTTTGGTGACAAGGGAGAGAATTACGACGTCACCAATATCTTTTATTGGTTATTTAAATACGCGTAGTAAGTTTATTATTACAAACTTATTTAATAGCGTTTATCAATTCAATTTTTCAGTTCCTGCACTATTTCGATTACAACGAAACGAGCGTGAATTAAAAGTCACAATGCATAATATTTTATTACAACTTATTAAACTAAAGCAGACGATATTCTGACGTTATGTAATCGAAATCATCTGATCATATTATTATGAATATATAATTAATTATCAAAATTTGTAATATGAAACTATGCAATTGTTCTATATTATATTTTATGGGCTCAACCCTTCCTCGCCCATTTCCAGACAAAAACAGGCGTGACACTGATTCAATTACGATAACCCACGAGGTATTCCAAATTATATTATCTAATAACTTTGTATTATTTAATCGAAAAAAAACACGGAATAACTGTTTGCGATATTACTTTATAGTAAATCTTCTTGGCTATAATTTATTGACTTAATCTATAGGAATCATGGAAGAACTAGGTACTCAATTTTAAAATTGTAATAATCAAGTCAAGTGGCTAATACAACATTACACGTAAAATATTAGTGCGAAGGAAATTCAAACGTTGTCGATAGCGTAGGTGTAGTAGCTATAGAAGACGAGTCAAGCTTTGTCGATCTGGGTCATAACTCATAACTGTAGTAGACCAATCAAGCATTGTCGATCTGGGTCGTAGCTCATTAATGTAGTAGACCAGTCAAGCATTGTCGATCTGGGTCGTAGCTCATTAATGTAGTAGACCAGTCAAGCATTGTCGATCTGGGTCGTAGCTCATTAATGTAGTAGACCAGTCAAGCATTGTCGATCTGGGTCATAGCTCATTAATGTAGTAGACCAGTCAAGCATTGTCGATCTGGGTCGTAGCTCATAAATGTAGGAGATCAGTCAAGCATTGTCGATCTGGGTCTTAGCTCATAAAGCTTGTAGATCCGTCAATCATTGTCGATCTGGGTCGTAGCTCATAAATGTAGTAGATCAGTCAAGCATTGTCGATCTTGGTCGTAGCTCATAAATGTAGTAGATCAGTCAAGCATTGTCGTTCTGGGCCGTAGCTCATACGTATAGTAGATCAGTCAACCATTGTCGTTCTGGGGCGTAGCTCATAAATCTAATAGACCAGTCAATCATTGTCGATCATGGGCGTAGCTCATAAATCTAATAGACCAGTCTAGCATTGTTGATCTGGGTCATAGCTCATAAATCTAGTAGATCAGTCAAGCATTGTAGTTCTGGGTCGTAGCTCATACGTATAGTAGATCAGTCTACCATTGTCGATCTGGGGCGTAGCTCATAAATCTAATAGACCAGTCCAGCATTGTTGATCTGGGGCATAGCTCATAAATCTAGTATATCAGTCAAGCTCATACGTATAGTAGACCAGTCCAGCATTGTTGATCTGGGTCATAGCTCATAAATCTAGTAGATCAGTCAAGCATTGTCGTTCTGGTCGTAGCTCATACGTATAGTACATAAATGTAGATCAGTCAACCATTGTCGTTCTGGGGCGTAGCTCATAAATCTAATAGACCAGTCCAGCATTGTTGATCTGGGGCGTAGCTCATAAATCTAATAGACCAGTCCAGCATTGTTGATCTGGGGCGTAGCTCATAAATCTAAAAGACCAGTCCAGCATCGTTGATCTGGGTCATAGCTCATAAATCTAGTAGATCAGTCAACCATTGTCGTTCTGGAAGAACTAGGTACTCAATTTTAAAATTGTAATAATCAAGGCAAGTGGCTAATACAACATTCCACGTAAAATATTAGTGCGAAGGAAATTCAAACGTTGTCGATAGCGTAGGTGAAGTAGCTATAGAAGACCAGTCAAGCTTTGTCGATCTGGGTCATAGCTCATTAATGTAGTAGACCAGTCAAGCATTGTCGATCTGGGTCGTAGCTCATAAATGTAGTAGACCAGTCAAGCATTGTCGATCTGGGTCGTAGCTCATAAATGTAGTAGATCAGTCAAGCATTGTCGAGCTGGGTCTTAGCTCATAAAGCTTGTAGATCCGTCAATCATTGTCGATCTGGGTCGTAGCTTATAAATATAGTAGATCAGTCAATCATTGTCGATCTTGGTCGTAGCTCATAAATGTAGTAGATCAGTCAAGCATATTCGATCTGGGGCGTAGCTCATAAATCTAATAGATCAGTCCAGCATTGTTGATCTGGGTCGCAGCTCATAAATTTAGTAGATCAGTCAAGCATTGTCGATCTTGGTCGTAGCTCATAAATCTAGTAGATCAGTCAAGCATTGTCGTTTTGGGTCGTAGCTCATCCGTATAGAAGACCAGTCAATCATTGTCGATCTGGGGCGTAGCTCATAAATCTAATAGACCAGTCTAGCATTGTTGATCTGGGTCGTAGCTCATAAATCTAGTAGATCAGTCAA
This sequence comes from Spisula solida, assembly GCA_947247005.1. Taxonomy (NCBI): domain Eukaryota; kingdom Metazoa; phylum Mollusca; class Bivalvia; order Venerida; family Mactridae; genus Spisula; species Spisula solida. The sequence continues at coordinate 43,869,694 of OX365945.1, read as the reverse complement.
GCATTGTAGTTCTGGGTCGTAGCTCATACGTATAGTAGATCAGTCTACCATTGTCGATCTGGGGCGTAGCTCATAAATCTAATAGACCAGTCCAGCATTGTTGATCTGGGTCATAGCTCATAAATCTAGTAGATCAGTCAAGCATTGTCGTTCTGGTCGTAGCTCATACGTATAGTAGACCAGTCCAGCATTGTTGATCTGGGTCATAGCTCATAAATCTAGTAGATCAGTCAAGCATTGTCGTTCTGGTCGTAGCTCATACGTATAGTAGATCAGTCAACCATTGTCGTTCTGGGGCGTAGCTCATAAATCTAATAGACCAGTCCAGCATTGTTGATCTGGTTCGTAGCTCATAAATCTAATAGACCAGTCCAGCATTGTTGATCTGGGGCGTAGCTCATAAATCTAATAGACCAGTCCAGCATTGTTGATCTGGGTTATAGCTCATAAATCTAGTAGATCAGTCAACCATTGTCGTTCTGGGTCGTAGCTCATACGTATAGTAGACCAGTCAAGCATTGTTGATCTGGGTCGTAGCTCATACATGTAGTAGACCGGTCAAGCGTTGTCGATCTGGGTCGTAGCTCATAAATTTAGTATACCTGTCAATCAATCGTTGTCGATCTGGTGCGTAACTCCTGCATGTAGTCGATCAGCCAAACGTTGTCGATCTGGGTCGTAGCTCCTACATGTAGTAGACCAGCCAAGCGTTGTCGGTATTTGTCGTAGCTCTACATACAGTAGATAAAGTTTGTGTCGTAGCTTCTACATCTTGAAGATACAGTTTGTGTCGTAGCTTCTGCATCTTGAAGATACAGTTTGTGTCGTAGCTTCTGCATCTTGAAGATACAGTTTGTTTAGTATCTCTTCCATCTTGTAGATACAGTTTGTGTCGTAACTTCTACATCTTGTAGATACAGTTTGTGTCGTACCTCCTACATCTTGTAGATACAGTATGTGTCGTAACTTCTGCATCTTGAAGATACAGTATGTGTAGTATCTCTTCCATCTTGTAGATACAGTTTGTGTCATACCTTCTACATCTTGTAGATACAGTTTGTGTCGTACCTTCTACATCTTTTAGATACAGTTTGTGTCGTATCTTCTACATCTTGTAGTTACAGTTTGTGTCGTAACTTCTACATCTTGTAGATACAGTTTGTGTCGTATACTTCTGCATCTTGTAGATACAGTTTGTGTCGTATCTTCTATATCTTGTAGTTACAGTTTGTGTCGTAACTTCTGCATCTTGTAGATACAGTTTGTGTCGTATCTTCTACATCTTGTAGTTACAGTTTGTGTCGTAACTTCTGCATCTTGTAGATACAGTTTGTGTCGTATCTTCTACATCTTGTAGTTACAGTTTGCGTCGTAACTTCTACATCTTGTAGATACAGTTTGTGTCGTAGCTTCTGCATCATGTAGATACAGTTTTGTGTCGTAACTTCTGCATCTTGTAGATACAGTTTGTGTCGTAACTTCTGCATCTTGTAGATACATGTGTGTCTGTAAATCATCGATGTTTGTATGTTAAGTAGAGCATTATACATGTATATTGCGTAATATTATAAATCACGTGACGAACAGGACTTTACTATCATAACGACCTAATTGTCTGAAACGGTTTCGTATTTCGGTCGAAGTTCAGTGTCGTTTATTGTCAATAACTCTTAGAAATAAGCATACGCTTTGAACGATACATTATGTAAGCTGGTGAACAACTTTTATTTCAAAAGCACATTTGAGCGATTTCGAAATGTCAATCGGGTGTTTTTTGCAATGTGAAACGCTTTTCTTGGAAAAATTATGCCAGTGTATCACTTACGTAGGCCTATTTACGTAACTTTATGGTCATACACAGTTCAAAAACGAGGTTCATTCTTCTTCAGTCTTCAATCTTGAATAGCGAAATTGCACGTAATACTCGGTTGTAACTTAAAGTACATGTCAGGTAAAAGAACGACGGTCGTAAAGGCTTACTAGCGATTTATAATATTTCACGCTATATCTGGCCGTGTGGTTTGCAAAGTATCTGGAAGTGCCAGGAAGCTGTGCATCGGTGCTATACACCGGGCACATTAAAGAACCAAGCTGTCTATTCGTAATAAGTGCTAGGCGCACTTCTGCAGCCCCGGACATGCCTGTATCTAATGTCTCTCCCTTCAGGGGCTTTCTCTCAGTCTGTCCCTCTGGTCAGATCATGCTGTATCTGCATTGGTAGAAGATGCACCTGCGCCCTTGTGGCTGCAACACAATAATGTAAAGTGCTTTTGAATGTGCGTTCGCACGAAAAAGGCACTAAATTAATCTGGTATATATTTTTTTTTATTTGTGCAAACCTGTGTACTAGAATAGTGTTTATATCTCCGTGGTTGTCTGAATGGCAACGGCTAAATCAATGTTAAATGCTTGTCAACTTGATGTTTGACGTTTCCATGGTTTCCCCGCTGAACGATGTAAATACCTCTATAGAAAAATGCTTATTGCTCAATTCATGTCTACAATGCAACACCGCGGCCTCGGTGTGTGAGACTAGTACGAATGACAGTCGCGTGATTTCAATTTCAAAATGTCACTGACGGCCATCTGTACACTTTTCTACCATAATGCATATGCGCAATTAATTAGAAGTGTCGCATATCATTTTGTCCAGCAGACGATGTATTAATTAATAAAAAAACGAAATATGTCCTTGGATCTATTTTAGATTGTAACAACGAAACACATTTAGATTATTGATAATGTATACACACGTACGAACGCTCATTATGTCATGAATAAAACAACACTACAGAACGCCCACACTTAGATTACGAAGCATACCACGCTGTATGGAATAGAATTGGTCGCAATAAATTGTTCACATCTATTTTGTATTCTAACACGATCTGCGGATTAATCCATTAAATATAGAGCGGACCTGGCCATGTATTATTACCCCCATAAAACATGGTATCAAATTGGCTGTTACTATTTACGCCCCGTATCACGTGACATATTTATGAATGAATGAACGTAAACTTTATAGTAAATCTTCAACGAAACGCGATGACAAGGCAAGATGCACGGGTATCCAGTGTTACAGCTATGACGCATCTATTTTTAGAAACTCCAATATAATCTCGAAACTAAGTTTCATAAAAACTTCTGATAATCAATTCATTTATATTTTTCATTTCATTTAGAGCTACCCTATACTCCTGTTATTAAAATTGTTTTAATGTTTAAATGTGTTATTTCCTTCAGAAAATTACGAAGGTCGTTTTCATTAACGAGGGAGGTAATTGTACCTGCTAATAAGCCACTCAATTTCATCGTGGAATTATGTTAAATGGGTGAAAACGGAATGCGCGCAGTTAAATAGTGCGGGATATTATTGTGTTTAGAATCGAAATAAAAACGCTGTTCTTGTATTTTGTCGGTGAATAAAACACGGGCACTCGTTCGGATGCGGAAAATTACGCACTCGTGATTTAATTTTTCCGCATCCGAACTCCTGCCCATGTTTTATTCACCGACAAAATACGCGAACAGATTTTTATTTCTTAAATCAAATATGGACAACCAATAGCTTTGACAAATGATCGTTTGCGAGTGTATAATGTGGAATTTAAATTTACGACAACGCCCATTGATTAGAAGATAGCATGACACGTACTTATTGCATCGATTCTAGTCACGTGACGAGCACAGGAACTGTCGTCTGCTCATCAGCTGTTCAAAAGTACTAAGCCACGGAATTAAATCCCCGTGAATATTAATGATTTTACAAGAGCCTAATAATATTTGTTAAATGTGAACATGTAATATACATGTACAATATAACATCAATAATAAAACCACCCTACGGACCCTGTACACTGGTCTTTAAATTGAAGTGGTCTTAATATTGAGGTTGGATAAAGAGCACCACGGTGAACATGACTTGGACTTTCGTACCTTTGTACTGTTTTATCAAAGCACTTACTTAAATAATTTTACAACTATAAATTGTGGTAAATGGAGCTGCAATACTAACCAAGATTTAGTTAATGAACATCTGCAAACAATATCCGTCGCCAATTTGCAGTTGTTTAAGAATTATATAGAATATAAATTTGAACGTAAGTTTACGATTTCCGTAGGTGCTTGATAAAACAGTACCCTGGTACGTAACAAGTACGAGGGTCGTTCATTTAATACACTGGATACTCGTGCAACTCGCGACCGGTTGAAGTTTTACTATAAAGTTTATGTTCATTCATAAATATGTCACGTGATACGGGGCGTAAATAGTAACAGCCAATTTGATACCATGTTTTATTGCGGTAATAATGCATGCCCTGGTTTTCACTATGTGTATATGGATTAATCCGCGGATCGTGTTAGAATGAATAACAATTGTTGAGAAAAAACACGACACTGACCAGGAAACTGAAAACAACAAACTGTTTCGCTATCGCTACCTTAATAAGTGCATTGGCGCTAGGCACAAATGTAATGCGCTTTGAAGGTTGAAGCAGACTTTTCATTATCAAATAAGTTAGTTTATATTCGTTTTGTTTATCTTGACTAGGTACGAAAGGTACGTCACGTAATATTTCGTTGAACTCATGCGGCTGTTGTATGCAATGGTATTCAAACGTTGGAAGCCGACCAGTAAATATTCTCAGAAAGTGGGCGTGTCACTTATAAGTTAACTTGAACGGATGTAAGGTATGTTGTGCATGGGCAGTGGCCGCCTGAAAAATATCGCTGGCTTAGAATGAGAAGTCGCAAGTTACGACCTTATAAGACTCATGCATATTTGAAATCTGCACCCAAAAGACGCTTGTTACGAACCCATTTTCATGAAAATCAGAACTGGTCATGTTGACCAAACTGAAGTTGAAAAATGTTGTTACGTAAAGAGTAGTTTTCAGACAGTTTTTTCTTGTTTTCTTTTCAATATATCTATTTTGTACTTATGACGTTCTTATTCTAAGCCAGCGATATTTCTTGGCTTTTATATCGTCGCAATAATGTTGCTACATAATTATGGTATCAATAACGCGCTAAAAATAATTTGCCGTACAAAATGTACTCCATTATGAAAACGTTACTTATTCGCAACTATGTGCCATGAACATTTATATGCCCGTACTAAGTTAAAATTTAGTTTACATCAAGCCCAATTTAGGTGAACTTTGGGGAAGTATGAAGTCTGATGATGGGCGTTTTGTCGCTATTATCGCTCTATTATCATGATTTACCCTTCGACATAAAATAACGGATCACAAATTTCCCACCAATAAGTTGATTCCCAGATCGGATATTTAATAACTTTATATAATAAATACTAGTAGATGCGAGCGATAAGATCTGACATTTAGCTATATAAATTTCTAGATTTCTAACATGGTTAACCTATCTTGACATAATAACGTCTTTAGAGTAACCCACCCGTTCAGCTCAGTGGATAAATCACCCATTAAACAAAACTTTGGCACCCAAGCGATTTTAGGGCGATTTTAGGGCGATCTTATGGTGATCTTAGGGCGACCTTGGGGCGATCTTAGGGTGATCGTGGGGCGATCTTTAGGCGATCTTATGGCGATCTTAGGGCGATCTTGACTAGGTAGTAGGCATGTTTTGTTCTTGCGCGACATTGGCTTCAGTCATGTCATCCACATGTGGAGAAGTTGTTAGATGTTTGTGGAAGAACAGGTTGGTTCGGGAAGATGATAAGTGCCTAGAAGACTAACTAGAACAACTGACCACCTGCTTCGCCTGTTTATGATATGTACATGTAGTTCATTATTTGAGGTGTATAAATGTTATGTTAACCGTATTTCAGTAGTCATAAAATGTATAAATGTTATTATGTACTCTTATGCATCGAAACCGGTGAAACACATGGAGACATTCAATTTCCAGCTGCATGCTTACTCCTCGAAGCTTAGTTATAAGATTAACACTAGCGATACAGTATGTTGTTTACATCTTAGCGTTCTAGTGATAACATCAATGTGCTTTAAATTGTAAATTACCTTAAAAGTACATCCTGTCTATTGTATGACCGTGTGAGTAGTGTGAATCACTCTCCCAATCGGAGGTAAAAATAAAAAGTTGATTTTTTAATCGCACGGTATTTACGAATGACATGACTAATAAGATACGATTCACATGCTATTTTAGCCATATTCGGCGCTGCGCTGTGAAACGAATATGCGGCTTCAGCCGTATAGCGCTTATGGAAAGTCATATTCGCCACAGACACTTGGGGTCTGGACCCCGCCCCCAGCTACGCACTTGGATATCATTGTATACCCAGACCCATACATTAGTCACACAAATATTATTAAACGGATCCGGGACAAATATTTTTTTTTCGTAAATGCCTCTCTAGCTGTGTTATTTAAACAGTAGAGGAATTACATAGATTTTTGTATTAATATCAAATATATCTAACAAATGTTTGTGTGATTACTGAATGGGTCTGGATATATAAGAAATATAAAAAAATATTCCAGACGGGAGGGGGCGTGGTCCACACCCAATGTGGCTGTGATATTCGCAGGTAATGTGTCTTTTGCCTGAAATAGGAGCTGCGAGTCGGGTTCTTTTCAGCTAGTGTACTGGAAGTATTTTTTATTCCATAACGCTAAATCTATTTATTTGTTGATGTTCGCGATTCGATGAAGATTGGACGATAGTTTAAATAGATGTTTGACACGTCGATTCCATCAGCATTTTGCTATATCCTCGGTTACCGTTACTCCCCGATGCTTCAACAACTTCAGTTTTAAACATTTTACATATGTATTTTAGCTCGGTTGTGTTGTAAACATGTTTTGCTCATTTTAATCGCACTTGAGACCCCAAACCCACCGTAGCGCCATTTTGAATTCACCGTGACGAATACGGGGCTAGCTACTAGCCTGATTTCTCGAGTCGCTTTTAATGTCAATGTTCGATAGAAACAAGAAGCTCAAGCATTGTCACGCTTTCTACGAAGATAGGTATGTTATCGGTGTCAGCCTTTGGAATTGAGACCCTTTGAAATAAAAACATTAGTATCCAACCCCACTTGAAACCGATCTAGGGTTTTCATTGGGTACTTCTGTATATTCATACTTAATAAAAACAATCTGGTCGTTGAGTTTTAATTTATTTTAATCACATACTTTCATTATTACATCAGATAAGTTGGGCGGACAACAATTTCATTAAGTTATGAATGTCTACTAAATCATAATAAAAACCGGTGGAGACGGCACTAACGCGGTATTTATACAATACTGCGGTTCGATATAAATCTCCGCTTGTACATTTCCGGGTTGTTTTATAGGGTAAATATAGACGTAATTAGCGATAGGATTATTGTGGAGACTTAATCGATTAAATGACAGGATAGGGTGAATGGTTCAATTATCTATCCACAAATATCTGCCCTACCATCATGATTCATTGGGAGTAATTGTGTGCCCAACCTTAAAATATCTACGTTTCCTCTTCCAATATTCATTACCTATTATGTAATTCACCCCATGTTAACTGACGACAATTATCTATTACATCAACATTCCATCTACAGGGAACATCCAGCTTCCACTTTAATCCAATTGTCTGTATTTAGAGACTGTGTTTGCATTGGATATATATGCTTATTTTATTGGCTATACACTATAGGTGTATTTCTAGGTTATGCATGTTTATGTACTTTAACCATAGAGTTTATACAGTTAATCCCCCTGTTTAGCTAACCGAGTTGAAAATTTACCTATATAGGTGTATTTCTAGGTTATGCATGTTTATGTACTTTAACCATAGAGTTTATACAGTTAATCCCCCTGTTTAGCTAACCGAGTTGAAAAATTACCTATATAGGTGTATTTCTAGGTTATGCATGTTTATGTACTTTAACCATAGAGTTTATACAGTTCATCCACCTGTTTAGCTACCCGAGTTGAAAATTTACCTATATACATGTAGGTGTATTTCTAGGTTATGCATGTTTATGTACTTTAACCATAGAATTTATACAGTTAATCCCCCTGTTTAGCTAACCGAGTTGAAAATTTACCTATATAGGTGTATTTCTAGGTTATGCATGTTTATGTACTTTAACCATAGAGTTTATACAGTTAATCCACCCGTTTAGCTACCCGAGTTGAAAATTTACCTATATAGGTGTATTTCTAGGTTATGCATGTTTATGTACTTTAACCATAGAGTTTATACAGTTTATCCCCCTGTTTAGCTACCCAAGTTGGAAAATTTACCTATAGTAATGCATTGTCTATATTGGATAATCATATTTATTTTTATTTTGCCAGTTGCTAATTCGATTTTTGAGACAAAAAATTGACAAAAATAAAATTTGATTTGTGATTCGGGTATTTAGACAAATGTATTCGATTGACGTCACTAACATAGGATTCACTGTAATTGTTTAAAATGATAATTTGCTTTCATATAAAAATATTAGATTAAATGTTAAGGTCAAGGGCATTCTACCCGCTTGGTATCGGAAGAAAAACAACAACATTAGCAGTTTAAACCGCTTTAGCACCACTAAGACGTGCACTAGACTAAGTATCTAGCCAACGTAGTCTAGCTAGTGGCCTTCATGTCTTAAATAAACTGATGAATTAACGTAGCTTTGTACAGTGAATAAAAAATGCAAACTCATTATTGATGAAATTAAATCGCTTAATGTATGGCGATCTGAATTAAACAAGTTTCAATTACAATGAATACATTGTAATTTTAAAAAGGGAGTGATCGGTAACAAACCGAAGTAGAATTCAAATACATATGCGCTGTTCACTTGAATGCGTTTATGTTTATACCGCGATATTTTGAACATTATCTAAAAAAATAAAACATTGTTAAAATCACCAAAAATGGTCTTATTGGAAATTATTGTATTGAAATACCAGAATTTATGACACAGATTTACCGCACATATTCTCTGTGGTTGAAATAAGATGTCCTGGTTTTAAGATAACGACATTGTAAGTATAGTTGTATAGTTGGTGTAGTATAGTAATTATTAAGTAATGTTCAAGTCTTAAACCGCGGAATTCCAAACGTGACTGGCGGTTTTAAAAATTGTTAGCAGTCTGCTTACACGACAATATTGTTTTTAATAATTATGTTTCCAATAGATATATGTTATTGTCTGACAACGTTAACCTGAGTGTTCGTATCGTTCACGAGACCGTTAACATGGGCGAGCGCTACTAAGCGCTTTCCATGGGAAGTAATCCTTGCCTTCTATATTTAACTGAACGGGAGGTAACTGAATAAAGGCGTTCGGTAGGGCTTTGCTAAAGGCAACGGACCCTATGTCTGACTAGTTGTAGTATCAGTTTAATGGGGTTTACTAATATAAGTCATTAGAGACATAATTTTTTTTGAGTTAAACCCGTAAATTAAAAAAGGTCTTTCCCGTAAACTTTACGGTAAAAGTCCTACAAACCAGCTGCCATATTTTTTACCGTAAATTTTTACGGTATACAAATGTATTTTTACAGTGTACCGGTACCATTTTGAACGACTTCGGTATGTCGCGAACATGTATCGAACCTGAAACATCTACCAATCACAGCGGACGCCCTACCACTAGGCTAGTCGCAGTTACAAAATTATTGCTAAACAATGCCTTTCTGATCATGTATACCTAGTCTGTCTATACAGACCCTATGTTTAATTTAAGGAGACAACTCTTCAGTCTAATCTTTTTACATGAAATTAATTCTCTTTGCACCCTCAAACATAGGAGATAATCAAGCCCAAACTGGTAAAATCTAGCTAAATTTGAAAACGAAATTATGATAATTGATTGAAAAAAATATATATTCTAGTCGGGAAGCCAGACTAATGTATACCTTACAACTAGTGTTACTTGAACAACACGTTTTAGCGTTTCCCACCAAACTAGAGATTAGTTGGAACTAGTTGGTAACTAGAGTGTATCGGTGCTGTACATCGGGCACATTAAATAGTCTATTCGGAAAGAGCTAGGGTAGGCTCCCGGATTCCTTGTATCACCCGGCTGTTTCTTCCCTCGAAGTCAGAAGTCATTGGCCAATCTTGTAGGGATAACCGAACGAACACGCACCAACGACAGACACTGTCGAACATATCAAACAGACAAACAAACATACAAACTTACGCGAACCAGATATTTTAAGTTTGTATGCGTTCAGTAGCAATGTATTCCCTAGCCCTGTTTTCCACCGGAAAAAAGTATAGCTATGTCCTTGAAGCTTCGTGCGTCGTATTAAATGAGTAGTTTCAAATAACGCGACAGACGTGTTTACAAATATAAAGTTTACGTCTATAATGCGCGTCGGTGAGACGGCAACTGTCGCCTATCGTCTGGTGGAATGCATTCGTGAGCAGATTGTCACGCCCAAACCTGTCTCAAACGGTTGTTATCCAAGTTTTCGAACAATTATTTAAGTAACCAGACTCAGGAGTACATCGGTCACTGATCGAACATGCGTGAGTATTAACACCTAATTTCAGCGATCTAATTTCAGCGAGCGTAATTAGTAATTAGTTATTAGTAATAAGTTATTAGCATTGTCACGTTTTATTTCGTGTTGATTGTCAAACACTACTTCATTCGTTTTCAGACCTCAACTTAGCCATTGAACAGGTAGAACAATTGGGGTTACCGTTCTGCGGCCGGAATAAACTTAGTAAGCCATTGGATTTTCCGCCAGTTTAGGAAAAAAAACAATATTTGAACCCATTTTTCAGTTCAGTGGGTAACGATATTGTCGCCCTCTGTAAACTCAGAAGCGTGTATATCTCCGAAATTTGCTTCGCCAGTCAATGTGTTATTTTTCATAGCTCCGTTGCATTGTTGATGTTTTTCCGATTTTCAAAGTGTTTGTTTTTACATGTTGTTGTCATCTTTGCCACTCGCGTCATGTCCCTACCATGACCCCGTACAGAATATCATTAAGGCAATTGTTATTGTTTACATTGATATGTAGTCTCTATTATACCGATACTGACCTTGATACCACTTGACCCGAATACCAAACATCATCCGGATGATTTCATTCAACAATTTAGTCGTTGATACGATTAAAACATAGTGCGGATAAATTGACGTGCTCCTCGACCTTTATGCATGAATCCAAAAGTATATTACAAGCCTCATGTGCGGTATCAATTTCCTCGAGAAAGGCGTGCTTTGTCGGATAATTCGATTAGCGTTTGTAGTACTCCTGCCCTGCGTTCAATGAAAAATAACTTTACGCACGTTTTGCACCTGGTACGTACCAGGTACGAAACGTTTCGTACCGTTTGCGTACCAGGTACGAAACGTTTTGGACCTGGTACGAAACGTGCGTCACGTGATTTTTTCCTTGAACGCAGGGCTGTTAGGGTGTGTCTAGACAGTACATTATGGTGTACTAGTATAAGTCTAGGATGTACATTTCACAAGATATACATCAAGCCTAACATGACTAATGAAACACACGATATTTTCCTCCAAACACTTGTAAACAATTTAGTTATACATCTACAGAAAATGTGTGATAGAAGTGTTGTGATAGAAGTGTACTACAGGTAACTACACTGTACATTTTGACTTATAGGTTAAACTGTATACACCAATATGTACTGTCTAGTCGCACCTTGACATTATCCCGAGTGATATAAAAATAGTGCGCACATGATAATGTGATGTCGGATTTGTCAACTGTTGCATAATTGGTTTTCTAATTTAATAAACTAGTTTGATATCGGTCAAATTTGTATTAAAAACATTACTGATAAATCGTGCACGTTTCCGCCTTTCTCATTATGGTGGACGCACTGTACTCGTCGCTTATGAAACAAAAGACTGAGATCAAGTTAAGACAAGAAATCAAATGTTAAATTATGTTAATAGAACTTTCGAAGTCCAGGTTAAGTTGCTCGCACTATAACTATTACCATCTTATAGAAGGCTAGCACGTGGTTGCTTATTTTTGGCTTTATTTGCCCCGAGGAAGTCCGTTTGTTCATACACCACAGCATTTTCGCCAATGTTTTCCATGCAATGACACTTTTGTAACAGGTGGACAAAACAATATATCACTTTAAAGTATTCAAACTGTTTCTACTCGATGACTCGGCAGATCTGTTTGTACATTTAGATTTACTACTCGAGTCAACAATAGCCCATCCATTAGCGTATTGACGACAAGTATGCGTGCGCACTTGATACACTGAAAGTGTTCTGTAGGTGACACTATGATTTGCTGAATCATATTCGTTTATCATTAGAATAAGCAAATCAGTAAAATAAGACAATCTATTCTATATTATTACTGTTTATCAGACATGACTATGCTGTAAATTGGAATGAAAAAGACTAAAATTTTTGTTCATCGAATAAAGAAATCACGAATTGTTCGTTCCATCGCTTGTAATGTGAGACAGGTGTGAACGCTTCATAGTAGAATTAAATTTCATACATTCTCTTTTATATTTAAAATATGTCAGTACAGTATTATATGAGTTATGCACTTAAAATCCTCTATCAAACAAAATAAGCGAATTGATATTATCCGTCGACAATAAGCCTTTGATTATATAATAAATGACGACCGAACTTATACGTTGACAAAGCATAAGGAATTTGCGATTTATGCATGTGGTCTAGCAATAAATGTGACTATGCATAAGCTTATCACCATGAAGATGTTAAGTTATAGGCGGACAGTAGACCAAACCATTGCCCAAAGTAACTAATTGTCAGGAGCCCGTTGCCCTACTAAAGCGCTACGGAGCGCTCGATAGCGATATGCTTGGAAACCAAACGGCTCGCTTTAAAAAAAGCGGACGAAGCGAAAAAGTTATAATTATGCTACCACCGAGCGCTGGCGGATAGCGGACCATTGCACAACAAAGCACATATCGAATCCGCTGTACAGGAAACGCTCAGTAGCTCTCGGTAGCAAAAGTGCTGAGAAATGGTATGAGATCAGCGAGCACTGCGCGCTTATAGCACGTCGTTGCATAGGCGTAGGAAAGCGCTCGATAACGCTTTTATGTAGCGGTTTGGTTTGGCAACGGGTTCAGTACTTTCACAAGCAACAGATAACCGCTGTCTACACACGGAGAGTATGTCCGTAGCCGCAGTCACAGAGGAACATGTCTTGTACAATCAGCACGGAACGTCCGGGTGATCCAGATTTGCTAAAAGCAAGTTAAACCGGACAGACAGGTGTGTTTAATCCGGCAAACAGTCAGACTGACACGAACGATATCTGTATGTTGTATTAAATAACTGCGTGTGTCTCGTCATAATTAATACCTTCGGAGAGTCAGTGACATATTCGCGCGCCCATAGATCGTCTACAATAATATTTAATGTCGTTAGGCTAGGATAATTACCCGGATCACCATGTACGGATTATGGAATTTAGCTTTTTCGTGACTTTGAAAAATTATCTCCCTTTTTATTGCAGTTGGTAATTAACTGTGGGTGCTTCGTTAAAAGGGGAGTTAACTCATTGCAGGATATTACCCGTCAATTCTTAAAACATGACCAGCCTCATTAAATCACTATGGTCAGCCGACAATTGTCGTCTGCAAATTGTATAAACTTGTAATCAAGAAGTCGTTGTATTGAGTTAAATGTTTCTGACAGTAATCATTAATTAAATAGTTTAATACTATTTAAATTTCTGACTTTAAAGTTATTGGTTTTCTCATATTTCCCTAAGCAGACGACACGAGCGTTATTTAGTATTACGTTCCCTATAAAGTTGAATAAATGTCACGACTGTTTTGTTCAAGTGGAGACAAAAAATTAGGAATGTTTTAAAATATTTAGAATTTAAGAACATGTCAATTCCGTTATAAACTCTAAACAACAAAGTCAGTAATTGTCACATATTGGGAGTGACTAAATGTCACATATTTCAACATTGACACCAAGGGTATATATAATTATCTGGTTATCTTGCTTTATTTATATTGTTTTGAGATCACTACTTTGTATTAAATGTTTTTTGTCATATATGCTTGCTAGTGCAAATCGAAAATGAAATGGCATAGGACTGATACTCCCAAACCGCGGACAATTATTCTTTTCTGACGTAAATCTATTTATACAACGTCTTCGCATAAAATCTAAGTATAAATGTATTCAATGCCTTTATTTCCTCTTCTAAATGGCCCTTTACTCAGAGGCCACCTTTATTCAGTAGCGGCTTCCTAGATGACCCGGCCTGCGCCCGGTAGCATGAAAAACTAAAAGTAATACAGTAATAGGCACTATGAGTATAAAACTTGTTTCCTGCTCTACTGCATGAAATTTGATTTGCTTATAGAAAGTGCAACAATAAGATAAACTTAACTTCATCAGGAATTATTGCTCTGCTTTCTTTAGGACGATCCGTGTAATATAACAGTTTCACTAAACTATTAGACAATTTACTGTTTAAAACATTTACAATTTGAGCACGAAATTGAATTGAACATGAAAAAGCTTTATAATCATGGTGCCAGTTCTTCAAACAAGAGAAAAACTTTCAAGTATTTTACTTGATTACTATATACGTCTAGATGTTGAATACAACTTGCCATTCAATGATAGGGGAGTTCGAATGCATCATCGGCTGAACGGACGTTGTCACGTCTGATTTGGTAGTATATGTTAATATCGTTGTGTCACTTTGCTCGTCACGAATACCTGCTGCTACTCGTATAGTTGGGATTGACTTTTCGGATATCAGGATACTGTGTATCTGAGTCTTTTAATGTGCATTCCAGCAGACACATGAGTTGACTTGATTCTCCTATGAAACAAATTTTGATCCTAGTAAAATAACTATAAATCCGTTTGCCTAGCGGACATTCTCATTAACTTGCTCCGACGGTCCTCAGGTGCCATCCATTGTTTTCTTGTGTTGCATATACGTACATGCACGGTCATGTACAATATCAAACCACATTGTCATTATCCTAATGTTGGGGATTTTATGTCAGATTCTAAATAATTAGCTCTGTTGGGTACAGAATGAAGATAGCATTCGTCGTCGACTCATGAAACATAGCGGGACTGTTTATCAAGGAATATTTCATTCTCAAATTCCAGCCGCCTCTACTACTTCAGCTTAGTAAACTAAGAACAAAATACTCGATAAGAAAACAACCGAAAACAAAACTGTAAGACCATGAATTTTCGAGAGGCAAATATTTCGCGAAATTATTATTCTGAATAGCTCGCCTGATTAAATGTTCACGATTTTTAAACTTCAAAAGAACTTCTTTTTGCGTCCAAGCGCGGTTGAATAATTTCACGAGCGTATTTTTTGCAATTTCAAAATCAAATCCGCTAATACCGGTAGATCTTAACGAAAATTAAACCATCGCAAAAAGTCTGCTTTTACTGTAATTTTGTAATGAATGAAGATGTTAGATCTCCTGTTTCACGACAAGTATGCGAATAATTAATAATCGTCTGCTTCGGGTTGCAATGGTATTTTATTCCTGCAAGGTTGTTCAACTAACTGTCGGGGCAAACGAGTGCGCTCGCAGCGTATTTCCTGTATAACCATAACTTGAGAACATTGTCCCGCCCATATCCATGTTGAACACAACATGGCGCCCGTCTCATATTAAATGTAAGCAACTTTCGCCCTTTGGAAAAAGAAAACTAACGCTGGTACAGTGTATTCGTCTACAGTGACTAATATAATACTTATTCTACATGTATATTGAAACCCCAAGGACGAATACCTGTATATGCAATATAGACATTCCACAAAGGTGACCGAGTAAGTGCCCAGTAACGAGTGATTCTTGACCACTAGATATAATCAAACGCCGTTTAACTATTGTTTGAAGTTCCATTGGTCAACATCGTATTTCAGTCATATGGGTACTGTTTTATCAAAGCACTTACAAAAATCTTAAATTTGATCGTAAGTTTATATTTCCGTAAGTGCTTTGATAAAACAGTACCCCGGAGACTAGCCGGTCACGTGATCCTGACTTAAATAATATCGGAACTAAATAGTAATTATGCTGAGCGTCAAGCAAGAGAGTATGTGTTCAAAGCCGATAGAAAGAAAGTCTGAAAAACATATCGAATTAAGTACGGCGATTTCAAAAAGTCTGCTCGAAAGTTAATCAAAGATCAAGGTCCGCATAGCAACAAGAACGTCAACTTGACAACAAAGTTTAAGATGCTGAATCACGTAAATGGTGTATTGCAAAGATAAAAGAAAATTGTCAAATATTCGCTTAATTTTGATATGGTTGAATATTTGCTTGTCATTTGTTGGCATTCGATTCAATTATACAAAGCGAAACGATATCTTGTTGATGATTACGCTGTAGTTTGTTTATCTTACGTGTGAATCACATAACAAAGAAAGCAACAGATCCGCGTTATTTTAAAATTTAAAATTACAGAGAGCGCGATATCGAGAGTTGGTTAAATTGCTCTTTTACAATAAATCTTTCATAAAGCAACCGTCTGTGGCTTTCTAGTATATAAATATTTGGTTAGGTAGGAGAATTACGTCATTCAAAAAATCTGAGCTTCAGCACTTTTGAAACAAATTAAGATCAAATGAGTTCATACACATGGCAACAAAATCCCGTCTACAATGATCACCTGTACACAGAGATTAAATGACCAAATATCATGGTAAACCAAGGTAAACCACATGACTTTTTTCAAGAAAGATATTGGTAATCAGACGCTTTCAATATATCTGACTAGACTGATTTTTGTCTAACTACTCGGCTAAAAACCGGGGAATCGGAGGTATTTCAGGGAGTTTTCGTAAAAGAAATCGAATTCGTCATTAGAAGAAAAAAATGACATAGAAGTGGGTTTTATTGGTGTACCGACAATATTTATTGGTTGTTGTTTTTATTACTCTTAGATAACCATACTCAAGTCTTACTCAGTCAAAAAATACACGTTTCATTGGCATTGTTTTCTCTTAGATACAATGGTGATGTGATATCATGTTGTGAAATATTTCACCATATAAGGACATGCTCGAGTTAGGTAATCTCATTGTTGTTTGTGGTTTTCGATTCAAACTCCTTGTAGGTCCTATTATAATCTGTGTTTAGTATCTACAATAATTTACGAAAGCAAATTGAACCCGCTGATTTATAAATCTGTATCCTGAATTGAAATATCACGTACCGAGATAAAAAATGAAAAACCGCAAAATAACTTTCTGTAATAAAAAACGTAACGTTTGCTACTTAGCCTCGTCTACTCGTCTTCAATGATTGCATCTGACCGATCCTGACTACTGTATTCGCCTGCAAGCAGCGTTTGTTGACAATGAGTCTGCATAATGTAGCAAGCGACTGTATAAGGGGCGTGGTCACCACCACAGGTATTTATTTACTTGGGTAGCAAACAGCAAAAATTGATAAAGCACACAATAAATTATACTGCGGTGATTTTTTGTTGCATTTTTCGAATAACTTCTCCAGCTGATGTACGGTGGATGGGAATTAATGGCCGTGACATTTTGACTTTACAACAATTTTCGCCCTGCCGTATTATTTAAATTCCTCCATGCACAACGTTTATAAGTGAAATTTAAGATAAGTAAATTAGACAATTTGTAAATGAAATTAGATTAGCGTACGCTGGCTTATTATTTATTTCACGGTTTCCTCAAAATTCGTAGTCATGCTGAGTTCTCGTTCTTTTTAATAACCTTTGGTGGTTAGTGATAAAGCAGAAATTTGGGTACACATACCGACACTATCACATGCATCTATACATATACGGTGTACCAGCAACTCATCTCAACTCAACTTCTTGTTGCTGCCGCTGCTGCTGCTGCTGCTGCTGCTGCTGATGATGATGATGATGCTGCTGCTGCTGATGATGATGATGATGATGATGATGTTATTGCTGCCGCTGCTGCTGCTGCTGATGATGATGATGCTGCTGCTGCTGCTGCTGCTGCTGCTGCTGCTGCTGCTGCTGCTGCTGCTGCTGCTGCTGCTGCTGCTGATGATGATGATGATGCTGCTGCTGCTGATGATGATGATGATGTTATTGCTGCCGCTGCTGCTGCTGATGATGCTGCTACTGGTGTTATTGCAGCTGCTGTTGCTGATGATGATGCTATTGAGAATGTTGTTAGTGTATTTATTGATACAGCAGAATCGTATGTTTCATTCATTAAAAGGGTTTTAAAGACAAACTGTATGATGATTTACAATTTTACAAACACTATATGTCAAATACCACGTACAGTGTTAGCTTTAGTTGCTGCATGGCAGGTATTATGTCGATTCCCTATGATACTGTTGCTGGTGTGTGATGAAGTATTTTGCTTGTGATGACCTTGTGGTGGTGTTTTTTATGTTGCTGCTTTTACTGTGGAGTTTTTGTTGTTGGTGAACAGTACATTTTGTTGATATAGTTGATGTGTATCAGTTTGTTGTCGCTTTTTGGTATATTTCTGTTATTGTGTTGCTATTTGTGTTGTTTCTGGTGTTCGATTGTTGTTATTGGTGTTGATTTTGGTGTTAAAGTGTTACTTTTGGTGTTGTTCCTGGTGTTAAAGTATTGTTATTGGTGTTGTTTCAGGTGATAGATTGTCGTCATTGATGTTGTTTGTGGTGTTAGATTGTTATTTGTGTTGTTTCTGGTGTTAGATTGTCGTTATTGATGTTGTTTCAGGTGATAGATTGTCGTCATTGATGTTGTTTGTGGTGTTAGATTGCTATTGATGTTGTTTCTAGTGTTAGATTGTCGTCATAGATGTTGTTTGTGGTGTTAGATTGTCGTCATAGATGTTGTTTGTGGTGTTAGATTGTCGTTATTGGTGTTGTTTCTGGTGTTAGATTGTCGTCATAGATGTTGTTTGTGGTGTTAGATTGTCGTCATAGATGTTGTTTGTGGTGTTAGATTGTCGTCATAGATGTTGTGTGTGGTGTTAGATTGTCGTCATAGATGTTGTTTGTGGTGTTAGATTGTCGTTATTGGTGTTGTTTCTGGTGTTAGATTGTCGTCATTGATGTTGTTTCTAGTGTTAGATTGCTATTGATGTTGTTTCTAGTGTTAGATTGTCGTCATAGATGTTGTTTGTGGTGTTAGATTGTCGTCATAGATGTTGTTTGTGGTGTTAGATTGTCGTCATTGATGTTGTTTGTGGTGTTATATTGCTATTGATGTTGTTTCTAGTGTTAGATTGTCGTCATTGATGTTGTTTCTAGTGTTGGATTGTCGTCATTGATGTTGTTTGTGGTGTTAGATTGTCGTAATTGGTGTTGTTTCTGGTGTAAGATTGTCGTCATAGATGTTTTTTGTGGTGTTAGATTGTCGTCATAGATGTTGTTTGTGGTGTTAGATTGTCGTCATAGATGTTGTTTGTGGTGTTAGATTGTCGTCATAGATGTTGTTTGTGGTGTTAGATTGTCGTCATAGATGTTGTTTCTGGTGTTAGATTGTCGTTATTGGTGTTGTTTCTGGTGTTAGATTGTCGTCATTGATGTTGTTTCTAGTGTTAGATTGCTATTGATGTTGTTTCTAGTGTTAGATTGTCGTCATAGATGTTGTTTGTGGTGTTAGATTGTCGTCATAGATGTTGTTTGTGGTGTTAGATTGTCGTCATTGTTGTTGTTTGTGGTGTTATATTGCTATTGATGTTGTTTCTAGTGTTAGATTGTCGTCATTGATGTTGTTTCCAGTGTTAGATTGTCGTCATTGATGTTGTTTGTTGTGTTAGATTGTCGTCATTGGTGTTATTTCTGGTGTTAGATTGTCGTCATTGATGTTGTTTGTGATGTTAGATTGTCGTCATTGATGTTGTTTCTAGTGTTAGATTGTCGTCATTGATGTTGTTTGTGGTGTTAGATTGTCGTCATTGATGTTGTTTGTGGTGTTAGATTGTCATCATTGGTGTTATTTCTGGTGTTAGATTGTCGTCATTGATGTTGTTTGTGATGTTAGATTGTCGTCATTGATGTTGTTTCTAGTGTTAGATTGTCGTCATTGATGTTGTTTGTGGTGTTAGATTGTCGTCATTGATGTTGTTTGTGGTGTTAGATTGTCGTCATTGATGTTGTTTCTAGTGTTAGATTGTCGTCATTGATGTTGTTTGTGGTGTTAGATTGTCGTCATTGGTGTTATTTCTGGTGTTAGATTGTCGTCATTGATGTTGTTTGTGATGTTAGATTGTCGTCATTGATGTTGTTTCTAGTGTTAGATTGTCGTCATTGATGTTGTTTGTGGTGTTAGATTGTCGTCATTGATGTTGTTTGTGGTGTTAGATTGTCATCATTGGTGTTATTTCTGGTGTTAGATTGTCGTCATTGATGTTGTTTGTGATGTTAGATTGTCGTCATTGATGTTGTTTCTAGTGTTAGATTGTCGTCATTGATGTTGTTTCTAGTGTCAGATTGTCGTCATTGATGTTGTTTCTAGTGTTAGATTGTTATTTGTGTTGTTTCTGGTGTTAGATTGTCGTTATTGATGTTGTTTCTAGTGTTAGATTGTCGTCATAGATGTTGTTTGTGGTGTTAGATTGTCGTCATTGATGTTGTTTCTAGTGTTAGATGGTCGTCATTGATGTTGTTTCTAGTGTTAGATTGTCGTCATTGATGTTGTTTCTAGTGTTTGATTGTCGTCATTGGTGTTATTTCTAGTGTTAGATTGTTATTTGTGTTGTTTCTGGTGTTAGATTGTCGTTATTGATGTTGTTTCTGGTGTTTGATTACTATTGGTGTTGTTTCTGGTGTTAGATAGTCGTCATAGATGTTGTTTGTGGTGTTAGATTGTCGTCATTGATGTTGTTTGTGGTGTTAGATTGTCGTCATTGGTGTTATTTCTGGTGTTAGATTGTTATTTGTGTTGTTTCTGGTGTTAGATTGTCGTTATTGATGTTGTTTCTGGTGTTTGATTGCTATTGGTGTTGTTTCTGGTGTTAGATTGTCGTTATTGATGTTGTTTCTGGTGTTTGATTGCTATTGGTGTCATTGATGTTGTTTCTAGTGTTAGATTGTCGTCATTGATGTTGTTTCTGGTGTTAGATTGTCGTCATTTGTGTCGTTTGTGGTGTTAGATTGTTATTGGTGTTGTTTCCGGTGATAGATTGTCGTCATTGATGTTGTTTGTGGTGTCAGATTGTTATTGGTGTTGTTTCTGGTGATAGATTGTCGTCATTGATGTTGTTTGTGGTGTTAGATTGTTATTGGTGTTGTTTCTGGTGATAGATTGTCGTCATTGATGTTGTTTGTAGTGTTAGATTGTTATTGGTGTTGTTTCTGGTGTTAGATTGTCGTCATTGATGTTGTTTCTAGTGTTAGATTGTCGTCTTTGATGTTGTTTGTGGTGTTAGATTGTCGTCATAGATGTTGTTTGTGGTGTTAGATTGTCGTCATAGATGTTGTTTGTGGTGTTAGATTGTCGTCATTGATGTTGTTTGTGGTGTTAGATTGCTATTGATGTTGTTTCTAGTGTTAGATTGTCGTCATTGGTGTTATTTCTGGTGTTAGATTGTCGTCATTGATGTTGTTTCTAGTGTTTGATTGTCGTCATTGATGTTGTTTCTGGTGTAAGATTGTCGTCATTGGTGTTGTTTCTAGTGTTTGGTTGTCGTCATTGATGTTGTTTCTAGTGTTAGATTGTCGTCATTTGTGTCGTTTCTAGTGTTAGATTGTTATTTGTGGTGTTAGATTGTCGTCATTGGTGTTGTTTCTGGTGTTAGATTGTTATTTGTGTCGTTTCTAGTGTTAGATTGTTATTTGTGGTGTTAGATTGTCGTCATTGGTGTTATTTCTGGTGTTCGATTGTTATTTGTGTTGTTTCTAGTGTTTGATTGTCGTCATTGATGTTGTTTCCGGTGTTAGATTGTCGTTATTTGTGTTGTTTCTGGTGTTAGATTGTCGTTATTGATGTTGTTTCTGGTGTTTGATTGCTATTGGTGTCATTGATGTTGTTTCTAGTGTTAGATTGTCGTCATTGATGTTGTTTCTAGTGTTAGATTGTCGTCATTGATGTTGTTTGTGGTGTTAGATTGTCGTCATTTGTGTCGTTTCTAGTGTTAGATTGTTATTTGTGGTGTTAGATTGTCGTCATTGGTGTTGTTTCTGGTGTTAGATTGTTATTTGTGTCGTTTCTAGTGTTAGATTGTTATTTGTGGTGTTAGATTGTCGTCATTGGTGTTATTTCTGGTGTTAGATTGTTATTTGTGTTGTTTCTAGTGTTTGATTGTCGTCATTGATGTTGTTTCCGGTGTTAGATTGTCGTTATTTGTGTTGTTTCTGGTGTTAGATTGTCGTTATTGATGTTGTTTCTGGTGTTTGATTGCTATTGGTGTCATTGATGTTGTTTCTAGTGTTAGATTGTCGTCATTGATGTTGTTTCTAGTGTTAGATTGTCGTCATTGATGTTGTTTGTGGTGTTAAATTGTCGTCATTTGTGTCGTTTCTGATCTTGGATTGATGCTATTGGTGTGGTTTCTGATGTTCGAAGGTTGCTGTTGGTGATGTTTCTGATGTGCGATTGTTACTATAGATGTTGTTTCTGTTGTTCGAATGTTGCTATTGGTGTGGTTTCTGATGTTTGATTGATGCTATTGATGTTGTTTTTGTTGTTCGAATGTTGCTATGGGTGATGTTTCTAGTGTTCGATTTTTGAATTTTGTTTTGTCTGGTGTTCCATTGTTGATATTGGTGATGTTATGGTGTTAGGTCGATCCTGTTGGTGATATTATTGTGTTAGGTCAATGCTATTGGTGATGTTATTGTGTTAGGTCGATCCTGTTGGTGATATCATTGTGTTAGGTCAATGGTATTGGTGATGTTATGGTGTTAGGTCGATCCTGTTGGTGATATCATTGTGTTAGGTCAATGCTATTGGTGATATCATATTGTTAGGTCGATCCTGTTGGTGATATTATGGTGTTAGGTCAATGCGATTGGTGATGTTATGTTGTTAGGTCGATCCTGTTGGTGATATTATGGTGTTAGGTCAATGCTATTGGTGATATTATGGTGTTAGGTCAATGCGATTGGTGATGTTATGTTGTTAGGTCTATCCTGTTGGTGATATTATGTTGTTAGGTCAATGCTATTGGTTATGTTATGGTGTTAAGTCAATGTTGTTGGTAATGTTAGGTGGTAGCTATTGGGGATAAATTGGTGTTATAGATAGTGTACGTGGTACTCTGATGTTACACGGTTGCTATTGAGGATGTAAAGGGCGTTCGGTGGATGCTATTTGGGATGTTATGTGAGTTCGATGGATGCTATTTGGGATGTTATGGGCGTTCTGTAGATGTTATTTGGGATGTTATGGGCGTTCAGTGGATGCTATATGGGCGTTCGGTGGATGTTATTGGGTATGTAATGGGCGTTCGGTGGATGTTATTGGGGATGTTATGGGCGTTCGGTGGATGTTATTGGGTATGTAATGGGCGTTCGGTGGATGTTATTTGGGATGTTATGGGCGTTCGGTGGATGTTATTGGGTATGTAATGGGCGTTCGGTGGATGTTATTGGGTATGTAATGGGCGTTCGGTGGATGTTATTTTGGATGTTATGGGCGTTCGGTGGATGTTATTTGGGATGTTATGGGCGTTCGGTGGATGTTATTGGGGATGTTATGGGCGTTCAGTGGATGTTATTGGGTATGTAATGGGCGTTCGGTGGATGTTATTTGGGATGTTATGGGCGTTCGGTGGATGTTATTTGGGACGTTATGGGCGTTCGGTGGATGTTATTGGGGATGTTATGGGCGTTCGGTGGATGTTATTGGGTATGTAATGGGCGTTCGGTGGATGTTATTTGGGATGTTATGGGCGTTCGGTGGATGTTATTGGGAATGTAATGGGCGTTCGGTGGATGTTATTGGGGATGTTATGGGCGTTCGGTGGATGTTATTGGGGATGTTATGGGCGTTCGGTGGATGTTATTTGTGATGTTATGGGCGTTCGGTGGATGTTATTGTGGATGTTATGGGCGTTAATGGATGTTATTGGGGATGTCATGGGCGTTCGGTGGATGTTATTTGTGATGTTATGGGCGTTCGGTGGATGTTATTGGTGATGTTATGGGCGTTAATGGATGCTATTGGGGATGTCATGGGCGTTCGGTGGATGTTATTTGTGATGTTATGGGCGTTCGGTGGATGTTATTGTGGATGTTATGGGCGTTCGGTGGATGCTATTGGGGATGTTATGGACGTTCGGTGGATGCTATTTGTGATGTTATGGACGTTCGGTGGATGTTATTTGTGATGTTATTGACGTTCGGTGGATGCTATTGGGGATGTTATGGGCGTTCGGTGGATGTTATTGGGGATGTTATGGACGTTCGGTGGATGCTATTTGGGATGTTATGGACATTCGGTGGATATTATTGTGGATGTTAAGGGCGTTCGGTGGATGTTATTGTGGATGTCATGGTCGTTCGGTGGATGTTATTGTGGATGTTAAGGGCGTTCGGTGGATGTTATTGTTGATGTTAAGGGCGTTCGGTGGATGTTATTGTGGATGTTATGGGCGTTCGGTGGATGCTATTGGGGATGTTATGGGCGTTCGGTGGATGTTATTGGGGATGTTATGGACGTTCGGTGGATGCTATTTGGGATGTTATGGACGTTCGGTGCATGTTATTTGGGATGTTATGGGCGTTCGGTGGATGTTATTGTGGATGTTAAGGGCGTTCGGTGGATGTTATTGTGGATGTTGTAGGCGTTCGGTGGATGTTATTTGTGATGTCATGGGCGTTCGGTGGATGTTATTGTGGATGTTAAGGGCGTTCGGTGGATGTTATTTGTGATGTCATGGGCGTTCGGTGGATGTTATTGTGGATGTTAAGGGCGTTCGGTTGATGTTATTGTGGATGTTATGGGCGTTCGGTGGATGTTATTGTGGATGTTATGGGCGTTCGGTGGATGTTATTGTGGATGTTATGGACGTTCGGTGGATGCTATTGGGGATGTCATGGGCGTTCGGTGGATGTTATTGTGGATGTTATGGACGTTCGGTGGATGTTATTGTGGATGTCATGGGCGTTCGGTGGATGTTATTGTGGATGTTATGGGCGTTCGGTGGATGCTATTGGGGATGTTATGGACGTTCGGTGGATGCTATTGGGGATGTTATGGACGTTCGGTTGAAGCTATTTGTGATGTTATGGGCGTTCGGTGGATGTTATTGTGGATGTTAAGGGCGTTCGGTGGATGTTATTGTGGATGTTAAGGGCGTTCGGTGGATGTTATTGTGGATGTTAAGGGCGTTCGGTGGAAGTTATTGTGGATGTCATGGGCGTTCGGTGGATGTTATTGTGGATGTCATGGGCGTTCGGTGGATGTTATTGTGGATGTTATTGGCGTTCGGTGGATGCTATTAGGGATGTTATGGACGTTCGGTGGATGCTATTTGTGATGTTATGGGCGTTCGGTGGATGTTATTGTGGATGTTATGGGCGTTCGGTGGATGTTATTGTGGATGTTAAGGGCGTTCGGTGGATGTTATTGTGGATGTTAAGGGCGTTCGGTGGAAGTTATTGTGGATGTCATGGGCGTTCGGTGGATGTTATTGTGGATGTCATGGGCGTTCGGTGGATGTTATTGTGGATGTTATTGGCGTTCGGTGGATGCTATTAGGGATGTTATGGACGTTCGGTGGATGCTATTTGTGATGTTATGGGCGTTCGGTGGATGTTATTGTGGATGTTAAGGGCGTTCGGTGGATGTTATTGTGGATGTTAAGGGCGTTCGGTGGATGTTATTGTGGATGTTAAGGGCGTTCGGTGGATGTTATTGTGGATGTCATGGGCATTCGGTGGATGTTATTGTGGATGTTAAGGGCGTTCGGTCCATGTTATTGTGGATGTTAAGGGCGTTCAGTGGATGTTATTGTGGATGTTATGGGCGTTCGGTGGATGCTATTGGGGATGTTATGGGCGTTCGGTGGATGTTATTTGTGATGTTATGGGCGTTCGGTGGATGTTATTGTGGATGTTATGGGCGTTCGGTGGATGCTATTGGGGATGTTATGGACGTTCGGTGGATGCTATTTGTGATGTTATGGACGTTCGGTGGATGTTATTTGTGATGTTATGGACGTTCGGTGGATGCTATTGGGGATGTTATGGGCGTTCGGTGGATGTTATTTGGGATGTTATGGACGTTCGGTGGATGCTATTTGGGATGTTATGGACGTTCGGTGGATGTTATTGTGGATGTTAAGGGCGTTCGGTGGATGTTATTGTGGATGTCATGGGCGTTCGGTGGATGTTATTGTGGATGTTAAGGGCGTTCGGTGGACGTTATTGTTGATGTTAAGGGCGTTCGGTGGATGTTATTGTGGATGTTATAGGCGTTCGGTGGATGTTATTTGTGATGTCATGGGCGTTCGGTGGATGTTATTGTGGATGTTAAGGGCGTTCGGTGGATGTTATTTGTGATGTCATGGGCGTTCGGTGGATGTTATTGTGGATGTTAAGGGCGTTCGGTGGATGTTATTGTGGATGTTATGGGCGTTCGGTGGATGTTATTGTGGATGTTAAGGGCGTTCGGTGGATGTTATTGTGGATGTTATGGACGTTCGGTGGATGCTATTGGGGATGTCATGGGCGTTCGGTGGATGTTATTGTGGATGTTATGGACGTTCGATGGATGTTATTGTGGATGTCATGGTCGTTCGGTGGATGCTATTGGGGATGTTATGGACGTTCGGTGGATGCTATTTGTGATGTTATGGGCGTTCGGTGGATGTTATTGTGGACGTTAAGGGCGTTCGGTGGATGTTATTGTGGATGTTAAGGGCGTTCGGTGGATGTTATTGTGGATGTCATGGGCGTTCGGTGGATGTTATTGTGGATGTCATGGGCGTTCGGTGGATGTTATTGTGGATGTTATGGGCGTTCGGTGGATGCTATTGGGGATGTTATGGACGTTCGGTGGATGCTATTGGGGATGTTATGGACGTTCGGTGGATGCTATTTGTGATGTTATGGGCGTTCGGTTGATGTTATTGTGGACGTTAAGGGCGTTCGGTGGATGTTATTGTGGATGTTAAGGGCGTTCGGTGGATGTTATTGTGGATGTTAAGGGCGTTCGGTGGATGTTATTGTGGAAGTCATGGGCGTTCGGTGGATGTTATTGTGGATGTCATGGGCGTTCGGTGGATGTTATTGTGGATGTTATGGGCGTTCGGTGGATGCTATTTGTGATGTTATGTGCGTTCGGTGGATGTTATTGTGGATGTTAAGGACGTTCGGTGGATGTTATTGTGGATGTCATGGGCGTTCGGTGGATGTTATTGTGGATGTCATGGGCGTTCGGTGGATGTTATTGTGGATGTTATGGGCGTTCGGTGGATGCTATTTGGGATGTTATGGGTGTTCGGTGGATGCTCTTGTGTAGTGTTCTGGTACTATGGTGTGGTGTTCTTGGTGTTCTGGTGTAGTGTTCTTGGTGTTCTGGTGTAGTGTTTTTGATGTTCTGATGTTGTGTTCTTTGTCTCCTCGTGTATTGTTTTTGATGTTCTGGTGAACCGTTCTTGGTGGTCTGGTGTAGTGTTCTTGGTGTTCTGGTGTAGTGCTTTTGGTGTTCTGGTGTACTGTTCTTAGTGTTCTCGTGTAGTGTTTTTGATGTTCTGGTGTACTGTTCTTGGTGGTCTGGTGTAGTGTTCTTGATGTTCTCGTGTAGTGTTTTTGATGTTCTGGTGTATTGTTCTTGGTGGTCTGGTGTAATGTTCTTGGTGTTCTTGGTGTTCTGGTGTAGTGTTCTTGGTGTTCTCGTGTAATGTTCTTGGTGAGCTGGTGTAGTGTTCTTGGTGTTCTCGTGTAATGTTCTTGGGTTCTGGTGTAATGTATTTGGTGCTTTGGTGTTATGTTCTTGGTGTTCTGGTGTAAGTTTTTTGGTGTTCTGATGTAGTGTTCTTGGTGTTCTGGTGTAATGTTTTTGGTGTTCTGGTGTAATGTTCTTGGTGTTCTCGTGTAATGTTCTTGGGTTCTGGTGTAATGTATTTGGTGTTCTGGTGTAGTGTTCTTGGTGTTCTGGTGTAGTGTTCTTGGTGTTCTGGTGTAGTGTTCTTGGTGTTCTGGTGTAGTGTTCTTGGTGTTCTGGTGTAATGTATTTGGTGTTCTGGTGTAGTGTTCTTGGTGTTCTGGTGTAGTGTTCTTGGTGTTCTGGTGTAGTGTTCTTGGTGTTCTGGTGTAGTGTTCTTGGTGTTCTGGTGTAGTGTTCTTGGTGTTCTGGTGTTATGTTCTTGGTGTTCTGGTGTAATGTTCTAGATGTTCTGGTGTAATGTTCTTGGTGTTCTGGTGTAATAACTTTGGTGTTTTGGTGTAATGTTCTTGGTGTTCTTGTGTTAGTTGGTAGCTTTGGTGGTGGTTGGCTGTTTTGGTGGTATGCATTGATTGTATGTTGGCTCCTTGTGAAAATTTTGGTTTCAACTGTTGCTACGGCTGATGTTTTTGATTGTCGGTTCTATTGTTGTTAGGGGTTATGATTGTGATTTTCGATGATAAATATTGTTGATGTTATCCACGTGTACCCAGTGAGGAAGTTGTGATTGATTGAAATGCTAAATGTTTGTATCCATAGTTGTTGTAGGATGGTACAGCATGGTAAATAGAAGCAGGTTATACGTACTTCTACTCGTACACTATTTGTCGTTTACAACCCCACAACTCGTGGCTTCCGTATCAAAATAGAATCTCTCTAATAAAATGTTCTGATGCACTTGAGACGTATCTATAACCTGATTATCACGGAGTCTTTAACTTTAACTTTCATCAAACAACCATTCCCACGACATGTGAATACTGTAAGGTTATTAATATTCGCGGTGGATTAATTTTCGTTGATTTCGCGGATGAACTTGATCGCGAAATTAAATCCCCTAGAAATAATTGACATAAAAACTACGAAATAGATTTTTCTTTCAATATTTCAAATCCATGGATTTAAGAAACCACCCAATAACCATTTTACCATAATTCGCGAAATTTAACACCCGCGAAAATTAATGATTTTACAGTAGTCTTGTTATATGCCCGTACATCAAATACCTTGTTAACATCAAACTGCACACTCTGAGGTAATAATTATAAAAGTAAATGGCTTATAAGCTTATAAGATTGTTGATACATCGTTAATTTTATATGTTTTCTAAGAATATAGTTCAGATGGTTAATATGAGCTCTTATAGTTGGATTGATAAACTTGATAGCGCTCTTCAATCCGGAGGGAATTTAAGGCATGTCTTTAATGCGACTGATTATTGTGGACGGTGTGGGAACGTTTTACATGATTCTATTAAAATTCCACCATGTTCGTGGGTTTAATGATTCTCATGTTTAAGCATGATCATAATCGGACAGTTAACAGTTATAGATATCGTTTATTAACATTCATGTTTACCCTTTGAAAAGAAGTTTTCATTGAAAGCTATGATTTTTACGTCTTGCCTGCTGTGCTTGTGTCTACGTCTTGAAATCGTTTCCGGACACTCCGGGTAAATTCTATTCTGAGAAGACTAATTCACCAAATATTTCCTAGTAAAAAAGCACCGTAGAGTACATCCGGATAGTAGAACCTTTGAAAGCTAAAGTACTTCCAAAAAGTTCAAAGATTAGTTAATCGCAGAAAAGATTTTATAGCATGTGTTTAGAAACGGTATATTAACGAAAACAGTGAGTCAAAGACTTGTTTTTTCCAGATTAACGAGTCATGAACATTTATGTTAGTCACCGGCCTTTGAGTATCGACAGTTGCGCAACGCTGTGTTCATAAATAGCTGATAAGCCTTTTATGATAATGACTCATAAAACAACACTGTACAGCTGGTTTGTTATTCTGTCGATTTTTCTCCCAAAAAATATTAACATCCTGATAAATCACCATGGCCTTTAGTCATTGCAATAGGTATTGTACATTTACTGGGGAAAACGGAAATGGCCGAGCTTTCGCGATTTGATAAAAACCAGTCAGCGGGCCGCACAGAATCAGTGTTATCGTACCTTCGATCAGATGATTTTCGTGTTAAAAGATTACATCATTAATTTGCATATTTTTGTTCATCATTCATGGTCGCTGACAGCCTTTAGTAATAACAAATACCGCGCCAAGAATTGAAAGAATGGTTTTCTAATGATGCTATGAAATATCACCATGTCTACACTCAGAATGATTACAAAAATTGTAATGTTTGGAATGTTATTCATGAAATCTCTTTTTTATTGAAATGTTAACCAGATGTCAGAGCTTGCCAAACTGTTGAATACTATGCGGAAAAGTATTCATCAAATTGAATTAAAATTGAATTACTAGTAAACTACATTCTAACCAGCGTTTGGCGATCGCTTAACGGAAACATTAATTTTACTTCAACATGACTGGTTTTAGCGGGTTATTGTTCACTACAGGGTCACCATGAGCTGATGAGGTACCTTTTGCTCTGAATATGGCTCAACTAATGTTTGGTCGAATTTCCAGATAAGTGAATTGGTTGCAGTTTTTATCACATAACGCTTTCTACCTTTTTAGGCTTGTTTTGCTATTACATGTATATAAAAAAAGTTTGCGATAGAATTGACATTATTTCTTTAACTTTTAACTTTTAATGATTGGACATTATCGCGTTCCTTTGATACGCCGGGTTCCGTCTTTTTGTCCTTTAAATGTACCCATACACAAAAAGGGTTCGGGTTTTTTTTCGGCGCCAGTTAAGAGAATCTGAGAATGACAGCGGCAGAGATTGTCAGCACAACGGAATAGCGTGTGTTGCGGATCCCAGATTGATGCATCTACTAGTATTGCTCTAACGGTACAACGTTTATTTACTTAATATTTATTTAAATCACGCTTAACTAAGTTTCCTATTTGTTATTAGGATACAGTTTCCTGATCAAGAAACATCGAGAGTCACTGATGTTCGTGAAGTTGGCAGGCTAGCGGCCTAGCATCCTAGCAGCGTGAAGTTGGCAGCCTAGCAGCCTAGCAGCCCAGCAACGTGAAGTTGGCATCCTAGCAGCCTAGCAGCCCAGTAGCGTGAAGTTGGCAGCCTAGCAGCCTAGCAGAGTCACTGACAGAATCTGAATCACATCTCCTGGACGACAAGTCAATCGTCGTAACCACTCGGGCATGCTTGCTCCGTTGGGTGTTGATGAGGTGCGACCAAGCTTCCCGTACCGTAATTTACTAATAACTTCAACGAAGAATCTTCACGTTTTCATTCATTCAACGACGAGAAATTGAAACATTTAGTATGAATACTCCAATACTCCATAGATAACAAATACTACAATAATACAAAACATAATGATAATATTATAAAGATATAAAATGATGATGAATAAGCGAAAATATGATAATGATGAGTATATAGAATAATGATGAATATTGTTAAAATACGATGTTGATATCGCTATGTAGTGTTGTATAGATCTTATGCCGAATATGGCTGACATAATACATGTACTTGTAAATAATCTATAGTATTTTTTAAAAGAGTAACCTAATATATAATAAGCTATATTCGTAGAGGAAAAGAATGCATCGAATATGGCTTACATAACAAAAGATGAGATTAATATTGCGCCGAATATGACTTACGGTAAGCCATATTCGGCGCTGAGCAACCAATTTGGCTCACCGTGAGCCGTATTCGTAAATCAGTGTTCCTCATCGCCGAATATGGCTAGCCATATTCGGCTACTAGGCCGCTAGGCTGTTAACTTCACGCTGCTAGGTCGCTAGGCTGTTAACTTCACGCTGCTAGGTCGCTAGGCTGCCAACTTCACGCTGCCAGGCTGCTATGCCACTAGGCTGCCAACTCCATGCTTCTAGGCTGTTAGGCCGCCAACTTCACGCTGCTTGGCCGCCAACTTCACGCTGCTTGGCTGCCAACGTCACGCTGCTTGGCTGCCAAGTTCACGCTGCTTGGCCGCCAACTTCACGCTGCCAGGCTGCTTGCCTCTAGGCTGCCAACTTCACGCTACTTGGCTGCCAACGTCACGCTGCTAGGCCGCCAACTTCACGCTGCCAGGCTGCTTGTCTCTAGGCTGCCAACTTCACGCTACTAGGTTAATCAATATTCATGTCCGTCACACGTTAACTGCACAAAACCAATTAAGAAAATTTTATGCAAATATTAAACTATCATCTAATCTGCTGCTAAGTTCGAGTCGAAATATTCATGTTTTAGATTTTGTATTTATTGGTATTATGTCGTATTTTTCCATGTAACTGATAAGCCCTACTGACAGAGGCCAATGTGGCAAGAATAACTTGACAATTTGTACATTTTCTATTCCTATATTGTAAGAGACCTAACATGCAAAAAGGACCGCATTCTGTTATCACAGAGGCTTGAATGAAGCACAAATATTCAGTGACGTAATTGGGCTTATCAGCATTTAGACATCAAATTTTGAAATAATCGTCATTAGTTTACTATTGCAGATGTAACATTATATTTGAGTGCAAATTCCATCAAGTCCGTCTTAATCAATTTACAAAATATTTACAAGTAAAATGTGTTGACCCTTATCAACTTTTCAGTAATATATTAGAGATGAACACAGAATGACGTTTCAACCTATCACGTATTGACCCTAACTGTCTCGAAAACTGTACTATTTCACAGCAATACAATCACATGCATATATATAGGTGTTAACATAGTCTGGATTGAAAAGTACTTGTAAACTCAACAATATTCGCGGTGGTTTTATTTTCGCTGATTTCGACGCGAAATATACTAACCGCAACATTAAACACCACTGAGAAATCGATTGACAAGTTTTACTCCTTTCCAATCTTAAAATCCGCTAATTTTCGAACCCGCGAAAATACCATTTTATAACGAAAGCCGCGAACATATTAAAACCACGCGAAAATACATGTACATAATTATATCATAGGCGCATACTGTTATTACGATACTTAATACTACTGAGTATGCAATACGTCATATATTACACTACATATCATCAATGTACATACATCACTTGTATGAACTTTTTACCTTCCATATATAGCCAGACAGAATAAACAGTTTATATGGCAACTCGAGTGAGTGGTAACACTTACTTGCTTGTATTCTGATGATACAACCAGTTATTAATGATTTTAAGGGGGTTAAGGTTTCAGGGCCAAATATGTAGATCTATCGACTCTTTGTTTCATACTCATCAAGTAGTGTTTGTTCTGAGCGTCATGCAGCTCTGTCCAATGTCTCTTAAGTTTTTCATTATTCATGTATTACTCATGATTACTTATCGTCAAGATCAGTATTCTATATGTTTAAGCATGTTCCTATACGCTCGTGATTCTATTCTGTCCGTTTGTGTTCACATAAGCTCTGTGCTGCTCAGTTCTATTCACAAAAGCTCTTCTCAGGTAAATTTCTCCTCCCTAAGCTCTGTTGGACTCAATTATTTCCCCCTAATGGTATCCGCTAAGCTCTGCTCGGATCAGTTTAGTGTTCGTTAGTTCTATTCATTTCTTCCACTGAGTTCTGCTTTTGGTCACTTATATTCAACATAGCTTTTTTCCGACCGTGAAGCATTTTTTTTGCTTTCGACTGACACAGACTCGTAGTGCGTGGACATTCGGTCTTATCCCTGCCTCATTGGCCAATGACATCCGGCTTAGAGAAAAGAGACAGAAAACGTGTGTGTTACAAGCTTGAACGAATCCGTGCACGCTGTCCTAGCTCTTTCCGAATAGACTCCTTGGTTCCTTAACGTACCCAAGCATATTAAACATGACTTGTCAATTTGAAAACCAGGTCTGAATCGTCTGTGTACGATAAGTGCCCGCGAAAAATAGTGAACAAAGCGTGATGAGAGTGAACGTTCACGATTTCTCGAGAATATTTCTTCGCGCTTCTAAAATATCGTATCTTTATTGAAATAAGCAGGAAAATAAATCAAAGAGCTTACGCCACAACATCTGTTTTCTATTCACAGCATTTCTTATCAACTCAAGTACTTAACCCTTGAGAGAAAAGAATGTTAAGTTATTAATAGTTCTCGTATAGTAAGTTGTAAGCTTTCGTGACCTCGAAACTATCTACATTCGGTCCGTAAACCGTGTTGATTGGTCAATCAATTAGCACTTCCGTTTTATTAAACCAATTAAACTGCTTGAAGGTGTGTTTGAACTTTGTGACGTCACGAGTCAATTCCAAATTAGGAAGAAACCTTGAATTAAGTTATAATGCGTGTCGGGATAAACATTATTATACGCTATTTACAATTTGAAACATTCCACGCGATTACGCTCCGTGATGAACGCAGAGGTATATATTTGTCCAACACCGACTCTACGTCGACATATTCAATAAAACTTTGATACATTCGCATCGCGGTTCTTCTTTGTACTTTGTATACAAACTTGTGATATATTTTATATTTTATCAACGTTGTCAGTAGATTTTGTTTGAGTTAGTTTTGTTATTCAAGGATTAATCATGCAGGTCGTAGGGATTTGTTATCAAGTGATATGTGGATGCTCTATTTTAGCGGTAAGTTGACTTGACTTTTTATAGGTTGATAATTATATGTTTTAATAATTGTATAATTTAATTATATAATATAATTATATACTTAATGGTTTATGAGTGAAATTAGTATCAGTGTATAGACGAATGCAACTAGTGTGTTGTTTCCTTTAAATTGCGTAGTATGCAATAGAGTGAACATTTTCAAACTTGTTATCAAAAATAGATTTGAATTGATTATACAATGTAATATTATCTTTTCATTTATTGATATAAGGTTTTAAACTTTAGATAGGGATCATTGTAAATAAGACTACCGTATTTTGTATGGATAACGAACAGTCTATGACGCGAAAATATTGTCATAAACGATTATGTCATAAATACAATGTATAGTCGCAAGATTTAAAACAAATCTCATGGTTATTTAAAAACATCTGTCATTACCATAAGCGTTACGTGTGTCACTTGGATGTTTCATTTTGCATTTTGGTCACAGATATTTGGAGCGATTTATAAGCTAAGGTGAAGTCCATGACAATAACATGATTTAATCCTTAGAGTCAATTGATTCGTTGTATAAAATGAAAATTAGGCTTAGGGTGGCCTGTGTCATCATCGAGCGGATTATTGCAACGTATTTGGGTTTAGAAAACAAAACCTGTGGGTGTCTTTTGCAAGCCATGGTTCTCCATAACACGGCCTTGATTCCTCGTACGGTCTCTTGACTTTTATAGTATCATGACGGTGATATAAAACACACTCGTTATGGAGTAAATTAAATGTTCTTCACTCATGCATATTATAAATATGATGATAAATTTAAGGAATTTAAATTATCTGTAGTCGTTTAACAACTAATAAATTTCCATAAGTGCAAATGGGACAGATAAGCTTAACGTTTTTGCCATACCTTGGCTGTTCATTTGTTTAATCATTTCACATTTCACAGACATGTGTTGTTATTTGACGGCTCGTTATCTCTAGTTCTATTGAATGACAAGTGAAAACTAACGTGTTTTGATTTGCGTATACGAGTGGTACATTTGAAGCTTGTGTTTGAGCTTAAAGTCTTATTGCGTAATGTTATATCCAAGTCGCTCATGCGCGGATCTAGAGGGGAGCATGTGGATTAGAACCCCCACCCCCGGGAATTTTGGCAAAAAAAAGGTTATTTTACATATACGAAAAGTAATCAGTTACCCCCCCCCCCCCCCCCTGAACATTACCGCTCATCGGACCCCTTCCTCAGAAAAATTGGTCGCCCCCCCCCCGTGAGAAAGAATTCTGGATCCACGGGTGTCGCTGATGCCAACACTTGTCTTAGTTACTTAGCTCCTTTCATTTTATGACAGTAAATCTTTTTGTAATCGATTTTATTTACAATTTATGACACTTTGAATATTAATTTTGAATCACTTACATATTCTGACCAGTACGTTGGGGTAAGTACGTTCACCGATCAATATCAGCTTAAATCAAACATCATTAGCATATTTAAAGCTTATATTACTAGTCGATAATAAAATATGCTAATATTTTAATTAATTTGTACCAGTTCCACACAATTTGTATTCAGTTCCCGGTCTATATAGACTGTACTCATAAAGTGAGGCGTATTCCGGATACAGCGGCTTATAGTTATTCAATCCACAATTACACGTCCTCATTGTACGCGAACTTCGGCCCAGTATTCAAACATCAATATATTGCATCATAAAACTGAATTCGAGTACATCTCTATATATTCATACTGGAGATTAATTATAAATGAAATCACACTATTTACACGTGGATGGATTTTCTATGAAATTCTTTCCCAAGTAATACTATTTTGCTAATCCCGATATTTATATCACAGCGTGCAAACCAAACCACTGTATGACTTATTGGGATACTATACAAATCAAAGTGTATGACTTATTGTGAGCAAAAAAGCATCTGTAATTTCCTATCACTGTTCTTATGACTTATTGGGAATATATGTACAATTCAACGTGTATGCCTTATTGCGATTACCGGAAGTTGACTCGTTCATACTATGTGTGTATGCCCATGTATTTAATCAGCAGCTAAACAAAATACTGAATATTCAAATTTACTGCAAAAAAGGCTAATGAGTTTCGAAAATGATGCACAAGTACAAAAGACGAAGTCAAGTATTCGAACATGCATTCTATTATGTTGCCTTCTAGTTTGTTTTGTTGTTGTGTTTTTTTGGAGGGGGTAGTAATCGGGGGGGGGGGGGGGGGTAAATCATACTGTATGAGGTCTACACTACATTACTCATCTGTTTATGTTTAAAAGCTACTTAAGATTTTAAATGTTAATTCTGTTTGAAAGTTCCCCCAGCGTGTTATTGTCGCTCTGATACACGAGAGCACGTGCGTTCTGTGCGCGACGTTGATAAAATACAGGAGATACTAGATGGTAAGATCTGATAAGACAGAAATCTTATATTTTATCAGCCTCTTTCTCATATGCATCAGTTTTTTTATCAATGAGTTAAATACGTTTTCAACTCACTGTCATTATGGCTCATAAACACGTGCAGAAGAAATGTACGAAGAAAAAGAAAATAACAAATCACCCGTGGATTCGCCCGGGATGTTAAATCTACCGTCGGCGCTCTTTGTTGTTGATGTCTAATGCAACCATTCACGTGCATTATGCTCGGTATCTACCTACTAATCATACAAGTATTATCGCGATTTAATGGAGATATCCATTAAACCCCCGTTCTATAGGAAGTAACATCATATCTCACTAAAGGTGACTCAATAGTGTACAAAAAATGTACCTCTTTATTTACGTTCACTTCGTCTTAATACATTCATTGATATTTCATATATTAAAAATTCGATGTTTAAATCAGTTTTTGACATGAAGTAAAACATTTACAAATGTCATTCTCACACAATATTTAACGTTGTTTCAAGCCAAGACGAGAGTAGTCTCTCAGTGGCGCCATCGAAATTGATGGGTTCAAAGCTAAATAGCAAACACAAAAATCACTTAAACCTGTCCGTTTTAAAAGTTGAACAAATGTTACTAAGACATTTGGATGAATGTGTTTTTCTTGTACTTGAATGTAAACCACAGCTTAAATTGTCACAGTGCCCCTTTAATTTGTATTTGAGTTAGTAATTGTAACGTTACTGTCCAAATGAATGAGGTCGAATTGGTTACATAGAATGCTATTATACACCCCGTCACTTGCTGTGTCTGTATGCGGGATTTTAAAGGTTGTCTAAGTTATGTAAATTATTTTGAATATTTTGAAAACGCTAGATCGCTTTGCCCCCTGCAGATTATTATTCAAGCACACGCCACTTACTGAACCAAAAACTGCCAGTTTTATATAAAATAAAATAGATTTGTTATGACTAA
This sequence comes from Spisula solida, assembly GCA_947247005.1. Lineage (NCBI taxonomy): Eukaryota > Metazoa > Mollusca > Bivalvia > Venerida > Mactridae > Spisula > Spisula solida. The sequence continues at coordinate 43,831,859 of OX365945.1, read as the reverse complement.
CAACTCCAACCTACATGCAACAACGATTCTACCAATTTGTTTATTCAATTCGTAGAAGTGTATTATTATAATACTTAAAGTATCAACGACCTTTATGGTGTAGTCTCCACAGTGAATAAACGAGTCAACTTCCGGTTATCGCAATAAGGAGTACACATTTAATTGTATAGTCGTGCAATAAGGCATACAGTGATAGGAAATCACCGGATGTTTCAATCACAATAAGTCATACAAGCTGAATTGTATAGTATCCCAATAAGTCATACAGTGATTTGGCCAGTTTATACGCGGTGGCCTCGCATATACATGTATAATGTACTGTCAGCATCTAGTCGCCTTCTTGCAAGAGCATAACCTTGTATTTTGACACAAGATAACCAGCATGACAACGTAACTTGCTTAATCGTCTAACGTTCATATAAATCATCTCTAACCAAGAACGTAAAACAAGCGTTGACAGACCAGGTTAACACGCAACACTTCTTTTTACAAGCGTAACCTTATTACCTAGCGTTGTTTGTAAGTAATTTATTTCTTCTTTTATTGCCGCTTTTATAATATCTTCGCGAATGTTGACAGCATTTTTGAGCGTCTTTCATTGTCTTAACTGCTACTGATAGTTCAAAGCGCTGTTCTGATGTATCGTGCATATAAATTAACAGCGAGCGGTGCTGTCATTATATACATCGACGCACTGCATCTCCGCCGTGATATATCAACTCACTGCATCTCCGCCGTGATATATCAAAAACAATAGCCGTTCAATTTAACATTTACAACTGCTCAGCGTTTTTTGCATTGTCATCCAAGTACAGCATACGACTACCATTTAGCATACCCCCGGCTAATGGACGATAATAATGTCGTTTGAAATCTGACGGTTCATTGAAAAATCAGCCAATTGCTTTTAATTTTACACTCGGTTAATTTTTAGCCCCGAGAGAGTACGCTCGTACTCCCCAAATCACTAAACAGAAACCATAAACAGGACTGGATTTACGACGCTCGGTAAGGATTTAATATGAAATGCCCACTATTTTAATAGTCATGATTTACGATGAACGTACGACCGTTTACCAACCATTTGTTACATCACTGTTACCCATAAATCCAAGCAATGGAAACGCTTACACGTACTAAGGTTGTTTAGACGACAATTTGATGCCTGTGTGGCATTATGGGAAGGCGCCTATACACTTGTTGCGTATAAAACCCATACTCCCAACAAACTCATAAAAGGTTGCCCGATGGCTTACTGGCAATAAAGCTACCAATACAAAGGTCGTCAACCCCCATAATTATCTTGTCCAACCAGGTGAAATGCTTCTATGTGATTCTCACCTAATCAAGAAATGGTTAGAATGCTACAAGAAAAGTTCTCATCCGTAGTCAAGATCCAGGAAAGTACTTAGTAGTAAATGCAAGCAACTGTACCAGTAGGCATCCGTTGGTACTCATTGGCCACACAGTGCAATGACCGGCCTGGTGTTCCAAATCAGTATCTGTTTGACCTACGCTTCTACGCTGACTGTGGTAGATAACCCCTTCCGGACTTCAAGCGTACATTTAAAGTAATGCGGACGTCGTAAAGCGTCGTCCAAAAAACTAGTACAATTATGCTATTTATCTAACTGTCCCCAGTTCTGTTCCCAAAATCTCTGTGATACCCCTCTCTATGTTCCTTCGACCACCAACGTAAATTGCGCGAGTATAATACCCGCATTCTCTATTATAATCTATATAAAGTCGATTGCAAAGATCAAATAGTCATTTAAGGGTATTTTAAATCCATTAAAGCTCTCAGCTCTCAGCTCTACAGAAAACAGTAGAAGCATGTGTTTTCTTCCCCCAACTTGACACCTCGTACAAATCCCTATATCAAATAAACCACACCAATAATTCAACCGATTACTGCAAACTTGTGTCACTATACTTGTAACTACGTCAATACGTGAAGTGCTTTATGTGTTTATGATTTATCAAAATGCTCATAAATACATTGGAAATTGGTTCGAAGACTTTAAACAACATTATTGATACATTCCATCGACATTCCTGAAATACCTTTCAATTGTGCAATAATTTCTCGAAATATTGACGGCATACAAACAGGGCATCACCCGTGGAGGAAGTATTTGTGATTTTATACGTATCATCTACACCGTTTGCTTCACGTATGTACGGATAATTTGACGCGATCCATAATTTTAACAGCTGATATATTGTAAATATTTATTACATAACTTCATAACCCCGGTTGTATGTTTTCATAAGCGGAGAGTATCACGAAGACGCTCGATGTATAATGCAGTTAAACAAATCGAAAGGACATACATTGCACGATGTGCTCGCTGAAATTCACATATTCAACGCAATAGTCTTGTAATATATTCATGCATAAAGGTTCGGATCAGGTCATAATCTCCATAGTATACGTAGGTAATTATTCCAGCAATGCTAACAATTACACCTGACACATTACACTGCAATAAGGTTAGAGCCGGTTAAATGATAAAGAGTTGAAAGGAACGTAGTAACGTACTGAAGAAAACACATTTAACCGAAGTATCAATTAGAAGATTCTATACAGGTACTGACATATAGCTCGTGCTAACAAGCGCGTGCCGTAATTACAATTATACCACGATATGTACTTGTTAATGAACTTCTAAGACCGCTCTAAGTCATATACCGCATGAAGCCTTTTGTTCAGTTTTGGCCCGTCAGGAGTTTTTTGCGCCCGTATGCACTTATACGTCATTAATGGCAAAACGTATATGTTTCTGGTGTGACGCGGAGTTGTCATTGTTTAAAACTTGACATAAATTGCCTAATGAGGTAAAAAAAAAACAGGGCAAAAAATTGCTTACCATTCACGTAACGTTAGGACTATGACACGTTTGGCACGCTTGTTTTTTTTCTATTTGTTCATTGGGCGTAGTGTACAAAGAATGTGGCATATTACGTAATATAAACGTATTGTTATTAATGATGATTCAGGAATAGATACAAGTTCCCTGAACCAATGTGATATCCCATATTCCGTCGTATTGTTATATTGTGGTTACTGTACGCGGAAACTGGTGTTTTTTGTCACTTACAAACTAATTGTACTCATAAATTAAACATGTTTTGTTTGTTTTGGTCGCAATTTTTCCCCTGTTATTTCTTCAATATAATCATTTACGTAAATGTACTTGTATTTTTTTCTTGTATAAAAATGTTGAATAGGTGGACGGTGCATGTTAACTGCATTAATCGTTTATGCCATCTTACCACACGATAAATATCTGCCGTAACTGCGACGTGTCTTTTTTCTATCATAAAAATGTCTGAACTCTTGTCCTTGTTTTTTATTTTTATATAGAAAAATTTCCAACCATTGTCTCAGTCCGTACACAGCACCCTTTCCATCCATCACATGGTCCCTCAAGGAACACTATTGGATTGGCATTAGTCCTAGTGTTAATTTTGCTACAACGGCAAAATAATTATGCAAAAGAGATAACTACTAGTATTTCAGTGAAAAAATCCAAAATCTAACTTGAACCCAAACATAAGTTTTATGATCAACAGCGAAACTTACAGACACACTTGCTGAAGAAATTCCTGTCAGTGATAAGAAACAATGAATAAAAACATAATAGATACAGACATCAAAGCATTGTACCAGGCTAGAACCCGTTTATGCCGTCTGTTCTCACCCAAATAGTTTGACTAATGTAAGGTGCAGGGGTGACAATGTTCCTGGTGTATCTATCCTGAAAGGCCTATGGTGTCTGACCGAAATAAAAGTTATTTGAGGTAAATATCTCAAGACATGGTAAAGTTATGCTCAATTTAATCTGCTCTGTAGAATGTTCTTTAATACAAATTGAGCTAAATATGGCATTTGAAACAATGTGGTTAGAGGTCTCTTGTTTGACAAAAATGGTCGACCGCATATGCTTTTCATGGTTTTTAAATTGGCTCTGTTGACACCCCTGAAGATAACAACCAACCAGTTATCCGACCTCTGTAGTATCAACGTGGGTCAATTGAGCTCAGTTTTCCGTTCCATTGACCTGATAAGCAATTATCCTAATGACGTTATTGGTACTGGTGATGATGATACTAATGAAGCGGAGGTTGATGTAGGAGTTTAGTGGGCGAGTTGTTAGTTGCTTTTACTAACATATTAGCGCAAGATGACAACACTGGAACACTGCTTGTGTTAACTGACCGCCGCAAATAATATACATACAGATAAAATAATGCGGAAACTCCAACGCATTTTATCAACTGCCAATACAAACAATACAAATGTACTTATCTCACACATTGTGATAATAACAACTGTGTAACGATAACCATACACAGGGCAACATCATGGAAAAACGAAACGTACAATTACTGGGTTGTTAACTAATCTTAATTACATGCGTATGAACAGTATGAACAATTCAAGGAAGTGGGCGATTCGGCATTGCTCACTATTCAAGTATTTCGAATGATTTTAACGGAAATTAAGAGCATGTAGAGACGTTTATAACCAACTTATCTATCCATGTGGTTAAGACATAGATCTGTTCATTCTTAAGGCGTGATGCGCCGATTATGACTAACGGAAGTGATTTTGTAACACTGTGTTATATTTATCTATGACTCTACTTAAAAGAAATGTTCGTATAAAGAATAACGCGGAAATGATCTTGTCATGGTCCGCCAAGTGGTATATATATAAATATACCGTATACGTGATTACGTTAGCGGCGATGTAAAATATTTGCAATTTTCGAGAATTTACTGTCTTGAGGATCTCATGGAAGACTGCCATTTAATATTTTTGTCAAATGAGTTTCCTCGTAAATAAAGTCTTTATTAATAATATTATTATTACTGTATTCGCCAACATTTCCACTCGCATAAATTTTAGCCTACAAAGAACTCTAATTTTAGGAAATTTAAAAAAACTCGTTAAAATATTACCATACGCCTAAATTTGGAAATTCAAAATCCGCGAAAATTTCAACTTATACAGTAACCCTCCATTATTTTTTTACTAATGATTTACTAGTATTACATGACTTGGGAATACTACGCAGCACATGCAGATGATCCAAACCTGCATTATGATTGCGTAATCTACTAACTCACAAAATGTCCATAGTGGTGGCTTTACGATGACCAACTGCGGATTCCTTCCGTCCTTGTCTGATAAGCGTCGCATTAAAATTGCCACAATATTTAGCTTGGTTTTCAAACAAAGAGATATGTAGGTATTAAAGGGTTTAGAAAGTATACGAACATAAAACAAAATGATGAACTTTTCACAAGAAGACGGGTTATTCACCTCACCGTGAATGTAGACATTTTACATAAGATTTGATATTTAGTTATGTGTGTCATGGATGTTTTTTTCTAACGAGTAATACACATTGCAATAATGAATCACGTTAACGTATGAGTAAATGATTATTAGACTTAAGTGAATATATCGCCAAGTTTTACACAATCGGTTATACTCATACATCAAATGATACATTTCCACGAATGTTAATTAAAACCCGGTGTGGCCTAATTGACAATTTTGGTGTTATGTTAAAACATGGGGGATCACAAGATTTTGTACGGGGTGCATTAATGGTGGACATGGCTGACCTGAGTACTGTTTAATCAAAGCACTTACGGAAATCATAATTCTTACGATCAACTTTAAATTCTTCATAATGTATTTACAATTATTAAGTGTGTAAAAGGGAACTGCAATACTAATAATGATTCAGTTACTGAACCACTACTAACCGTATCCTTCACCAATTTTCAGTTGTTAAAAATATAAAGAATATTTGAGCGTATCTTTAAGATTTTCGTAAGTGCTTTGATAAAACAGTGCCCTGGAATTATCACCCAGTTTACGGTGCTAGATAACAACACATAGTGATTTTATCACTTTAACGCTGATTATAAAGTAAATAGAAGTGTACAACTATTGTGTGCATCCTATAAGGCCACTAAATGGGTCTGAAAGCTTAAAGTCTATGTAACTCTTGATTTCAGCAGGAGGGGCTGCTTTATTTTTTATCTCGATGTAATAAACGCATGCAACCAAGATCATTTCATGTTGGGCGTCATATCACTAGTAATGTGTTCGCGCGCCTTAAAACCCGAACCCAACAAAATCCCTACATGTCTTAACTACATGTCCGGCAAACTTGTAGCTAATACAAACTTTCACTGGTAACTGTTGATCTAATTGTTAAAAGCGTTACGGCGGAAACGAGTTCAATAATGGCAAAACTGCACTCGAAAAGAGTGCGATAACAGTAAAACAGCATTGGGTGTGGCGTGTCGTCCAAGACATCAGTAAAACTTTAATACGTGTATCATACATTTCTTCTTGTTTATTTTCAGTGTGTTTTGGGTCACAGTTTAAGTAATAGCATACTGGACCGGACGGAGGAGATGAACAAACGACAGACACTCAAATGTAACAACCCTTGTCCATTTGGCTTTGTTTCGGATGTGGAAGGAGATTTAACGTGCATATGTTACGATCCATGTTCGGTAAGTCAGAATTATACTCGGTGTTTACAGATCAGGGGATGTGCTCTTAATCTATCTAAGTGGAAAATTTAAATCATTTTTTTAGTTAAAATAACAACTCTGATTGGACAACGGATACGCACGGATATTCAAGAATGCCATTTTGAATGTGCTAAGCTATATGAGCTCAGCGTCTGGTATAAAACATGCTTTAATGACAACCATTGCAGGTATTGCAGTAATGTTGTACCAGCCTTCTAAGTATTTCCTGTCTGTTCAACTCAATCACAATAATTTTACAATCACCCAAATCTTATAATTACAACAATCATAGCGAACAAGGGGCGGTCAAAAAATATCCAGACTCTCGAAAACGATTTAGCATTTTTTTCAAAACATGTCTCTCTATTCTTTTTTAAATTAAGCTAAGTCTACGCACTTTTGCCATCTTCGTGGGAGATGTCTTATTCCCCATATGAACTATGACGTCACGAGGCCTATGTTTCGAATATTTTCTGACCGCCCTTCATATTCATTTGTATAATGTTCGCCACCAACATTTTCCGTATCTAGATTAACAGCTACGTTTTTCCTACCACTCATTATCGATATCGACGCCTACATCATCGAGTGACGACTTTATCAGTTCTACCCCCATCATAACTACAGCAACACATCAGATATCCTCGGATACTGTCAAATCATAGTTTTTCGTGGGGCTGAAATTTTCGTGATTTTCGTGATTTAATTCGGTCACGAAATCTGATCTCACACGAATAAACTACAACCCAAACACACACGGAACTAGGGTTTCCCCGTCCATGTTTTGTAATCCGCGAATTAAGACAACCCACGAAAAAAATAATTTGATCATAATTCCACGAAATTTAGTGTCGACAAAAAAGAGTTTTACAGTAATGTGTGATCAAATAAAAAAGCAGATTTCAGTTTAACCCTAAGCATGCTATTTAAATAGTCCCTAAGCAAGGTCTTAATGATATGGTTAAGAGCAATTAATTGCGCATTAATATGTTTTAGCACCGCTGTAAGACAACATGAACTACTTTTTTGTTTTTGTCATGTTTGCGGATTGAAACAAATGTCAAATAAGTGTGCCAAGCAACTAAATGGTGAATAAAGTACACCATGCAAACTTAACTCAGTTACGAAGGCGACGACGTTGCTACATAAAAACACACGACGGTACATGGTGCTAAGCCGTCTGGGTTGTATAATATACTGTAAAATCACATTTTTCGTGGGTATTAAATTTTGTGGGTTTTGATAAAAATCCATTTTCGTGGGATCTTAAATTCGTGGATTACCAAACATGGAAGGGTAAAACCATGTTATGTATTTGGGAGTCAGATAAATCGTGGGCAGTAGATTTCGTGGCCAGGTTAGATGACGAAATCAACAAAAATTCATCTCCTTCGAAAAATAATGATTTTACAATAGTTTGTTTGAGTTTTTCTATATAATTATGTAAAAATACATTCGTTTTGTATCTCTGATTAATTTGGTTATTTATCTCACGCTTTTTCTTAGCTTATAAATGTCAAATATGTATTGCATATTGTATGCATATAATTACCACATTGTATAAACGAGTCAATAATGAGTACAGTGATGGAAAATCACCGGATGTTTCAATCACAATAATGAGTACACGTTGAATTGTTTAGTATCACAATAATAAGTACGCGGTGATTACGTACCACCGATGATATTGGGTATGAAATGTCAATCTATGAAAGCCCTTCCTAATCATATTATAACAGTTAGTATGAGATTAATCAATACAATAATACACCACTGTTTCTATAATCAGTACACAGTTATTCTATATTGTCTCAAATATCTATATATGGATAAAACCAATTCTAAAATACGTATCCCGTACAGAATAATCACGTTCCCAGACGTCTAGGTTACCGTGCTTTACCCATTTCTTTATATATTTGCCAATCGATCTACTATATTTACTTGGTTATTAAGTCACTGGCAATAAGAATCAGCTGTTCTTGATTTAGATCCTGCGTCGACGGTTTCCTTTTTTGGATCAGTCGTATGAATATGTTTAACAAGACTGGACCTCGTTAATTCGACCCCACACCATCCGAATATACGATAGTATCCGAAATAATGCTCACATTCGAACTATTTTCTATTTAAAAGTGTGAATTACGTAAACTGCCTACCAAACACCTGTGTAACTCGAATAAAAACCAGAACCTGTCGAATTGTCACCAATTTGTTAACCTAGAAAATTATATGCTTTGTTGAAGTACACTTGTCACATTTTATGTCGAATTGTATTTTGAAATACCATTTCTAAGTCCCTCTTCAGCCCTTTATTTGGTCCTATGATATATTCAGCACTTCTTTTTTCTTACTGATACTTAGCTATTATGCATTTTTCTCCATCGTTTCTACTTTTCTCTCTCTCTCTCTCTCTCTCTCTCTCTCTCTCTCTCTCTCTCTCTCTCTCTCTCTCTCTCTCTCTCTTTCTCTACGTATCACGTACACGTAGATGTAGAACGAAGCATACTAATTAACGCTTATTCTCGAAATGAACCAGCTCTCAGAATTGACAATTCAGCATATTTGAATGATCTCTCTTTTACAACACTCTGCTAAATAACCGTCATGTGAAGTATACATCTGTTCATTAGACTCGGAATCGAGACATCAAAAACAACAATTTTAATAATATTAATAAAGCGTTTTTTTCTAGGAAACTATTTTTACTCTTATGCAACATATACGTGGAAAAAAAATAGATGCTATATTGGAAATGCACCTGTTTGGTTTTTGTTAACAGTTTTCTGCATAACTGATATATAAATAAATTTCGGTAAAATGTTTATATTCTTTATTCTCTATCAAAGATACAGGTACTTGTGGGTAATTTAAATCTCAGCAAAAAAATGGACTTATCTCGAATATGAGGACAATAGGCATAGCATAAGTCTAAAATACAATGGATACTAAAACAAACCCACGGCATCCTGTTTGAGATACTGTCTTAACAAGTCTTCATGTCTGAAGATAATATTACTCACGGTTTGACATTTTACTTATGTCCAGGTACCTATGTAGTTCTTGAAGATAATATTACTCACGGTTTGACATTTTACTTAAGCCCAGGTACATATGTAGTTCTTGGACATTTGAGATATATTTTACAATCATTCGCTCACAGATGAATGAGTGTTCATTCTATAGAACATGTTAATATTGGACGTAGACCATGTACTATGAAGTTAGGATATTGTAAGAGTGACGTTGTATTTTATGTGTACACAAAAGATAACAACCATTGCCAGAACAGATAAAAGCGACTGTAGTATTGTAGTTCAGCATTGAAATAATAGATGTATGGATATGCTATTATAATATTGGTTTTACACCGTAATAGTGGACTCGACCACTGCACTACTCTATTATTATCCTAACTGGGCGGTAGACACTATAACACTTCTTAGTTCGAAGTTGTACCGACATCGACATACTCTCAGTGCTTTGATAACTTTATAAGTATACTAGTACATTCGAATATTTAGGTTACACGAGTTTTGTACGATATTGTCAGAAGTATGCCAACTATCAAACATTGTTTACACTATTTGGAATTGAGTGATGTAACCTAGACGGCACGACAATAAATGTCTAGTCGGCAACTGCCAAAGAACTTGAAAACCGTATCGTCAGCATATATTAACACAATTGGAATGACACGAGGTATCGTGAGTCGAGTCGGTAACATGTTTTTAAACGCTTATATGTTCTATTAATAAGATTATAGATGTAATAATGATAGGTAATCTGACATTTATACACAAATGTTTGGAAAAGGTAATTAATATCTGGCCATGTGCCCTGAACAACTTAGTGAATGTCATCAACGTCTAGTTGCGGCACATACTCGTGCAACAGGTGGGCAACTCATTTACTGGTTCTCCCCGCATCTAGTCAGGTCAACGTCGGTATTGTCGCTCATGCATTTGAATCGTCACTGAAGTCACAGTGTTATGTAGTGGCGGCTGTGCGACCAGCAATAGTAGGTTGTGGTGAGTGTGCCATTGCCAATAGTAGGTTGTGATGATTGTGCGACCAGCAATCGAATTATACCACCAGCTATAGAAGGCACTGCTGATTGGCCGACCAGTAATACTAGAAGTAGGTTATGATGATTGTGTCATTGCCAATGATAGGTTGTGATGATTGTGTCATTGTCAATGGTAGGTTGTGATGATTGTGTCATTGTCAATGGTAGGTTGTGATGATTGTGACATTGCCAATGGTAGGTTATAATGATTGTGTCATTGCCAATGATAGGTTGTGATGATTGTGTCATTGTCAATGGTAGGTTGTGATGATTGTGACATTGCCAATGATAGGTTGGGATGATTGTGTCATTGCCAATGGTAGGTTATGCTTTTTGTGCTAATGTCAATGGTAGGTTGTGATGATTGTGACATTGTCAATGGTAGGTTATAATGATTGTGACATTGTCAATGGTAGGTTATGCTTTTTGTGCTAATGTCAATGGTAGGTTGTGATGATTGTGACATTGTCAATGGTAGGTTATGCTTTTTGTGCTAATGTCAATGATAGGTTGTGATGACTGTGACATTGTCAATGGTAGGTCATGATGATTGTGCCATTGTCAATAATTAGTTATGATGATTGTGACATTGCCAATGGTAGGTTATGATGATTGTGACATTGTCAATGGTAGGTTATGCTTTTTGTGCTAATGTCAATGGTAGGTTGTGATGACTGTGACATTGTCAATGGTAGGTCATGATGATTGTGCCATTGTCAATAATTAGTTATGATGATTGTGACATTGCCAATGGTAGGTTATGATGATTGTGACATTGCCAATGGTAGGTTATGATGATTGTGACATTGTCAATGGTAGGTTGTGGTGATTGTGCCATTGTCAATGGTAGGTTATGATGATTGTGACATTGTCAATGATAGGTTGTGATGATTGTGACATTGATGATTGTGACATTGTCAATGGTAGGTAGTGGCGATTGTGACACCAGCAATCGTAGGTTGTGGTGATGTACATCCGATGTACAGATGTTTGCATTGCATACATTGATGCAAAACCTATCTTGTCCTTTGTTATGTGTCACTGAATCGGACAGGGAAGCAATCAGCGGTCGGACCAATTATTACTGATTGGAAATACCGGTCGTTCCAACTGTCCGTCGTAATGGAATATCCGAATATTGTTAAAATAGTTTGAAAACCAAAGCATAGAAAAAGTAAACAAAATCCAACCCATTGAAATGTCAACGATATGGTTTGCCAGAACTTTGTTTAAAGCACAAAGACTTATCTAAATATGTTTGTCCTGTCTCCACAAGTAATTTCCTTTCAGATTTACGAAGAATCACAAGACGTATAATAAGCTGCGAAGGTCTTTGAAATAACCAAAATAGATTGGTGCAAAGGGGTAATACTTACAAAATTAATGTTATGTATAGAGCGGATGACTTTGATCTAGATTTATTAGGATAGCAGCTGTCGTAGTTAGCAGGACTAAGAATAGACACACAAGAGTAATCAAGAATAATCATTCTCACCCCCACGATTTTTGATTAATCTAAACTGAAGTCTAGTGTGATTAATACACACAATAACAGCATATCATCTGGATTGCACTTTTACGGAACTAATACTCCTGGGCTAATCCTGTTAGCGAATAGAAATATCATGATTTTTTTTCACCTAGATCAAAGTGCTGTCAAAGTTAATTTCCTCAGCTGCGTGGGAGGGTTGAATAATGGTAGGAATTTCGACAGTTATTGCAGCCCTTGTACAGAAGTTTTCATTAAAAGCTAAGTCAATGAATACTGAAATGTCTAGGGAGGAGTTTGTTGTAATTTGTTTTACATAAACTTCTCATCTATCTTATTCGCTTGTACCGCAACAGACAAAGTACAAATTGCCGTGTCCTGTAACTTTCAATTTAAACATTTCTGTATAAATGTGCCGGTATGTAAAAACATTATATTATCGTTGATTGGATACAGATGCGAGCTATTTCTGAACCAATGAGTTGCCTATGTGCATACATAACGTAAAAGAGGCTAGCACCCCAAATATTCGTGCAAGACCTTGATGGAGTCACATCCTGTGTTATTTAATGTATGTGTACCCATGGTAGAGACATATCAGTAATTTCGTAATTAATACATAACGTAAAAGGGGCTAGCATCCCCCAAATACTCGTGTAAGACTTTGATGAAGTCACATCCTGTATTATTTGGTGTATGTGTACCCATGATAGTGACATATCCGAGACTTTGTAATTAGACTGTTGATTACAGAGGTCAGTTCTAGTCCAGCAAATACGCATTTGTTGGCTACGGTAGTGGAACGGATATAAACATGTTATTGCACAGATGCGTTCTTGCGACAGAAGTCGCATTAATTTTGTAGGCTATGGTAGTGAAACGGATATCAACATGTTATCACAAACATGTTATTATAAACCTGTAATCGTTGCACAAACACCTTGACCCATTGCCATTCCTAGAATGAATAATATTTACATTGTTAGGGACCAAGAGTAAGAAACCAGCAAGTTATTATTGCTCATATACGTCTACTGTGTACATGTCGCCGTCTTGTTGACGTGCTCTAAACTGACGAAGTGCGAAATGAAATTAATGTTAACAAGTCACAACCATGTCAACGTAAACACTAATATGTCTCAACATGTCATATTTGTCCTCTTGGCTGACCATAGTAACACGTTTGAATACATATAAAAAAACTCTGGTATGTGCTGACTTTTTTGTTTGGCTTTTTTGTCGCTTACCTCTAATTTTATGTACGTTCTTTGCTTATTTTAACATCCTTGTCGCTACGTTTTCTCCTGGGGTTGATTAAGGTATCTTTGTCGCTGGCAGGTTTGATGTGTTTTGATGTGTTACATCGTATGCTGATTGCTTCTTTGCTAGACGTTACAATCGGGCGAAGATGAAGTAATTCCATTTATCTACTCTGTCAAAACACTGCTACGGTTATTGTTCCACTGTTGTCTGATTTTCCTCCCACGCCGAGAATAACTGACTCTGATTGTTGGAATTACAAAAATCATTCGACAGATTTGTAATATAGAGCTCTAGCAAGACAAAGTAAAATGTATGTTGATAAAATTGGTGAAAACTTTGACCTGACCTTGGCTCTTGTTTATTCCCCCAGCTGTTTATACGGGGAATTTGGAGGTCGTTAATTCATAAACTGTCCTCTCTCATATATGCGGTCATGTCTAGTATTTATGTTTACAAATTGTTACGGATTTATAACGCAAATAGAATGATTTGTCTACTTACGGATATTTGGCGCCCTGTATATTCAAGGTGTTGACTTTTGCGTAACTGTGCCCATTTACATGTTTTATCTATTGTATTACTGTCTGCATAAACAAAGAGTGAATATAGATGGATTTTAAATATAGTAACGGAGCGAAAGAGGATTATTAAGGCTGTTTGTCTTAATCAAAACATGGCGTCATTTTGTGTCCACCTTGCGACGCTTGGTTGTTATATGCGGTGCGGCGTTACTTAAAAAAATTGAAATGTGATTTATCTACGAAGCGCTGCCCGCGATTTGATGTCCACATATCTCCACTGTTCTAGCTACAAAGATATTCAAATGAGAAATGTGTGCCTTTTTATTCAATTTTAGGTGATTAATGTTTATAATGCATACATGCCATGGGAGTATAAACAAACAGGCCGCTTATCGGGGAATCATTTTACAGTTTCAATTGAAATTAAATAAACAGAACATTTACATACGAAAAAGTAAAGTGTCGAATTCAGCGATAGTACCGTTGATGGATACTCCAATCGAATCATTCTTAGATTTATTATTGTAGTACGAGTATACGTCCGATAAAGATATCTTCGTTGGTTTAAATTGGGTTGTTTTTTTTAAATAAAACAAATATGTGATACGTGTACTTGTGTTATGCTCTGTTATGCTCTGCTCTGTCCTGATCTGATGCATTCTGCCCCACCACCGTGCTCTGGTCTGCTTTCCTCCGATATACATCTTCTTAGCTACAATTTCCATTCCGGTTTTTTTTACTATGTTATGTTCTTTGCTATGTTCTTTTCTTTGCTATAGTCTGTTCTTTGCTATGTTCTTTTCTTTGCTACGCTCTGTTCTTTGCTATGTTCTGTGCTTTGCTATGTTATTTACTTTGCTATGTTCTGTTCTTTGCTATGTTCTGCTCTTTGCTAAGTTCTGTTCTTTGCTATGTTATTTGCTTTGCTATGTTCTGTGCTTTGCTATGTTCTTTTCTTTGCTATGTTCTTTTCTTTGCTATGCTCTGTTCTTTGCTATGTTCTGTGCTTTGCTATGTTATTTACTTTGCTATGTTCTGTTCTTTGCTATGTTCTGCTCTTTGCTAAGTTCTGTTCTTTGCTATGTTATTTGCTTTGCTATGTTCTGTTCTTTGCTAAGTTCTGTTCTTTGCTATGTTATTTGCTTTGCTATGTTCTGTTCTTTGCTATGTTCTGTTCTTTGCTATGTTCTTTTCTTTGCTATGCTCTGTTCTTTGCTATGTTCTGTGCTTTGCTATGTTATTTACTTTGCTATGTTCTGCTCTTTGCTATGTTCTGCTTTTTGATGTTCTGTTCTTTGCTATGTTCTGTGCTTTGCTATGTTATTTACTTTGCTATGTTCTGTGCTTTGCTATGTTCTGCTTTTTGCTAAGTTCTGTTCTTTGCTATGTTCTGTTCTTTTCTATGTCCTGATCTTTGCTATGTTCTGTTCTTTGCTATGTTATTTGCTTTGCTATGTTCTGTTCTTTGCTATGTTCTGCTTTTTGATATGTTCTGTTCTTTTCTATGTTCTGTGCTTTGCTATGTTATTTGCTTTGCTATGTTCTGCTCCTTGCTTTGTTCTGTTCTTGTCTATGTCCTGATCTTGGATATGTACAGCTCTGGTTACTATATGATATTTCAAGTTATGCTCATACATAATGTGTCCTTGCAAAATGCTAATTATAAGATGTATCCGTATATAGTTTTAGTTCAGTTTCAATTACATAAAAAGCCAATCATCATTTTCATAGCAAATGTTTTGCTTTATGTCTACAAATACTGATTGTCTGCATATAGTGACATTGCAGTGGAGAAATAAACATTCTGCTTACAGAATTATGCAACATGGAATAATGATTAAAATAAATAAACAATGATAGAAATAAAATACGGCAACGTACTTTGTGGTCTCTTACTAATGTCAGTAATTTGCCTCTGTAAGAATACTGATCATAATTATATGGAAAATGATCAATTTGATTCCGTGTTGGTAGTTTGGTAGTTTAATAACAAAACGAATGTTCATTCGTAAATTACTGTATAATTACTAGTTCGTATATGACTATTATACGCGTGATGTATTATCAAAATTAGGCCAAACAAATCAATATTGAGGTTCTGGTAGCATGCTGAGAAAATAGGATATGTAGGAAAAACATTTTATTCAAAGTTTAAAAATCATTTTATGCATTGTATGTATACCAGAAAATCAACAGCCCGCGGCGACTTACAGCAAAATGCAAATAAAATGTTCAGGGTAGGAGCAAAAAATAGGAAAGATAATTATGGTTAACAGAACCAGAATTTTATTTTGTAGTGGTCTTACAATTTCATCAAGATATTAATCATACTGAGACGCTGCTTGATCTAAGTATTATTGGGCATACTGACTTATCAGATTCATATTACTCCTTATTGAACAAACCAGATGGGTAAGTTTGATAGTATATAATAATATATCTATAACAACTAGTAAACAACAATGATTTGCACTTTTTAGGCAAATGGAGCATGAAAATACGTCGCAAATATCTACCATTATTGTATTTAATGGACCGTATGCAATATAACTACCCCCGCCTTTAGATTAGTATTTTCATCCAGACGTTTTATAGTATACATGTACGTATATATATATATCCATGACTATATGTCAAACGTCTTTGCATTTTCTCCGTGTGTGTTTCTTTAGTGTTCGGGTTAAATCATGACATGTTTATTAAAACAAATTTCTTTGACGTGCAATTTACGTAAATGTGTTTATCCAGTATTTGGTGAGTTTAGTGACAGTACTATTTATACAAGTATGCGCTTTACTCCAGTTATGACTATGTTAGACAGAACCAAGTGGTGTTTTGAACACAGCGTCCGGCTCGAGTATGAGAGGTTGCGAGGGACGAGAGGTTGCGAAGGGACGAGAGGTTGTGTGTGACGAGAGGTTGCGGGGGACGAGAGGTTGTGGGGGACGAGAGGTTGCGAAGGGACGAGAGGTTGTGGGGGCGAGAGGTTGCCATGGACGAGAGGTTGCGAGCGACGAGAGGTTGTGAGCGACGAGAGGTTGTTGGGGACGAGAGGTTGCGAGGGCGAGAGGTTGCGAGTTCAATCACAATTATAGATAATGCGACTAATCATCGATAAAAATTGTTGAATGGACCATCACCTGTTCTCGAGATAGACCGGTGCTCGTAATAATGATACTCGTCTTAAAGGGGTAAATTAATATACAACATAGAGCAAATTCGCCGGGACTTTGAAATTGGCTTGACATAGGCCGGATGCCCATGATATCGATGTTTTACTGTAATGTCATGCACTTGTTTCGCAATAAATATGTTCAACTTATGAAGCCACAGTTTTTGACATATCGCAAAATATACGTGCATGCAGCTCTCACAACTGCTGTCATGTTGACGACAAATAACTTAAATATATGAAGCCGATATATTATACAACTGCATGTACACAAGTTGTCGTTGACTTGCAGTTTAAAATACCTGTATTTAATCAAATATTTGAAGTGATACTTTTCACCTGGTATGCCTCCCATGCATATGATTTCATTTTAAAGCGGTTCGTGTGTTTGACAGACATGCTTTAAGTTAATCCATCAACGATTACCAGCCTGCTTAGAAGACATGATATACTATACATGACAATTGAGAGTTTGTTCTGACAGGGAAACACAAACACTATTGTTTTATCGTACATCTCATACTTTTCGGAGCCAATTACATTTTCCCATTCATTATACGAACATGTTCCGAGACTGCAACAACTTTTAAATGATGTCTTGACAGCGGAATACTTGAAGTGGGCTTGTACTATGTATTATACAGGATGCGTGGAGTAAAAGTTGAATAACATCGACAATGTATAAACATATCAACTTCCGCTGATCGCATGAAATCGTACACAGTCGTTGAATTGTAAAGGCTCCTAATAAGTCATACAGTGACCGGAATTTACAGGTGCTTTTGCTCGCAATAATTCATACAAGTTGATTTATATAGGATCGCAAGAAATAATTCGGCCTTTATGCATTGCAGTATATTGATCGGAGAAAAACGGAAAATACCGATCTTTCGCTGTGGTAACGGTGTTACTCGCGAAAAGAGCGAACCAACCTTTGTGTCTGCTCTAGTTTGATTGTACGGGAGAGAAAAATGGTTCCGTATTTTCATCAGCAAAATCTAATGAAGTATCAACAAGTCCCCGAGATTTGAAATCATTGAATAAACAAACCAATTACACTTGTATCCCGATAGCCTAATTATCCGCACTATGTGGTTACCATTCATTTAATGACTTCAAAGTACACTGTTTATTGCCATTTCTCGACGGGTACAAAGAATAACACCGGTATACAGTTTCGGCACCTTTAATAATATTTCACAAAATGAGCGCTGATAAAGTAGGACAATGCCATTAGGTTCTAAAATAAAGGCTATGCTCGGCATTTAAATTAGAACGGATGGATGCTTACTCGTCTTGTCATGCAAATTAACAAACCATGCCAGTGATATGAGCTGGTCGTAAATTGCCAATGTCTTTGTTTGTTTACACGTGCGAGTATTTAATTAAAATTTGAGTTTGACCTTTTGAAACTCCCGACAAGCTAATTTAATAATTGAAACCTGATTGCTTATATAGTGAAGTGAAGTTTGTTACAATATTTATTTCTTACAGGAATTCATACTTTGTTAGTTTATTTCTATGGTGGCTGATTTATGCCATGTCGTATTTTCGCTTTTTCGCCTAAACAATGCGAAAATGCGAACATGTAACAATGCGAAAAAGTCGACTTTGTCGTATCGTTGCATTGTTACATTTCCCATTGTCGTGGCGAAAAAGCGAAAAACACGTCAGATGAAGGGCGACAATACGACACCAAAATGTATCGTGTTTTTCGCCTTATATCAGTCGTACCTTTGCTTTTTCGTGGCGAAAATGTATCAATGCGAAAACACAACAATTCGACTTTTTCCCATTGATACATAGTCGCATTTTCTCTTTGTCGCCACAACGAAGCGAAAATATAACAAAAACAACAATGCGAAAACACGACAAAGTTGACTTTTTCGCATTGTTTCATTTTCGTATTTTTGTTGTGGCGAAAAAGCGATAATACGACATGGCATAAATCAGCCACCATACATTTCCCTTATTATGTCAACAAACACTCTCTCTCTCTCTCTCTCTCTCTCTCTCTCTCTCTCTCTCTCTCCTCTCTCTCTCCTCTCTCTCTCTCTCTCTCTCTCTCTCTCTCTCTCTCTCTCTCTCTCTCTCTCTCTCTCTCTCTCTCTCTCTCTCTCTCTCTCTCTCCTCTCTCTCTCTCTCTCTCTCTCTCTCTCTCTCTCTCTCTCTCTCTCTCTCTCTCTCTCTCTCTCTCCTCTCTCTCTCTCGCTCTCTCTCTCTCTCTCTCTCTCTCTCTCTCTCCTCTCTCTCACTCTCCTCTCTCTCTCTCTCTACCAGCTATAAACTCGTACTAGTATTCCGCACAAATTGCTTTTTTACGAGCGTCAAAGACATAACTTTCAAATTTAACGTTCTGCCCCCCACACAATTCAAAACTATATTTCTGACTTAAACTGGCATACTTGGCAGATTCAATTAAGGTATTGAATTAATTAGATGCATTTATTAGAAATTAATCGCTTGGAGAATGTTATTGTGTCAAGCTTCGTGGTTAAGTTTTAGGCAAGATTTACGTACGGGTTATTTTATGGTCTTTCATGTTTAATGGTGTTGAAGTCTATGATTTATATCAAACAAAGTGTGGAAAGTTATCAAAATTTAAAACTTAAGATAGTAGTTTTAAAAACAAACATATTAGTGCCTTTGATCCTGGTGTGTTTTAGAGTGGTATAAGTGTAATCTGTATATGTTGTTTAAGGTGTTTTACTTACTAATTTAGAGATATTAAGGTCATACCTGACACTTTAACAACATGTTTGTCAGGTTCTGGTACCTTACAAATATTTATTTCCGCAATGTTAACGTTAGGATGGGCGACTTCCCTGGTTGTCACGCTCACCAATGCTATGCTATATTATACACTATTTGATATCGAACCCATTTAAAGTTTACCTGACGGGCGAGTTTATGTTTATAACGATTCTCATTTGACATTGAACGCACTATACTTCTCAACCTACAGCCGTTGTAAACAATAATACATCGCTTCGAAAACACATTAGAACTACGAGCCCCTCATATTTGAGGAAATTAAGGATAATATTCACAGTCTTCTTCTATGACTGAACTTGGGTTTGCATTCAAGATGATTAATTTTGTTTTCTTTACTCTGTTCTCTCGCATTTCATTAAACGTACCAGTGCTGTGGCACCGTGGCGCTGTGGAAGCTGAACTCTTGTCTGTATTAGTGCAAGGGTGATGGGTGCACGTGGGTGAATGGTACAAAGTTTGTATTATCATCTCATTACCGCACATCGAGGCACTACATCAAACTAGCATACACATTACATGTAAATCTGAATCATGCTCCATTGTTTCAGTAAACGACTTATCTTAATGATTCAAGGCATCTAAGAACTGGTCTAATTACACATTAAAGGGAACGTGTAATTATAAATACTGAGGGTTAATTGATGAGATCACGTGCAATTTAATTAACCACGATACACGATTGCAAAATTAAATGTTGCGTTACGAATGAGGTTCTTAAATGCTGTGGGGAGTGTAACTAGTTTACCCCGCTTCTACTACGGTTACCCCATCTCCTTTACGCCTATTTGAAATTGTCTCGATATTACCCCCGGGTTTAAAACGGGTTCCTCTCAGCATACCGCTTATTGTCTGTTCACGAGGATCATTTGAATAGTATGTATTATCGTATTCCGTATCAAGGCAACGTTCTTTAAAGCATTTGATTTGTGACCATGTATCATTAGCAGCATAGCTACAAAATATCTAGATATATGAATGTATGGTCCGACTCAATAGCCCAGTGGTAGAGCGTCCGCTTCGAGTGCGAGGGGTCTTGGGTTCACTCACTGGCCGCGAAATACCCAAATCGTTAACTTGGTACTGGTACGTTCCCCTTGCTTGACGCTAAGAATACATGTACATTTGTATTTAATTCCACTAAGGTGACTGCTAGTTCGCCCGGTGTTAGGGTAATGTGACTGGGTAGTCTCCATATGACTGAAATACTATAATATAAATGACTGAGTACACTGGCCAGTGGAACGTAAACTTCATTCTAAAAATGTTTTGATGGCGCGTTGATTACGATCTTTACATGTCCACAAACAGTGTACACAAACTCGTTAAGTTCATACATGTACTTGATTTTACATCACCATGTTCACGACATTGTCTCCCTCCTACATGACACTTCGGTATATCCAAACTTGTTATGAATACATTATGTATTCGTATGACTATTTTATTATGTTTTCGACATTTGAAGCGGTCTTATTTTATGGTAAATTTATCTAAGATTTAAGTTAATTATGACGATTAACCTTTCAATGACCCTGTTCCTGAAGGCCAAACGTTATGTCTGAATCTTCAGAACGAAAAATAATCCGTGCCAATTTCTTTAAAACCTACACATTCTAGACATATTTGCGAACACTTTCGATGCACAAAAAATGCAAACAAACTAATAAATAATACCCGTATTACGAGTGGTGGGTGCATTCAATGAACGAAACTAGACATTTTTATCATTCAAGATATAAATAAGATGTCGGAAGTTAAGTATGGGATCTGTTAAGTTACTTTTTGTTGCCCTTTGTATTTCAAACGTTATCTGTCAACAAGATTTGTTTACATGATCATGAAATAAAATATTCTTGATAGATCCCGTATCTTAAGGAATGTGTTGTCACGTGCCCAACCGAATTGTCTTCTTAAAAGAAATGTGTTGCTATTACATGATACATACTTGCGAGAGTTTAAACTCCTCAAATGGATTACGTCACACGTAGCTACTTTAATGGGGGAGTTTCAGACAAGCTACTGATAAGCGGAAGTAGCAAATAAGAGGTATAGAAGTTATACTACGCTTCGCTCACAACAGAGATTAACATAGAGTTTAAGAAGGTTTCAAAGTATTACCGCTGGTCTGTTGTTAAATTATAATTAAATAATCAATTACCAGGGAAGGATTCTACAGGTGGAAGGAAGATTTAAAATTACAGATATTATATATAACTCAATTAATACATTATATTAAGCCTTAAGCATAAACTGCTTAATATTTTCAACGGTATAATTTAGGCTGAACTGGTATGACAATCAGCATTTTTGGGGTTAAATCTATAGTTGTTTCATTTTATACGTAATTCAGTATAGTTATTTAATATACAAGCTTTATATTAGGAAGTGCTAAACATTGCAATCACAGCGAAGTACAAATGCCCTGTTGAAAAAGAGGGCCGCATAATACATCAGCTAACGTCTTGCAGCCATGTCCTCTGATTTTGTATCTGGCAATAACTTCAATACACAAATGACATGTACTGAAATACTTGGACACCTTCAAAGGCAGAGGATCTACCAGAACATTGATAAGCAAACAACTGCTTTCACAAATTGTACAACCTATATGAGGAACATAGTCTTCAACTAGTGTTCCGATACGTCCAAGACTTAGCCATTCACTACATTTGAATCAGGCAGGTCTTCAGTCATCATGAAGAGATCACACCTATCTCCCCAAACCTTGCTGTAACAGTGGATAGACAACGCCCAACACATTAGTCTGGAACAAAATATATTGCAATCGAACGAAGGAGACAAGATCACGGGCTGACAACCCAACCTGGAGGGAGCAGCATCTCTGGAGAGTAACCTGCCTCCGGGTTTGGATGAAGTGTGCAAGTTGACAGCTAGGAGCAATAGAAATATATGAATATATGACTTCTTCAAATCTTCATACATGTATTGTAGCAAATTCATTATGTGTACATGAAAAGCAGTGTGAAGAAATGGCATAGAAGAAATTTGAAGGCGAACTGGGAATCACCGGTCAGTCTGCGCACATGATGGCGTAGTCACACTACATCAATAGAAATAAATGCATTATAAATATGTAAATATATTAAAAGGTAATACTGAAAGTATTCTATTAAGTCCAATGGTAGCTGTATATCCGTTTAAGTATTGCTTCTTCATAGCTTATACATTTAAGGGCATCATGAATCAAAAGGTTGAACATGACAATGACTACATACTGCGAGGTTTAAGATTGTTCTATGAGTATTTAATAATACATACTATATACGGTACATGTACCTTGTGATATTTGATGTTTTATTATAATGATTTGTGTTTATGTCGTGTGCAATATATGTTGTAAATATAGATGAGACTCAAATAAATAAATAAATAAATATACTATAGTGAAACACTACTGATACGAATATCACTTTGTATATGTATTTGTACACTATATATAAATACTTTTAAGAAGATTCATTAGATTTTAAACATGATGTACATCCTGTCATATTTGAATCCTAATTAAAATACTCAGTAGATACTAAACACAAACACAAATAACGATTTTGTTTTACTTAAGATGCGTAAACTATCAAATTAAAAGCATGTATTCTAGTTTATCAGATCACATTAATTAGATCTACATGTATTCTACTATCAAACCCCCCAGACACATTACAAAGGAGAATTTACAATAGTAAGTAATATATATTAAAGTTCACCTTTTCTAAAACTGAAGTGTTAATTAGTTTATTCTGCAAAATAAACCTTAATTCATTAATTAGATAAGGTCAGTTAATTGAATACTCCACATTCTCCTACTATAATTCAATGTAAACCTGCTATACACAGAGATAGCCAGCATCAGGTGTATACCTCTTATTTGACAAGGGCGGTGCAGAGATAACTCTGCTGGATTATTTGGAAACTCCCCCATTACTGAGCCTAGCGACAAGGGAGATAACTGCATAGGAGTTTGGCGATACTTGTGTAAAATAATGTAACTTCACCAAAATCTTCACTTTATTCTTCAATGTATTCTCTAGAATGTTATCTTACAAAATAAATAAATACTTTAATTAAAGGTTTTTTAAACAATGTAATAAATCGAAGAGCTTCAGTGCTTTCTAAGTAGCAATCGATACTCTCGCGTAATACAAGGGGAGGGAATAATCGAATTCGACATAACTGATTCGACCTCACAACCGTTCGTACCTGGTATCTCGCACCACAACCCTCCTCTACTATTCTTTTGAATAATACCGTGTTGGTACTGGTATATGAAAAACTATAGTCTTAAATCAGTCTACCTATCCACCAAACATTATAGTACCAAGTTCTGGCACAGTGTAATAGGGTATAAGATTGCCAAGAAGCATAATACTAAATAAATATTGAGTGATGCTGAAAAACTATATATCTGAATATAAATCGCCAATATTTCCGGATACAGTACAGATAAGACGACAATCCGGTATCATTAAAGATAAAAGAACTCAATTTCAGACACACAAATGACAGCTAATGTTTATATTGGAAATAACTCACTAAATATATATACCAGTATATATTGTATTTAGAAATGTGTTTATATATCTTTTCAGATGATACTGTGTCTTCAAGGAACCGTTTGTGTTGCTGAAATGCCTAAAGAGTGTGAAAGTGCACCTTGCCGAGCGAAGACAATGTGCAAAGAGGGTAAGTACATTTCTGTCTTTAGTGGTACATTTTTAAAGCAATTGTTCTTGGAGTCACGCATACTAGTATAATTATTGTCTGGTATGAAGAGAATATTGTTCATGGAAGGTTAAAGTAACACTAGTGTTGGTTACTAATACATAAGCCTGAAAACCATAGTACAAACCCAGCAACAAAATTAACCAAAGGCATGCATTCTTGTGTAACGATGACCTATAAATAAACAAAACAAACGCACATTAACGTTTCGGGGGCGTAGTGATTAAATTTGAGATATTGTAGCATTTTCTATTAAACAACAATAAGAAACTCGTTTTACAATCATTTTTTTCCAACATTTGAAACTCGTAAAGCAAACTGATCTAGTTTTACGACATGATGACATGTCTGATCCTCAAATCGGCCTGTTTTTCTCAGTCGTGTTTTGCGGCAGACGACAATTAAACGCGCCATAATATTGTTACCGTATAAGCGGTAAGATTGACACGCGTACATGTTGCACAGAACACTTCCACGTTAACGCTTTAACGTCATAATTTGTTTTTCAAAAGCTCAGATCTCATTTCTGTCAGTATATTTTATGTAAATTGTCGTCAACTAATTAAATGCCAATGTCGTAAAAATGCCAAGACACGAGGTGTCGTATACCATATGCTTATATTATCGGATGTTTGCAAACATGCCATCGGTTGAATTTAGTTTCAGTAAAGTATACTTTTATAAAGAAAAAATATTTTACCGTGGTTAGTAATAAATAAAAGTATTCGAGAGCTAACATCACGCTACTGAAGGTGATTTCACTAAAGCAATGTTAACTATTTTTATACGCCAATTATTTTTTTAATTAATTCATTAAGACGTGTTTGGACATGGAGATGTTACAAATTCTTACTAGAAAAAAACAGGTCAGTGTGTTATGTCATTGAAGCAAACATAACAACTAAAGCGACATAAAAACAAAGTATTTAGAGCAATCAAATGTTTATGTCGTTGAAATTACAGACGAAAACACTAAAACACATCATTAAACCTATATGACGATGGAACGCTGAAGCTGTGCTTGGCAAAACATAATTTAAGCAAAACTTCACATCTTAATTGCTTAATAAAAAATACTATTTGTAAGTTTGGAAATTAAATATTTGTATTTAAGTTGTCTGTCGATACTGCACCATTTTGATTAAATACTTATATGCACATTAATTTTCAATAACGTATGTACGATTACGTTTTTTGCCAAGCTTTTATCTTAATTTGTTTGCTGATATAAATGACTGAAAAGTCATGATGATTTTGAAAATTATTCATCCTACTTGTAAAAGTTGGTTATTTCACTTAACTATTGACTTAACATCAAGTGTATTTATCTATACAAGCACAAAACGTACAAATTGATATCAGATTAAGGTCAATAGAAAAAGCCAATCTTGACTTTGAACCGTACATAAAGTATAAATCCAAGACCCCCACGGAACACACTGAATGGCACAATCGTTTGTTGCAAGTAATGGTTGAATATCGCTTAACGTCTCAATCATCGGTTGTTCGTTAGGCCGTCTTTGATCTATCCGATTGTTTTCTATTCATAAAATTAGCGACCTTTAATTATTGAGACCAGTATGGGGTCCCTTGTTGAAGAAGGGACTTGTTTGTATAACCACACGCAGGATTTTCGAACAGTGTACCAGGTTAGAGATATCAGTACTATTTGGTTACATGTCGACCAAATGAGATCAGTAGCTTATTTGTTTTGGTATTGAGTGAAACACTTTGGTTACAAAGCGAAAAAAAGTGTTCATTCTGTGTATAACCTTTGATTGTATGGCTAGATAACACTTTGCTATTATCCTATCATTGAGACTTGGCATTTGAGGAGTTAATAATGTGATTGTATGTATTTGTAATTGAAACAAGATAGCTGCTGCCCCACTGAAACATTTATTAAAATAACATTTGGCGAAGATTAATCAAACCTGAACAAAAAATAGTGACATACAGTTTGTTTATGTACGCACCTAAGACTAAGATAGAGTAGCATTATTTCATAGGCCACATACACCGAAAATTGTAATGAAAGACACGTGGCTTATTTGGTTACCTCGTTCAAAAAAACGTAATCGGTATAGAAATTGTGAAGCTCGTCCGAGTCTCATGTGAGTGCAATTGAATTTAGGATTTTTAAAACGCTTTTAAAATGTCATCAATGTATCACGAATAATATCAACTTTTTCTTTATTCATTCACACTATTTTACTCACGAAAATCCAAGTTCGCGAAAATTGGTGCTCTCGAATAAAACACCTCTGCACTATACGAGCCACGTGAGTGCTATAATGACTTCTGCCTTGCAGTTAATAAAGTTATATATTACTTTAATTGGTATTATTCATACTCGCATTATGTTATTATAAAATTAATAAGGAATCTGCACATTCTAAAGGAAATCTCTAATTGCGAGTATGTTCCCCAATTATTAAGCCAGGAAGTCTATAATACGGTATTTCAAACACGATGTAGTTTTTCTTTCCGTTTTCCTGATTAAAACATTCTTGTACTTTTCCTTAAAATACCTGATTAAAAGATGTAAATACCTAATGAACATACAAAAGTTGGGATTAAGTATAATTATTTATGTAATTATTTATATAATTTTTATTTTAGAGTAGCTTAAAGAACTGGACAAACCATTGTTATATGGTGTCTTTTGAAAAGAAATACCATCTTAATGCGGTGAAAACCAACATTTAAGCTGAATTCTAATGACCATGCTTGTTGATTTGTGTAAAAATTTACGTTTAGCTTTGGATTACGTATTTAATCACGGTACGGTCGGTACGGAAGCACTGGGTTTTAACATAACAGTTCATACTTTTCTAACTAAGGAAAAAATAAGCTCATTGCTGAATATAGTTCACAAAGTATCCCACGAATTTTGTTTTACCCTTATAAGGTAAACCGAATATAGCATTCTGTCATGGTGTGAATATTAATATTCATGAAAGGAATGTTTGTACCGAGTATATGCTATGATATATTACTCTATGAAACTATTTCAAGGCCATGATAAGCATACAGTGAGACTACAGTAAAATTATTAATATCCACGATGGATTATTTTTTTGTTAGTTTCGCGGATGAACTCGACCGCGAAATTAAATCCCCTCGAACAATTGACCTAAACTACGTAGTAAGAGATTTTGCTTTCAATATTTCAAATCCACGAATTGAAGAAACCACAAACTCACCATTTTCAAAAAAACGCGCGAAATTCAATACCCGCAAAAACCAATGCTTTTACAGTATCATTGTGGTATGAAAATATAACGACTTGCACAATCAAGGGTCGAGTTACAACCATATATCAAAATGTCTTAATCGGAATAATACACTTTAACAATGCTTGACACGCGAATGATGATCAATTATAAAATATTGTACATAAAAAACCAACGACACCTTAATGTCGTAATACTCGGATAGCAGCAACTTTGGACACTTGGCTTATCAACGCTCATATTTGATTTCTTATTTATTGCAATACTAGAATTAAATTAAATTGTGCAAACACAAATATCTTAAAGAATTTCAGCGAGACGTATTGGACACTAGGGTATATATCCGACTTCTGGTACAGAAAGGATATGAGTGCGATGAGTGCGAGCCCACGCTGAGTAGAGTGTTATCATGGTGGATGATGTTCGTCCATCGACTACTCGATGGGCGAACGTCATCATGAACAACCCTGAATTTTGGTACGAGTACTTGCTAGTACACACGAGGCAATCCCCATGGTTGTTTAGTATTATAGTATACAAGAGGTCAGAAAATGCTTCATAATTAATTGATTTATTGAATAATAAATAAATATGACGTCATCAGTGACGTCACATTCAGCCAGCCATTGATGGTTGATATAAATGTATAGCGTTTTTGGGCTAGATTAACAACATTAATATGCATGTACATGTATATAAACTATGCACTTAATGCAACAGGTGTGAGTATTATATGACAACAGTCAAACCCTCCCAAAGGATACAACATCGCGCATACATTCATATGAATTACTATTTTATGCAAAAGTATATATACACTGAGGATAAGCAACAAAAGAACGTAACCATACATTTGATATATATGCGACATGGTCGTTAGTCTGTAATAAAAACGCCATCGTGTTAAGGTATTATCATTTTGGTGCATCGGTGTTTGGGGATAAATGTAGTGTACATTAAATTTTGTATATCAAGAAATGGAAGGCATGATTATACTAAACAACACTAAGACACTTAACAACGAAATCTGGGTCAATATGTCCAATCCTACATGTAGGAAAGCCTTCTATGAATCCAATAGAGACTGCACTTGTGCATCAGAATATTGGTTTCCATGAAAAAAGTTCCAGTTTATATATATGGCTTAGAATGTGAAGGTCGTAAGTAAAAATTGATATTTTGAGAAAACAACATGCTTTTTCAACTTCAGTTTGGTCAACATGGCCTGTCCCAATTGTCATGAAAAAAGGCTCATAAGAAGCGCCTCGTGATGCAGATTGCAAATATGTATGAGTTTTATAAGGCCGTAAGTAGCACTTGCGACCTTCTCATTCTAGGCCAGCGATATGGCTTATGAGGAGTCAGACACTAGATCAAACCTAGTATGGAATATTAAGTTTTATTGAGACTTTTAACAAAAGTTGATGTTAAAACAGTATTTATATATTAACATTCATAAGAAATGCATATATTTGCATTAGGTAAACGAGCTAAATATTGGCTGGTCTTTGTGGACCAATTTAAAGAACATCCAACAAAATCCTATATACAATTAATGTGCATATCTATGTATAAACTTCATCAATTATATTTTTCTCTTTTTTGTCATTCTCAGCATATTTTCGACACTCGAATGTTTATATACATATCCAATTACTAATTAAGCTTCATATCTGGCTGTAAAAATAAACCAACTCACATAAAAACAGAAGGCTTTGAACTTATGTCGAGAATAAACTATGTATGTTTCGGAATACAGTAATTACATCGCGGCTATGCGTGATTTGACATAATCTTCAAGGAAAAAAATACGAAGCTCTAGGAAATCGTGACTTAATAAAAACATGCAATAAAAAAGCGTATCTAACACAAAGGCCATGGAACTCTCTTCAATTACCCTTGTGAGCAGCATTCGCTATGCTTAAACTACATAGGTAGGCCAAACAATATAATGCTATATTTCTAGTATCATAAGCTACTGTAAAAATTGGGTGGGTAGGTAGGAAAAAACATTTTAGCTTTTTTTAATTATTTGTGTGATTTTGTAGCACTGATAAATCAACGATCCGTAGTTACTTCCAGCAAAATGCCAATAAAATGTTGAGGGTTGTTGCAAAACAATAGGGTCGGTTGGGTTACTAGAACCACACTATTAATTTGTTTTGGGCTTAATAAGATATGCGTCTCCAGACGTATTAATTCCTAACGAGTTGGATATAGTGTATAACTTATGTACCATACCTTGTACATTATGTGCAAATTGACCGTTAAATTGAGTAAAGCATGTTCTATAATTAAAGTTTATAGTCCAGAAAGATACACATAACATTGGTATACATTTTGTGACTTGGCGTTTACTTCTAAGAATACGTGTTTTTGATATGAGTATGCGTATCAGATACATATAAGCCAAATGGCTGGGGTTAAATCATTTATCTGGCCTTTCTTCGTCGACACTTTTAACATGTTTTACCTATACTACTGCAATGTTAATATAGTTTAATTAAGCCTTTAGCTGACCTTTCTGTGTCGACACCTTAAAAATGTTTTACCTATACTATTGCAGTGTTAACATAGTTTAATTCAAGCATTTTTCTGACCATTCTGCGTCGAAACTTCTAAACATGTATGACCTATACTATTGCAATTGAAGCAATTATCTGACCTTTCTGCGTCGACACTTGCAACATGTATGGCCTATACTATTGCAATTGAAGCAATTATCTGACCTTTCTGCGTCGACACTTATAACATGTATGACCTATACTATTGCAGTGTTAACATAGTTTAATTTCGTGTCACGTCAAATAAAAAAGATGAAACTATCTGAATTGTTTAATATTACATGATCATTGTACGTTAAATACTGGATACAATTTGTTAACATCGTTTAATACTCTTGATTTGTCAAATCATGTAACCAACACTAGTATTCATTCAATATTCAGTTTAGAATCAAGTCGGCCACCACTTTGATTTATATAAATGCCTGCGTTCATTGTATATCCGCCGAGGCTATTTTGTCTTCAACCTATTATCCTAGTATCATTTCATGATAGCATCAGGTTTCAATGAAGATATTGTGTTAATTTAACATTTACATTCAATGTGTATTCCTATTATCACATTTAGATACCCAACAAAGATTCAAGATCTTTATTTGGTCAATTTTAAGTAAATTTACGATTTAACCTTCGTTCCCGATGTAATTGTATACGCAACAGACAAACAGATACATCAGGCCAGGTGGCTGATTCGGTAATTTGTTATTCAACTCAGCTCCACCAAAAAAACAGTAAACATTCTGTTTATCCATGTAGATCTATACCTAGACGCGAGGTTGCTAAGCTACAGCGTTAACTATATAGTCGACCTATTGTTAAATAAAAATATCTCGGGGTCGGTACTTATTTACACCAATAATAAAACAAATATAAAGTGAAGTCCAGCTACGATTTATCACGTCCTTCTGTATTGTGTAATCAAATTGAATTTAACCAGACGACATTTTGATACCCGTTAACAAATTTATGAACGGACAATGAACTGTGTATTCCATGCCTGTCGTTGGCAGCCGGGTAACACAACTATTCATCGACTTATTTGTTCTGACGCTGTTTTTAAAAACAAACAAGTG
Organism: Spisula solida; assembly: GCA_947247005.1. Taxonomy (NCBI): domain Eukaryota; kingdom Metazoa; phylum Mollusca; class Bivalvia; order Venerida; family Mactridae; genus Spisula; species Spisula solida. Next base: position 43,800,390 of record OX365945.1, on the reverse strand, counting down.
AAACGAATGAACTGATTTCTATTTTCAGTTGATATTGGCGCTGTTCAAACTCGAAGGAAAGATGACCTTGACGTTGTTGAGGCTCCGGAGAACATGCTGAACGATGACCCTAAACTTTGGTGGTCCACCGGAAACCTGTGCACACAATCACTACCAATGGCGGCCGTCGATTGTCGTCACCAACGTAGACGATGGCACTTTAACTCAATGACTGGAAAATGCGAACGATTCGTAGGTTGTGAGACGACTGGGAACAATTTTGCTAGGAAGCGATTCTGCAAGGAACAATGCAGATATTCTTATATTGAAAAAAGAGACAAATTGCGCGCCATGATGAGACCGGAAGTTGCGCACGCAGATTGCAGTTTGAATTTGAGCGAAGATGCGTTTAACTGTGACAACCAGGCGAAACGATGGTACTATAACTCGAGAACACAAAGGTGCGAACGATTTATCGGCTGCGATAAGAAGGGCAATAATTTCTCAAGAAAAGCAGACTGCAAATCCACGTGTATGGCGAAAACCAAACAATTTCTTCAATTGAAAGGTAATTGAGTGGGATGAGCTTTGTTTGAAATTTTGTCAGATATATGAACTCTTCAAGATTGACGTAAATGTTGAATGAAGGAAGCGTGTTTTTTCTCTAAAGCCTATTTTAAGTACATTGTTTCATTTAATTGACGTAAACACGTGTTTTTAATAATTTGGAGATTTAGAGACCTTAAAATAGAAAAAAATGCACTCGATGCTCCATTTGAATCATGAGAAAAACTAGATTGTGAAATCATGTTGTGATAACACGGTGAAACAGCTGAATACACCGAGGTCAATTATTTTACATAAAACAAGTAAGATAATATGCAATGTTTACAATATTTGTTGATAATAAAGAGGTGTTTTTTTTATTTGTTTACAGAAAAACATCTTCAAGAAAGCAGCGCGAGATAAAGCCGCATCATTGTGCTGAAAATACCTCTATCTGTGATAGCTAACTCAATGGCCAGTATTCCGTTGGGCGATAAACTCAAAACAGCTTCGAATGAGAATATCACGTGACTGATACTGTTGCTTTGTGGGATTTAAACGATCGCCTTCCGGTTTCACGGAAGTGAAAACTGCCTGGGCGTGATTGTGAAGTGGTGCGCACGACAAAATTGTTGAAAAGTGTCCTAGTCACTGACATGTAAAGCTCGTGCATTTGGCTCATGTGCCATGTTTCCACTTTTATTTGTTCTACAAATGGTGGACCTTTTTGTGGATATAAAGGTTGTCTTTCGGAATTCCCTACAAAACATTGAACCGTCAATGACATGTGAACACATTCCATATTGTAGTCCAGTTACACATCTATCAACATTTGTGATTCCACTTCCGTTCCATTTGTGAGCAAGCCAAGTTGCAGTTGGACCTCGTGAATTCGACAATCTACTATCCAAATACTCGTCATTGTGCGAAATATACTCTACGTCCTTTATCCTCTACATTAAAGAGTGATGTGGATCTTACGAAATGCCTACTTCGAACACTTTCTTTAATTCGAAAAAAACTTCGAACTTGGCTAATTCGAATACCAGTATACGAGGTCCGGTTGTAATTGAAAAAAATATCTAAGGGTGAAATAAAAAAAGATCAACTGCTCCATATATTGATAAATAAAAACACATATTAAGATTCCTACAGTTGGACAATAATAGTTTGCTAGTCTCTTGCATAACAGTGATGCATTATTCTGATAAGAGCTAAATTACTAAAATTTCTACGGAATTGAATTATCACCCATTCTCACATAATTGGTGCAATTGGACTATACAAGACAACGATCTCCTAAACTGGAGAGATAGACTTTGGCTTAGTTTTAGCCTCGTAGGTTATCAGTGCAAAAACAATAATTTTGCATAAAATCAAACTGTGGCAACGTGCAATAGAACTGATTAAACACTTTATCTGTCTGATATACGAATGTATTAATTACTACATGAAGTACATGTACGATCGTACCTACAATTTCGCTTCAGAATTATTTTTCGTCTGAAAGATTTACGTGTGGTATATACTATGAAAATATGTCGATATGTTACAATAAATGAATATATTAAGCCAAAGGAAACAAACTATCATAGTTTTATAAATGACGTGTGTGATACATGTACTTGCATTTATTAAAATATACTACTTATTTTTCTGAAATAGTATTCCCTTCTTCGTGTATTTAAGTAAGAGAAAGATGCTAAATAATGATTTGTGTACTAATTTTATTAACAACTTTATTGAGAGCAAAATGTATATGTTTTTTTTAAATTTTTGAATGATTATTCAAGACTGATATTGAGTGAACAATGATTGGTAACGTATGTTATGTATAATACTTAAACATACATTTATAGTTGTTGCACTGCATTAACACATGTACAAAATACTCCTGTCAGTTTATGTGTTCTAACGTTAAATTGTGCATGTTATAGTAAGTGCAAGAGGTATACATAACATGTTTAACAAAGTTATATATGGATTTTGTTTTAAGTAACGTATATTACATCACCATTACAGTCACGTAAATGACATGTGTCATATAATTCATACCTCATCTATTTATTGTCTTCATCTGTGTCAATAATGATTTTATACTAAAATTGAAGAATAAACAATGAAATAGAATTGTGTTTGTAAATTTTGTTTGGACATACATGTGTATAATATATGTTTTTCAGTAAATGATGCACATAATGACTACCGTCCTCATACATATGGTTCGTCAAGTTTCAGATATGTTGGTGATCGAGAATGAACAACTACCAATAAAATGGACTCTGGTCGCGGAGAGAACATGTCTGAACCTTATAATGGACTTCAGTCACGTGTAGCACATGTCCGACCCGTATAATTGATTCTGGTCACGGATAGCACTTGTCCGACCCGTATAATGGACTCTGGTCATGGATAGCACATGTCCGACCCGCATAATTGACTCTGATGACGAATAGCACATGTTCGACCCGTACAATGAACTCTGCCGGTCACGGATAGCACATGTTCGATCAGTATACTGTGGTCACGGATAGCACATGTTCGATTCGTATAATAAGCTCTGGTCACGGATAGCACATGTTCGACCCGTATAATACACTCTGGTCACGGATAGCACATGCTCGATCGGTATAATGGACCCTCGTCACGGATAGCACGTGTTCGCACCGTAATAATGGACTCTGGTCACGGATAGTACATATCCTACCGAGGGCTACTTTTTGTCATATGAAACGTTTAGCCCCTTACTACAACACATATTACTGGCCTAACACAAGGCATACCGTATTTAAACCACACATGGTTCAACGTCTAGGCTATCATATAGGGACGTACTGCAGACGACACGTCCCCAGACCTACCGTATTCAAGCCATACATTCAACTTCTAGGTTATCGTTGACTGGGGTGCACTGCAGACGACACGTCCCCAGACCTACCGTATTCAAACCATACATTCAACTTCTAGACTATCGTAGACTGGGGTGTACTGCAAACGACACGTCAGCAGTCCTACCGTACTCAAACCATACATTCAACTTCTATGCTATCGTAGTGGGACGTACTGCAGACGACACGTCACCAGACATACCGTTTTCAAACCATACATTCAACTTCTAGGTTATCGTAGACTGGGGTGCACTGCAAACGACACGTCACCAGACCTACCGTTTTCAAACCATACATTCAACTTCTAGGCTATCGTAGATAGATGTACTGCAGACGACACGTCCCCAGACCTACCGTATTCAAACACACATTCAACTTCTAGGCTATCGTAGATAGATGTACTGCAGACGACACGTCCCCAGACCTACCGTATTCAAACCATACATTCAACTTCTAGGCTATCGTAGATGGATGTACTGCAGACGACACGTCACCTGGCCTACCGTATTTAAACCATACATTCAACTTCTAGGCTATCGTAGACTGGGGTGTACTGCAGACGACACGTCACCAGACCTACCGTATTCAAACACACATTCAACTTCTAGACTATCGTAGATGGATGTACTGCAAACGACACGTTAGTACAATGTGATCGAACCAATGATACATACATCATCGGGATATATGCAGTTTTAGCTCCACACTTTAAATTATTACGAACTTAAAATTTCACAGACAACCATTCAGGTATGTTATACGATATAGAACACGACATACACGTAGGTCGTACTACAATGATCACAGGCTGACATTATACAGTAGGTCTACATGACACGAGTCGTACAACAATGGTCACAGGCTGATATTATACAGTAGGTCTACATGACACGAGTCGTACTACAATGGTCACAGGCTGACATTATACAGTAGGTCTACATGACACGAGTCGTACTACAATGTTCACAGGCTGACATTATACAGTAGGTCTACATGACACGAGTCGTACTACAATGGTCACAGACTGACATTATACAGTAAGTCTACATGACACGAGTCGTACAACAATGATCACAGGCTGACATTATACAGTAGGTCTACATGACAGGAGTCGTACAACAATGATCACAGGCTGACATTATACAGTAGGTCTACATGACACGAGTCGTACTACAATGGTCACAGGCTGACATTATACAGTAGGTCTACATGACACGAGTCGTACAACAATGGTCACAGGCTGATATTATACAGTAGGTCTACATGACACGAGTCGTACTACAATGTTCACAGTCTGACATTATACAGTAGGTCTACATAACACGAGTCGTACTACAATGTTCACAGACTGACATTATAGAGTAGGTCTTCATGACACCAGGCGTACTACAATGGTCACAGACTGACATTACACAGTAGGTCTTCTTGACACCAGGCGTACTACAATGTTCACAGGCTGACATTATACAGTAGGTCTAAATGACACGAGTCGAGCTACAATGGTCACAGACTGACATTATACAGTAGGTCTACATGACACGAGTCGTACTACAATGGTCACATGCTGGCATTATACAGGAGGTCTACATGACACGAGTCGTACTACAATTGTCACATGCTGACATTTTACAGTAGGTCTACATGACACGAGTCGTACTACAATGTTCACAGGCTGACATTATACAGAGGGTCTACATGACACGAGTCGTACTACAATGATCACAGGCTGACATTATACAGTAGGTCTACATGACACGAGTCGTACTACAATGATCACAGGTTAACATTATACAGTACGTCTACATGACACGAGTCATACTACAATGATCACAGAATGACATTATATATCACACGAGTCGTACTACAATGATCACAGGTTGTCATTATACAGTAGGTCTACATGACACGAGTCGTACTACAATGATCACAGGTTAACATTATACAGTACGTCTACATGACACGAGTCATACTACAATGATCACAGAATGACATTATATATCACACGAGTCGAACTACAATGATCACAGGTTGTCATTATACAGTAGGTCTACATGACACGAGTCACACTACAATGTTCACAGACTGACATTATACAGTAGGTCTAAATGACACGAGTCGTACTACAATGGTCACAGACTGACATTATACAGTAGGTCTACATGACACGAGTCGTACTACAATGATCACAGGCTGACATTTTACAGTAGGTCTACATGACACGAGTCGTACTACAATGGTCACAGGCTAACATTATACAGTAGGTCTACATGACACGAGTCGTACTACAATTATCACAGGCTGACATTATACAGTAGGTCTACATGACACGAGTCATACTACAATGGTCACAGACTGACATTATACATTAGGTCTACATGACACGAGCCTTGTACTACAATGTTCAAAGACTGACAATATACAGTAGGTCTAAATGACACGAGTCGTACTACAATGTCCACAGGCTGACATTATACAGTAGGTCTACATGACACGAGTCGTACTACAATGATCACAGACTGACATTATACAGTACGTCTACATGACACGAGTCGTACTACAATGATCACAGGCTAACATTATACAGTAGGTCTACATGACATGAGTCGTACTACAATGGTCATATGCTGACATTATACAGTACGTCCACATGACACGAGTCGTACTACAATGATCACATACTGACATTATACAGTACGTCTACATGACACAAGTCGTACTACAATGTTCACAGACTGACTTTATACAGTAGGTCTACATGACACGAGTCGTACTACAATGATCACAGGCTGACATTATACAGTAGGTCTACATGACATAAGTCGTACTACAATGTTCACAGACTGACTTTATACAGTAGGTCTACATGACACGAGTCGTACTACAATGACCACAGGCTGACATTTTACAGTAGTTCTACATGACACGAGTCGTACTACAATGGTCACAGGCTGACATTATACAGTAGGTCTACATGACACGAGTCGTACTACAATGGTCACATACTGACATTATACAGTAGGTCTACATGACACGAGTCGTACTACAATGATCACAGACTAACATTATACAGTACGTCTACATGACACGAGTCGTACTACAATGGTCACAGGCTGACATTATACAGTACGTCTACATGACACGAGTCGTACTACAATGGTCACAGGCTGACATTATACAGTACGTCTACATGACACGAGTCGTACTACAATGATCACATACTGACATTATACAGTAGGTCTACATGACACGAGTCGTACTACAATGGTCACAGACTGACATTATACAGTAGGTCTACATGACACGAGTCGTGCTACAATGGTCACAGGCTGACATTATACAGTAGGTCTACATGACACGAGTCGTACTACAATGATCACAGGTTAACATTATACAGTACGTCTACATGACACGAGTCATACTACAATGATCACAGACTGACATTATATATGACACGAGTCGTACTACAATGATCACAGGTTGCCATTATACAGTAGGTCTACATGACACGAGTCACACTACAATGTTCACAGACTGACATTATACAGTAGGTCTAAATGACACGAGTCGTACTACAATGGTCACAGACTGACATTATACATTAGGTCTACATGACACGAGTCGTACTACAATGATCACAGGCTGACATTTTACAGTAGGTCTACATGACACGAGTCGTACTACAATGGTCACGGACTGACATTACACAGTAGGTCTTCATGACACCAGGCGTACTACAATGGTCACAGACTGACATTACACAATAGCTCTACATGACACGAGTCGTACTACAATGTTGACCGACTGACATTATTTAAAAGGCTTCGAATGTCTTCTATATTTTATAGTAATTGCTATATTATATGATAACAAGATATAAAACAAAAATGAGTCCGTTAAATAATAAGAATATAATATCAGTTCGACAGTGTAAATCATTTTTACGCTACAATCGACTGTAAAAAAGCAAACAGTTAAAGACCGTAATTTGCTTATTAATTATTTACAAGTGGCGGTTCAGATCAGACGAAAGCCATAAGTCGTCCTTGGAAAAATAGTCGGAATAAAATTTATGTGATTTGAGTACTTTAATTGATACAAGGCTCTCTTGTGCTGATTTTTGATAGGAGAAAACTTGTCTTAACAAGCATTGCTATGTGATTTACGACAAACAAACAGACTAGATCTGTCCAATTTTTCTTAAAATTTATATAATTCCGTAGTAAAATATCTAGCGTTAGAAATAACGATTATAGGACAATTTATTTTGCTTGCAAATATAGGTCACTAGTCTGACAATGCGGTAGTACACACATAATTGTTTATCATAAATAAAAAAATATATTGTTTACTGCCATTAAAATGTTCGCTTAGCATTACAATTATTCCGGAAATTGTCGAAACTTCAAGTTGGATTTTAATTGTGGTCGTGATAGTGATAACTTATTCTCTGGAAGCATTCCTGAAAATGGAACACTGTAAAAGTTGATATACGTAGTATGTCCTCGTATAGTATGTACACACTGTAGTAATACCACGTGACTTTGACTTCACTTAAGGCTACAAATCCAAGACGAAATTTGCTTCGATCCGAAAACAAAACTAGACGTAAATATTTTATTCTTCACCGATTGCTATGAAACATACGCCTGTTTAAGGGAAAACTTATATGCTTTCCACGAAATATAGGATCATTTACAGCAGCTGGACCGTTTTTCCAACACCTTGTGAAACCTTCAGTGTGGTTTTGTGCAATCGGACTACAGTTCCAAGCAGTCTTCTTTTTAAAGGTTCATCGTGGTGATAGAAGAAAAGCCCAGCGTCGTTGTATCGAGATCTGACCGTATTGCTACACTGGTATACACAGCGTATAAACCAAATCACTGTATGACTTATTGGCATACTATAAAATCAAACTTGTATGACTTATTGTGAGCAAAAGCATCTGTGATTTCCGATCACTGTACGACTTATTGGAAGACAAAACTATTCAACGTGGATGCCTTATTGCGAGAACCGGAAGTTGACTCGTTTATACACATTGGTATAGATAGACCAGTGCGTGCGTTTACGCCTGCAGTACTCTGACTTACACACCGTACCGTACCGTACCGTACCGTACCGTACCGTACCGTACCGTACCGTACCATACCGTACCGTACCGTACTTAAACCGTCCAAAGCAGCTCGAGTATAACCGTACCTACCATTGTACCCATAGCTCAAGTGTCACCGTCTGCGGACTGTACCTACGCTGACCACCACAGCTTGGATGCTAAACGTACATTCTTCGACCACCACATCTCGGGTGTTAAACGTACCTACTCCAACCAACACATAACTCGAATGTCACCGTCTGCTGACCGTACCTACTCCGAACACCACAGATCGGGTGCTAAACGTACCTACTACAACCAACACGTAACTCGAGTGACCGTTCCTACTCCGACCAACACGTAACTCGAGTGACCGTTCCTACTCCGACCAACACGTAACTTGAGTGACCGTTCCTACTCCGATCAACACGTAACTCGAGTGACCGTTCCTACTCCGACCAACACGTAACTCGAGTGACCGTTCCTACTATAACCAACACGTAACTCGAGTGACCGTTCCTACTCCGACCAACACGTAACTCGAGTGTCCGTTCCTACTACAACCAACACGTAACTCGAGTGACCGTTCCTACTCCGACCACCACACATCGGGTGTTAAACGTACCTACTCCAACCAACACGTAACTCGAGTGACCGTACCTACTCCGACCAACAAATATACCAGGTGTTACAGCATTCAGACCGGACCTAGTCCAACACATAGCTCTACAAATACTCTGACCAACATTTTGATCGAGCGTTTTACAATACGCCATGCGTACATTCTACTTGCAAACACGTGGACAAAGTTTGAGAATCCTAACCTGGTTAGTACCGCCTCTGAACGGATTATGGAGCACACAGACACGACGTAGCAATTCAAGTGTATGAGGAACGTAAGTCGTGTTTGAGCTGCGTTCAGACTACGGATTCACCCCCAGTACGTGTAACGCGCGTGTCTTCTTCTGCCAACTTACAACGTGAAGACAACGTACGTAAGCAACACATGTAAGTACGATATCCTTACGATAACGTGACAACCGCAAGGAGGTCGTACGCTACAGCGTACATAAGACTTATGCTGCAAAATATTAAGCTGTAGAAATGCGTGCGTAGACAACGTGATAATTTGCAGCGAAAATGTTGAATTGTTTACCGTGGAAATAAAAATAGTTTTGAATAACATCACATGCACATGTATTTTGTTATGACAAACATCTGTTTTCGTCAAATGTGTCATGGTCATCATGCTATTATAGTTATATAAGTATTTTCATAACGGTAATGGGTGAAACATTACCCCCAAACCACACCACGGAATATAATTCCGTGAACATTTTAACTCAAGCATGTAATTAAAACAACTTTAGATCTATGTAATTAAAGTCTCTTTTGCCACGAAAGTTTCGTCACTTGCAAGAAATGCTGTAATTGCGATATCGAATATTCAGGCACGAGATTGTTCTGCGGTTGCATCAGCGGAATGGGTCTATATGATCTATATAGGCTTTCAGCACAGTCATTTTAAGACAACATGTGCACAGTCGAAAATCTTTGACATCCGGGATCTACTCAATTTGATCCAAGAGATTTGGCTACTCCCGGCTAGCGGATTAATCATTTTATTGCATCGAACCAGTGGATTTTCCGGAATCATCAGATTAAAAGTTTTTGCGTTCATGTTTTTATACTGATTGTGCTTCACCGTGACGGGTTTGCTTATTTCCTGTCAATAAAAATGTTGCATATGCCACGCGAATGTTTATGTTATTGTGGGCGATTTGTTACAAACACGCCTGTCAGAATGGGTGTGGGCTACCATGTATATATATCTGGAATTTTTCTACGAACACATTTGAAAAAATATTTCGCTAAGTTATCGTTTACCACTTCCTGCAAACCTGAAATGCACTCAAACATCTCCCACGTACTAAATATACAATGAACATCATTGAATTGATTAGTTGGCCATTTTGAGGAAAAAAATGAATGTGCACACTGCACATCATTGTCTGGAACATGTTTTATCTGTTTTGTTTATACCACTAACAACAATTAACAATGTGTGTTTGTTACAAATAAAGCAGGGAACAATGTATTATTAAGATACGTTGCTATAAAGGTAATAAATTTTGATATCAGTCCGTTCGTATTATTAGACTATACAATAGATGCGATCTATATACCGGAATCACAGTACATACTTACACTCAGCACTCAAATTAATAAAAACATGATGTAATGGAGCTAATATTTCTCTTAGATTCTAAATCTAGATGAGGATGTATAACATGATATGTGATGGTTGAAAATAACATCTGGAAGATTGTCATTGCCATTATAATTATACTATTAATGGGGTATATATGTAATTATTGAACCTGAGCGCCAAACTCAACACTCAAGACTGATAATTACAATTAAAGCTCATAAATACACTACTAGGTTGATGAACCAGATGTTTCAGAGATTGACGAACCAGATATTCCAGAGGTTGACGAACTAATTCTTCCAGATGTTGACGAACCAGGTAGTCCAGAGGTTGACGAACCAGGTATTCAAGAGGTTGACGAACCAGATATTCCAGAGGTCGACGAACTAGCTATTCCAGAGGTCGACGAACCAGGTATTTCAGAGGTTGACGAACCAAACGTTCCAGTGGTTAACGAACCAGACGTTCCAGAGGTTGACGAACCAGATATTCCAAAGGACGAACCAGATATTCCAAAGGTTGACTAACCAGATATTCCAAAGGACGAACCAGATATTCCAGAGATTGACTAACCAGATATTCCAGAGGTTGACTAACCAGATATTCCAAAGGTTGACGAACCAGATATTCCAAAGGACGAACCAGATATTCCAGAGGTTGACGAACCAGATATTCCAGAGGTTGACTAGCCAGATATTCCAAAGGTTGACTAACCAGATATTCCAAAGGACGAACCAGATATTCCAGAGGTTGACTAACCAGATATTCCAGATGTTAACGAACCAGATATTCCAAAGGTTGACTAACCAGATATTCCAGAGGTTGACTAACCAGATATTCCAGAGGTTGACGAACAAGATATTGCAGATGTTAACGAACCAGGCGTTCCAGAGATTGACTAACCAGATATTCCAGAGGTTGACGAACCAGATATTCCAAAGGTTGACTAACCAGATATTCCAAAGGTTGACGAACCAGATATTCCAAAGGACGAACCAAATATTCGAGAGGTTGACGAACCAGATATTCCAAAGGACGAACCAAATATTCCAGAGGTTGACTAACCAGATATTCCAGAGGTTGACGAACAAGATATTGCAGATGTTAACGAACCAGGCGTTCCAGAGATTGACTAACCAGATATTCCAGAGGTTGACGAACCAGATATTCCAAAGGTTGACGAACCAGATATTCCAAAAGTTGACTAACCAGATATTCCAAAAGTTGACGAACCAGATATTCCAAAGGTTGACTAACCAGATATTCCAGAGGTTGACGACCCAGATATTCCAAAGGTTGACTAACCAGATATTCCAAAGTTTGACGAACCAGATATTCTAGAGGTTGACGAACCAAATATTCCAGAGGTTGACGAACCAGATATTCCAGAGGTTGACGAACCAGATATTCCAGAGGTTGACGAACCATTTTTTCCAGAGGTTGACGAACCAGATATTTCAGAGGTTGACGAACCAAACGTTCCAGCGGTTAACGAACCAGACGTTCCAGAGGTTGACGAACCAGATATTCCAAAGGACGAACCAAATATTCCAGAGGTTGACGAACCAGATATTCCAGAGGTTGACGAACAAGATATTGCAGATGTTAACGAACCAGGCGTTCCAGGGGTTGACTAACCAGATATTCCAAAGGTTGACGAACCAGATATCACAGAGGTTGACGAACTAGACGTTCCAGAGGTTAATGAACCAGGCGTTCCAGAGGTTGACTAACCAGATATTCAAGAGGTTGACTAACCAGATATCCCAGAGGTTGACGAACTAGACGTTCCAGAGGTTAACGAACCAGGCGTTCCAGGGATTGACTAACCAGATATTCAAGAGGTTGACTAACCAGATATCCCAGAGGTTGACGAACTAGACGTTCCAGAGGTTAACGAACCAGGCGTTCCAGATGTTAACGAACCACTGGTTGACGAACAAGTCATTCCGTTGGTTGACAAAGCGTTCCAGAATTTGACTTACCACGCGTTCCATGGGTAAATTTTAGAGTACAAATATCTTCATTTACGTCCTGGTCCCTGTAGAGCTACTGAGATTACGCAATACGATCTAGAGATTTTAGGTCAGTGTTTTAAATAAATCTAAGCTACGGTCTACATTCATACTGTGGTTGGCAGACGTCTGCCTTATTAGGATAATGATGTAATTAGTGAGCATAAATAGGAGAATATGTAGACAGAATACGAGAATTTCACTACGACCTGAATCTATCATCGACGTATAAGTACGCATAAACTATTAGTATTTCTTGCGAGATGCGAGTTATTATGGAAAGGTACTTGTTAGATATCGGTACTTTAGAATAGGATATCAAGTCTTACTTAAACAAACGAGCTAGTGTCGGTTGGCAATTCCTGTGGTTCGAATTGAAGGTCATAGCTCAAATGTCAAAATTAAACTTATTTATAGATGACAGTTTGACCAACATCACTGGAATTAAATTTTTTGGTGCAGACATGATTACACTATGCAGCAATACTCGTACGCTCGTATGTCGTTTATTTACGAGTCCGGATAGAGCAGTGTTGTATAACTCGATCCGTTGCTCGAAATCTTATAAAATAACGCTCGTAATTTTAGGCGTGGTATTTGTGTGTAATGATGACGATGACAAAATATAAATTGTGGACAGATAAATTAAATTGAAAATAAAAATATTTCCCGTATCGATTTACAGTTTTAGGTAAAATATAATATAATGTTTATTTCAACTTTAAATCAACGGGGAAAAACGTCAGGTAGCAATTTAAGCGTAGCTATCAGTGCTAAATATCTTGAGTAATTGCAGTAGCTTGCACCAAAGATAAAAGACACCAAAAACACATTAATATAGATAAATCAATAATGTGTCTATGTCATTGTAGTTTTTTCTACAGATTTACTCTCAAAGTCGTCAATTAGTGGTGAATAATTTGACGATAAAGAGAACGAATACTTTACTATAAAATAAATGTTAAATTTTACCGATTATTCAATTATTAAAAAACGAAAATTGTATTTTATAAGCGGTGATTGTGTGAAATTGATAGCAACTATTTTGTTAAGATTCAAAGGAATGAATTCAAATGTTTTAAAGATTACTTACATATTTTACCGAGTCATCGGCGTCGCTGTGTCTATATAGCATGTGTGCCACCTTATGAATAAAGCCGATCATGGTTCAATATTTTCGATTTTTATACCCTTTTATCTGGATTTTAAAATATTTCAGCTCGACCTTGTGACTCGTTGGCGTGTGGGAAAAGTACATTACCCCAGCATGGGGGCTGTGTTGTGTTGTATAATGTTATTTCTAGAAAGTACGATGATATTAGTAGTTCAACAGCTTTATTTCGAAATTCGATAATTAAAATTCGTACCAATAACTGTTCGTACCTATATCAAGGTGGTCGGATAAATGAATACAACAATATAAATGCGGTGAGCTCTTCAAATGATACATTACTATATATAAATATCGGTTAAGATATTTTATCGCATTAAGCCCCGTCCATAATCTAGACCTTTCTTGTTGTAAGGTTAGGAACCTGATAGTAAAATGTCAATATTTATATCTCGTACTAAACAGTTCGAAGGTGAAGACGTTTTGTTAAGAATATTCGGTATAATCTCATTACGACCTTCAGGAATGCAATGTGAATAAACCCAGGATATGTTTCGGTGTCAATTTGAAGCGTTCTATGCGTGTATTGTTTGATGGCACGAGTAGTCGGCGATACGATCTCTGAGTGGGTATTACTGTACGATAAAAGATCGGTGCCAGCGGATTCGACAGAAACATTCTTAGATCCTAATCTGTTGTCAGATTGTCAGCCGGACAAAATGTGTCAGATACAAAAACATACGCAGACGGAATTCTTTCGCATAGTATAAAGAGAAGAAATAACAGACATCTAAACATTACGAAGAGACATCGTACTGGGTTTAACTAAGTCTGACACCGTAACGTGAACCTAGACACTCAGAAAAGTTGGCATTTCAACATTTCAATATTGATGTCCAAGGTTTTGTGGCTTTGGTTGGAATCCCATATATTATATTTAGTATAATTTAAAAGTTCGCAGCCATTCTCTGGTTTTACAAGTCTGAGAAATACCAATATAGTGTTAAAGTAAACTACTAATTGTTTAGAATGTCACCGCCGCACTTGTAACTAATCATAGCACGAAAAAATGCTGAATATTAGAATTGTGGTCACATTTAATTGCCTGCTTTAATCAATCAATTTGAAATAAATACATGAGCATCGCCTACTTTATTGAACACAGTACTGTAAAATTATTAATATTTGCAGTGGATTTACTAGCGTCGCTTTCGCGAATGAACTAGATCGCGAACTTTAATCCCCTCGAATAATTGACCGCAAAATACGTAACAAGATAGTTTTCTTTCAGTACTGTACATTGTATTTTTAATCCACGAATTTATAAAACCACCAAATTACCATTTACCAAAATCTAGAAATGTTATACCCGCGAAAATTCTGAATACTTTTACAGTAATTAAAAATACCCATCGTGTAATTAGTTCTTGGGGGAAAAAAAAAACAGAAAATACGTCATCATATTACTTAATGGTCAGTAGGCGATGATTTCCCATGACAATATGGCATCGGTAATGAAATGTGTGTTTAATACCGTTTATAAAAGATCTTTATTTAAAAAGATCATCCCCGACTGATAATTCATATGACCTTGACCTCATAGATCATTTTAAACTTGCCAGTAGGGTACACAGGTAACTGTATCATTAATAAAGAGTAAAAAAATATTTTTTATATAAAATTTATAATATCTTAGAAAGGTTTATAACATGGGACATTGACCTCACAGTCACTGAGATGCAGTTTGTTTTAAATAAACATTTCATTAATACTGGTGTAATTTTAAATATTATTACATAATCAGAAACTAGAGAGCTTCGTATTTAATTTGATATCAATGTTTTAAACATCCGTCCAAAAATAAGAAAATAAACCCATAGAGCTTGACATCACTTTATTTTTTCTTGGTTAGAATAGCATTGTCGTTTCTATTGAATGCACCTCAGTGATTGACTGGATACCCTGCTATACATTTCATGGTATATTTTTTTAACTAGTTGATCAATTTCGATGGGATTTTGCATGGAGGTATAGTCCAGTCAGGATAAAAATCCAGTGACGCAGCGGTCGAGTCCACTTTAACGGTGTAAAACCAATTATAAAGGCCCATACTGTACAAACAACTTTAATGCTAAACTAACATATAATACTTCGCTCTACCTGTTTAGACAATGGTTGTGATTTTTGCGTACACATAAACTGCAACGTCACTGTCACAATATCCTAACTGGACTATAGTTCAAACGATGTTGCCTATGAATGTAATTACTTTATGAAGATATCGAAAGCCAATTCTTGTTTTTGATACCATGAAAATCTTACCACTTTAGTACAAATGCACCTTTCTAAGATAACATAAATATTATAAAATATGTTTTACTCTTTTTCTATGATACAGTTACTTGTGGTAGAGTACCCCTTTATGAGTACTTTGTATTTTGTTTACAATTAATGATACAAAGAAAAAATATAATGCGCGGATGTCATTTATTCATTCTGTATTTATAAACGTCATACGATCCATTCATAGCACACCCAGTTAGCGCACTCGGTAAAGTGCTCGCTTGACAGCCGAGTGATCCGGGTTCGATACTGAGTAATCACTAATACCGTATAACGAGTTATTTTCGCGTACTGCAAATTTCGCAATTTTGTTAAAAAATAAATTTTAGCGAAGGTAATTTTAGCGATTGTGTCCCTCTTAGCGTTGTTTTCGCGTTTTCCTTCCGAATTTTGAGGGGTGCACCCCAACATGGTTATGTATTGCTTCTCTGTGAGTTCAGGTCCTATGATTATAAGCTTTTTTCATGCTCAACAGAACTTGAGAATGAAACTTGATTAGCTGGGTGCCTAGAAATTCAAACATTCAAATCATCTTTACTATGTCAGAAACTGTCACTCGGCTTTCTTTAGGGCTATTTATGTTATATAGAATGTTCAGTAACTTATGAGACATTTTACAGTTTAAAACATTTAAAGTTTGTGCACGAAATTGGGCTGAGTATGAAAAATCTTTATTATCGGTTGCAGAAGTTGCCAGTTGCTTGCCGAAGAGCAAATAATTTAAGGGTTCCACATAGGTCTTAATATATGCAATGTATCTGCGAACGGAAGATACAAATACATTTAAAAGAAAAAAACGAGGTACTTGCCTCTGTACTGGCACAACAGTAAAACGAATGTCAGAGTAAGATTTTTGCACTGCAAAAACTATTCACTTATACTTGTTTCATTTCTATTTAACTAGTATAAATACACAGTAACGAATATAATATGTTATCTAGGAAGTGTACAAAAACATGGAAGGAAAATCTAGCACCAGGTGCAGTCATAGTAAATTACATTCAAACGTACAACTTTGAATCAGACGAGCACTTATTTCATTCTTCGCATTAGTTTTTTCTAAGTGATTTACGCGAAAAAATGAAGCATGTTTCTGAGTTCCGATAAGTTCCGTTTATTAATGCCGAGGCACTAAGCGCTAAAAATGTTACTTTATTTTATCTAAGCACCTGCTTAGCACTTTGTTTCCGGCAAAACATTGGTGGTTATTTTGGGCTAATTAGATTCGCAAACTGATAAACGGCATAATACGTCATAGACAGTGTATGCACAGTGACCAGGTTGCAAGTGCACGCACATATTCAGCATTTCATAACTTTGATCTAGAAAGAAATATGTAAATTATGCTATATTTGTATTTAATAGTTGGTCGAAACCTGGTACAGTACTTAATTACACATGGACGAGACCAGCAAAATTTTAATAGTCTTAATAGCGAATCGGGTTTACAGCGGACTATTTTTGTTCAATGCTTATGTAACATTGTGTACGGCACTTGCAGTTTCATGATTTTAAAATGATAATTGAACTTTACTGTATAATTCTACCAGAAATAATTAATAATCGACAGAAGTTATATAAATAACATAATAGCACTAAATAAATTAACAATAGTGAGCGGTGACCTACAGGTAGGACACGCGATTCGGGGTCGAAAGGGGACGCTGGAAGCGGGCGCTAGAGATACCATTGAGCTATCGAATCAGCGGAATCACCAGGCACACTAAATAGCCAATGAGTCTATTAAGAGAAAGCGGTGGTATCGCCACCGGATACCTTGTATTACACAACTGTCTCTCCCTCGAAGTCGGAGACCATTGGCCAGCCTTGCAAGAAAACCAGAATGATCACGTACTTGCGACTGTCCCGGTCAAACGCAAACAAATATACGATAAAATTACAAAACACTAGCGTACATTATACAGTAAAGTTCCACTAATAAGACCACTTTGATTACCGGTATTTTGAAATCATGCAGATTTTTGCCAGTTTAGGGAACAAAAGTATTAAATTTACTGAACAAAAAAGGTCCCCTAATAAGACCGATTCGCTATTAAGACCACCCTTTTGACTGGTCTTATTAGCGAAACTTCACTGTATAATAGGACTCGCCGGTCATGCCCTTGTAACAGACTAGCCGTTTATATATCAGCCTGGGTGCTGTTCATCAAAGCACATACTTATGAAAAACGTAAACTTACGTTCAAAATTAAATGATTTACAGTTCTTTAACAACTGCAAAATATGGGAGATAATAGTTTGTTGGAGTTTATTAATTAAATCATTATAAACCGCCTCCTCGATACCCTAGTGGTTGAGCGTTCGCTTCGAGTGCGGTAGGTCTCGGGTTCGATCCCTGGTCGCGTCATACCAAAGACGAAATAAAAATGGTACCGGAAATTCCCCTGCTAGACGCTCAGCATAAAAGGGAAACTGCCTTCTATTCTCTCATACCCTCGCGGCGTTGGATAGCATCAGGAATGAGGTGACGAGAGTGATTAATATAAGTTGGACAAACTTGTTTCACAATCGACCTTAAATAAATTAGTATAAACTAAATCATTATAAATATTGCAGCCCCATTTACCCCCACTTTATAGTTTATAATGATTGATAAAACACATAAATTAAAACGTAAATTTAATATTTCCGTCAGTACTTTGATAAAACCGTTGTATAGGACGTACGGAGACAAGATGGTTAGAGTAATTGAACCGAAAAATAGGTTTTTTATCACGCGCCAGATTTGTAGATTTCAATTCATAAAATACTTTAAATATTTCTATGTACAATCAGCTGTGCGGATCTTAGCTACATTGTCAAGTCTGCGACAGTGTTATGTAAACTATTACGTCAATGACATTTATGTGGTTGTTTGTCTATGTACCTTTCATCATGTTTATAAAGTTTGACCGGTTTCAGGCTCCAAATAGTTTTATTTGCGAGATATTTCGTGATAACCTAAGCCTATCATTGTCACCCAAACCTTTACGTGGGGTACCTGCGCGATGTCAACTATCTGATATTTTAAACAACGGTTTTCGTTATCTAATCAAAGTTGTTCCAGTTTTGTATGTTAAACGCGACTGGGGGTATAAATGATGGCCTTTAACTACGACAAGTCGTGCTTGACATAATAAGGTAGTTTTCTGTAATTATTACATATAATATATACACACAAGACAGCCTGTCCTGTTGTGACAATTAAAACGAAAGATGACGTCGTATTGTTTCGCTTAAATAGTTTTAGAGATAGCGTGATAGGCTTTGATCGACTATAGATCTGTATATATACTTTTAACAAAATAGGTCGCTAAACTTTTGGGTACATCGATAAAAAAACTATTTGAACAATGTCTTAATTATCACCGACTATGTTATTTTGGTACTATTTGTTCTAAATAAACAGTTTAGAACAGTTTTAACGCAGACAACGTCTCGTCTATAACAGAAGACATAGCTCATCAAAAATGAGTGACGTCATAACATAGCGTGGATTCTCACTTTTCTATTTAAGGTGTTTATTTTATTGTCAACGATGCGAGAATTTAGTATTGTTCGCTGTAAAAATTTATATTTACTAGAACAGTAACCCTTTTATTTCGCGACAGTAAAGCGCCGAATATGGAAATGCTGAATTGACGCATAGATAAATATAGTACGGCCACTACGGGGCGCCACCGTCCCTGTGCATGAAAATCATGATTCACGTGAATGGTACGTAAATGCGCATGAATATTTTATTATATTCATTCCTTATCAAGTTATTAATACTCAAAGGAATTTACTTTATACGACTTCAGAATTGTCAAAGAATACGTGAGACAATTTAATATGATCTTTGGTATTGTTTTTGTAAACTTAAGTTTAATTAAAATCGACGTATGGCGGACTAGTTTTGTATGAATGGAAATTGTACAGATTCAAACTTATAGAATCATATAGAATTATTGATATTCGCTGCGGATTTATATTCGTTAATTTCGCTGATGAACTAGATTGCGAAATTAAATCACCTCCAATAATTGACCTCAAATACGTAACAAGAGATTTTTCTTTCAATTATTTTAAATCCTCGAATTTAAAAAACCACAAAATAACCATTCTACCATATCCGTGAAATTTAATACCCGCGAAATTTAATAACTTTACATTGTATAATTTTATACTAGTAGCTAAAGGAATGATATATAGTACATAAACAACCCAGGTCTGCCAACAGTACATTGTCATCTAAACTGCTACCAAAGTTCGAACTCTTTGTGTATACTTTAATTAACCCCTGATCAAAACCCTGACTAGTTTAATTAATGAATTTTTAAAAGGTCTTCAGTTCTATTCTCATTGAATCTTAAATTGTCCTCGTAAGATCATATCTAACATTGATGATATCGGTTCACAAAAGCCGCGAAAATGTCACATTATAATTGATTAATCATTAAACGTCTCTGATAAAGCTGAAACTAACTCTATTAAATCATAACTAGATGGTAATCCGCGCCATTAATCAGTTAACAGCATTATTTATTTCATCCAGACAATAAGACCACAAATCACACTGTCTGGTGGTTAAAAAGATGGCCCCTTTAATATCAGTACGAAAATATTATATTGTGTGATTTCTGTAAATAAATGTAATTAAATTGATTGGTATAAATATGCTATAGTTTTGTTATTTTAATTACACGCCTTCTTCTTCTACTACTTCTTCTTTGTCGTCGGTTAAAGCTAAGATCCCACTCTGTGGTAATTTCGTAAAAGAATGAGATATTTTCTTTAGAGGCAAAACGTGGATGATTGAGAAAATGTACAGACCCTAATGGCTTGGGTTCGAATCCCGGCTTGCGAGATCTCGAAAAGCGATCATCAATTCCCCCGGTATTCCTGGATCTGAGAAGCGTATTTGGCCCTAGTGATATGACGTTTTGTTTTCACGCATAAACCGTCTCCCGGACCAGAGTGGTTAACTAATGCACCCGCCATGAAAACGAGAAGTCCGCAATGGTTTGAATCATTCTACTAAGCTGTAAAATTGGTTCAAATCGTGACAAATCATCGGACAGTCGGGGTTAATCGGGAGAGCATCTTTGTCGGAACGTGGAAGGTTCGTGGTGTATGAGCTTCGGTCGGATGGGACGCTCCCCGACCTTACCACGGTTCAAAACGACGTAGTGTTCACGTCGTATAGAAACATCGGGGTGGCATCTATGACGAGATCTGCATGGCCGTAATAATACCGTGGTACAATCTGCGTCAAATTTAGCCACTGTGTCTTCTATTTACTTGAAAAACGTAAACATCGCGTTATAATCCTGGTATCGTTGTCCGCTCTGATGATGGTCGGTTAGTGAGCCACCCGCTAGTCAGATAGGTATAGGATACGATGCACCTACCCGTCTGATGCCTAGAGTCAGACAGGAAGTAAATGCACTCGGACAGTTTTTGTACCGTAAGTTGAATTACAGTAGTTGAACTAACGAAAAAAAACACGTTACAGTGAAAATGTAGAAACTGCCATCGCATTTGTTTTGTATTTTCAATTTTTAAGTAATAATTAGAGTCTACCCTGACAATAACCATAATTATACTGATTTTGCCCATTTTCCCTCATCAAATTTTAGGACCTTCTTCTGTTGTTCGCCATACGGTGCCTTTCTGTAAATCACGCAATGTTTCTGTTGCAATTTGTGTTTTACCTTGAATGCTAATTTGACTGGATTATGATATTTGTCGTTGTATTTAGTCATGACGAGAACCATTTCCATCCTACATTGTTATAAAGTATGCTTTTAACGTCTTTCTTGCGCAAAGGTTAGCAGGAAATATCTACCGATGTGAGTTATATCGCAGCAGTAAGCAAGCGGTACAATTTGTCACAAAGCACGAATGCTTACACAAGCAACCGCTGGTAAACATGCTCAAGTCGCTATGGACGATACCACATAATGTTCCGTGACATTTCAGCAATATATTATTACCAATTAATTGAATCTATTCAACACAAAATAGAATTCATTCCGCAGAGGCACCGCCATGCGATGATGCTAAAACGGACACACTTACGCCAGTAGATCATTTTTTTCCCATTCCGTTCGACATTTACTAACAATAAAGCGCGATTGGTACCCCAACGAGTTGTCGCTAATATCGACTAGCCGTGCTATATTTGTATTTTATGAGTCGTGGGAGGACAAATCATTATACAATGTTTCAATAATTGAATTTATCGGCTCAGAGCATTCACAATGTGATAGCAACTATTATGACGCAGTGAACTAATACGATTATGACGCAGTGCTGGATTTATGACGACATAGTAGACAACAATCGTGTACGATTAATCACTATCATGCATTTATACATTACCATTATCTCACACTTTGATGTGATGTTATCACATTAATACATTTATGGGACTATTTTGGCATGATTTGTTGCAATAGCCGAATGATCTAATTTTAAGTACATTGTATTGCATTTGCGGTACAGATATTATCTCTCTTTACACCATTTCCCCGTCCACCCCGGGGCACAAGTTTGACCAAAATGTATAAATTTGGACGAATTATGTTCCCTTGATACCCGTCAACACTAAACGCCTTCAATCATGAATATCCAACTGATATTTAACAGGGTCCGGGGAGAAAATGTGATGATGCCATTGATATTAGTAACGTTATAATTACATTGTACTCCTGCCTGGCGATCCCGCTAAAGGAGTAAGTGCTTGAGTTACTCGTATCACTTTCTATTTGCAAAGAAGAAATCAAGCATGTAACTGCGACGAAATGTGTCTTTTATACCGTTTTCTACATAGAGTATCCGTATTGATACCCAATACCTTTTTGATACGGCTGATAATGCATTAAAGTTTTCATAAGGTTAGGGAAGTGTGTCACAGTTGTCGAGTAGGTACCGCTCTTGACTACCAACCAAGAGGTCCCTAGCTGGGTCTATTCTCGGGCCTGTACACTTGGAAATTTCTGTTTCTTAAACGTTTATTTCTGTTTCCCATCAAACTAGTTGGTATAACTTACATGTATAGTCACGTGTATAACACTATATATCCTTTCCGCTACCATAGCGTACTAATGCAGACTCGCCGTGATGGCCATTTCGGCCTTCCGTAGTTTTCGACCTAAATGCCCAAATTCGGGAATTTTGCTGTCATGGGTACACAGGCATCCCAGCCTACAGGATATTACGGGCCCAGGGTCGTGCACAGGTTTTTGGGCCCGCTAGACCCCTTTAAAGAGGGCTTTGAACGTAGATTTTACAAAACTGAAATTACTGGTCCTACCCGCCATTGCGGTACGATTCCCTGTGGTATTGCATTAACATTTGGCGCCAAAAAGTTTTTATTTTTCTATAGCAGGAATATAAGGCTAGACAAAGGGGTCAGGACCTATGCCCTAAAGGGGCCAAAAAGTAGGCCTGTCAAGCTAAAAAAAAAAAAAAGTTTTTCGCGCAAGGGTCACCGTCACATCGTCATTTCCGGTGACCTTTAGTCGAAATATTGACAATTTTTTCTACTTTCGGTTTGAGGTGGGTGTGTAGCATCCGGATGTATCGAGTTTTTATCAGTGCTGTAAGTCAATAGTGTCTCAGGGACGGGGTATAGGGACCATATGAATTTCTCATAACCCCCCAAAAAATCGTGGTAGCGGAAAGGATATATATGAAAATAGGCCATGTTAAAGAACCAATGAGTCTTAGGGTAACGCATTGCTATCCACAAAGCATCTTAAAGGGAAAACTTATTATTTTGACTTAAGTTAAAAAATTGAGCTGCACATATTTCCCATAACTCTTAGAGTAACCTATGTTTTCTTTATGACTATTGTAGCTTTTTACATAATGCTTTTAAACAATGTAAAAAGTTATAATCTTAATTTTCCTGTTTAGATGATACACATAAGAAAAGTCTCAAAGTTTGTCTCTTCCATCCGATTGAAAGTTGTAGATCATTGGCCAATTTGACAGTGGAAATCGGATGACCATGGCTAGATGTACGACAGTTTCAGTCGAACGCTATTAAACAACATACTGGTACTTTTTTATTATTTATGTTTAAAAAGTTCCAACAAAAGCTAAATTACACTATGAACTATACAGAAAACTGATGACATCTTTACAGTGGATTAGTATAGGCTTCTACTATATTCATTGAAGAAGAATCGGCTTTACAACACACTGATTGACCAATATCGCAAAAATCTAACCCACAAAAACTGTAAAAAGGGGGGACAACAAGCGGGAATTAAAATGTTTTGTCATTTTCGCTGAGAAGTTTCTTCCCTTGAAAACAAGTTTGTTGATGGCTTATGATTATGATGTTGTGCTTCTCTAAGCTGGATATGGTCTGATTGTGGAGAATGTGTTCCATACGTTTGATACACACCGACATCAGTGAGATAGGTCGATAGTTGACATATAGTTGGGCATGTTTCAAATCAAGGGACGCTTCGTCCTGAGAAATTATGCCAGAGAAGGCGCAATAATTTCGTCTACGTGTAGTGGCCCCGCAAGAACCTAGTCGGGATGTTATCAGGACCAGTCGCCTAGTGTGGGTCTAGACGTGGTGCATGTCTGGATGAGGACTGGAAACTAGAGAATGTATACTAGACTGGTCCTCCTTCGTGAAGACACCACATACTTGTGAGTTGTAAATGGAATGCCTTTGCTGATGGGTCGCTGTAAGATAGGCCCTCTGCTGACCTGAGGGGTGCGAACTCGCTGCTATCACATATTTTATCTTTTACGAGTGGGTACATTTTCTTGTGGTTACGATCTGTCGTAACGGTACGGTTTGACCAACGAAGCCCTTGAAGGTCTTCCAGAGAAGGTTTCTTCAGTGTCCGGTCAGTATCTAGCTGAAAGCATGTATGTCTAAGTGTATGTTCGGAGTTTCCGCATTTTCCCACAAGAAGATCTTACGCTGTATTGGCTTTGACCTCATGGCTGAAGATCGTGGTTGAGCTTCGTGGTCACTTATAATTATTCCTGGAAGTGGCTTGCATCTCTGGATAACCGATGAACGAGTTGTTATAGGAACAGATCAAGTGTGTTGTCGCTCCGTGTTGAGAGGTTGACCATCTGCTCAATGTTGTTGTCGGATACAGAGTTGAGGAATACTGTAAAAGCATTATTTTTCGAGGGAGTTAACATTTCGTTGATTTCGTTGTTAAACTCGAATACGAAATCTATACAGTAATGCCCACGATTTATCGAACTCCCATATACATAACATGCTTTTACCCTTCCATGTTTGTAAACGACGCTTATACGACCGCGCAAAGATGGATTTTTATCAAAATCCAAGAACTTTAATACCCACGAAAATATGTCAGTTTACAGTGGTTTGTACACGAGAGTTTTTTATACAAGTACATTTAAAAAAACATTAAGAATTATTGGTCCGTACAATTTTAGTTATGTGTCCTTCTGCATTTTTTCTTTAGAATGTAACTAGTGATTGCCGTACATGTGTACTATATTGGTAACTTACAATTTAAGACATGATATAATACGGTCATTCACATCCACTATTTTAACAAACAAGCCCCAACACATGTACTCGTACACATATCAAGAAATGCAAACACCGCGTGTGTCTATATAAAGACATTAAAGCCGTTAATTACATCTATCAGATGCATTGGTTGTCTGCTCAAAATTTTGCGAATATCTACTTTTTAGACTATATTATGGTAAGAATATAGTATGCGCTTATAATCCAGTATGGCTTGACGGTAAGGCCGTATGCGCTTATATTCAAATATGCGCTTACTTACCAGATTCTACAGTAATATAAGAGAGCATCTAGTGCTTTTCTAAATAATGCGTACATTTGTACTGTTATGCGTGTACGAAAACATATTATACTTTCAAATTAAAATGAGTAAACATCTGACTGTCGATGTACGACCTACGCGCCAACTTCACAGACCTTTATACGAGTATAGATCTAAGTATGTTCTCATTTTATTTTAATTATACATCTTGGAATATAATTATGGATATTCGAACCATGTATGACGTACACAATTGTATATTCCATGTTCTACAGGTCAGAAAGATGTATAATCATACCCTGAAATCTAGGCCATTTTGATGGCTTATTGTCTCCCTTATTAGCGGTAGTTCCAGGCTATCGATTAGCCGTTATCATAATGATTATGATATTAAATTACAAGGATAATGTTCGGACACTACCGTATATAGCATTTAATGATCTCAACAGTGAAATTAATATAGAAATAAAATAATGGTACAAGTAAACATGTATTGATTTACATAACGATGTTTTGTTGTTATATTTGTAACATACGAGGGGTATCTATAGTCATTATGTATTATGCTATGTTATTGCTCTCATCAGGAGCTATTCTATTAATGTTATCTATGCCCTGCTCTCATAAAACGAAGTAATCAAAGTATATCAAAAATATTTCCTTCAAAATGTACTCCTTTTTCTGCATTTACATAACTATTTTGGCAAATATTTTAACTAATTTTGAATGCGTCTCTGCAAGCAATTTTAGGCACACCCTTAGGTGGCCTAACCCTGTCGATCGCAACACTCGTCTTGTCTTGTAGGGGCGCCAAAAAGTCAGAGGGTCCAAATCTACCAAATAAGGAGGATGTGGCAGAAAACTGGAAGTTTATTGATTCAAGAAATTCCGTCAACACTTATTACTGGTGTACTAGCGCATAATCTTGCAGGAGATCAAAGCACTGATTATCAGTATCAATAGCGGCGATTCTATATATATTTGGCAGAATACTTCAAAATACGATGTTATTGTTTTTAAATATGAACATGTAGGCTAATGTGAGCGAATTGAGGTCATGACTCCTGCATGGTGGTATGAATACTTTCGCATGCATAACCTTCTTGGCGCTTGGTTTGGGGTTCTCTTTGCATTGTCGACAGGCAATTTTAGGAAGAACATCAATGGATTATTTCCTAATTTAAAACGTTAAATCCACCAGCAAAGTGTCACAATACACATTTTTTAGGATCGCTTAATAATCAAAGTACTGAGTCAACAATAACAAATCCATAAAAAAATGGTCTGTTTCTGAAAAAGTTCACTGAATTCCAAAGATCATACACATTCTTTGCTTAATTCTAATACGGCGATAGTGTGGCACGGGTTTCACATCTTCATCCTGGAGTGGCACTTGCTACATGTACCACTATTGTCACTAGAGCTTCTTTAATACCACGTGGAATTGCGCTCTTTGAAAACACGTGCACCATATGTAATTGCATTTTTGAACTGCTAGTTTCATTAGACCTAAGGCAAGCACCATACCTTTCGTATTTTAAGAAAAAAACTCTTAAGGCAGAATTTTCCACTATAATATTTGGACAGTTCTCGTTACACGAACGTTGTCCATACTCGTCTTTGAAATAACAATAGCGATTTGAGCTATCATATTTCGAACGATAGAGCAAGTAAATGTACATACAACGAAGTTAAAGAAGCCGAGCCCTTCTTCCGCTACATCACATTTGATTAACATCGTATTCAAATGTTTCATTCTACAAGGCAAATTTGTCCTTTGCACATGTATGCTCTCTTGAAGTCTTCACATGTCAGACTCAATTATCGACTGTTAAAACCGCCATTGTTGAGGTATTAACATGAACAGTGAAGTGTGGCATCATCTTGAGATACATTATCATATTGCAATCAACCCCAGTGTCCAAGCTTGACATGGGTACATACTGTCCAGTGGTAATAAGGTGATATTTGTGATACACAAGTGACATACTAGATCGTATGTCATTGCAATGGATGGTGGGTTATTGTTAATGTCAACGCTGTGCTAGAGTTCCTGCTCGAGTAATTATTGTGCCATTAAGTTGTCATTTTTATGTACGAGTCAATTAAATTCCAATGTTGTTTTTCAAGTTTTAAAGCCTGGTTGTGATCCTCGTGGTGTAATTCATAATTGACTACGAAGATTAACTATGATGGACAACATAATGCTCAACATGCTACTGTCTCAAAGACAACGGTTGTCTCTTCAACAACCCTAGTGAAAAAGCAAACACATGAAGAACCCAGCAACGGACCTCACTACCAGCCTCAGTTGCTGAGGCCCCCTCCTCGGTACACTTCAAGGTGGAGCTCTCTACTAAACCCTTTTAATGGGAAGTCTCCTACTGTTGTGGTGTTTCCAGTGGTAAGGCTCCTGAGCTATGCCGGTGGTGACACTTCCTGGTAGTGCCACACAAGCCAAATTGGCCTGCTGGTCACTATGTATAGCCTTTGAGGGGGTACTACAACTGGGAACGCTTACATTTTCTTACCAACTTTTACTGTGTTGGGACAGCCTGTTTCTCTTCTAACTTTCCTATCACTACCTTCTTTTACCTTTATTCTTGCGAACCATGATTTAATGGTCAGTAATCATAAGTAATGACAGCTTCTTATATACAGTCTCACATCAAAGAGTGTGGTTTGATTGATTGACCTTTAACATTTAGGGTATGTGTATGAAACCCGGTCCATTGTTTATTCAATCATAATAATATTAAATCAACAACTTATAATTAAATACGGTTCATTTAATAATTGCATATAGACTTTTGGTAATTACAAGTTATATCAGTCAAGACATGTCACCAGGATTGTTTATGTATTGTTAATCACACCATTCAGATTTTATATATTTAGTAGGATTTATACTACAATTTTCAAAACATTGTGACAATTGAATTTATACTCAGCTCGTTAAGTGAAAGGTTTTACCTATATTTTGGTCTCTTACAAGATTATGCATGTTATTTTACTATTATTTTATTGGTCAATTATTATTGTTGCTATGGTTAATCCAAATAGTTGAATATCAGATACATACTAAATTTCGTTAGTCTTAAATTGGAAATAAAAGAATAAACATCTAAATTTTAATAAATTGGTGTTAGCTTAAAAAGTCATCTAGTTATTTACAAGTTACAAAGTTATAGTAAATTTATTGAGTTGAATACTTATAAAATATGGAACTGTGAAATAAATGAAGAAAACTTGACTTCGGACTTTTCGTTTAAACTTTACGTATTTACAATATTGTTGACACAGGTTCAACATAGGAGGTTATTATCATATGCAATATACATTGCTACATTGGACAACTATACGACTTGATGCACATTTGATGCACTCAGGAGATACTACACATGGAAACATTGGAGACAACAACAACATAGTACATCACATCAGTACTTATGTACATCTAGCGAACATTTACATACTCATCAACATAACATTGGAGAACACTGTGCGACCGGAGGTTCGGGGTACAATACCAGAGTTTGGCGATCTATTTCTACCAGAGAGCTTTATTTCCCACAAAATCGCAACTGTCGACGCCATTGCCCAACCTCTAATCACAGCTGATTGTATAAACACTATGTCGGTCTTCCTCAATAGCCCAGTTGTAGAGCAACTACTGCTAGTATGAGAGGTCTCGATTTCGGTCCCAAATTCAAATATTTAATGTACTAAAGGCCTCCAGCCCATACACAAAGTACTAGTATATATATATCAACAAACATGTTAACAAATATCTTTTGTCTTTCATTATAAATAACTGTAAAGCATATGTATATGTAGTATAGTAAGATGATTTTTCACATCACGAGGAATGATTCAAATTCACATGGCTGCTGCGTTCTGGTTCTTAACTAGAACTGTCGCCATTCGGCAGACTAATATACCCCCGTGTGGCAAAAATCATTGCAGCTAATTCTTTTCTTTATGCACATCTACAAAGTACAAAGGGCCATAATTCTGTCAAAAATCGTCGCAGCGCAAATTCTTTCCTTTATGCACATCTACATGTTGAGGTTGTTCATCTGTTAAAGTTTGAAGCAAATGCTGCAAAAACTGTAGGAGGAGTTGCATCCACAAGAACTGTTCACTATATATTGTATAGTGCATAAAAGTACAAAGGGTCATAATTCTGTCAAAAATCGTCGCAGCGCAAATTCTTTCCTTTATACACATCTACATGTTGAGGTTGTTCATCTGTTAAAGTTTGAAGCAAATGCTGCAAAAACTGTAGGAGTTGCGTCCACAAGAACTGTTCACTAAATATTGTATAATGCATAAAAGTACAAAGGGCCATAATTCTGTCAAAAATCTTCGCAGCGCAAATTCTTTCCTTTATGCACATCTACATGTTGAGGTTGTTCATCTGTTAAAGTTTGAAGCAAATGCTGCAAAAACTGTAGGAGGAGTTACGTCCACAAGAATGCGTCTACGGACGGACAGACAGACAAACAAGCTGAATCCAGTATACCCCCCCCCCCTTACAACTCGTTGTGCGGGGGGGGGATAAAAATAGTACTGGTATATCTCTGTTGCTTGACAAACTGCATAGTTATTTCCAGGTAACTGCTGGTTTGCCCGGAGTCATACATGATGTCAAACATGATGTCATACATTACATCACTTGTATATTCCCTTCAGGTGGATAGTACAGACACAACTCCATGTTGAGTTCAATCACAAATTTTATTCATAGAATGAATTAAAGACATGTATACACCATACAAACACCAGAAAACTTAAACCAGCAAACACACATGCTTAATGAAGAAACAAAGTTATAATAATCACCACTAGAATTATTAGGAAGAACTCATAAAAGGAAAACAATGAGAGACATTAGTGGCATATAAATGATCTCCCTTGTAAGATAAAGCCCGAGGTAGACCAATTAGCACAGAGGTCCTATATAACTAGTTTAGATCCTCAAACTTTATCCTTGTTTCTCACAGAAATATCCCTGATTTTAGATATGAAATTTCTCACTTCTGTATTACCTATTATGTTAAGGCCATCAAAATTTATACACCATGGTGTGTAAACAACATGTATCCAAACTTGTTATTTAATCTGATAATCAATGTTGCAAATATTTCAGCCTAATTACTACCATGCACAACAAACAAAACAGGGATATAAGCAGAGTAATCCGCATGACAGGACTAATATCTCCCATTGTCTTGACATTGGTACCATTTAATACATACAAGAACAAAACTTCTGATTATTAATGAGTAAATACAGCAGACAACGTTAACCATATAGAAATACTGTATGACTGTATGGATTGAACTTGCTAAGCCGTGTTACACCTAATTTTATGTAATTCATGCCATTTTATATTTTTCATTAACCAATATATCATGAATTTTGTCACATTTACGTCAGACACTTCAAGAAAAATAGACATGCCACACATCTTATAACAAGAAAATCTGACAGTAAAATAACCTACCCCAAAAGTAATACCTCATGATTCATGGAAACATGTTCAGAAAATGGGTTTTTCAATAGGAGCTATGTTTTGCTCAGACAGAGCTCATATATTAAGTGATTTCTGGTTAGATTAAATATACATTATAAGTCTTTCATCTGAGTAGATAGTACATAAATTATACATGTAAATCTTTAAAAATCTAAAAGAAATTATGTTTTTAATTTCTGTTCAATTAAAAAAAAACTAAAAAAGGAACTGAGATTTAAGTCTTAATACTGTATAAGTACATGTATGATGAAATGAGAGTTGTAAACTGGTTCAAATGTCACACAAAAACATTGATGTTGCATCTGTCACAGAAGTTAGGTACCCTAACTAAGCTGCCCAATGTATGAATAGTTTTTCTGATCACAAACTGGTCCCCAAACAATTACTGGTCCCCAAACTGTTGCTGGTCCCTCTGCCACAGCTCCTCTAGGATCACATCTACATCTGTGGCTGGGAACCGATCCACCCAGGATTGTATCAACGCAGACGATGTAGCTTCATAGTCTTGTAATGTAACAGTACCATCTGTAAACAGTAGACCAGTCTCAATGAAACTGACATGTCAAAGTATTTGTATGTTTACTTGGGTTTAATGCTGTTTCTGATCAATTTTTCAGTCATAATTATATGGGAACTAGTTCACCTTATCAGTTTTCCTGGACTGTACCCTAGCCAGTACTAACTTACCCTTGCACAAGGAACCAGTAACTTCTCACATGTGGCGCAAAACCATCTCACAACATTGTCAAAGTATACTGTAAAGTAATTAATATTCACGCTGGAATAATATGAATCCACCGAATTACCATTTGACCAGAATCCGCAAGATTTAATACCCGAAAAAATTAAGGATTTTACAATAATCAATTTAGTGTGAATGTGGCTGTAGACTTTGCTTAGAAGTGGCAATATGATTATAATAAAGATTAAATAATTCATTTCACAAGATAATTATTCACAAACCTTCCTGAACAGTAGTATTATGCTGGACAAACATTTTCCTGGGTTGTTTTCTGGCCAGGACAATCTCTCTCAATGAGATAAAGTGAGGTTCATCACGATCGTGTACGTCAGAGTAATACTCGTACATCTTCCTTCCTTCAGTCACATCCGCTGTACTCTTATATACCTAGAATATATATACATACAATGCAACCTTCATAGAGCAACACCCTTTGGGCGCTTCAAATATTGTCATTATGTAGAGGTTGTTGCTCTATAGAGGTTAAATTTGTAGTAAATATCAGCTTAGGGAAATTTTGAAGGTGATGTTATAGAAAGGTGTTTGCTCTACAGAGGGCAGCTCTGGAGTGGTTGGACTGTAAATTAATCTAAAATGTTGACTACCAGTGAATGTACTCAGACTATAGGGGTTTCTGACACAAGGGGCCATAACTCAAAAATTGTCTGACAATATGCACAACTAGGCTTGGTACCAACGTTCATGTGAAGTTTAGTTGAAATCGGACCAATTCAACTTCCTCGAAAAATAATGATTTAGCAAACTTTAAATCTGCTCCAGGGTATACATGCCCATGTACAGAATACTTCATCAAAAAATAAACAAGACTGCGTTCAATAAACACGTATGCACCGTGGAAACCTTGTTCAAAATAACTAGCTCAGTCCATCAGGGGCCATAATTCTGTTGAAATGTTGGATAGTGTTACATGGCATTGACAATGTAAGGTAATTATGATGGTAAACAAGTATGCCAAGTTTGAAAGCAATGCATTGATGGACATTACAAATACTGAAGTTTCCAAAACTTTTGATTAAAATTTTCAATGGGGCAGACGGACAATCAATATATGCCTCCTGCAACAGTAGATGCTGGGGCATAAAACACTCAGCTGATTGGTTAGTTATACAGAAGGAACCAATTCTTTTAACACCTTTATATAAGCCATTTAAAATTACAGGTGAAAGTAATCGATTATCTTCAACATTCATTGAACTATTACACCTAAAATTGTACCTGTAATCTTTTCAGGAAGTTTCCAATGGCAGGTTTACCAACAGATAAGATTTTGGATCTATCAAGGGAGACAATCGCATCAGGTTCTCCGTCTTCCCCTTGTATCTTCTTAACAGTCACCAAACCTTCCCCGGCTTCAAGTAACACTCTCAGTATCACAAATCTATACAAATATAACATAATTATAGTGTATATATATCTTTATTTAAGTCTCATCTTTGTACCTTACACATACAGTAAACTATACAATTTACAAAACATATATCACTGTACAAAGCCATTCTAAAAGAATTATAGGAGACTATCATATCACAATTTCATTAAAATATTATACACTCAAACTATTTACAATATAAATATATGTAAACATTGTTATTCAAATAAACACTGCCCTAAAAAATATATTTAAACACTGAAAATCAAAATTGCTCTAGTACGGAGCTTTTAAAATGATCCTCAACCTTCTATTAGCAAAATTAAACAGCTGATATCTTGTCTATATTTACAACTGTAATCAATCGTAGTTGTGTTTTCATAAGTGGAAAGTATCACGAAGGCACTCGAGGTGTCATACAAACAAAAATCTATAGGACAGATATTGCACAATTTGCTCGCGGAAATTGATGAATTCAACAGAAGAACCTTGTAATATATGCATGCATGGAGGTTAAGATCAAGTCAATATCTCCACACTATATAATGCAGGAGTATGACAGCATCACAAATCTCTAGATATTACATATATCTTCACAGAATCTATTATAGTCCGGTACCAATCATCGCCACTTTTTACATTTGAAACCTCATTCACGCTTTATACTTTCAAACTGAAAGTATTTTTTTCTGAAGCTATATTTAAATGTCAGTGACAAACAATGTTGACAATCGTGTAATCATTGAGTAGCTGCATAGACAACGAGCCATAAGTACAAAAATCCAGTTTAAAAATAGTTATCAATAAATATAGCCAAAGAACGAAAAATATGACATCATGTAGACTTCAGGGGTGTCAACAGGGCAAAATCAAAAATCAGGAAAATCGTATGCGGCTGAACATTTTTGCCAAACAAGAGGCCTTCAATGAAATTGTTTCCACAATTAACTCATTTTGTATTAAGTAAAATCCTTCAGAGCAGATTAAAATAACCATAACTTTGCCATTTCTTGAGATATTTTTATCAAATAACTTTTATTTTGGTCAGAAACCATTGCTCTTTTAGGGATGATAAATCCGGAAAATTGACACCCCTGAGACTTAGATGTGATTCACTTACCGTGCATTCATGTGAGCCTGTCTCCACTGTTGTGAATCTGGTGAGTAGAACTCTAGAGCTAACAAACCAGCACGTACCATGTTCAACCAGTTTACATATATAATATCATCCCCATCATCATCTTCATGACCAAATATCCTGAAATGTTACATATAAATATTTATTATTTGCTTTCAATGGATTATGGACATTTTTCAGTGAAAATAACAGTGAAATAACCACTTTGTTATTTTCACTGTTTTAGAAGCTGGTTCCAGTATCATGCAGAAAAAGAAATGTAACGTCAACGGCGCCGGGCTTTAAAATATATGTTACGTCATCATGACATCATGACTTTCTAATTTCGACGTTATTTTTCCAATTAAGCCAATTACGGAACACGTTTAATAGGAATTGAGGCATATAATAAACAGAAAATTTGTTGATTTTTGGTGTAAGATCAATTTTATTTCACTCGTGATCACAGAAAATTACATTTTCTGTGATGACTCGGTGAAATAAAATACGATCTTACACCAAATTCAACAAATATCCTCTATATCTTGTTACTGAGAGAATCAAGTTCACGATGACTAACGGAGAGAATTAAGTTCCAATATTTAAGTTTGTAGTTACATGTGGCTTAATTTGGCCCACAGGCAACTGTATCATTTGATAAAATATTGATGAAAATATGTCATGATGTAAAACATTCCCAAAAATCATGATGGCAGTCATGCTACCTTTTGTATTTTTACATAACCAGTGTTCTTCATATTTTTAAGTATTTACAAAATATGAAAGTGTCTTATATAGTCTTGTAGTGCGCCCAGGATAATGTGATGTTTACAAACATTGATCAGCTTGGTCAGCTGTTGCACAATTTGTTTTACAAATTACTATAGTAAACAGATAGGGTCAGTTTTGTACTAAAAACATCACTGATAAATCGTTCACATCTGATTAATCCACCTTTGTGGAATATTTTATACCAAAACTTCTCACCTTTCTCATTATCGTGGGTGCACTATAATATTGAGGTTTTATTGTGAATATAATACTGTAAACCAAGAAATTATTTCATGCCATTTAATTTGCGGAGTTCGCAAGTGTTAGAATTTCACGAAGTGCTAAAACATTAATATGGACATTGTGGGAAACTTAAAAAACGCGAACATTTGTAGTTGTGAATATGCCAACGATCAGCCAAACGTGAAAGTTAGTATTTGTGAAAGTAAATTGGTTAACAGTATACAGAATCAAAGTACTGAGGTTACAACAGATAATATTTTAATTAAATTATTACCTCAATGCATCTGTTGAAAGACACAAATACAGGCCAACACATTCTGCCCGACATTCTTCATATGTACTTGCTACTGTAGAAAATTTACTATCCCAAGTTTCCCCGGGTTTGTACCAGCTGGAGATCTGCAAGAAAACAAGCAAAACATGTTGTTAACTCGGTAGCAATGTTGTAGCTAGTGAAAGGATTACATAGATCAAGCCCTGATCTCCAAAACATCTCAAGTAGAAATCTAAAATCTTGAAGCTCAAATCTGAGTCTGAATTTGAGATAAATTTGAATTTCAAGCTCTTGAAGTTTTCTGTAATAAACTCAGAATAATGTTTCTGTTTTGTAATGCCAATTTTGAGTTTCTCTCATAAGGAAATCAACCTAAAGACACATGATAATTATTGAGTTCAGATTTAGCTCAGACTTAGATGTTTCTGGAGATTGGGGCCAGTTTATGAAATGTTGATTTCAAAGACAACAAGAATCAGATTATTTTTATCACATTACTGTAGTTACCAGGTCAAAACAATGTCAGAAATAAATTTAAGCTAGCAATGTCATTTTTCAGTCCAAAAACGCTGTGACATCAGACATTTGTTATCACACATGTTGGAGAACAATGTTACATTTTTTGTACTCACATTTCTTTTAACTATTTTCTAATCAAAATTCTAATTTCACCGACCCTTCAATAATCTGCAAAATTTAAAGAAACTGCCCTAGCTGTTAAACTACGAGCCCGTTGGCTAATCAAACCGCTACTGAGCTCTCGATAGCGCTATGCTAGGAAACAGCTTGCTTCAAAAAAGCGCTACGTAGCAGACAAAGTGAGAAATCTATATGCTATAGCGCTCGGGGATAGCAGACCGTTGCACAGCAAAGCACTATCCAGCACTCCATAAGAAAGCGCTTGAAAGTGCTTATCTAGCAAAGTGCTCAAAAACGGTATACCATCGGCAAGCACTGGTATCATGTCATAGCATAGACAAAGTAGAGCGCTATTTGGTAGTGCTTTGGTTAGGCAACAGGATCTACATGTTTTAAATGATCACTCAACTTAATTCCATGACTTTAGTTGAAATTTGAAAATTAACTGACCAAATTCTAAATTTGATGACCTTGAAACAAAATGTTGCTGACTTGTTCAGGTACCTACCTTCTCATTAGTCTCTGTATGTTTGACAGACTCAATATCAAAGTTGTACTTCCCTGTCTCATCCTGAACAAAAACATACATACACGGTGATCATTAATATAATATGATAACATAAATAACTAATAATTTTGTCAGATTTTATGATTGAGATGTGGTTTGACCCTTGTTATGAAGCTTATGTTAAGTTTTTATTTGATATAAGAAGAATAGATAAATGCGACATCAACATAACTTCCGTATCATCATCAACGCTGTCATACATCTTTAGTGATTTCAAGAAATTGGCGATCAGATAATTTCACTGAATACCAACTTTACTTTTCCTCCTCACTCACTGGACTTAAAACAATTGGATTACTTTAAATGGGGATGCTTGAAGGAAAGAGTGGATACTCCAAAACTAGAAAAAATACTTGATTGCTCGAAACTCAGAACACCGCACATTGTAATTGATTAACGTTGATATTTTTTTATGTATGGTATTATATTAATTTGAAGTGTGCAGTACTATTATCCACTATTCGACAGCCTGTCGTAAAGTAAAATCATGTCTATTAAGGATGTATGCTCTTTTAAACATGTTTGTCCCTATCAACCTATTCAGACAATAGTTTAAATAAACGTTCAACGATATAATAATAGGGAAATGTTACCACAGTGAACAACTTTCCACTTCCATGACCCAATAACTCGTGTAACCCAACTTGAACCTCAAACGATGCTATCTTCAACTCGGCATACAATTTCTGAAATATTCAATACAAATTATTGAAAATATATTACAACCTCTCCAGAGGAGCCCTCTTTAGAGCGACAACCTCACTATAACAACACCTTCAAAATTTGCATGAGCCAACATTTACCTTTACTATAAATTTACCCTCTGTAGAGCAACAACCTTTAAGCAATGGCCACTAGTGTGCCACTATGCAGAGGCTGTACTGTATACAAATATATACTCTACATCAATAAACTTGTAAGATTTTTAATGACTTTGGTATGTTGCAATATGGAATCGAACCAAAGACCTCTATCGCTTGAAGTGGATGCTCTACCACTGGGCTAACAAGGCGGATCAAGAATTATAAAAGATCTACTTTGATATAAAATCAATCTTTATCAAATGCAGTCAAAACTTTGACTTCTAGACACTGAACTGTCACATTGGTGTTGACAGATAGATGACAGATATCACAACAGCTCACATTGAGCACCAATCTGGGCTAGCATTCATGAAGCATCTTAAGGGAAAACTTAAATATTTTGACTAAAGTTAAAAATTTGGGCTGCACATATTTCCCAAGAGATGAAGAATAACCCATGTTTACTTTGAGTTTATTGTAACTTTATCTATACATAACACTTCTAAACGATGTAAAAAATTGATGTACTTGATTCTCCTGTTTAGCTGATACATTTAAGGAAAATTTTAAGATTTTAATAAAATGATAGTTTTCCCTTAAGATGCTTTGTGAATACCATCCATCCCTGGTTAGCTAAAAATCAGGTACTGCATCTTTTACCTTATCCTCCTCAGCGAGAAACGTAATCTTTGTGTCCTTGTAACCCGATGTTAACACATTGCCGAGGGAAACATTCTTGAAACCTTCATCTTGTCGGATGTCATTGTCTGCAATAAAATGTCATTGTCAACATTCAGTTCTACATGTACACATACGGTAGATGACAAAATAAAACTGATGTAATAAGAAATGAAGCATGGATCATAAATTTCTCAAAAATTACTGTAAAATCATGAAATTTCTCGGATCACGGTTAGATTGTAATTTGGTGGTTTCTTAAATTTGAGGATTCAAAATATTGAATGAAAATTTCTTGTTAAGTATTTCTGAGTTCAATTATTCAAGGAGATTATTTGGCGAACTAGTTCATCCGCGAAATCAATGAAAAATTAATCCACCGCGAGTATTAGTAACTTTACAGTAATAATATAAATTGAAGATGTCAACCAAATACTATAATACCTTGATAATGAAGCTACCGTAATCAAATATTAGCATATGAACATTTTTAAACAAAGCATTTATAATAGACATAATTCACTGTTTTGCAGGGCCCTTCTTAATTCTCAATTAACATAACTTAAAGTATCAATAAGTTTAGACAAGGGTATAAATCCTATTAACTTACAGTTAGGGATGTTGATTCCTGCCGGTATTCCTGATCCGCCGAACGTAAGTACATCGAGGGATGTGAAATCTGGACGGAGAAACTTATCTTTCTCATATGACATAGGCCAGGGTAACAGAGCCAGCAAATGTTCAGCATTATCCACCAACTTCCCAAACTTAGCACTCATCTCTTTATTTACCACAGCAACAAAACCTAAAGAAAAGCATACACAAGTCGTATCAAAACCAGTTTTTGATAACTAAAAATT
Source organism: Spisula solida (assembly GCA_947247005.1). Classification (NCBI taxonomy): domain Eukaryota; kingdom Metazoa; phylum Mollusca; class Bivalvia; order Venerida; family Mactridae; genus Spisula; species Spisula solida. The sequence continues at coordinate 43,760,786 of OX365945.1, read as the reverse complement.
TGCTTATTAGGGTTCAATGTCTTTTTAAACAATTCTATGCTTTTTGTTTGTTTGTTTGTTTGTTTGTTTGTTTGTTTGTTTGTTTATTTAGGTATAATGCCATTTCTCAGCAATTTTTCATTTATAGACGGTGGCATATTCACACAATAGATTTTCCTGGATTGTATCCTAACCAGTGCTAAATTGCCCTTCCACATGAAACCATCAACTTTTCCACATGTGGAGGAAACACAACATTGTTGTCAAATTATCATGGAAGGAAATAACCTGCTGTGACTAGGAATCAAAACACAATTTCAAATTATAAATCCTGTGTGCTAACTGCTGTGGCCAGGGCTTTTTTCACTATATACGAGGGGCCTATATAAGGCCCCTTCACAATTTCCTATAGGCCCCTAAAGGCCCCTTCACAATTAGAATTGATGTCTTGGTTTTTGTAAAATCAGCTTCACCACAAAGCACCAAACAATCCAAACATAAATAACAATGATATATTCCTGTACTGAACTAGATAATATGAAGTATTGTATCATAGATACCGGTACATGCATGTTTGCGACAAGGGGACAAAAAATTACTTAACATATGAAAAATTTATTTCACAATTAGGTGATTTATCGAGCTTAGTTTTTCACAATTTTGAGAATTTTCGCGCTAAATTTTCACAAAAGGGCTTGGGCCTCTTCAAAATTCAGCGAAAAAAAGCCCTGGTGGCTATCTCAGCAATTGTAGTCTGACACTACTTGAATGTGCAACCTGGTTATGTTCATGTTGGAATTTACAAATTGAAAAGCAGACACTTAAGAAAATGCACACAAAATGTTAACTACAAAGGAGTCAGATTTGAAGAAACACATTTTACAATCATAATTTGTTTCTAATGTTATAACTATCACAACTAGCAGTTTCATCTATATACACATCTAGGAAACCAAGGTGTGCATGAATTACCTTTAAAACACAGCTACAGCAAATAACTTAGTAACATTCCGAGGAAGTACAGTGGTTACTTTGTCTTCATGTGTTATCAATTAATGCAGAATATTGTTAAAATCGAAATAATTAATATGTGAATATGTACCTGTGATTTATCGTAGAATACAGCACAGCCACTTATTTGGATGTACAGTCAGATCTCGACATAACGAAACCCAATATACTGACAAATTCATTATACTGACATCAAATTTGGGGACCAAAGTATTAAAATGCTCTTTGTACCAATTCAGTATACTGACATATTCGTTACAACGACATTTTTCTTGGAAACAAACAGTGTCGTTGTATTGAGATCTGACTGTATACGTTTAATCACTTGTAACCATGCTTTATTCTACGATAAAACACATGTGCATATTCATTACTTCTTAAAAAATAAATGAAATAAAAGCATACATTCAAATTCTCCTCTCACACCAAATGGGTCTCTGTACGACTCAATAAAACCAATGTAACTAAAATATATAAAGTATATCAAATGATTATTGTAGATTTCATTCGACTTGCGCCATTTTTTCATTCAATACTTTTTATTGCATGTGCGTGGCCATTTGGTTTTATCCCTGCCTAATTGGCCAATGACCTCCGACTTAAAGGGAAGAAACAGAAAGTTTGTGTGATACAAGAAATCCGAGCGGGCTGTCCTAGCTCTTTCTGAACAGACTCCTAAGTTCGTTAATGTATATAGCACTGATACACGCAACACTATCTCTGGGTTTCCCACCACTTCAGTGGAACATGTTTTAAAAATTGCCAGTGTCCCTTCCGAGCTTGAACTAGGGACCTCCGGATTGGTCGTTGTGAACATTAACCACTCGGACACTGTTCGATCTTTCTTCAATACTTAGATGCTAGAACTAAATAATAGTACATATTCATTTTATCACATAGGCAACAAAGTAAGAAAGTTGACTTTTGAACTGTTATTAATATGAACATAGATTTAACACTACTGCAGTAGAACTAGGATGCCTCAAACTGCCTTTGGACCGGGAAAATACTTCGAGTTGTCTACCTGTTTGGGGCATGCACTGTATACTAGTATATCATCATTTTGCTGGGACTAAAGAACCTGTCAGAGGTTTCGAGGGTGTTCGTGGCTAAACTGTTTGAGACATCAAAGTTATACTGTATACAAGTAAGTTTTGAGTTATCGCAAACAGACTGAAAGAAAATATTTAAGAAGAGTTTACGTTTCTACAACGGGTCCTTTGTTTCGAATCCAGTTTCTAGAGCCGTCTTTGTGTGCAGGTATTGAACCAGTGGTGAAACTCTTCATGTAATCCTCCAACATTTTGATCTCATGTTCGTTAGCAGCATACTCCTATAACAATGTACAAGTTTTAAACACACATTTAATTTACACAAAATTATATCAAACTTAGAAAATCTGTTGCATTTATTTCACTATTTCTATCATATGTTTGTTTACTCAGATGTAAGGCTGTACAATGCCCATTTTCAACATTTTTTCTGTTATATTTTTTAAAATGCAAAGCATAGCCTTCATTTGCTAGTCAGCTTTCTGCAGAAATATGGCAGCTAAATGAGTGCCCCCACCAGTATTTGAACCCGGGTCGCCAGATTAGAAGACAAGTGCTCTAACCACTGAGCTACGAAGGCACCTCCACATAACTGGTGGCAGATACACCTAACCAGTGTTCCTGTACCGTATTCTAACCAGTACTAACTTACCTTTCCACTAAGGCGCCAGTACATGCGAAGGATATGGAGGAAAATTGACATTGTTGTCAAACTGTCATGGTAAGATATGACCTGACACAACTGGAAATTGACAGATCTCTGGGTTACAAATCCAGTGCACTAACCACTGTATAAATCTATCATTGCTTCTGTTATTTATTTCCAACAAAAATAATTAATCAAACAATTGTCCATTTCAAAACACAGAACATTTTAAAATTTTTTTGTCGAGAAAATGAAATCCAACCTTTGCTTTTTTCAAATTTTCCGACACCAGAGCCATCAGTTTGGAGTAGTCTCCCCTGGTTACATGGAATGTAAGTGCCTGAGATTGGCCATTAGTCTTAGGTGTAAACTGGTGACTTCCAATCAAATCATCGCAACAACCGGGCACCTGACCAGCTAAAACATATAATAATCTAGAGTAAGTTAATACTAATTTATTTTAAGTTTTGTCTTACTTTTATCACTCTTTACGCCTCATTCGGTGATGATGATTCCTGATGTTATGCATCGCCACGAAGGTATGACAGATGAGATACAAGATTTCCTTTTTATGCTGAGCGTCAAGCAAGGAATTACTGGTACCATTTTTATTTTCAAATTTGGTATGACGCGGCCTGGGATTGAGCCTGGGACCTCCTTCACTTGAAAATGGATGCTCCACCACTAGGCTATCGAGGAAGCATTAAAATGTCCTAACCAAGGCCATACATTTGCCACAAATAATCCATAACTTCAAATTGCAAACAATGTGCAGATGCAGGTAAATTATAAATAACTCTTGTGAGTTTTTATGGAAATGGTCAGTGCATATGCTAAATATTGCACTCCTAGACTACAGTTGCCTCAGTTGAGCTGCGGTTTTAAATATATTGAATTTTTTCAGTATTTAGTATTTTCTTCATAGAAATTAACTCTTATTGACATCTATGATAAAGAATTCCATGACTTTCTGACATTTTCTCAATTTCCCTGACAAATTCCAAAGTGTCCTGACTTTCCCCTGACCCTGACCCCCTTTTCCTGACTGTAGGAACCCTGTTATTTTATGTTTATTCAGGTTTATCATTGTTTCTAAACAATTTTTCAGTTATATATGGTGACAGATTTATCTAACCCGTTTTTCCAGGACTGTAATACTATATTTTATCCAGTACCTACTCACCCTTCCACAAGGAGCAAGCCACTCCTCCATATAATGGAGGAAAATCAAAAGTGTTGTTAAATTTTCATGGATGGGTATGACTTACCAAAACTGGGAATCAAACCCTGATAGGCAGGTTATACCGGTAAATCCAGCACACTAAACCATTGGACCATGGCCACTGATCATAGAACATGCAAATACTATGGCGCACAGATAATCCAAAGCCAAACAGCAATGGCGGTAACGCCTAGCCACCCAAGAGTCAGACATAGAACAAACCATCCATATCCCAAAAATTGGATAATTCAAGCAAGGCTTAATACTCACAATGCAATGAATTACACAACGTGGACTTTTGATTTTGTGCATAATTAACCATAAAGGGAGGTAATTATAAGATAACTACACTGAAGACTTACCTCCAGATTCAGACGAGGCAAGACGTACTTCATACTCCACACTATTACCACTGGCTTTCTTGAACAACCGTGTATTATAGGCACTCAGATTCATATGTGTAAAAAATTCTTGTGCAATTTCAGCATCTTGCAGATCACAGTTACTGGAGTAGTATGTGGTCGTCCCCTAACATAGATGACAAGCGAAGTTTGTAAAACATGTATAGTAGTCATTAATCATTAAGGTCCGTGACCTTTGACATACTGACCTCAAAATATATAGGCTCATCTTTTTATGTTGAACAATCTCCTTATAAAGTCTAAAGATCCTATATCCAACCATTCTCAAGTTACTGGTGTGCATCAGAAATAATTTGGTCTACCAACTGACACACACAGAGACTGGCCGACATAGGCAAGCAATAAATTCCCTTGTCTTTAGTTGGGGGCAAAAATATAACATATGATCAATTCTGACCTACAAGAACAAATCAATATTGAAAATCTGTTTTTAAGCGCATAACTCTTGACCACATTACTATGCATGTACTAGAGTTGATCCAGTTTAGTTCAAAATATATATTGTCATAAAAATTACATACAAGGGAATTGGAGTTAACTTTTCAAAGATCCAATTCAGGTAAACAAAAGTTTGCTCTGCATGAAATGCATTTATTATAAACATGAATTAAAAGATATTGTTAATCAATCAGACTCAAACAAGAACAGTCAAGGAGCCTTCCAAGCAGGGCTCTCACAACGCTTTTGGGACTGGGGACAGGGGCCCTCAGTTGAGGGAATGTCACGTTGTTTTGAAGAAAAAGGGGAATTTTGTCTTTTATAAATATCAATACTATTATAAAAGTAATACATATTAACAGAACAAAAAGCCAATTTCAAGCTATAACAACAGATACAGCAATGGCTGAACAGCAATTACAAAGGCTCTTCATTGATTATCAAAAAAAAAAATAGAGGGAAAATGTACATGTGTATATTCATTTAGGAGGGGAATGGGGCCGATATTCGGCCCCAAAAATGGTCAAATGAGGGTCCTGCCATGTCAACATTCTTAATCCTGTTACCAATCAATATGTTATACAGTAAAGCCATATGAAGCTGAGGAATTAATACATGAATAATTACCTTTTCTCCAAGGCCCAATTCTTTCTGTCTGTCATCAAGAGCAAACAATCTATCTGACACACAACTCCATAACTTCTTGATGCCCTCTGAGTCTTTCTGAGCAGCAGCGGAATTGAACACAACCACTTCAAATTTTTCCTGCATAAAAAAACAGCATGTCCACAAAACAACAAACCTATGATTTACAGGATTTGTTTGAAATATTTCTTGGACAGGGGGAACCTTAATTAAAGAATATAAACATAACAAGACCTATACTCACATTTGACTTTGAGAAATTATTCTAAACTATGTACATGTACATTGTTATGGCTAATATCAGGGAGTGCAGCAATATAGGTGTTCAGATATAACTTTATAAATATGACTATATAAATGCACAGATCCAATCATCCAGCAAGCCTTTGAGAAATTATTCTAAACTATATACATGTACATGGTTATGGCTAATATCAGGGAGTGCAGCAATATAGGTGTTCAGATATAACTTTATAAATATGACTATATAAATGCACAGATCCAATCATCCAGCAAGCCTTTGAGAAATTATTCTAAACTATGTACATGTACATTGTTATGGCTAATATCAGGGAGTGCAGCAATATAGGTGTTCAGATATAACTTTATAAATATGACTATATAAGTGCGCAGATCCAATCATTCAGCAAGTTATTTTTCTCAGGGGGCCTACACCTTATTTTCTCTTGGGAGGAGGCGAGACCAGCTCTTTTACCCAAGGGAGTCCAACTAGCTATTTCATCAGAATTGACACATTTTTGTTAAAATTCAAGATGGGTGGTCCAGAACCCCGTCCCCCTAAGGATCTGCGCTTGATTTCAATCGCAATATGTTTGTGACTAAGGCCCTAATTATCAATAAGTATTGAGCACAGGAAAACATAAGCAATAGCACAATAATCATATAATTCTCCTATAAAATAAGAGAGGACAGTTGCAGAGTATATGCTTTTGACAAATACCTCACAAAATTTAGGAAATTTACACACCAAATTATTCCAACAACTAAATAGTGTTCACACTTTTTTTGGCAAACGAACATATTTAGCTCTTTATATAAAATATCATACCTTTGGCAAGTTAGGGATAAATTTGCTGTCTCCAAACGACTTGTAATTGCCTGCATTGGAATAGAAGGCAGCAGCATACACCAGCAGTGCCTGAAAAAGTTTGTGTAGTGATGAAAACTGGGTGACAAGATGGGATGATTTTCTGAAATCGTTTAAATACAAGTAAATCATAGGCAACAAAAACCCTTGAATTACACAAGCTTTTAGGTTCTAAATATGTTTAAGAGTAAGTAAGAGCTCACAATATCTCATTTTTATCTTTTGAAAAGAAAAGTATTTTCTATCAAGTAATTATTCATCTTTGCATCTCATTTTGTAACAATCATCATTCGGATATTAAAATCTAGAATCAAACAAAGTAAAAACAAGACTGCGTTCAATAAACGCTTATGCCCCCTGTGGAAGCCTTGTCCATAAATAAGTCTAAGTCCAAAATTAGGTCAAGGTGAAGGTCAGAATGGGATTAGTAGATACAGGCGTGTGGAGAGTGTTCATATACAACATCCATGCAAGTATGAAAGCTTTGTAGCAAGCCATATTAATGCTAGAAGAAACGGTCAATTTGGGTTAACCAAGAATTAGGCCCTTCAATAAGTCTAAGTCCAAAATAAGGTCAAGGTGAAGGTCAAAATGGGGTCAGGTGATACAGGTGTGTGGAGAGTGTTCATATACAACATCCATGCAAGTATGAAAGCTTTGTAGCAAGCCATATTAATGCTAGAAGAAACGGTCAATTTGGGTTAACCAGGACGGACGGACGAACGGACGGACAGGTGAATCACTATATGCCTCCCGATCTATCGATACGGGGGCATAAAAAACAATCTTTGGGAAGTATGCGCATCACAAATTTTTAACTTGAGTCAAAATATTTAAGTTTTCTACATAGATGCTTTATAAAAACTGGCTCTCCATGGTCTTACCAACAAACATTAGGTGACTTTACTTACATTAAATTCTTCCTCGGTCAGTCCTTTTTCTAGGGATACTTTTTTCAGTTCACTTACAGGCTGAGAGCGGAATATCTTTTGAAGCAATATGAAAATTCCTGGTGATTCTGGTGATGTCTGAAAATAATATAAATTTAAAAGTGAATTCCATAAAACGTCCACAGTGCAGAAGGAATAGTAAGATACATAAAACTGTAAGCTACCAGAAAATATCACAAATAAAATGTGCCTGAAAATGCAATAGACATTTTATACAAAGTTGAAAACAAATGCAGGTACACACATGTGGCATTCTGTCTAGTTACTTATAACACCCAATGTTCACTATTAATTTTGGGCCTTTTTATTTTTGGCCAAATTATTTACTTTCACTGGGTAGGATTACGGTATCTGGGTAGGAATAATCAGTATTGAATGAAGTTATTTCATGTGAAAAACCCATGATAAAATGATTTTTGTGCGTATTACGTACATGTACGGTATGTGGAAACTCAAACATGCAAGTTATTTTACTCAGAGACTTTCCTTGTATCCTGGTTATTAAATATAACAAGTACTTATAGATGATCTTAAACGAGTTGTTAATTGATATAAATTTTCATTGAACCAGTTCTGCAAATTTTATTATAAAAGCAAGCTTCAGACATTTTGTATACGAAACAGGGCTCTCGCTACACTTTTGGGACTGGGGAATTTCGCGTTGTTTTAAAGGAAAAGGGGAATTTTTTCTTCAATACTATTATAAATATAATACATATTAAATGAGAATGAAGCCAATTTCAAGCTATAACAACAGATATAGCAATACCTGAACAGCATTTACAAAGACTTCATTGATTTAAAAAAAAAAGGGGGATTTATTTCAGAAAATAGGGGGAAAATGTATATTCATTTAGGGGGAATGGGGCCGATATTCGGCCCCAAAAATGGTCAAATGAGAGCCCTGCTAAAATAATGTTGTCCTGATAAAATTACCATACTACACAAAAATAGTTTGTGTCAGACACAGAAATGAATTAGAAGACAAGTCTTACCTGCACTAAGACAATAAGACCACCATACCAGGCAGCCTTCGATATATAATGAGCATATTTCTTCTCTTTATCGGTGAGATTCTTGAATGCAGTAGTACAATCCAGCAGACACACATCTGTGCTGTTTGGTAAAGTATACTGTGACAAATCAGTCATTTTTACCTGTAAAAGATATCATGTTTTCTTACATGTACAGACTCAACAAAAACTGAAGATAAATTAAACGGTTGGTGCCAATAAAATTGGCAAACAAATTGGGCAGCGCTCTTGATAATGGATTGAGAGGCACTTGGTCATGTATCGGTGCTATAGACTAGGCACTTTAAGAACCAAGTTGTCATTTGAAAGACTTAAAGAGCTATCTCTTCCTTCCAAGGGTTAGGTCATTGGCTAATTTGGTACGGAAAAAACCTTGTTCAAGTTGTTGTGATGCCAGATAGAAATGAACTTGAACAATGGTTGGAAGTAGGCGCCGGGGCGTAAGAAAAGAATTAAAAGTCAAGAAATGAAACAGAAAGTAGAAAACTGCACACCATACATACAGGGACATAGTAACCAGTAACAGGGCATAGATATAGGAGAGATCATGTTTGTATAGCATATGTCTACTTTCTGTTTCATTTCTACGTAAGAATAGTAGAACTTAAGAAGGTCACTAGCAAAATCTTCAACCTGTTGATGGTGGCCAGAAAGTGGAAGAAGAAGAACAAAGGGAGAGAACTCGTCGAAACTTATCACTAGACTAGTGTCCCGATTCATGACATTACTAAATAGCAATCTAATCATTTACAAAGACACTGATTTATTATGGTTATGTTACATCTACTTTTCAATTAAACTTGACTAAAACATTTTGAAGGTGCAATAAATAAGCGTAAATATGATAAAATACCTGATTTTTCTGTAAATACAATACGGCGAATTTTTTTCTAATCTTGTATCTTCCAGACGCTCGGTATGTTCGTTGATTATTCAATAAGCGCCGCTTTTACCTAGATGTACTTCCTGTAAGAACCGGTTTTCGGCGCCATATGATAATTGCTTGCGTGAAGGGGAACCAGCCCAGATAAACACAGTATTTGGAATGCTTCGGTGACTTACGTCAATGTCATTACATCATGTCACCCTGCAGACACGTTAAATGTTAAACTGTTGATTTAATTAATCATCAATGACCTGATGCATCATTTGACACACTATGTAGTGCATTTCATTGACAAGGTATTTCTAGTATGATAAATAATGAAGTCTAGTTAAATTTACTTGCAAATAAGGACAAAAATCTGGTCATGGTGTTAAACTTGAAATGTTGCAACTAGTCAGATAGTTGAATAACCTGTATTTCTACCTGGACCTACCAGTATTAGGACCCCCATAAGGACAGGCACGCATCTGGATTTTTTATTTTTCAGCAAATGTGACAACCGAGTGATAATTTTCATGAGTGTAAACTAAAACAGTATTTCATTTTTTAGTTAAGACAAGTTGTCACATTAATTTTGTACACAGTCATCTGTTCAATATGTTTTCAACAATCATCAGACACCCGAAGGCTAAGTGCCAGTTTGTAAACAGGACATATTTTCGGCAGATTGTTCATACAGTTAAGTGTTTTCAAAACTGTGCAAGTAAATCGGGGTGGCTTAATGTTCGTTTCAACCAACCAGTACGAACATACAGATTATCTCGCGCTAAACTTACAAAAGGTAACGATAAACCTAGTGGTAATGGTTCAAATAAGTCTGCAGAAGGAAAGACAAATGCTAAAGCTAAAAGGCCGAAGGTATCAGAACTGCGTCGATTGACTATAGCTGCACACCCTGAACGATGGAAAATAGCAGGTACGTAAGTTTTATTTTAGCTCACCTGTCACATAGTAACTGGGTTTCAGAGGCTTTAGTAATCGCTTATCATCATTTTTTTAAGACTAATAGCCTTTAATCTTCATAAACTTTGTCAGAATGTTTGTTTTTGACAGATCTAGGTAGAGTTTGAAAGTGGGTCATGTGTACAGTGGGGTCTTAAACAAGATCGCTATAAAGTTACAAATCGCTCTATACATTAGCCATTAGATTGGAATGCAACATTTTTTTCATAGCTATCAAGCTACCGGTAGCGCATTTGACAAAAATAGTTATATATATCTCATACAAACGATGATCTTCTCATTTGCCTGATTTCATAAGTTATATTCATGATTTTCTTCAAAGAGGTCAATATCCAGTACATGGTCAATATCTAGTACATCCTCAGTTTCATGCGGTTTTGCACTCCCATCTATTAAGTAATTTCAAACACTAGAGACCATATTTTGCTCCATTCTTAGTAAAACTTTGTCTGAAGGACCGCCTCCATGAAATCCAGCATGAGTTCGAAACTTGATCAGAAAATATGTTGTAAGGGCAAGTATGAGAAAAAAGATGTAAACAATCTAGTGGCTACATTTTGCTGCAATTTGTATAAAAGTTCGATAAAACAATTTCCTCTATGACATCAACAATTGAGAACATTCTTACGGTATACAATAACAAAAACATACAAAGATTAATGAGTTCCAAGTAAAAAGAAGCGGACAATAAAAATGAATATATATAATTATAAGGGTGTACATGTACTTTTTTTTCAGGTGCTGTTGGCTTCCTGGTGATTTCGAGCTCTGTGACATTATCTGTTCCATTTTGTATGGGAAAGGTTATAGATATCATCAATACATCAGCCAAAGATGGAACACTTATGGATAAATTAACATCATTCTGTTCCATTCTTCTAGTTATATTCATTATCGGTGGTGCTGCAAATTTCGGTAGAGCGTATTTGATGAGTATTGCAGGTAAGAATTCCATTATAGGTGCAAACTAATTCAATAATATTTAGAGCTGTCAATGATTCAATCCAAGATATATTGACGATTCCGATATATAGGAATATATCAAGTATCGACGATACATCAATATATTGACTTGCACATATCTCAGTGTGTAAATAAGTAAACTTCCTTTTATTGCAATAAGTTAAAGACGTTGAATTGTATATACAATAGTCTCCCTTGCGAGGTATTTAGTTTGTTTCATTGATCATGTATATATAGTATATGTATGGTAGTAGTAAGTTATCAGAATTTATTCTTTCCAGAGCAAAGAATTGTGCTTGGAATAAGAGAAAAACTCTTTTCATCTGTAATGAGACAAGAAGTTGGATTTTTTGACAAAACTAAAACAGGGGAAGTAATAAGTCGGTTATCATCAGACGCATCTATGATTGGAAACTCTGTTACATTTAATGTATCAGATGGTTTGAGGGCTGTTGCACAAGCTGGTGGATCAATAGGAATGATGGTGAGTCTTGTTGATGTAGAACTATTGAGTGATTCTAATCTGAGTAAAATCATCACACTGATGAAGGCCATGTTGGCTGAAACATGTTTGTGAGTGTCTAATTAAAGAAAATAATTTAAGTAAGTTGTTGCTGGTGTATTTTATTTAATCTGATATACGAGCTAATATCAAAATTGGGCAGTTTTTAATGGGTCAATTGGTAAAAAATACAATGTCATAATTTTTATCACAAACACCAATAATATTATTTGCTGATATATCTGAATGAGCATAAAATCGTTTCTAACCCTTAAAAGGTGTTTGCTTGTATATAAATTGCTTACAGAAGACATGGTGGTGTCCTTGCTGTAACGAAAATAAAACTGTGTAAAATTAGAACTATCTTTTAAAAAATATTATACAAAACTTCATACTGTATCTTAGTAGTTCTTAACTTCCAATACAGGTTTTTAATTGTTTGTGATTTTAAAATATGTGTTATATCACTTAAAGATATATGGTCAGTCATTTATGTACATGTAACAAGTTATGTCCTTGCAATAACAAAAATTAACAAACACTGTTAAACATGTCGTCAGATTTGCACATAAAATCTACAATTTAATATTGAAGTATATGCAAAGGTTTTATGACGGGATAATCAAACGAGTAATATTTAACAGGTACTCGTTTAGAAAACTCATACAGAACCAATATGCTTTTGCAGAAACACTTTTACTTCATGCTGATTACATTATTGAGCGTTATTTTAAGGACTGTTACTGCAAGGACGTATTTGGTTTCTCTTCTATAAATATCATAAAATCCTACAACCATTCATCTGTTTTCAATCAAAATTATAAATATACCAATATTTGACATCGTTAGGTAATATCTATTTAATAATTACGGTATTGGGTAATTGCGTAATGTGTGTAACATTAAGGACACAAATTGAAAATACTATTTTACTTGCAATGATGAAACTTCACATTTTGTTCATAAAAATTACAACTGCTCTTTAACGATTTTATCCTTCATTTAAATGTAAATACTTAATCATTGTCGACTATTTTCCCGCATTTTATCATAAGTGTTTAAGGTTGTACATGTTGAATTATTACACTGTAACAGCAAGGACATCTATGTGAGAGACAAAGTTCAAAGCCTCAACAAACACATGTTAATGTTATAAACAGACTATTGTATTCAAATTTGGAAACATTGGATGCTGATATTAAGCTTACATGCTTAAAAAGAATTATACTTATGTTGTAAAGTATTCAAAAAGGGCTTTTCATGATGTTTTAGGGACAAAAGACACGTAACAGCAAGGACAAATTGGGTACATCAGATGCTGTAAAGAGCTATATATGCAAAATATGTCTGGTTTTTTGCGTCGAATTACTAGATTTTAATGTCATTATCAATTATTAGTGCTAAATTTCTGTATTAAAGAGCTGAAATCAAATCAAAATTTAAAAAGACAGAAAATCTGCTCAAATTTGATATTGGCTCATACACATATTACATTAAATAGTTGACAAGTTAGGCCTGAAATACGATATTGTTTCCCCCTGTAACAATTGTCATTTAAGGTGGGATAATATTTTTTATATTTCAGTTTTTACAGAATCATGATGTTGTACGACTTTTGCTAATTACATGTACATGTATGTCCCAAATTATTCCCCAAATTTCTCAAATATAACTTCTTGTAGGGTTCATGGTGCATGGGTAGTGCGAGGGGAAACAGTATTTTATTTTAGGCCGTGTAAATGTAATAACTGTTTCTCATCCATTGTAAAATAAACAAGTTTAATAGTTCAAAATGTTTGTGATCATAATACATTACAGGTTTATGTATCACCCAAGTTAGCTGTGATAGCCCTGAGTATAGTACCACCAATTGCTGTCATGTCTATTGTGTATGGTAGATTTGTCAAGAAAATAACCAGACAAGTTCAAGATTCATTAGCTGGTGCTACCTCAGTAAGTATTTGTCACTTTGAGGATGAGAGGTGTCATGTTCAATCATACCAAAAGTCATTAAAATGATACTGGTTTATCTCCCTTGCTTGACGCTCAACATAGTTAGTTCCAGGCAACTGCTGTCACTGGGGGAATCAGCAGCAGATTGACTCTGTGTCTGGATTATGTGACTCGGTAGTCTCTTTACGACTGAAATTCTGGATAAATTTATTATGCCCCTCCAGGAAGTGGCATGTAGCAGCTGGTTCTTGATGTGTGTGTGCAAGTGACCGTCCATCTCATGTTTTCATATGTGCCCTATCTAGGGGTGACTATTGGGTCAATTTTTGACTTTTGCAATACTATTGCTATTGCTAAAAGTACTATTGCGATACTATTGTATTGCTGGAAACTATTGCGATACTATTGTAATAGTTATTGCCAAGATTTAAAAACCAGAGATTTACTTGTAAATGCAAATTTGCACTGTGTAAGATATCACTTTGTTGTACAATATACTTATCTACTATTTGTGGAAATGATTTAAATGAATGGGACAGAAATAGATTTATAAAATTTAACTAAATACTGCAATATGTGGCAGTTTTGATATGTGTCATTATTTAAAATTAGTGTTTTAACGAGAACGGAAGTTGTTTTAAATTATTAATTAAATTAATAATACTAGTAAGCTTTATTTATAAAAAGGAAACTATCGTAACTATCGATAGTTGAGCTTATTATCGGCGATAGTTATTGGATCGAGACTTTTACTATCGATCCATACTATCGGGACACTCGGGATCGCAATGCATCGATATTTCAATGCATCGGCCCACCCCTAGCCCTATCTCAGCCACTGCTTACTGGCATTCAATGAAACAAGATGGGAAACTTGAGTACCATAAGAAGAGTTGCAAATTGTTGGCATATTTTACAAATAGTACCTGGTTTTATGTTTAGTTTGTTTTCAAACAATGTAAGATTTTACAGTAAATGGTTCTGGTTTGTTGCATAAGTAGGTCACAGAATCAACCTCTCTGTAGAGGCAATGGGGAAAAATAGTAAATTATCCCCCCTTACTAATCCTAAAACCCACAGGTCCTATCATGCGGATTACTCTGTTTTTATCCCTGTTTTGTTTGTTGTACATGGTAGTAATTAGGCTGAAATATTTGCAACATTAATTATCAGATCAAATAATAAGTTTGGCTACCTGTTGTTTACACACCATGGTATATAAATTTTTATGGCCCTAAAATATTAGATAATACAGAAGTGAGAAATTTCATATCTAAAATCAATGATATTTCTGTTAGAAACAAGGATAAAATTCGAGGATCTCAACTTGTTAGGACCTGTATGCTAATTGGTCTACCTCGGGCTTTATCTTACAAGGGAGATAATTTATATGTCACTTATGTCTCTCATTAGGGAATGTCACCTGATTTACATAAGTCAGTCAGGCAATTTTTCAAGCATAATTTCCTGATCAGGCAAATAGTGAGGGAAATTACCGAATTGCCCGATCAGGCAATTTTCTCCACTTTAGTAGGATATAAGTTTGTTATATCTATAGGTTGCAGAGGAGAAGATCAGTAATATACGTACAGTGAGATCATTTACCAAGGAGAAACTAGAGATAGATACGTATAACAAGTCGCTATCACATGTCCTCAAGCTGGCCTATAAACAGGCTCTGGCTGGTGCTATATTCTGGGGCTCGGTAAGTGGTTTATATTCCAACAATCTCTTGTGTTCGTGCATTCTACAGTTATTAACTAAGGGTAATTATTTATACAAAGGGAGACAATCTCCTGTGTTTGTACATTCTACAGTTATTAACCAAGGGAGATCATTTATACAAAGGGAGACAATCTCCTGTGTTTGTACATTCTACAGTTAACCAAGGGATATAATTTATACAAAGGGAGACAATCTCCTGTGTTTGTATATTCTACGTTAACCAAGGGAGATAATTTATACAAAGGGAGACAATCTCCTGTGTTCGTACATTCTACAGTTATTAACCAAGGGAGATAATTTATACAAAGGGTGACAATCTCCTGTGTTTGTACATTCAACAGTTATTAACCAAGGGAGAATTTATACAAAGGGTGACAATCTCCTGTGTTTGCATATTCTACAGTTAACCAAGGGAGATAATTTATACAAAGGGAGACAATATCCTGTGTTTGTACATTCTACAGTTATTAACCAAGGGAGATAATTTATACAAAGGGTGACAATCTCCTGTGTTGGTACATTCTACAGTTATTAACCAAGGGAGATAATTTATGAAATGTGAGAAAATCTGTTATAATTCTATTTTCTATTATAACGGATATAACAAGGGAGACAATGAACTGTTTGTTTCAGACTTATGTTGCTGCAAACTCTGCACAGCAGTAACCCCCTTTGCAGTACATTTACTGATACTGCAAGGGAACTAACTGCTCTGTGAGGAGTGGTGTGTTAAACTGTTACTGCAATGATGTAATAATACAGTCTAACTTGTATTAAGCGACCACCCTGGGGAAGGTCTGAAAACGGTCGCTTAACGGAATGGTCGTTTAACACAAATGTAAGAAACATCGAGTGTAATTAACGAATTTCCGACTTTAGGCTGTCCAAATACTATTCAACTTCAATTGAAAAACATTAGTGTGTAAATATGTTTCATGATGATTCTATACTTGTACGCATTTAAATTATCATTTTAATAAACTTACTAATAAATTACACAATGCTATATTTTTTTATATTAACGTAAGTCAGTTATGTTGTTTTTGTGCTCAAAGAAAAAAAACTAAATAGACCGGGTTTTATCCCAATCCAAATGGACGGTGACAACAAGCTGATCTCAGCAAAAGGTACAACAATTAATCTGTAATAATGTGTGTAATAGGATTAAAATCATCTGAATGACATGCCCTACAGACACAATGGTGATTATCAATGCTGTTAATTGGGGACCAGTTAACAAATTTAAGACAAACTCCGAAGTGTGAACAAACAATGATTTAAGACGAGGTATAAAGCATTAACAACCTGTCACTACAGACGACCAGTAATTTACACATAATTTTTTGGTCGCTTAATGCAATTTTACCAATCAATTTTGTGCTTAAACGGTGGTCGCCGGTCGCTTAAGACAAAATTCGCTTAATACAATAGAAAAATAGAGCAAATATGGTCGGGAGGAATTAAAACCGGTCGTTTAAGACAAAGGTCGCTTAATACGTGTGGTCGCTAGTACAAGTAAACTGTTAGACTGTATATTTATCACTTTTACAGACTGGTTTATCAGGAAACGTGATTGTATTGTCTGTGTTTTATGCTGGAGGTTATATGATGAGTCAATCTATGTTAACTATCGGTGACCTCTCCGCCTTTCTCTTATATGCTGCCTACGTTGGTGTCTCCATGGGAGGTAACTTTGTTTTCTCATTTTGGTCAGGGGAGATAACTGGTACAGACAATAAGTTAGAGAATTAAGAATTTCCTACTTTTAGTGTACGAAAATTCATGTATTTGCAATTTTTAAGATTTCTAATGTTGGCGAAAAATTATGCTAGTTAATATTATCTAGTAACTGTTTAGTAAATTTACGTAATTGGCCAATATTTCCACGTCACTAATACCTGGGTCACAAATGCAATCCGATCGCAATCTGTTTATCTGACTGTACCTTGGTCTAATTTGGCAGTGGCCGGAATAATTTATGTATCTTTTTTATGCGCCGGCATCTACTCATGTTGGAGGCATATAGTGATTGTCCTCTCTTGCTTCTTGACTTCCGCAACAAGACAACATTTTGAACATTCAATGATATTTTTTTTATTTGACCTTATTTCCAGGAATGACATCATTTTATTCCGAGTTAATGAAAGGTCTAGGGGCGTCAACTAGAATATGGCAACTAACAGATAGAATACCTCAAGTACCTTACGCAGGTATGGCATTGTGTATATTGAATTCCTAATAAGTAGGCATCTGGTATGAAAAAAGAATATAACTAACAAGTAATTAAGAATTGCAAGCAGTACAGATGTCCCCTACCGGTTTGAGGCCATTTTCAATGTTTCTGTTGCCATAGCAACCACAATTTTTGTCAGAATCAAAATATTTTTAGACGTGCAATGCCCTTATTGCCCCCTATCCACATACCAAGTTTCATAAACCTAGCTTGGAGACTATTTGAGTTATGTCAGGATCTAGATTTTTTAACGGACGGACTGACGGACGGACGGAGGGCAAACCTATAGTCCCCTCCGGTCAAAAACCGGTAGGGGACTAATAAGCTTGTCCTGACATGTATTTGTTCTGTTATACATTGGTTAAAGCTACCACCTGATGAGCCGACAGTCATTGGTTTGAATCCTGGTTTGGTTTCATTTTGATACGAAAGTCGCCAGTTATACTGCCTGCACAACAAGTTGTAATATGGGTAAACTGGATTCAGTTTGTCTGTCTGTTCATCACTCTGTCTGTTCATCACTCTGTCTGTCCATCACTCTGTCTGTCCATCACTCTGTCGGTCCACCAGAGTCCACTTTATGTGGCTAAAAATTTGCTTTGTTAAGTGTTTTGGTTTTATGGGCTTCATATTCTTTTTGTGTTACCAAATTAGTCACTTAGCTGCCTTAATTACCTTCATTCCATTTGGTATAGCCACATACAACCATTTTGTTAAATGTCTGTCCATCCACTATCTGTCCATCTGTCTGTAGACACATCCTTGTGGACACAAATTCTAGTTAAATCACAGTAACTGTGTGTCCTCAGATAGTGGATGTCCCATCAGCAAAATGGACTTGTCCCTTCTATAGAGGTCATACTATAGGGGGAATAAACGCAATACTTCATTTATAGACTTGCTGGCTGTTCATGTATACAGTACAACCTCTGAGGTTGTTGCTATACAGCGGTTAAATTTAGAGTAAGTATCACCTAAGCGAAATTTTGAAAGTGTTGTTGAGAGGTTGAGGGCCGCTCTGAAGAGGTTGTACTGTATTCTCATTAAAATACTCATGCTTTCTACTTTTAAATTTCAGGCGGCATTATTCCAGGATCTCATGTTAATGGACTTATAGAATTTAGTGATATAAACTTCAACTATCCAACGCGTGAAGAAGCTATGATATTATCCGGCTTGAAGCTTACAATGCCTGCTGGTACAGTCACAGCTGTGGTAGGTTCTAGCGGTTCAGGGAAGTCCACCCTTGGCAATCTCTTGTTGAGATTCTATGATCCTAATGAAGGTGAATATTGTTTCATGTATTTTCAAATTTGCATGACTCAGGAGTAGGGGTTTTGACCCTTGAATTCTTTTTTAAAAAGCAACATTTTATCCCTCAAGATATTGATTTTAAGGATCATTTTCTTTATTTTGCTTGTAAAATGGTAAAATTTAGTCAAAAGTATCAAAATGACCCTTCAGATTCAGAGACTAGTGGGACCCCTGACCTTATCACAGTGTAACCACTCTTGGCCTTGACCCAATGGCCTTCCATGAAAATTTGACAACAATGTAGACTTTTCCCTACATGTGGAGAAGTTGCTGGTAAGTCTTTTTTTGTGGAAAAAACTGCATGATTTTAACGATAATTGGCCTGGGAAGACGCTTCACGTGCCGCATAGTTTATTACAGGTATTTAACTGCTTGTGTCAGGATAATGTTACTAGGTAGTCTCCATATGACTTATTGATATACTGTTGACCAGTGGGACTTCGAACAATATTTTTAAGAAGTTTATAGGATCGAAAATGTTTTTCAAAGTATCATACTTTATTCGACTTTTGACCCAACACATGAATGGTTACTTGAATAGTTCTACACTCTACTGTATTCATTGTATGCTGAGTATTATTTTGTTTGCTACAGGAAATATATATCTGGATGGCACAAATATAAAGGAACTAAATCCTGATTGGTTGAGAAATCAGATCGGTGTTGTAAGTCAGGTAAGGCTGCAGTTACATAATTGTATTTGGCATAATCTACCACAGGTATAGGGGGGGTCCTACTAATTAGAAATAATCCAGAAATTGAGATGTGCTGCAATAGAAAGAAAATTCTGCAGAAATTAAAAGTTGTTTCATGAACAAACTCACAGTACGGTATTAATAGAGTTATGGTTATTTGAAATTTTAAAGTACAATGTTTTAAACAGAATATTGATGTATGGATACATGTTAAGCACTTGCTTTTTATACCCCCGCACAAAGATTTGTAAGGGGGGTATACTGGATTCAGCTTGTCCATCAGTCAGCCAGCCAGCCCTCCTACAATTTTGGCAGAACTTCGCTCAAACTTTCACAGATGAACAACCTCGACATATAGATGCGCATGAAGAAATGAATTTGCGCTGCAATGAATTTTGGCAGAATTATGGCCCTTCGCCGGCGGGGTATATTAGTCTGCCGAATGGCGACAGCTCTAGTTATTTCCTGGATTTGGCATTGTACCTCAGTTAGTCAGTAGGACCCCTGGGCATATCAGGACAGTTATTCAATTAATAATGTCAGCAATTGAATTTTTATTCGCTAAGTACTGTTTTTTAATACAGTCGGGTCTTGATACAACAATGCTGTTTGTTTCCGACCAAAATGTCGTTGTAACAAATATGTCACCATATTTGTCACCAATTTGTATGTGTTAAAGAATATTTAAGAATTTAAATGTAAGTTTAAGAATTTAATTAGTGCTTTGGTAAAACAGTACCCATGTATCTAGTGTATATACTCGTGTATTGCAGGAACCAGCATTGTTTTCATGTTCTATAGCTGACAATATCAAATACGGTGCATCGGATCCTTCCACTGTTACTATGGAGATGATAGAAGATGCTGCCAGACAGGCCAATGCTTATATGTTTATACAGAACTTTCCTGATCGTTTTGATACAATGGTTGGAGAGAGAGGACATGCATTATCAGGTGAGAAAATTAAATGTGGAGGTTTATGTACGACAGTATTTACCAGGGTACTGTTTTATCAAAGCACTTAAGGAAATCAAAATATATGTCCAAATTTGAATTCCATGTTTATTAGGCCTAGTGTTTCTCCATTTTGCTATTAGATTGTTATTTTATGAAGTCAAAATATTCCTACGGTACATTAAAGAAAACACATGAAGTTGAGGTAAATAATTACAGACAATACACCATGTTTCTACTGCTTATTTTAAAATCATGTGCTGTGATTTGTTCATATGTACAATAACATAGATTGCTTTTGGCCCATTCCACTCTGCCACTTATGTCTCTTGATGATGTATGTAATGTATAACCATGAACAAATTTTTCGAGCTAAAACCGTAATACTTTTTGGTTTGTTTTGTGAATCAACCTGGTGGCATTTTTTGCAGCACAGCTTTGTTAGGTAAATATTTGTTTAGATGCACATAATATGCTTCTTACATCACTAAAAAATTGCAATCGACTCGCAGTAAATTGTGCACTGGTCATGGTATATGACCTCGAAAATTATTCAAAATGTTGCAAAACTCAATAAAAAAACAAATAAAAAATTATCATTTTTACTGTAGGAGTTTTAAACATCAATAATTAAATTTGTTATGTTTATGATTTTAGGTGGACAGAAACAGAGGGTTGCACTAGCAAGGGCAATAATCAAGGTACAAATGTTATCTGATTACGTTGAATACTTCTTTGTTTGTCAAAATTGCAAAACTGTGCTTCAAGTGTATGTGAATTCAGTTCTACCTGTCTGAAGCAGCCAATAAATGGAGATATCAAAATGTTGCCCCGTGATTATAAAGCTTTTTTTGTGCTCGACTTAATTTCATGCTCAAACTTTAAATGTTTAAAACAGTAAATATCTCATACTTTACTAAAACTTTTATGTGACATGGGTAGGCTTAAAGGTGATAGTTTCTGGTACAGTTAAGATAATTTAATTGTTGGACTTTCTAGGAGCTAATATTTAAGTTTCATGCTCAAGTTGGATTGATCATAACAAAAGCTTTATAAACATGGGGCCTGGGGTGGAATTCAATAATGATCTTACTTGACTGAAGGATAAGGACAACCAGTCAGATTACACCGTATTAAACTCTTGGTCAGTAACAGATGATATGATTGGCTATCCTTAATCTCTAATTAAGTAAGATCAATATTGAATATCAACCCTGGTCATATCTTCAATGTGATATGCCAGATTGGCCCTAATTTAGATATTAAGGGTACAATACTGGATTCTTATGACATGTTGTTGCTTAAAAAGGTGTCCACTATAACTACAGTCACGCCCACAGACAAAAAAATACTTTTTAAAAATTGCTTTATTAAAGGTGCTGCCTCACAGATTGGGCTAAAATTTTTGTATATCGTGATTTTCCAACCTAACGAAGTATTGATGTAATAGAAAGCCACTGGCGGTTGCTTTATGAAAGATTTGGTGCAAAAAAGCAATTTTAACCACTCTCGATGTCGCCCACTGATTATTTTTTTCTTGAAAAAAAAGTGCTAAGTTTCCTTCCAACATGCTTTGTGAATTATGTAATTCACTTGTGATCGAACTGTAAAATCAACAAACTACAGCGTAAACATCAGTGAGGTATTTGGTTCGTTTTTAGATTCATTTTCATCAAATGCGAACAAATTTCAGGCAATTTAAGTAATAGTAGTGTGAATTTTTGATGTAGAAATACTAGATAACTACAAAATGTCGAAGTTTCTCAAGTTATTTTAGATGTCAGTATGGTTGTTTATGTGATATACAGGCAACTATACCAAAATTACGCGTATATTTTACAATTTTATTTTATTTTTGCAATTCACCAATATGTGAGGCAGTCCCTTTAAGTCCTATTGTTCAACAGTGGAGACTGCCCAGTAGTTACCTGGAACTTACTTTGCTGAGTGTCAAGCAATGGAGATATATCAGGGGTGGTATTTAATATTGATCTTACTTGACTTAAGGATAAGGACAACCAATCAGATCACACCATATTAAACTCTAGGTCAGTAACAGGCGATATGATTGGCTATCCTTATCCTCTAATTAAATAAGATCAATATTGAGTACTATTTAAACCACTCTGGTAAGTCACGGCCTCGGGTCAAACCAACAACCTCTCTCATCTGAAGCGGATACTCCTAGGCTATCAAGGCAGACGAAAAAACATGTATGCAATTAACTATCTACTTGAATGTATTTATCGTGTTAATTTTGATACTAAAGTCTTCTACTGCTTATCTTTCTTGTTTTACAGAATCCAAGAATATTATTGCTGGATGAAGCCACTAGGTAAGTTAAGAATTAAGTATTCTTTTCAGATAAATAGCTTCAAATTGATGTATTTAGTTTATTTATAAATGAGCCTTGAAATTTCCAAAAAGCAACATTTTAACCACATCATTAATTCTAACCTTTTTGTGACATCATAACTATTGTATATGAAGACCTGACAAGGATCTAAGTGATAGACTTACATGATTTATGTCAATGTATAAGTATTTAAGGAGACAAAAAAACATGTGATTAATCTCATAGGTGACAAAAAGGACTAAATTGTAGACAAATGTTGCACATAGCCGGCATCGATTATCCCACACTTTTGCCAGTGGTGAGTGTGCTTGGAGGATCATGAGTTAGTGACAAGATATTATATTATTACCAACTAAATTGAATTATTTGTAGGAATAATCTTGAATGGACTATTTATCCTGTATAATGACACCCAATATACTGACAAATTTATCTTACTGACATCTTATATTTAAAACCCTCTTTGTATCCATTCAGTACACTGACAAATTCAATACCGGTATAACATTTGTAGATAGTTCACTCTATTTGCTCAATATGTCCACCTACAAGGTCTTCTTCAGGATGATGCAACACTTTAATTTTATTCACATTGTTTAGCTGTATAGTAGCATGGATGCATATCTATAACAATGTGAATAAAATTAAAGTGTTGCATTTTCCTGAAGAAGACCTTGTAGGTCGAAATATTGAGCAAATAGAGTGAACTATCTACAAATATAATAGTGATCCCCTTTTAGGGATATTTATGAATATAACAATCTTTTCTCATAAACAAACAGCGTTGTTGTATTGAGACCTGACTGTATATTGAGACCTGACTGTACTATGTAATCATCCTCAATTCTTGCAGTGCCTTGGACTCAGAGAGCGAGTACTACGTAAAGGAGGCTTTGAATCGGCTCATGGTAGGAAGAACCGTGATAACTATTGCACATAGACTGTCTACAATCAAAACCGCTGACCAGATTGCCGTGTTAGATCAAGGTCGTGTAGCTGAACTCGGAACATATGATCAGTTAACTGCTATGGATGAGGGAATCTTTAAGAAACTTGTTGAGAAGCAGACCATAATGTCTTGATGACCATAGGTTATAGGAAAGAAGGATGGTGATGCTTCAAATCAAAATGTGTTCCATTATTCGCCAAAATTATTTAGGGGATGATTAAGGGGAGTTAATTACGGGAGGCCAATGTCATGCATTTATGCTATTTTCGGAAACCAGAATAGTTGTACCAGTCTGCATTTCGTCAGGAACTTGGTTTTATGTGGACGTCTATATTGTGACATAGAAAGGTCATAGTGATAGGGTGAAAATGGATATTATACTTTGGTATACCGTATACTTGGGTTTGTGGGGAGAATTGAGTAATGTAGTCACACTGTTGTTCAATACTCTGTACAATAACAGGATACTTAGCAATACTCGGTACAGTAAAAATCAATACTCTGTACAGTTAATACATTAATACACACTGTGGTATACCGGTACACTGGGTATTGCGAGTAACTGAGTAATGTAGTCACACTTGTTGTTCAATACTCCGTACAATAATGAGATACTTAGCAATACTCGATACAGTAAAAATCAATACTCTGTACAGTTAATACATTAATACACACTGTGGTATACCGGTACACTGGGTATTGCGAGTAACTGAGTAATGTAGTCACACTTGTTGTTCAATACTCCGTACAATAATGAGATACTTAGCAATACTCGATACAGTAAAAATCAATACTCTGTACAGTTAATACATTAATACACACTGTGGTATACCGGTACACTGGGTATTGCAAGAAACTGAGTAATGTAGTCACACTGTTGTTCAATACTCCGTACAATAATGAGATACTTAGCAATACTCTGTACACTTAAAATCTAAACTCTATACGCTTACTTGTATCTGTTTTGGTAATGTTTTAAAAAGTGACCCAGGGTATTACAATCATTCCAAGCGCATTAGCAGTATCACAGTCAATATTTGCAGGTGAGCAGCTACTCGTTTCAAGGGGATGTTCTGTTAGACTGTGATGTGTTCTAGAGCTATCAAAATATCCGAAGATGTTTAAATCCCTTTTGAGATATGTGAAGTAATCAGTAGTTTGGAAAATTTTATGGCTGAACTTACACTTGTTCCTTGTTCTGTCGCAAAAAGTTACAATATAACTTAACTTGCAATATCCAGTGTAGTGAGTGTATGGTATACTGCAGTGTATTAATCCAACTTTAATACCCCCTGTAACAACCATGACAGTATGTATTTCTTGTTATTATAACCTTAATTCAGCTGAGGTCACATAAGGTACAAGTATGGGTAAACGTTTGAAAATCCTGAAAATCTGAACAATTGTCAATTTACATAGAAAAATAAAGATAATTGAAAAGCCCAATTTGGGACACTAAAAATCCTGAAGTTCCTGAAAAATCCTGAAAACTTTTACCCATGTACAAGGTGTATGTATGTACAGTGCCCACCAAAAATAAGTATACAGTAAATAATTGTTGCAAAATTAAACTTGGTTAAATTATTCAATATCTGTTTATCAAATGGTCACAATTATACTAGTTTCTGTAACTACAGTTACTAAATGAGTCAAAATAGAGGTAGAAATAAAGATGAAGATGTTCGGAACTAAAATAACCATGTGATCAAAAAGGCTGAATTTTCCATCTTTTTGTGACAAAATTACCATTCACGAGGGACAAAGAAACTTTAGATTTTGCACCTAGGGTACCAATTAATGTATGGCCTTTCCATTTAATAAACAAAAAATATTCCTTTTCTTCAAATATATTGTTGCTTCACTGTTCTGCAAATAGTATTATTACAGGCAAGTAAGTGGGCAAATAACATCTGTATACTTATTTTTGGTGGGCAGTGTATATGCAATATAGTATGCAATACAGTAGGTCAGTTATAGTACCACTACAAGAAAGTTCCAAGAACAAACGTCAGTGCTTGTTTGGCGTACCAGAGCCAGGATTTCGGATGACTATGTGTATGTCTTTCTCCATGATCGTCAGGTTGCCATGGTAAAAGAATATTAAGCTTTTGCTTGCAGTCCAGGAGCCTGTTTCTAAATCACACTGCTACCAAGTGCTCGATACTAGGCAAGGGCTTGCATCCAAAAAGCGCTACGCAGCGGACGAAGGGAACCTTGCAGATAGCAGATGGTTGCACAGCGAAGCGCTATCGAGCTGTACATAAGCTGTCTGTTGTATAAGAAAATACTTGGTAGTGCTTCAACTTGCCTAGCTTAGTGCCAAAAAATGGTATGCTATCGGCGAGCACTGCTCGCTGGCAAGTGCTCGCCGGTAGCCTGTTGTTGCAAAAACCCTCTGTAGCGCTATTTGGCAACACTTTTGTTAGGCAAAAGGCTCCATCTGATGGATGGTGTCCTCTCATTAAAACATTGTAGTTCATTAAGTTTCAATAGTCTCATAAATTGACTGTTACATGATGGTACATTGGTTGTAAAATATTTTAAAGATATAATTTATTTGTCGTTTGATTTTCATGAAATATTCTATTATTAGTTGTAGATATAAGTATACGTACTTGGAATGTGTAAATATGCTTTATATAAAGTAATATTTATTAAAGGAAATATTTCTTTAGTTTCATCTGTTTGTTGTTAAATCAAGTTGATAGGGCAACTTGTCCAATTGCTCCTTCAGATACCACAACAAATACCATCCATTACTCTATCAGCCCTGGTAATTAACAATGATTTTCAGGCCTGAAAATCATTTGAAGTAGAAAAAACCTGAAATTCGGCACATGCCTGAAAAATACCAGGTCAATACAGGTTTGCTGTAATTTATTTTAAAGGTCACAGTGACCTGCAGACCTCAAATCGGTGGTCATCTATTGAGGCCTCAGCTGTTGGAAACCATTTGGTCAATCATTCTCATTCAAGATGACGACAGCTTTGTCATTTGACCTATAGACCTCAAAATCAATACGGATCATCTAATGTTGCTGACCAACCATCATGTACAATTTGAGGATCCTAGGTCTAAGCATTCTCTAGATATTGAGCAGAAATTGTTCAGTTTACCAAATGACCTACTTGTGCTAAGCAATACATGTCGCTGGCTTAGAATTAGAAGGACGACCTTATGAGACTCATGAATATTTGAAATCTGCTGCATCTCAAGGCTCTTCTTAAGAGCCTATTTTCATGAAAATTGGAACTGGTCATGTTGACCACACTAAAGTTTAAAAAGCTTGTTTTTCCATATAATTTAAGAGTAGTTTTCAGACAGTTTTTTCTATCTTGTTTTCTCAAATTATTGATTTTGCTCTTACGACCTTCTCTTCTAAGCCAGCAATGTAAACCACCTCATCATAGATGGTGGGGCATAACAACAGTTCTCATAGATGCAACGAAATTCTGACAAACAAACCAACACTTAAAGATGCAATGACATGCATGACAGATTAACACTCATATTTCATTCACAAGGAACAAAATTACGGAAGACAGAAATGCTCATTATAAGTGGTTTATTCATATATGGTGATGAAAATAGTATAACATAAAAAGTCAAAGTATTTCTTAAGACTATTGACACAAGCTATCATTCACACTCAACTTCAGATTCAAATGAAACTTTTATTAGCACATTTAGCTTATTATAAAATCGGTTTAGGTTAGCTACATACATATATATATTATAAGTACTGTTCAGACTGTGACTTTTATCACATTCTCCGAAATTGTTACTAAATGTGATGATTACAAAGGTCATGCTACATACTGTAAGGTCATACATTGAAACTCTTGTTAGATAAAACATGGGAGTACATCCAAATTAATGAAAGTTGATTAAAACTAATGAAGCATGATTTTACAGATATGATGATTATGGAAACTATTTTCAGGACATGCCATTGAGTTTGCTAATTTTTCTTTGTCTGCCGAGTTATATACTAGTATAAATTTGTAGCTATATGTGAATAGAAAATGAAATAAAATGGAACTTTCAGCAAGATAGTATGATGCTAGAAATGGTCATCAATCTTGTTCGTATACACAAAGTGTGTGTAACTTCAACACATGTGACTTCTGGACATACTGTGATAAACACATACATGCTTTAGGATTCAGAATTGGTGAAAAAATTATTATAAATAGTAGATACACATAACTGCTCAATGAAACAAGAACTACCACTTCTATTAACGCCCTTAAAACAATTTTGACTTTTAATTCCCATTCAAAATTGAAATATTAACAGCGTTGCCCTATTCTTCCATGTAGCATTGCCTACATATTTATCTATGTCTAGCGTTAATAAAAAGTCAAATACCAATTAAAATATCAAGATCAAACAAACCAGTGCTCTGCCCGAAAAAAGCATTTACAACAGTCATTTTGATTTCAAATTGGTAATATCAAGATCGAACTAACCCATGCTCTGCCTGTTTAAAGCATTTACGGTACAACAGTCATTTTGATTGCAAATTGGTAATAAATGATTTTCATAATGACCTGATGAAAAGGATTACATGAGTCTATAAATTTTGACGACGGCTAGAGTAGTAAATATATGGATACATACATACACAACATATTATCCATTACTTTGGTAATGTCATACTTATAATCTAACAAGACAAAAATCACTAACAAGTATCAGAAATTCAACAAGTTCTCAACAACATATGTCCTAATAACAACACTTACTACAGCAGCATTCCCCAATGCACACACACAACTGTATAAATAGTGTATTAACAAATCAACTTCCAGCTATAGCAAGAAGTCATATACATTGAATTGTATAGTCTCCCAATAAGTCATACAGTGACCGAAAATCCCAGATTTTTTGCTTGCAGTAAGTCATATAAGTTGAACTGTATAGTCTCCTAATAAGTCATACAGTGACCAAAATGACAGATGTTTCTGCTGACAAAAAGTCATACAAGTTGAACTGTAGTCTCCCAATAAGTCATACAGTGATTAGGATTAAACGCTGTGATAGTGGGCTTCGAACGTATAGGATACAGTACCATCACCAAGCGATGCAAAGTACAAATGCATTCGATCAATGAACTAATGCAACATCTCAATAAAAGTTTGCACAATTAACCGATTCAATGTTACTAAATCACAACAAACCAGTCATGAGTAGATTTGGATAGCAACACTGACTACATAAAATTATACAAATTACTTTAATTTATAGTTCTATTTTTTGTCACCTGTAAATGGTCACCTGTGACCTTCTTCTTCCGGTTAAGTACAGGTCCCACTCTGGGGCAATATCGTACCTTGATAACTGGCAACTGGTCAATTGCGTTTTATCTACAAAAGTTTTACTCCGTTAAAAATAAATAAGTTTTGTATATAGGAAAAAGTAGTTCATATACATTTGTATTTAGTTCCTTGTAAACTTTCCACTATTAACCTTGTAGCATACTTTCCTTTCTTTCTACCCATAATCTACATGATTTTTACAAAGGTCCAGATTTCTATCTCTCATAATGTCGTGATAAAACTATACACATGTTCTAAATTTGGTAATACCGTATCAAACAAGTGTCAAGGGGTGGTATTCAATATTGATCTTATTTAATTGGAAAATAAGGATAGCCAATCATATCGCTTGTAACTGATTCATAGTTTAATATGGTGTGATCTGATTGGTTGTCCTTATCCTTAAGTCAAGTAATATCAATTATTATATTGAATACCACCCCAGAGCATCTTCCTCATATCATGCAAGATGAAGTAGTGCTTGTATATAAATATGTGTACCTGTATATAGACAAGTGCATCATGTATAAAAATATAACTAGAATGGTAATGACCAATCTCAGGGGTGTCAACAGAGCCAAATCAAAAATCCTGAAAATCATTTGCGGCTGACTATTTTTGTCAAACAAGAGGCCTTCAACCTCATTGTTTCCATATGTAACTCAGTTTTTAAACCTTTTTAGTAAAGAAATCCTTCAGAGCAGATATAATTGACAATAACTTGGCCATTTCTTGATTTATTTTTGTCAAATAACTTTCATTTTGGTCAGAAACCATTGCTCTTTCAGGAATGATAATTCCGGAGTTCCAGATTATTCAGGAAAAATGACATCCCTGCAATCTAGACCAATACCAAGGTCATACATCGATACATTCTTTTATCCAAAAGGAACAGAGTCAAGTCAAAAATTTATAAAGACATCATAAAACAAAATGATCAAAGCATTATATGCTTTGAAAATTTTAGGTAAAACATTACCAGTAACCATATACATGTAATGTAATAAGAAAGTGCCTTGATGACGGATGGTTAAAGCCATTTCACTGCAGATTCATTCATATTTAGGCAGAAAAGATGTAACCCGGAATTCGCAAGATTTCCTGAGTTTTCCCTCTAACTTACATGAGGTACAAATAATATTTAACGTAACTGCTACTAATCGTAAATGCTATTGTGATTTCAATAAGCGTTTATGAATATTCATTGTACAACAGAACAGACAACAGTAACGTCCTAGACAATGTTGTTTGTACCACAGGATTAGCGTGGAAAACCCAGATTGCATTGAATTCCAGAATAAATTCATCGAAATTTATTATTTAATATTCAATTATAAAACATGCCAACCTTAGAGAATGTAAAACAAGAGGTAGTCAAGTGAGGTAAAACTATGAAAAGATCAAAATTATATAAGTTGGTGTAAAGAAACCTGGGTCCTGTTGCCAGTCTGTAAGTGCTATGTAGTGTCTTCATTCAGTTATAGTACTGAGAATTTGACCGGCACTTTATATGGCATAATTAAGCAGTTGATATCTTGCGGAAATTGATATATTCAACACAAGAACCTTGTAATATATTCATGCATAAAGGTTAGGAGCAAGTCATTATCAAGTTAATAAATATACGGCACTCCTGAACCGCAGGTTATGTGATAAATCAAATATAAACATATGCTGATAGAAAGTATTCAGAGGACACGGTTGATTTGTTCGAGCTATGTGGACACATTACACACATGCCCAATGTTTATAACACACATTACCACTCCTGATACCAATCTTAGGGAATGTGAGAGCACCCTATACACTTTTGAAACAGTACCTATTACACCTGTACAAGATATTTTATTTTTCTGTTAATAACTAACGGTCAGTTCAGGATTACGAGAGCAAATTTACAGGAAGTAATGCAAAGTATGAGGTCAAAATACAAGAACAAAAAGTGCATCAGTAATCACGAGATAAACGAAGACCAGGAAGATAGAGCCTGATTTGGTGAGTCAATAAATAAAACCATAAAATGTATCTCCAAAGAATAAAGACCCCCAGTGTTAAGGAAATATCAGGAAGAGGCATAAAAAGTGATTCTGTGAGGGAAGGGATTAAAATAACCAAGGCAATGTGAAGTAGAAAATCGTGATAAAACAAGCAATGATGTTAAGCAAGAAATCACACCCTAATTTCAACAACTTTTAAATAAGGCCTTTTCCATAATAATAGCAAAATGCAAATAAAAGCGACTACGCGTAAACTATATGCCTATGTAGTAAGTTTCCTAGGAAAAAATATGACTAATAAATGCCAACCCTATACCATATCATTTTGCATAAGTAGTGAGTTTCATAGGAAAAACAAAAATCACTAATAAATGCCAACCTTATATTGAAACGTTTAGCTTAAAATCAAAATACAAAATTTACCCCGAAATTGAAGAAGGAAGCAAAATTAATGAAAAGTCTAACAAT
This sequence comes from Spisula solida, assembly GCA_947247005.1. Lineage (NCBI taxonomy): Eukaryota > Metazoa > Mollusca > Bivalvia > Venerida > Mactridae > Spisula > Spisula solida. The sequence goes on along the minus strand of OX365945.1, from coordinate 43,728,999 downwards.
CTATTTTATCAAAATTACATTGATTGGATAATTAAAATGACACACAGAAGTGTCAACAGCAGTGACACAATTACTGCATATGACTATTCCAGTTAACAGACACAATAAATCAGAAATTTTACATCTTTGCTAAATAAAAACTGCGGAACCACAGAACCACATGCTTGAATCACATTTCATTTCCTTGAAAAATGAATACATATTATTGTCGAAATAGAATTACTTTACTGGGAGAATCTATTAGGTGGTTTCAAAAAGCTGATTAAAGTTCTGTTGTTGGACCCTTATTTTATGATGTTTTTTGGAACAGTATAGCCTTTGGTACATGTAAGATCTGACATAATTCAGGGGTCCTACTGAGTCATATACAGTCAGATCTCGATACAACGACGCTGTTTGTTTCCAAGAAAAATGTCGTTATAACGAATATGTCGGTATACTGAATTGATACAAAGAGCATTTTAATACTTTTGTCCCCAAATTTGATGTCGGTATAATGAATTTGTCAGTATATCGGATGTCGTTATAACGAGATCTGACTGTAGATGCCCTATCCTGTCTGTTTAGGGTGCCATTAGCACACATTCACACACCTAAACATTGTTTTACAGTTAAAATTCAGATTATGGAACTTCAAATGACCGTAACTTTAGTTTATACTAATTTTATTTGAGGTCGATCGTGAAACAAGTTTTTCCAACTTATATTAATCACTCTCGACACCTCATTCCTGATGTTATCCATCGCCACGAGGGTATGAGAGAAGAGAAGCCAGTTTCCCTTTTATACTGAGCGTCTAGCAAGGGAATTTCTGGTACCATTTTTATTTCGTCTTTGGTATGACGCGGCCAGGGATCGAACCCGAGACCTCCCGCACTCGAAGCGAACGCTCAACCACTAGGCTATCGAGGAGGCGGTAACTTTGACAATTCTTTGTATTTTTTCATCAAATAACTTCTATTTTTGATGCAGCGAATCCAGAACTGTAGGCCCCCAGAAAATGGTTCAATAATTGACCGTAATAAATAACAGACAATATATTAACAGTACATACTTCATACCACTCACTATCAAAATCCCATAGGGCCTAAAATAAAATATAGTTTGTTTCCCCATCCCCTACCTACCCGATTAAAAAGGGCCCTACCCAAAATATTTTATTGCCCAAATTGAAATAAAAATTTTTTTATTAAAATTAGAAGTGAAAAATATTTTTTTTGTTTACTGGCTTCTTAAATCTTACCATTAAATTTAAGACTGTTGGTTTTCACCTTAGAGTTAATTCTAAATTTCATTATTGTTGGTTTTCACCATAGGGTTAATTCTAAGCTTCATTATTTGTATGTCTTAACCAATAACTATCATACTGAAACAGTTAAAAAAAATATTTACCCTACCTACCTACCCATTCTAAATCTGCTAGGGTCGGGATGGGGAAACCAAGAATATTTTAAGTTCGGCCTAGCACACATAAATAATGGATGTAAAATAAATAACCTGATTTGAACAATCAACCAATCAATCATCATATAAGTTGACCTACAATAATCGGTAAGGTGGTAATTGCTAGCGACGTACAAAATCATAGAGCATAAAAATATGGCTTTAAACTAATAAACTGCCAAGAATGAACCTATAATAGAATTTGAAGGTAGTTCATAACACTTTTAAGTTTGGCAAAACAATGGTGCCATGATCATGATGGTGGTTGGATCTTGCTCACCATGGTACTGTTTTATCAAAGCACTTACAGAAACAGTAAACTCACGATCAAATTTAAATTATTTTTAATTTGTTTACTAAATATTATAAAGTGTGGTAAATGGAGGTGCAACATTAATAATGACTCAGTTAATGAACTCCTATAAACCATATCCATCACCAATTTGCAGTTGTAAAAGAATAATAAAGATTTTAAATTTGAGCGTAACTATAAGAATATCGTAAGTGCTTAGATAAAACAGTACCCTGAACACTTAAAAACATATTGTCCCTTTGGCCCAACAAGGTTGTATCTCTCTATATAGTAAACAGTGAGATACAACATGGTTGCACGAAAGGGATGAATTATAGCTTCAAGAGTGTAGTCTTAAAACTATTAACACTAAATGTTCCACAGGGTTTCACAAGGCTGGTAAGATGAGACAAAAGTTAATCACAACATTTCACCATAGAACACTGTTTAGTTCAGGTGAGCTAACAAAATGCTCATTATTTGTTCTATTCTTAAGCCAATGACAGTAAACCAACTCATTAAAGCAAAATTAGCCAACAAATATGACAGCAATGTGAAGAACTAAATGAAAATTGTACATGGTGCTATGTATTACAGTTAGAAACATTAATATTTAACAGATTTTGCTTGGCAAAAGTCTGAGGATGAATACAATGTTTCCAAACATGTAAAAACTACTAGAATACATACAGTAGATTCAATGTATATTCCAGCAGGGTTTTCATTATTAACTGATTGCCAAAAGAAATCATTGTTTAAAATTTTGTTTCGACCCTTTTTTCTTAAAAAATGATGATTTGCTATGACTCTTTCCATAGAAAGGGTCCTGGCCCAATGGGTTGTTTTTCTGCCAATTTGTAGTCAAAAGTATTAATGAAAACCCTCTCCAGGTGACATAGTTTGCCTTCAACCATTTGTAGATACATGTATACCTAATAGCATTTAATTACTATATCGGCTACATACTTATAACAACTCGATTGATCACAAGTGGCTTGTAACAATACTGAAGCAGTTATAATCAAGCACAACTTTTGTATATCCTAACATTTATAATGCTTTGTTCTGTTCAATCATCGTCATCCATATTGAACGTGGGTAACTGCAGTGTACAATACCCAACCCCGGTCAAACTACGTGGCAAGCCACCTATAGTCTCCCATATACCGCTATATACATCATAACGTGATACTAGTTTCTGTCCAGTCTTTGTTTGCACATTATATCCGCCTAGAACGTAAATCTGATCATGGTACACAACACAAGATGCTTCTTTATGTGAGATAGACAAGGGAGCAATAATGGTCCACTGGTCAGCCTCGGGGTCGTAACATTCCGACTGAACAACTGGTTGGGCTTGCTGGTTCACGTTAAGATTGCACCCTCCAAACACGAATAGTTTATCTTGTGCTGTACACATCACATGCCAGCCCCTAGGGGTCAACATAGGGGCCATATCTTCCCATTGGTTGGTATCTGGATCATATCGCTGCATGTCAGGAGTAAAATGATTATTGCTATAACCACCAGATACAAATATGTGCCCCGCGTAAACGGCTCCGGCGTGTGCGTGGTATGACATTGGCATGTTTGCGATCGGTTCCCATGTGTTTTCAGCTGGATCATACACTTCAGCAGTAGCTAAACTGCCATCTTTGAACTTACCACCAACCGCGTAGACTCTATTGTTCAGAACACCAGCAAAAAAGTATGCCCTTTTGTTTATCATGGACGCTACCTGAAACCAGGCATCGAACCTAGGATCATACCTCAGAACTGAATTCACAGCAGATTCTCCGTGAGCACACTGAGTTGTACAGCCTCCAAGAACGTAAAGGAAATTGTTAAACACAACTACTTGCATATGACTTAAAGCACTTGGTAGAGTTGCTATTTCGCTTCTATTTAGTAAACTATTGGCTGTAATTTTACTATCAAATACAAGAATTTCATCATGTAAGCAAGGGTTCGGGTGGATTTCACGACCACCCACACTTATCAACCTTTCAGTGAAAGACCGTAATTGTGTGGACAGGTTATTTAGAAGTGGCTGAGAATGGGGTACCACATGGTAGTTAAGAGCGGAAAGCACCATTTCTCGCAATTCTGGCAAAGTCATCATGGATTCTACTTGCTGTACGTGTTGAACGAGGTCACGTGGGTTTATCAGTGGAAACCGGATCAGTTTCATCAGAAACACTGCGTGATCTTCACGATATACATCCTGCTTCAGCCAATCCCAGGTAATTTGAAAAATGTCAATCTCCCTTATACATAACTTATCATTCTTCAAACAATTCACCATTTGATCGTAAGTGAGTAAAGATAACGTACCATCCTTTGAGATTTGCATTAGATTCTTTGCTATAAAAACATCAATCTGCTTCAGTGCATTGTTCATACTATATAACTTAGCAGTATTTATAAAGTCGTAAAAATTGGTAGTTGTCATACCACTAAGAAAATTTCGTTCACAGAATTCTATCACAGGCGTAACTTGGAGATGTGTGGCGGCTGCTATCACATCAAATATATCGTCACCTTCTAACGTCATCGTGGACGTATAGATTATTTCCAGTACTTTCTCCAGACCCTTACTGGTGACCCCTTTTAGCTCTATCTCTCTTTGGTGACTTTCACGCATGCCAGAGGTAAACATAGACCGGAAGTAATCTGACGCAGACACAAGAATAACCCTATGGGCTTCATATCGTTTACCTGAAAAATACAATATACTTTTGTTAGAATGTCGAATATAAAATTGTCTTTGCCCGAAAAAATAGATTTCTCAAATCATATTTTTATGCCCCCCTATCGATAGATGGGGAGGCATATAGTGATTCACCTGTCCGTCCGTTCGTTCGTCTGTTCGTCCGTCCTGGTTAACCCAAATTGACCGTTTCTTCTAGCATTAATATGGCTTGCTACAAAGCTTTCATACTTGCATGGATGTTGTGTATGAACACTCTCCACACGCCTGTACCACCTAACCCCATTTTGACCTTCACCTTGACCTAATTTTGGACTTAGACTTATTTATGGACAAGGCTTCCACAGGGGGCATAAGCATTTAGTGAACGCAGTCTTGTTTTTTGTTTATTTCGGTTTAATGCCATTTTTCAACAAATTTCCATTTACAACTTACATACACCGGCCAATTCACCCATGCAGTTTTCGTGGACTGTATCCTAAACAGTACTACAAAAAATTTAGTTTTGGCCGTATAGAGTATACACTATCATGGTTCATACAAAATTCTCGCACCCAAATTCAATGTAGAATAGGTTTTTTCAAGGCATTTTCCCAATCATTTATAAAGGTATGAGCTGTCATTTTATACACATTTCTACTAACGTCATAACCGATTGTGTTCAATTCATTAAAAACATAGGCATTTGGTATCAACTCACTGTAAAATATTGATTTGTACTAGTCAAAGATCGACCAGGTACTGAAGAGAATATTTGGTCAATCTTTGACTAGTGTAAATCAATAATTACAGCGAGTTGAAACCAAATGCCTATGATTAAATACCAGTAACATGATTTATGTACTTTTAATTTTTGAGAAAAAGAGTGTTTCTGTTTCATTTTTTACACGGACATTAATTGTGCCATTTTGACAACATCTATACACGTTTATCGATATTCAAGGCTGTTTGCTTGAATTCAAAGATTTTCAGTTAAATTCAAGCACCATTTTGGATTTTATTCAAGGTAGCATAAATTTATATGCAAGTACTTTTTAAGGATGACACCAAATTCAAGGACTTTTCAAGGCCCATGCGAACCTTCAGTATATATACCAGATTAGCAGTTTAGCTGCAGATAACCAAGTGTTTCAACTTACTTTCAGCGATGAGAGTGACATCACACAGTATTTTGTCCATCTTGAGTTTATTTAGAGCATGTAGAATTCTCATGCCATGTTCCGGTCTCTCCTCCACTCGATACACCTCGTTACTACAGCTCGCCCCATTGGCCTTATTGGGGTTATGATAAGATTCCGATTCAGCCATTCTTCAGTCCTTTGCGTCTAGCAAATATACAGTCAATACTATACACTTATTGTATTCTTCCTAGACGACGCCATTTCACTCTGAAAGAATTAAAGCATGATAAACAGTTTGCAACATCCCTCTTACCAGAATATTATGTAAACACAAATATGTTTCAGACAATTTTTTGCTGTGGTTTGCTGCCATGGGCTTCTCTGTCCAATATTTTTTACAATGTAAAACATGTTTACCATCTTCATCTAAAGGATTTTTTACACCTGCTATTAGGACTTGCAACCCCTTTGCTTTAATGTCTTGTTCAGTTTTGTGTTGGCATTGCGACATATGCTTGTGGTCTGAGCTATTTTAAGTGTGTGCCCTTTTACTGTTTCTGTAGTGTGCTGTCTTCCCTGTTAGATTTTTCATTATCTTTTATACAGTACAGAGCTACAGATAAGGTTTTAGTCAATTGGGTATTTTACCCCGAGTTTCAATTTTGATTGGGTTTTGACAAATTTTGATTGGGTATTTAATAAAACTCAAAAGGGTAAATAAGCTTTTATGTACATTTGTTCACTATAACATCCTTTTCTATTTGGTTATTTCAAATTGTCTTTGCTTTTTCTTACTCCCTCCTCTCAAAAACTATTGAGTTTTTTAGAAAATTAATTGGGTAATTACTCCAATACGCAGCTTATCTGTAGCTCTGCAGTACAACGGAGTGACACACTTTGAAAAATACAAAGTTTAATTGTTGAACAAAGGTTGTTGCTCTGGAGAAGTAAAATGTATAGTATTGACTATCGAATCACTAAATAGTTACTTCTGGAACGAAATGATTATGTTGCTTAAGAGAGATTGGAGGTGCGGGAGAGATTCCAATGTATGCACATTGGCAGTAAGTGAAATGAGGTTAGGAAACGCATACATTGGAAGTAAGTGAAATGAGGTTAGGAAACTACTTGTCTGAATCAGCAAAAGTGAAGGATAAGTTTTCACCTAAATACAGTTAAACTATATACATAATTCATGCAAAAGTTTAAATACTTGTCCCAATCAATAATTACAAGGCCCTGACAACAAAACAAGTGCTAATTTTGCTGGAATGCCCACCCCCAGAGATTTTTTAAATAGTAGATTATACTATTAATAGACCTACTAATCACACAAATGTAGCCCTACTGGTCAGTATGCCAGGTGTGTTTTAGTGTACGATATTTGGTCACTACGGTACAAAATTAACTAAATTGTCTTCAAAAAGCAGACTTCTTGAAAGTTGAAAAAATCAATAAGACACTCTGTCCGATGAGCCTTTCAAATCTGCCGGTCCAATAAACAAACTGTCGACAGTACAGGAAATTTACTACAAAACTCGCTGCGATTTGAAATGTCAGTCTATAATATACCTCAAATTATACGAAGAAATATAAGTCAAGATGAAATCAGGTTTAAATTAACATCAATAATTTGTTTCCGTCAAGAACGCACCTTGTACGATCATTTTCACTCTGAAATTATTTGTTGAGACGCCATGTTTGTTTTCCACTTCAATGCATAATATATGTCACACACGTGTTGATTGGTTGAATTGTATTCATACTCTGCTTATGAAAACGCTCATTATATATTAAACATGTGTAGTAAAATTACGTAAAGCGTGTCGACTCATACACAAATTACAGGTTGAGAGGAGCGACGGGCAGTCGGACCAAATTTTCAAATTATTGTGTTGAACCTGGTCAAATTTATCAGTCAGGACTGTCAGACGGACGGTTTTCCAGAAGTCTGAAATAGACTTGATGAAAATGTACGGTAGGCCCAGGCCTAGCCGCAGTTCCAAAGAGAGTTTGTCTTCCGACAGTTCTATTCTGATTATTCCACAACCCATTCTCGTTCACCAGAGTATTCTTCGTCCGAAACATACTCTGGTTTAAATAGGGCCAAATCCTAGCGTGATGAACGAAAAATCAACCAATCAGATCCATTTCGTTCATTTCTATTTATAGCGATTACGTCGGGTGTTTCCCTGTCATCGTCCAATCAAAATCGAGCTTTAACAAACAAAATATTCAAATTTATCGTTCGGGAAATCAACCGAAGAAAAAAATATTTGCAATGTTTTTGTATCGGTTCTAAGATATTATTCAGAATAATAAAACAACTATTGAACTAAAATTGAACTAAAAACTGATTATTTATTACCTTAACATCTGAATCAGCTGGGCACGGAACATTTTCACTAACGACGAGGGCGAATGAATTCCGGGGGCACCTGTCCGTTCATCGTTGTTTACTAATTGTTTTTAAATCTGTTTTAGAAGTTCACGGGCACAGTCTCAGTTTTACTTTAATTATTCAATTAGATCTAATGTCTGCGACTTATTGTAATCGTCGTTTGCATGTCTGACACAGCTATATAGATCCATTTCGACTCACGACTTCATGCCCATGGACACCCGTCGTCGAAAACCTTGGACTCTGATTTCATATCACGATATAATATCTAACAGCTCGTACAGTACTCTCTGTTATTATATTAACGGCTGCTTTATAAACTATATTGAATTTAGGATGTACTTTATCTAATTAAGTTTGTTAATATTTAAATCCCATAACTCAATCCATGTTTACATTTTCTCACGAGTTTGTTTATAAAATTCCCCGCGTAGAGTAACAAGCGTTCTGATTGGACGATAGACGGAATCACCAGATATCTACGAAATGAGCTATTTTTAGGTTTGCGCTCGGAATGACGGGTATTGAATCAGGGGGTAGTCTGGGAACTTGACTAACCACTGATGTATGAGGATGTCCACAACCTGGCACTTCCTAATGATTAATCACAGAATATGAATTCACTGCATCGCCGTAATAAAACATTCTCTTTTAAACATTGAAATGCATCATATGCTATTTTATAATTTAACAATCAACAAACTGGGTGCCAAAAATGATCCAAAATATCTAATAAAAGGTTTGACTCATCTCATCAATTCAATATCACGACACAAGTCAAATTTATACAAAACATAGTCTTTTCAGCAGTCATACTATTAAATGGCATCATGAGATAATAAGTGTTTCCATAAAAAATTCCAACACCAGGGTCATCATAAGGTAATCTGGTTACTAATAGGTGCAATGTTACAGGTAGCATACAAAGATCACTTTTTGGGAAGTCTCATTACAAGATAGGAGTTGTCCCCCTTGCAAACTTCGTGATCCAATTATTTTTAAATCGCTGTCACGATGTCATAAACCAAACGACAGGTCAGAAATTGAGGAAAATAATATACCTTCGTTAGTTGCGTAACCCTAAATTATTATACCGTAGTAAGAATCAACGAGCGTAGAATAATCGTCTTTTAGACGGATCACCATTTCCCCGGAAGTATTGTGTATATTTCATTCTCGCGCATGCGCACTGAGTAGCATACATTGCCATTCATTTCATCACGATTTTTGTGCATAAAAAGGCATTTTACCTTCAAGTTTTATATTAATCGTGATGTGGGAGGCGTTTTTGGTGGTTTAGAGCGTATTCGATTGAATAACAGGTTAGTATGAATTGAAGAATGTGTGCTAAATGTTGTTTCAAGGCGAATCAGAACGTGTCAACGATGCCAGCTTGTTTTGCTGATTGACAGTGAAACATTTCGGATTCAAATTCCAAATGAACCAAATGAGTTGACAGACACGTGTTTAAAGGGAGGTGTTTGTTATTGATAGGAATAAATTTTAACTTCTTGCATTAGTTTGAGCCTCTGTAGCGTAGTGGTTTAGCCTCCATGTTTTACATGTCTTCACTGGCCGTATTTGGGACAGTGCGCGCGAGTTCAAACCTCACCCGGACCGTTGGTGATAATTTATTTATGTTATTTTTTTCGTCAAATTTATTTTTAAAATTTATTATTTTGTATATTACCAGAATTATTAAAATCATGTGTATGTACAGTATATTTACACACAAAAAAAAACAAAAAAATGTTCGAACCACATTTGTCACCAATTATCTCCCTTTTTTGTCCACTGCAATGTGCCCTGTGGGTCACACTTATAACCAACAATAACAATCAGACATGAAGGTGTGTTACTCATTTCGGGCCCGTGATGATGTTTTGGTATTGAAATAAAAGTCAACATAGCGGTATCCAAAATTCTTCGTTGAAATAAAAACATTGTGTGTGTTTACGTAACTACGGTAGTATAAATCAAATTTCAAGAGTTTCTGGTATCGGTTATTAGTGTGAACTTCCCCAGTTATCTCCTTGTCGATGTCCCCTGTTACTCCCTTAAAATGTCTGTCTTTATCTCCCTAAACAATGTCCCCAGTTATCTCCCTAACAATGCTCCCAATTATCTCCCTTTCAATATCTCCAGTTATCTTCCTTACAATATCTCCAGTCATCTCCCTTACAATATCTCCAGTTATATTCCTTAAAATATCACCAGTTATCTCCCCTACAATATCTCCAGTGATCTCTCTTACAATATCTCCAGTTATCTGCCTTACAATATTATCCAGTTATCTCCCTTACAATATCTCCAGTTATCTCCTTACAATATCTCCAGTTATCTCCCTTACACTATCACCAGTTATCTTCCTTACAATATCTCCAGTTAGCTCCCTTACAATATCTTCAGTTATCTCCCTTACAATATCTCCAGTTATCTTCCTTACAATATCTCCAGTTATCTCCCTTACAATATCTCCAGTTTCTCCTTACAATATCTCCAGTTATATCCCTTACAATATCTCAAGTTATCTGCCTTACAATATCTCCAGTTATCTGTGTTACAATATCTCCAGTTATCTCCTTACAATATCTCCAGTTATCTCCTTTACACTTTCCGCAGTTATCTCCCTTACAATATCTTCAGTTATCTCCCTTACAATAACTCCAGTGATCTTCCTTATAATATCTCCAGTTATCTCCTTATAATATCTCCAGTTATCTCCTTATAATATCTCCAGTTATTTCTCTTACAATATTTCCAGTTATCTCTCTTACATTAACAGTTTATGCTAACATTTGACCAAAAGTCAACAGAAAATAAGCTCTTTATTTCAATTCAAAGGGAGGTAATTTGGAATGAACTAAATTTTTACTCAATTTGCTTTAATCTGCATTTATTAGACATTTTTGGTAGCAAAAAAGATTAATTTTATTTCAGATTTAATTTGGTTGAACAAGACAGGAGAGAATCATGTCGTCAAGTCGTGTGTGTAAGCAGTGTGGTTGCACTGATATAGATATAGATTCTACCCGTGGTGATGCAGTATGTACAGGGTGCGGGTCCGTGCTGGAAGATCAGATAATTGTATCAGAAGTACAGTTCCAGGAGAACTCTGGCGGTGGTTCCTCTCTGGTCGGACAGTTTGTATCATCAGAAGGTTAGTACATTCTTGAAATTTTCCCCCTTTATAGTTAATTTCCTAAAATTTTATTTCTTCGTATTTTGGTTGGTCCAGAAGTGCAGTAATCAAGGACAATTACTCTTTCTTGTTCAATTGTTGAATTATCTCCCTTTACTTAATTTCCTTAATATGTGAAAATCCTTCTCCAAAACTATAATTGGGATTGACTTTAAACTTTAAATATTAATAGATGGCAACAAGGAGTTAAACTTTGATCAAGAACCATAATTTATTTACATTGTAGTCCTGTAAGTCTGTAACAAGCAAACACATGGTGGGGATGGTTATGGAAATATGGCCCCTGTTCAACATGTTAAAATAAAAAAAACTTGAATCTCATGTAATATTCTCTATGTACTACATCTGTATTTTATTTTCAGGACCAGGAAAATCTTTCTCAATTGGTGGTAGTTTCCCACACAGTGTACAGAAAGAATCAAGAACTATAACTCTTCAAAATGGTATACATCTAAAATTTTATGATATATAGAGGATATTTGTTTGTTTTGATTGAATATTGTTTATATCTCATCGTGTAGTGATAAAATTCAATATTTTCATGAGCGCGTAGCGCGAGTGAAAATATTAAAATTTTATCACTACAAGATGAGATATTAACCATATTCAATCAAAACAAACAAATATTCTATTTATTTAATGCTTTTATGGTGTCAAAACTGGTACTCTTTATGCCAAATTACCACTGTGGTTAGGCTACGTATGAATATGTTATTCCATTCATATTTTTAATTTCAAAATCCGCCATCTTGGATTATGGTGAAAAGGTGAAAACGACTTTTTTGAGAATTGAGAAATGGTCTAACTAAGTATAAAAACCCCCACATGACATGTTTCCGTTCAGTAATAAAAAAGTTACAGACATTTTAGTGTTGAGATTTTGGTAAATTAAAATAGTCCCTGTGAGGGGGCGGAGCTTATATCAGTCACATTGTAGGTGATAACCAGTGACTGATATAGGTTTTATTTCACTGATAGAACTCCATATCTCATCAGTTAGCATTAAATAATCACTATTACCATTGCTCTTGTTCATATTTATTCATACTGTACATTGAAAATGGCTTAAAATCGGTAGGGGACTTTTGTATTGCTTGCAATTCTTAATTACTTGTTGATTTATGCAAAGCATTTAAATATCACACAGCACCTGTAAGCGAACATGACATCTAATAGGGGTGGGCCGATGCATCGATATTTCGATGCATTGCGACTCCGAGTGTCCCGATAGTATGGATCGATAGTAAAAGTCTCGATTCAATAACTATCGCCGATAGTTAGCTCAACTATGGACAGTTACGATCGTTTCCTTTTTATAAATAAAGTTTATTATTAATTTAAAACAACTTCTGTTTTCGCATCAAAACAGCCTCAATGGACTAATATCGCCTTAATTTTATTAATCTATTTCTGCCAAATTCATTTTAAATAATTTCCACAAATAGTAGATTTGTACGTTGTACAACAAATGATATCTTACACAGTGCAAACTTGCATTTACAAGTTAATCTCTGGTATTCAAATCTTGGCAATAACTATTGCAATAGTATCGCAATAGTTTCCAGCAATACAATAGTATCGCAATAGTACTTTCAGCAATAGCAATAGTATTGCGATAGTCAAAATTGGACTCAATAGTCACCCCTAACATCTAACCTTCCTTCCATCAATAACTTCATGTGTTGTTTACACTCATTTGCTTTTACAGTAAAATATATAGATAGAGGATCTATCAAAAGTTGTCAATTGATTTATAAACTTATATTAATTAAACATGTTCTGGAAATAATATTTCCTGAACTTGTTTAATACAAGTTTGTATCAATTGACTAACAGTCCTAGATTCTTTTTACCACTTGGCACCAATCACACGAAAATACATTTTTTCGTTGAACAACAGACTCAGTTATATTAACGACGCCAAAAATAACGGCATTAAAGGCATATAATGTAAATGACATCATTTAGACATGAAAGTGACGTCATGTGAAAATACGTACTCGTTATACTATCCCGGATACATGGAAAGTCATGTGATAAATTATGATGTCACATATTTGATATGATTTCAAGCTTTAAATTGAATGGTTATTACTTCCTTTTAGGTAAGAAACGAATCAGTATGCTGGCCAGTCAGATGAACTTGAACCAACATTGTATAGATATGGCATTTAACTTCTTCAAGATGGCTGTAGCAAAGCGTATGACACGAGGCAGGAAAACCAGTCATGTGATAGCAGCATGTTTGTATCTGGTATGTCGGTCGGAGAGAACATCACGTATCCTTTCTCATGACTTCATACATGTTTGTTTAGTACTACCGGGGTATATACATCTTTCTGAAGCCAAATGGTGAAACTAAAACCAGTGAAAGTTATCTCTTTACCACATGCTTTGTCGTGTATAGTCTAGAGAATTTGACACGACTCTCGAACTTCTATTGGCATAATTTCACAGCTGACTTAATGGCTTTATTTATATCTCCGGTTGTATGTTTTCATAAGCGGAAGTATCACAAAGACGCTTGTGGTGTAATACCAACACAAAGCTGAAGGACCGTTTTGCATGATTTGCTCGCCGAAACTTATTTATTCAACGCAAGAACCTTGTAATATATTCATGCATATAGGTCAGAATCATGTCAAATTCTCTGTGCTATACTGCTTAACTGTTTACAGTTATGTTTTTTGTAACCCTTCCCTTTTGATGGTTCTGTTAACTTTTGGTTCATATTATATTTAATTGGACACAATCTCACAAAAGAATTTGGCTGTTTCTGATTGGCCTATCTGAGACTTGATAATTTCAAAGTTGTGTAGAGGAAGCATCCAAAGTTTGGTTACGATTCATTCTGGGTTGATAATGCTTGCAATTTTCGGTAGAATACAAATTTTTTAACATGGTAACTAATGTATATGGTACTTTGATATACCAATATTAGTTGTGTGTATTTATCCTTCACTGTGTTCAGACATGTTGTTAGACTTCAGTGATGCTCTGCAGGTAGGTACAAGATTTGTCTTTCATTAAACTTTTCATTTATGGGGGCAGAGCTACAGATAAGCTGCGTATTGGGGTAATTACCCAATTAGTTTTCTTAAAAACCCAATCGATTTTGAGAGGAGGGAGTAAGAAAAAGTAAAGGAAATCTGAAATACCCAAATAGAAAATGGTGTTATAGTGAAAAATAGTACATAAAAGATCATTTACCCTTTGAGTTTTATTAAATACCCAATTAGAATTGGTCAAAACCCAATTAAAATTGAAACTTGGGGGTAAAATACCCAAAAGACTAAAACCTTATATGTAGCTCTTTCGGGGTGCTTGTTTACTTCAGGCGAACCATAATTACAGGTTTGTCGGTTATTCAAAAACTGCAGTGTAAATAATTATCCCAAAAACTGCTGCGTAAATAATTATCCCGGATAAAAAGTGAAATTTCGTACAACCAGAATGGGTATTACCTGGTACCATCAACATTGGTTCAGGTTCAGCCAATTTCAAGACATGACCATCATTTGTCTAACAATTATAAAAGTTAATGCTGAACCGTGATACTGTAATGGTTGATTTTACAACAACCATTAATTAATTGGTTGTCTATTGCCTCAGTCACCTGCTTCAGTGTTTTCTGGAGCTGACCCAGTTAATGCAGTGGATAGAACACTTAGGTCATGTCCTCCACATGTGGAAAAGTTGTCTGTTGCCACAGTCACCTGCTTCAATGTTTTTTGGAGCAGACTCAGTTAAGGCAGTGGATAGAACACTTAGGTCATGTCCTTCACATGTGGAAAAGTTGTTTGTTGCTTGTATAAGAGCAAGTAAGGAAGGGAGGATTTAGGGAGTGCAAGTAAGTCAACACGCTGCCCCTTCCCCCTAAGCCTAATAATAATGCCTTTGTTTTGTTGATCTGTTCTAGTAAAACTGGTTAGGTTATGACCACCGTATATGACTGAACAATTGTTTAAAAAAAACACACGAAGCACAAAAAGCTGCTTATAATGTTTTGTTGCTTCCCTGTCCAGAAATGTATTATTTTCTTTGTTAGTTTCATACTGAATGTTTGTATTTATTGCAGGTGAATGTATACAGTTTGGGTAGAACATATCTTCAACTGTCTAAAGAATTGTGCATCAATCTACCTGATATAGGTATGTATCTCTATGATATCTGTGTTTGGCAATTTGCCCAACTGACTAGTGTGTCAATGCATGCATTTTGTTTCAAGCTTTTTAGTGGCAATAAGATGTTTGCCTATTTCCATATGATAGTATCCCTAGTCTTCGCATGTTCTGTACCATTATGCTTAAAATGTCCATATCCAACCCACAGTGTTTAAAAGAGTCAACTTCCAATTATCGCAATAAGTCATACATGTTGAATTGAGTAGTCTCACAATAAGTCATACAGTGACCAGAAATCACTGACGCTTTTACTTGCAATAAGTCATACAGGTTGAATTGTATAGTATCCCAATAAGTCATACAGTGACTGGAAGTTACAGGTGCTTTTACTCCCAATAAGTCATACAATGACCAAAAGTTACAGGTGGTTTTATTCCCAATAAGTCATACAAAGACGGAAAGTTACAGGTGCTTTTACTCCCAATAAGTCATACAGTGACTGAAAGTAACAGGTGCTTTTACTCCCAATAAGTCATACAAAGACCGAAAGTTACAGATGCTTTTACTCCCAATAAGTCATACAGTGACTGAAAGTAACAGGTGCTTTTACTCCCAATAAGTCATCATGATTAGGTTTATATGCTGTGTAACCTGTGACATATTTTGTTGCAGTATGGTACCATTTATAGTACTTAGCTTATAGTGACTTGAGTCACCATGTGCAAATTCGTATTGGTTATTTATTTTCCATCATTGTATAAAGAGTGGTGATCTCTAAGTCCATGTGCACTACTGTCTCAAATTTAGGTCTTACTGAAAGGATTAAACTTCGGTCAGAAGTGCACTGATTTGATTTTTTAAAATATTTGAAAAAAAAGTTACAGCCTGTGTTGCATTACTTTTGAATCATCCCTCGTATTATGTAAATACATGTACCGTACGCATCATTTCCTTGCATGACATAAGCATCTGACCTACATCACTACTTTATTCTTTCAAGCATATAAAACAACTAAACTAACAAAGAAACATCTTTAATATCAGGATATAACAAACATGACATTCATTCCATGTTATATGTCACAAAACTTACATCACCGTAACAAGTAATTATGTATACAAAACATAAAACATTTGATCTTGACATCAATTATACCATGTACATTGCAATCTCTCAAGAGTGGCCCTCCCTTGAGCAGCAACCTCTCCTTAGTAACATAATCATTTTGATCCTAAAGTATCCACTTACTATTATAATAGATTTTACCTCCCCAAAGCAACAACCTCTGTACAAATACCAAACTTTGCGTTTCCAAAAGGTGTTTCTATAAAGAGGTTGTACTGTATTACATGTTGGAAATATTGGAAGCAGTAAATATGTACATGTATATAGTATAGTGATATTGGCTTAATCCTACCTTTAGTCATGACTATTACAAGTTGTTTGTATTGATTGAATCAATTTCCATTATCAGTCATTAAGAATTTTGTTTGTTTTAAACTTTTGAGCATATTTTGTAATACTTCACGCTAATGAAAAATACAATTTGGGTTAAATATAGACAAGACTTCCGCTGTTAAATTATATTAATCAGGGGTGTCAATTTTCATGATTTATCCGGAATTCCGGATTTATCATTCCTGGAAGAGCAATGGCTTCTGATCAAAATAAAAATATCTCAAGAAATGGCAAAGTTATGGTAAATTTAATCTGCTCTGAAGAATTTCTTTCATACAGACTAAGTTTATTGTTGAAAAAATGTCATTGAAGGCCTCTTGTTAGGCAAAAATGGTCAGCCGCATCAGATTTTCCTGATTTTAAATTTGGTCCTGTTGACACCCCTGATTAATAGAAGGTAAGAGGATCTAGTTAATATCTCCACACTGTGTACATACATCTAGAACACTGATAGAATACAAACTGTTTTACTGTATCAAATGACAATCCAAACTTTATGTAGTGATATGAATGTTTACCGGTAATATGGAAAACAGTACTAGTATGCTCCAAATAGGTTTGATTGTATGTATTTGTAGATTTATAAGCCCTATACACAGTTTATATGGAATATCAACAATGAGACAATGGTTATACTGGCCATCATAAAGTACTCTTGAAAGTAACTTGACTAAACAATATAAATTATGAATTTGAAATATAAACATGAAGCCAGAAACATAGTACAAAATGTTTATAGTAAAAATATATTATGGATTGGAAAGAGTAGGAATATATTTGAGACCAGATATCATTTAGGGGTCAATGACCCCTAATTATAGAAAATAATCTCTGGAATTTGTCCGCCTTGAACGCCAGTACCATTTGTACTATCTGAGGAGCACTGAAACTGAAATGTAACTTTGTCTTTCTGAACTTCAGCCATGCCTTCTTGACCAAAATAGCTTAATTCTGGACCATCTAATATGGCACTGGCGGTATAAAACGTATCCGGTTCAACCTGTATGGGGTTCTCAAACATGACTGGAAATGTGTTACTGGAACCGTCAGAGAAAAAACGTGTGTAACATTGACCGAGTAGAATACCGTCCTTCTTGAGTTCTATCCTGACACAATATTCCATGGCACCATTACTGCAACCATATAGGCCATACCCGGCAATAAACACTCTACGATCAACAGCAAACTGTATGCTATCACAGCGCCCTCTATATCGCCATTGGTTGCTACGGTATGCGGAGGATTGGAATCGGTGACATCTTAGTGGTTCTAGGCCAGAACGTGGGGTACGTTTAAATGGTAGATTAGGTTTACTGTTGGCTGTGAAATACAAGAAGATATCTGTAGTCTCGTGAGATGATAGAATGCCACTCTGTGCTGGACCATTAGCAAACTCTTCCAAAGACATGGATGGGATTCTAATCAAGTTAAAACCGTCTCCAAGCACATGTCGTTTATTTTCTGCAGTAAGCTCTAAATCGCGTCTCCTGCACTCTGCTTCAGCCCATCTACATGCAGAATTGAATACTGACACTTCTCTAGCATTTAATGTCTCTCGTAGCAGTACGCTCTCTAATGTACTGTAATCAATATCAGTGAATCCCTCAGATGCTAGAGCTTCCTCAGCTTGTGCGTCAATCACTTCCCAGCATTGTTGCATCAAATCTTGTTCTTCAAATAGACGACCTTGACACAACAGAATGCAAGCATTTCGAGCACTCAGACTTGTCTCTAGGTATTGAACACAGGCTCTGGCCAGGTATGGAACGATGTACTTCTTTGCCACATATAATGTAGATAATACATTGTCTGCAGCTAAGCTGATCTCATCACAGTACAGGTACCTGAAACAGAAATTTTAAGTTTTCTAAAAAACAAGCCCAGATAAATATACTGCGAAATAGAGCTTAATCATTATTATATCTGTTGTTGCCTGTGAGTTGGGGAATAATATTTGCGCGGAAGACAGAGGATTACACTAGAGATGAGACAGAAAGTTTGTGTGATACAAGGAATCCGGGTGTGCTACTCTGGCTGTTTCCGAAAGGACACCTTGGGTCTTTAACGTGCCTGGTGTATAGCACTGATCAACACGAGACTTCTTCTGGGTTACCAACCAGTTCATCTCTAGTTGGGTGGGAAACACTTCAGTGTTTCAGAAATAACCAATTGCCAAGGTCCAGATTCGAACCAGGGACATCTTTCCGTAGTCAATCGTTGCCCACAGGCACTGGACAACTGTGTCTTCCCTAAAATCCGAAAATAAAATGGTAGGAAAAAATGTATAAAGATATGCTAGTATTCTGCATCAATGATTCATAAGAACATGTATGATGTTGAAGATGTACATACCTAAGAAGATTATGGAATGCAGTAGTCTCAACATCTGGTAGATCAATATCTTCTGTTTGATCAGCTAAACCTCCATAAAACATAGCAAAGAAAACAGAGCTGCCGGTAGCAAGAACATATCTATGTGCTGCAATTCTTTGCTTATGATTCCCCGTGCCTACAGTGAAATGTATGTCTGCCATTAACGGGTTATTGTACATCACTGCGTTCTTCTCGCGGACTGAGCTCATGTTAGCCTGCCAGTTGTACTCATTGCTAGCCTTAGATGTGGGCAATGTCACTGGCTGCTGGGATGTTGATGACCTTGAATTTCTCCATATTGGATCACTCTTCGATCTTGGTGGATGTTGAATGGGTTGTTTCAGTAACGTCTGATTACCAGAGTAGTTCGGTGGAACTTCCTGGTTGACTTCCTCATCAGACGTGTCAACGCGGAACTTTGGAACACAACTTTTTGCTGCCATCTTGAATGCAGTCTGCATTGTTTTGTGGTCACATCATTCTGAAAAATTCATTCAAAGTATGAATCAAAGTAAATACAACAACAGAATTTATGTATGCATGGTACATTGAAGATGCAATATATTTTCCAATTTCTAAATCAGCAACATAATTATGGAGACTGTTGCCTAACTAAAGCATTACCGAGTGCTTCATAGCGCAAAGCACCTTTGTACTTGTAGCAGAATATTTATTGGCTACCAGAGCTCTACACAGCTCACCAATAGTACACTGTACAGCAAAGTGTTAGCGAAGCAGTCTGTTGCACTAGAAAACGCTGAGAAACAGTTTGCCGTCGGCTATCTTCTCAATATCCCGTGGCATAATAGTCAAGAGTGACTGAGTCAACATATAATGTAGATGTCGAACTTTGGAAGCAGTTTGATCAGGAAATTACCGCCTATTTCCAGGATCCTGTATGTTGACTTTACTTAGTAACTAAAGCACTACCGAGCGCTTGATAGTGCTTTGCTAGGAAATGTCTTGTTTCCTAAAAGTGCTGCATTGCAAACAAAACGAAAAATTATATGCTACCAGCCAGCGCTTGTAGATAGCAGACCATTGCACAGCAAAGCGCTACTGAAGCAGCGACTTCAAATGATCTGTTGGATAGTGTTGATATTTAGTGAGCACTGCTTGCTGGAGCCCCTTGTCTAACCAAACCGCTACCGAGCGCTTGGTAGCGCTCTGTTAGGAAACGGCTTGCTTCAAAAAAGCGCTACGTAGCGGACGAAGCTAAAAAATTTAAACAGTTGTACAAGAAAGTGCATGGTAGTGCTCGTCTAGCAGTGTTAAGAATCGGTATGCTATCGGTGAGCACTGCCATAGCGTGTCGTCGCATCGATGTAGGGAAGCGCTCAAAAGTGCAATTTGGAAGCAGCTTGGTAAGGCAACGGGCTCCTGGCTTGTCGTTGTGTAGACATAGGAAAGCACTCAATAGTTATACTATAGCAATGAGCTCCAGTTGTTTAGAAATTAGAGATGTTGACAAGCAACAATTGTTTGCCACTGTGCATGTAAAACTGCATCAAACCACAATAAGTCAACAGTCATTAAATTTTGTCCACCTTATATTAAATGTCTTAAGTACACAGAATCTTAATTTCTTTGAAGAACAGGAAATTTCATACCCCACCCACTTTCTTGCAGTGCAAAAAGTGTTACAATGTATTTTGCTTACATAAAATATAACAAGCACAAATACTGGTTTGAATCTATGTAAAATTGTTGAAACTAGTACTTACTGCTATTAAAATAAAGTAGCTCACGTGCATAAACTAGAATATTTGAGATAAAGAGGTTATTTTTGTTGTTATTTTAATTGCCTTCCCACAATCCACTCTGTCAAGGGAGACAAATCCTACTATAAACTTTACAATAGTAATGCAACAGTTAACTACCTTGCATAGAAAAACTTGCTCATAAACTCTCTTGCATAAAAAACCTGCCCATATCTTATTATGAGATATATAATATGCTTGTATAAATGACGCTCTACAGAATATCCTACAGTTATAAACAATAACAAAAATGTCTTAATTTAGCAGTTTAATAGGTATCCGACCAACTCACCCCCCTACCAACTCACCAACTCACCCCCCTACCAACTCATCCTGGATTTGGACAACTCGCCCGATGTCAATTTCGAAATGTCCAGCTCACCCCCCCCCCCATCAATTTTATATGTAGAATATTATATTTATTTTTAAACTTAGTGTTAATTCATGATAATAAAGTGTATTTATACACAAATAAATTAACAGATCTCTGCTTTCTCGAATACTTGCGAGTTTGTTAGGTATTTACCTTCGTTATTTTCAAAACTTGATCGTTCGGAAACTATGATTTTCTATGCAAGTTATCTAATTTTTCAATGTTTTTAAACAAGGTATTTGACTATTGACAATTGATATAATAGATCTAATCCAATTCTAGTCCTAATTTTTTCAATCATAATGTTTTTTGACAAATTGTTTTATTTTTTTCCTTTGTTTTTCGCTTTTTTCACTGTCATTACAGCGTTTTCAAAATGGCCACTGTTTGAAAATACTGTTAATTTTACAAAAAAAAACGCCTCCAATATCACATAATTGAACATATTAATAATTTCATAATAAACTATTACCAATTCAAAGTGATTTTTTCCAACAAATCTATTAAATTTAATAAAAATATCTTTAGGGGGGTGAGTTGGTATGTTATTCTTTTAAGGGGGGGGGGTGAGTTGGTCATTGCGTATGGCGAGTTATCCAAATCCAGGGTGAGTTGGTCAGGGGGTGAGTTGGTAGGGGGGTGAGTTGACTGTAAATCGTTTAGTATGTTCTTTTATATAATTATGTAGCTAAGAGTAGGTCTTGTTGTTGGATGGGTTTGTGTCACGATAATGTGACGCAATAGCCTCCATTTATTTTGCTGATATGATTATATCTTAATACCAAATTATTGTTTATACTTCAGATCCGGCTCTGTACATATCAAGGTTTGCTCATGCGTTACAGTTTGGAGAAAAGACTCATGAAGTATCTATGACTGCAATGAGGCTGGTACAGAGAATGAAACGTGATTGGATGTCAACTGGTAGAAGGCCCAGTGGTCTCTGTGGTGCAGGTAATGTTTACATGATTGCATTGCATACAATATCAAATACAGTCAGGTCTCGATCTAACGACCATTTGGATGCCCAAAGAAAATGTCATTTTAACAAATAATTATGTCAGTATATGCCTAATTGATACAAAGAGCATTTTAAAACATTTGTCCCTATGAAATGGTGTCAGTATATGAATTTGTTAGTATATTGGATGTCATTATATCGGGACCTGACTAATTTTGTTTTTCGCTTCTAGTGTGATAGGTCTCAGGTTCGATTCCAGGCTCTGACATTCCAAAGTCATTCATAAACGGTACAAATGTACTGATATTTAAATGTTCATTGCTTGACGCTCAGCATAGTTATTTCAAGGTAACTGCATGCTGGTTCATCCGTGTCAAGATATACTGCGACTTGGTACTCTTTGTATGGCTAAAAACTATTTACAAGTGGGACTTAATTAAAACAATACTTTTTAAAATATTTGATGATGTCTAGAATTTAAACAGCTCTTGTATTATTATGTATTAATGCCAACAATAAACTGTTAATACTTGTAACAAGACAATGACTTCTTCTATTTTCAGCTTTGTTAGTTGCTGCCAGAATTCACGACTATTCAAGGAGTGTTAAACAGATTATCAAAGTTGTTAAAGTTTGTCAGTCTACCTTGAGAAAAAGGTAAATATTTGGTTATAGACTAGACTACATAGGTTCCTTCAAATCTGCCATTATCTGGAATAATCTTGATTTGCTGCACTTAGAAGTTATGAACTGTTCTGCAGAAAATATAAGTACTGACTAAGTTATGGTCATTTGAAATTTTATAGACTGAATTTCAACAACAGAAAAATGTTTAAAACTAGAGTTTTGGTGTCGAGATGTGCACTAATGGCACCCACCGACTTGTATCTAATTTTCAGTATTGATAATTATGCCTAAATAGGACCTTTGAAACTAATGTCTACCTGAAGTAATTATTAACAATTTTTAAGTCCAGTCACATTTGTAATGAATACACTATTGTGTATTATCTGTGAAACACATGACCAAGTGTAACATATGACCGTGAAATTGTCAAACTATGATCTCATTCATTATTTAATGATTCACTAATCACTTACACTTCATTTTGTTTAATGGAATGTCCTTGAAATTCATTGCCATATTTTGCTCCATACTTCTAAACCCAGGAAAAAGAATATTCTTATGCTGTTAAATTTTCTGTGTAAATAGCTTGATATTTTGTTATGCATAATTGTGACACTTAGACTATACCAGTTCTACCAAGAATTTCATATTTATGTATAATTTTTATGACAGGTTGGTGGAATTTGAGGAAACCCCATCTAGTCAGTTAACTATAGAAGAATTTCAAACTATAGACCTAGAAGAAGAACATGATCCCCCATCTTTCACTGAGGGAAAACGTAGAACAAAAAAGGTATAAATTAGAATCACTCAACTTTAGTTGAATTACTGACTGAAGGAAGTGTACTCTTATCAATTTTCTAGCATCATGAATGCAAACATTCCGATCAGTTGACATGATTTACATATTTGCAATTCGCATAATAAGTGCATAAGGTCTTGGGCTCAATCCCTGGTCACGACATTAGAGAATACTAGTAAAAGTCAAATGCATGAGGCTACTGGAAATACAAATAATGACAATTGTCTGAACACGATTGTATTTCTTATATTATGGGAAAGCAGGCCTCATGATAATAAGACGTTTTTCATGCACAAACTTAACGTGCCTCACACAATAAAACGTTTTGGGATCTACTGAAAAATTTTATTAGATTGATTGCCTTAAAGAAAAAAATATTTGTCTTGATAAGATGAAGATTATATAAACATTGCCCATTGCTGTAAATGAGCTGATCAATTTCATGCTCAAATTAAGTTGAATATGAAAAATGTTATATAATCATGGAGCCTAAAGATAACCAGTAGTGAGTTTTAGATGTCTTTGATGTTCTTGATGTGAGCTACTCAACGAGATTGCACAGTAATGATTATTGCATGCAACTGATTTTCCAATTCTTGGTTTAAATGTTATGTAACTTTCTTTACAGATTCAGGAGCAGAATAAGTTACCTGAATATGCTACAGAAGTCTCCAAACTTCAGGAGGAAATAGAAGAAACATTGTTGAATCAAAAACCTAGAGGAATGTTTGCAGCATATTGCAGTAAGCAAATAAAGCTTACGTTTTCCTTTATTTCTCCATTCCTGACTACTATTTTTATGCCCATCTTTGCCCCACTGCCCAGTTTTTGATAAAGAAGTATGTTGCTTTGCACTTGTTACTCAGTCGGTATGCCGATAGATAAAATGGTTTCCATATATGCCAAGGGATGTACAAAGATCTTGTTATACCCCCACTAACAAAGTTTAAGTCTCCATGTTTGTCAATTATCATTTTGTGGAGCAATTTTACTACTCCCTTCATCTTTGTAAAATTGTTATTTCCAACTTTCATGAAATTTCATACAGTTGATCACCACCTACCTACTAGTAAATTACATAAATTTTTAGTCAATGAAATTCAAGATGGCTGCCAGTGGCTTTATTAAATTTTACATTGATGCCGATTTCTATGGTTGCTTTTGGAACTCATGTTCGTATATTGTATTGAATGAATATTCAAGATAGCCCACTGCATGGCAGCCATATTAGCTTAATTAAATTTTACACAAATGCCGATTTCTATGTTGCATTTGGTACTTATTTTATAAATTGTATTGACTGAATACATGTATGTTTTAGAAGATGACACAGGTTCTGTGGACTCGGAGGCTTCACGTCTAAGTACATTAACAGAGGAGGATAGTGTTTGTAATCTGAGCAGAACTTCTAGCATGGATTCATTAATAAATAGTGATAAAATAAAACAGTCTGAATCTACATGTGAACAGAACACTCAGGAAGTATACGACAGTGGAAGTAAACATTCTGATGATTCTAGTCATACAAACCCTGCATCAGTTACCACTGAATTACTCGTTGGACCAGTTAGTGATATTCCTACCAGTACTCCAGATATAACTAAAGACTTAGAATCTTCGAAATCTGGCATTGATGGTGTTGGAGTTCCTGCCCTTGGTTTAGGTGTAGAGAAACTGGTCGATGATTGCATGAAAGAAAGTAGTGAAAAATCTTATGAAGATACTGACGTTGATGAAGAACTAGATCTAACTGGAATCGATGATCAAGAGATTAACAAGGTAAATGTTTGAACAATATGGTTTTGGATGGTGTCATTTATCTAACGGGAAATAACCAATACTTATAATGTACTTCATTGTTTATTGATTTTATGCTGGATTGATGTTTGGATGGATGTCACAAAGTTTGTATGTGCTAGATTTTCTTAACCATTGGTTGGGGTCCTGTTTTATGCTGAAAGGACTGGAAGTAGAAGAGACAGTGGTGTCGTACAAGGAATCTGGGTTTGATATGAGTATTTTTGTGAATAGAATCCTTGGTTCTTAATTGTGCCTTGTGTATAGCACCAACATACCAACCAGTTCATCTCTAGTTTGTTGGGAAACACTGAAAAGTATTTCAGAAGGACCAAGTGCCCCGGTCATGATTCGAACCAGGGACCTCTCGATCAGTAGACTAGTCAAGAGTGTTGTAAACCCATGCGACCACTGTGCCACCCATCTTAAACTTTCGAATAACATAACGTAGATAATGTATAAATTTCATAAGTCTCATCATCATTCATGTCCTTTATGTATATATACGATTTTTTGCCCCCGTATCGATAGATCGGGAGGCATATAGTGATTCACCCGTCCGTCCGTCCTGGTTAACCCAAATTGACCGTTTCTTCTAGCATCTTTATGGCTTGCTACAAAGCTTCCAAACTTGCATGGATGTTGTATATGAACACTCTCCACACACCTGTATCACCTGACCCCATTTTGACCTTCACCTTGACCTAATTTTGGACTTAGACTTATTTATGGACAAGGCTTCCACAGGGGGCATAAGCGTTTATTGAACGCAGTCTTGTTTTTCAGTATTTACTGGCAGAAAAGGAAGTAGTACTGAAAACTAGACTCTGGATGGCAGAAAATGCTGACTTTCTCAGAGAAATGGAATGTAAGTAGAGCCATGAAACCAATCTGAATGTTTCAATATAAAGAGTACTATGATCGATGAAAAAGTGTTTGGAATAGTCTGTACTGTAGATCAAAGGTTATGGTCACCACTTCATTGGACAATAAAATGGTTTCAGATCTAAATGTTAAGAACATTAAAGGCTATGATCTGCAAACTTGGTATGCAAGTTGGTCATGGTCCATTAGATGAGTCACCTTGACTCCTGGCCCCCTGATTATAAAGCTTTTTTTTGTAAAGATTATTTAAGCTTTGCACTTTTTTAGAGCTTAACAGGTTTCTACTCAAGTTGAGTTGAGCATAAAAAGTTATAATCAAGAGGCCTGGTGATATAGATGTCAAAGTGACTGTGATCTTAAACATAAACTTACTATTCAACATTGTTGGCGCAGACATGTATCTTGTTATATTGTACTGACTGAGTCCTATTTGATCTTATCAGTGAAAGAAGAAAAGAAGAGAAAGGAAGCTGAAGAAGAAGCTAACAAACCTCCAGAAAAAAGAGTAAGTATGGTTTACATGGTCATATGTAACCTGTTATATATGTGGCCAGTATAACGTGTGTACACATCAATACATATCATTAGTTGTTTTAGTTCTGGCAAGTGTGTGTTTGGAGTAACCCAACCGTAACTAATTTGTGTTATGCCCCCACCAAAGGCATATATAGATTTGCCCTTGTTTTGTGGTCTGTTAGTCTTCCATCCATCAGTCCCAAAATGTTGTGTTGCATGTAACTTGGAGACAATTTAAGCGACAGTCAATAAATTTCATAGAAATATTAGTCAGTATACAAAGTCTTGTAAAGTTGTGCACAGTCTATGTGGTATTTTGATTCAGATTATTCAGTTATGACCCTTGAATGAATCACCTTGGCTCAAGTTATACATGACCCAAAGTATTTGAGCTACAGTCCTCAAACTTACAAAAATTAGTTTGCATGATGTGTAGTTGTGCACCTTCATATTTTAATTCAGATTCATCCAGTATCAGAAGAGTAATTGCTGTTGATGTTGTCAAATGGCGAGTAGGAGCATCCATGTATTAAAATAACATTGACCTTAGTGATTTTATTCATACTCTGTAACAAAAAAAAACCTTACAAAGGGAGACAACCTGCACATAGACATTGAATTCATGTTTTTATATGTTTATAGAAACGACAGATAAAACGAAAAAAGAAGCAGCCATTTACTGAAGCAGCCACAGCCCAGGAAGCCATTCAAAAAATAATGCATGAGAAGAAAATATCATGTAAAATAAACTATGATGTATTGAATGATTTGAATGTGAAATCGGCCAGCAAACCATCGGCGCCATCTAGTGTCAGCATATTTCAAGATAATTCACCAGCTGTGGGTAGATTGAGGAAACCAAGTATAAGCTTTGATTTCAGGAACGAGGTAACTGTTTGCTTTTCTTTAGCACTTGTCCAGTTGTCCAAGACAAGTAATTAATGATTCCGCAGTAAATTTGTATAGAGTTTAACAAACAACTGATCAATTTCGGTGATTGGAACAAGTAGTTTCAAATCCTAAATTCATAGACTGTTGTAAGTGAAAATTTGTCTGTGTGATATTGTGTATTGGTTATTTTGCCTTCACTTACACAGGTTCATGAAAAGTACCCATACCTAGACCATATATTACATGTTATAGATGCACATTGTATGTATAGAGTTGTGGTATTTAGGACTTTTCATTGACCAAATCCGCTTAGGCCTTATTGGGTTATGGTCCTTTAATTACCAAATAAGTATGAAATTGGCCTTGTCTGTACTCTTACGCAAACAGTTTTCATCCGATCTTCAAACTTGCTGACAATGCTTATGGGCATAATATCTAGGCCAACTGCGATTATAGGCTAAATCGGCCTAGGCATCATTTGGTTATGGGCCTTTAATTACCAAATAAGTATGAAATTGGCCTTGTCTGTGCTTTTGGCACTCTTGTTTTTTTTTATTTATTTTTTATTTTGCCCTGAGACTCACCATGCCTTGAGACGGGCGTATTTTGTGACATTTTGGCTCTTGTTAGAAATGTGATAATACAATATTGAAGAATGACTTGTACATCTGTGTGAAGAAAATTACAACCACATTTCTCCTTGATAATTTCAAACAAGGAAAATTTAGGATTCAAAAACCTGAAGTCAGACACAGGCCTGAAAAATACCATATATTTAGAATCTTGTGTGTTATAATACATGTATATCAAGTGGAAGTTGTGTGTTCCGAGTACAACACATTACTGGTCAGGCCTAGACACTAACTATTTTGGCCACTGGTCCGACAGGGCAAAAGCGCCCAATTTGTAAATAGGACAGTTACTGGTCCTCCAGAATTTTCAATGGTCCTTCTGGATTTTCACTGGTCTCGGACCAGTGTTAGTGTCGAGCCCTGCTGGTGTGGTATGATGTAAATACATTGATACTGGTTAATTGTACAATTTGTTCTGGGGTTGTTGTGATAGCCGAGTGGTCTCAAATATTCATACTTTACACTGCCAGGCGATGACGCCATACAGTATGGGTTCAAATCCCTTTGTAGTAACAAACTATTGGTATAAACCAATATTGTCGAAATAATTGTAACAATAAAAAAAACCAGAAAAAATATTAAAAAGCAACACAGTCTGAGATTTAAGATAATTTTTATTTGTACATTTGTTACACAATGTGTATCAATAAATATATACTTGTAATAAACTATATACAATATTCAGCAAATCTATAGCACATGTCATACACACAGTGTTCAGTCACATGAGACATATATATATACATACACAATCACTATAAGTCTCTAGAATCTGGCATATCATCATACGTGGAGTTGAACAGTGTCCGACTATAATGGTAACGTCCATAACCAGATATCTGGTGTACAGGAGGCATTAAACTTTCAAGGTCACGGATTGGACTCAGTGGAGCTGGAAACATGTGAATGTCAAGGTCGTCTTCATTGATCACCACCTCTGACCTATCAGTATCACCATGTAGGACTTCATGAAGTTGATTTGTACTTTCTATTTGTACCTCCTTCCATTTCCTCTCCTGATATGACTCGTACATTCTGAGGACATTCTTGGTGACTTGAATCTTGAAGGAGAGATATTCAAACTCTGACTGGTTGCCATGGTTACTATCTTGATGTTGTCTGGCTTGTAGATCAGTCAGCTGATTTTCTGTAATTAAAAAAATAAATTTTAAACATACAATTAATTTTTTACTGCACAGTTAAGTAATACAGATTTTAAACGAGTTTTAAACATACTGTTAAACAAGATTTTAAAACAGTCTCCATATGACTGAAATTTTATTGACCAGTCAGACTTGAAACGATATTATAAAATAAAATAACAAATAAAACCAGTATCTGTTTATTTCTAATTACATTGTATCTTCAATGTATGAATTTATCCTGGTTTGTGCATTAAATATATATGAAATGCTTAAAATATTTTCATTGAATAGTTTGAATCTATTTAAATAATTTACGACTGCAACAAATTTGTCAAATTTATGTTTTTATATAGCATTGTATGCAAGTGTGATTTTATATTTAATTCAGAAAATTTAATTTCAGTAGTGCTTAAATTTTAGAATATCTTATGATTTTTATTCTATCCCAAATATTTACCTAATAGCATAATTTGTCTTGCTGCCATCTCATAACTTCTACGTAAGTTGGACAAATCCATTCCAGTTTTAGTTATATATATTGGTAATAAGTGTAATGTGTTAGTGCCAGAAGACATATGATACCCTTACCAAATTTCCCTGGATTTTTATACCTTGAAGAACAAAACATTCCTTTAAGCGATAATTAATTGAATTTATCCCTGATTAGCAATCAGGGCCAAACATTTTAATTGCAATTTCTTTTACAATGAACACATGATTTGCTTAATTTTCCACAAGTTTGTTAATTGTTAATTAGTAATTGTTTGCCTGAGACATGTGTTTGCTATTGGTGTTCGTTATCTGAATATGATTAGCACGGAGGTGTGACCAACTCTGTGATTGGTCACATGGTGTGACTTACAGCCTGTCTGATTGGTCACAGGGTGTGACTTATATCCATTGTGATTGACTTCCTGTATTGTCTTTAATTGTATAATTGTCTTTCTTTCATCTTTTTACTTTAAACAAATTGGTTTAATTGTACCATTATGGTGCATCTGTTGTAGTCAACAACAACAACATTTATAAATTATTCAGCTTCTAAGCCACAATTTGGCTTCTAGCATTCAAGTATAGTGGTATTCTATAGTTTTATGATACCATACCAGATGTGTCTTATATTATGTACAAATCTTTAATATTAAATTATATAGACATGTTGTGTATTGTTTTGCTCTATTCTTATCTGAATAATCAACTGCATCTGTCATCATTACTAAAAATACTAATATGGTTAATGGTAGCAAATTATATCAACTACTAAATTTCACTTAGGTGATAATTGTAGTTGGTCACTTTGACACTATAGCCAGCAACTACAATAATACAATAATGTAGGGCTTATGAAGTAGGGAGGGAGATTGGAGGGAGATTTTTTTAAAATCATTTAGTTAATATCCCCTGAAATGAAATTCAACTAGAAGCTACAAAATCAGTAACCAACGTTACCAAAACACCAATATTTTCCCCCTAATCAAAGGTCTATAATGTCTCTTTCCCCGAGGTTAAAGAAAGTAACCCAGCAACTTAATGTCCTTGATACATGTACATGATTCCATGTAAATCATAAATCAAGAGTACCCATACAGAATAATTTCATATCTAAACGGCTTCACATAAAATTGTGAACATGTTAGCGGTTTTGTTCCATTAATTTTCGACTTATTTCCCATGAGTGTCTACTAAATTGGTCGGAAAATGAAGTAGACCAAATGTTGTATTCAACAAACTAGTTAATTTAAACTAATGTTGTATTCAGCAAATTGTCATATTCAGCTGAGTGTCGTTTTCGGCAAAGTGTCATATTTGGCAAAGTGTCTTGGAAGCTTTATGCATTATGAAGCAATAAAACATTATAATTATGCATCCAACTTTGATGAGAGGGTATATTGCTTTGCACATGTCGGTTTGTTGGTCGGTTGGTAGACCAAATGGTTTCCGTTCAATAACACTTCAAACTTTACATGGAGGTCGGTCATCAACAGTAAATGACCCATTTTGATTTTGAGGTCAGTAGATGAAAGGTCAAGGTCACTGTGACCATTGCTGATTCTGACTATTGGGCTGCCATGGGGGCGATGAATCAAACTAAATGATTGTTAAGTACATTTTGTATTGTATTGAATTTTCAGTCCACACCAGCAGCCAAGAAAGTGAAGAAAGAAGAAATATTACCCATTTTACCACAGATCTCTGATGTACCAACAACAGATGTTGTTATTGAATCTGGGCCAGTGCAATATGATCCTAAAGGTAAGCTTTTTTGTTGAGCACATTTTGTGGCATTTGGATTTCATAGGAAACAACACTCGCTTGAAACACTTGCAATTATCCAAAAAAAGACGCCTCAAAATGTGATAGTAGACAGCTGTCACAAGCTTAACGCTGATATATCATAGGCTTTAGGTAGTCAAACTTGTACCACCCTTAAGGCCTTTTGTCTGGTCTGATAAGCAGAACTTGACTGTACATATCTTTTATCCGTTATCTGGTCCTGATTGAGGCATAAGTGCTCACCTCAGCCAGCCTCAAATATAGATCAATGTTTCAATGCTATATGTTGAATGTATATAATGATTGCCTAGTGGTTGAGTGTACGCTTCAAGTGCGGGAGATCAAGGGTTTGATCCTAGTTTGCATTATATTTATACAAAAGATAAAATAAAAATGGTACATGTACCAGTATTTCCCTTCCATGCTAGACGCTCAGCATAAAAGGGAATCTGGCTTCTCTTCTCTCATACCCTTGTGGGATAGACAGATAAGCTGTCTCCAAGTGGCTGCTTTTCTGACGGTCAAGCCTTGTGGGATTACATCAGGAATGAGGTGTCGTGAGTGATTAATATAAGTTGGAAAACTAGTTTCACTCTCGACCTTAGATAAATTAGAAATATGAACTAAGGCATTGCCTAAAATGGGTGATTCATTCTTTCAAAGATGATAAATTAATAAAGTTATTAATGAGTAGGTATTGTAAAAGGAGAAAATTAGTTACTTTTCATTTGCTATAATCAAAGAAAATTTGATGAATTAATATCCCCTGCCTTATGGGTTATCAGTAAAATTAAGCAATAAAAGACATTGACGAGTATCATCACACTACGAGATTACATATTATTTAATATAATGATTTTGTTGTTGTAGATGAAGTTTATGATGAAGAAGAAGATTATTTTGAAGAAGAAGATCATCATTTAAGTGCTGCACAACTCCTCGGCCATACTGCAGGTACATGTCTTATATCACTATACTGTAAAATCAGGGGTGTCGTCAACAGGTCCAAATTCAAAATCAAGAAAATCGTACATGGCCAACCATTTTTGCCAAATAAGTGGCCTTCAATGAAGTTGTTTAAAAAATTAACTCAGCTTGAATTAAAGAAAATCCTTCAGAGTAGATTAAATTTATCATAACTTTGCCATTTCTTGAGATATTTTCATCAAATAACTTTTATTTTGGTCAGAAGCCATTGCTCTATCTGTATCAGGAGTGACCAATCTGGAATTCCGGATAAATTAGGAAAATTGGCACCCCTGTAAAATAAAATGTGTGTTCTTTCATTGTTAAACTTGACCTTAAATCTAATGTCAACGATTAATCGACCTCCCAAATACAGAATATGGGTTTACCCTTCCATGTTTTGTAATCCATCGAAAATGCATTTTTATCAACATCCACAAAATTTAATACCCATGAAAACATGTGATTACAGTATCTCTTCATTGCGCTACAATAGTTTCATTCGCCTTGAAAGCCTAGTGGTAGAGCATCCACTTTCGAGTGCAAGAGATCTGGGATATAATCCAAGGCTGCGACAAACCAAAGTCATTAAAAGTGGTACTGGTTTATCTCCCTTGCTTGGCTCTCAGCATATAGTTAGTTCCAGGTAACATCTGGTTTGCCCTGTGTCTAGATAATGTGACTGGGAAGTTTCCATATGATTGAAATACTGTTGAACAGAGAGACTTAATATATATGATAATTATCTTTTAATAGTTTTGCGCAGGCTACTGTTTACTAATAGACTTTTGCAAAATGTCAAGTCACATTAACAGTTTAACTTAAATTGTACCTAGCTGTATTTTCTATGGTTTCAGTTATCTGCCACTGGATAATAATTATGTTGAATGGATCCCTACAAACCTTTTCTTTGTTTCCAATGTTTAGTTTTAAAATCTTATGTAGAATTTAAGTGACTGTGCGCACAAGTTTAGGAACTTACCCAAGTACTTGAATAAAATAGTACCAAGAATCATTTATAGTGAAGTTTGTGTCATGACTTCTCATAATCTTTGATGGTTTGATGTTTTATGAGACTACTTGAAATTTTACCAGGCATTTTAAATTGCACATTAGATGACCATTGGTTAACCACAATTGTCTTGTCAGATTTGCATTGAAAATGATGCTGTTGGAATTTTATTGCCGAGCTTAGCCTTTATTGAACATTGTGAATACACAAGTGCTGATGCCTCATTTGGCAGCTTCTCTATCATAAAATGTATACCTTGTCTGTGATTTTGCAGCCACATTATTGGTGTTTTAATGACTGTCTATGAAAGAATTTACAGTACATGTTTTCAATACCTGTTTAAAAATACTTATACATATCACAGGAGGTACCCACATGAAAGTGGTCATTGTTTACCTGAAAAGTAATATTGTTCAGAAATGGACAATTTTCGTAGTGTACTTGAATTTGTGGATAAGCTGAACCACAAAATCAACTAAATTATATGTTAAACAAAAATTTGTATAGCCACAGTATATGGATATGTGATTATTTGTGTATTTCAGGTGCTGAAGAGGAATATGATTATGACATGGATTAAGACAATGATGTAAGACCAACAACTGAAATACTACCTCAACATCTATAGTATCAACATCATGTAACATACTCAGTATCGACATCATGTACTTAGACAAATACAGGCCTGGATATCTAACTATACTATGTGGCACTGAGATTTCAATGTTTAATATATTTTAAATGTAACCTGTTTTTTCTTAGCTTCAAGTATATCTTGTATAGCATATACTTGTACAGTACAACCTCTTTAGAGTAACACACTTTTGGATCTGCAAATGTTGTAGAGGTTGTTGCTTTACAAAGGTTAAATTCAGAGCAAAAATTACCTAAGAGAAATTTTGAAGTTGTTGATCTATAGAGGGTCACTCTGGGGAGGTTGTACTGTATATCCAAATGTCCCAGAAGTGTGGAATTTGAGTGCATATATGTTGTAAAATAAGTTAAACCTGAAATTATTCCACTCTTTTTATAGCCATGTTGATGACATTATTGTCATAGTTTGATGTGAATGCAGAAGGAGTAACGCATTTAAATGTAGTTGTAAAATTTGGTATATTGTTAATCAGCGGTATTGTAAGCACGTATTAGGTCAAGTTAAGTCAACTTTATTTAACTATTTAGTAATTTCCAAAACATCAATTTAAATTATATAAATAAAACAAAACTAATTGAATTTTGAACCCATATTTTACTACTAATGAAGAAGTTATGAAACAGCTACATGTATGAGTAAAACAGGTACTGTCAGTTACTGGTCTGTTGGTTGAAATGTTGTGTTTGTTCTTACCACCGTACCTGAAGCATGTAGAGATGATCTGACTTATTTATTTCTACTAATTTCTATTAAAATAGTAATACTTTACAGTAACTCTATAATTGACCAGTCACCTGTTACCAATCATGGTCTCAGTTGAACAAATTAATTTAAAATAATCGATCAACTGATCCATTGTTATTGTTGTTCAGTAATAGTTCAACAAACTTATTAATTGAATTCAAAAAAATGATTTAAAGGATAATATTTCTATGGCAAATTAAATCACACGGTTGCATGATTCAATTAATTCACTTGAAAATCTATTGGCAATTAATTGGTGGGCGGTGATCTCTATATGGGTGACTGGTTCTGATAGATTAGTGCTCAGTGGTATCAAAATGTTGTCAAGTATGTTCATAATAGATTTAGCAAATTTGAAGTAATCCTTATGTTTTTAAGGTCACTTGTAAATCTAATGCACTGTGTATTTTATTAAGGCACATACTGGTTGTATTAACCCAGTTTTTAATGGAGGAAGTTAAAAAAAAAGTTACCAATTTTCTAGGGCTGCTTTCAGCAGTTCAGCCACCCTTTGACATTTAAACTTCCCCTGTTCATTGGGCTACCTATGGAAACCTACGTTCGAGTCTCCCTGGGGAGACTATTTCTCTCCTGGTGGGTGTGCAGCCAACATCGATCTTCGGCGCCCAGGACTATCGAACATGTTCAGACACAGCCCTCACAGGTACCAACTCACACCTTGGTCGAGTGGAGCATGTGGGTTATTCGTGGTCAGAGAAATTAAGCAACCTCTAGGCCACCGCTCCCCAGGAAGTGATAATTAGATGCACAGATTTGGTAGATGGTTTGTTTGGGACTTTTTATGTCACAAGTAGCTCCAGAACTTTTTTGGTTATGGTATAGTCATGATAGTGTACATACAGTACAGTGTATGTAAAATAATGTTCATTTCCAGTAATTTACTTACCCTTTAAAATTTGCTTAAATGTTTAAATGGCTTTTGAAAAATCCTGTAGTTTTACTATTTTTGAATGGTATTTGATCTTTCTCAGTTTTATGGTTACTTAAATAGCTTTTGAAAAAATATGTAGTTTTGCTATTTTTTAATACGTTTTGAATGGTATTTGCTCTATCTCAATGTTATAAACAATATAATAAAATACATTTTGAATTCTGACTTACCTTTGCCATTTATTTGGGAATGTCAGCATTTTTTTAGGGATTATCATTGTGATTTTGTGCTGTGAATCATGTGATGATAATTGTGCATTTTGAGTTCGATTTTTGATCGAAGAAATATAGACCTTGTTGGAAAACCTGGAATTTCTACTTTGTATCTTACATGAACAATGGGCATTATTTATTCAACGTCTTTAATCATGTTATTTATTTTCCCATCAAATCATGGAGACAGCTTTTGCTATTCATTGTAATTATTTTAAGTACTTGTATTTATTGTATCGCATAATTTGTCTGAATTTTATTTATTGAAATGCATGCATTTGTCAATTTAGGTCATTTTTCAACTGCCAAACAATATTAAAATGTTTAAAACCTTAAATGAATGTGTTGTTTATTCATTACTAAGGAATTTGTGTGCTTTTATTTGCATCAGGTTTAATGCCATTTTTCAACAGCTTTTCAATTATAGGAAAGCTGGTTAATAAAACTTGTTCCCATTTATTAACCAGCTTTCCTATAATTACCTTCCACCCAGTAGCCAGTAATAACTTGTGCTTTCAAAAGCAACAACCAGTAATACCATATTTAGGAAAGATTTTTATACACCCATTACCATAGGTAGGGGGCTATATAGGAGTCACTTTGTCAGTCAGTCAAAATTTGTCCAGGCTGTAACTTCTCCACACATTGAAGGATTTTTCAATAACTTGGCACATTTGTACTCCAACTTGAGAGGGTATGTCATGCCAAAAAAATGTCAATATCTTAAAGGTTTCACTTGGAGTTCAAAGGTCAAAACTGGCCATAATTTGACCATGTCTAGAGCATAACTAAGTCATTTATTGTGGGGTTTGAAAACAATGTGACACAAATGTTCACCCCTATCAGATGGTGTATCATGTGAAACAATTACATCAATATCTCTAAGGTCAAGGTCACAATAGGAGTTCAAAGGTCAGAAGTTACACTAGAGTTCCAAGGTCAGAAATAACCATGATGTATGTTGTCTGGACCATTCTGTTGAATTTTAAAATCACTTTGTATAATTGTTGTCCAACATGCGACAGCCTTTCTTATGAATTAGGTTTGTCATACGTTGGTGACAAAGCGGTGTGTGGGGGTATCATTGGTCACTCTTAGGCAGTTCTAGTTTGAATTGGTAATTTAGATTATGCTGGTCAGTTGACCTTACCAGTTTTCCTGGAATTTTTTGTCAACCAGTACTAAAATGCTAGTCTGCAAGCATCTGGCATGTAAAAGACATGACTGTAGCCAATGTAACTGAAAAACATATTGCCAATCCAACCCCGGAATCAAACCAGGATCAATAAGATGCTCCATCAACAATTGACTCCGATCAGACAAGGGCAAATTTGTATGCTAAAGAAGATGGAGCAGTTTATCACCATATCAAAACTGAACATATAAATGGCGGTAAGAGATGGAACACAGAAGAAGTATTTCACCAAACATTGTGGGTACAAAATTGGCCAATGGAATAGAAAGCAATAAGAACTTGCCAATGACAAGTCAAATAGTTTTCTGCGGCCAGATAATTTACTTACCAACCAGTATAACCAACTTTTATTACCATTATATCTAACCTGACCAACTCTACTTGAAACCTGTATGTAATAGTTTATGTACATTGGTACGTAACTTACTACTTGAAACCTGTATGCAACAGTTTATGTACAGTGGTACTTAGTGTTTACTGCCTGTGTCTCTTTCTGTATAGAAGATAGTCTTAAAATAGACAAGAGGTAGACAGGTACCACATCCATGTGTTAATGTCGAAAGCCTGACTGTGACATTAGCCAATCAGGTATTGATGCTTGGTCTCATGCTCATACATGGCCAAATCATTTCAAGCATTCTACAAGACTCGGGGCCGCAGGTAATAAAGAACAACATGATGCATCAGGTTTAATCACTCATTTATTAAGATTGTTAATACATTATTTAATTTATTTATGTTAGCGGGGTACATTTTATTCTACAAAATTTAAAGATTCTGCTATGAATTTGACACAAAATGATGACAAACAAAAATTCAATTTAACTAAAAATAGTCTGATATTGATACAAAATTGTTCAGTCTAATTTAGTATGTTCAATATCAATATGGCAGATTAAGAGATTAAAGAAATTGATTTGAAGCATAAAATATTGACGGTTTTGTTTGATCCAAGTCTGGCAAAACAACAACAACAACAAATAATGTTTGACATTATCATCTAAGTAAAACAACTAATGTATAAATAGCAACAACAAATGTTCGGCAACAAAAGTATCACTTTGTTACCATGGTTTTCGCACAATTATAATAATTTAAAGATGATGTGTTGGTGTTTTTACAAATATTAAAATTGCAATTTAATCTGAGAGTATTAAATAACTAGTTTATATTCTTATTTTTTGTCTTTAAAAACATTAATTTTGGTATAAATTTGCCGTATATTTTTAGCTGAAGGTTCTTCAGCATTATTTAGGTAAGAATATAAACTATATATTACTATACAGTCACAAAATCACAATTTAAAGACTTGTAAAGATAACGATACATCCACTTTAAGCACATTGAATTCTTAGTAACAACATAATTATACTGTAAATCACAATGTGTGATTTTTTGTGTGAATTCGGTTACTGACTTCACGGTTTTAATAATTCGGGGTAAAAGGTTACAAGATTGTTTTCATGTTATGAAAGTATATCAGTGGTGTCAACAGAGCCAAATTAAAAATCCTGAAAAACAGGTGGCGGACCATTTTTGCCAAACAAGATGCCTTCAACCACATTGTTTCCATATTTAACTCAGAAAATCCTTCAAAACAGATTAAATTGACTGTAACTTTGACATTTCTCAAGATATTTTCATCAGATAACTTTAATTTGGTAAGAAATCATAGCTCTTTCAGGATTGGTAACTCCGTAATTCCGGATTCATCAGGAATATTGACACCCCTGGTATATTTACCCTGATATATGAGCTCACGATGGACTATATTATGAACAGAATTACAGTGAAACTAAATCATCTTGAAAAATATCAAACCAACAATATACAAATGCTTACGTAACAAGTATAAACAAAATTATAGACAATGACGAGAATTGACAGGGGACGGTGAAGAAAATAAAATAATATTCAATACAGGAATGTAAAAATTTGATAACGTAATAAGCTATACCGGTACATGTGTTTACTGGCAGATCCATTTCTCTCATAAATGACAGGATGATTGTTATAGTACTTATAATGCTTATTTCAATATGTATATTTCGTTTATCCAGGTCTGTCACTAGTATACAAACATTGCAATATCATTAAATATTTTTATTGCTTTAAAGATTTTTATTGGAGAAAAGGGAATAGATAACCAATACCTTATTCACTAAGGTACATACCAATACACATAATATTTATTAAAATAAGATTAAAATAGACATTAATAAGAGAAATTGTAATGTTTATGTACACAATGTTATGTAAACAAATGACTGACCTGAATAGTTGATTTATAGTTACACTATATAAACACATCTACATGGTTTTGACAAACACTAATGAACTGGAGTTCCATGCATATATTCCATGCTTACCCTTTGAACTATCACGTGTGCTATTTTAATGGACATGCCGATGAAGGTTGACAAGCATGGATATACAGGGTGTTAAAAAAGTTTGTTCTCAAAATTTGAATTCATACTAAATTTGATCTGAGCTGTGTACTCGGGGTACAATTTTAATATTTTTCTCTAATAGCTTCATTTAAAGCCAGAAGGATTAGAACAATGGTATAACCCTCTAGAATTCAACCTGGAAATTTTACTTTCTTTTGACGTCAGAAAAAAAACAAGTGAAACCTTAACATTGAGAACAAACTTTTTTAACACCCTGTACATGTACATGAATGCAATCTGTCAGAAACTAGAGATGTCGCCATTCGGCAGACTAATATACCCCCGCCAGCAAAGGGCCATAATTCTGCCAAAATTCATCGCAGCGCAAATTCCTTTCTTCATGCACATCTATATGTTGAGGTTGTTCATCTGTGAAAGTTTGAGCGAAATCCTGTCAAAACTGTAGGAGGAGTTGCGTCCACAAGAATGCGTCTATGGACAGACAGACTGACGGACAGACAAGCCGAGTCCAGTATACCCCCCTTACAACTTGTTGTGCGGGGGTATAGAAAGATAAAAACAACCGTTAAATATGAGGAGTGATCCAGATTTACATTTTTTATCAAAAATTACATCGCATACCACATGGTATGTCTACACTGTTGATGAGTTCAGGTTAAATTGTGTTTGCCAATAGACAATGGATTCATGTATTGGCAAGATAGAAATAAACGAAAACAAAATGATAATGTACCAGTAAACAAGCTTCGATGATTGAAAAGTCATTATGCAACCATGACACCCTTATGCGTAATAGCCACATAAAGTGTGTCGAGTATTAAGAGTCACAAACAACTGACAGATCTACCCTTCTTATATCACAACTAGTAAAACATAAATGTTTATATAGTACAAAGTTAAGATAATGACATGATCCTGGCCTTTATGCATGAATTTATTATTTGCTTTCAATGGATTATGGAGATTGTTCAGTGAAAATAACAGTGAAATTACCACTTTGTTATTTTCACTGTTTAAAAAGCTGGTTCCAGTATCATGCAGAAAAAGAAACGTAGCATCAACGGTGCCGGGTTTTAAAATATGCGATACCTCATCATGACGTCATAATTCTCACGTAGTAACATTCTAATTGCAACAAGATTTTTCCAATTAAGCCAATTACGGCACAAATTTATGAGGGATTGAGGCATATAATAAACAGGAAATTTGTAGTTTTTGGTGTAAGATCAATTTTATTTCACTCGTGATCACAGAAAATTAAACTTTTACTCGTGGCTACCCCACTCATGAAAATATTGATTTTCTGTGATCACTCAGTGAAATAAAATTCGACCTTACATCAAAACTAACAAATATCCTCTATATATTACAAGGTTCTGGTGTTGAATATTTCAATTTCCACGAGCAAATTATGCGATACTGCTCCTTTATTTTTGTGTTTGCATGACACCTGGGCATCTTCGTAATCCTATCCGCTGATGAAAACACATAACTGCGGTAAAAAATATAGACAAGATATCGGCTGTTTAATTATGCAAATAGAAGGTTGAGGATCAAGTCAAAATCCCTGTACTGTAAAAGCTTTGAATAATACAGTCATACATGTACTTCAACAGATGAAATGTGAACATACAGTATTTTATTGGTTGCATTGATATTTACACAACAAGCAATCTGCATGTGGAAAGTGTAAAATAAATGGGAAAATGCCTCAATGAAACTGCTGTTAATTTTGTATTGTTCATCTGGCAACTAGCTAACAACTTCACTTTAAAACATTTTGTCAATCACATAGTACAAGTTGAAAAATACATGAGAATACAGTAGACAAATTTAAATCATTTTGGTTACAAATGCAACAAAAATTACAAGATGCAAACAGGAATAGGACAGAGAATTTGACCTGATCCTGACCTTTATGCATGAATATATTACAAGGTTCTCGCGTTCAGTATAAAAAAATTCCGCAAGCAAATCATGCAATATCGGTCCTTTAGATTGATGTTGGTATTACATCTCGAATGTCTTCACCACTTATGAAAACATAAAACCGGGGTACAAATAATAGACAATATGCTTGCTAATAGAAGGTCGAGAGTCGTGTCAAATTCTTCGTACTATAATATAAATGATGATGTAACAATGAAATACTAGGCATTCAAGTAGAGTATAAAATAGGGTATATTCCAGGGAGACGTGCTCCAGTCACATGTCAATAATTATAGACAGATACTCAGTAAAGTGAATATTTTTGCGGGTTGAAAAGTTAGCAAATTTTTATTTTCAATTATTTACCGTGTGGAAATATTAATAAGTTTATTTCTTCATAGTGTTGTTTGTAGGCCAAAACTTATGCTACAGGAAATGTAAATGAATTTTGTAAATCCACGAAATTGGCAAAATTTTCGAGTCTACCTAAGCCACTTGTTTAGTACATAATACCGGTATATATCTACAGTGGTAAGTCTCTGGATACAGAAAATGTTGAGCAATCTCAGGTATATAATGGAAGAATACAATCACACGAGTAACGTTATACTCTGGTCACATGACCCAAGTAGGGTCACATGACTCCAGTATCGATTAATGAAAGAAATACGGAGTGCTTGTAACCACAGGTCGTGACATAGGCCTTTTACCTAACATTATATAATCATACTAAAAGGGACCGTAAAGCATGATAGGCTATTTTTAAATAGCCCTATGATTACCGTAAACCAATGTACAGTAAAACCTCTCCAGACTGACCCTCTGTAGAGCAACAACCTCCATACCAACACCTTCAAAATTTCCCTTAGGTGGTATTTACTCTAAGTTTAACCTCTATAGAGCAACAATGGCCAATATTTGCAGCTACCAAAAGGTGCTGCTCTACAGAGGTTGTTCTGTACTATATAGAATATATTTGTTCTATCAATGTACAGTACAAACTCTCCAGTAGAGCAACAACCTCTATAACAACACCTTCAAAATTTCCCTTATGTGGTATTTACTCTAAGTTTAACCTCTGTAGAGCAACAATGGCCAATATTTGCAGCTCTCAAAAGATGTTGCTCTTCAGAGGTTGTACTGTACTACATAAAATATATTTGTTCTACCGGTATATATACAGTTTACAATTTGCGATATGTACTTTGTTTTGATCATGAAATAATTCGGAAAATGTAATCACAAGAATTGTAAGTGGAATACAAGGCTAATGGAATGGTGAAAATAATAAATCCAAAATCATGGAATAAACAAGTAATTAAGAATTGCAAGCAATACAGAAGTCCCCTACCGGTTTGAGGCCATTTTCAATGTTTCTGTTGCCATAGCAACCACAATTTTTGTCAGAATCACAATATTTTTAGACGTGCATAACCCCCTTATTGCCCCCTATCCACATATCAAGTTTCATAAACCTAGCTTGGAAACTGCTTGAGTTATGGCAGGATCCAGATTTTGGCATATTTTCACTCTTTCTGTTGCCATAGCAACCACAATTTTTTCTAAAATTAAAATATTTTTAGACGTACATAATCCCCTTATTGCCACCTATCCACATACCAAGTTTCATAAACCTAGCTTGGAAACTGTTTGAGTTATGTCAGGATCCAGATTGTTTGACGGACGGACGGACGGACGGACGGACGGACTGACTGACGGACTGACTGACGGACGGCAAACCTATAGTCCCCTCCGGTCAAAAACCGGTAGGGGACTAAAAACAATGTATAGTCATTTAAACCAGGAATCAGGAGTACATGGTATAAAACAAATTAGTATACATATAACAATCAACAAAACCCAGTGTGAAAATTAAAAAATAATAAATATGTTACTGTGTTATCCATGTTGCATACATGCCTGGGATTAATAAAGTTCTGTTCTGTTTTATCTTGTAATAAAGTATATTGGTAGGCATGGGTTTCAATGCGTAGTAAATAAATTTTAAACGCATAGCATGTAAGATCGAATGTCATATCTAAATAGTGCCTAATTTTTTAACAACATCAAACGTAGTCAAGTTTGATCATAATCATGATACTAGCAATCAGCTAATAATCACATACCAACACCCGTCACATGGATATAAAAAATATATGGTAATGGATTGAACGCTATGGGAAAATCAATGAGAACCATACGCAAGTTTTATAACAGACTAACAGTACATAAATTATTCAGAGAAACTTATGGAACCAAAAGCATTTGCAAAAAACTAGATAGGTTTTAGACACAAAAACATATGTGTCCTACAAAGGGCCATAACTCTGTTAACAAAAAAAATTCACCTAAATTTCCTAACAATATGCACAACTAGGCTTGGTACCAAGCATTCATATGAAGTTTCACTGAAATCCGACCATGGTTAAGGAGAACTAGCGCCGACAAAATTTGTGACATTCATCCTTACTTTCAGCATAAAATCAATAGGCTT
This sequence comes from Spisula solida, assembly GCA_947247005.1. Lineage (NCBI taxonomy): Eukaryota > Metazoa > Mollusca > Bivalvia > Venerida > Mactridae > Spisula > Spisula solida. The sequence continues at coordinate 43,684,641 of OX365945.1, read as the reverse complement.
CTCCAGAGAGGTTGCACTGTATATGCATAGAAACTGCTGAAGTCCCTTTGGGGTAAACTAGCAGGTGTATTATGGTAGTAATGCTATGTCGGTTCAGTGTATCAATAACTCATACAGTATAAATAAACCATACATAATAATTAATACAAAAAAATCTTGACTAATTAATCATACGACAGCTGTTCAAATACTGGTAAAGGCAATCAGTCATACGTCTGTCAACACTTGACAACCCAGTGTTTCAAATATACTTCACACCAAATTCACGAACTAGGCATAACATGCTAACAGGTATTGAATAATTCATGGTGAAATATTATTTCAAATAAATACAATGTACACAATAACAGTAACATCAAAAATCACTTAATGTAAAGTAAAAATGTCAATCACAAATTGAAACACAATGAAAACTAATAACTTTCTTTATACCTTCTACCAGTAAATGTTATGTATATCTAAAACTGTGTGATTTTGATACCAATGAAAACATAAGTTCCTTCAATTCAGAAACTTCATAATGAGTCTAGAAAAGCGAGATTTTATATTATAAGTACAATAATTTATGTATCTTCTATGTTTGTTATTTCAAAAAATATTGAAGTATACTAAAGTTAATGAGATCTGTAAAGCCTACAAAAATACAGTATGAATTATTGATATTTAATTTCCTGGATAATGCGTTGTAAGGTATTCAAATGAACTTTTTCAAGTCTCAATAAGACCAAAACAAATTAATATTGTGGTTCTGCTAACATGCTAAAAAAATGGAGTAGGCAGGTAGGAAAAATATTTGTTTAATCAATTGCTATCAATGGATTATGGAGATTTTTCAGTGAAAATAATTATTTTTGGTGCAAGATCAATTTTATTTCACTTGTGATCACAGAAAATTAAATTTTCACTTGTGGCTAGGCCACTCGTATAATACTCAATAATTCACCAAATGCAAAATGCCAATTAAATGTTTAGGGTAGGGGCAAAAAGATAGAGTTGGTCCGGTTACAAGAATCACACTATTAATTTGTTTTGCCCTAACCCACCTAGTGTAAACAATATGACACCAACAATACACAATCAATTAATTAAACCAGTTCACAGAGACTACAAGTGTAACTGGGTCCGTTACCATGGTAACTACAATGAGCATCATGCGATAAATCATCATGTTATATAACAGACAATGTCACATAAGAGCAAAAACAGTAAGAGCTGTGTAGTGATTATCACAGATGGATCAATACAGTGCCCACCAAAAATAAGTCAAGGTATATAGTTGATAAATTAAGCTTGGTTAATATATTAATCAATATTGATTTATCAGACTGTCACAATTATATCAGTTTCTGAAAAAAAAATTGTTAAAAGAGTCACACAAGAGATAGAAGGAAAGATGAAATTGTCTTGAATCCAAATTATTATTAGATCTAATCCACCTAAGGATGCTTCCATCTTTTTATCACAAAGAAGCCTTTGAAACTGAACGAATGAACCTTTTTATTTTTTAACCTAAGGTTTCATCTTACACCTAATACCCTAGATAAATGTACTTATTTGTCTTGAGAAGAAAATACTTTTCTAAAGACGAAATACTTTTCTGAAAACAAACTACTTCTTTTCAGAAAAATACTTTTCTTCAGAAAAATACTTTTCTTCAGAAAAATACTGTTCTTCAGAAAAATACTTTTCTTCAGAAATTTTCTTCAGAAAGAATATTACTTCACCATTCCACAAAAAGTGTTATATATAACATGTAAGTTAAAGGGACATTAACCACTTTATACTTATTTTTGGTGGGTAGATAAGTTTAATATAAATAAAATTACTCCAATAAAAATCACCAATTAACAAAAACAAACATAACTAAACATAGATATGATGATTCACACCATTTTGTAATCAGTGATTTTTCTTGAACAAAATTAAACAGCCTGTGCCTTTAAAATTGGGAAATTTAGCGCAATTTGGGAATTATTAAAAAAGATTGTTTCAGTTAAAATTGTTCATGAATTGCTACTTTCTACTGATAATACTCTAGTCATATGTGAGAACGACTTGTGCAAGTTTGAAAATCCATTGTTTTGACTTTAATAGCTATACCGTAGTTGCTTTGAATCCAGCGAGCACAAAAAGGGGGAAATATGCTTACTTTTTGGAAAAAATTGGTGATTTTTGGGGGAAAATGGAGGTTATTTTGCTAGGGGAAGGAGCCTGTATTCGGCCCCAAAAATAGCCAAAAAAAATCACTGGTAAGAGAGGAGAGAAAACCACATAGAAATCCCATGAAAACAGGGTTTGATACAAGGGCCGTAACTCTGCTGAAGTTTTATAACAGAAACATTAGCACTTAAGATCCACAACTTCACAGGCAGGTAGATAATTCTTTAGAGTGTAATAATGAAAATACTTAATGGAACGTCAGGAACAAAAGACATGCTGACACATGTTTACTTAACCAATCTGATGATCATAGTTTTCCGAGAAAACCTGGATAAACTATACTGTGTTCAATAAACGCTTATTCCCTAGTGGAAGCCTTGTCCATAATAACTAGCTAAGTCAATCAGGGGCCATAATTCTGGTCAAATGTTGGATAGTGTTACATGGCAGTTGACAATGTAAGGTGTCGATGATGGTAAACACGTATGCAAAGTTTGAATGCATTGCCTTGATGGACTTAGAAAATATCTAAATTTTGGTTAGCATTTTAAATGGAATGGACAATCCGATGGACAGGACTATCACTATATGCCTCCCCCGTCAGAAGATGCGAGGGCACAAAAACCTAAAATGCCTAGATTGTTATCTTTTTTTTCAAAATATATATATATTATAAAGAATGAAGTATTATAATTGAATGTTACTAAATATATAAAGAATTAAAGGGGAATGTTCTGGAACTGAAGTGTCTCGAAAAGCAATCAAATTGGTATCATTTTAATACCTAAGTAAAAAAATGAAAACCCTGTAAAAAAGTTACGAAATGTCCCGCTCGTTTTTTTTAAATAAAATATTTCAAGGACAACTAAATATCGTTGTCGTCAATAAAAGGCTGACAGCCTTTTATTCAAATTGATATACAAAATATCAAAGCGCGTGTTATAGAGTAATTTGTAAGTCAAATTCTTCTTTGACTTTTCGGTAATAGTTAATTTTACAAGTGATAAACGCAATTTTGCTGTATGCAAACCAAGACACTCCAGTTTCTGGGCATGCACCTTTAGGTACTACAATATAATGTTATTAAATATATAAACTATTGGTGTATTACCGGTAAATAAATAGTATCAATTGAATCACAATACTTCAAAATCACTACCGTCATCATTCAAGCTGATATTAGTATACACTTCACCATTTATTTTACGTTCTCGTTGACTGGTTCTAGATTCATTCTCCTCAGGTACAGTTTTTAGACTGGTTTTCTTCTTTTTCTTGTTTTTACTGCCAAATGACAGACTGGTACTCTTTGTCACAATGGAACCATTCTGTTGTACAATTGGAGCAGGAGATTGGAACACAGTCTCTTCGGTATCATCAACATCCATCAAACCTGATTAATATATTATATATCTTGGATATTTGTACATTTTGGTGTAAGATCAAATTTCGTTTAACTGAGTGATCACAGAATTTGAGAAATCAATATTTTCAAGAATGGCGTAGCTAGGCTTAATTGGCAAAGAATACATGTTTGTTGAAAATAGTGCTTCACAACTATTATGGTGCCATAATGGTGCAACACATAATTATAGGCTGGCGCCTTTGACGTTACATTTCTTTTTCAATATGGTACATGTAATGGAACCAGCTCCTAAAACAAAATGTCATTTTCATTGTTATTTCCACTGATAAATCTCTATAATTCATTGATAGCAAATAATAATCATTATCTATCAAACCTGATAATCAGTCATCGAGTAAACAACAGCCTTGAAGCACACGCCAGACAAATGGAATTTTGAATGAAAACTAAAAGGGTTTTTGACACAGAAAAAATATATGTATCAGTCCAACGAAGGGCCATAACCGTACCTTAGTCATCTAACCAACAATTTGTGACCATATACACAACTGAGCTTGGTACCGAGTATTAGATAACCTGCTTTTGATATATCATCAAGTGTCTGCTTAAGAAAGGTTAGACTGTATGTACAGATGTTACAACTTACCAGCAGCTTCGAGATCATACTGTGGTAGGGGTGTGTCACCTTTGATCAAATACAGAACCGATCTAGTAGGCCACAGTAAGTGTATCAATACTAAGTATGATAACAAGTCTGCAGCATATGTAATACCTGCAAATATAATATACATAAATAACTGTCCAGCATACATGTATAGTATGATAACAAGTCCGCAGCATATGTAATACCAGCAAATATACATGTATAATATGTATTACAGTCCGGACATATATAGTAACACTCACTGACTGATTTACATAATTATTATATGATGTACAGGGTGTCCCAAAATATATGGTACACTAAGGATTAAGGAATCATTGTAATAACATGGATACTTGAGCTACATCCATGATAAATACATCATAAGAAAAGGGTATATACCGGTACACACATTTTATATAGTGTACAATTTTTTGTGAATAAACCATAACTGCCCCGTTGCCTAGCAACAATCTAATTATTCAAAATTTGGCTTTTGTTGATTATGATTTTAACAACATCATCTCTATAATCTTGAGATGTTTAAATATTTTAATTCCAACATCAATTTTAAGCAACAGGACATTAAACGAAGTATTGATTATGCCTATGGTTGCATTCGGAAACACTAAACAATGTTTAAAGAGAAAAAATGGACTCTTGGTATTCTCGTTCAGCTAAGAGCCGTTGGAAATTTGTAAAATAATTACATGGACCCAAGTTAATATACAATTTGTTCTTAGTATTCAAGGCATTTTTGCGTTTTGGGTTTTATTTTTAGTGCATACTAATTGGCCTCTAATGCATAGACATTTTAGTGAAAATAAATTATTTTGGTTACTATGGCAACCAATTTCCTCCAATGGTTTGGGTATGAAAAGCCATTTTATCATAGGTTTTTTGTTGCTAAGCAACACAAATGTATACCATATTGACCCATTTTAACATCTTATTCTGCTTCATAAAGCATCAAGCATTTATATTGATAAGTATATGAAACATTTAATGATAGACCATTCAGGTTTTACTTTTTAACGATGACGTCAAATCTTAACATGAAAACGTCACTTTCATAAAAATGCACTTCAAACGTTTCTAGAAGTGAGGTTTATAATAAATGTTTAATTATGGCATATGATGTATCATAAAAAAATTTAAAGCCTCTTCTTTAAAATGGTACATGTATTTCCAGATTTTATGTAATGCATATGTTAAAAAAAGTTATTAAGCTACGAAACTGTAACATATATTTTGGAACACCCTGTATAATGGTTCAAATACACACAGCAGAACATGTTACAATATCATTTCCAATTTAGTGTTTGCTTGACTTCCAATCAGCAGGCTTGATTTCAATAGTCTAATCCCTGAAGAACGTTCTGTTTTCAAAATAGTGCTTCTTCACAAAGAAGTAATTTGAAGCCACTGGACATGTGCAAATAGATCATACCTCTTCATGAAGACTGTGGAAGCGAAAAGCATGCAGTTCCAACCATGGAATATGAATGGGTTGTATCAGAAAAGACCAATTCATAATATGCATGCTTTTTTCAAAGGACATGCAATCTATAATTGGGTCATTATAGTTATACACCCTTTTTTGCACAAAATGTCCATGTGCAGTGCAATGTTTGGTGGAAAACACTGAAAATCAACTGTCTGATAGATTAGTCATCCTTTGATGAAAAAGATCTGTAGTAATCTAGATAAGTACATGACTGACAGACTACTGGTAGTGTTAATTAATGATCCCATGTGATGTGTCAAATTACCGTAAAACATATACAGCTGTCCCACAGTATATCATATATGAATAATCAATATCAAGCACCAGTTTATAGTTTGTTGTTTCACACAGTTTGAGTATAGGGCGTCAGAAGGGTGCTAAATATTACACGAGTGTCAGACAATGTGACCACAGTTAGCACATGTTACAAATTGAACAATGAATTATTAATGGCTTCAACTTCAAGTACCGAGTAATTGCCCGATTCGATAATACAATTTAGATAGTCTAGCCCTTGACCACAGCAAATATCAAACAAGAGATGCTTGTAAAACATGTATGTCCCCATGGCAGGTATGACCTGCCGCGACCTTGAATCGAACCCAGTTCCCCAAGTTACAAAATAATTACTGAGACTGTGTTAAAAGAGCACTTACTGAGTATAGTTTTATATCTCCATAAATACGAGATCTGTGAGGCCACAATGACCAGGATTGGCAGGTAGATGAACCAAACTAAATAATAGGCTCCAAATTGTTGGAAGAAATCAAGTCTGTTTGAATGTTGACTCTGTCTAAATGTTGTACGTAACTCAAATACGAACCAAACCATCACAATTACTCTAAAACACACAATTAAATACCCTGGCCAAGAGTTCCATTCATCAATGTTAACAATGATGTTAACTTTGGTCTACAATTAAAAAAAACAGCATTTAATTATATAATATACACAAATTTGATTTTTCTTCATACAATGTACCTGGGTGACAAATTATGTAATCTGATCACCATCATATCAATGGGTGGCATACTTTAGTTTAATTGGGCCAAAGGGACATCAGCCAGTCATTGGACGGTGCCCAGAGTAATTTAAGTCTCTTAAAAATGTATGTACATGTATGTAAACATTGCTCCTCATCAGCCTGTGTCCGCATGATGCCTAGACATCATTTACACATCGTATACACAGACATCATCCGGTGTCCGGGTGAATCGTGACCTAAGTATTAGTTAAGTTTTACACATTGACTTAAGCCAGTGTTCATGGAATTAATAATCAACCGGTACAAACACGACAAACATGTTCTACCTCGAATCACTAGGTGACTTACAACTTCTCCACATGTGTCAGACAAACATTTGTTTTAAGTTCTACGGCTATCAAAGAATAATCTAGATAAGATCACTTACCAGGCTAACAATGAAAAACAAGGCATTTAATGCTGTATAGATTCCCCAGAAGAACACTAGAAATCGCTTGGATGTAAGTTTCATACTGGTAATTGTCCATCCTTTGGCAATAAGTAACAGAATTAACATAAAGAAACACTCGGCAAATGTTCCAAGTAGGTTTCCTATCACTTTCAGCCACGATGCTCCAACGCCATTAAAAGAAAACACAAAAACATGAAGAAAATTGAACACAACTCCTATAAATTCAGTTACGATACAAATAGTCAATAATTTTGTTATTGGATGAATCTGTTTTTTATAAGCATAAATCCACACTGGCAAGGTGATTGTGTAAAGCACCATTAACAAGGCATATATCTCTACAACATCATGCATTTCAAAGGAAAACTGATGCTCAAATGGATTTAGATGTTTAGATGCTGGGTCTCCGTTGACCAACCAAATGTCATAATTTACATCTATCTTTTTGGACGAGTCACTTTCCCATTTACACCCTTTAGATTTTCGATGACAAGCTACCAAACTCAGGTACCAAAATCTGAAATATTGAACAAAATATAACTTTATTTAAAGAGGCAATACAGTTGGACAAGCCCAGAGTTCCCTGTGAGCCTCTAACATTATCAGATCTATCTAATTGAGTAATTCTACAAGAAGTATCTACTGTACATTTTTGTGAGGAATTATTTAGGCTATATTTGCGTATTAGATAAGTTCCTGAAAATTATGTTGGTGAACTTAAACAAAAACAAATTTTCAGAATTTTTAAAAAATGCAAACTTCTTACATGTAAACGCATTTTTTTACGTCGCAAACACTTAACATTTCTGATTTCAAAGAATTTAGTACTATTCTGAAGGGAAAAAGAAACAAACAAAATTTAATATGAAGAGATCTGACTGTGATAAGTGACAAATATTAAAGCACAAAGTAATGATACTCAAACAACTACATGTACGAAAATGAATAGTTTGCGAAATAATTATATCAGACAAAAAATATAAAATACTTTGTTTCTCAACAATTTGTCAGTACTAATAAATATATTGGGTGGTATATATGTAAGGTGGCTGATTCATGTTTTTCTTTCTATTTATACTGCTGATGTCCCTTTCGGGTGAACTAGCAGGTGCGCGCCAGGTGAAAGATAAAAGTACTGAAAGAAGACTTCAAAGTGAAAAGGAATTAAGTGCAATGGTGTTAAATAAAAGGTGAAAATATTAATAGGTAAAAAGCTGATAAAAACAACTGTTCCGGTATGAAGGGGCGGTTTGAGATAAGGTAGGGGCTGGAGGACTATGTGGCTTGGTTAACTATTCCAAGAATGATAGTGTATGGAAAGAATGAGTATAATTTGTAATAGCTTGCAGTGGTGTGAATTTGTCTGTAAGAATACTAAGATAGGGGGTGCATGTCACGATGTGGCGTGTCATTTTCACAGGTACCACAAGATTAGATATGTCGGAACTGGCACTACCAGTCTATCACCAAACCATACCAAATTTTATAAAAAATAGGCAGTCTGTCATGCCTGGTCTGCCAACCAACCTAACAAACTTGAAGTTGAATAAGCTTGCTTCCATATTCAAATCTATCGCAAGAATACGATCTAGCGCTATTACCACAGCGATTGTCACTTTTACAGCACTTGTAAAACTAACCGCTATCATCACAGTAATTGGTACTAAGAATAATAGTTAATACTTAGCATGAAAACTAGTAGAACAAAAAGTAGTAAGCATACCTTGGTTGAGCTGAGTTTTGTATTTTGTACGTAAACTGATAACCAGATTGTACGTTCAGCGGATTATCTTCATCCACACATAATTTATTCTTTGGACACGGAATCTTACGTAAAAAATCCTCAGTGCCGTATTTTCTACAATGACCATCAAATGCTACACTGTCGATTTTATGAAACATATTCTCACAAACAGCTTTATTCATTCTCGAAATCTGGCTGCTGTTTCCGTAATATTCCATAAAATATTCACTGTCAACTAGAACTAAATTGAAATAACTATCAACCAATGATGATGAAGTGATGTTTCCATATATGAAACCCTGCGTGTCATCCAGCATCCCAGGATCTGTTTTCTGGAATCCAAACCTTGAGAGAAACAGGAAGAAATCGTCCGTGGGCCACGTTCCTGAGATATGAAGACATTGTCCGCGCGGGATCAACAAATAAATTATAACTAAAGTCAAACCATGAAAAATACATGTTCTTTTCATTCTTATTCCTGACGTATGTTTCAATTATCTCACGTAAAAAATTATTTCACTTCCATTCCAAGTTTGTTGTTGACAGCCAACTAATTACTTCCGGGTCAAGCTCTATTTCCGGTTAGGAAAAAGTCAACGACGCTCCGTACTCTGTGCGTGGGACCACAGGTGCAGATGCTTGTATAGGCCTGTATATGAAAATAATTGTGTTTATATGACATAATAGGCCTATATAGGCAAACAATTGTGTTTATATGAAATAATAGGCCTATATAGGCAAATAATTGTGGTGTTTATATGACATAAAAGGGCCTAATGTGTGTATTGCACCTGTGCACGGGACGTTGGCCTATACATGTAATTAGATTTCGAATTGAATACAATATTAACATTATATACTAAATAAAATAGGAGGTACATTCACAGTACCGACTCAACTCCTTCTTCCCAAGAACAATCAGGAACTGGAACAAATAACCACCAAACATGCAGTCAGTCGGGTCAGTCGATACCCTCAAGCAACGATTGGCCGCACTCTGTATCTAACACCCACATAGTCTTGTTTTTAGCCCTTTTAATCTTTTTCTTATTTTCATACTTTTATCTTTATATCTTTACACGTTTTTCTTGTGCAAACACTGGCAAAATCTTCAACCTGTTGATGGTGGCCAGAAAGTGGAAAAGAAGTGTACTAAATTTGTAAATGACTGAATATATCACACATAACATGCCCACTGGTATGATGGAAACATTAGGTCTAGTTCATAGGGTCTAAGAGAAGAAGATATGGGTCAGAATGATTGACGAATAAATTGTATGCCTGTATGATGGAATTATATCTCACTGTGATTAAATTCCGTGTTTTTAAAGAAAACACGCGCAACCACAGACCTGTATAAAATCAATGTATCCTCTATAAACAGTAAACAAAAACAATTTTTATAAATTTATAATATCTTAGAAAGGTTTATAACACGTGAATTTGACCACAAAGTCATTGAGGTGAAGTTGGTTTTTAATAGACAGTTCATTAATACTGAAACTAGAGAGCTTCGTCTTTAATTTGATATTTAAATATCCGTCCATAAATAAGATAATAAACCCATAGGGCGTGAAATCACTCTCAATGTTGTTTTCTTGTTCAGAATAGCATTGTCCTTTCTATTGAATGTACCTCAGTGACTGACAATGATACAGTTATCTGTGCACGCAACACCTGTATGGGGAAATCTGGCCCGTGTAAAGGATGAAATCAGCATACTATTGTCAGCCTTATACCACAACCAATTTATTTGCATGTTGAGGTACGGTGTCCCGTTAGGGCCATTGCTATAAGAGGTCGATAGTACGATAATGAAAAGTCGATACTACGATAGTGAAAACTCGAAATGATATCGACTTTTCACTATCGTACTGTCGTTGTTTCGAGTTTTCATTATCGTAGTATCGACTTTTCACTATCGTAGTATCGACTTTTCACTATCGTTGTTTCGTTTTCGACTTACTTCTATGCAGCGATGGCCCTAACGGGACACCGTATTGAGGGCTTACAGTAACATAGCCTACACATTCGTTCGCTCCAAGCTACACTCATGGGTCCTGATGTATTTTGTTTTTCCAACTTTGTTTACTTCTATCTGTGCACACAATAAGTCTGTTCCATTGTTAAAACTTACATGTATTTCTTTATCACATTCGTATTTGAACAGGCACATATACTTAGTACATGTATATGCCGATTACATATACACACTGTGTTATTTACTAGCACTGGTTCAAACATTATGCATAAACTCGATATTAAGACCACTTTATGCTGGTCCCAATGGTGGTCTAATTCTTGAGGTCTACTGGACTTTTTCCACAGTTCAGATGATAATGTACATAAACGTAGATATAGATAAATGTGGTAGATAAACATATTGCGATTTATAATATATAAAGCAAGGTTATTTGAGTTTGGGTTAGTTTGATTTTAAAGTCCATATAACCGCAGTAGCACTAGTGGAATTTAAATTTTCGTAAACCTGTATCTTTTATATCTATAGAAGTTTTTAGCAGACTTACTCAAGACAGGACAGCATGGCTAAGTGTGAAATATCAACGGTTGAAATGCATACTGGAGGCGAGCCATTGCGTATTGTGACTTCTGGATTACCGAATATTACCGGGAAAACCATCTTGGACAAGATAAACTCTCTCCGTGAAAATCATGACGATATAAGGAAAATGATAATGCTCGAACCACGTGGTCATAGTGATATGTTTGGTGTATATTTAGTGGAACCGGATGTTCCCGGTGCTGACATGGGATTAGTGTTCGTCCATAATGAAGGGTATAGTACAATGTGTGGACATGCAGTGATCTCCCTGGGCAGATACGCCATTGATCATGGTATCATAAAACAACCAACATCACCGGAAACACGTGTTTTGATGCAGTGTCCATGTGGTCCGGTTGAAACGTTTGTAGAGTACAAAGATGGGAAAACTGGAAATGTACGATTTAACAGCGTTCCTTCATTTCTACACATGAAAGGTAAATATGCAATGTTCGTTATAAGAACAAATTCAATATGAATATTGCACCTTCATGTATAGTGGGAGTCGAACTCATCCTGTAGGCTTACGGCGTCATCGCCCTGAATTAGACCACTCTGACCACTAATATAAACCATATGTATACATGTACACGCGTATAGCCAAAAGTAGAGAACATGTTTGTATATAACGTTATGTATTATGCATTTTCAGATGTGAAAACTAACGTTCCGGGATATGGTGAGATATGTGTAGACATATGCTATGGTGGTGCATTCTTCGCATATGTTGAAGCTGGAAAGTTAGGACTGAACATCAAAAAGTCGCCGACAAAAGAACTTGTAACAGCCGCCGGTATGATCACTGGTAGGTGCGTGCTTTACTATAAAGCTGTACATAACGACCTCCTCAATATGATTTTAGGTTTCAATGTAAACGTTCCATGAAGGACGTACTTAGTTAATATCCATTGATCCCGGCATTATACGGACAGCTCTAGTCGAAAACGCACTTATTCAATTATAGTATCAGACGGTATAAGCATAGAAAATATTTATATACTAGAAACCAATTTTTTTCAGACGTGTTGAGGGCCACCTTGAAGTTGCAACATCCAGAGAGTTCTACCATCTCGTCCTTGTATGGTACACTTGTTGTGAATGATCTGGATGATGAGGTATTCACGAACCTCTGTGTGTTTGCAGATAAACAGGTAAGTCGGTCACTTGTTTTCCAAAGGATCTCACATGGATAAGGTGCATTAAGTTAAAAAACTGCAGTACAACCTCTCTAGAGCAACAACCATTGGGTAACACAAACTTTGGTTGTTGTGCACACGTTTTTGCTCAGGGGAGGTAATATGTATAGTAAATGATAACTTCTGGTAGGAGATAGTGTACAAAGATCTTGTACAAAACGAAGAAATCCTGGAACGCTGGATAAATTTAAAGAAGCAAAAAATCAACGGTATATGGGACTCACAACACGGCCCACTTTACCGTACATTTGACTAAGATATACATGTAATCTTTGACATACCAACTTGTATACATGCGTTGTTTTGAATATAAAACAACATTTACTAGATTATGACCATATAACATTGCTCAAATCTGTGTCAACCTACATGTACTCGCATACCCTGTTTTACAGACCACTGATAACATGTTTGTTTATCATATCTATAAAGCTTGTCTATCAAGTATACACATATAATTTCCACGAGTATATTATTATAGTCCGCTTATATAGGTCTGTAACCTGTATACAAACATTGCAAAATCATGTACGAGGGTCAGTCAAGAAAAACTGAGAGTTGGTAATTTAAGCCTTCAAAATCTGTTTGCAGTTGTATTTTCTATTATGCATCGTCAACTAATATTCCCTGTGGAACTTCTAAAGAATTCTGTCATCAGATATAGGCTTATAAATATAGTTGCCAAGTAACCAAAGAACGTCACTAAGAGGTATGCGTTCGCGCCACCGACATGAATATTGAATTTGTTGTAAATGCATTGGTTTCTTTCAACCTTATACACCATGATTTATTATAACTAACACATGTTTATTGTAGAATAGCATATCTCAAATAAAAATTAGCAATTATTTCAGAATGGACACTTATGCTTCGTTATTTTGTTGCCTAGCAACAATTATACCCACATTTCATCAATTTTCTCGGCACGCGTTCTTTTCGTTGCCATGGTGTTCTAAAACTAATAACTGATTTCGCCTTTTCTTTTCAATAAGATTATGAATATATCTCAAGGAGTCCAATAACCGTTATATAAATAAAATGTATAACTTAGCCTTGGAAAAAATGATTCGTTCTTTTGGTAGGGGTAAAATTGTGGTTTTAATACCATTAAATGAAATGAAAATTTACATTATCGTGAAGTATATTTTCTATATTGGTGGAATAAATCTATTAGAATTAAGTCTATCTGATATATTAATGTATTACGAACTAAATTATATGTTTGGAAATGTCAGATATATCTTTATGTTACCATAGCAACACAAACTTTTGTTCTACTAACAGCGTGAACGCATGCCCTCGAGTTGTCCTCTTTGGTTGCCTGGCAACAAGAATCAAATTGTCATAACCCAGATTAATATTCGCCATAACATCAGTGAGATACCATATTTTACGATAATGCATAGAACATATACGACCACTTATTTTTCCAAGCATTATTAAGCAACTTTTCTTGACTGACCCTCGTTAATGTTTTTTTTATTGTTTTAAACATCTAAATTGGAGACAAAGCAACGAATATCTTATTATGTAAAACCACTTACTAATACACATACTAATACATGTACTATTATATAAAATGAGACACTAATAAGATAAATTGCAATGTTTATGTACGCAATGTTATGAAAGCAAGTGACCGACCTGAATAATCGATTTATACATCCTCTTACGTTTCTTATAGGTTGACAGGTCCCCGTGTGGGTCAGGTACAACTGGTCGGATTGCGCAATTGTTTGGACGTGGCTTGCTGAAGTTAAATGAACCTCGGACGATCTTTAGTCCTGTCGGCTCTAAATTTGTTGCCAAGGTAGTGAAGCAGACGACATGTGGATCACAGGAAGCCGTTGTTGTAGAAGTGTCGGGAAAAGGTCAATACTCGGGGAAGAGTGTTTTCACAATTGAAGATGACGATGAAATAGGGAAAGGCTTTCTACTGAGATAAACGTCCATCGCATGTTCTGTATCAATGGACATGTAGATCTATGCAATGTTTTATGCAGATGACGCATACGTACAGCATTTTGTCTATTCAATCTATTGTTATGTTTGAGCGTACTTTTTATCCATTTGGTAACATTGGCACATATATATTTAGCGATAATTATGATAATTTGAATACGTGGGTGGTCCGCAAAAGTCGCGAACATTGATATTTATTGTATTGTCGTCCATTGTATTCTTAAGTTGCATACATTGTCTTTTTTAGAGATATGTTATCATTATATCTGCATGGTTTTATTGCACCTGCAGTAGGTCCGATCGGCGCACACTCTACGACGTCAACGACGTCGTTTCTTTTATTTCAGCACCTTGGCTTCATGGACTGATGCAATGTTGGATAAATTCGACGTATTCTCGTAAATGAAACATGACAGTTAAAGTTCAGAGATATACCCCGACACGTATATTAATTTTCCGGAAAGATTTTATGTGCAACGGTTTAACACATACCATGTTTGGCCTTCACATTTTACCGTCTGACGCCAGTCTTAGTGGATGACGTTTTTCGCTCTGTTACCTACGGCCAGTTTTCCTTTTAGGCTTGGCAGTCTTCATTTTGTCGCAAAATTCCCTTTAAAACATTTACACCAGGTGTAAACAAGAGTCCTACATACATTCCCTATTTGTATGTTTGACTTCTGGTTTTGATTATGCGGGTGTCAGACCATAGTTCGGCAGTAATTCTTTGCGCCGCACATTTCCGTGACGTCGCCATTTTTGAATGACGCGAAAACCGGAGCGGTGCGAATAAATTCATAGTTTTGCTAATAATGACATTATCGACCTTAAATTTTGCACAAAAACGAGCGAAACTTTGGTGTCGACAACGGCATATTTTTTAATCCACAAATAAGAACACTTATTAAGTTATAAGCTCTTGAATAAAAGCCGATACGTTTTTACAAAATATTAAAGTGCATGCGCCGACTCTACCCAACCCGCATTGGTTAATCAAGTATAATTACCAAAATTCAGAAGGAAATGAATTTTCAATACCTCTCACATGTTAAGAAATTTCTAATGAATAATATGTGAAAGAATTTCTAGAAAATTATGCGTAGTGTTGAAATGGGAGACAAAGTTCGCGACTTTTGTGGACAACCCTCGTATGTGGATTATATTAGCTAAATTTTGTAAATAAAACGTATGCATATCTAAGTAACGAATATGGGTTTCAAAATTAATTTTAACTAACAAACACAGTAGAACCATGAAGGCTCGGCGTCGCTCTTCTAACTTATCAATTTGATTAAACGCTTATCTTAATACGATTCACACAGCGCTGTGATTCCAACTTAATCGTTACAAGGAGCTCCATAGCTAAAAGCAGCAGATTATAACGATCTCAACTCCGATCTTATCTCTTCAGGGAAGTTTCATTAAAATGGATTGCATTCTACTTGACAAACCTCTCACAGAAAGTATGCATATCTGGAATTATTTCTAAAGCACAACCAATATCAGCAGGAGTTCCCCAGGGGTTCCACCTCACATTCAGGATTCATCAGTTGGCGTGTTTGCTGACTGTGCCACTATATCTGCGTATGGCAGTATCATAGTAGAAGTAAATAACATTTTACAACACGAGGTCAATACTGTAGACGAATGGTGTCGTCAAAATGCTATGATTCCAAATGTTAACAAGTCTAAAGCGATGTACAAAATGTACTTACTTACTGGCGTTCGCTCTTTCATAGCGATATACATGACGTCATGGTTTGTTAAGGGAGTGCCAATAGCCTAACATCTCTGATTTCAACTCCCTAGGTTTTCTGTCGGGGTTACCTCACCCTTAGCCTTTGCCGATCCAACAACGAACCACAAGGCAGTGGTTTCCTACTTTACCCAGTAGGCGGGGAACCTTATATCCCTGGAAACACAGGGACCCTTTTACGTCTGACTGGGGGACCCTGTTGGTGGGCAACACCGGACATAAAATGTATATACAACTCTATCTGCTTTCAACAATAACAAAACAATTATCACACCCAATGTTTCACGACAAGGACTCTTATCTGAAAATTTTAAGAAGTGCTTGTAGACCAAAATCTTAACTGGAAGAGTCAGGTTGAACAAACAGCTAACAACTCCCCACTGCAGTGGTAATATACACCAGAAGTCAATATGGGGCAATAAATATCTGCAATACTACACATTGTTTTGTATACGTTGCTTTCCAAAACATGGAGCACTCTATACAAGGCCGAGTAAACATGAAAATAACAGTAATGAATATGACAAAAAATCAGATAGGAGCGATGAATGAAGTATGGGGTGAAAAGAGTAACGATCGATGATGAACCGTGTATACAAGGAGCATAAACACGAATTCGTCTATCATCTTTTAATGGACATTGAACTTGGAACAACTTGTCAGATACAGTCTAACTTGTACTAGCGACCACGCGTATTAAGCGACCTTTGTCTTAAACGACCGGTTTAAAATCCTCCCGATCGTATTTGTTCTATTGTTCTATTGTATTAAGCGACTTTTGTCTAACGCGACCAGCAACCGCCGTTTTAGCGACCAAACATGTCAAACGTGTTGTTTTAAATAAAATTGGTGACAGTTTGTTAATTTCTTTACTAATTGCCCTAATCATCATCTTATTGGCGGCGGTCGAACAAAAGGCGTGAAAACTTGTTAAACTATAATCTACTCTAGATGGTGGTCTTAAAGGCTATGAATAAATTATAATTCAACCAATCACAGTTCAGTGTTCAGTACCAAACTCATTCTACCCCGCCCATTCACGAATTTTGCACGTGCTTATTATGACCTAATTCTTCCCTTTAATCAATTGCATACTATTTGGTTTAAACATGTAAGTTGAAATCATAGTGTCTCATTTCTCTTGTCTTGGCTTGGGCAAACCACATGCAGTCGGTACAGTAAGTTCTTGAACTTTATTTTATCTTTTAATCCAAGCCAAACCTGTCTTCTGGCGTGCCTTATCTAATATGACAAACGGACTTTGAAGTTTCGCCACATGCACACCGCTTCAAACTACAGTTGTATATCGTGAATGCAGCCTATGTAGAGTCGGACATACTTACTCCACGATTTTTTTTCTTTATTCTTCAAGGCATTTGACTTTTGGCAGCTGAAACTTGGACTTTCAGCGGTCATGTTAATTTTCTCGTTCAGTTGTGTGTTGGGCATTGTGCCGTGTAATAATTATTGTGAAATGTGATGTTTTTCTGTGCTCGGCTGTTTAAGTTGTGTGCTACCTTACTTGTCCGATTCGCCATTATCTTTGCACAATACTGTCGCAGTGCAGTGTAGTGATGTGTGGTTTAAGAAAACTACCTGGTTAATTCTGAGTTGTTCGAACGCCGAACTCGTGTTCGACCCCCGATCATAGGGCGCACTTCAGTTTACAACTACATTTTTGTACAATGGACGCAAGTGTAAACTAAGGCTCAGATTTGCAAGCAAATGACAGTCAGAAAATGGAAGAGACGATTTTTTTTGAAAACACAATACATGTTGTTATTATTTGGCAGCAAAGATACATCGTTTCATAGAAAAAATCGTGAGGTTTAATTTTTTTTGGGACCAAACATCCCCATCTAATAATACATTGAGACAATGCAGCTTCAAGAACATATTTAAGCAGCTTAAAGTACTGAAAATGAAATGATGTATTTAAACATTGGTGACAGAAGAGTTCAGGCCTACTTCCCCGGACCCGGATCAAGGGTAAAGTGCGGTACACCCTTTCTCAAGGTAACTTTCGATGTTAAGTGCAAAAACAGGTTTAAGTGTCGGGAAAATAATCAGAGATAACTATACTATAGGTAACTATAATCTCTGAAATAATTAAGTATTTTTTAAATCGTCCGTATATTTCTTATAATTACAAATACATGTACATGATTGACTTGTATAAAATAACCTAATAAAATAATGAAAGAACTTTTGATTAGCCACACTTAAGCCTATGTCGAATAAACCAAAGATCTAAAAAATGTAAAAAAATATTTGTACACTAACAAATGATCACTTTTGGGGACACCTTTCCGGGAAATTGCGAACGATTCGTGTGAACGCCGAAAACCACCTAGCATATTCATACTGAGGATTTAGGCCGAAATATGAACTATATGTATGTAAACTGGAAGACGAAAGGACCTATTTTTCACGACAACCTAAAAACATTTTGCATTACCAATACGCAGCCAATCTTCGCGGTTTGAGGCTGAGACCTGTCTTCTCCAATGTGGCTGGTAGCTTAGTCTGATCAGGTAATTTTAACCAGAGACTATAGATAATACCACGAAGTTTAATCACCGTGCGTGATAATACCTACAGTTTTTGCCCCATCGATTTAATTTTTATTGCATTTTTAATTTTTAACATTTTTTATATTTTTCTAATTTAGAATCTATTTTTTTCCATTTTCCTAATGATGAAAGCTATTTCTCATATAGAGGGTCTACATTGATTCACAAGGACCAAAAAGAGACACTTTTGAGGTCCTGCGAACAAATAATTGGTGGTTTATAACCTAAGTGGCATTGTAAATTTAGTCGTGAATAACCTTAAAAAGTCAGGTCCATATTTTCGAAAAAGTGTTATTTTGTTTATATTTGCATGTTTAAAATAACAAAATAAATACCATGGGATTGTTTAATATAAATTAAATGCCATAACTTACCTCTATTAGCCTATAATATCATTCGAAACTAAATTTGCGGGAACGCGCAAAACTCGAAAACAGAACGCTTGACGAATGGTTCGTATCTCAGAATATTTTTGCAGTTTACTCTCCCAATGAAGCTATCTTAATGAACTTTGTCTTAATTAAATAAATACGAGACATTATTAACGTAACATTCGTAATTTACACGTTTTAATTGATGTCAATGCAGTAAACAGTGCCTCAATTTACTCACGTTTCGTCCTCAAAACTATTCGTACTCATCAACAAATTGATGTGTAGTTTGCCAGGAATCTGTTGATTCTCAATTTTAATCTGAAGTATAAATTCAAATAATAGAAAATATGTTTAAAAAGTATAAACAGCAGCTATGTAGCAAAATTTACTCAGGTTACTGGCTAATGCGCTGGTCAGTATTATGCCGCCGGGGGGGGGGGGGGGGGTATACAGGGGGAATTAGACAGACGTATCTTCCTGGCCCCAATTCCACGAATAAACTTAAGTTATTGCTCAGCTGAGACTGTTATTTTAAATTTGTTATATGACTACAATTATGGTCTTGCAACGTAGATTGTATTTATTGCTAAATAATGACTTAGGAGGTGATTTTGGTACGAAATGTTCATAGAAATCCAACAGTAATGAACAATAAATAACTTCGTATTTGAGCTTGTTATAACAGACTTAAGTTTTTATTGTAGATGTTTATAACTTTAAAGCAAAAATTGCTGTAAAAATCACGACTTCTTACATATTGCTCTATTAAATTGGCATCCAACTGTGTTAAAACAATATATACAAGTATACTTGAAAGTCATTTAAGCAACAAAATATGTTTTTAAATAGCAGTCTCAGCTGAGAAATAACTTAAGTATTTTCGTGGAATTGGGGCCAGATAATCTTGTGGACTCCGAGTTACGGGGAATAGATTTTTGTTCGGGAATTTTTTTGGAGCCACGAAAGATGACACTGTCACAGCGATACTTTTAGTCGCATTTTCATTAAAGTACCCGGATGAAAAACTATTCTCCACGGTTGGGATATAGACAGTAAGTATTTTCTCCAGGATTGGGGATTTAGACATCCAAAAATTAAAAATGTCTAATTCCCCTAGGTCGCCTGCCGCCAAAAAGTAGCCAGCAAGCATGTTAAAAAATCCCGTGGATTTTACCCATCTGGCTCATTTCTACACCCTTGCTATTGCCACCCCTAGTCCAAATAATTAGAAGTAAACAGCAGATTCGCGGAAAAATTTGACATGGTCTAAAACTCAAATCTGCACTTTTCAAGATAATAAAAAATGATAAAACCATCAAAAGAACGTAAAAAAATTAAAATTTGAAAATGTGAAGTCTTTCTAGAAGGATTTTATTACAGACTAGTAAAAATGGGGTTCCTTGGGTCAAGTCCTATGTCGGGTGCACTTTTCCTCCAAAGTAACTTGAACAGTTGAAAGGTGGCTGCAGCTCGGTTAGGGTGAGAATGGCCGTAGGATTCTACCCAACAAGTCAAATGAAGGGGAAAGGAGATTGATGACTGAGACTTACTCACATCAATGCTCAATCAGAGTCAAATCTATTGCATGGCTTACAGGGGTGTGGGCACATGTAAATTAAATAATCATAGAAATTCCATGTTTAATACTCATATTTCTTTTATTAATGATTTATTTCAGACATTATGGGTATTCAAGGCTTGCTGCCCTTTTTGAAAAAGATTCATGAACCTGTCAATGTTGGGAAGTTTGCGGGATGTACTGTGGCTATTGATGCATACTGTTGGCTACATAAAGGAGCATTTTCTTGTGCTGAGAAGTTGGCACTTGGTGAAAAAACCGACCAGTAAGTTAGTTAATAAATAAAATTAGGGTTCTGCTTAAAAATGATAAAAACATACATAATTATACCCCCTGCACAACGAGTTGTAAGGGGGGGTATACTGGATTCAGCTTGTCTGTCTGTCCGTCCGTCCGTAGACGCATTCTTGTGGACGCAACTCCTCCTACAGTTTTTGCAGCATTTCCTTCAAACTTTCACATATGAACAACCTCAACACGTAGATGTGCATAATGGAAAGAATTTGCGCTGCGACAATTTTTGACAGAATTATGGCCCTTTGTACTTTTATGCACTATACAATATATAGTGAACAGTTCTTGTTACATTGATTAATTTAAATCATGATATTATATAACATCTACATTTGTGTTATAAGTTTAATCGGTGATTTCAATTGTGGGTTAGCTAAATCTTGATGGTTACGTTGTTTTTAAACATTTTAAAGCCAAAATGCATATATCATTTGAAGGTAAATTATTTAGCCATCAGTAAGAATCCTAAGGGTCCAAATGTGGCTTTTTGAAAATTTATTGGACAAAAGCTGCTAATATTGACTGTTGTACAGAGGTTGTTGCTCTACAGAGGTGAAATTTATAGTAAATAACAGCTTAGAGAAATTTTGATGGTATTGTTATAGAGAGGTTGTTGCTCTACAGAGGACCGCTCTTGAGAGGTTGTAATGTTGTGATTTTTACTTGTTAGATATGTGTACTACTGTATGAAGTTTATCAACATGCTCCTGGCCAAGAATATCAAACCTGTTATGGTATTTGATGGATGCCATCTCCCATCGAAGAAAAATGTGGAAAAGTCAAGACGAGAGTAAGTTTCCCTTTCAACTTTTGGTATAGTGATATGTGATGTATCAATAATTATTTGTTGTTCGCTTACTAATACAATGCAGTAGGGATAAAAATCAGTACCTTTGGTCTTCATTATGATTAATTATTAACTGACTTTGGTTAGAGCATACAACTGGAGGTTCAAAAGTTAATTAAAGTTGCTGTTTCAATCCCCGACTATTACAATTACATGATCCTTTCACTTCGGCTTCTACACGTAGAAGACCAACATTGACCAAATATGGGGCAATATCTCTGACAAGTCAGGCTAAAATTCATTAATCCAGACCATAACAGACCCAGGCACAATTCTTTTTTTAGAAATATTTATTTATAAAAGTTAGTCGATTGTTAGTCATTTAGTTTGAAGTAATGATCTATCATAAAATTTGAAGTGATTCCCAACACTATTTGATAGCCAGATTTAGCATAAAAAGTCATACCATCCTAAAATACTTAAACTGGAATAAAATGAGTTTGAATAGGTCTGGGAAGATGTTTTGAAGTTTGAAATTACTCATTCTTTTCTGTATGATTTTCAACTATTAGGAAAAGAGAACTTAACAAAAAGAAAGCAGCACAATTTTTACGTGAAGGGAAGAGAGCTGAAGCACGTGAATGCTTGCAGAGATGTATTGATATCACCCCAGAAATGGCTTTGGAACTAATGAATGTAAGAACCCTTATTCTCGACAATCAGTGAACTGTAACTATGTTTTATGGATCCTTTTTGTGTCACCCTAAAAAGATAATAACAAATCATCAGACAAGGAAGGCAGCACTCAACAGAAACAGCAGAGCACAGAAAAGAACTCACAATAACACTAGAAGAAACTATTACAATGTATTGCGCTACACTAGATCGTGAGTGAGCGTCTGACTTAAATTTTCACTTGTTGCTTTGACACTCATGAAAGGATTGTGTCCGCTGCTCATTTGGTGAAATAACATTCGATCCAACACCAAAAAGCACCATATCCTCTATCTAAACTTAAGATGGAGGTTGGTCATCAACAGTAGATGACCCCTTTTGATTTTGAGGTCAGTATGTCAAATGTCAAGGTCACTGTGACCTTTACCATTTATCAATATTTGGCTGCCATGGGGGCATATGTGTTTTACAAACATCTCCTATTGATATTGTAGGTGTGTCGCAACAAAGGTGTAGATTGTATTGTGGCACCGTATGAAGCTGATGCTCAGTTAGCTTATCTCAATAAAATTGGTGTTGCTCAAGTCATTATTACAGAAGATTCTGATCTTCTGTTGTTTGGATGTGAAAAGGTTTGTTTATTCACTTTATATATCCCATAATATCTTGATACTTAAAAAAATCGAGGAATGTGTGAAGAAGTAGCCCTAAAGTCGATGTCACCTATTTATTAAAATAAATCAATAACAGAAGTTAGCATATATCTATCAAAACTCAAGACAAGAGTTCTGTTGTTTCATTTCACAGGTTTAGATGTTGGTAGTTGTAGCAGTATAATTTTTCAAAGTATACATTTTCTTTTCAATATAGCATCTTTGCCTTTGTTAATGAAACATATATATATGAAATTTTTATGCCCCCGTATCGATAGATCGGGAGGCATATAGTGATTCACCTGTCCGTTCGTCCGTCCGTTCGTCCGTCCTGGTTAACCCAAATTGACCGTTTCTTCTAGCATTAATATGGCTGGCTACAAAGCTTTCATACTTGCATGGATGTTGTATATGAACACTCTCCACACGCCTGTATCTTCTGACCCCATTTTGACCTTCACCTTGACCTAATTTTGGACTAAGACTTATTTATGGACAAGGCTTCCACAGGGGGCATAAGCGTTTATTGAACGCAGTCTTGTTTGTGGTATGCCTTCATTAGAGACATTAAAATCACTAATCGACCATGTAGTTATTTAGCGCAATGAGTGACTGGATTCATGTTTCAGCAGAGTTATGGACCTTTGTTTGAATAACTGCACATTCTTGTTAACTGTGAAATGATTTCTGGACAGGTTTTATTCAAGATGGACCATGCTGGTAATGGTATGTTGATAGAGAAGGAACGATTAAATGAAGTAACAGACATACAAACTACACATTATACATTCGAGAAGTTCCGCTACATGTGTATACTGTCAGGTTGTGATTATCTTGCTTCCCTTACTGGTATTGGACTAGCTAAAGCCAATAAAGTGTTTAAGGTTGCAAGACAAGGTGATATTGCTCAGGTGTGTATTTGATATGTAATATTTAAGTATCTTCCAAACCTGATGTCATTGGCCAATAATTAGGCAGGGTTAAAACCTAATGTCCACACACTACGACCTTCTCAGTCAAATGCCTTCATCTTAATTTTGTGAAAACAAATTCCTCACAAAAATTTCTGACTTTGCAGTACTATATGTATGATTATTTTCTTTCAGCTGTGTATTTAAACTTATGTTGTTTCGTTTTTATGTAACTTTCATATCTGTACACATATGTAAATGCATAGTGAGGCTCACAGGGAAGACTGGGTATTACCCAACTGTGTTGCCTCTTTAAATATTTTTTAGTCTTTATTATTATTATTATAAATGCAAAAAATAAATATGTATTTTCATTTTGGCGCTCTGGGTCACATAGTTGGTATGATCAGTTGATCTTATGTCGAAGCAGTGATTGCTCTCACTTGTTATGTCTCCCACATATAGTGGAGAGGTTGGATGAATATTGGCAAAGTTATGGCCCTTCGTGGGAGGCATATGTTTTTGTGCCAAAAACCCTTCGAGTGGTCTGTTTGGCTTTCAAGTTTGATAGAACATAAGCTATGTTACAAAAACGTTCTAAAACAGGACTGGCCTGGATATTGGCCTGCTAAAGCGGTATTGACCCAAGTGCAGTGCTGAGCACCGAGCAAAGAAATTACAGATTAATTAATGTCTGTCAGAGTTATGGCCCTTTGTATGAGACATACATTTTTGTGTCACAAACACACTTATTGTTTAAATTTTCTCTCTAGCTGCTGAAGAAACTATCATCATACCTCAAAAGCAACATAAGCGTACCTCAGCAGTATGTAGATGGATTTATAGCTGCTGACAATACATTCCTCTATCAACTCGTATATGATCCGCTCTCCCGGAAGCTGGTTCCTCTCAACACATACCCTGCTGATATAAACCCGGATGAACTTACATATGCTGGTGCCCAGATTCCTGCAAAGAAAGCATTGCAGATTGCTCTTGGAAATATTAATATTTACAACGGGGAGATGTTTGCTGATTTTAATCCAGAAACATTTGTGGTAAGTGATTCTTTCATACACATATTGTAAATATCATGTTTAATTGTCAGTGACTTGTAGGCCCATTGGGCCGGGTGCTGTAATCTTGTATATAATATCATGAATGTATATTTTGTAATATTGCACATGTCACTTAAATATATACTTTACTTACTTACTTACTTACTTACTTACTTACTTACTTACTTACTTACTTACTTACTTACTTACTTACTTACTTACTTACTTACTTACTTACTTACTTACTTACTTACTTACTTACTTACTTACTTACTTACTTACTTACTTACTTACTTACTTACTTACTTACTTACTTACTTACTTACTTACTTACTTACTTACTTACTTACTTACTTACTTACTTACTTACTTACTTACTTACTTACTTACTTACTTACTTACTTACTTACTTACTTACTTACTTACTTACTTACTTACTTACTTACTTACTTACTTACTTACTTACTTACTTACTTACTTACTTACATATTCTCTTTTTAAACAAAAACAGGAAATATTGTTAAAAAAGATAAAACTTTAAAGTTAAAAGTTGACTTAAAACAGATGAGTGTAATGATAAGTTGTTTACAACAAAGGTGAAACCTGTAGGCCATCTTGTAGAAAATGTATATTTTTCCAAAATCTTAAACTTGGATTTCAAAGGTAAAAAATGGCCATAGTTTAGCTTGTTCTACATATTTATTGTGGGATTTGAAAATAATGTTGCACAAATGTTCACTACTACCAGACTGTGTGTGTATGCAAAAGAATTACATCAATATCTCAAAGGTCAAGGTCACACTTGGAGTTCAAAAGTCAAATTATTGACAATAAAATAAAATGAAAATATTTTACCTACTTACCCAAGTGGCAACCCTTATTGGCCAGGGAGAGTCAGGAAGGCGGAACAAACAATATTTCTTTTTGGCCTTATTGAGTTAGCTTTGATATCATTAATTCAAGACAGAAAATATATTCAGTACAATTTTATGTGAAATTTGTTTTCCTTACTTGGGGTATTACTGAAGTATGTGTATGTTAAGTTTTTGTTACGATTTTATTTTATCACATAACCTGCATCCTAGCAGTGCTGTAAAGCATTGCTGGAAATATTGTTTGGCACTCCCATAGTGGCAATAAATATTTCAATTAGCCTGACATGAGGTAAGCCAATCCATGCCTTGATCGGCCCATGACGTTGTCGGGATATAAGCACCGTCACTGAAACTTATGCAGCATACATCATCATTGACAATATTAATGATCATTCTCTAAGGTTATGTGGTAAATAGAATCTTGCATGAGACTAATAATAAATAAGATCCTTTATTTCTGCATATTTGTAGCCAAAATATGTGAAGAAGAAGCTTGATATGCTGTATATGTTAAGTATATGGGATTCCAACTACAGAATTAAACCAAAATGTGTCTTAAAAGAAACACAGCAACAAGAAAGACCAAATTTAAGAGGAAAAGAAATTCATGTGAAAAGAAACTTGAAAAATAGTCCACAAAAAAGAAGTAGAGAGGGTATGTAGCATTGTGTACCAAATTTCCAGAATACTCTTAAATATGTCTTATTTACCAATAGTGGATTTACAGAATAGAATAGAATATAGTTTATTTGCATATTCAGTCCTGAAAAGGACTTTTTACAAAGCAACATTAATACAATTACATAAATAGCATGGTGATATATGACGGGAAAGTATGCGATATGATATTATACCAAATTAGAAAAAATCTTTTATATATGTAACCGAGGTATATATGTATGAGACGAATTTAGGCCCGAATTCGGGAGAGACGGTATTTTTTTTTAGAAAATTTATAGTTTATGTACTGATATTATATGTTAAGCACAACCGCTCTTATTATCCGAGAGATTGTACATTACATACAATATAATTGTACAAAGAAACATAGTTCATGAAATACAAATGTATAGTGTTTCCATTATAAAGTTTACCTTGTCGAAACGAAATACAAGGCATACTTAATGGTGTAAGGTTACATTTATAAATGATTTAAATAACATATTTGAAATAAAAATGCAATACATGTATTAATGCACATGGCAAAATAACAATAAAATAAATGATAATAAATAATTATATGTCGAAATATAAAAAGTCCTAAAAGTGATACATTTAAGTTTATTCTAATTATGACCCCCGTCTTTAATACATTGCTTTGAACATGTTGGTTGGTTGTTATACCTTACAGTTTTTGTTCAAGACACTAAGATCCTAAACTTAAAATGAAAGTTGGTCAGACCGTCAGCAGATGACTAGATCATTTTGGCACAGGATCTTCAAATTTTATAGAGATGCTGGTCTTCATCAGTGGTTGATCTCTAATTATTTCGAGGTCAAGGTCACCATGAACACATTACTGAATGAAAACTATGGAAAGTATGTAGTAAACCTAAAACAGCCACATATTGAACGTATTTTTCCCCCCTACACACATCGTCGTCCAGGCTTTTGTCTTGCAGTTCAGAATCTGTTCCATCCAGAACAGATCTCTAATATGGTAGGAAATATTGAATGAAGAAAAATCGAATGGTTGTTGGTTTTTCAGTTGAAGATGGTCAAGATGTGAAGTCTGACAATGAATTACATGAAATGTATGCTTCACCTGTAAAGAAGAGACCGAAAGTTGAAGAAGTTGACGAAGATCTTCATAGATTTATGTTTGCTTCAAAACAAGATGTCGGAGGTATGTATATACTCGGCTAAATCTTAATACTCATGCCGGTGTCTTCAGGTAGCTCTTGGTATTATACTTTTCTGATCTCAATAATATAGTGGATAGAGTATCCAGCCTGGGAAATATGAGGTTACTGATACAATTGTATACTGCTAGTCTTCTAAAATGTTAATCGTGTAACTCTCTTGGTCTATGTTGATATGGGTAACAACACTGACTAAATGTACTGTCACATGGCAACAATACAATTTGATTTTGTGCTGGATGGATAAACGTCACAAAGTTTGTTCATGCTAGTTTTCATTAACCATTGGTCCAAATTTCAATGAAACTTCACATGAATACTTGGTACCAAACCTGGTTGTACCAAACCTGGTTATGCATATTGTCAGAAATTTTAGGTCTGATTAATTTTGCCGGAGTTTTGGCTTTTTGTGGGAGACAATCGTTTTTGTGTCAAAAAACCCTTCTAGTTCAGCTTATGACTTCATGCTGGTTTTCAGATGAAGAGGAAGAAAAAGAAGACGGGGATGAGCCCCCACTTCCTGTGATGAAACCTCGAGGTAGCCCTAAATTCTTCAACTCCTTATCACATGCTCATCCAGAGGTCCTCGATGATTCGACCGCAAATGAGAATGATGATAAAGAAAACGGAATAGTGTCTCCGAGGAGAAATGTTTTTGCGTGTAAGTCACCATCCAAGAGAAACAGATTTAACCTGAATGCCTCTAAACCGACAGCTACAAAAAGCAGGTAAGAGAGTTATATGATTTTGAAAGATTTCAAAAGGAATGCTAACATTTGATCTATATTTATATTGTGATACAGATACAAAGAATATGGGGTCTATATTAGAGTTGTACTTTTGGTCTGTAGACAAAAGTTATCCACATTATTTCTTGGTATCCATAGGTTGGATTTCAACTAAACATCGCTAATCTGAGAAATACCAAGCAAGGTTAGGTGTTCATATTGGTGGCACATTAGGCTCGGATCAATTTTCACTCAGTTATTGCCCTTTCGGTGTCAGAGCATTATCTAGACGTTCAATGATAACTCTCCTGTTTCTCCCGTAAGGGTGTAACGATATACCGTTGGACGGTATACCGAATTTGTTTGGTCTCGGTACGGTTCACGGTACGATGATGTTCCGGAACGGTACGGCTACGATACGGCCTCTACCCATTCTCTAGTTAAAATGAGGTAATATTAAGTATCATTTGCTTGACATTATTAATATATCGAACGTGCGGACGTCGCTAATTGTTTTTGGTTAGCTCCGAATGCGACATCACTGAAGCAATAATGCATTTGTTATCGTCGAGCGTGAAACTCTAAGCGACATCGGCAGCCATTTGTATTTATGCGGAATGACTAAAGTCCGATCGGGACCGTACGTATCCGGACTGAAAATACTAAATACGACGGACAAAAAACGTGGACTCCTTGATAGCTCATACGACGAATACGTTATTTTTGTTTAAAAATAACTTTAAAGGAAGATAAATGACTAAGTGAAACTAAAGGTGACAGTTGATGGCTAAAATGGGGCTATTGTAGGCATTCATGAGAAGTGTCTTTTAACCTTTATTTGTGACCTTAATTAGGAAAAAGAACTGACTGATACATGTAATATGGGGAACTGATTTTGTTTAGGAAAAACACATTTTTCTTGGAGAAAAGGTATTATAACGCCTCTGCTTGATAATTAGGGGATAATCCTGTGATGTTATAAAGTTTAAACAGAACAGATGCTCATTATCCTGTCTTCATGTTAAACTATTTGTATCGCGATACGTATTATATCGTATACTCCGTACCGTGATACGTATCGTATCGCGAGGTGAGCGTATCGTTACACCCCTATTCTCCCGGCATATTGGTTGATGTGAGTTGTTGACAATCCCGTGGTTCTGAAATTATAAAACTGCCAGATAATTTCAAATAGAACAATAAAAGCATATAATTTACTGTAAAAATGTTTTATTTTCTTGGGCATTAATTTTAACCATATTTGTTATGATGTATTTCAGGTTTTTTGGTTCTGGTTCAACTAAGGGAAATAATGAGAAAAGCCTACAGAATAATTCACCAAAGCAAATACAGATCAAAATGCTTCTTGTGGATGAGTATAAGCCTGTTCATTCTAATACTGCCAATGTTTATATACATGACAAGGATGTAACAGGACAAACTAAAGGTACACGTGGAAGTGTCGATGATCTGTCGGATATAAAAGTGGAGAACGATGATGGAAATTCTAGGCTTGAGTGTGAATCAAAATCTGAGTTGTTTGATTCTGTGTCTATTACAGAAGTGCAGTCGTTGAAATGTTTTAAATTTTCAAAATCCGAATCTGTGTCCAGTAATTCTCCAATGTCTTCTCCTGCAGGACGTTCTGCGTTTAATTGGTCTAAATTTAAATTTAATAGACAAAGTAGCTGTGATAGTGCGTCCGAAAAGTCTTCTAAAAGTTTGAAGAAGCCATTTAAGAAAGTTGTATCAGAAAGTAATATTGATTCTTTGTTCAAAAAGACAGACAAGGGAGGTAATTCTAGTATAAAAACATGTGAATCTGATAGTGACTGTATTTTAAGAGTTGCCTCCCCTGAGGACAATGATATTAGTGAACAGAGTACATGTACTTTATCTCAGTGTGATAGTGTTCAAAGCTTACCCTACAGTATTGATTCAGATTGTTTGAGAGATTCAGATTTTATTGCAAGCCAGTCTAACAGTCAGATTTCACAGGATTTTAGTCAAAAGAGTGATACATCATCCATAAGTGCGAGAAACACGATAGGTGAGGATACTGGTGCTGAGCGTGCAAACATAGGTGTAGAATGTCTGTCATCAGATGACAACAAATCTCAGAAGTCATCAGTGAACTGTGAACGTAATATCACATTACATACAGAGAACAATACTATTGATAGTGAGGTGTTAGAATCTGTTGATAGATGTGGTGTGAGCAACGACAACGATAAAGAACCTGTAGTATTTGTCATTGATTCTGACGAAGATTCCAAATCAAGTAGCTATTTCAAGCAAAAGACGTCATTTATTGGCAAGGTACATAAGTCTTATATAAGCATTTAAATAACAATCATTTAATCTAGCGGTGCCCAAATGTATTATGCAAGTACTTTCAATGTGTCTCTGTCAAAATCTAGGTATATATATATATATATATATATATATATATATATATATATATATATATATATATATATATGACCCTGGGATTTTTTTCCAGCTTTTGAGATGTGGCCCTACTGTAGCTCAGTAATAATGGTCAAACTGATATTGTAGTATCTGTTATCATTTTCTGTGCAATACTAAAAAAATTTTAAAGTTTCAACTATATGTACGATCATGATAGGGCATATAAATTGTGGGTTGGAGATAAATAACATTGAAATTGTTCCCATAGCAACATCTTCAGATGAAGTGCATTTGAATATTTTGCTGTCAAACATGTTTATGTGTGTATTTATTTAGATATTTCGGTCAAGGATAACCTGTAAAAGTGCAAGCACTTATTTCCAATGGGGTCTGTTGTTTTGGTGAAGGGACAGCAAGTAAAAAAACAGTGGTGTGATACAAGGAATCCATGTGGGATACCCTAGCTCTTTTCGAACAGACTCCTTGGTTCTTTAATGTGCCCAGTGTATTGGACCGATACATGCAAAACTACCTTCATCTCTAGTTGGGTGAGAATCACTGAGAAGTGTTTCTGAAATTTTCAGTGAGATTTGAACCTGAAACCTCTGTATTAGTAATTGAGACATTAACCACCGTGCCACCCAAAATATTAAAACCTTGACCTTATATTTCAGTCTCCAGCATTAACAAAGAGTTCAGCGAATGAGAAAAGTGAGTATTTTTAATTCTTACAAAACCAGACTCGTACATGTTACTGCAGTTACAACATTTTTGGAGGAAATTTGTGGTTTCAGATAGGTTGTATGTTAATGTTGCATTACAAGATTGTTTGAAATAGTAGTGTCAGAACGGGTAGGCCAAATGCTAGGGTAGTATCCTTATTGAAATGTTGTCTGTAGTTATACTGACTAGACTTTCTATTACAGTCAAAAGTAAAATGATTGGCTTTTGGAATAGACTCCTAACAGGCAAAACCGCTAAATTTTCCTACCTTATATATTCCGCAATGCAGAACATTTCTTTTGAGTACACGGACAATATCATATTTCTATTTATCATGAAATGTCTGAAGATATTGTTTTTTTTCTTATTTATTGATGTCTAATTTACTATCTACATATGAAGAGAGTTACTGGGGGTAAAATCATGATCTTAATATCAAATTTATGAGTATCATGAACAAGGTCGTCAAATCTTAGTACTTTCATACTTAGGATGGTGAGATATAAGGAGACTTCGGTGTATATTAGGTGTCACCCCTCAACATTTTCTTCAACTAACTTCTCTTTAAACAGTGAATAGATTTTGCCCAAACTTTACAGTAACAATTCTTGGATGTTCCTCTGACAAAAATCAGATTGCAATCAGATTGAAATCTGGAGTAAATCTGTAGTTTCTTTATATCAGTGTGATGCATTGTCTTGGAGTCCTCTTGTTTAAAGTGACACTGGGCTATGATCCTCAATGACTTGTGTATTACTCTGGGGTGTCAATTTTCCTGATTTATCCGGAATTCCAGATTCTTGAAAGAGCAAATGTTTCTGACCAAAATAAAAGTTGTTTGATGAAAATATCTCAAGAAATGGCAAAGTTATGGTAAATTAAATCTGCTCTGAAGCATTTTCTTCAATAAAAACTGAGTTAATTATGGAACAATGTAATTGAAGGCCTCTTGTTTGGCAAAAATGGTTGGCCGCATATGATTTTCCTGATTTTTGATTTTACCCTGTTGACCCCCCTGATTACTTTACATTGTATTGTTGGTATGTTTAGAGCAGTGTAATGTACAACCTCTCCAGAGCATCCCTTAGTAGAGCAACAACCTCTATAACAATACTTTCAACGTCGCTATTTCCTATAGATTGAACCTTAGTAGAGCAACAGCCGCTAAACAATGGCCAATATTTGCAGCTCTCAAAGGGTGTTGCTCACTTGCTGTACAGAGGTTGTACTGTACCTACAATCTGTTCTACATTACTATTTGTGGTGCTTTTCTCCTACATAGTGCTCAAGGTGAGCTATTGTGATCACCCTTTTGTCCGTCGTCTACCGTACGCGGTCAACAATTTGACTGTTGACACTCTAGAGGTCACAGGTTTTATTTAATCTTAATGAAACTTGGTCACAATGTTTATCCCTATGAAATCTAGGTCAAGTTTGTAACTGGGTCATCTGGGGTCAAAAACTAGGTCACAAGGTCACATCAAAGAAAAACCTTGTTAACACTCTAGAGGTCACATTTTTTACCTAATCTATATGAAACTTGGTTAGAATGTTCGTCGCTATGAAATCAAGGTTAAGTTCGTAACTGGGTCATCTGGGGTCAAAAACTAGGTCACAAGGTCACATCAAGAAAACCTTGTTAACACTCTAGAGGTCACATTTTTTACTTAATCTATATGAAACTTGGTTAGAATGTTCGTCGCTATGAAATATAGGTCAAGTTCGTAACTGGGTCATCTGGGATCAAAAACTAGGTCACAAGGTCACATCAAAGAAAAACCTTGTTAACACTCTAGAGGTCACATTTCTTACCTAATATATATGAAACTTGGTCAGAATGTTTGTCGCTTTGAAATCTAGGTCAAGGTTATAACTGGGTTATATGGAGTAGAATACTAGGTCACCAGGTCACATAGAAGAAAAACCTTGTTAACACTCTAGAGGTCACATTGTTTACCTAATCTATATAAAACTTGGTCACAATGTTTGTCTGTATACAATCTAGGTCAAGTTTGTAACTGGGTCATCTTGGGTCAAAAGCTAGGTCACATCAAATAAAAACCTTGTTACACTCTAGAGGTCACATTTTTGATGTAATATTAATGACACTTGGCCACAATGTCTAGCTTTATGAAATCTAGGTCTAGTTCGCAACTGGGTCATCTGGGATCTAAAACTAGGTCACCAGGTCACTGATTCTGCCTAAACTGCTAGTCATCAGGTGAGTGCTATAGGGCCAATGGCCCTCTTGTTTTATGTGGATTTCTTATTAACATCTGAAGATAATTAACCTTGCCCTCTACCTTTACGCACAAATATAGTACTAGGCTAAGCATCTTGAGGAGAACTTATTAATTTCTATGAGAAGGCCGTGTTTTACTGATCATTTATATTAGTGTTTATATACTCTGTATAGTACTAGTCTTGCTTATTTTTAAGACAGACTGAAGTTAATTATAGGCAATAGATCAAATGTTAAATTGTGGTTAATTTGTATGAGTGATATTGTTTCTGGTGTTTTTTCCATATACTAGGTGAGTGGCCTGTGAAGGTTTAATTTCTTGAAGTGATCTGTTATAGTATAGTTGGAGGTCATCTCATTATGCAAAATGCCTTGCCCTTAAGGTTGTTTCTCTTTTAAAATAATACCAATTTTATGAACAGGACTTTGTCCTTAAACGTTGTTTCTCTTATACCATTTTATGAATGGGACCATCTTCCTTAAGGGTGATTCTCTTATAAATTTATGAATAATACCTCTTTAAAACCGGGTTGTGGCTGCTGAAAATATTATAAAACACTATTCATTGATTCCCATCCTGGTGTAGTGTGTGTATGCCTGAAATAATGCTAACTGAGCCAACTAGTATCTTCATCGGACATCCTGCTTCTGGAATTCCAGATTTGCTGCATTAGGAAGAATTACCCATAATCTTTTCTGCACAAAATAAAATTTATTGTAGGGATGTATGCTAAATTGCTAATGGCACCTGAAACAGACTTGCGACTTGTTTTCAGGATTGGGCATTATGAGTCAGTAGAACCCCTTTCTCTGCTGAAGATAAACCTCTGTATGACCATCACTGTTTATATCTTTACTCCATAGATACAACTATTCACTGCCCTATCTCAATGCACATTAATGTACTTTCAGGTAAACTAAAACCCGGTTGTAGAGTTTCTGGGTTGTCCAAAAAATCCAAAAGAACTTCCAAGACAATTCCTGATGAGAAACAGAAGAGCTTGAAGGACATGTTCAGCAAGTTTGCTCATAAACCAAGGTATGTATGTGCACAGATGCCAAACATGTGTTGAATGATCCCAACATAATTATGCCAATTACTGATCTACTTGTTTATTAAAGCAGAGGTAGACAATATTCCTGATTTATCCGTAATTCCGAATTAGTCTGTTCTAAAAGAGAATTAGTCTGTTCTAAAAGAGCTATGATTTCTGTTAGTTGATGAAAACATTTCAAGAAAGGGCAAAGTTATGGTAAATTATATCTGCTGTGATGGATTTTCTTTGATAAAAAGTTTTGAAAACTGAGTTATATATTATATGAAAACAATGATATTGAAGGCCTCTTGTTTGGCAAAATTTTCATGATTTTTAATTTGGCCCTATTGACACCCCTGATAAAGGCAAAACAGAAATGTTAACGAAATGTTGGTCCAGATAGTTAATTTGATTGTTTATAGATATGATATACCAATCAATGCAATTAGTGCTGGCGATCAGGTTCGATTCCCAGTTGCAACAGTTCATGGCCTTTCATGAACATTTGACAATGTTGATTTTTGTCTTCACATGTTAAAAAGTTGCTGGTTCCTTGTGTAAGAGTAAGTCAGCACCAGTTGGTTGAAATGCTGAAATGCAGTCCTAAAAAAGCTGAATTTGCTCCAAATATGACAAAATAATTGATGAGAAACAGCTTAACCTGAAAAAAAAACATCCACCTACTGCATACATGCCATGTTTCGCATACCCCTTTGTGTGAGATTGGTGATGGAAATGCAGGAGATTTCATTAAAATGCAGGAGATTTTTCTTGCTGGAACTTTAGACTTAAAGTATTGAAGTTTATATACTGTTTTTACTCATCTTAATTTGATGACAATACAATGCATGCTTCATGTAGCAATTTAAACTATTATCTGTCATCTTCCTCATAATGTAAACAAAAAAGGTCAGATTCCAGTTTGTCCATGAAATGCGCGAGATTTGATAAATTGGCCTCTGATCATGCAGGAGTAGTCTCAAATGCAGGAGACTCGCGCTTGCTGCAGGAGATCTGGCATATATGAGGTCCTATGCCTGTTTCATGTGTGTGTACTTGTACTGAGGAATCTTCATCACTGTGTCGTCAGGTTCTAACAGGTGTATGTTGAGTGTACATTTTGTTGTTAATCATTTTACTGTCTATTCATATGTATAGTTCCATAAAATCATAATCTTGCAAAATTGCTAATTTACAACCATATGGCATACATGTTTATGTATGTTTACCTACTATCAGTAATTCAAATATTTCTTCAGTTCACATAATTTTTATGACTGCTTGTTGTTCTTTTCAGATGTGTACCCACATTGAAACAGGAATCTAATATAGACAGCAGTTCAAGTGACCCAGTGTTCACTCCAGAGGGAGCAAAAAGTGTCTTGGGGAAGAAATCAAGTGTCCAAAAAACATTGTTACATTAGCTGATGAAATCGTGTCACGGTGTGTCAAATACCTCTTTTCTGGAAAACACATGAAATACTAGTACCTCACCTTCATAATTGTGGCCAGTTTGCTGAATGGGTGTAACCTTCTGCAATGTGATTAAACTTGATATAGAGGTTATATATAGTGTTCTAAATTGGTATGTTTTGAATGAGTATTTGCATGATGCCTGGAGGTGCCAAAATAGTACGCAATGCGTTAACACTGATCCAATGCATTAATATCAGAATTCAGTCAATTTTAGATTATCTATTTCTGGATCCATGATAGTCTCAATGATAATTGTGAACATTTACTGAGTAATGATGCATTGATGACATTATCGCATTCTATCAGATTATTGCACACAATAATAAATTATACAAAATCAAACTGAATTGTTGAATTTTATTAATTACTCCCTTGTTGTGGTTAAAAGAACTTGGCCCATTTCGCTGGCTAAGAATTAGAAGGCCATTAGTACAAATCAATATTTTGAGAAAACATGACAAAACTGTCTGAAAACTACTCTTTACTTATGGAAAAACAAGCTTTTTAAACTTCAGTTTAGTCAAAATGACCACTTCCGATTTTCATGAAAATAGGCTCATAGGAAGCGCCTTCAGATGCAGATTTCAGATATGCATGAGAGTTACAAGGTCACAAAATTCTAAGCCAGCGATTTGTTCACCACCATGAGGTGGTGTGTCACATGCAAAAACCATGTCAATATCGCTGAAGGTCTATGCAGGGGCTCTACAATTCCAAATCAATCTGAAAATCCCAATTTGCTACACCAGAATGCACGAACTTTCCTGTTGTTGTAGAAAATAATTCATGAAAAAATTCAAAGTACATGTATTGACTGACTTATGGTCATTTGAAATTTCATAAGCTGAATTTATTAATAGAACAATGTTTGGAACTGAGATTTATTGTCAGAATGAGTGCTTCTAGCACCCAAATCAGACTTATATCTGATTTCAGGATTGGTCATTCTGTCTCAATAGGACCCCTGTCTATGGTTATTGTGCTTTTCAATAGGCTTGTTTCAGTTTGTTTTGGTCATTAAGTTAATCTTGTGTATTTGAAAATGAGTCGGACTAAACTCAGAACTGTTCACTTGGCATTTGACTGACATCTTAGTTAAACATCTAAGCATGAACGTCTGTACCCCATAAATACAATTCAAAGGTTAGTCACATTCAAAGGTTAAAATAATTCACACTATTGTCGTTGGGTAGTCAAAACCTGGTATCTTAAGTTTTTCAGGAGTCAAAAGCTATACATAGCTTATGTTATTTTGTTTGTACCAAATTTCCGACAAATAAATTTTGACTTGACTTGAAAATCGGATTTTTAGCTTGACTGTTCGAAGAATAAGCAGAACTACTGCACTCGCCTCAGGATCAGGGTTGAAAGTTTGGCATGCAACACATACAAAGCTTTAAGTGTATTTATATTTCAAAACCTACTGTAAAATCATTAATATTTGTGGGGGATTAAAGTTCGTGGATGACCTCGACCACGAAATGAAATCCCAACGAATAATTTTACCAATTAATTTGTAAATTGACAGTGTAAATTTACCACGGCCGCCATTTTTGTTAACAGTGTTCGGCCAGGTTTACGTTAAGTCCCTTTTTGAGTCTAGGATTTTCAAAGTTTACTTACAGCATAAAACATAATTATTTTTTATCAGACTGTCAGTCCTACTGTTCGTTAGTCCGCATGTCAGTTATGACTCTTGACATGGTATCTGTGTCCTATGGAGACGTTACTAGTTAACTTAGACGTGTCTTGGTTTTGCGTACACGCTGCATTCAGACCATATCACCTAATAGCATTGATATTACATTGTAACTTAGACTGAATACTATCATCTTGTTAAAAATCATTAGTCAACACTCGTTGAACGTTCCGTATAGTCAATGACTTAGGAATTAATTGGTAGCTGCTTAGTTGGGCAAAATGAATCTTTGACGCGACGTCAAATTTGCGCCGGGAAGCTCTTCCTAACGTTACCATAGATTCAACAAGAACAACAGCTTACAATGAAATCATATGAAAATCTAGGAGTACATTGCGAATGCGTGTCTTCGCTTCTCTGTAAAAAATACTTAGATTTAGAAAAAGTCGAAAAGTCTTATGAAACGTTTCCTGGAACTTAAAAAATGCCTCTCCAACATATTAAAAAACTTGATTGATGTAGGGCTTCGATATGTTGAATTAAGGTGAAACAGTCGTTTCCTTCCCGCTGCATTCACAATATTTTTGCGATAAAAAACCTAGATACAGGGTTATGACTATCCAGCGACGATACTCCTTATCAAGGCTGTAATTTCACGAGCATTGAAGAATGTAAAAAATCTGAATTGTCGTGCGAATGGAATTACACGACTTTTTAATGTCTTACACTATCAAGTAATTAATGAACAAGACAAATCA
Organism: Spisula solida; assembly: GCA_947247005.1. Taxonomy (NCBI): domain Eukaryota; kingdom Metazoa; phylum Mollusca; class Bivalvia; order Venerida; family Mactridae; genus Spisula; species Spisula solida. The sequence goes on along the minus strand of OX365945.1, from coordinate 43,645,652 downwards.
TTATCCCCGTATTATATACAGTGAACACTTAATGTCATTTGCCTCCATGCATAGGACCGTATTAGGTCAGATTAAATTTGAAATTTTCTCAACCACTTGTGTACATGAGTAGCCAACTTTCTACCGATTGTCACAGCTAGACTGAGTGGATATACACATTGAAATAACCACGAATATACACTAGACATAGTCCAGAGCCGGAATTTGACAGGACTCTCGACCTTTAAATTAGCATAATTTAACAGCTGATATATTGTCTATATTTATAACCCCGGCTGTATGTTTTCATAAGCGGAGAGTATCACGAAGACGCTCGAGGAGTAATACCAAAACAAACCTAAAGAACCTATATTGCACGATTTGCTCGTGGAAATTTATATATTCATCGCAATTACCTTGTAATATATTCATGCATAAAGGTCAGGATCATGTCAAATTCTCTGTGCTATAATCAGTCAATAAAATAACACAAGCTGCATTTAAATACAGTTCAGTTTTTTGTAAATGTCGACTTTTCAACTTTTTACAGCCGACAAACGCTTTTCGATTATTATTGGCATGTGTCTGACAAGGGCTGACTTAAATCAATGAAGAGATAGATGTGTGATACAAGGAATCCGGGTGCGTTACCCTAGCTCTTCGAATAGATTCATTGGTTCTTTAACGTGTACATAACCGATACACGCGAGACTACCTCTGGGTTTCCAACCAGTTAATCTCTAGTCGGGTGGGAAACGCTGAAAAGGAAACACTAAATATCATTGGTATAAGGGAGATCTACCCACACTTATACATTCATATTTGAACAACCCTCGTACATTTTGTAAAACAAAAAACAACAACTACTGACTAGTAATTACTCAGCACTGTTTAATTGCTTGTGCAAATTTGTGATTATGGTGCTGGCATAAAATATTACATTATTACACAATCAACAACAAAGGCGTCTTCTTCTCTGCAACACCTTTCGAAGATCTTCGCGTGGTGCGCATGCGTGACCTAGAACAGATCTGGAAGTGTTGTGGTCGTCTTGTGTACCAATAGACTGGCGAATGTCAAAGACAACTCTTCTCTTTACAGGTTGCACCAAGCGTTCCATACTTGGTTCATTATCGATGACCACTTCTAATTTCCTTTTTCTGTTCGCCGACACCACAGGGACTGGTGTCTCAACTGATGCTGGAATGAGAGAAAAAACAAATTGGAAATATTCGAAAACATGTGGCAATGTATTCAGTAGGTAATTCACCATCGGGTCTGTATAGCACATTTTGTTTGACAGGTGTGGTTTGGTCGGCTGTGTAAAGACCGCCACGCGCAGAAATTATACTTGATAGAATTTTTGTGGAATTTTAAAGGCAGAAACCAAGTAGATCTATTAACCAAGAATGAAACAAAAACATGTCTAGTCGTATTCTAGCGGATAATTGCTTCTCACTCTTGATTTAAATACTGCAAATTCAAACTACATGTAGTGTCAACTTTTTATTTTAAAAACAAGCACGGTTACGTATACTTATTCATTATTTATTTATATTTACCTTTCACTTTGTTGTTTTGTGTCTTCATTCTTAAAACCATTCTCTGCCTCATGCTGGTCTCGTCCTCAAGCCTGGTTCTGAACAGAGCCTCGGGTTGTTGTCTGTTTTCTACAGGACTGATTCCGCCACAAAAACTCCTGAAAACAATGAATATAAATCATAAACTATCAAACACGCAATCAAACACTTAACATTTGTGAGGTAAAATACTGAGCTATTGACATGTTGGGTGACACGGTGGTTGAGTGGATAACGCCCTTGACTACTGATGGAGAGGTCCCTGGTGCGAATCTCGGACGACGCTTTTCAGTGTTTTCCACCCAACTGGAGATGAACTAGGGTAACGCACCCGGGTTCCTTGTATCACACCTCTTTCTCTTAATTGATTTTAGGTCGGCCCTTGACAGACATACCTGCCAATAATATTCGATAGTTATGTTATGTTTTAATTGCATGTTCTGAATACATGGAGACAATACTGGTTGTTTGTGGATAAGCAAAGTTAAACATAAACGTTTTAGAATACTGATCATATCTGTCAAATACCCGGGAACAAAAGTTTAAGAATGTGTAGCACAAATCCTTGATGTGGTGGTGTAATAATCAAAATAATACCGATATTCTGGGGCGGCCAGATAACTGTAGTGGTGAAGGTGTTTAGACAGTCACCATCGAATCGTTACTTAGGAAATTTTAGATTCAAGCACGGCATTGGATGTTCTTTCCCTATTTGAGTCACTTTAAAGGCAGCGGTTTTGTTTGAGTATCAAGTACCGGAAGGATAGAACATTTGATTTGTGTTTGTTAGCCACTCGGTTTGCCCAGTCGGTAGAGCGCCATACTAGTGTTTAGGGGTTCATGTGTTCGAGTCCCACTCCGGGGGCATCCCCCCCCCCCTGATTTTCATATTAAACAAACTAGTTGTATCTTATGCCATATACTTATTTAATATGCTTATACATAACAGAGTTTTTGTTCGATTGTTGGAGGAAATATGTCAATTACCTTAAAGTTTTATCTAGGCTAATTACTGGTTCTTGTAACTTTGTTTCCTCAACATCTACTTCAACATTGTCAGTACTCTCTGGTTCAGTATATCCACATTCTGTCAGGAAGTCATTCACTTCTGCTAGGAAATCTGTTACATCCTTCCGCAGTTTCATGAGGCTGTTGGAAATAAAATAAAATCAATCTAATAAATTAATCAATTACCTTTATGTAGGAATGATCAACAGATTGACGTACAGTTGTTAAAGCATATTTTTTTAGGAAACACGTATCAAATTTTCAGATGCATTGTTAAGAAATTAATGCTTATTTTTAAATCGTATGACAGTATGATTTAATTGTAACTAATGTTATAATTTGCACATACCTTTGTTCGTTCATTTCACCTTCAACTTGTATCGATACATGTCTGATATCTCTGTCCATATTTAAAATTGTGCAGCTTTGATTATGTACGTGTAGCGCTTTCTGAATATTGTCGTCGTTATGGTTGCGAAAACGTCATGACGCGACGTCAATGACGTAATGACGCTACGTCGGATGACGTACCATGTGACGTCAAAAGACGTAATGTCACGACGTCATCTGGTTATTTGCATTGTTAGCCTGCCCCAAAGACCGCGATCTGAGTACGTGCATGCCGTGCCTTACGCGACCTTGTGGTATATGGTGAAAAACATGCCTATATGATATGACATACCTCCCATGTTTTGGAAAACCGTTCAATACCGAGAATCGGGCCGTCGGTAATGTCGGACATGGTCAAGCTAAACAGTCTTGATTTGTCATGTTTATCTAAATTCATCTTGTGAATTTGAAAATAAGTCATCCGGTGTCATAAACAAGGTCACTAGGTCCAATCATGGAAACGACGTTTGTATTCTATATAGGCTGTATTTTTCACTGGATATTTGTGCAAGTTAATCAGAATGTTTGCCAAATGGAATCCAGATCGGTCATCTGATGTAAATAACAAGGTCACTGGTTAAGACAATCTTTGTCAGAAATTGTAAATGATTACTTGGGTCATCACAGGGACATGCATGCACTCCTATGACAGGTGAGAGACATAGGACCCTTTGACCCCCACCCCTTGTTCGGATATGACCAGTATTAGCAGAGTTATTGTCCTTGAATGATGAAAATTGATGGAATTTTGCTTGTGACGTCCATAAGTTGAAAAGTGTTTTAGCTAAAGTCTTCGAATATTGTAGGATTATTTCTCTCAGTGGCTGTAGCTGCTCACCTGAATGTTTTATTACGGATCTGACCAGTATAAACAGAATTGTGGCCCTTGAAATGATAGAAATTTTGTTTTTGTTTCTCATAAGTTAGTCAGCATGTGTATTTGAAATCTGATCATTGACATGGTCAAAAGGCAATTAGGGGCATCCGTGGGCATTAAATGCAAGTGTCCACTATCAATGCTCATTCGACTGTTGCATTTTATCTTCATCCGGTGTTATATTTTGATTGACTGATTTTCGAATAGTCAAGCACACTGTCTTATGGACAGCTCTTGTTTTTAAAGTCACGTTTTACTCATTTCTGCCAATGGCATAAATGTGCTATTTAAAGCTGTGAACCATATTTTAGTCTATAGGATAACGTTTGCCGGAAAAGACTATGTCAAAAACGAAGGTACTGTAAAAAAGTGTCAAAAGGTGGTACAAGTACACTATTTGATTCAATTTTAGATAAATTAGACAATTCCTTACCTAAATGGTCAAATTGGGTACAATATTTTGTTACAAAAAGTAAACAATTACCGGTTTTGAATGTGTTATATGATGTATAAATCTACATGTATATGTTAAAGAAACGGATTGGTGCAGACAAAGACGTATACATTACTATGCCATGTGTTTGTATATTACTTATATGTACTTGTATATATTTGTTGTAAATTGGCCAAAGGCATATTATTTGCCGATTTTGCTAATAAAACTTGAAACTATTATAGGTCTTTGGTGCAGAGCTACAATTTATCTAGATTTGCTGCTATAGAAAGAATGAACTTTTCTGCAGAAAATGAGTTATTTGATGAAAAATACCAAGTTATGGTCATTTGAAATTTAAAGCTCGAACATTTTTTGAAACTGAGATTTAGTGTTGGGATGTGTGCTAATGGCATCCGAAAACATACTTGTGTCTTATTTTCAGGATTGGGAATTATGCCTCAGTAGAACACTTGAGGGTCATGACTATCCAGCGACGGTATTCTTTATCCAGGCTGTAATTTCCTCTAGCTTTGAAGAATGTCAAAATTTGTTCCATGATGCGCATGGCCGGGGCATATTTCCAAATGAAACTACACCACTTTTAAATTTCTTACACAAGCAAGTATTGACGAACAAGACATTTCATTATCCCCGTATTATATACAGTGCACACCTGAATAAGACATTTCCCGCAATAGTACGACGATTGTTTACTGACATTTTTCTCGTCCACTTGTGTACACGTGTAGCCAACTTTCGACCTATTGTCACAGCTACACTGAGTGGATTTAAACATGCGAGGTATACATTGAAAGCTTACACACGCAGCATTGCAAAACAGTTAGTGTTTTGAAGTATCATTGGTATGAGGAAGATATACCCTAACCCCACACATACTATTATAGTTTGAACCACCCTCATCCATTTGGTAAAACAAAAACAACTAGTAATTACTCAGCACTGTTTACTTTCTTGTGTAAATTTGTTATTGTGCTGATATAAAAAATATTAAATCTTTACACAAATTGACCATCAACAACACAGGCTTCGTCTTCTCTGCAACACCTTTCGAAGATCTTCACGTGGTGCGCATGCGTCACCTAGAACGGATCCGGAAGTGCTGTGGTCGTCTTGTGTCTTGAATCCTTTACCAACAGACTGGCGAAGGTCAAAGACAACTCTTCTCTTTACAGGTTGCACCAAGCGTTCCATACTTGGTTCATTATCGATGACCACTTCTAGTTTCCTTTTTCTGATCTTTGACACCACGGGAACTGGTGTCTCAATATGTTCTGAAGTAAATAGAATAAAAATATAAGTAAAGAAAAAAACACACGTAAATTGTGCGTACTTACATTTCAATGTATAACATTATGAATGTTGTATAATTTCGAAATAGACAACCCCAGCTCTTATGAAACAAATGATACAGTCAAATTGAAGTCTTGCATAATATTGTCAAATTGTTTCAGCACCTAAACTTGTATGCCAGGATGTATGCTGAAAATGTGAAAGCGATATCGACAATTGGTCATGAGTAATAATCAGATTTTTACCGTTTACTTTGCTATTTTGAGTCTTCATTCTCAGAACAATCCTCTTTCTCACCCTTCTCTCATCTTCTTGAGTGACTCTGAACTGAGCCTCGATTTGACGTTGGTTATCTAGATGGATATCACGAACCCTGCAGGTAGAAATGAAGTGGATATAAGCAACAAGCAACCAAACGTTTTATAACAGACGTTGAGACTGCGACCTTGACATGCTGAACGATGTGGTTTCACATATTGATCAAATGAAATCAAGAGTTAGACGTGTAACTCCTTAATGAAGATAATAAAATTCATGTTTAGCCAGCTGCAGTTTGACTACACCTAAGGGTGTAGTGTAGTGTAAATTTGCCACTGTATTCTATACAATGTACGTATGACTGAACCGCTGTTGAACAAAACTTTTAACTCTGATTTCACTCCATACAGAATTGTTATTCTAACATAGCACCTGCGATTTGCCTTCTTTGCGTATATTGACCTTACCATATTTCATTACCGCGATAAAATATAGCTGATTGGTGACGTCACGTTTGACGTCATATAGGCCTACTATGACAAATGACGTAACGGTGACGGTAACGTTCCTAGGAAAGAAAGTAGTTTGACGTCAACCCGTCTTGTTGTGCTATAAATGGCAGAGCATTGGCGATGTTAGAATAGAAATAATAAATAGGAGCTTTGCTTTGTTGTGTTATAAAATATAGGCACTCGTTTGAATGCGTACATTAAATCACTCGTGCTACGCACTCGTGATTTAATTACTACGCATCCAAACACGTGTCTATATTTTATTACGCAACAACACAGCTACGTATTCATTATTTCTTAAATAAAAACCACTCATGGTTTACACTCTTTATGTATCAACGTTTCGGCCTAAGCCTTTTCCAGAACACACAAATGGCTGACCTCAATGCCTATATAATAAGTAAAGTAGAATTTTTGTTTGAGTTTTTTGAAAAAGGCTCAGGTCGAAACGTTGATAAATAAAGAGTGTAAACCATGAGTAGCAAAACTTTTGATAAAAGAAAATGTTGGTTTTTAATTGAACAGAGTAGGTTCAGATGAACTCAGGATTCATGGATGTAATAAAACAAAGTTTTTTCGATTTTTCAGTGGAGAAAAGTTTACCTGAAAGTTTGATCATGATTCACCATTGTTGCTTGTAACTTGGTTTCCTCAGCATCTACTTCAATCTTGTCAGTACTTTCTGGTTCAGTATATCCACATTCTGTCAAAAAGTCATTCACTTCTGCTAGGTAATCTGTCACATCCTTCCTCAGTTTCATGAGGCTGTTGAAAATATAAAAAAAACCTAATAAATACGTGAATGCACGAACGATTGGCGCCCAGATGTATATAGATCTAACATATTTTAGGTAATGTTTATCAAATTTTCATATGCATAGTCTAAGAATTAAAGTTTCAATACATATTTGATGTCGTTACTTGAAGAAAAATTCATTTAGCATCAATTTATGCTTATTTTTAAAACTTATGCCAATATAATTTAATTTTAACTGATGTTATTATTTGCTCATACCTTTGTTCGTTGATTTCACCTTCAACTTGTATCGATACACGTCTGGTATCTCTGTCCATATTTAAAATTGTGCAGCTTTGAATTTGTACGTGTAGCGCTTTGTGAATATTGTCGTCGTTATGGTTGCGACAACTTCATGACGTTACGTCAAATGACGTATTACATCACGTCATTTGACATAAGGACACAACGTCATCAGACGTAAAGACGCGAGTAAAAATATGCGAAATGACATATTGATACAGTATTAACCCTTTTTGTCTAATGCGCGTTGGTACTTCACATTTCTATGCAATGGTGTCGCTCAGTATAGGTTCGAATCCCAATATAGGTGCAAACTTTAGGTTTATTTGCAATGTTAGCCTTCCCGACAGGCCGCGACCTGAGTACGTATATGACGTGTCTAACGGGTCAAGCCTTGTGTTATTTGCTGCAAAAATACGCTTGGGCTGTATTCAAATTAATCGAACGTTTTGTTCAAACACCGCTCAGTTTCTCGTAAAAAAGCTCTTGTTTACCTGGGAAATGCAGCGACAGCTTAGACTGGTACCCGTTCGAATATTAAAAACAATTTCAAACATCAATTTCTTTGTGTCTTCAATCGTAAAAATAGGTCTGAGAACAAAAAAATGTAAATTCAATACTCAACTTACCTATTTCGCAGAAATATCTGCTAAAATGTTACACTAGGTTTTTTAAATAAACACCGCCATTTGCAATAACCGATGGTTCCCTGGTTTCGGGCGTAAGTGCCTCCGGAACGGGTTCCAGTAAATTAGCCAATACCGGTTCCGTATATTGCGACGTCAGAAAGCAATCGAACCGAGGCACCAGTCTAGCGACAGCTTGAATTTGGCTACTTCGGCATTCATCTGGGTTTAGACTTCATTTTACGCATACCTTCCCTGTTGCCGAGGCACCAGTCTAGCGACAGATTGGATTTGGCTACTTCGGCATTCATCTGAGTTTAGACGTCATTTTACGCATACCTCCCCTGTTGCTTTGAACCCGTTAATTCGCCGGCAATGTCAGACATGATCAAGCTCAGTCTTGGTTTGGCATGTTTTTGTATGTGGGAAGGGTACTATTTCACATAATGGCATTCCCACTAAATCTTAGGAGAAATCATGACGTACCAAAAGCATGTACATGTATCTACCATCTGAACCTACTTTTTGCAGCAGGTGTTTAGAAGTAACCACTGTCATTACAATAGAAATGCTTTTAGATATAGAAGTACATTGTACAATCTTATTGTCACAGTTTCCAACCGATGTTTTTATTTATTCAGATATTGACATGTTGTCAATTGAAGTGCTAGTGTACTTGAAAGTATTGTATAAACAAAGAATACATTTTGAAGGTCGTGCGTAACTGCATAGGTAAAGCATGGATTTTGTTTTTGAACGGATCACTCGTTGATATGCTGTGTTTTATTTTGAAACCAGTCCATCCAATTTTTACACACAGTGAAATGTGGATACTTTCTCTTCCTAGGCATTCAACAACAGAGCCAGTGTCCTGGCACCTTTGCCAAACACGACCAACAACGGTAAGTAAGTAAGTACATGTAAGTAATTACCATAATTCCAATAATTCGTTCTATGTCACCAATTGATTCTTGTCTCCTTTGGGTCATTTTTATCGACGAGGTTATACGAGGAAAACGGCGGACCTTGATGACCGTTTTTGTGCAATCGCTTCTCGAGCGCGGTTCGAATCCGCTAAAACGCTGTATTCTTATTAACTTCCGACAGACATCTGTGGTTCGCAACTGTGAACAAACTCTTAGAAGCAGACTGTCCGTTCACCATTGAAGCCAGAACACATGGGATAAGACTGGGCTTTTCTCTGGAACATCGAACCATTGCGGTCTTCAGACGCAGGTCTGTTTTGATCACAGAAATTCGGTGTTGCCATAAGTGACGACAGGAGGTGTGTGTCGACATAATAACGAAAATTCCGGGACTGTTGTATCCAGGAACACGATATGTACATATTAATGTTATTAAACTATTGCACTTATAATATTTATTAAAGCCTTATTCTTTCTGTGTATTTTGATACTTTTGTGAAGAAAAAGGATGAATAGTAATTAAATTACTTCACATTTTTAGTTATCACACCAACGAATTTTAGCATGGGTCGCAACTTTTGACGTTACGTCACTATGTTCGGCACCAATGCAATATCTGCGCGGATGTTGCAATCTGAGCTATCGAGTCGGGTACCAGCGGAGAGTCAAGGAAGTTAAGACAGGAAGTAATAAATAAGCTTTCTTTTATTGGCCACACTCAACTCTTTACAATACATGATAGAGTACATTTATGTCCTTGTAAAAAGAATATTTTTATAGGTTAAATCACTTGTCTCAATCACTCTTCAAGTGGACTTGCTTTGAACATTTAAAACTAACATTTTGAATGACAATTAACATTTCGTGCATTCACCAATCACTAGTATCACGCGCATTAAAGCGTTTTATTACACGAGAACATAATTAAAAGATGAGTTTACAGCAAACACTGTCGTTATGAACCTACCATTTTATCGACAATCTTAAAGCAATTTCTCTATGCTTTTACTCCCCGTAAAACTTTCGTCATTCGCATCACCAAACAGACTGTCAAAATGCGGTCAACTTAAAACCGTTGTTCAAGATGGCAAACCTTGGTTACATTCTGTCGGCATGAATATGCGTTATATATCGGCATTTTTTAAGGAATTCCTCTATGCTGCTAGTCCCCGAAAAGCTTTCGTCATTCGCCCTCACCCACAGACTGTCCGAAGCATTCTTCTTCATGCTTTTCTTCATTCGCTCTTACATAGACGTAACGTCAAAAGGTGAGACACACTCGAAAACGGAAAAAATCGCAAACGATTTTCTACAATTAACTCGGCCTAGAAAAATGAAAAAAAATATATCACTAGACGCACACACAAATTGCGCAATTTGCCATATATATAAACATAAACACGGATATAATAAAGGTGCACTGTTAATGCGACGTTTTGAGCGACTTTTTTCGCGTAAACGCTGCGAGACTTGTAACAAAAACGCATGGTCTTATAGGTAACAGTCGCAATAAAGTACTAACTACGGAACGGATTTGGAGGAAAACAACATTGTTTGTTACAGCAGTCACGACACCTGATGCCATATGATTTCCGTTCGTTTACGTCGAGACTTTTGTATTTTTCTGACGTTATTTTCAATTGTCTGTTTTCGTTAAGTCGACTTGCTAAATTATGTTTATGCGTATGTGAATCATTTTTAACTAAGAAAATAACTTTTTTTTTCGAAGATTTGTTTGTACAAAAACTGTTTCAATATCATAAAAAATGAATGTTTTCTTGGAGATTATGTAGCATGTACAAAAATGTCCAAACATACAGAAATAAAGTTATTTAAAAAATTTTCATTTTTGAAATTATTTAATTTTTGTTCCATGCAAATTTATTAAGCAGAAATGAAATATTAAAATACGTTTTTATCGAAGAACATGAATAGCGAATTTCAAATAGATTGAATAATAAATAAAAAAAAGATATTAACTTTTTTCTTGCATGTACATAAGTGTCCCGTAACGGCAAATTAAGACACTTATGGCGTCGACGGTTATTCCGGCCATAGTTTTCTTATACGTTTATCCGTATAATTTCTTGAGTAAGAAAAAGAATCACGTTAAAAAAGCGCATCATATATTGTGTGTCCTGTATTTAGATAAAACAAATAAGCTCTTAATCGTTCAATTTAATGTGGACCCTTATCCATCGTATTTAGTACTGATGTTGACTTTTGTTAACAAAACGCCGTTTGACGTCCAAAAGCGTTACACTTGACGTGTGCTTCCCCTTTTGACGTTACGTCATAGGCCTACAGACTGTCCAAAGGCGGTTAACCTAATACCGTTGTTCGAGATGGAAAACCTTGGTTACATTCTGTCGGCACGAACCTACAATCTTAAGGCATTCCTCTATGCTTTTAGTCCCCGCAAAATATGTGTCATTCGCTCTCACCGAAAGACTGCCAAAGGGTCGTAACTTAATTAAGCGTCCACTGGCTGGCTGTGTTCTATAAAGTTCGATTTGGTTTGAATAATTTCATGATGCTTGTGTGTAGGAAGATGAAATGAAAAATGAAAAGAGGACATTATACGTATTTGTTTTCATACACAGTCAGTACGTAGCCTATTTGGACCTAAAACACTCCTCCCAGAAAAATCTATTTTAATCACTTTAAAAAAAATAAGTTTACAAGAATAAAATCAAATTTTGCTGGGGTGGAGTGGTTTATGTACAAAAAGGTTACGTATTGGCTCGCTAGAAGTCATATCGGGCAGTAAGTAAGTAAGTAATTGGCTCGCTACATCACTCATAATAGTTACAGGACACATACGTGGGTAGATCCAAAAGTAATTTCACTGCTCCTATTGTGTTTTGCTATCATATTTAAAATACATGTAGATTCATGTAACTTTGTGTAAAAGTTTGTGTTTTTTCTTACATTGTGGACGATTTAATAGCATCAGTGACATTACTTTTGGATCAGCCCACGTATATGGAATAACAAGTGATTTCAATGAAGAGGTTTGTCTGTAAATAAAACGTCTTTCTTTGCCTTGAACTTCAGTTAGGCACTTAAATTGTATTTTATCTCATTTACTAGACCTACGCTATACATTCGACACTAACTTTCTTGGCAAGTAAGTGAACTTTTATGAAATTATTCAAAATAATACATGTTTCCACTTTAACTGCGAGTCTTCTTTATTGGGGAATAATATTTTTACACTGTTGTATGATTTTAACTTTTTATTTAAATTAGAGATGGCAACGAGTACTAAAACGCGGCCGGTTACTCGAGTACGCGCTCATTTAAGAAATAAAAATCTGTTCGCGTTTATTGTCGGTGAATAAAACACGGGCAGGAGTTCGGATGCGGAAAAATTAAATCACGAGTGCGTAGCACGAGTGATTTAATTTTCCGCATCCGAACGAGTGCCCGTGTTTTATTCACCGACAATATACAAGAACAGAGTTTTTATTTCGATTCTAAATACGATAATATCCCGCACTATTTAACTGCGCGCATTCCATTTTCACCCTTTGACATTGAACATAATTCCACGCTGAAATTGAGTGGCTTATTAGCTGGTACAATTACCTCCCTCGTTAATGAAAACGACCTTCGTAATTTTCTGAAGGAAATACCACAATTTAAACATTGAAACAATTTTAATAACACGAGTATATGGTATCTATTTCATAAAATGAAAAATATAAATGAATTGATTGTCAGAAGCTTTAATAAAACTTGGTTTCTAGAGTATATTGGAGTTTCTAAAAATAGATGCGTCATAGCTGTAACACTGGATTCTCGTGCAACTCGCCTTGTCATCGTCACTCGTAGAAAATTTTACTATAAAGTTTACGTTCATTCATTCATAAATATGTCACGTGAGACTGGGCGTAAATAGAAACAGCCAATTTGATAGGTATGTTTTATGGGGGTAATAATACATTGTTAGGTCCGCTCTATATTTAAACGATTAATCCGCAGATCATGTTAGAATCTTTCATTTATATCCAGGAATGTGATTGACTTGTTTTATTACTAGTAAATATTATGCTGATGATACGTAGGTATATTCGCAATAATTTGTTGTTTTATCGTGTTTTGAAAATTGTCCTCTCCACATGTGGAGAAGTTTGCCAGTTGATTATATTAAGTCAGACAGGGAAGGCACTCAACTTAACCAGCCGAGCACAGAAAACATTAAAAAAACACAAAGCACAGTGCCCAAACCATCGAAAGGGAGATTCATTAAGACAGAACAAACTGAATAGACTACATTTTCATGAAAAGGCCAAATTTTAAGTCGGTGATCAGTGAAAAAGATGTATACAGTATGTAACACTTTTCTCACGCCGACCCACAAAATTAATATCACATTTTAGGACTTTTCGGCCGGCAAAGACACATTTTTAACCAGAGTTTCAAGAAAAAATTTTCAACGAAAATTTCGGTTGCAGGTACGTAACTTACATTTGGTTTAACGAACTGGTGGGCGTATCATAACGGTATGTGCATGTATGTCAAACTGGTGTAAATTTGCTGTAATGTAGAATGTACAGGGTGATTCATAATATTTGTCACAGTTGCAAACTATTATAACTTTTCGTTCCTGTACAAGATATTTATCTGATTTAAACGACAGTAATAATGTTGAGATCATGGCGTCATAAACTATGCCATAAACAGATGTGCAATTTCCAAGACGTTGTTTTCAAAGCATAATTAAATTCAGCATAATTTTGATCAGCTCTGTTTTGAAAGCCATTCTCCTATAATTAACCATCATAGCAAGGCAAAAATGGTATTCTGGTTATGATAAACTATTTAGTTCAACAGCGCACTGGCTTATTGAATGGTTTTAGTAAATTGTATCTATAGAAGATGGCAATATTTAATTCACATTAAAATAAGCATTGACGTCATCATCGGTCAAATAGACGTCGCATTGAATATATGGCATAAATTTCAATTCCATTTGTAGACTAAAACATTCATGAAAGTATGTAGTATTGTATATCAAATAAAACTTTAAAGCATATGTGTTTCGGATGTGCAAACTACTTGTGGTTATATTCAAACATATCAAAACTGTTTCATTTGAAAAGTGTGACAGATATTATGAATCACCCTGTATGAAGTGGAAGCTTGGTGTTAAAAGTGAGTCAACGACACTTTTATTATAATTTATTAAAAAGAACAGTTTCCTATCAATGACTATAGGATGAATGAGACATCATGATGAAACATGTTGTATACTAAATAAGTATGTAGCTTGTATGAAGACGACGCGGGTTGTGATTGAAGGTGGGGTAAAATGTGGTGCATGCTTATCTATTCGTGGCACTAGATTCATGCACTCCTCAATGTTCGTGTTACATAATTATTTTTTTTTCAAATCTAGGGTCACGTTAAATCAACGTGATTGGTCGGTCTATCTTACATAAATGCATGTCATGTGATATGCTCCTACAACAATATGCGCAATGTTTCAGTAAGGCGGATCATAACAGACTTTTCAGTGTTGTATTCCCATTTTATTTTCATATTGATATCTGACTCTACAACGTGTCCTTTTTGATGAGTGTTCACGTCGCTTGTGTCGCTGTTCATGGTGTGTCAATTCGAAAGTTAACGAACACTTTTACGTTCATGTCATTTTCTAAGAAAATCAGTGGGCGCGTAATAAGAGAAGACATGAAATAGTTCATTTCATACGCCGTCTCAAATTCGGTCCTTTCAGACATTGTCATGAGAATAACGTACAATAGTTTGTGTCTATGTATTGTAGAATAAAGACGTTAGTTCTTGTGATGGAATTTTTTATACAGGTTTGCAAATACATTTTTTTCACTATGTTAGTTTCTCGACACATTAAGTGCGGCGAAACATGATCCGTAGGTTAATCTCCCGATTATTTCCTATTTTCAAACATAAAATATTTTTCTTTGAGATCATGAAAAAAATACATCGTAACAGTGGCAGTCATTTACGAGGACAAAGTGAGTTACATGTACTTTTCAGGATTACAATTCATGTACTTTATACGAATGAATAAGATTGAACGCATTATATTGACTTCTTATATGCATACATTTTACATGTATACCTAATAGCTGCCTTAGTAGAGCAAGGTCGTAAGTGCTACTTACGATCTTATAAGACGCATGCATATTTGAAATCCACACCACACGGCGCATCTTTTGAACCCATTTTCTTGAAAATCGGAATCTTTAAATTGAGGTCTTGTTGCACCAAAGTAGACAAAGCTTGTTTTTCCTTGAATTTAAACATCTTTAAAAGCAACAATGCACTTTTAGAATTTGAGTACATGGAGTTCACTTTCTTTAAGCGTTTGTCAACTAAATTGAATTTGATAATTTGATTTTTTTATTGAATAGGAGATTCAGGTTAAGATATGCTCTAAATGCTAAGCAACATATCAAACACACAGGCACACGGTGTCGTCGATTAAAAAACAATCAGAGTACATTTTAAAAAGGAATCCGAGTACCTTCTTAAATACCAGAAGGTCGCTCAGCTGACATTTTTTCAAGCACCGCAAGTAGAAATATTCACTCTGTTCTCGATTTTAACCGAGCGCATTCACAGAGTGAATATTTCTACTTCCGTTGCTTGAACAAATGTCAGCTGAGCGACTTTCTGGTATTTAGAAAGTACTCGCAATTCTTTTTTCATACTAGTATAAGGTTTTTTTAATTGACGCGTACAAAACCTTGTGCCTGTGATCAAACACTGAATTATGGAGAGGCTATAGTGCTAATATCAACGTTTATTTAATTCTAATTAATGAGATATGCAGTTCTATCAGTGAAATAAAACCTATATCAGTCACTGGTTATCACCTACAATGTGACTGATATAAGCTCATATGGAAGATTGCAAGACTGACTGACTGACTGACTGACTGACTGACTGACTGACTGACTGACTGACTGACTGACTGACTGACTGACTGACTGACTGACTGACTGACTGACTGACTGACTGACTGACTGACTGACTGACTGACTGACTGACTGACTGACTGACTGACTGACTGACTGACTGACTGACTGACTGACTGACTGACTGACTGACTGACTGACTGACTGACTGACTGACTGACTGACTGACTGACTGACTGACTGACTGACTGACTGACTGACTGACTGACTGACTGACTGACTGACTGACTGACTGACTGACTGACTGACTGACTGACTGACTGACTGACTGACTGACTGACTGACTGACTGACTGACTGACTGACTGACTGACTGACTGACTGACTGACTGACTGACTGACTGACTGACTGACTGACTGACTGACTGACTGACTGACTGACTGACTTCCTTCCTTCCTTCCTTCCTTCCTTCCTTCCTTCCTTCCTTCCTTCCTTCCTTCCTTCCTTCCTTCCTTCCTTCCTTCCTTCCTTCCTTCCTTCCTTCCTTCCTTCCTTCCTTCCTTCCTTCCTTCCTTCCTTCCTTCCTTCCTTCCTTCCTTCCTTCCTTCCTTCCTTCCTTCCTTCCTTCCTTCCTTCCTTCCTTCCTTCCTTCCTTCCTTCCTTCCTTCCTTCCTTCCTTCCTTCCTTCCTTCCTTCCTTCCTTCCTTCCTTCCTTCCTTCCTTCCTTCCTTCCTTCCTTCCTTCCTTCCTTCCTTCCTGCCTTCCTTCCTGCCTGCCTGCCTCCCTCCCTCCCTCCCTCCCTCCCTCCCTCCCTCCCTCCCTAAGCGCCGCCCCCTCGCAGGGACTACTTTAATATTACCCAAAACTCAACACTAATCTGTCTGTAACTTTTTTATTACTGAACAGAAACATGTCATATGTGGGTTTATATTCTTAGTTAGACCATTTCCTACAAGTTGGTGTATGATTTGATGCAAAATTATCAAGAAAAGACGTTTTCACATATTCACCAAAATCCATGATGGCAGATTTTTAATTGAAAAATATTAATGGAATAACGCAGCCTAACCACAGTGGTAATTTGGCATATCTAGTACCAGTTTTGACACCAGATAACATGGGCGTAGGAGAAGGTTATGACCAGGAGGGGGCATGCCCCCAAATGTTAGGACAGGGGAGGCCAACATATCGTTTCCCCCCCCCCCCCCCCCAATAATTCAGACCATATCCATAATTTTCCGCCTAAAATAGTCTTGTTATAGGTAATTTGTCTTTTATCCTTGGTTAAAAAGTATAAAACATACGGAACATTTCTGTAACTTATCGGGTGTTATCGGCAAAGTAGCCTCCCTTGAAAACGTCTAATCGATCACATCGATAACGTTTTACGATACACTGATTTACTATAGATTTATATAGGAGCCGTACGGTTTAACACTAATAACTTGTTTATAACATTAGATGACAAAATTTTATAACCTCGTGAAGTAATCTTCATTCTCTGCACTTTATTTCAATATAATTTTTATTAATATGGTACGTTAACTTTTTGCTTCCATTTTCGTTTGTAGTTAGTGACAACCATTCCTATATAACTCTATATGAAAACTGTCAAAATACTCAAAACCGCGTTTTTGACAGGCTATAAAGTTGCTTTTTACTTAAGTGACAATTTTTTATAACCTCGTGAAGTATTCTATGATGTCTAAGCATTATCACAATATATTTTTTAAGAAATTTGCAAGTGTACAAATTGCTTCCAATTTAGTTTGAAAATGAAGAAATGCGCGTTCAATTACGCGTTTCCATAATCATTAAGTATAATATATACCGTGAAACATCGGCTATTTCCGTTTTTCTCCGATCTATAAAGGCCGAAGAGATCACAATGGGTAGCCACTGTCAAATAAGTCGTGAATTTTCGTGCTCGCTTCGCTCGCAAAATTATTTAATTTATGAAAAATGTTATCACGTTTACAACTGTTACAAAAGAGCTACAAGGACTACAGAAATACATAAAGTTTGCACCAGCTCCTATATTGTTTTTGAACTTTGTTATTGCTATGTTAAATTCCCTTACTAAACCACTTAACTCTCAGAATTCGGGCATCTGTGCAATAACTATTGCTATTGATTGATCTTGTAACAAAACATGTCTTGTAAAATACCAAATAATTATCTCAGAAAGCACTGTGACCAGATTGGTCCAATGTTTTAAAAAATTTCCAGGGGGAGCACGCCCCCGGACCCCCTACGTACAATACTAGTTTATGATAGGGTTCAATTTTTTACCCGGTATTTTAACAAGCAAACAACTTAGTACATATAAACACAAATATTCAACATAGGTTATTAACACTTAATGTGACCCCACATATCTCCAAAAATATTTCGCCACCCCCTCCCAAATCCCCCCCCCCCCCCCAAATGTTGAAGACGCTCCTACGCCCATGGATAAGCATTAAATAAATATAACATTTGTTTGTTTTGATTGAATATTTTGTGTCATTTTATTTTGTTTTACTGTTCATTAGAATTCTATACTGTGATTTACATGTCATGTAATATGACCCTTGATTGGTTAAATAAAATATTCTTATTCTTCGATGCGCGTTGTGAATATTATGCAAGGGTCTAATTAGGTCGTAAGAAGCGCATATAAATACGAGGTGATTTCTTTTAAGTCGGCGTTTTATAAATAGTGTATCTTTTCAATCAAATGCATGCGATTGGTGTAATCTGAGTTTGTATACTTTCTACGAAATATTGCCATTTCAAAAGAAATGCTCGTGATATTAATATTCTAACGTTTTGATATATGTGTTTCGTAAAAAATTTACTTTAATTGACGTAAATGACCTACATTGGTAGCGGAGAAGTTGGTATAGATAGTGTAAATTTCGTGGAAAAAATAAGTATTATTGAGAAACTACACTCATACGTATATAGTGTATATATATAGTGTACATATAATTGCATACCGATGTTTATAAATTGATATTTTTATAAAATTATGACCGATGGCGTATCGTGCCTGGTAAGTATCGAATGCCTCGGTTAAATGACTACTTACACGTCATAAGGTACCCAAGGTTAGGGGTCATTTAGAGGTTGGTGTCTTGCACTGAAATATCCTGAAATACAAAAAAGTTAACTTCATTCTGGGTTTGAACACCGGGCGAACAGGTAGTTATATTCTTCATCTGCATTGACTATAAGCAAATTCATGATTTGGTCTTCCGCGTATAAGAAATATCACGACATGACGCTGTAATACTCGTACATCTGCCACCACGAAGCTGAAGTGGCAGTTTTTGGAGTGTTGCATTTTGGGGAGCATACTAGTATTTGTTTTGTTTGATAATTAAATTAATTCCATTAAAATTAACTGATAAGGTATACCTAGGTACTGAATAATTTTTCTGTAACTCTAACTTAGTAAACTCCATAGAATACGTAACACGGCGTTATTAAACCCAAACGAAAAGGGGTGGTATACTTGTACTCCGATTTTCAAATTTGCGTTTCTTGCAGATTTCAATAAAGAAACAGAGTTTATTTGGATTTTGTTGAATATTGGTGAAGATGCAAGCACCTGATAAGCCATTGGAGTTACCCGGCCTCGGCGGATTACAACATTGGTAAGTAGATATTTGGTCAATGATGCATACTGCTTCACTGTTTTAGATTGTAATATCACAGGAATTTGCATAATTAAAAAAAAATGAAAAAAAATGAAAAAAAACTGAAAAAAAAATTGAAAAAAAATCAGTAGATCCAGGTCTACCAATAAAATATAGGCTCTCAGTATTGAATTATTTTTGATTTTTTTTACACATACCTTGAGGTACATTAAACGTCCGATTTAGATGAAACTTGGTCAAAACTTGTGTCAAATATTGTTGTTCGAGTGTGCCATATTTCATGACAATTTATACAGGAGTCTTAAAGAAAACTGAACTATATCAAATGTATCGTTAGAAGTGCCGTTAATTAAGTGTACATATTAAATAAAAGATCATTTTGTTGTGAATATTTTTAAACTGCAAACAACCTGTGATGCGTTTTGGCGTATATGTGGTTACTTTAAGTGATAAACGGTATGAACTCATACCGGGTATTTGTGTCATTAATGACATGTCTTAACTATATCTGGCGAAATGATGTGTTGGTCCGGGCCTGGTGGACTAGTGCTACTGTAAATATCTACCCTGTGATCATTTCTAGAAGGTGCAAGCCTTCTCATCAATTGGAGCCTTGTCAAAAAGCATTATGTGTCAACCACATGCTATTACCCACCGGCAATAACTTTATGTGAAAATAACCATAAATGTAATCCACACTTACACATCAAATGCCAGCGAGGTAGCTTATGTAGCGAAAGAAACAGCAGTGACAAGTTTTGAAAACTAGAACTTGATCTAGTAACTATGCTAATACTACATTATTAAAAGTCTAAAGAACTCAAAAATGAGTTGAATATGACATAATTTAAAATAAACTGCCAGGAAATTGTGTTGTTACTAATATTTATTATTTTATTTCTAATATTCTTTCATCTCTTCTAGAGTTACACAAAAACATAACAATTTTCCACATTCTGAATCACGCTATCGTTTCAAATTGTAAAAGAAATATCCTCTTACTTTTGAAATGTTCCTCATTTAAATTGCTTAACGATCATATACAGGAAATAACGTCAGTTGTTTTCCTGCCATTGTGGACTTTTTGCGAAAATCTTGCGGTAACGATGTTATGTACAAAACGTTGGACAACAAGTATTGTCCTTCGTAAATGTCACGCTTCCGTGTGTGTTACCTCATCAGCATATTAGAGGATTTGTTCAATGTATTGGACGCATGACTACTGGTTACTTTAAGTCTACATTAAGGAAGAATCTACGAAGTACTCAATTGTAGCAATAACTAGTTGATCAATTTCGATGGGATTTTGCATGGATGGAGTTCTAACAATGTTGTGCAAGAATGTAATTACTCTATAAAGATGACGAAAGCCAATTCTTGTTTTTTGATACCAGGATAATCTGTCCACTTTAGTACTAATGCACCTCTCCAAGACAACATATTTTTTTTATTTTTTTTACTCTTTATCAATGATACAGTTACCTGTGGTTTCACCCACGTAATTTTATAGAAATTGCCATTACTGAAATTCTCCTGAGAATTCTTTTTAAATAATACAAAAATATGTTCTGACTTACTGACCCGGACATTGTCCATCGTGTGACACGAACCTCACATATTCCTTTGTTGGTCTTAGCTATATTTAACGTAACGATCTGTCAAGTTCAGGCTGACAGGAACTTCAAATGTATGGAAGACACGCAAATTATTGTTTGTTCTTGTTTGTGAAAAATATGTACACAAATAGTAACTACGTCAATGCTAGAAAAGTACGTTATTCCTAGGAAAAATTCTCACTAGCGCACAATTGACACACACACCTTAGCCTAATTGTTACCATATATTGCACTTTGGGAGAATAAAACAATAGCTGTGTGAACAATAGCTGTGTGGAGCTGGCAGTCCCCTGTGAAATGTCCATTCTAGCTGTCCATCATTGAATTATAATTAGAGATAGTGCTCTAATTCATTATTGGACAACTGTTGATTCTAGCTGTCCATCTATTTAAATATGCTGGAGAACTGTAAAATGTCCAAAGTAGCTGTCTGTTCGGAATGTCCATCCTGGCTGTTCATTGTTATAACTGTCCAACTGTCCATCTCTGATAGTCATCTCTGCATTTATATAACAAATATACCAACTGTCCAAGGTAGCTGTCAATTCTGAATGTCCATCCTGGCTGTCCAATCCTATAACTGTTCAACTGTTCAACTGTCCATCTGAAAGGATAATTTTATTTTCTGCATATATGCACGAAATGTGTTGTATTTTTATCACCGTGATTTTTGCCATTCTTTTGAGTATCCATGATTAAGGTAAGATTCCATTAATGCAACTCTAAATGACTATGTACTCACCTAAATATCTGGTACATTGATAGAATTAGTGATATGGTATGTAGTGGATTACAGCCAAGACAATTCATTACCAGTTTATGCAAGCAGTTGACTAAAAACACAATAGTATTAAAATACGCTCTTATTTTAATTCAAAGGGAGGTAATTTGGAACATACCAAGCTTTGTCTCAAGCTGATAATCTTCGGTATAAATATTGAGTGTCTTTGTTACGATGAGTGTTGTTCTTTAAACATTCTTCAAACCATGTGCTGTTGCTTTAAAATATTTGCGCCAGAATCCAGGAAAACTGCTATTTTGACATTAATATTATGTAATTATTGCATACATGTAAAACGGTTTTGAAAAAAGCTCTAAACGTTGATAAGAAAAAACGACTATCTATTGATTCAGTTTTAAACAATTTACCCATATGATACAAATGGGTAGCTTTGCATTTTCTGATGAATTATGTTGAAATAACTCGCTTGGTTACTAGTACTACGGTGACCAATTTCGAAAAGGTACACCGTGGAGTAAGTTGTTTAAAACAGTAGTAGTTTTTCTCTTATAATGCCAACACTTATGATATTGTGAGGCAGCACTTATGATATTGATATAATATATTCTAAAAGTTTAAACATAATTCTAAAACAAGATACTATTTTGAACAGTTTATGTCAAGAATAGGTCAAATACAGTATTTATGAAATGATTGATACAGTTACGTCGACTTATTTAACGTTTGAATGTCGTTCGCGAAGTCACACAAAAATGCTGCGAACATGGCCTCGACAATAGCTGCTGTAACTTCCTTAAAAATCAAGATATCAACACAATTTCTTTTGCATTTTGTTTCATTAGTATTTTGTTTTAACTTATTGAAAATCTCACAATAATTTTTTTTTGTCAAAATAGCAGATTTTCCTGGAAACTGGCGCTTTTCATATTTTGATGGCCATATTGTTCAACACCTTTAATAGCGGACGATTTTTGTTACTCATGACAGTTAAGTGGAACAATGTAAAGATAAAGGAGTGTACAATACACATGTATATCTCAAACCAAGTCTATGTTCCAGCTTAAAGGTGTGGTATAAAGGTCTGAAGGTCTGGTTTAGGACTCTTGAATAGAATGGTTTAGGCTTCTAACATAGAAATATAATAAGAGACATATAAGTTAGTATGCTTCCCGATCTTCGCATTGTTATGTAATGTGAGGTTTGAGACGAGAACCAGACTACACATAAGTGACATACATTTATGAATTATCTCCCTTGTAAGATGAAGCCCGAGGTAGACCAGTTAGCGCATTGGTCCTAATTAGTAAAGATCTTCTGACCGTTTAACGTTGGTTCTCATAGAGATATCTCTGTTTTTAGATGTGATTTTTTTCACTTCTGTGTTTGATCAAATATAAGGGCTGTCATTATGTACAAATGTATAATTTATATAACAACCTGTAGCGAAACTGATTATTTATTCTGATAATTACGGATGCAAATATATCCGCCTAATCACTACTCACCATGCAAACAGAACAGGGATATTGCCTTATCATAAAGGCAGAGTAATCCGCATGATAGGATGTAGTTTTAGAGAGTAATAAGGGGAGATAACACCTACCCAGTATTCTACATGTAGAACAACCAAACATGCTAGACATTTCATGACTTTGATTTCCCAAAGTCACGACTTTCGACGACTACATCCACGCTAACGGCATTAAAGTTGACGCCGTTTGACAGAACAGTCGTGTGCGTTGTGTGACTTCTTTCGATTATTTCCGCACTTGTTTTTACACATTGAACTGTTGCTGGGGCGTAACGTTACATAAATCAAACCGTGACACGTTAGTCTTATATATTCAGTCTTATAGCCATGCACGACAGTGTTAAGGTGGTTGATCGCAAGGAACCTTTGACTTGCATTGACTTGAAAGCGGGTTTAAACAAGATATCTATATTGAGGAGTTAATTTATTCCAATGAAAGCACGTTTTACAAACGATAGACAATGAAAACATGTTTAACAAACGGCTGACCAATTAAAACTTGTTTTTAAAACGATCGACCAATAGAATTTGTGTATGTGTACACGTAATCTCAACTATTTTTGTATGGATTATAATGTACATTGTGCGTCATTAATTGTATTAAATCCAAAGCTGTTCACGTTTGTATTGTTCCTAGAAGTCTGGTCACTTTAGCAAGGACATGCATTTAGTGACGTAGATCTTGTTAATACAGTCCAGAGAATTTGATACGACTCTCGAACTTCTATAAGTGTAATTTCACAGCTGATTTATTGTCTATATTTATAGTCTAATTGTGTGTTTTCATAAGCGGGAGTATCACGAAGACGCTCGATGTGAAATACCAACACAAATCTAAAGGACCAGTTTTGCACGATTTGCTCGCGGAAATTTATATATTCAACGCATGAAACCTGTAATATATTCATGCATAAAGGTCAGGCCCCAATTCCACGAAAAAACTTAAGTTATTGCTCAGCTGAGACTGCTATTTTAAAAACATATGTTGTTGGGTAAATGACGTTCATGTATACTTTTATATATTGTTACATCACAAGGAGATGCACATTTAATAGAGCAATACAAAATAAGTCAGATTTTTACAGCAAATAGTGCTTTAAAGTTATAAAAATCAAAATAAAAAACTTAAGTCTGTTATAACAAGCTCAAGTACACAGTTTTTGATTGTTCATTACAGTTGGATTTCAATGAGCATTTCATACAAAAATCACCTACAAAATCATTATTTAGCAATAAATACACAGTTTCTGGTAGCAATCTACTTCACAAGACTATAATTGTAGTCATATAATAAATTTAAAATAGCAGTCTCAGCTGAGCAATAACTTAAGTTTTTTCGTGGAATTGGGGCCAGGATCATGTCAAATTCTCCGTGCTATACTTTCCACGTCGGCATTGTTACGGTCATTTGAAGTTCCATAATCTGAACGTTAATAACAGAACAATGTTTGAAAATTAGTTAAGATGTAGGGATGTGTGCTAATAGCACCTGAAACAGATTTGCGACTCGTTTCAGGATTGGGCATTATGCCTCAGTAGACCCCAAACCAAGTACATGTATACAATTTAGGATAAAACATATTCATGTTTGTTGACAGCTGGCATGTATATCTATATACAATATTACTTTATTACCTAGCACTCTATATAACGAGTAATTCGTTATTTTTGACTGTTTCATGTCTTAATGTTTATTTTTAGATTCAGGTATGAAACAGTTCATTGCCAGGAGGGCAACAGTTTTGACTGTTACACCCCTGGATGAACTGTTACCTGCGCACTACGATGCGCAATATAAATTACTTCAAAAACACCCTGCTAGATCTATAGCGTATTTTTAATATAACTCTTGAACAATGTTTTGTCCCTTTTTGCTTTATTACATGCCGATTTTATTTGTTTGATAATAAAATCATGGGGATAATGACAGTCTTGAATTTATAACAAAAAATATCCGCTATTAGTATGACAAAATAAGTAGAACTTTACTGTAGTTATATAGAGTATTAGGTAATAAAACTGTTATTTCATGTCTGTTTTGGGTTAACAGTCAAAACTATTGTCCCTCGGTAACAGACATGAAATAAGTGTATAATAATTATGAAGAATTATGTAACTTTTATTATTATGACCTGATGCCTTTAGTTGGCCTGATTTGACGACCGATATTCAAAAGGTTCAACAACAGTTTGAAATGATAAGGTGCGACCTCATCTTTCTGAGGGTTTGTTATGATAAGGTACGACGACCGTCTAGGTGGACATCTTTCTTGTGTTTGGCAGCGATAAGGTGTGGTCTCTTTGACGGACATCTTGCTGTCGGTGATCTAGCCCAACACTCAGTTGTGTAACAATTTCGGAGAGCCTTTAGCAATTGATAAGGTGACGTTAATTAAGGGGTCACTGCAACGTCGAGATTTATCTGAACAAGAGGGCCCAAAGGGCCCTAGGTCGCTCACCTGTCGAACTTGACCTACAATTTGTTGAGATGATCATTGTGACCAAGTTTTATACAGATTAGGCCAATATTGTGACCTCTAGTGACTACACAAGGTTTTTATATGATTGACCTAATGACCTACTTTTTTACCCCAGATGACCCAATATCGAACTTGACCTAGATTTTGTTGAGATGATCATTGTGACCAAGTTTCGTAAAGATCAAGCCAAAACTGTGACATCTAGTGACTACACAAGGTTTTTCTATTATTTGACCTTGTGACCTAGTTTTTACCCCGGATGACCCAATATCTAACTTGATCTAGATTTTGTTGAGATGATCATTGTGACCAAGTTTCGTAAAGATCAAGCCAAAACTGTGACCTCTAGTGACTACACAAGGTTTTTCTATTATTTGACCTTGTGACCTAGTTTTTTACCCCGGATGACCCAATATCTAACTTGATCTAGATTTTGTTGAGATGATCATTGTGACTAAGTTTCATAAGATTAGGCCAAAATTGTGACCTCTAGTGACTATGCAAGGTTTTTCTATGATTTGACAATGTGACCTAGTTTTTGACCCAAGATGACCCAATATCGAACTTGACCTAGATTTGTTGAGATGATCATTGTGAACAAGTTTCATAAAGATCAGGTCAAAACTGTGACCTCTAGTGACTACACAAGGTTTTTCTATGATTTGACCTTGTGACCTAGTTTTTGACCCCTGATGACCCATTATCGAACTTGACCTAGATTTTATTGAGATGATCATTGTGACCGAATTTTGTAAAGATAAGACCAAAAATGTGACCTCTAGTGACTACACAAGGTTTTTCTATGATTTGACCTTGTGACCTATTTTTTGACCCCGGATGACCCAATATCGAACTTGACCTAGATTTTGTTGAGATGATCATTGTGACCAAGTTTCATGAAGATTAAGTAAAAAATTTGACCTCTAGTGACTACACAAGGTTTTTCTATGATTTGACCTTGTGACCTAGTTTTTGACCCCGGATGACCCAATATCGAACTTGACCTAGATTTGTTCGGATGATCATTGTGACTAAGTTTTATAAATATTTAGTCAAAATTGTCACCTCTAGTGACTACACAAGGTTTTTCTATAATTTGACCTAGTGACCTAGTTTTTGACCCCAGATGACCCAATATCGGACTTGGCGTAGATTTTGTTGAGATGATCATTGTGACCAAGTTTCATAAAGATTAGGCTAAAATTGTGACCTCTAGTGTCTACACAAGCCAATTGTTGACGGACGGACGACGGGCGGACGGACGGACGGACGGACGGACGGTCGGACGGACGACGGACGAAGAGTGATCACAAAAGCTCACTCTGTCACTTTGTGACAGGTGAGCTAATAAAAAGGATGAACCGACCTGCGGACTTGAACTAATTTTGTGGTTTGTTTTGCTAAACTACGGTTGGAAATGAAACTACGTCATACAGCTGAAACTAGGTCATGCCTGGTAATGGCATCGCTAGGTACAGTTCACAAATAAAGTCACTTTCTTTCCAGGATACACAATATAACGATATGACTTGAGTTATATAACTTTCAAGGCATGTGGAGCATGTTGTATTGTTTTTATTTGAAATCATTAGATCAATCGCGGAAGCTCAGCCATTTCCGTTTGTCTTCGGTAAATATACTATTACAATGCACAAAGACCGAGGTTATCAGAATGATACTTGATTTTGTATTCTGTATTTGATTCATTTAATGCGGCTCATTCAACGTTGACAAAATTTTAAAACATGATTATCTTAAATTACTTAAGGTACTGTTTTCCTTCATATACCACAGGCGCACAATTCAAGTTACTGTTATATTAGTCAAACATTAATAGGGAATTGAAAAACAATCGAAAGGATTTGATAATGCGTTTATTTGTTTGGACAGTGACACAAAAGTTTGCCTAATTGGTGCCTTTGTTCGATAACGGTATATCTTGGTACATTGATAGAAAATGTAGATAATGTCAATGTGTCTTAATTAGTTGTATATTCTCTTCTATTCTTATTTCTCACCTAAACACCCCCGTTAATCAAACTACACATGATCTGATCAAATGTAGATACGTATTCTTACACTCGTTTTCTAATAAGTGCAATAGTACCATATTTACAAAATTCAGTTTTTTACTAGTGTTTTAATGCAGCTTTTAAGGATAGATTAACGTTGGTGTTTTGGATTTAAACTATGTGATTAAGTTAAACTGTGATAATATGTAAGATAATTATGTACCACTGTCTCTTATAATTCTGTATAGAATGGCAATGTATATATAACTATATGGATTTTTATGATGTTTTATAATAATTGTATATGTACATTGATGAGACATTAATAAAGAATAATATATTGATAGACTCATCGTTTAATCGCTAAAACAAGACAGTTAAGAATGTCAAGGAGTAGACAGTTAAGGATGTCAAGGAGTTTACGAATATGTCAATGTGTTAAGGGTGTTTAATTTACTTTCCACTAAATATATTTGGGCGCATCATATAGTGATGCAAGATTTACATAGACAAATCATGATAAAACAATTCAAAACAAAATGTATACTAAAGTGGTACTCACATTTGAAAAGTTAGTGTTTTTTATCAATTAACCAACTCATCCTCAATCGTGAGTTTATTCAAACGCCACTTAATATATTATGACAGTTACATATTAACTAATTTACTAATTAGGTTCTACACAAGGTCATAAACCATTTATTCAAAAGGGAGACAGTACTGCAGAGATTTTGCCTGAAAGGGATAATTATACAACCAAGTTTGGTCAAAAGTTTAAATGTTCTTATGCCACCAGTATACCTTGTGACCTTTCCCTGGCATACGTTTAACAACATAATGACGTAACGTCAAAAGGTGAGGCACAATCGAAAACGGTAAAATCGCATTTAAGATTTTCTACGATTACTTTCGTAAAACTCGGCCTAGAAAAATGAAATTATATCACTACACGCAGAAACAAATTGCGCATTTTGCAATATACACATGTACACGGAAATTAAAATAATAAAGGTGCACTGTAAAAAGCGTCATTTTGAGCGATTTTTTTCGCAAAAACGCAGCGAGACTTGTAACAAAAACGCTTGATCTTATAGGTAACAGACGCTATAAAGTACGAACTACGGAGCAGATTTGGATGGAAACAACGTTGTCTGTTAAAGCAGTCACAAAACCTGATGTCATATTATTTCCGTTGGTTTCCGTCGAGAAAATTCAAACTGGAGCTAGGAAAAGGCGAAGTTAGAAAAGCGAGAATTTTGTGTTTTTCTGACGTAGATTTCAACTTTCCTTTGTTTAAGGTCGACTTGCTAAATTATGTGTACGTATGTGAGTCATTTTTAACTAAAACAATACGTTTTTCCAAAGATTTGTTTGCACAAATTTTTTTCAATATCATAAAAGTGACTGTTTTCTTGGAGATTACGTTTTCATTTTTCGAAATGCATGGTGGCACTTTCCGGCGAAATTAAAGGATTTGTGTACATATTTCATACTACAAAATATGTATATGGTTAATGAGACACCC
This sequence comes from Spisula solida, assembly GCA_947247005.1. Classification (NCBI taxonomy): domain Eukaryota; kingdom Metazoa; phylum Mollusca; class Bivalvia; order Venerida; family Mactridae; genus Spisula; species Spisula solida. The sequence continues at coordinate 43,616,253 of OX365945.1, read as the reverse complement.
TCGTTTTTGTTTCGTGAAAATCCACCTAGTAATAATAAAATAAACAGTATAAATGCCTCCGAGTTGAATCGAGGGACTTTTGGCTTACATGCTATGACCGAAGACGGTAGATTTTAGGCAATAAATCGCATGTCCCGGGTGGCTGTTCATGATTGAAAGTTGTTATGATTCAAACATACTATATCCTTGTATGTTGCTCTATTTGAGGTGTTTTATTTTTGGTTTAAAGTGGGGAATTGTCGGATGCGCACATTGTAAATATTCCTCTTCACTGTTAACAAAAGTACAGAAATAAACCACTTAAATTAAGTTGTTTGAATTGCCAAGAGTATTGTTCGCATGACGTTTGTTCTAAACAAATAGAGCTATCCGGTTCTATTTTTAGAGTTTGAATTGACTGTTTAAATTTCTGTGACTTCACTATGGTTACAGAATTCTTTGAAATAAACATAAATCTACTAAAATTGTGTCCTGGTAAAAACCAAGCTTATATTCATCGCATGTCCCATTAACGTCACAACGGTGGTACATTTTGTATATATATATATATTTATATAAATGGTGGATTCTTTTATCACATCACCATAGTTACCGAGTCAATTCAACGTCAATAAGAACAAATTTAGCCGGCGACTTTACGTTCCGAAAAGCTGGTGACGTCACACATTTGTTATCACACTCGTTGGAGAACATTATTCCGTCAATTGTTCTCACATAACAGTGATATGTGATAAATAAAGCATTTACATGTATGTTATAAACAAGCCAAATAGTTCATGCGAGCAAATGATTAACCGACTTCATTTGACAGAGAATTGACAGGATCCTCGACCTTCTTTCTGCATAATTCAACAGCTGATGTGTATCAAATTAAGCATGAATATCTCGAAATTGTGAGAAAAAAAGCGCGATAGGCCGGTAGCTTTCAAATTGGGAAAACTATATGCACGATAATTTGACATACGAAATTTATCAACAAATTGTTAAATAATTTCATGTATAACAAACCAATTTTCAAGACACTTAATTGCATATTATGACTCCGTTGTTCTATATACTATTTATATGCTTATAAATGAAACCTCGAATCAGTTCATTAAAAGGTATTATCATAAGACATGTTTTAATAATAATAATAATAATAATAGCTTTATTTAAAGAAGATGACACATTAAGATCATACAAATTATACAAAAATGATTATCTTTTTTACAATATGGTCTTCTATCTGAAATAACGAAATACATTCAAATAAATCATTCATACATATAAACAGACATTCATACATGCAATAGCACTTATTATATTATGTAGTAGACAGACACACCCATCTTCAGTGTTCAACAATATCAAAGATCATAAACCAATTCCGATAATTCCATGACAATTGACTGGGAAGCGCTGTGGCTGCAGTCACCTGCTGTTTAGATCCATGGTCTCAATATTGCCTAGCGCTCACTGAAATTTCGGACAGTTCTAATTTTCTTCGGTAAATAAACTATTGCAAAGCGACAAAGACCGATGTTATCCGCATGGAATAATGGAATTAGTCTGGTTCACGACATTCTTACAAAATGCATCTTTTTTTGGATTTTTTTTTTGAAATCGTAAACCATCGACAACAGGTCACGTGCCCTTCCATGGACTTTTTACTTTATGCTATCCGATACACCTGCTCGCTCAAGGCTCGCAGGTAATGATTCTTAGGAAGATTCTACACACGTACCAAATTGTCCTGTAACTTCTGAGTCGCGTTGGTCGATGTTACATGTGTTCACATTCTTTTTAGTTTGCTTTAACCTTATTTATCGGATCCGCATGATTATGAAAAATGTTCTTATAATTTATATAATCAGCGTCAATGATCGATTCCTGGCTGTCTAGGCAATAGGCACCTATACTCGCACCTTATTCACAGAATGCCACGCTGTCGTGTCTTCTCGATTACAAACGACCTTCATTTGCAAGTACATGTAGTTTTATTGTAACATCGTCATTTTGTTTCCATGGCGACCGAGTTGATTTTACCACTTTGGTCAATGTGTCGAAAAGATCACAAGGCAAATAACGTTCAGCGGTTGCTTAATGCAAAAAAGAAAATATGTTTTTGTTAGTTTTCGTTTTTTCGCTGTTCATAGGGGACAACTTAATACACGTACACATACTAACATATACCTCAACGATGCCGCGGCCATAGTCATGCAAGTGGTTAGTGTGCTAGATTTGTACCCGGCGATACATGTTCTATTCCCGGTCGCGACTTGTCATAACCTTCCATGAACATTAGACAGCAATTTGCTTTATCCTCCACACGTATCTAGCAGTTGTCGGTTCCTTTTGGTTGGTAAGTAAGTACTGGTTAGAACACTGGTTAGGTCTCATCTTCTTCTTCTTCTTTGCGTTCACTGTCTTCACCGGGTTGGTCATAGCGATAAAGAAAGCAGTCATATTGATGTCCTCTTTTTTGTTATGGAGCCTCTGTTCTAGGGTGGTTTGATCTGACCACGTTTCCTTTTATACAAGTGGCATAGCGGGAATACGAGTTACAATGTATATTGTCTGATCTGACACTCCGCAGGAGTATTTTAGTGTGAGTCACAGCTTTAATATTTCGTACATGTTGGCATGGACATTGAGCCTGACGTGTCCTGTGTGAAGTCTGAATATTACAACCTGTTCCCGTCTGAGATATAAATGGTAGTCATCCTTCGGTGACTGTTTTCTTGTAAGTGTCTTTATCATTGCAAGCTTTTGTTCATGTGTCATGTTAATCTTCAGCTCCTTGTTTGGCTAATCGGTGTTCTTTTTCATTACCAGAAACACCACACGACTCTCTTCATTACTTTATAGTGCGTTGGCGAGTAAAGGGAGCATGACATTCATTATCAAGGACTGGTAAAGCATATGTCAGCAAGACCACCTGACGACAATTCTTTTCTGTCTCTTCAATAGTTTTAGTTACATGATGACAGTCACTTCACTTTTGTCTTATAGTTTGTACAGTGCTTTCCTGTTGGTATCCTCACTCTCAGGGATACCCTCGATGTGTGCAGGACGAAAGCTTCGGAATCACCATCATGTATAGCATAGGTTGCATAGCCGTGCTATGTACACATGGACCCATGTCTAAGGTGATTAGTCTTCAGGGCATGGCTTGTGTCGATGTTTTTTTCTGGACTTTTCGTCTTCCACTTCTGACTGAACCAATGTGCATATCAAGTCCTTGCATGGTGGATATTGATTCTTAGTTAGATAAATCGATCATCGTTTAGATAACTAGAAACTGTTGAGAAACGTTAGAAACCCGAATCAAAGAGATCTGGCCCCGATCTCCCGAAACATCTCAAGTAGAAATCTCAACTCAAATTGAGATTTTGATAATTTCAAAGTCTGAATTTGAGATAAAAATGAATCTTGAACTCTCAAAATGTTGCTGTAATAAACTCAGGATAATGTTTCTGTTTTGTTATACCAATTTAGAGTTCAATTTTGCATGGAAACTACCTCAAACGATAGGTGACAAAATTTGAGTTGAGATTGAGCTCAGATTGAGATGTTTTAGGAGATGGGGCCAGTAGTGTGTCCACGACCCTCATATACACAGGTATACATTCATGGAATTAGTACAGTGTAATTATGAGAGTACATGTATATGATGATCATGGACACGCTATTGATGATCCCTGATATCCGAATAAACATAAACATGCTCCTCTATCAACAGCAAAAAACGTAAAATGCAGATAAAACCAACCACATGGAAACTTAGATAAGAACGTACAAACCCCCTTCATTGTGATGTTACGAAAATGCATGACGATATTTTGAATGATTTACGAACATGATACAGATAACCGAGTGACAGATTTGAAAGCAGGATATTGACAAAACGTTGTCGGTGATAATGTTACGTAGAATGCGTTAAATATAACCCCTATCAAATCCCTAATATAGCGTAAACAAGGTACAATATTGTCAAATACACCCAACTGCACTGTTTGTCAATTAAGATAACGTGCACTTGTAACGCCCACTTGCAATGCATTTTGCTAACACCGACGTATAGTACCTAATCTGTCGTAATGCGGATGCGGATGTTAAAAGCAAAAAATTATTTAGATGTGTAAATGTTTTACTCGTACAAGTTAATATAAAGTCTTCTGATCGTGGGATTTGATTAGATTGGCAGCATATCGTCCACTACACGCTACAATAAATATAACACATAATTGCGGTTTCGCTGGCTAGTGTGGCACCCACTTTTCTCATATTAGGACATGGTCGTATCTTCGTGTGGCATCCGTTGTTCTCATACTAGGACATGGTCGTATCTTCGTGTGGCATCCGTTGTTCTCATATTAGGACATGGTCGTATCTTCGTGTGGCATCCGTTGTTCTCATACTAGGACATGGTCGTATCTTCGTGTGGCATCCACTGTTCTCATACTAGGACATGGTCGTATCTTCGTGTGGCATCCACTGTTCTCATACAAGGACATGGTCGTATCTTCGCTGCTATGTTCTCAGACTGGTACAGAGTATAGCCCCCCTTCAGTTCATCTCACGATCTGCTATCATGCTGTCACAGAGTATCGCCCTGCAATTTTGTCTCATTCTGAACTGCTATCAAGCCAGTACAAACAAGTGCCTTCCCCATTGTGCAGCGCTTATGCTAAGACAGAGTATCACCCACACTTGAGGCTGCACTCTGGTCTCCCTTTTGAGCTGTTCTCAATCCAGTACAAAATAAGTGTCTTCCCTATTGTAAAGCGTTCATGTTGTGGCAGAGTATCGCCCACACTTGACGCTGCGCTTTGGCCTACCCTCTGAGCTGTTCTGTTCTGAAACCAGTACAAACAAGTACCTTACCCATTATATAGCGCTTATGCTAAGACAGAGTATCACCCACAATTGACTCTGCACTTTGGCCTCCCCTCTTAGCTGCTCTCAAACCAGTACAGACAAGAGCCTCCCCCCATTGTACAGCTCCCAGGCTTTGATAGAGTATCGCCCATACTTGACTCTGCACTTTGGCCTCCCCTCTTAGCTGGTCTCAAACCAATACAGACAAGAGCCTTCCCCATTGTACAGCTCCCAGGCTTTGATATAGTATCGCCCACACTTGACGCTGCACTGTGGCCTTCCCTTGTAGCAGTTTTCAATCCCGTCCAAAAAAGTGCCTTCCCCCGTTGTACAGCTCCAATGTTTTGACGGAGTATCGCCCACACTTCGTGCTACACCCTCTGACCTGCTCTCAAACCAGTACACATGTTTCTTCTTCCCTATTGTACTGTTCTTATTACCCATCAACATGGTACTGTACATAGGCCTTCCCTAGCTCTGAATTGCCACCAGACCAATACACACAGAAGTGCCTCTATCTTCCTTTGTGCATCTCATCTCCCATATATACCGAGTATCGCTCCCATCCCCATATGACGCTGCACTTACAGGCTTCTGCGATGTTATTCTCTGCATGTTGCGAAAGTCGACGTCTTCACCACATTAACCATTTTAAAAACAATTACGCATAGTATTTAATTGAAAATATATCAAATGCACAATGGAGGTGGTGGTTTCGACCTGTAAAAATTATACATGCAGTACATGTGGAACTAAAACAATGTTTACAATAGCCGGGTCAGGGACTGTTAGATAAGCACAGATCTATGTGGGATTGTGTAACGTTAGACTATAGCAGAGGATATTGGCATTAAGTTAATTATCGGTCAAGGTGTTTTTGCGTTTCAAATTGATGTCAGTGTGTCAAAATCAGTGATAAGGTTTCAGATAGATTACACTTGTATGTACATGTACATGTATGTTTCTCGTTGTTATGACAACAATACGCAATGTTTTTGAAATATTAATCTATATCGTCTCATATTATACACAAGTTTACTAGAACAGCGTATATTTTTGTATACTGTAATTATATAGTAGTACTTATTATTAATTAAAGTACATACTCACCTGCATTATTCAGTATATCACCATAGTCACAGGTTCTGCGGTTGTTGGCCATTCATTTATAATTTGATACGAGTTATGTTCTGAATTAATGATCTTTAGTTACTAATTGAAACACGAAGTTTCATAGCCGGTCACTAATATTGCAAATGTGATACAAATGTCAAAGCCCTAGTTTGAACCTATAGAAACGTCATGGGCGCCGTATGGACGCATTGTTGGCACCATAAGATCGCGGACACGAGTTTGACTGCCGATAAATCCACCCTAACATCACAAAAAGTTCCACTTTGACGTGATATGGTCCTAGCAAGAATCCTGGAGACGTCGTATGGGGGCAGCAACATCGCCATGAGGTTCCCAATGAATTTCTTCGCGTTTCCACGGTGACTCTATCATGTATGTACTGTACGAGTTCCTATCGCGTTGTTATAGCAAGCAACAAGTGCTACCTCAGGGCAATCACACATCATTAAAGGACAAAACACCGAACGTCGGCGTTAACATTTCAAATATGTCCAATTTAATCACAGTCGTTCTGCGTCCTTCAGTGGCATTGGTGTCCCAGTGGCTTTCCCTGCCTCCCCACCACGACATATAATAGACACATGAGTAAATTCATTTACTGCTACGACGATATTTAACAAACAGAATTACAATCTTATCCCCCTGTACCTTTCTGATGTTAATACCAGCGTCTGGTCTGATAATTGTACTGTGTGTAACTGATTGATCCAAGGGGTCATTTGAGTAACTTTGCACAAAAGTTTTAACAGCCAACATATCCACGAAAAACGATAATAGAAAATCGGACATGGAAGACAGCACTCAACTTAAACAGTCGAGCACAGAAAACATATAAACATCCCTTATCACAATTACACGGAACTATGCCCAACATACAACTTAATGAGAAAATGAACTAGAACATAATTTAGCGAAGAAATAATGATATTTTGGCCCCTTTGATGTCTCAATTTATATTTTGAAATTTCATAAAAATAGTTTCACAGAAAGGATATGAGAAAACTGAGGTAGCCCTATATACCTATCTGTTCAACCCTTAACCTCATTATTCCCCTATGTTGGTAGTAATGCAGCTATTGCGTCTGTTCTGGTGACGCATGTTTCATGGAGGAAAAACTTTACAGTTTCGTCTAAAGGTTTGAAATTCTGCATTTTAGCATGACTGTGAATTCTCTTCCATGAATATTTAAATCATGACAATACCATTCGTGTCAATATTGGCTAACCCCTGCAAGGGGTCATAGTTTTATGTACATGCAATTTGTATACAACAATGTACATGTATAACGAAACGGCTAAAATTATGTCTTCTCTGAAACAATATCGGAACCTAATTACTGTAGTAGTTGATATGTATGTTACTTTATGTACGTTCTACATACATAAACACATACGAGAGGTGTTCAACTTATATTTGAACAGAACTGAGCATTGAATTTTTCCATACTAACACAATAAAATCGAATTATTTCTATTGAGCCATGTAAGAAAATGTGTTAAGTAGTAAATAGTAAATACGCTCATTTTCTTTCATAGTTGCATTATTTTTCTAACCAAAATCAACCATCTTGTAGAAGGCATTGTGTTTTGGGTTTTTAAGACAAATTGTCCCTAAAGAAGCATAAAAAGTGTTGGTATAATTATCATGAATTACCCATGTCAGTGAAGACAATCAGGTTTTTTTTGTCATATGAAGGGTGATATACGTTCACCTGCATGTTTTGGCGAAATGGCACCAAATATTAAAAATCACCAAAAATGGTCGAAACCTGCAATCGCCATGCCCATTGGTTCTGTGATACCGGTATTTAGGACAAATCCAATAACCCAAAGTTAGATGGCAGCGAAGTTGTAAGTATCAGTAGCAACTTTCAATCGAATTATTTCGAAAATGTTAGATGCGCTTTTCAGAAAAATGCGGTGTTCATTAGCTCAATGCCAAGCAAAAAACAAAGAGCGCAGACAAATGTTTAGGAGGCTGTATATGCGACTATGGAACAGTGATTGGAAAACATGTGTCGTTCCTTGGGAGTTATGTTTTATCTTAGAGTTAATAAATACATAGACAGAGTCTGCTATTTTAGAAAGGGTCATGATGATAGACATAAGTTGGAGTTGGTGTATTCGCGGCCGCTTTCATGACAAGGTATTGTGTTTGATATTTTGGAAAAGCGGAAATCAAAATGATTGAACAGGGGACAAAAATGAACGCATATTTTATTTATGCAAAAGGTTTAAAAGTTTTTTTCGACAAAAATCTGACACGTCCTAACATGCCAAAGACATGGTGTTTCCCCAATGCTGAATTTCCTGTCATCCTACAAAATAATTTATGTCATTAAGTACCTTATGAATTAGACTGGGAAGTATATTATACCCAAACAGTGGACACCGAATTATCCTGATGAAGTATCAATATAATTTAAATCTGGAGAATATTGTATCATCGATTAGAGAAGCGAATTGTAAGAATCAGCAATTGTAGATGTTTGACCTTAAAATGCAAAATCAACACACTCGATATAATAGTTGATTCTGTTCTAAGGATATTACATATACATTCTGCAATGGTAGTTTATATGTCTTGATATATTACTATACACTATTGAAAATGTGAAATTTTAAATTTATGAAAATGCTGAATGTTCAATTCTGTTCAAATATAAGTTGAACACCTACATTAATTAATATGTGAAAAAGATCCATTTGAGGCAGCGCATGGAGCGCCTTAGTTCAAGTTAATTAGGCCAAAAACACTATCCAAGACCCCTATACTGATTAGCACTTAAGAGAAAGTGATGGTTGGATAGTGTCTTGTGAACATTAATTAATATATAAAACGATCCATTTAAGGCAGTTTCTTAATTAGTTCATATTATTAAGGAAAAAAACACTAACCAAGACCCCTTTACTGATTAGCACTTGAAGAGAAATGATGGTTGTTTATTTATATTTATTTATTTATGTATTCATGTATTTATTTATTTATTTATTTATTTATTTATTCATTTATTTATTTATTCATGGCTGTACAACGGTATTACCAGGGGTTTTCCCGTTTTAATTACTGATGAAGATGACCTCATAACGTCAAGGACGTAATACTGCGTTTCAATGTATGTAACCAGTATGCGCAGGTCTTAATGCGGTGTAGTAATTATAAGCAATTAAGCAATTCATTTTATATATAATTTGACAAATGACAGGATGACGCGACTATTTACGCCACAAAATTAACAGGTATGCCTTTATCTAATCGTAAAAAAGAATAATGCAGCAATTCATACAATGTTTATTAAGCAATCAATTTAACATCTTCTCAGCCGTGTCGGTTAGCAGTTGAAGTGATTACTCGATAGGTTTACATTTTTATGACAAAAATAAAGACTTTGAAACAGATTTCGTTGATGGTAATGCATAATTGTACTCGTACAAGTAAAATATTTTTGTATGGAGGCTCAGTCCTGACATGTGTTAAAAAAGCCATCACTTAAGTTAAAAATGCCATCACTCCAGTTAAAAGTGCCAACACTCATGGTAAAAGTGCCAACACTTCAGTTAAAAGTGCCAACACTCATGTTAAAAGTGTCATCACTCCAGTTAAACGTGTCATCACTTCAGTTCACTCCAGTTAAAAGTGCCTACACTCATGTTAAAAGTGCCATCACTTCAGTTAAAAGTGTCATCACTCCAGTTAAACGTGTCATCACTTCAGTTCACTCCAGTTAAAAGTGCCTACACTCAAAGTAAAAGTACCATCAATGCAATTAAAATGTCATCACTCCAGTAAAAAGTGCCATCACTCAAGTTAAAAGTGTAAATGCCTCATCACTTCAGTTAAAAGTGCCATCATTTCAGTTAAAAGTGTCATCACTTCATTTAAAAGTGCCATCACTCCAGTTAAAAGTGCCATCACTCCAGTTAAAAGTATAAATGTCACATCACTTCAGTTAAAAGTGCCATCACTTCAGTTAAAAGTGCCATCATTCCAGTTAAAAGTATAAATGTCACATCACTTCAGTTGAAAGTGCCATCACTTCAGTTAAAAGTGCCATCACTACATTTAAAAGTGCCATCATTTTAGTTAAAAGTGTCATCACTTCATTTAAAAGTGCCATCACTTCAGTTAAAAGTGCCATCACTTCAGTTAAAAGTGTCATCACTCCAGTTAAAAGTATAAATGTCCCATCACTTCAGTTAAAAGTGCCATCACTTCAGTTAAAAGTGCCATCACTCCAGTTAAAAGTGCCATCATTCCAGTTAAAAGTGCCATCATTCCAGGTAAAAGTGTCGTCACCATCATTCCAGTTAAAAGTGCCATCACCATCACTCCAGTTAAAAGTGCCATCACCATCACTCCAGTTAAAAGTGCCATCACCATCACTCCAGTTAAAAGTGCCATCACCATCACTCCAGTTAAAAGTGCCATCACCATCACTCCAGTTAAAAGTGCCATCACCATCACTCCAGTTAAAAGTGCCATCACCATAACTCCAGTTAAAAGTGCCATCAACGTATACAAAATGATAATTTTATGACAGCATGGGATGGCAGGTACAAGACGCCATAGTTTCACATAAATATGTGGTACTAGAGTAAGATCCATCATTTGCGGTCCGGTGGTTACCGGTGGTTACCGGTGGAAACCGCACTTGCTGTTATTGGCATACATGTGTATTGTAGGTGAACAATTAAAGAGTTGCCGAACCACAATCGCTATTAAAAGCCACATTATAATTAGTTGGTAAATCTTATTTATATGAACTATCTACTTGATTTTATTAGTCCTATATTCTTTCTATGCCAGTGACTAAATCGTTGAGCCATTGGTTTAAATGGGGGAAAGGGTGTATGTGTATACTTATTTAAACCCTTCGGTCAAAGATAACCCGAAAAAGGTGCAAGCGCTTATTTTCAATGGGATTCTGTGCTTTTTTTCTAAAGGGACAGCAAGTAGAAGAGACAGTGATGTGATACAAGGAATGCGGGTGGGATACCCTAGCTCTTTCAGAATACTAATAGACTTCTTGGTTCTTAAACGTTCCCTGTTAATAGCACCGACACACGCGAGACTATCTCTGGGTTTCAAACCAGTTCATCTCTAGTTGGGTGGAAAATACTGAAAAAGCGTTTTTTGAAATGTCCAGTGCCCCGGCCGAGATTCGAACCAGGGACCTCCTGATTGGTAGTCGAGAGCGTTAACCACTTCTTGGTAGAAATGTCAACGGCTTTGTAGAAATGTTTTGGGGGAAAATCGAGGTTTATGCTGTGGCAAAGAATATGAGAATTCTAGTGTATATCCGTGGTTGTGGAATCTCCTTTGGAAAATCGGGCGTGATATCGACGGGTTCTTTCTGGAATTGTCCACAGGGTTCTATACTGTACTTGCAGACAAAATCGACGTAGCTTCCTTGTGGAAAATTCGACGGGGATTCCAGGTAGACTAGTTTAGGGTGGAAAACACGACAGGGTTTCAACGAGCACCGCATGTCGATAGGGAGGGGGTCATGACCCTTATAAGGAATATTTACTTAAACCAAATTCCCAACAACAAAAAATGTTCATAAAAAACACAAATTAACATTAACATTTCCTATAAAATACTAACAAAATTAAGGAAAATGCGACTGTAATTATTATGCTCTTGCATAATTTAAGCGATGTGGTCCGGGGACGACGTCATCGTAATTTACCATTATTATTTGATAACATCTGCATCCAACGTACATAAACAATTGGCTTAATATTCTTGCATAATCACACTACTGTGACATTTTGTGGGTAGGAAATATGTTATTATTCAGCTTAGCTAAATGTAATATTTCTATACTCTAGACGTCATCTATGACATTTGGCGTATGTGTAAATAAGTCACATTGCAATTTGAATGTTCGTACCACAATAATACCAACTGACAAAGAGGAAAAATTGCCACATGGCGGAAATACTTGTAGACTCCATAATAGTATTATGTGCGCAAACAACGCGACCACAAGCTCGCTGGCTTATTAGAAGGCTGTAAGTACAAAAACGCTATTTTGAGAAACTAGTCTTTACTTATGAAAAGACAAGCTTTTTCAACTTCAGATTGGTCGACATGACCTGTTCCGATTTTCATGAAAATAGGCTCATAAAAAGCACCTTGTGGTGCAGATTTCAAATGTGTATGGGTATGATAAGGTCGTAAGAAGTACTTGTGCCTTTCTAATTTTAAGCTAGCTATCATTGTAGACCATATATCGTTGACTTAGAAGAAGAAAGTCGTTAGTACAAAAATGCTGTTCTCTGGTCTGGTGTGAAGTAGTTAATCGCGCAACCTTTTTTGGCGGGGGGTCATTGTGATCACAGGCTCTCTGTGCGTTTTTAGGGTCCGGCAAACTGTGGTTGCGATTCCCTAGTGGGCTATTATTGCGTTCGTACTAAGCAAATGCTCTAGGTGATGACGCCTTACAGTATAAAGGTTGAAATCCTAATATCAATGCAAACAATTACATACTAGAAGTTGTCCGAGTGAAACTATGAACCATGTTCGTTTTCTTGAGAAGTCAGTCTCAGTTCACACAATTATATATGAGCCAGTCTCCAGGAAAACCTGCTTTTTTGACAAGAAAATTGATTTTAAGATTTTTTATTATCTAAAAGAGTAATCTTAATGAAGCAAAATGCAAAAGAAATTTTGTTGTTATTTTGATTTTTAAGGAAGTTACAGCTGTTTTGTAGAGGCCCTATTCAGAACCTTTTTGTGTGACGTCGCGAATGTCATTCAAACGTTATTGGACGTCGCTGTAACAAGTACTTTGTAAATACAGCATTTGATCAATTCTTGACATAAACTGTTCAAAATGGTATCACATTTTAGAATAATGTTTTAAGTTTTAATGTATATATCCAAATTGTAAATGTTCACATTTAGAGAAAAGCTACTACTGTTTTAAACAACTAACTCCTCGTTTTTCTTAATTAGAGTACTTTTCTGAAATTGATCACCATAGCAACGAAGTAAGTGATTTCGACATTATTCATAAGAAATTTTAAAGCTAAGATATAGTAATATATGGATAAATGACTTAAAATTGAATCTATTGATATGTCATTTTTTCTAATTTGAATGGTTTTTTAAAAGCTTGTTACATGCAGTAATTACATAATGTCAATATAGCAGGTTTTCCTGAAGACTGGCTCATATAGTTTAGGTGTGCACATTGTTTAGCAACGTCGGATATTATGTAGCCTCACTATTATATAATACCCATAGCTTATGATAAATCCGTTTTATTTATAAACTTAATGAATTATTTATAAGCCAAACAGCTTACACAAGCGGCTTAATTATGAAATGATAAGTATTAAAAGTACACACCCAGTCGACGTTTGTTTCAATCGAAATGGTCAAATATTAAACCGATTCATCTCAATCATCTTCCAAGCTTAATAGAATAACATAATTTCAAGCTTAATAAAAAAACAACCAAGCTTAATCAAGCTTAATGATAAACTAATACAATTATTACACACCTATAAACAGTGATTTCATACATTTCTAGCTTAGTGTAAGCTGTTTGGCTTGTAAATAATTAATTACATTAATGTGTGTTCAATGATTGTCATAAGTATTGAGATAGGATTTTAAAAATATTCATTCAATTTGTAACCCGGCGACCAGAGTTCGATTCCCGGTCGTGCTCATGAACTTTTGACAGCATTTGTCGATTGTCTCCCAAATGTGAAGAAGTAACTGTTGCTGGTCTATTTTGGAAAGATAAGCTGGTACTGGTTAGAATACTGTCCAGGAAAACTGTTTTGGTGAATCTGAGGCTGTATAAAACTAACAAGTTGTCTAACAACGGCGTTAAAAAATAGTAAAAAATCTGACAGGGAAGGCAGCACTCAACTTAAACAGCCGAGCACATAAAACGTAAAAAACAACACAGACCACAATTACACGTCACTATGCCCAACACATAACTGAACGAGAAAATTAACTTAACCGCTGAAAGGTTAAGTTTCAGCTGTCAATAAGTTAAAGCTTAACTTGGATAAACATAAACGTGTGCTTTCGCCAAGTAGCTTCTCTTTGTGTTCATAATTTGATATGCTGGTTCTTATGATGTCCCTATATCTAATTAAGCTTTATAGTGATTAATTATAAATTTAATTGATTAGCATTTTGATTTATACCTTCCTTTTATTGTAGATTCCATACATATCGATTTCGCACATCCTTTCACTGAAACTCTTTTATGAAATTCCCCAATTATATATAAAATTATGATATTGTGGACGTCATATGGGCCAAATTGCCATTATGCTTTTTTCATTTTATGTACTAGTGTTCTTGTTCAACTGTTTATTGTTGAGGATCTTATGGAAGATTGCCATTTAATTCAATTGTCAAATGAGTTTCCTCCTAAAATAAAGTCTTTATTATCATTTCATATGGAACCAATTTTTTAGGTTTACTTCACAAAGGCTCTATTTTTTCAAAAGTTTGCTTTCGGAAGGAGGTATTTAAAAAATAACGAGGCCTAACGTTTCTAAAGGCACAGTATTGTTGCATAAACTACTCAAATTTTGATACGGGTCCAGATTTTTTTATGATACACGTCCGTCTTGCGTTTACTGAACAAAACCGATTAAGAAATTTTTATACAAAGATGAAAATATCATCTAATCTGCTGCTTAATGTTTAAACATTCATGTGTTGTATTTGGTATACATTGACAACATGTCGTCTTATTCCTGGTAACTGATAAGCCCTATTTGCAAGGACAACGGTTACAAAAATAACATGTACAGTTTTATCCCTTTTCTATTACCATATTGTGTAAGACCAAAAATGCCAAAAAAACGGACCGCTTTCTGTTATTATACAGAGGCTTGATGCCGCTTGAATGCTGCACACTTTTTATGACGTTGAGCTTATCAGTAGGTATACAGCAAAATGTGAAACAATCTTTATTCGCTTATAATATTGCAGATGTAGTATGATGTTTCTAAAAATTCTATCAGTTCATCTTACTCCATTGTTAAAATTTTAAGTAGTATAACGTATTTTATTACAGTTTTTTTCGAACTGTACGGAAATGCCGAAATGTTGCGACAGTGCTCGTGGAAGTTACAATTAACGTTATTATTTCGTAATTGTTTTTACAAAGAATTACATACATATGTCTGTTATGTTTTCAAATCAAAATGCTTCATATCTTTCTAAAAGACATGCATATTGTTTCTGTTCGGTGTTGGTTTCAATGGTGTTTGTGCATTCTGATCACCTCGGCCTTTATGCTTTGCAACAGTACATTTGTATATTGATCGGAGACATACGGAAACGGTCGAGCTTTCACGATTAGGTTTTTTGTGGATTCGTTCTTGTCTAGCGGTACCTACTTTGGTTATATTTGACTGACAGAGGGACCAGGCTGTCAGATTAGGTTGGCGTGTTTTTGAAGCGATGACATCCAGTTTCAGTTCATAGAAGTTGTGTTTAATTGACATTGTCATCCTGATGTGACTATGTAGGCCTACGTTTGTACAAAGACGACAATTAACCCTGGCTTAGTAAACAATATTACGCAAATTATCGGATATGACGCCAATACAATCCCAAGCAACAACTGCAAGTGGCAAGTAAAGAGACACCCTAGAAAGATGCCAAACACACGCATCATTTTGTCAATATACAAGGGGCGTTCAATATATAATGACCATGTCCTTTGTATTTTGCTATGACAGTATTAAGAATAATTCTACGAATACTGTCTGAAAGGTGTTTGTTTCTATTCTGTATCTGAAAAATTACATAGCCTTTCGTCAATAATTAAGTAATTTATTGAACTTAGAAGAGGGTCTACTCGATTATACTAGCCTTATTGTCATTTTAAGCCAAATATGTGTTATCTTTGCAGTAGCAGTAGTGGTTTAGAAAAGTAAATGACACTATTCATTTAATTGTAACATACCCATCTATAACTTAATCCTTATGTTTCCACCAGAACAAAAAATGAACATGAAAGTATGTTTTGTCTACGGGTAAGGCGGTCAAATACAAGTGAGACTGCATGTACTCTTATTTATACCAAATGATGCTTGTTAATTCACGCACCAATAACTTTATTTCACTTCTATTTTGTTCGCAAATTCTCCCCAGAAATTATGGTTGATGGTCTACGGCGTACGTCAATGTATAATATGCCAAATTCCAACCAAAAAAACTAATTTAAAATATGAATTGAAAAATAGCATGCTTTCTGAACTTATTTTGACACCTATTTTCTTATTTTGTACAAAAATGGCAATCAAGTACAGGAAATCATGTTTTTATGGAAGTCATTTACATTATTCACGGAATAGTAGTTGTGGAATAAGATTATTTCCCGAAATGAAATTTAAATTGACAAATTTTCTCTATTACTGACCCTTAAAAAAGATACCAGAAACAATAATCCGGGAATTAAATTTTATTGAAATTTTCACGAACTATTGCGGAATGGTTGATGGTTCCAGAAATGTAAAAAGATTTCCAGATATCAATGAATGTTAAAATTTGTGACCAAAAAGACATTATATATTGAACGCCCCTCGTAATACATGTTCTTGGTATTGATTTATATTATGTAACTTCAACGCGTTAAATTGCAATACAAAAACAAACACAAAATCCGCTATATTTATCGTTTCTGAATATAGTCCGCCCAGGATAATGTGATGTTTACAAACATGAATCGGTTTGGTCAACTGTGGCAAAATTGGTTTTATAATTCACTTACATAAACAGATAAGGTCAGTATTGTACTCAAAACATCAATGATAATTGGTGCCTTAATTGTAATCCACCTTCGTGGAATATACCAAATTTTCCCGCCTATCACATTATCCTGGGCGCACTATATTTAGGAGCATGCGAACTTTATATGTTGTGCCAAATGTTTGAATACTTTCATAGGCAAATGATATGGTCCTTGATTTTAATCCATAACAAAAATATAGGCAATTTTGTGTTTGTTTTTGTATAGCAATTTATCGCGTTTGAGTTATACGTTTATATAAGTTCAATATCTGGAGCTAGCACATTTCCATACATGTAACTTAGTGTACGGTTAAATTATTAATTAATCGAATAGATGATCTATTTGTATTAATTCCAATGACTAAGCCTAAGCCCGGGTTTAAGATGGATTATCATTATAATGCCTGTATTCGTGATTTACTCAAGTTAACAACAACTAAACTGCTTATGCATGTACGTCATTGCTAAAGCGATATAGATCTTATATCTAAACGGTATTATCTATTAGGAATAAAACATATAAATCATCAATCAGTACTCTTGAGCGGTAAACCTTAATTAATTCAGACTTTATAAGTATCAAAGTACAACCGTATTAATTAATAATTACTGTAATAAAAGTGTACTGTTACATTTTTTTAAAAAGTACATTGGCACCTAACCAGAACGGAAGGGATCGATGGACCTCCGGGGCTGTATCAAGTACTCACTTACTGTCCAGCGGCACCATAATTCAGTGAAACTTCGTTCTCTCGAGGGGTGATCGGGACAGGTAAAATATACTCGAGATAGACCAGGTGCTCGTAATAATGATGTTCGACACAAACCGGGTGCTCGTAATAATGATGTTCGACACAAACCAGGTGCTCGTAATAATGATGTTCGACACAAACCGGGTGCTCGTAATAATGATGCTCGTCGTAAGGGTGTAAGTCAATATACAGTATTTATAGAGCAAATTCGTCGGTACTTCAAATTTGCTCGACATAGCCAATGTGCTCGATATATGGATGCTCGTCATAACGAAGTTTTACTGTGTATGGTACTCTTCTATATGACATCGGTCATAAAGCGGGAATCAAAGCGCTGCAAACGCATACGCAGTAACCTCCCTTATCGCTACTTATGCTGATGGAGATAAAGTGTCGGTCTAACTCTTCATAGTGATCGATACGGTCCTAAAGGCTATGGTCGTGGTGCATTATGATAACTGGGATCGTACCTGTGACCTCCCGCACTCGAATTAATGACGTTTAAATTTAGGAAACCGCGTTCATTCAAACTTCGATCAATAACAAAAATCAGTGTTGAATTGATTTACAGAGACTGTAAGTTCGTATACTTTTTAATTTAGACTTTTATACAATCAAAGACTTAAATATACATGTATATTTAGGTCTTTCATACAATGCACAAGAAACGATTACATTACATAATTATACTGTAGACGACCGTCGCTCGTTGCCAATTAAGAAATTATCTAGAGCATTGTCCGGGTATTTGTTGTTCACCACTCGTACTAATAACCCTACTATCATAAGTATACATGTGGAGAAAATCAAAATATTTTATTAATATAATGCATATGAATTTTGTAAACGACGTTCTGTTGGTAAACCACGCGAATAAAATATACAATTGTAAAATCTAATAGTTCTGTGGTAGCCTAATCAACGCAGGAGCACGTCAATCGCAACGAAATGTATCGCAGCGCCAATATTGATGAATCGGTGTAGGGTCAGGGAAAGTACGTAGACTGTCTCTGCATAATTATGTCGAGTGGATTTTATTTTATAACCGATAAAAGTAAACATATTTACTTATCATACAATACGCTTGTATACCGACGCTTAATTTACATATATGTGCTTAAGCAAGCATGCAACTTTACGCTCTATAGATAATGTAATAAAGATCAACAGGTGAGATAGACCATGTGACAACTATCAGCCAATCAGACAGCACAATTGCAGTCACATGACGCATACGCAAGTGAATTACGTCAACGAAATATAATACACTAGTGAGACGAATAGCTGTTTCAAACGGTAGCTGGATTTTATACGCAGCGGCTGGACCGCTGTCATAGTGTGACTTTTTATCATTATTTTTGTGCTATATATTCATGAAATATGTCACCCGGACCTGTGGAAGAGCTGGCTCTCTTAGACTTAGAAAGGTAGGAACAAGTTTTGACACGATTAGTTAATAATTAGGCCGATTAACCACTCGTCGCGGCTTTTTATTAGTTCAAAGATGGCTACCGAGTACCGTAAATACAGCACATACACCTCTGTCGGGTCAAACATGGCTGGCGGGCGTTGTCAATTTTGATGTCTTAATTAACGCAAGTTTTGTTGTGAGATTTTAGAGTATAAATGTCTATTCGTGTTGTTTTCTTTGAAGCGGTAATTGGCGTCCGCTTATATCTCGTCGGTTTATTAGAACGGACCTAGCTTGACGCTTTACGATTACCATTGATGGCAATGTTGTCGTGCATTTGGCGCTAAAAAGTTATATATACCGAATAATTGTTTATATCCTAATAACCTGTATACATATGTAAAATTTGTAAAATCATTTTATCATGAGAACTGCTCATTAACATTGAATACTTGTATAAGAACGAATCGATTGAAGTTAGAATCTACTTAAAATTCGAACTTTACGCAATTAAGCATTTTCTTCATTTACCCGTGCGTTGCCATGCTACTCTAGATTCTAGTTGCATCTCACCTGTGTTACTATAGTATTATTGCATTTTATTACAGTGTTTGATTTACAAAGAAATTCTTTGAGTATATTTAGGTGCTGAATCAAAGTTTGAAAGTTTCATAAATTTTGATTGATTTTTACCTTTGTTGTAGCCAAACTACCTTTAATTAAAGGTAATATATATATATATCTATTTTTATTCAAATTTATGCATATTTTTTAAGGATAATGATCATCAAAAGCAAAAAATGTGACTTTATAGTATTTCTTGGGTCAAATTAAGGTCAACTCAAGGTGTAGTTATGGTAACCCCTTTCTCATATAAATGGGTTAACAGGTTCCATTGAATGATAGCATCTAATGTCGTAATGAACATTGAAAAATGAAAATTATAAAAGTTTGACACAGTATAATTAATACAATTGTATGACATTGTTTTACATGGTGTATGGAGATACAGAGAGAGTGAGTGTGGGGCATTTCTAAGATAGGGACATTGGGAAATGGAGCAAGATTACTTGGAAATATGACTTAATGAGAGGTCTTGTAAATAACCTACCCTAACTGAAAACAATTGACTTAGGTGTTCATTAAGCCAACGTTCTTTACATGTTGTGGTTGCCAATTTTATAATTATGACCCAAGGTAAAATCATTAAGCCTCGACTTATTGTCTTATAACTTAATAACTTATGTACAGAGAAGCTGTATCAGAATTGCATTCAGCAGTGTATTTTCAAAGACCTAAAAATACACAGATTGGACACTTAATAGTAAACGGAGAGAAAATGCAAAATGGCATGCAGCAGATGCTGATATTTTGCTTGAGCGCATTTGTTTGTCATCCTACATTAATGACCAATATCTCATTACGAAGAGCTAAGTTTCTTCTACTGCATGATTTAACTTATTGTTTTCTATCTCTTATAGAATTGAGAAAATTATTGTTTGAATGAGGCAAATTGGGTATTTTCTGATGAAATTGGAATTTCCATTAAAATGAGAGTAGGTCTGGCTCTTTGAGGTCTATTGTTTTATTTCTTGATTGATTTCAATAAATTTGGCATCATTTTAAAGCAGAATAATAAATCTATTGCATAAACTTGGTTTTTTCCTATGTATATTAAAACAGGAGATACAAGGTATTAAAAACAAACGAGATTTCGCGAGATTTTAGAAGACTGCCGCGAGATATTGTGAGATTTGGTAGATTTTTCCAATCTTTGTATACTTAGGTCTTTGGTATTTTGATTAACTTTTGTTTGAGTTTCACCTAGGTTACATCATGATCAGTATCTAGGGTCACGTTTTGATCATTTCTTAAGAAATTTTACAATTTTCTACATAATACTAGACACTATCTAGACTAAGTCTCATACAGTACCTACAATTTTTTAAGTCAGACACTTACGTCGCAAAACTGAGGGCCAAAAAATGTTGGGGGAATTTCATAGGGTCAAAAGGTAATTTTAAGGGTAAAATGAAACCTTTGAAACCTTTGCTTTCGCTACTATGTAACCCAACACCATTTTGATGGGTATGCATATTAATACAAATGCCAAACATTTATTCAAGGATGGCCTAATGACAGAGTTGCTGGAGTTGATCCAGTTTTGCTCAGTTATTTACTGGTCGTTTTCCAACTGGCATCATACATGCTTTAACCTGAACATCTGATGTTGATTCGGAATGATTCCTACAATGTTAAGTCGACCATAACAACTGGGTTATTTCGTTAATTTGATGAATGTGTGATACCCTAGTTTATTTCTTCATTTATCTATATGTTGTACTTTGCCTATGATGTTTTTCATTGTAAAATACATGTGCGGCTCCTGAGGGGGGACTCGGGGGTCCGGACTCCTGAAACTTAGTAAAATATGTGGTTTATCTTATATACTAACTAAACTTTGACAGGGCTTATAAGGAGAGTCCAATCAGGCCAACCCTTGAAGAAAAATAGCTTGTAAGACCCTCCCTGAGCAAAACACAGACTGACTCGGTGCAACCCCCCCACCCCCTCTTGAAAAAAAAATTGGTCAGGCCCCCTCCTAAGAAAAATATTGGATTCGCGCATATAATAATGATAATTTATTGTTAGTCGAATGATTGAGGTTATGTTCTGTGTATGCAAGATAATTTCCGTTAAAACTTAAGTCGGGTTTTTGCACAATGTGTAGGAAGTCGCCACTTGTAATATGCCACTAAGCTCTGAGTTGTGGCATTAATGTTGTTTTCCTGTGGTTTGTTTTATGCAGTGGTTATGACCCAGTAACATTTATAAATAAAAACTTACAATGCATATAGTCTGTACTATTTAATTGTGTGTTTCAAAAACACTTTAAACAGTGTACATTGTTTATACATATATCTATAGGCCACTATACATGTAAACAATTGTTAGATATATTAGGCCTTTTCGACTGGGCTGTTTCGTAATGCAAGTTTAAGCCTGGTTCCCGTCCCCACAATTACAGCACTACTACAGTAATACAACTGTTAAATTAGACCGGGAACCTAACTGTAACCTGCTCCAGGAAACAGCCCAGTCGAAAAGGCCTATTGTCTTGATTGTAATCTATGGTTCTGTTTTATCAAAGCACTTACAATAATCTTAAAGTTAGGCTCAAATTAAAACCCTATAAGTATGTAATTCATTAAGTTAACAGTTGCAAATTGTAGAAAGAGGACCGATTCTCTGATTGTTTATAAAATAATCTGGATTTTCTTCGGGTTTTAAATGGTTTAAGGTCAATTGAAATCTTGAGTATTGTCAGGTACTGCCTTTGGTGACCTAGGAATGTGTCATTGATAAGATTTTGATGAAGCATGTATTCAGGCCATCTGTAGGATGAGAAACTTTTCCCATTTATATTGTCCTACATTTACAGTTTAAATGTTTATATATACATGTATTCATTCCTTACATGTACATATAGATTGAAAACGAGTATTGAGATGTGACTGCACTTTGTATTATGGACTTCAGGCCCTTCCCCAGAAATGTTTTTAGGCGCTGGGGCATAATGCTAGGATTTGAGCTTACACAGATACACGAGAATGGCTAAAAATTTAAAAGTGATAATTGCATGGTTATACTTAATTTAAAGGCTAATTTAAGAACTTTTCACACAAAACAAGCCATAATCACTCAAATAACACAATACAGAACACATTATTAACACCCATTCTGATTAAAAGACACCATTTGAGGATTTAAGAGCTGGGGGAAAGCTGATATTCTGGCTTTAAGGCGCTGAGCTACCACAGCGCGATCTGTCCCTGGGGAAGGGCCTGGACTCTATTTTAAAAAGTTATAGTTTGTACCGAAAGGTTACGACTCGAAGGTCAGATTCTATTGCATTTGTATCTTGTATATAGTTGTATGTTTTATCTCGTAGATATAGTCCTCTTAGTATTACGTAACATTTTGTCACGGATTTGCCTAAAATATAGACTTTTCCTTTCACATTTAATCATGATCTTGGTCGAATATAGTACAAAATAATGTACTTATTATACGTATTTATCTTGATGTCTTCTTTTGATTTCGTTTTAATAAACTTTTCAATGTATAACTATGAAAAGATAATTTCATACAATGTATATTTGTAAAACAATACTGAGGTTCAGGGGTTAAATTGACCCTTGAAATTTCCAAAAAGCCACATTTCGACCCTCAAGAATTTGGTCTGAAGGGTTATTTTCTCTTACAATCTATGTGTTTATAATTGCTTATAAAATAGCCAAAAATATCAAAATGGCCCTTCAGATTCAGAAGCTAGTGGAACCCCTGAAATTGCTGCTGGTTGTACATTCTAGCAGACACCACTACAATAAAGAAATTAAAGTTGATTTAAAAAAAATTGAAATTCAGTTGAATTGTATAAGTTCTATGCATGAGTGCCTACGCCTAAAAAAATTTATTATTCATTTGAAAACTATGTGAATTTCAGATAAAAATGAGAAAATATGAGTTAAAAATAGTACATTTTACAGATAATACGAAGATAGTGCTCAGCTGCAGAGTCTATATGCTCCTTGTTTATATTGTACATACACATGGGGGTTGTTCCCTCGGCTTTCAGAATCAGATAAACTGTAACTTGTACCGATAAGGCTACATAAATAAATTTATGGATTATCATCACTGGCCCTCTTTCATGCCTGTTTGATTTTCCTAAAATATTATTAATACTTAAATCTGTAAAAAAACAGTTTGAAAACCATTAAATTTCAAGAGGCTACTTTTAATTACTCGCTAATATCTCAATTCTTTTTTAACTAAATAAATTCTTTCCCATATAAACCTATGATAACATTATTTTGGTAATAAACTAGTATTTTATGAATATTGGTCTTTTATCAAGTTAAAAATGTACTCTGAAGACTAAAATCAGGGGTTCCATTTGACCTGGAAGAAGGGAATTTTCTTCACTGTTAATAAATAGTTAAAAAAAAAAATTCTGGTATTAACAAGAAGATGATAGAAAATTGGACTGGGAAGACAGCGCTCAACTTAACCAGCCCAGCACAGAAAACATAAAAAATAATATATACCACAAGTACATGGCACAATTCTAAACACGCTATTGCTCAAGATTTGTTTCATTGCATTATCTTAATTTGTGCTTATTTTGAACTTGCAGGTCAAACAAAGGGGCGTCCAAACAGAGACGAGATCAAATCAATGGGGAGATCGGTACAATGCGGGATTTACTTCCCTTACCGGAGTCGTCCAGACAAAGATTGTCACAGCTACAGATTATGTCCCTTAGTTGTGTCTACATCAGGAAATGTAATATACTCCAAAAAAGTAAGTACCGGCATCCGATTCTGGGACGCTCAGGATTTTAATTTGAATAACTTGATCTTTATTTAATATTTCTTTGTACAAGACAATTGTACCTGTGACCTTTAGGATTTGAGGTACATGTAATTTTTCTTTCTTGTGAGTTTTCACCTAAATTGCTACATACTGATGTCCGAATTTTGGATATTTTATCATGAGTTTAATCCATGATGGTCTTAATTTTAAGAGATACTTTTGTTGATGTGTTATTTATGAGGGATGAGGTACTGTTGTGTTGTATTAAGTCATGCCTTTGGGTCCGTCTTAAAAATATTTACAAGTTGATGTAACAAACAACTACAGCAGCTAGTTACTGTGAACATTGTGCTAAAT
Organism: Spisula solida; assembly: GCA_947247005.1. Taxonomy (NCBI): domain Eukaryota; kingdom Metazoa; phylum Mollusca; class Bivalvia; order Venerida; family Mactridae; genus Spisula; species Spisula solida. The sequence continues at coordinate 43,591,571 of OX365945.1, read as the reverse complement.
TCTGGTTACTTTTTTTCTATAGACTTTCCATAAGTTTTTGAGCCTGGCACAATTTTGAATAGTGTGAATATAATTATATATCTTATATCACTTAATTGGTGATCAATAATCGTTTATTTTCCTACCAATTCTTTATAAATAAGTTAAGTATATGTACATCTGTTGGGAATAATAATATCCCATGAATGTCCTGATCACCATAATATGAAGTAAAACACACATACCGCCATTTAATACATTCATTTGCGTTACTCATCTGTTGGCCAAGCGCCAAAAACGACAGGCCTTTATGCAATGGTTACAGATACTAGTTAATGTAGACTTTAGAAAAAAGACAATTGTACGCCCATTTTGGGGTATGTCTTTCTGACGATCTTAACAAGTTGTCACTCGATACTTTTGCACTGGAAACGAAATATGAAAATGATACTAAAATATGTGAAAGATTATTAAGGAAGTTAATATGCTTAATGTGCTTTAAGATGGTCAGGATGAGATAGTTAACAAAACATATGATATAAATTTCCTCGTTAATCAACCCTTCCTGTGTACATCCTATTTGTTGGATCCTCATTATCGTCAATTAAGACAACAACTGATAAGATTTCACTGGATTATGTAACCTTGGCCAATCCTGTAGAAATTAGTCTACAAACTTATAATAGGTAGTACATGTTGTAGCGAAACTAGCCAATCAAAATAGCAGATTCTAGTGATAGATTCAGCAATTAAAATCAGTATGGTTATTTTCGTGTCCCTGGCCAATCAAACTGCGGATGATTATTGTCAGTATTCTGATAGGTCTGATTTTGGGCTAAAATTGTCTTTCTGACTTTATAGTAAGTTGCCACTTCTTAATTGATTAATAACGATTAACGATAATTTCATTAACAAATTTGTCATACTTATGTTTTTCAGTGCTCCCCACCAATCATTGCTCAATTGAAGTGCCTTGTGAGTTCTCAACGGTAAGTAACCCACTGACCTACATTGTACTTCTTTGACAATATGATTTTAATCTTGATTCAGGTTGGCATTAATTGATCCAATTATTCAGTAATTATTGTTCATTCTAAACAATGTTCTAGATTACAATTTATCTGACACAACTGTTAAAATTCTATACTGTTAGGTTTTATAGTCACATGACCCAGTATGCTAAAGTGATGTAGGACCATTATTCACACGCCACTCGATCTAATGTACACATGTCATGTGACCTAATTTACATGAATACTGTGTTCATTTCTGATTAGTCAACCTTTTATTGACTTGACTATATGATGAAAACACACAAACTTATCATGGGCAAACACTTAACGATATAACATTATTTGTTGTAAATTCATGCTTATTTGTAAGAAATAAATTTTCATATACAAAATGAGCACCAGAATTTTACTGTACTTTTAGAAAGAAATGTGCGTGGATCAAATTTCATCCTCTGGAAATACGTTTATAACATTATCCATCCTCGTACTTAACTCATTTACTCTTGAGTTTCTTTCCATTTTTCATTTGAAATTTAAAATCCACAAATTAACATTCCCATGAGATTACCTTTTTACCAAAATATATCCAATTTGCCTGCATGGTTGAACATCAAATGACTTTCAATCAAATACATCAAGCTGACTAACCTTATTAACTAGGCACTGTAACAGTGACGTAAAAATGAAGATTTATATGTTTAACATAATTTTTATATTTGTAAAGTAGTGACATTAAAAAGATTTGTATGATAAACATGTGTTTGAAAAGTACAGTGACATAAAAAAGAAGATGTATTAACAGATGTTTTAGGTCTATAAATTTTGATCGATAATACAAAATTGCGATAATACAATATTGCGACACAGAAATAGTTTTAACATGTTGCACTGGGGAGAGATATTGGGAACACTCCTGTTTTATCGGATTGAGATCAGGTTGGCTTTCTACATTGTAGTGTGTGTGATTTATAATGAGCGCTAGATATTTATGGTGAAATATTTCCTCATCTGAACAGTAGAGCATTTAAACTGTTTAAGGTGATCAAACAATTAAAGAGAGAGAGAGGAAAAAGCTATAAAAAATTGATGAAATACAACATAACTTTGATACCCCAGACTGCGAAGAGGGGCCGTCCATACACACAGATGTAACATTAATTTGAAAATAAAAAATTTTGATAAAAATGGCATCAAAGTCCAAAATTTCCACAATCTTGAGGACTCCCAACCATAACCACCAACTTCAATGTTTGTGTGCGTAACATCAATTCAAGACTGGCTTAGTAACGCCCCTGGTGAATATAGACCTTTTTGAGGTCTAGCCAACTGGCACCTTTCTGTTATATGTTTATTTGTCTCAGTCTTAATGTTAGACAGTTTCTTGGTCTGACAGGCTGTCTGTCTGAATGTCTTGGCTCATTAATGAAACTTACACGGTAATTAACGAAAATTTGGTTCAATGACATTCAGGTACATTTTGGGTGGTGATCGATAAAGTTTACAAATTCTTTTTCATGTATACCTCAGTAATTGAGTTAATTCTGTGAAGTATTTAATTTGCGTTTTGTGGTAAACTTGTTTTTCGCGGAAAACCCCAAACATTGACCCACGGCAGTTGGCAAACTGAATACTTAAAACTGTTGAAAGAGATACAGATGTCATTGTATAGATGTTAATTATGCACAAATACCTACGTATACTTGTCGTATGTCGGTATATTTACGAGCTTCGGAGTAATAAATCAATCGTACATAAACACACTGACAGTAACATATGACAGCTTGAGCTTTTATTCACACCTTGCTCCCTAAATTGATTCGTCAGGACAATACACTACAGACTATATACACTATATGTGAGTAATGCACAGGTTGACGTTTAAATGTACGCTCTATTGTTCAACTGTTTTTAGCTAGCAAAATATGGCTCCTGGCTTGAATGCAAATTTTGTCTAGGAAAAGTAACTTTCATCAAAATACTAAATAGTGAGATAATTAGTTTCATCAACTGTTTTACAATTATTTTATCCATCTTTTATATAAAACGTAATAGTCCAACCTCTATAAACCGTGCAGGAATAGGCTACCATTTCTTCAACAGTCACTCGATCCCTGGCCGCTTCATACCAAAGACGAAATAAAAATGTTACCAAAAATTCCCTTGCTAGACGCTCAGCATAAAAGGGAAACTGGCTTCCCTTCTCTCATACACTCGTGGCGATGGATAACATCAGGGAATGAGGTGTCGAGAGTGATTAATAAAAGTTGGTATTCAGTTAATTCAGTAGGCCTCTATGTAAGGTTCGACGGTATATCGGCAGATCTATATATCTGTATATCTCGACTGCTAGTTGGCGTAATTGGCCGCAATATCGTCATCACCATCTTGTCACTAACTATACTTGGTATGAGAACAACATCACACATACGTACATCTATGTATATAGGCATTATGTTCCCCTAGGATCGTATTAATTACTGTATTTGTCTGGCATTGTATTCATTGGTGAATATTACTGGAAGCGTTCATTATTTTCGCTGAATAATAACGTTTCCTCTTGGGTAATTTAGCATGGAAATGGAAAATTTGTCAGATAATTGCCGGTCATTTGCCAAAAGTGTTAATACAAGTCTCTGTGTTTTAGTAAATTAGTATAGTAGGGAGGTTATTTTATTAATCGGTGAAATAACGTAAACTGTACATGTTACAATCGGTATTTCTCTTATTGTCTTATAAAGTCACGTAATAATACCCTATTTTAGAAATTCAGCACGTAATTGCTAATATTTGGATTTATTCCATTAAATTTTAAACATTGATTTAGTTTTCATTCATGTTCTATGTAAACGGATATCGTATTTACGTATCTGGGCCTTGTGATCGTCGGGTGTTCATGAACTGACGCAGGTACACAATATGTCCCCCCATAGCTCACCTGCTTTACCAGTATTTTAAGCTATTTTTAGCTACCATTTGCGCTACTTACTGACTTGCAATGCTTGAAAGAGTAGTGAATAATTTTACTATTTATAGATGTTGATGGGAATCATAAATTGAGTATATACAATTTTGTCGTCTGCTTAAATAGTTTATTGAGAAAAACAACGTACATTTTGTATGCTGCTGACGTACTGTCACCAACTTCGTTCCACTTGCTCGGGTTTTTACAAATAATTTGCTGGGTATGGGAAAAATCTACGTACACAAATACTCCGTGGGGTATTTGGTGTAGCTGTTGATGCCTATTGAATACTAGTTGCTATGTACGAATGTACGATGTATAGAATACGCTATTGAATAAATATTATCCAAATAAGGGCGTTATTAATATTTAAGTACTAACATATTAAAACTGATCATCGAGGTTAAAATACATGGTCCGTATTTTATTAAAGGATTATGTTAATACTCGTTTGTATTTAAACTAAACACATTGATTAAAGTATGTTGGGGGTTATATAAATCATAAATGATGTTTACATTAGATTTTTGTACGAAATCAGACTAGGTACGTTATCACGCTGTACAAGTGTGATAGGTACCTGGTTTTGTGACCTACTCTCATTGAAGTCACTATAGCTAGCTGTCAATACTTGGTTCAGAAATTTTGAAAAACATATCAATATTAGGTTAGAACTTTGTGAAAAACGTATCAATAATAGGTCAGAACTTTGTGAAAAACGTATCAATAATAGGTCAGAACTTTGTGAAAAACGTATCAATAATAGGTCAGAACTTTGTGAAAAACGTATCAATAATAGGTCAGAACTTTGTGAAAAACGTATCAATAATAGGTCAGAACTTTGTGAAAAACGTATCAATAATAGGTCAGAACTTTGTGAAAAACATATCAATAATAGGTCAGAACTTTGTGAAAAACATCTCGCATGTTGTATTGAGTCTAACAGAGTATCTGTGATGTGTGATCAAGCTAATATAAATGTTCACAGTTTTCAGCCTTCAGGAACTGTAAACATTCGCACTACTCAGTAAACAGTCGTACAATCCATATACATCCTCTTACCTTGCCTTACATGGTGTCAATATTCATAACTGTGCACAATTAACTGTGACACGGAACTCAATCTTTTATAAAAAAAAATACAATTGGAAAATACATGAAATAACAGATCCTAAATACAATAATAGACCTCTATTCATCGCTTGTCACCCATTTTGAAAGCCAAATTCATACAATTTTGTCAGACTCTTAGGAAAATTCACATGCCTATTCATCACAACCTACGTTATTTCCATACATTTCTGCAATTATTGCACAACATGGTCATTGTTTGTATTATTTCAATATCAGTTTAATATCGTATTGCGTATTTCGAGAACTTTTCCACATAATTCTCGGTACTGTAGAGTTAACATAATATTATCGATTTCGCAGACAATTTTCACAGTAGCACAATTTTGAATTATCACCTAATACCTAGGTATAGAAGGTAGCCTAGCAACTAGTCAATAGGTATACTATTGAGATGGAACTTGTGGAAATGTCATGGAATTTCTCATAGATCTATGTAGCCCTAAACAGTGGTCGTGGTCTAGATTTGTACTCGGTACCCAGTTGTCTAGGTTTGATTCCCGGTCAAGACATGTCATACATAGCCTTCCATGAAAATTTGACAACAATGTTAATTTTACTCCACATGTGGAATGGCTGGTTCCTTTGTGGAAGCAGAAGTTAGTACTCTCTTCAGGTTACGATACAGTCCAGGAAAACTGGTTAGGTGAATCTGCCTTGGTATGTTTATCAAATATGGTAAAATCCATTAAATAAAATTAAACAAGACAAACTCCAAGATGTTTCTACGTTTTGACTTCAATCGGAAAAGGTTGTGTCCAATATGTTAAGAAACCTGAATACCAACCATTTCAGTGTCGGCCATGTTTTGTATATTTTCAGGCACTCACAGGGTTTATTCTAGTAACTACACGAGATGGGAAGTTGATCTACATCTCTGAGAATGTTACAGAATATCTCGGACACTCTATGGTAAGTTCAGGAATCTTAAAAAAAAATATCAGTTTCCCACTATACAACTTACATGTACAAAATTTCTGATCTGTTTGGCCCCATTCAGCCCTCAGAATTCTGACATGAGAGGTGAAATTTTCTTTAAATTAAGTAAATATTATAAAAAAAAAGGTAACTTGGTTAAATTATCCTGTTACAAATTAACAAAATTCACAGCGTATTAACCTAATCACTGTATGACTTATTGGATGACTATACTATTCAATGTGTATGACTTATTGCAAGTAAAGCATCTGTGATTTCCAATCAATGTATGACTTATTGGATGACTATACGATTCAATGTGTATGACTTATTACGAGCAAAGCATCTGTGATTTCCAATCACTGTATGACTTATTGGGAGACTATACAATTCAATGTGTATGGCTTATTACGATTACTAGAAGTTGACTCGTTAATACACTGTGGAATCCAGCCCCTTATTATAAATGCCTGATGATATTACGTAGAACTTTTGAGTATCATTGTGATTATATTTCTTTGGCAGGTTGATATGAAGACCCAAGGTGACAGTTTATTTGATATTGTTGATAAACGAGACCATGGCTCTGTGCAGGCACAGTTACTCCATGGTATGGCAGCTACCGATAGTCATCAGAACAAAAAAATCTCATTCTTCTGTCGTATGAACATGTCTCGTACATTGAAAAGACAAGGAGGTTTCGGTGATGTCAAGGTAAATAGATATTTGGTTTTATTTCCGTGTCTCTGCTTGTTTTCTTTAGCTTAAGCTTTTCTGACTTTTTTTCGTCTTATGTATTTAACTTACTTAAAAGGTTTAACAAATATTAAAATTATGTTTACCATATTGCTTAATATTCCACTAGACAATAATCATGTGGTTTTTCTAATGCAGACTTTGCGTGGGACCACCACACTCCCTTCTTATATAATGTTTTGTGAAATAATTTGATATCTCTTCATAAACTGTCCTCTTTATATAATGCATACTGAATTTCACAAGTATTCTCGACAAGTATTTTCCTGGTAATTTGAATCGTGTTATTGGTAAACTCCATAAATAAAGTAAAACCAGACAAACTCAAGAATTGCTCAACGTTTCGACTGTATTCTCAAGTCTTCATCAGGAACAATAATAATAATAAACAAAGAAATAAACAACATCATGGGTTATGACGTCATAAAAGATGACGTTATGTTTGGCGTAAAAAACATTTTGGCGTAAACTCCATGTATTGTTGGTCACATTGATCTTCACTGTTCATAGCCTTGTGTCATATTTACCACATTAACCCAACCCTTAAATTATAATATCTTATTTCTGTTGTTTGTCTTTAAAAAATTGCATTTTCCCATCTGTATGCAATTCAGCAGACGGATGATGTTATTGTTCGTTCAAAGTTACTTGTGCTTTATAGGTAGCTAGTTTAATACAAAAAAACCCACTAACAAAGTGACAATGCACAATCTCACAATATTTAGTTTTCCAATTTTATTCTGGCAAAAAAGTCTTGTGGCAAAACATTTGAAGTTTTTCCTAGTGTGGTGTGCAGCAAGAGTTGGTACAGATGTTTTTGCCGCTATCATAAATTATCTGTGCATATCAGTACATGTGCGTAAATACTCTTCTTTTTCTTAAACGATGCATCTGTTTCTGCCTGCTTCCATGGTTGACGTCTGCTTGGAACTGCCTGTGTGTTCTTCCACTTTCTGTATATCGTAGACCTTGTTGTGGATTTAGATACAAATGCATGATACAACAAGTGCATTAAGTTTGGTATAATGCTTTTTGAGTTGATTGGCAGAAATAAGCACGTTACAAGCTTGTGCGTAACCTGCGCAATTTCAACTTGTTTTGTGATTTCAACTAATGTTTCGCAGTAAAATGGAATGTTTTTGTCATATAGTCTATCAACCGAAAAAAACTTTATGTCTTAGCGACATTTTAACGACATTATGCTCTCAATCTTCGTTATTATCTCAAACATATAAAGTAGGCTGTAAAAATAATCAGAACCCTTGTAAGTGGTTGAATACCTCTAAAATAGTTTTTTTAAAACATTACAAGTGATTCATAAGTTTCAGGAATAAAATGAATTACATTATCCGACCGTTTACAAACCTGATAAGAATTTCACCGACATGTGCTGTATGCGATATACGCTGATGAAGACCATATGGTACTCCAATATGAAGAGCTCTCACTTTCCCACAAGCCTCCTGGATTTTACTTTTTCCCATGCATCATAAAAGTTGACATGAAATGAAATGAAACTTGTTTCTTGGTAATCCTTAGGAATAAGATATTAATAAACTGAACAAAACGAGATTTTAAACTGTTTAATATTGATGTTTATTTGGTGCTAAAATCAAAAGGATAAGAGATATTTTTGAAAACTACATGACTATAAGATTGAAATAAGTTGGCAACCAAGTCATGATAACCAGTTTCTTAAATCTCTAAGTCAGGGACTACACAAGAGATTTTGATGTGAACATAAGAAAATTAATTGGACCTGTGCCTGCTGATAATACAGAAAATACAATAAATGTCTTGTTTGATGGTAAAATTACATGTGTTTGTCGAACCTATAAGTGTTTGAATGCCTGTTACTTTGCCTGTCATATTTTGTAATCTCAGTTTCTGTTTTTAATGAACAAGCGATTTTCTCTCCTTTCGTTGTCATGGATACCGTGATTTCTTCCATATTTGAATTGCAAAATTTATAGCTACAATGACAAAGTTATCGCTAATATATAAATGTCAGCAATAGGACTCCCAGTAATGTTTCCATGGCAACTAGTTGCATATACATGTGCATTCTCACAGTTTTCCCATCCTATGATTTAAGCCTTGTAAGGCAGTGTTAATTTTATGTGGAGTGACTACTACGGTGGAAGTCAATTTATAAGGAGAGATGATACTTGTATCTAATACTTTGGTATTTGTGAATAATCAATTTAAAGATATTGAAGGAAATGAAAATTTTATATAAAAAAATGAAAAATGAAAATTTTATTTAAAAAAATGAAAAAATGAAAATTTAATATCAAACAAGTCAGAACAATGCTTGTTTGAAACGCTTATTTGATGACTTAAATTTGCCTCGTTACCTTTAGCTAGCGGTAATAAAATCCAATATGCTGCTGCTTGCAGACATTTGTCTTATAACTGAATTAATCATAAAATTAAATATAGGTATAATATTATGTTTCTCATATTTGTTGTTTATTTCTGTAAGCAGTCTACAAAACATATTACATCTAAAAAGGCTAGCAACAACCAACTTATTGATATATAGCCTACGCTAAAATCTTACAAAGTAATGAGCACTTGAAACAATGGGTCTCTCGACTGACCTACTTAGAAGTTATAAGCACTTGCATTGGTTACTTTCCAAGTACTTGTCTTCCAATTAGGTTGTACTTGTAGTTCTGTTTACCTACCTCATACACCTAAAGTTCTGAATCACCGTCTAGCTGCCAGTGTGGAATCATTCAAAGTTCTGGTTATAATCGTTTAAAGGAGTGTACGGGAGTGTTTATCAATGTTTTGTTGCTTTTCTTGTTAAATCAAGTGAAAGAACATTGATAATTGATCGTTAAGAAACAGGTAATAACGTCAATAAATTATGTACCGAAACAATTTCATTGTCGCTACAGGTACATAAACTGGTTCCCACCCAAACTAATGAACCTATTTCATCTTCTTAAACAACATAACAAAAACATAATAGTGAGTGGGTGCTCTGCAATTGATAGTGGTACCTTCTGGCATTCATTCAGACTATATGAAAGACGGTGCTTTGTGAATGTAATTTCTAGGAAAATATCAGAAAATTTCTCAGATTCATTTGTAACAATCGCCAGAAGTTGCCTATTTATAAATAAACATATTAAATATTTCCTAGAAATTTCCAAGAATATTTGTTTTATTCAGCAGAAATTGTCTTACTATGAATAAACTTTACACTTTATGAAACAAAGAAGTTTCACAATTCTGATCTGTTGGTTGTTCATCCTTACTAGAAAACCGAGAGTCATTTGTCAAATTCCCTGACGTGCCTGACAGACAGAAAAGCCATTAAGACTTTATTGTACAGTAATGAAGATTTATCGCTAATGAAATAGAAATATCACTGCTCACAGGTTGCATACATACCGGTAGACCAATATCACAAGTCTCATGTGCAACCAATTTCACAAGTCTCATGTGCATTGACTAGTATGTCAATATCTTTAGGTTGGGAAAATATTAAACACTTTATTGCAAAGATTATTTTTAACTCTTAAAAAGTAAGCTTAAAGCCAACATTCAAGTTTGTTGTTGAAAAACTCATCTTTAAACATGTTGAAACTCAAACATATTTTTCTATCCCAAAGATTTAAAACTAAAAACAAATTCTACCCCAAAGAGTCAAGACTGCAAGTTATTATGTAATCTGATTAGAGGCAGAGTGGAAGATAATCTTAAGAATGCACAACAAGAAATAAATTCATGAGCGAAAGATTGCAATCTAAAGTCCTGACTCAATTTATAGGCATTCAGATGCACATATTTTGGAGATAAAAACAATCCCCATCATTTGAAAGCAGACGACAAAAAGAATCATTATCGTCAGCTATCATCTATCAGATAGGAAAATGCAGTTATATATGTATGCAACTCTTAATCATCGAAGTGATGCAAAACTGATTACCCCTAAGGCTACTGTCTCTACCTGTCTCTTGTCTTCATTATATATTCAACATAAAACGCTTGCAAGAAATTAACGGTCCGTATAAACATTAAATGTACGCATATGCCCATAAGATCTACTTAATTATAATGTATACACATTACCGGAAATATAAACTAACCAACTGCATATGAGAAGAGCCTTACGAATGCGGCGACACTGAATACGATAAAAACATAATCTCAGTAAGCTGAAAATGCCAGTGTGTAATTAATTGCCCAGTTTCATGGTAGTTAAAATTGTGGTTGCCGAGTGGTTGCCGAGTGGTTGCCGCATAATGTCTTATACATAATACTTGAGGTTTATGTTGTGGTTTGTAGTTACACTCTAAAACTTGACTGTGTCCCTTTTAATTATCAAATGTTTTGAAAATAAACAGTCTAACAACCAGTCTACATAACTCTAGAATGTATCCCTTTTGAATTTCTATGTTTATCTTCAATGAATCTTGCTTGATTTTGAATGTTTAGGAAAACAAAACAACATTTTTAACACCGGCATCTGTGTCCCTTTTTATACAACAAATGTTCTTAATCAAATAAACAAACAACACCTGTGTAATTAACATAATCTTAATGAATAATTTATTATGTACATATTTTTAGATCTAAATACATTAACTTGTAAATGTCGCCAAGTCGAACCGAAAACTTAATTTTTATTTGTTTTTGTGGTGAACACTGCAGACATCTGACTTAATTAAGTAGCTGAGTTTAATTAAGTTAAATCAGATTGTTTTATTCTAAATGTTACCTGGAATGAGCAATTACCTGCTTTAAGAAGCCACTTTTTATGTACTGGTATACCATGACTGGCTGCTTACCACAGATTCACCTACTCTAAAACTTGCAATCTCATTTCACTTTCCTTCCATTTGTTCTGGCAACTAATTCAAACACACAAAGATGATCCACCCTTGATTACTGTAAATTATACCCACCATTGAATAACCGAATAACCGGAAGCGTTTTGTCAAGATTTCTGATAAGACCGATGCCAGCAAAATTTACGATTCTTGCGAAACAATGGAAATAAAACCACAGTGCAGTTTGCTGATTATAATCAGAACTAGTGTTTTTTGTCTCAGGTAAAAAACAGTGTCTGGATTGTATGATAAAAAGTGAGTTTTTACATCAAAATAGGAAGAGAAAGTCAGTCTGCTTGGAGTATAGACTCCTGATCAGTAATCTCAAACTGAGGTGTCTATTTAGTGTCTCGAGCTGTTGCCAATGACTCAAAGAATATGGCCCTTTAAAAATCTGGTTTTCGTGGAAGTGTCATGTTTGTTTGTTGTTTGTTTGTTTGTTTGTTTGTGATCAATTCAGATAGTCGTTAGTGCATGGTCATTCGGGTTTTTTTCAGTGCTGCATGATGCATGACCTCTGCCTTCGAGGGAGGTTTCTTGTTTTAAAGTAAATTAGCTTTGAATCAACCTCATTTAATGAGGAAAAGGACAAGTTGATTCAAAATTTCCCCTTTTTAGCCCTTTTATCATGATACTTATCCAGCACTTGTATTTGTCATTCCAGGTGATGCATGTAAAGGGTCACTTTGTACCGGTCAGTGGGAAGGAAAGTGGGAGTGGTCATGATCAGCATGTATTCATGGCACTATGTACCCCTCTAATCACCCCAGATGTGAAAGAAAGCCTCATCCAGAACAATACATCCATCTATAAAAGTGTACATAAGCTGGACATGTCCTTCATTGAAATAACAGAAACGTAAGTACTTTTTTATCATATACCATAAACTCACTAAATTTTTATTGGTTTTAAATTTCATAGATTTGGTAAAAATATGGCAATTTTTGTATTGTCTGAATTTATAAATAGTAAAACAATACAAGAAAAACCCTGTCAAGCGTTTCGCAGGTTATTCAATCATGGGGATTATATTTATATATTTTGTCGTTTTTCATTTCACTAATCCTTGAAATAAATTCCTCATAAATATTGATGGTTTTACAGCATGTTGTTATATAATAGTTCAAAGAAGAAAAACAAGGTTTTAAGTGCTCTTCGTCTGAAAGAAATATTTACATTTTAGTTAACTAGCAACATTGCTGTTTCCTAGAATAACTTAGTATTCAAAGAAAGAAAACAAAAGCATGTTTAGCTTACAACCTTGAAATATATATTTAACGGCTTATTAAAAGTGGAAAATTAGACATTTTTATACCTCGTAAAAATTCAATGACTGTTGTGGAATCTCTAATTAATACTAATTTTACCTTTTTCAGTGGAGAGTTCCACTTGGGAATGACTTCAGATCAGATACAAAACAAATCATGGTACTCCATGTTACATCCAGAGGATCTCACTGAGGCTCGGGCTAAACATATCCAACGTGAGTATATTATCACTGTAGTCTAGAAAGGTCTCAGAAATTAACTTGAACCAACTTCATTATCTAAGTGGTTAACAGCCGCAGGCATGGTTTGTGCGCTTTATTAGTGACAGGTCATACTATTCCTTGAAAATTTGACAATAATTTTGACTTTTCTTCCACATGTGGAGAGGTTGCTAGTTTTGTCTGGACTTGACAGAATATTATATCAATCAGACTTAGTGGTTGAGGGATCTTAAGGTGGATATCTAAGGGAAAAAATGATGACCTTGTACCTGCCTGCCTGGTTCCCATCATTCAAAGATGACCTTGTACATGCCTGCCTGGTTCCTATCATTCAAAGATCAAAGATGACCTTGTACATGCCTGCCTGGTTCCTATCATTCAAAGATGACCTTGTACATGCCTGCCTGCCTGGTTCCTATCATTCAAAGATGACCTTGTACATGCCTGCCTGCCTGGTTCCTATCATTCAAAGATGACCTTGTACATGCCTGCCTGTCTGGTTCCTAACATTCAAAGATGACCTTGTACATGCCTGCCTGCCTGGTTCCCAACATTCAAAGATGACCTCGTACATGCCTGCCTGCCTGGTTCCTATCATTCAAAGATGACCTTGTACATGCCTGCCTGTCTGGTTCCTAACATTCAAAGATGACCTTGTACATGCCTGCCTGCCTGGTTCCCAACATTCAAAGATGACCTCGTACATGCCTGCCTGTCTGGTTCCTAACATTCAAAGATGACCTTGTACATGCCTGCCTGGTTCCCAACATTCAAAGATGACCTCGTACATGCCTGCCTGTCTGGTTCCTAACATTCAAAGATGACCTTGTGCATGCCTGCCTGTCTGGTTCCCAACATTCAAAGATGACCTCGTACATGCCTGCCTGCCTGGTTCCTATCATTCAAAGAATGACCTTGTACATGCCTGCCTGTCTGGTTCCTAACATTCAAAGATCAGAACCAGGAAGTAAATGTGTTCAGAATGTAGTTGTCACATTCAGAATTCAAGTAATGTACTGTATAAATGGCCACCGGCCCATACACAATGGTACAATTCATTCAACACAATTTCAAACCATAAATTTAAGTGTATACACTATACCGGTATATTTTACATTGCATATTCAGTTCACTTCAGTCAAATTGACTGATCTTTGCAACAGTGGATGACATTGTAAGAATTAACAAACGCCACTTGAACCTGGCTTACATACTTAAGGACATTTCTTGCAAGAATGCATTAATGTATGCAAATTCAGTTTCAATTTACATTCAGTTTATACAATGGTAATTTTAAGAAGCTCTCTCAACTTAATGCAGTTTATACAACTGTCAATGGTGAAAGTTTTCAGGAATATGCATGAACTTCAGGTTTTTAGGGTACCAAAAAGTCAGTTTTTGTTTACTTTCCATATGTAAATAGTCAATTTTTTAATATTTCAGGTTTTTCGGAATTTCCAACTTTCACCCATGTTAATGCCATGTATATGATGGATGTCTTTAGATTAATTCTTACTGTTCTCTGTATTTCAGTGATAAAATCTCGTCATGAGATGGGATGCATGATGACAGTGCGCATGCTCACACATTCGAACGAAACAATCTGGGTTAACATAGTGATGCATGTCAGACAGGCACTTGTAGCTAACAGCGACGACCCTGTGATAGTTTGCATAAACCAGGTTGTCAGGTGAGAGGAAATTTTGATGCGTTGAACAATAAGCCTACTGTCTAACTGAACAAAATTCAGCATAAAATTCAAGTAAAATTTATGAAGTGTAGTCTGATGATAAGTTTTGCTTGACATTTTGATGAAAGCATCCTATTTTATTAGCTCACCTGTCACAAAGTGACAGAGTGAGCTTTTGTGATCACTCTTCGTCCGTCGTCCGTCCGTCGTCCGTCCGTCCGTCCGTCAACAATTGGCTTGTGTAGACACTAGAGGTCACAATTTTAGCCTAATCCTTATGAAACTTGGTCACAATGATCATCTCAACAAAATCTAGGCCAAGTTCGATATTGGGTCATCTGGGGTCAAAAACTAGGTCACTAGGTCAAATTATAGAAAAACCTTGTGTAGTCACTAGAGGTCACAATTTTGACTTAATATTTATGAAACTTGGTCACAATGATCATCTCAACAAAATCTAGGTCAAGTTCGATATTGGGTCATCCAGGGTCAAAAACTAGGTCACAAGGTCAAATCATAGAAAAACCTTGTGTAGTCACTAGAGGTCAAAAGTTTGAATTAATCTTTATGAAACTTGGTCACAATGATCATCTCAACAAAATCTAGGTCAAGTTCGATATTGGATCATCCGGGGTCAAAAACTAGGTCACAAGGTCAAATCATAGAAAAACCTTGTGTAGTCACTAGAGGTCACAATTTTGGCCTAATCTTTATGAAACTTGGTCAGAGTGATCATCTCAACAAAATCTAGGTCAAGTTTGATATTGGGTCATTCGGGGTCAAAAACTAGGTCACAAGGTCAAATCATAGAAAAACCTTGTGTAGTCACTAGAGGTCACAGTTTTAGCATAATCTTTACGAAACTTGGTCACAATGATCAACACAACAAAATGTAGGTCAAGTTCGATATTGGGTCATCTGGGGTCAAAAACTAGGTCACAAGGTCAAATCATAGAAAAACCTTGCGTAGTCACTAGAGGTCACAGTTTTGACCTGATCGTTACGAAACTTGTATACAATGATCATAACAACAAAATCTAGGTCAAGTTTGATATTGGGTGATCCGGGGTAAAAAACTAGGTCACAAGGTCAAATAATAGAAAAACCTTGTGTAGTCACTAGAGGTCACATTTTTGGCTTGATCTTTATGAAACTTGGTCACAATGATCATCTCAACAAAATCTAGGTCAAGTTCGATATTGGGTCATCTGGGGTAAAAAAGTAGGTCATTAGGTAAATCATATAAAAACCTTGTGTAGTCACTAGAGGTCACAATATTGGCCTAATCTGTATAAAACTTGGTCACAATGACCATCTCAACAAAATCTAGGTCAAGTTCGACAGGTGAGCGACCTAGGGCCCTTTGGGCCCTCTTGTATAAGTTAACTTACACTTGATGACGTCAGATGGTGAGATACTGGTGTATGATTGAGAGAAGAAAAGCAAATTTTATAACAGGATAATATATTTCTTTTTTTGTTGAGAATTATATTTCACATTTTTACAAGCTTACTTTTCTGTTGTTTATTTTCTTTTCTGTTGTTTATGTTCTTTTCTGTTGTTTATGTTCTTTTCTGTTGTTTATGTTCTTTTCTGTTGTTTATTTTCAGTGAGGAAGAAGCAAAACAATTTAAGATTCAGGGTCAAATCTTTGCCCTCTACGCCGCTAGAGCTCCTGAAATGTTCTTCGGTGGTCATCATTTTCAACACTTCCAACAAGTGATAGATCCCGAGATGCTTGGTCGTCATCAAGCTCAGCCCTTTATGCAGCAGCAACAACAACAACAACAACATCCACAGCAAGCTTACTACACTGATCCGCAACGTTTCCAATATGGCGGCCGAAATCAACCTCAGGGAGAGTACACTCCACCAACTCACCAGTACCAAATGGCCGGTCTCGACAATATGGGTCAGCGACCACCACACGGTCATACAAGCACTATTAAAGCGTTGAAGAGAAAACTACAAGAAAATTTCATTTCATCTTGCAAGCCAAACAAAATTTCTCGGATCAGCCGAACAGACAGCCCTAATGATGGTTACCCTGACATTTCTAACATTGCTGGAGAGACACATTACGTCATGAATGTCGACGTGTTTCAATCATCTGGTGCAATGTTGAACAATGGTAACGGCATTAATGGTTTCGGTGTTGAGAGCATGCCGGTTATGTATCAGTCCGCAGCACACGATCCTGTCCACGCACTGAGACAGAAGAAAGCCATGCTTGTACGATCTATAGCTCCTGTCGGCACACCAGCTGTTGTTCAGAAGCTTGCACCTACCTGCACACTCGAGCAGGTCGTGCCAGAAGTGTCAATTCCTGATTGTTATTTGACGCCAGATCCATCTCCAGCTAACTCGCCAAAACCTTTGATCTCTGCCTCGGCTATTAAACAAGAGACCCAAGAAATCAAACAGTTAACAACATACGTGATGGGTCGACTCAATGAACTAAAAGAGAACCAAACAATTTTGGAGACACCAGTAACGGCACAGCCACCAAAAGATGCACCAAAGAAAAAGAATCTACCTGTCATTGATGCTACATTTGTAGATTCATTCTTTGATGAGATTGATCCCATACATCTTCTTGATCCAAACGTGGAAATCAAAATGGAGCCCATGTCTCCTGAACCAGCCATGCCGGCGGTTAACAAGCCAGTCCGTATTACATCATCCATATCAACATCAACAATCATGACGTCTACTACATCTGTTAATACATTACAATCCATACAAATGCCTACTTGTGCTGTTAAGGAAGAACTCACTTTGGAAGACTGTACTGATCTGGAAGATTTGTTGGGACTCGTGGATTGTTCCGTTCAGGAATCCACCATGATGTCCCCAGCTTATTCTGTAGAGTCAGTATCCCCTGCTGCCTCGCCAAGGTCACACACAAGCACTGGTGTCGAACATTCACCCATTTCACCAGTGTTTGCTTCGACTCCCAGTTTGAAACAACAGGATTCATTCGACCATGTGTATATGAGTCCTGGGTCGACATCGCCTGGTTACGACGGACGAGACGACATTCTAGAACCTGACAATTGGTTGCTAGAGCCAATGAGTATGTCATTGGAACTCTCGCTGGCTGACCTTGAGGCGATGCCGTGTGATCTTAAATCAAACAGGGAAGATGAACTGTTTCATCTGAAGAAACTCTTGCAGCAGTCCATGGACCCTAATGGTGTGTACCTTGAATTATTAACATTTCCACTATAAGCAAATCTTAACAAATTATGTAGGTTATTTCTATTGATTAATCATATGTAAGGCAAGTTTGTATTGGCTGTTAACCTTGAAGTTTGTTCACCACAAGTAAACAAACACACTTCACTTGTTAAAATGTTAAGATTATTTTAGTGAAACATTTTGACATTATGATGTATACTATGTTAGAGTAAAACCTTTTTTTTACTTTTAATAAGAACTATTCTTTCGATATTAAGACCAAATCAATAAAACATACCCGTTTTCTAGAGTCTCAAGGATGGCATTATTAGGGCCACCAAATACCAGATTTTATGGATGGTCTTCATTGTTCAGGTTTTATGATTTATGCATGTGTGGTAATCATGTTTTATTTTATACTTTCAGGTTCACAGAGTTACACCCCCCATAAAACACCCCAGTAGGCTTTTGTGTAAGTGTTACTTACAGCCCCATTTGTGTATGGCATATTGCCATGTCATCATTACAGAGCGTTCTACTTGACACCCGCTGGTCGGAAAATCGTCGGATGCTATGTGTCGGCTATACTCGTCGTTCTGCTGGCAGGACGGGAGTTAGGCACGGCACGCTGTTATATATATCATCATTGTTTACCTTCATCACTTGTACTCATCACCCTTGCCAAAGACGTCTTCGGAAGATATATACGGGACAGTGCTACAACTTGTATGGTTCGAAACTTCAACCTTGATCATGCTGGTTCATGAGATCATGATTAACTTTATACGATGCGCTGAGCGCTTTATGCTTTTATTTTAAAATGTATATTTTACTGTTGTCATGACAATATATTATTTTGTTTCTTTTTTCTTTGTGTCCATGCTATATATGTATATATATGGAAGTTGGACATACAGAAAGATTGAATAGCAAAAGTGCATTGTTAAAATGTGCCTTGCAGTATAGTTTGATTTGTTATTTTGTATTTTTGAAGTTAAAAGTTGAATATTTTTTTCTTTAAAATTCTGTAAATACTGGTTCTTACTATAGTGTGTACTCTTTAATAATTTAGCTTTAGTATAAGTATGCTAGATTTAATGTTTAGATGCTTGAATTTTTTATTTTTTTTCTACTATATATACCATATGGGTGATACAGCAGCGCTGGTCGCTGTCTGGTCCCCATGTTTGCGATATTCGTATGGTACCAAATGTTGTATTACTTAGATTTTTCTGTGTGAATGTAGTCTTGTTTTAAAATCTCATCTTATAGTACTCAGCACTTCTTCAACTTAGGAACTCTGATGGATTTGTGTTTTTGTCTGTGTCGAAATATTTAAAATACGGCCGGTTCGCGTTTTAAATATTTAGATAGTCGAAATTTTGCCAGGCACGTGCAAGTTGATTTATTGATATATATTATTTGTATGAGTGTGTGCTTATAGACGATAGGCTCTGTTTGACATTTTCAATTACCCAATGTGTATTTGCAGGCCATTTACACGAGTCGTTTCTCCAAGAAGTTGTATTATGCTGTTCAATGCTTCATTATGTCATTTGTTGAATGTTGCTGTAGTTTTCATCATTATAGAAAATTTTTGTACGTGTTTTGTATGTCGCTTTTCGCTAAATAGAGAGAGGTATTATGTGCTGGACGGAAGCCGATGCCAATGGTTGCTTTAAAGTGTAGACCGCTTAATTTCCAAAGCTATTATTTTCACAAAGTGATATATTAAGTTATATTTTCCGCTGGTCGGTAAACGTTTGTGAAGATTTAAAGCTTCCGATACAGTAGGTTGATCTGTATCATTAAGACACTTTCCTTCGTTCAAGGCCGGTCCTTTGAAGGTCAGTTGTCTTGATTACATAAAGAGGGGAGGAAAATAGTGCCATCTTGTTTATTATTCACCCAATGACTGTCTTCGCTGGTCGATTTTATGATTTGGGTAGATATGTAAAGATGTGGACTAATTTTTCGAAGTGATGAAGCTTTAAAAAAAGCAGAATGTATCCAAAAGTATTTTATAAAAACTAGCTGCCTGTGTTGATAATAATCAATTATTTTATCTATTTGTAAAATATTTTTCATGAATATCCTACTTTTATAATTATTTCAGTTTGGTACATAATTCATTTGTTCAAATGGAGTACTTTGAAAAATGTTGATCGCTGGTCGGTCGGTGTTTTGGTACTTCCAAGAACTTTGAATACGGTATCTACAAAAATGATAAAAGAACTAAAAAAACAGGCAGTTACTGATTTTTTTTCCAATTTATTTCGTGAAGTGTGACAGAGACTTGTGTTTTATGATAATTGTCTACAAAGCATTTTTAAAAACTAAAAATACGCCACTGGTTGGCGACTGTTGTAGGCAATGGTCGAGTGTAAAAGACATTCTGTGTCGTGCGTTAAAAAGAGCGCTAGATGAGTTCAGACTTTTCGATCATTTTGTGATAATTGGGCTTTAATTAAAGCAACTTATTGGCATTATCCGTAACTTTGTTGACCTCATGACCTTCCATACAAATACTGCTGGTCAGGTATGGATGTAGTTATGTCGTTAACAATTCAATTCATACAAGAGATTCAAATTAACTCCATTGACACAGAATTACGGAAAGATTTATTTTTCGCTGGTCGAAAACTGTTCCGTTAAACTCTGCGTTGACTATGCTAATTTGGTCCTCTAGTGTTGCAAGTGATGAATTCTCGCTTTCAAGATAAGCGAGAATTTAGTTGACTTGACATTCGCTTAAAACGTATATGCTTTCGTCCAAATTAATGCCTCTCTCCAAAAAAAAAATTCATAATACCTTTCGCACAGATCTGTTCTGTTCTTAATGTTTGCTTTATTCAGGAAATTAATTGGCCGTCTTGTTAAAATATTTTACGTCATTTTGATGTGGTTGTCACCCTAAGTGTCATTTTCAACTTGATAGCCGAGTTATGCTTGAATTATACAGTGTGCTACATTTATTCCGTATTATACTTGATGATCTTAAAGTGTGTTAAAACATAAATGTCGCTTTAATAATTTACAAGCTGAATGCATTTAGTTTTTTCCATACATGGATTTGATGAAATGCCCTATTGTTTGATATATTCACTATGCCGTATTATTCCGAGTTTTTTCCGAGTTTTTTTTTATTCTAAATTTCCCTGTTAAGCGTTTTTTTCATGATTTGAATTAATTTGGTACATTCAGTGTGATATTTTTGGCATAAATAAAGAAATAAAACAACTTAATTTGTGTTTTTATTTTGGCAAGTTGGTGTAGTATTTGTAGAGGAAAAGGCCGTACAGGATATGGATTACCCGGCAATCTGGTTTGATTCCCGGTCGCAGCGGGTCATATCCATCCATGAATATTTGACAAGGATGTCGATTGTGCTCCACATGTGGAAAAGTCGTGAGTTCCTTGTGGAAAGGCTAGAACTAGGTTCCAGCCCAGAATTATTGGTACGGTGAATTGGCTATATCAGTACATGTATACATGTAACTGATAAATTGTTGAGAAAAAGCGTTTAACTCAAACTATTAAACAGTATAATTATGGAACACACTTTATTCAGTTAATGGTACCTGACTGATGATGACATTGCTGAAGGAATATACAAGTGGTATTCAAAATGAATTGAGACTGGCCCTATGAAATAAGTCTTGAGAGTGATTAAAGAAAATTGACTTAAAATATGAATTCTTGTGTGTGATATCCATGACAACAGTTATACTATGCAAACACTGATTCAAAGCACTGCCAAGAGCACTTCAATAGTTTTAATGACGCACAACCAACATCTGGTAACAGGAAGAAGTAGCAACTTCAGTTTTATTTTATGGAGCCAATCTCGAAACATTTTGAATATTTCTCTTAACAAGTTGTCTGGTAAACCACAGTCATGTCCACAATGTGAAGATACCACTTGTTTGAGGAAGAATTGTTTCAAGGACAACAGACTAGATCTTCTGTTATTATTAAACACACACTGTAAAATCATGAAATTTCGAGGTTTTGGTAAAAATGTCTATTTCATTGGGACGTAAATTCGTGGATTTTGTATTTCAAGAAATAAAGTCCACTCGCTATGTACACTATTGAAAAAATACATTACACCGAATAAAACAGATTTATTTGAACACAAAGTAATTCGAGTTTTTACTGTGAATATATTGATATTTCCACATTATATTAGCACTCGATGGCAGTAAACGGACGCTGGATGCAACACATTTTTCAAACAGAACAGTTCGAATTTTCTCACATTGAACGATTTTACATGGAATTATGCTGAATACAATTATTTGACCAATCATTTCCCACAGCAAGGATTTAGACAAAAATCTTGGGTGTGTAAAAGGAACAACCAGGAAAGATCATTAAAATACCTTGTGTCAGCACTACCTTTGACACGAGGCAGCATTTTATATTTAGCACCCTGCATAGTTGAGACAGGGGATATATTGCTTTGCAAATGTCGTCTGTATGTCATTCGGTGGATAAGTAGACCAAACGGTTGCGTTCAAGAACGATTGGGCCGAGGACTTCAAACTTTACAGGGAGGTTGGTTATCATAATCATATGTAGATGACTCCTATTGATTTAGAGGTCAGTAGGTCAAGGTTGCCAAGACTATTAACATGAAAGACTAAACCAAATAGTTTCTGACCAATAACTTGAGAACAGTTGGACCAGTTGGACCATTAGGACATTCAAACTTTATTGGGGTTAATCATCATCAGTAGACGATCGCATTTGATTATGAGGTTAGTATATGAACCTTCAAGGTCGCTATGAATGTTAGTATTCAGGCTGTTCTGCTGTCATGGGGGATATACCATATATACCATATATATGAGCCAGTCTCCCAAGAAAACCTGCTATTTTGACAAAATAATTGATTAAGATTTTTTATTATTTAAAAGAGTAATCTTAATGAGACAAAATGCAAATGAAAGCGTGTTAGTATCTTGATTTTTAAGGAATGTAAGCAGTTTTGTTGAGGCCCTATTCAGACCCGTTTTGTCTGACGTCGCAAACGTCATTCAGACGTTATGCGACGTCGTTGTAACCAGTACTTTATCAATACTGTATTTTCTCAATTCTTGACATTAACTGGTCAAATGGTATCAAATTTTAGAATGATGTTTTAAGTTTTAAAATATACATCCAAATTGTAAATGTTCACATTTAGAGAATGGCTACTACTGTTTTAAACAACCAACTCCTGGTTTTTTCAATCAGAGTACTTTTCTGAAATTGGTCACCATAGCAACGAAGTAAATGATTTCGACATAATTCTTAAGACATTTTAAAGCTAAGATATAGTAATATATGGATAAATGACTTAAAATTTAATCTAAAGATATTTATTTTTTCTTATTTGAAAGCTTTTTTAAAACCTTGTTACATGCAGTAATTACATAATGTCAATATAGCAGGTTTTCCTGGAGACTGGCATATATATGTTTTACAAACATCTCTTTATTTGTATGACATTAAAACAGTCGCAAGGGTGAAAAATTGATGTTAAATCTGGCTATGAACACTGGTAAACAACAGTTAAATCACAATGTCATGGAACCAAGGTACCGTTTTATCAAAGCACTTACGGAAACCTTAAACTTACGATCAAATTTAAATTCTTCATAATACTTGAACAACTATAAAGTTTGGTAAATAGAGTTGCAATACTTATAATGATTCAGTTAATCAACTCCTGCAGACCATATTTGTCACCAATTTGCAGTTGTTGAAGACTTATAGAGAATTTAAATTTGAGCGTAACTTTAAGATTTTCGTAAGTGCTTTGATAAAACAGTTCCCAGATGTCTAATCATGCCTATATATCGGAGACACACTGTAATTATCGACACAATGTGATAATTATGTACATGCATGGTTCAACCAAGACTTAGTGCACATGTCTAGATTGAAAGCAGGTTTAGATAACAGAATTTGCATATGACTGACCCCTTGTCATGCATATGTACAAATATGGCATCAGAGAGTTTAGAGCATATTCGGTTATGGTGACTCTCGTAAAGATCTGACGTTTGACATAGCCGTAGACACAAGGTTTATCTGAACAACATCTTGACAAAATTCAAAACTGGGTCATCGGGAATGAATGTAAACATGTAAATCAACAAGATCAAGTCAATGAAACAATTTTACGCTTGAGTGTGCTGCTCTTCCTTTTCTTCAATGTGCTATTCTTCCTTGCTCCAATATGCTAGCCTCCAGTGTTCATGTGCTGCTCTTTCTTGCCTTCAATGTGCTGCCCTTCCTTGTCTTCAATGTGCTGCCCTTCCTTGCCTTCAATGTGCTGCTCTTCCTTGCCTTCAATGTGCTGCTCTTCCTTGCCTTCAATGTGCTGCTCTTCCTTGCCTTCAATGTGCTGCCCTTCCTTGCCTTCAATGTGCTGCTCTTCCTTGCCTTCAATGTGCTGCTCTTCCTTGCCTTCAATGTGCTGCTCTTCCTTGCCTTCAGTATGCTGCCCTTCCTTGCCTTCAATGTGCTGTTCTTCCTTACCTTCAATGTGCTGCTCTTCATTGCGTTCAATGTGCTGCTCTTCCTTGCCTTTAATGTGCTGCCCTTCCTTGCCTCCAATGTGCTGCTCTTCCTTGCCTTCAATGTGCTGCTCTCCATTGTCTTCAATGTGCTGCTCTTCTTTGCCTTCAATGTGCTGCTCTGCCTTGCCTTTAATGTGTTGCCCTTCCTTGCCTTCAATGTGCTGCTCTTCCTTGCCTTCAATGTGCTGCTCTCCATTGTCTTCAATGCCTTCCTTGCCTTTAATGTGCTGCTCTTCTTTGCCTTCAATGTGCTCCTCTTCCTTGCCTTCAATATGCTGCTCTTCCTTGCCTTCAATGTGCTTCTCTTCCTTGCCTTCAATGCGCTGCTCTTTCTTGCCTTCAATGTGCTGCTCTTCCTTGCCTTCAATGTGCTGCCCTTCCTTGCCTTCAATGTGCTGCTCTTCCTTGCCTTCAATGTGCTGCTCTTCATTGCCTTCAATGTGCTGCTCTTCTTTGCCTTCAATGTGCTGCTCTTCATTGCCTTTAATGTGCTGCTCTCCATTGTCTTCAATGCCTTCCTTGCCTTTAATGTGCTGCTCTTCTTTGCCTTCAATGTGCTCCTCTTCCTTGCCTTCAATATGCTGCTCTTCCTTGCCTTCAATGTGCTGCTCTTTCTTGCCTTCAATGCGCTGCTCTTTCTTGCCTTCAATGTGCTGCTCTTCCTTGCCTTCAATGTGCTGCCCTTCCTTGCCTTCAATGTGCTGCTCTTCCTTGCCTTCAATGTGCTGCTCTTCATTGCCTTCAATGTGCTGCTCTTCTTTGCCTTCAATGTGCTGCTCTTCATTGCCTTTAATGTGCTGCTCTTATTTGCCTTCAATGTGCTGCTCTTCCTTGCCTTTAATGTGCTGCCCTTCCTTGCATTCAATGTGCTGCCCTTCCTTGCCTTCAATGTGCTGCTCTTCCTTGCCTTTAATGTGCTGCTCTTCATTGCCTTCAATGTGCTGCTCTTCCCTGCCTTCAATGTGCTGCTCTTCATTGCCTTCAATGTGCTGCTCTTCCTTGCCTTCAGTATGCTGCCCTTCCTTGCCTTCAATGTGCTGTTCTTCCTTACCTTCAATGTGCTGCTCTTCATTGCGTTCAATGTGCTGCTCTCCATTGCCTTCAATGTGCTGCCCTTCCTTGCTCCAATATGCTAGCCTCCAGTGTTCATGTGCTGCCCTTCCTTGCCTTCAATGTGCTGCTCTTCCTTGCCTTCAAGGTGCTGCCCTTCCTTGCCTTCAATGTGCTGCTCTTCCTTGCCTTCAATGTGCTGCTCTTCTTTGCCTCCAATGTGCTGCTCTTCATTGCCTTTAATGTGCTGCTCTTATTTGCCTTCAATGTGCTGCTCTTCCTTGCCTTTAATGTGCTGCCCTTCCTTGCCTTCAATGTGCTGCCCTTCCTTGCCTTCAATGTGCTGCTCTTCCTTGCCTTTAATGTGCTGCTCTTTATTGCCTTCAATGTGCTGCTCTTCCCTGCCTTCAATGTGCTGCTCTTCATTGCCTTCAATGTGCTGCTCTTCCTTGCCTTCAGTATGCTGCCCTTCCTTGCCTTCAATGTGCTGTTCTTCCTTACCTTCAATGTGCTGCTCTTCATTGCGTTCAATGTGCTGCTCTCCATTGCCTTCAATGTGCTGCCCTTCCTTGCTCCAATATGCTAGCCTCCAGTGTTCATGTGCTGCCCTTCCTTGCCTTCAATGTGCTGCTCTTCCTTGCCTTCAATGTGCTGCCCTTCCTTGCCTTCAATGTGCTGCTCTTCCTTGCCTTCAATGTGCTGCCCTTCCTTGCCTTCAATGTGCTGCTCTTCTTTGTATTCAATGTGCTGCTCTTTCTTGCCTTCAATGTGCTGCTCTTCCTTGCCTTCAATGTGCTGCTCTTCTTTGCCTTCAATGTGCTGCTCTTCATTGCCTTTAATGTGCTGCTCTTCTTTGCCTTCAATGTGCTGCTCTTCCTTGCCTTTAATGTGCTGCCCTTCCTTGCCTCCAATGTGCTGCTCTTCCTTGCCTACAATGTGCTGCTCTCAATTGTCTTCAATGTGCTGCTCTTCTTTGCCTTCAATGTGCTGCTCTGCCTTGCCTTTAATGTGTTGCCCTTCCTTGCCTTCAATGTGCTGCTCTTCCTTGCCTTCAATGTGCTGCTCTTCCTTGCCTTCAATGCGCTGCTCTTTCTTGCCTTCAATGTGCTGCTCTTCCTTGCCTTCAATGTGCTGCCTTTCCTTGCCTCCAATGTGCTGCTCTTCCTTGCCTTCAATGTGCTGCTCTTCATTGCCTTCAATGTGCTGCTCTTCTTTGCCTTCAATGTGCTGCTCTTCATTGCCTTTAATGTGCTGCTCTTATTTGCCTTCAATGTGCTGCTCTTCCTTGCCTTTAATGTGCTGCCCTTCCTTGCCTTCAATGTGCTGCCCTTCCTTGCCTTCAATGTGCTGCTCTTCCTTGCCTTTAATGTGCTGCTCTTCATTGCCTTCAATGTGCTGTTCTTCCCTGCCTTCAATGTGCTGCTCTTCCTTGTCTTCAATGTGCTGCCCTTCCTTGCCTTCAATGTGCTGCCCTTCCTTGCCTTCAATGTGCTGCCCTCCCTTGTCTTCAATGTGCTGTCCTTCCTTGCCTTTAATGTGCTGCCCTTCCTTGCTTTCAATGTGCTGCCCTTCCTTGCCTCCAATGTGATAATCTTCCTTGCCTCCTATGTGCTAACCTCCAATGTGCACGTGCTATTCTTCCTTGCCTCCAATATGCGATTCTTTATTGAGCCCTATCGATTACCATTCCTTGCCTCCTATCAGTCACTCGTTCTTACTTAATCTTGGCTCATCCTTCACCACGTTATTCTTCCACACATCCAACCAAATGGTTCCTTCGGTGTCCCTCATCCCTAAGCCACTATATCGATCATCGCCTTCCAATGATACTCTACATTTCTTTCAAGGTGGATTTCTTCCTTGTCTCCACTCTAATCAATTTTACGTCGTTTTCAACATTTTCCTGTCATATACGGGCAACCAACTGACCCTATAACCAGTTTTCCCGGAATTAATAAGAACCAGTACTACCGGAACCATGCATTTTCACAAGCAACGGCAATTTCTCCAAATGCATACAGGAGCATAACCAGCTTTTAAAAACCGTGAGTTGAGTCGCATTTGCGCAAATGACAAATCACTAGATTGTCACCCTTACTGAACACTGACCAGGTGGGTTCCTATCAGTTCGCAAAGCTCGCACATAACACAAATATGTTCTCAAAGCTCGCACAAGCATAGCACAGCCATGTTCTTAAAGCTCGCACAAGCATAGCACAGCCATGTTCTCAAAGCTCGCACAAGCATAGCACAGCCATGTTCTTAAAGCTCGCACAAGCATAGCACAGCCATGTTCTCAAAGCTCGCACAAGCATAGCACAGCCATGTTCTTAAAGCTCGCACAAGCATAGCACAGCCATGTTCTTAAAGCTCGCACAAGCATAGCACAGCCATGTTCTTAAAGCTCGCACAAGCATAGCACAGCCATGTTCTTAAAGCTCGCTAAAACATAACAGAAACCTGTTCTCAAAGCTCACCAAGACATAACACTACATGTAGACTGATGCTATCTCGACTATGTCATAACAAATCTATTTGCACTTCATTAAGTGAGCGTCACTTCGTACGTGTACAAAGTAAATACCTTGTCATAATGATAAGTGTGTTCGGTCTTCAGGTACTTGAATCGTGAGTTTTATGATATAAAAGAGTACAACAGTGCTTCAGTTATAAACGACGGTCAATTCCTGGTAGCAAATACAATGTTTGTTTGTTTCTCTTTTCCATTATAATGACAATATTCTCACACGAGTCGGAAATAGACTGTCAGTCAGTACGTGACGTAATAACAATAACTACGTCAAATTATGAAGTGGCACCACGACCTGGGTGCAAACTCCCGGGCCGACGGTCCTAACCCCGACAAACTGCTTCTCAGTTCCGTCGGAAAAATGCACTGTTTTCATAAATGGCTCTGGTCGAACTGGACATCGATGTAACGCTCGGACGGAACTCATATAATGATACAAATGTATCATGTTTCCTGAGTGTTACTAGTACATTGGTTTTCAGTCGTCAGAGCAATATGAAAACATCACAATTCTCCGACGGAACTGAGAAGCGGGGACCAGTGTCACCCTTACATCGAAGCTAAGTTATTTACAGTGATTATTCCATCCAATGGCATGGGCACTGAGCAATCTTGACGTGTGGGTACCTGGTTCTTCTAATAAGACGGAAACGACGCAAAAAAAGAGAAGACGACGGCCTCGGTTCTGGCTGTATATATGTACCGTATGTTAGACAATTCCAGGATAAAATAAGAAGATGGCGCTGCTGAAAGTTAAACTTTGCTACATACAACATGTACTTAACCCCAGACTAGAGTCAAGATCCGCATTGCAATAGTCTCTGCACAGAATGGGCTTACTTCAGACTCATCCAAAGATCGTCGATTCGAATCCCGATTTTGGGTGAGAACGAAATTTGACCACCATAATGTCTGAATTGGACGCTGATACTGGTTTGTAACTTATAGAAAACCAGTCGTTGAGAGTAATTAACAAAAGTTAGTAAAGGGAATTGCTTCAAAGTCAATAAAAAGTATAAGAATGATCAATGCATCTTTGAATAATAGTCTATTTAAAAAATATATTTTTATTACCACTGTTAATAGTATTTTGTCTCCAAAACAGCTTCACATTGAAGTTTTGACAGCTGATCGAAACTTGGACTTTCGACTTTTTGATCGCTGATATTGACTTTCAGTGGTTTAGTTTCATTTTCTCGTTCGATTAGTGTGTTGGGCTTTGCTTTGTAATGCATGATTGTTGTTTGTTTTATTTCTGTTTTCTGTGCTGGGCTGGGCTGTTTCAGTCGAGGTCTGTCTTCTGTTCTTCTCTTCTTACTCTTGCTTCTTCTGCTTCTCCGTTTTCTTCATCCGTATACGGGACAGGAATCCATCAACTGGAGTGTACTACCTTGGCCGATTTTTCATGAAGCCAAATGCACGATATTCTTCGTGATGTACAACATTCTTTAAACATCGGATATGATTGATATTTTAACCAGAGATTTGACATTTCACAATGTTCAACAAGAATATAGACTTTATGAGGCGAACAGTTCTGCATAATGATAAATTGTATGTTTTATGTTTAGTAATTTTCCTTTCCAATTCACCACAATTCAGAGTTAATCACAATTGAAGGGAACAAACAAAGATTAAATTTATAAAAACAGAAAACGGAATAATTTAACGTTCATATATCATTGATGATGCAATTTTTTTTTTTTTTTTTACGCAAGCAACGTTTCGTACAAAGTGATCTTCAAAAGGAGATAATAAATTACAATGCAACACAAGGAAATATAAAAGCAATTTATATTTTTTTCAGTTTACCGGTTTCATAAAATGTTTGTACATGTATATAATGTAGTATACGGCAGAGATTTGATTGTTTGTACGGAGTTGACTTATGTGTACATGTTAGTATGCTGTAAAATCACTTATTTTCGTGGGCATTAAATTTCGTGGATTTTGTAAAATGCAGTTTCGTGGATTACATAACATGGACGAGAATTAAGCAATCCTCGTTCAATATTCAAGAGGTCAATTAATCGTGTGGGTAAGATTTCGTGGTCGAATTCAACCACAAAATCAACGAAAATTTGAACCCCACGAAAAATAGTGATTTAGTAGTAAGAAGACTTATGTTACACTGATATACGACATACGGGAAGGAAACGTTTACAATATTTCAGATGGTAGAGAGATAGGTGACAACGGAAATATAATAAATACAAGCTTACGTATATTGTGTCATGTGGTCAACTCCAACCCACACACAGATACATATCTGATTAGTTCCGGGAACACAAAACCACGTGGTCCATTAAATATCTCTCTTTGTTTTGCCTTTTACATACAAAATGTAAATATTTTTTGTTTGTTTTGTTTTGTATTCACATCATGTTTTCCGCTGTTAGCTATATGCGACCGCCAAGGTTCTGGATGAGTGTTGCTTGGTGTCTTGGTCGGTCTTCCTTGTGATTCGTTAATTCTTGTCTGCTGGCTGTTTGACTGACTGATATGACAGTTAGAGAAGGGTGTCTAGTTTTTCTAGCTGTTCAGTGTCACTCAAGCCTTGGTCTTGTTTGTTTGTCTTTATGTCTTAAAAAATGGCAGGCCTGTTGTGTGTTTATTTCTTTTTTATGTCTTTTTTTGTCTTTCGAGCTTTGCTTTCTCTGTTGAGTGCTACCTTCCTCTATATTTACTTATGGAAAGCCCACTTGTCAGAATCGCTCTAACAGTATAATTATTGTTAAATACAGTTCTCAGTCGATCTGGGTTCAAGTCCCTGTGGGAACCTTATGTTCTTCTGTGATTGTTTTCTACATGTTGAGGTTGTTAGTCGCTTACCAAAGCATGTTGGTATTGCAACCGTGAAACATAGGGCTATTTCCATTTTTGTCCAGTTTAAACAAATCTCTATTGAAACGCATAAAGCCTTTTAGGCCGAGCTGGGTGATCAGAATGGTTAGTATGATTCATAACTAAAATGAGTAATAACTGGTTAGGCCAACCACAGGAACCTGATATTTTATCACAATTACCAACAACACTATACTGACAACCACCCATTAGAAAACTAGAATGTTTCCCTAAGGGTGTTTGTCAGCAGGGACAATATAATAACTTGTCCCTGTTGTCAGTAACGGGGTCTTGGATAGTGTTTTTGGCCATTATTATAATAAAATGTAAAAATAAAATATCAGGTTCCTGTGGGTCAAATGAAACTAAACTCAGACGCAACATTTTACAGATTGGTAATGCATGATAGAAGCAACCATCGAGAATGTAAAATATTAGATTTAATCATAGGCGTATTGCACAATGAAAGTAGAATTAGTCAGAAAATTCGGACTGTCCCCGTCCTTTGGACCTTGGCCCTATTGATGTTCAATTCATCGATTCAGTCGATACCATATCGTACCATAGTATTGGTGCAAAAATAATAGGAAATAAAAGGACACACACCGAAACTATAATCAGAAATAGAATTCCATGTTTTGTTAATTAACTTCCTCGTCAATTGTTCCAAACCTCACCATTCAATAACATCCCAAAAAACAAGGTTGTGTCGATAGTTATATCATGAAACATGTTACATTTTCTGAGCTATAAACCACAGGTAACTGTATCATTGATTAAGAGTAAAAAAAAAATTGTAGAATTTATATATTCATGATTTTACAATAAAAAAATATATTTTTTTACTCTTAATCAATGATACAGTTACCTGTGCTATAAACCACAATTTTGAGCAGGACTACTTGACCTGAGACTACACTAGGCATACAGCTTGTAAGGTCACATACCATGATCTCCTGCATAGCCTTAAATATACAAAGATTGGAAAAATCTACCAAATCTCACCATATCTCGCGGCAGTTTTCTGAAATATCGCGAAATCTCGTTTGTGCTTAATACCTAATATCTCCTGTTTTAATATACACGTACGTAAGAAAAAACTAATAAGTTTATGCAATAGGTTTATTATTCTGCTTTAAAATGATACATAGTTTATTGAAATCAGTCAAGGAATAAAACAATAGACCTCAAAGAGCCAGACCTACTCTCATTTTAATGGAAATTCCAATTTTATCAGAAAATACTCGATCTGCCTCATTCAAACAATATGTTTTTGAATTCTATAAGAGATAGAAAATAATAAGTTACATCATGCAGTAGAAGAAGCTTAGCTCTTCAAAATGAGATATTGGTCATTAAAAAAGGATGACGAACAAAAGTGTTCATGCAAAATATCAGAATCTGCTGCATGCTATTTTGCATTTTCTCTCCGTTTTCAATTAAGTGTCAAATCTGTGTATATTTAGGTCTTTGTCTCCCGCATAGCCGATATCGTACTACTACTCCTACTAGATCTACATGGTAATGTCTAAAAAACTTTAAATGTACCTTTTAATAAACAAGATAATCAAAGACCTAAATATACACAGATTGGACACAGTCAATTGAAAACGGAGAGAAAATGCAAAATAGCACGCAGCAGATTCTGTTATTTTGCTTAAACGCTTTTGTTTGTCATCCTTATTAAAGTTTCTTCTACTGCACGACTTATTTTTTTCTACCTCTCATAGAATTCAGAAAATTATTGTTTGAATGAGTGCAAAAATTGGGTATTTTCTGAGAAAATTGGAGAATCCATTGAAATGAGAGTTTTGTTAACAACTGTTTTATGTCTTGACTGATTTCAATAAATAGAGGATATTTGTTTGTTTTGATTGAATATGGTTTATATCTCATCGTGTAGTGATAAAATTCAATATTTTCAAGAGCGCGTAGCGCGAGTGAAAATATTAAAATTTTATCACTACAAGATGAGATATTAACCATATTCAATCAAAACAAACAAATATTCTATTTATTTAATGCTTTTATGGTGTCAAAACTGGTACTATTTATGCCAAATTACCACTGTGGTTAGGCTACGTATGAATATGTTATTCCATTCATATTTTTCACTTCAAAATCCGCCATCTTGGATTATGGTTAATGGGTGAAAACGACTTTTTTGAGAATTTTGCATTAAATCATACCCCAACTTGTAGGAAATGGTCTAACTAAGAATAAAACCCCCCACATGACATGTTTCCGTTCAGTAATAAAAAAGTTACAGACATTTTAGTGTTGAGATTTTGGTAAATTAAAGTAGTCCCTGTGAGGGGGCGGAGCTTATATCAGTCACATTGTAGGTGATAACCAGTGACTGATATAGGCTTTATTTCACTGATAGAACTCCATATCTCATCAGTTAGCATTAAATAAATGAGATATTATTTTAAAGCTGAATAATATATCTATTTCATAAACATATTAGATGTTATGTTGCCTACATACAATAAAACAGGAGATATAAGGTATTAAGAACAAACGAGATTACACAGGTCACTGCCGCGAGATATTGTGAGATTTGGGACATTTTTCCAATCTTTGTATATTTATGTCTTTCAGATAATGCATGAATGAGCGACACATGTTGAGTTTCGCATTTGTTGGGTATGTATGTTGGGCTGAAATATGTGCGTATCTTGCAAACTACCATCTTGATAAGCTATAAATAAATGTCAGATGTGACACAATAGTAGGTTGTTGTCGTTTTGTACAAAACCATGCAAGGAATCATCCCAGCTGCAAACATTGGCGATATATCTGCATGATATTATGGTTAAGGTTGTGAAATACCATATACAGGGTGTTAAAAAAGTTCGTTCTCATTTTTAAGTTTTAATAACCTCAATAGAATGTAAAATTTTCAGGTTAAAATCTTGAGGGTTCTATCATTGTTGTAATCTATCTGGTGTGGTATTAATCTACTAAAGTAAAAAATGAAAGTGTCTACTACATACAAACTTAGCTCAAATAAAACTTGATATGAATTTAAATTTTGAGAACTAACTTTTTTAACACCCTGTATATTTACATATATTTCAGAGTGACTGACCTTAAGGAAGTCTTTAAGACTGACACATAAATATTCATATTTTATTGTTTTATGTTGCACATTGAAAATACGAGACTAAGACACATCTAGTGCACTAGATCTACTATACAAGAGGGACCAAAGGGCCCTATAGCAGTATATGTGGCTAGTCTGTCGTAGTAATTCATG
The DNA here is from genome assembly GCA_947247005.1 of Spisula solida. Lineage (NCBI taxonomy): Eukaryota > Metazoa > Mollusca > Bivalvia > Venerida > Mactridae > Spisula > Spisula solida. The sequence goes on along the minus strand of OX365945.1, from coordinate 43,557,348 downwards.
CACAACCCTATGGTAGCCTAAGAAATCATTTACAACTTCTAAGAATCAAGTAAATGCAGCTTCTATAGCATGTACAACGTTGTCATAACGACTGTGTTATTTACATCAGATAACCCGTATTGTGACCTCTAGTGTTCCATACACAAGGTTTTCCTATGTCCTAGTGACCTAGTTTTTGACCCAGAATGACCCGAAGGCTCACAAAAATTAGGCCAAAATTGTGACCTCTACTGACTACTCAAGGTTTTTCTATTAGTTGACCTAGTGGCCTAGTTTTTAACAATGGATGACCCAATATTGCACTTGACCTAGATTTTGTTGAGATGATCATTATGTGACCAAGTTTCATAAAGACCAGGCCAAAATTGTGACCTCTAGTGACTACACAAGATTTTTCTATGATTTTACCTAGTGTTTGACCCCACATGACCCAATATAGAAGTTGACCTAGATTTTGTTGAGCTGATAATGTGGCCATGTTTCATAATGCTTAGGCTGAAATTGTGACCTCTAGAGACGATGCAAGGTTTTTCTATTATTTGACCTTGTGACCTAGTTTTTTACCCCGGATAACCCAATATCAAACTTGACCTAGATTTTGTTGAGATGATCATTGTGACCTAGTTTCATAATGATTAGGCCAACATTGTGATCTCTAGTGTCTATGCAAGCAAATTGTGGACGGACGACAGACAGCAGGACGAAGAGTGATCACAAAAGCTCACTCTGTCACTTTGTGACAGATGAGCAAATCACAAACACAGGCAATGTACATGTTGTCAATTTTAATCCAAATTTCGTTATGTAATCAATCTGTATAAATATAGTAAATTGCATAATTTTATAAAACATATTTTTCAAGTCATCAATAATGCATGTTATATATCAAAATAAACAGTGTATCTAATTAAATATCATAATATTATCACAACCAACAACCTCAGAGCAGAATCCACAAATATCGGAAGACACAGTTTTACAGTCAAACCAACCCAAATGACACACAGGGGACAGGAGGCACTGCCATGTGCAGACTCGTTGATTAGTACCAAAAATTCAAACATTTTGTCCTACAAATGAAATTCAAACATTTTGTCCTAGAAATATTTTTTTTTAATTTTTGGAATCATGCAATAAACACACCTGGTACCTAAGAATAAATGACATGAACGCATCACAATTGTACAGAACAACAGATAAGGTTTTAGGCCATTGGGTATTTTACCCCCAAGTTTCAATTTTATTTGGGTTTTGACAAATTTCAATTGGGTACTAGTATTTAATAAAACTAATAGGGTAATTGGTCTTTTATGTACTATTTTTCACTACAGAACATGATCATTTTCTATTTGCTTTTTCTTACTCCCTCCTCTCAAAATCTATTGGGTTTTTAAGAAAATTAATTGGGTAATTACTCCAATACGCAGCTTATCTGTAGCTCTGAATTGTAATTTAAATTCAGGGGTCCAGACAGAGCAGACATGCTCATTTATAATAGTAGTTGGCTAGCTGTATATCATAAAACTTTACTATAGTAAATTATATGCATAGGTGTTGCATTAAATATTTATCAACATAAATTCAGGAAAAAGACATGCCCTTTAAATTATTATAATAGTCGTTGACTTCATAGCTGTATTTCATCAAACTTCACTTAAGTAAATTATATGCATAATTTTATGTGTTACATTAAATATTTATTAACATTTTACTTACAAGAGACACATATTTTTCTAGAACACACTATAATACTAAATTTATCAACATAAATTCAGGAAAAAAGACATGCTCTTGAAATGATTAATATAGCAATTGACTAGGTGTTTATTATAACTTTACTTTTGTAAATTACATGCATAGGTGTTGCATTAAATATTTATTAACATTTTACTTACAAGAGACACATGTATTTTTCTTGAACAAACTACCACAATAATTCAGGAAGCACTATGACAGAATAATCAGCCGTGTTACACCATAAATTCATATGTTGCATAATGACGCTTTCAAGCGTAAATGTATAATGTACAAAATATTCAAATTCTCAGTAATAAATTACGAAAAATATGACATTTAGTAAATTTTAAGGCAACACAAGTGACTTTGACAAATATTACAAAATATTACACGGGCAGTAAATCAGTTAAACCAAGCTGTTAAGTAGATACACTTATATTTTCGAGAGTTGACACGATACTGTTCTAAGTACAATTAAACAAATAGAAGATAGAACACTATTGTTTTCAGCCCACAAATTACAACAGTACCTCGGCAATTGTATGTGACACATACATTTATCAGAGGCATAGTAAATAATGAGAATAAAGGATATGACTGTACTTTTCATTAATAATACACTATCGTACCATATGGGATATCATCATCTCGATTAGTCGAGTTGTTCAGTAAACAACATATGTCATTGTTACCTTGACCTTTAACCTAAACAAACCTCAAAACCAGTAAGTAGATGGCTTAGAAGGTCGTAAGTACAAACAGGATTCCCACAAATTTTCTAAAACAGAATTTCCTGATTTTTCCCTGATTTTTTCCTGACCACAGAGCAGTTTTCCCTGACTTTTTAGAGCGATCTGCGACACAGCATCTTTTTGTTAGAGCAAAATATGGCAATAAGATAGAGAAGAGGAGGCTATATTTGCTTTATATGGAACAAAATAAATAAATAACTCTGACTCTTCCATCAAATTTTCGAGCACATGCTCTTCATTCTTTCCAATTGAGAGACAATACAAAATTTATATGGAACAAAATAGTTTAAGGTAGAAGTTTTTAAGGCTGTTGATTGAAATAAAGTTATTATAACTTAGAATTATTCGGAGTGAGCATAATGAGTGGGGTATTTTCTACATAGGAAATGACAACAGCTTCAATGAAAAATTCCCTGACTTGTCCCTGACTTTTGGTAAATTTCTGGATTTCCCTAATTCCAAAATTCCCTGACTTTTCCCTGACCTTGAAAAAATTATGTTTTTCCCTGACTTTTCCCTGACCGAGGGAACCCTGACAAAAAGCCATATTTTGAGAAACAAGAAAAAACTGTCTGAAAACTACTCTTTACTTATGAAAAAACAAGCTTTTTAAACTTCCGTTTGGTCAAAATGATCAGTTCCGATTTTCATGAAAATAGGCTCATGAGAAGCACCTTGTGATAGTGATTTTAAATATAACATGAGTCTAATTAGGTCATTCTAAGTCAGCGTAGTATCATCTAATCATTCTATTAATTCTTGAAAACAAATTGTAAAATATTAATAATATTTCAGTTAATGAACTTGTGTACACGTATGTCTGTCCCAGCGGTTATTAAAGAAAAACCGCGAAATTTTTTTTTTTAAATATGCTCAGTTATTAAAGAAATAAAGGGAATTTTGATTCGTTTGTGTTAGTTTATGATTTCCATTTGTGCATTGATAAATCAATACCAAGATGAGCTTAAAATGAACATGTCACTGGCAAAAGTCATTCTATTCAAAGGCAACTGCACAAATACAGTACTAAGAAACGAGTTGAAAAAAAAGCTTAGCTTTCTGCTCAATCCTTGATTTGTTTAAATGAATGTTTATTATATGTTTATGAAAATAAATACTGTTTACACCAATAATTATTACAGCATACGAGGTCACCATGACAGTGTTTACAATTTTAACTTATATTTTACATCAGATCGCAAAAACATACTATCATAAACTTTAAAGGTCAGATTTAATACATATACATTTATAGTATAACAAACTATTTAGTACAGAAAAATTACAAATACATCTGAGGTTTAAAATAGACCAAGACGACATAAATATGTTAATTTTATACTAATTAATGCGGAATGTTTTTATAATTAAATTCTAATTAATATGCAGAATAATTTTTATAATTAAAGGACAGAACTAGCATTGTTTACCATCGACAAGTAAAACAGACTGCAGGTACACAAATGTTACAGGTGTTAGATTGATTAAAGTAACGCCTTAATTTGAAGGTATTTAATTTTTACATAACAGATAAATGGAGCAAAATCTACTGGTAATCAGACTGTTTTCAATCATAAGGGCAGACAAAGTCACTGGGCCATTAAATTGGCAAAGTGTGTGTTTAATTGTTTTCATTGGTTCTTGCTATAGCTTGTTGATGATTTGCATATAAAACAAAAATGGATAATATAAACACTGCATGGTTGACTGGCTGCCTGTTATCAGTGTAGATTGAAAGAGTATAATTATGCATAAAAAATGATTATGCACAAGATCCAACATAAATTGACATCAAAAATGCATTTAATTCTTATCAATATCATACATGCCATGTTTTGCAGAACCCTTTATGTGAATTTTGTGATGGAAATGGAGGAGATTTCAATAACATGAGGGAGATTTTCCTTGCTGGAACTTTTGACTACAATTAATAAAGTTAATATGCAGTGTTCACTCCTTTTTTACTTGCTTGTCAATACCATGCATGCTTCATAAAATTATTTAAACTAATAATTGTGGTCATCAACAAATGTCAGGTTCCACTATGTCCAAGTATTATGTGAGGTGTTATCAATATGCCTGCGAGCATGCAAAAATAGAGTCTAAAATGTGGGAGACTCACGTGTGATGCGGGAGATCGTGAAAGGTGCATTAGTCTAAGTGAAGCTTATTTTTTAAAATTCTGAGAAACTTTTAAGTAGATATGTTGAAAAATCAGTCATGGTAATTTTGGTGTTAAAAAAGTAGGTCCCTATTTTAAGATTTTTAAAGCAAAAATAATGATTTTTTCTGATCCAAATTTGTACTTAAAAAACATTGAGTGCGCAATGACATGCAAAATGTATACAAAGTATTTCACCGATATTCATGCGTCATTTAATACAAGGCATGTAAATTGGTGAGAACAAAAAAAATCAATGTGTCAAGCTGGAGTAAAACTATGTATATATTATCTTGTTTACTACAAAATGGTGATACAGTGAATGTGTCACGTTAGTACGCAATTTAGTACATTTCCATAGGTTAGGAAATATATAATCTATGCATGATCTACTGGGTAATATTCTAGAACACAAACATCAACCCTAGCTTCGCGCATGCATAATATTTAACTATAAAATACTCAAATTTAAACTAGAAGGGTTTTTTGACACAAAAAAGTATGTCTCCCACAAAGGGCCATAACTTCAACAAAAATCTTGATCATCTGACATAAAAATTTCTGACAATATGCAGTATGGAGTATTCATGTTAAGTTTCATTGAAATCCAACCAATTAAGTTACAGCAAAAGAAATTTGAATATTACAATATGCAACAAAAACAGGTTTGCTTTACAAGATCCGTTACTCTTTAAAACTGGATTCCAATTAATGACATCTCAGATTTAAACATGCTGACACTTTAAGAGATATAAGTATGTATTATTGCAGTTTATGTGACACAAAAATAATTTGATACCTACCCGCCAACAACCAGCCAACCAAATTCACCAACCATTTTTATATAACCAATTTTTTCTAAAGAAAAATCTGGTTAAATATATTAATAAATGATTGTACAATATTTTTAAAATACTAGTATAATAATTGTGGTATAATATGCTGTGTCGTCAATGTAAATACTTCCAGTATCTCTCTGATAAATTCTCTAGAATACCTGAAAATAGAAGCATGAAAAAGTTTAACACAATAATAAAATATGTCCCTTTTCGCGCAACAAGTTTGTATCGAATCATAATACAACCTGTCCTGAGTGGCCCTCTGTAGAGCAGCAACCTCTCTACAACAACACCTTTTAAATTTCCTTTAGGTGATATTTACTCTAAATTTAACCTCTGTAGAACAACAACCTCTACACAACGGCCAATATTTACTGCTCCCAAAGGATGCTGCTTTACAGAGGTTGTACTGTATATAATATATAGAGAGATACAACATTGTTACACCAAAGGGATGACATGGTGTTACAGTTTATATATATATATATATTTAATTAAACCGTATTCATCAAATGAATCCAGATTCAGTTTAACATTACAATTTTCAGATGGCATAATTAGCCAAGTTGATAATGCTTATGACTAACAATCTGGAGGTTCCTAGTTTGAATCCCTGGAAATTTCAGAAAGTTTTAACGATTTTCAGTGTTTCCCACCCAACCAGAGAAGGACTGGTTAGTAACGTTAGTCTCGACTCTCGAGTGTATACCGGTAATGTTGCTGAGCACTTAAAATAATCATGGAGTGTAGTCAGAAAGAGCTAGAGTATCGCACCAAGATTCCTTGTATCACACAACTGTCTCATCCCTGCAAGTCAGAGGTCATTGGACAATCTGGCAGGGAAAACTGAATGACCATACATTAAGGACTGTCTCAGTGGATTGCAACCAAACAGCATAATCAGTATGGAGATACCACGCGGTATCTGACGATATTTTTTGGCTAAGAAAGCGAGTAGAAATCTGTCAACAAAAAGTAAAAAACAACCGTAAGTATTTTCTTTGAAAGAATTTAACGAGTTATTGACACAAGTTGATATTTTCCAACAAAATGTCACATTTTTTGGTCTGAAATCGACTCAAATGCCTGGATAGCAGGTTTCAGACAAAAACTGTAAACTTTTGCACAAAATATTAAGTGACATCGACAGTACTCATTCTTAGCATCAGCATCGTCTCACTAAAATCAGTCAAAGAATAAAATACTTACGATTGATGTTAACTTTCTGTTGACAGATTTTTTACTTGCGTTCTTAGCAAAATTTATGTCACATACCATGTGGTTACATAATAATGTCAACACTGATTATATTAAAGCCTAAATGACGAGATGTTGAGATGATTATAATTCTGTAATAAGACTTAAATTTAAAAATAAATCTTGTTGTAGTCAACTGGCCACCTGCGTCATATAAGAAAGAAGTACAATATCTAAATTTTCCATTTCAAGGACAAAAAAACTGCTACATGTGGCTAATATGTGCAGGTGAAAGAATAAATCTTTTTACATAAGTTTTTTTTTCTAAGATGGATATATTTGATCACTTGCTTATTAAAGGAAAATTTTCATAAGTATATTTGAGTGGTTTCTATAGCAACTTGGATCAGTGTTTAAATCTTTTTCTTCTCTGATAGTTGCAGTGTATCAATACCAGCTGATTTTGAAATCACTTTAATAAGGCTACAAATCCAAGACGAAATTAGCTGTTAAGGAGGTATGAGCGTCTTTTATCAAACAATCTTAATAGGCAGAAATGTTTTCTTAAATGACAAAAATGATTTTTTACGGGCCTCATTTTCGAGATAAACTGATTTCCATTGACCTATCATAGTCTCCTGTTCATTCTATCCATTTCTAGCATGTAAGGCACCATGCAACATGTTCATTTTAAGATTTTTATTCTATTACATTATTCGAGATATAATTCATATGTACAATGGTCTTACATATTGTCAATAAACAACAAATACAAATCAAACTACAATGTATGAATTTCCATGCATGTGCAGTAGGTAGCTCATTCCTCCTTAACTCGGTAATAATGGAAAGTTGGTGGGAAAATCTTCCAAATGACACATTATTTAGTAAAGAAGATATTTATACTGAGTGTGAAAAAACCCTGAGTGGATATATTAAATTTTAAACAAAATTCTTAAAATGAATGTGTTTTTAATGAGGCGTCAAACTACAAAGCATCTGTTCATCCAATCAAAGAACAATTAGATTAAGGAAACAAACAACATACTTAACAGTTGGCTTGATAATTAATTTATTTAAAACTAATTAAAAATACATACTAAACATGAGATGTTTGTAAAACATGTATGCCCCCATGGCAGCCCAATAGTCAGAAATGGCAAATGTCACAGTGACCTTTGACCTACTGACCTCAAAATCAGTAGGGGTCATCTACTGTTGATGACCAACCTATATATAAAGTTTGAAGGTCCTAGGGCAAAGCGTTCTTGAGTTATTGAGCGGACACCATTTCGTCTACTGACTGACCAACAGACATGTGCAAAGCAATATACCCCCTTATCAAAGATGGGGGCATGATAAAGAATTACTATGTATAAGAGATGAACTCACCTTTTTCTTGCAAAACTTGACGACTAAACAATTTGGCATAATATCTCTGAAATGAAAGACAATAAATAGTTAATGTTTTAATTACTTTCATCATTGTTACATCATTTTCATGAGCCATAATTTAATCAGCCATAATTTAATTAAACAATTTAAACAATCTGTGTGGATTTGAAGTCATAAGTTGTTTAGTTATAGATTCATTACTCTTACATAACCCTTCATTCCAGGGCCATGCATTTGTCTCATTTACTATTAAATTTGCAATTTTATATTGGAAACCCAACTTCAACGAAGATCAATTCATAGATGTCTACGGTAGTATCAAGTTATTTGTTCAAGTCAAGCCACGTTTCGATGAAGCGTAAAACATAAGCGTTTTCTGTGCATATTTATTCGGTCCGTATCATGCGCCGAATAAATATATTTCGCTTCACTCTATCTTGCATGTTTTAGTTTCCATTGACGCATTTTTTGGGTATTAAATATTTTACATTATTTTTTTGTCTGACTAAAAATGCAAGCACCATCTCCTCCATTGCATCCTTTGTTACGGCCTGGAAGTCGCTTTTTCTTGAAAAAGGTATGCGTTTTTATAAAAAAAACCTGTTTTCGGCTTCATGGAAACAGTTTTTCGGCGCATAATCAACGCATAGTTATGCGCCGAAAAAATCAGCACCAAAATAATGTGCTCCATGGAAACCCGGCTTCACACATCAGTCTCCTGCCTGAACACAACAATGAAGTATTTTTTAAAGTATTCCTGTATATGATTGTGGGCATAGCCAGAAATGAAACTGCTGACAAACTTGCAAAAGAAGCAACCAAGAAAATACAACCCCAACCTCGAACCTCATATGTAGAAGCAAAGACTCTACTGGAGAACAGTTACATATTAGACAGGAAGACCATGAACGAAGGCTATATGCTCATTGAAAACAGTGGACAGGTGGATGTCAGTGCAGGACAGAGGAACAGACACCATTTCATACATTGCAAACCTGCCCCAATCTGTAGGAGGCACGACAGAATGTTTGGTCCACAGACCTGTCCTTGTCCTTAAAACCTGGTTGCAAGTTGTGTGGAGATGCCAGCAACCTACAGAAAACAGTGCATGAGTTTATCACTACATCCTAACTGAAGATAAAAATGACTATAACAGATGAACACAATTGAAGTTCAAGAATCGATCCAGCTAATTGATTATAACATGCCCTTTCGCAACCAATAAACAGCTTTTTCCACTTGCGACGTACATGGCCAAACCAAATGTCACAGAAGGATATTACTCAAACCCTATATCATTTAACCAGGAATCATATAAAGTATAACCTCTCAAGAGCAGCCCTCTGTAGAGCAACAACCTCTCTGTAACAACACTTATAAATTTCCCTTAGCCTATATTTACTTTAAATTTAACCTTTGTAGAGCAACAACCTCTAAACAATGGACAATATTTGTAGCTCCCAAAAGGTGTTGCTCTACAGAGGTTGCACTGTATTGTATTTAGGTAGATGATAACAATTACTGTAGTTAATGTTGTTCAGTTAATTTGGATGAAGCACAACATCAGCATTAAATAAATAATTAAATATACCAGATTTATATAGCGCCCTTTTCATGCGAACGCACGTTCAAAGGCACTTTACATTATTTCTTTTTGTTGCAGCCACAAGGGCGCAGACGCATCCTCTACCAGTGCAGATACAGCATGATCTGACCAGAGGGACAGACTGAGAGAAAGCCCCTGAAGGGAGAGAGAGACGTTAGATATAGGCATGTCCGGCGCTGCAGAAGCTAGTGCGCCTAACTCTAAGTTCGAATAGACAGCCTGGTTCTTTAATGTGCCCGGTGTATAGCACCGCTACACAGCTTCCGGGCACTTCCAGATACTTTGCAGACCACACGGCCAGATATAGCGAGAAATATTATAAATATTTCAGAAATGTCAAGTTCCGATGCCAGGGATTGAACCCACGACCTCTGGATTGACAGCCAAGTGCATTACCACTGAGCTAAATTGCCAGCAGATTAGTTCTGCCTGAATTACAGAGGTATGTTGGTGCTGTAAAATGAGTCATATAAGTGGGGCATAAGATTTTGGCCCTGATAGTACACTCAGATAATAATGCCTAAGGTTCCAAATGACAGGGGTCTCAACAGGGCCAACTTAAAAATCAGGAAAATCTGATGCAGCCATTCCGCCAACCATTTTTGCCAAACAAGAGTCCTTCAATGACATTGTTTCCATTAGTTACTCAGTTTGTATTAAAGAAAATCCTTCCGAGCAGCTTAAATTTACCATAACTTTGCCATATTTTTTAGATATTTTCATCAAATAACTTTTATTTTGGTCAGAAGCCATTGCTCTTTCAGAAATGATAAATCAAGAATTCCGGATTAATCAGGAAAACTGGAACCCCTGAAATGATGATGTATCCTGCATTGCAATGGTTTCAACCAAAATTTAGCGAGACATACGTCTTGATGATGTTATTCATAATTATCCATGGGCCAATGGATCAATCATGGCATGGATTGGCTTAAATTTCACATCAGGCCTATTTAAATATTATTGCACACTCTGGGAGTGCCAAACTATATTTCCAGCACAGCTTTACGGCACTACTAGGCCAAAGGTTATGTGATGAACAGTAGTGCTATTATAATTATTAAGTAGAATGAAATCTAAGTATATGACAAGCCTATAACTATCTGTGAAGTAATTATACTCAGGTTTTGCCAAGGATTATGAGATGGTGACATTTAGTAGTGTTCATATTACAGGTTCTGGTATCACAAAACTGAAAATTGCAATTTGCTAAAAACAAGAACTGGTAAATCCATTCCACCTCAACAAGAAACGATTGTTCTCTCAATATTATCTGATTTCATAAGTATCTAATGAACTGTACCAAGACATCTCTATGATCAACCGCAGAATATAACCTAACTATGACATGCCAGTGTAGCTCAGTTGTTAGAGCGCTTGTTGTCTTATCTGGCAATTACCTGGGTTCAAATATGGGTGGAGCCGCACTCATATGCCTGCCATATTTCAGCAGAAATCTGACTGGCAAATAAAGGCTATGCTCGGCATTTTCTTAAAAAGTTTTGTACTGGACATCTTTAACAAGTACATTTATATTATGAGTACTGAAAAGCTATGTAAAGGAATTTTAGTGTTTTATTTCTTAAAAAAGACCAAATAGGGTCATAATATTAAGATATAGAGTGGCTTATAGTAACAAATATAAGTATTCATTACATATTTCTGAAACGTTGGTCAGGGCAACTAGAAATGTGTCCATTACAGGACATGGATGCCCACACTTGCCATTTGCAGTTACAGTAGCAAAACGACCATTTGGCCTTTAGGTCGGGCCTATACATCATTTCACCAAGTGTTACGAGCCAAGTACAGGTGACGATTTTGTTACTTTTGGCAGAACGTATAATGCAAATACATGTACATGCAAAATGCACTATATGCTATTTATAGCTTAAATCTTTTTCAGGGGATGCCATTGACCCCCTAGTATTATTTGGGGCTACATATAAATTAAAATGCCTCTAGGTACACCCCTAATGTGACCATGTTGAGGGCCATAACTCTGCTAAATACTGATCGAATATGAATTAAATACTTAGGTGCTCTGTGAACTTCAAATAATATTCTTATGTAGCAAAAAGGTTAGGGAGGCATGAAAATAGGGGGTGAGCAGATACGGATATAAATTGAATATTCAGGTCAGTCACTTGTTTACATAACATTGTGAACATAAACATTGCCATTTCACTTGTTTATGCCTTATTTTAATAAATCTTATGTGTTTTTAATAGATGTACCTAGCTTTAAGTAAGTACGATACTGGTTTTCATTGCCTTTTTCTCCCAATTAAAATCTTTAAAAAATACAAAAACAATGTTATTATACTGTTTTAATACAAGTTACAGACCTGAATACACATACAATGTTATTATAATGTTTTAATACAAGTGACAGACCTGAATAAACAGACTATACAACAGGAGCAGGATACTATAATGATGATAATCAATAGGAATTTATTCTGGTTTAAATTAAAGTACAAATTTTCCAACCGACTTGCTTTAACTGATATCTCCAGACCAGAAACACATGTTAGGACATCTGTTTATTATAATACACAATTGTGAGATTTTTTAGACAATATTTGCATAAGTAAAATGTGCAGACGATTTATCTTTTAAAACAATCAAGATATGCTTCGTTATGATAGTTTGCCTTTTCGAAGAAAACATTCCATCGAATGCCAGAAGAATAATGTTATCAGATGACCTATTTTAAAATGTTAGACGCAGCAAGGCGAGGGATCTAGACAACGTTTGTTTTTGCTTCCAATCTGTAGAGGCTTCTTTTACTTTCAACTTTTGATGCCAAGATGTAAGGTACTTTAAAATCATTAATTTTCACGAATATTAAATTGGGAGTATTTTGGTTAAATGGTAATTTGGTGGTTTCTTAAATACGTGGATTTAAAATATTGAAAGAACTATCTATTGCTACAATTATTCGACGGGATTTAATTTCACGATCTAGTTTCTCCGTGAAATTTACTAAAACTATTCACTGCAAATTTTAAGTACAGTAAAGCCTTTTTGTATTGAAATCTCTAGCAACCAGAATGCAAATGAAACAAACACAACATTTATGTTGAGAACTGCATGAATAATGATCAAACCATAACAAATATCACACAATACCTGAATACCAACCTGTACATAGCAACACTTTTACGATATAAACAACTTTATCATAGCCACAACATTGCAATAGCAACATCTATATAATAGCAACCACTTTATCATAGCAGCACCTTTATCATAGCAACCACTTTATCATAGCAACCATGTTATCATAGCAACCACTTTATTATAGCAACAACTTTATCATAGCAACCACTTTATCATAGCAACCACTTTATCATAGCAACACCTTTATCAAAGTAATCACTTTATCATAGCAACAATGTTATCATAGCAACACCTTTAACATAGCAACTACTTTATTATAGCAACACCTTTATCATAATAACCACTTTACCATAGCACTTTATCATAGCAACACCTTTATCATGGCCACACCTTTATCATGGCAACACCTTTTATCATAGCAACCATGTTATCATAGCAACACCTTTTATCATGGCAACACCTTATCATAGCAACACCTTTATCATAGAAATACCTTTATCATAGCAACCACTTTATCATAGCAACCATGTTATCATAGCAACCATGTTATCATAGCAACACCTTTATCATAGAAACACCTTTATCATAGCAACTACTTTATCATGGCAACACCTTTTATCATAACAACCATGTTATCATAGCAACACCTTTATCATGGCAACACCTTTATCATAGAAATACCTTTATCATAGCAACCATGTTATCATAGCAACACCTTTATCATGGTAACACCTTTATCATAGCAACTACTTTATCATGGCAACACCTGTATCATTGCAACACCTTTAATCATAGCAACCACTTTATTATAGCAACTACTTTTTCATAGCAACCATGTTATCATAGCAACACCTTTATCATAGCAACACATTTTATCATAGCAACCATGCTATCATAGCAACACCTTTATCATGGCAACACCTGTTATCATAGCAACCATGTTATCATAGCAACACCTTTATCATGGCAACACCTTATCATAGCAACACCTTTATCATAGCAACCACTTTATCATAGCAACCATGTTATCATAACAACACCTTTATCATAGCAACACCTTTATCATAGAAACACCTTTATCATGGCAACACCTTTATCATAGCAACTACTTTTTCATAGCAACCACTTGATCATACAAACAACTTTATTATAGCAACAACTAAACCATAGCTACTAACTTACAATAACAACAACATTACCATACAACAACAGTAATTTACACTAGCAACAACTTAACCATTTATCAACAACTTTATCATAGCAACAACCTCTCCACAGCATCAACAACTTTATCATAGCAACAATCTCTCCACAGCATCAACAACTTTATCATAGCAACAACCTCTCCACAGCATCAACAACTACTTCAAACCTTCTTGAGCAACAGTGTAACCTCTAAATACACTGCCCACCAAAAATAAGTGTACAGATGTTGTTTGCCCACTTACTTGCCTGTAATAGTACTATTTGCAGAACAGTGAACAAACAATATATATGTAAATAAAAGGTATATTTTTGTTTATTAAATGGAAAGGCCATACATTAATTGGTACCCTAGGTGCAAAAACTTAAGTTTCTTTGTCCCTCTTGAATGGTAACTTTGTCACAAAAAGATGAAAAAATCAGCCATTTTGATCACATGGTTATTTTAGTTCAAAACATCTTCATGTTTAGTTCTATTTCTATTTTGACTCATTTAGTAACTGTAGTTTCAGAAACTAGTATAATTGTGATCGTTTGATAAACAGATATTGAATAATTTCACCAAGTTTAATTTTGCAAAAACAATTTACTGTATACTTATTTTTGGTGGGCACTGTATGTGCAGAGTAGAGGTTGGTTGCATTATCACTCATTTTTACAAAACAAAGAGTAATTTTATTCTTTAATTTTATTTAATAAACTCTATATTGTATTTTTAATGAAATGGGATTGGGCAACAGGCTGAGCCTATATTACCCTCCTCTCCTTGTGTAATTTGATGGCAGCAACCTTGAAGCACAATACTTTAAATCTACACCAAAATTCCCATTATCTAGCTAATACAACTAGTCATTCAAAATGTGTTTGTTAAAAGATAAACAAATACAAACGAGCTTAGCATGCACACTTTCAGTGACAACATTTCCAGACAGAGGTCATGATCTCGAGAAAAAATTCCCACTCTATATAATATTGTGTTTCTACTGAGGCGCAGGTGTTCCCTACAGTCACCTACTTTATACATGTGTATTACTTAATCTCGGAATGTTGACTCAACAGAAAGTCTGCGGTTTTTAGCGAAGAATGCATTGTTGTTCACCAGCGTATTTCTTCAAAAAGTCTGGGAAAGTCTATATACTGCCACCTGATTATGTTAGTCTGAGCACTGAAATGACTCAACTTAATACAGATGCATGAGGACTGAAACATGTTGCTGTCTGTAGACAAATTGTACATCAGCTGTCCATTATAAACTAGCCAGTCTATACAAACCCTAGGATCATTAGCCTACTCTTTTAGACTGTTTCACTTGTTAATTCATAGTTATAATTATGCATGGAAGCGTGAAACTTACCTGTCCAGTGTCACACAAACATGTTGCAATAGTATGTCCAGGTCCCATGGCCTTGGCAAGTTGGTAAGCTGCAGATATATTCAGCCCCGTTGAGGCCCCTACAAACAGCCCTTCCTCGTCCAGCAATCTGAAGGTCTGTAATAAAAAACATAGAGATATTTTCAACACTCTTAAACCATTTACTCCCTTTGAACACATTATGTTATCTTCGGCAGACTTCATTCGACCCCTCAATTGGTTTGAGCCACAAACAGCTCGGTATGTGATACCATGTGATATATTTATATATATCGAATATAGTGAATGAAGTGAAAACCGCTCATTCTTAAATTCGCCAAATTGGTAAGCTATTTGCCACTGTCAATCAAACAGCTAGCCTCGAGTGAAAAATGACTTGCCAAAGCGGCTATAACCGGCGAAGTCAATGAAGTTGGCCCCTTAGCTTCTTGTTGATCCCCATTGTACCTTTCAGATTACAAGTCAACTTTCACAACCTGTCATAGGTATTTTGACATAAAATATTTATTGGACGGCCTGATAACTTTAAATAGGTATCAATCAAATTGGTTGTGTTACATGGTAAATGTACCAATCATGTTTTGTACAATGCAATCGAACTGTTTGTATGTGATTGCTAAAAGATATTATGGAGCTTAAAATTACCTGTATGTTAAATAGGCTGGTCTCATTTACAAACGGTCAAGCAGATGGCCTTCGACAGGTCAGAAAAATCTAACTATAATAAAAGTCTGAAATTGAACTGGCAAATAAGGACATCGGATGGGAATAGCAAGTACATGAAGTTAAGTACTCAAAGTGTATCAAACTATTCACTGTATGACTTTTCGGAGACTATATAGTTCAACTTGTATGACTTATTGCAAGAAAAATTATCTGTGAGTTACAGTCACTGTATGACTTATTGGGATACTATACAGTTCCAAGTGTATGACTTATTGAGAGAAAAATTATCTGTGATTTCTGGTCACTGTATGACTTATTGGGAGACTTTACGGTTCAATGTGTATGAGTCAGTATGACTTATTGTGAGAAAAATCATCTGTGATTTCCGGTCACTGTATGACTTATTGCAACTATAAAATTCAAATTGTATGACTTATTGCAATAACTGGAAGTTGAAATCGTTTATACACTGTGGTCCTGTTTGATTAATAATTCCAAGAAAGCACTCGATAAACAATATTTGTTGTCATGGCAACTACCTGGACATTACGATACATAAAATAGCCTCCCCCCAGGTCAATCTCCAAGAATCAATTTATAAAGTTATAAGCAGAGAAAATATATTTTATGAGGCTTGTTTAATGACGAATATAACCATTATTACTACTGGTATTGCCAGCCTAAAGCTGCACTAAAAAAATTAAGGAAAACAAAAGGCTGTAATATAGGGCGAGTTTGAATGGAAACTTTAGGGACTAGCCAGGTATGCTATCGCAGGAATATTTACTCCCACCAGTACAGGTCTCTAAATTTATCAACCAATTAAAATAAAAAAATTGGCCCTGGTAATGCCTAAAACAGCTTTTTGGCCCACTCATTCTGTGTATCGTACAGAATCAGTAAACCCTGCCAGGAGTTGGTGTTATTGGAGTTCGACTCAATCAGTGGCATGGTGAAGGCACAAACAGTGTGGGGAACCAAGAGTCTACCTAGATCGAACTCGCAAAATTTCCATCTGAATTCTCCCATAGTGTGGTTATTTAACATTGAACCAGTACTCCATGAAAATCTTCCGTCCATAATCAAGTTGGCTGCTAAAATTAGCAAGTCAAAACATTCTTGCGGTAAACTTGTAACGAAGACACACTTTAATTGATTATAGCAACGTGATTTTTCTTGAAGATATTGAACAATGATACCACCATTCTGACTGATCAGGTTGCGCCACATGAGCAGAAAAATATTTCAATATGATTGACACTAGTATCAACCAATCAGAAAGTGCCACGGAAAAAAATCTAACAGCCAATATAAATATTGACGACACAATATTTTTCCTTTTATCTCACTAATAAAAAATTTGTAGGATTGAGAGAGTTTATATTAATATAACAATATACAAAGATTTTCAATAAAGGATTGTATTATTATGTGACTTCCACCACATATAGATTCAGATATTGGCTTCATATTTCACAATATGAAACGTTTTTACAAAAACCAAACACTCCGACAGCGTTACAGCTCGAGCTAGCCAATGAGACAAGAATTATATTTATATCTATAAAGGTGTAGAAGTATTTAATAAATCTCAACAAAATGTTTTTTAGTCTCATTTGAGCTTGGTTGTGGTATGGTATAATCTAGAATTATTTCTGGAATAAAACGGAATCAGCTCAGCAATCCCACTTGTGTGGGCAGATACATTAAAGTGTCGAGTGGTGTTTTATTTTCTTCTCTGCCAGATAATATTGTTCACATTATTTATCAGCACAGGGGGATCGCATTGCAAGGAAATGTGCATTAAAGGGAGAGAGCCATTTTTGTTGCATTAAAATGCACATTGAATTGTCCATTAAAGGTATATTGTCATTTCGTCACAATAAAATGCTCATCAAATTGTCCATTACAGGTATATTGTCCTTTTTTAGCTCACCTGTCACAAAGTGACAGAGTGAGCTTTTGTGATCACTCTTTGTCCGTCGTCCGTCGTCAGTCGTCCGTCCGTCAACAATTGGCTTGTGTAGACACTAGAGGTCACAATTTTAGCCTAATCTTTATGAAACTTGGTCACAATGATCATCTCAACAAAATCTAGGTCAAGTTCGATATTGGGTTGTCCGGGGTCAAAAACTAGGTCACAAGGTCAAATCATAGAAAAACCTTGTGTAGTCACTTGAGGTCACAATTTTGACTTAATCTTTATGAAACTTGGTCACAATGATCATCTCAACAAAATCTAGGTCAAGTTCGATATTGGGTCGTCCGGGGTCAAAAACTAGGTCACAAGGTCAAATCATAGAAAAACCTTGTGTCGTCACTAGAGGTCACAATTTCGACCTTATCTTTATGAAACTTGATCACAATGATCATCTCAACAAAATCTAGGTCAAGTTCGATATTGGGTTATCCGGGGTCAAAAACTAGGTCACAAGGTCAAATCATAGAAAAACCTTGTGTAGTCACTAGAGGTCACAATTTCGACCTTATCTTTATGAAACTTGGTCACAATGATCATCTCAACAAAATCTAGGTCAAGTTCGATATTGGGTTATCCGGGGTCAAAAACTAGGTCACAAGGTCAAATCATAGAAAAACCTTGTGTAATCACTAGAGGTCACAATTTTGACTGAATATTTATGTAACGTGGTCACAATGATCATCTCAACAAAATCTAGGTCAAGTTCGATAATGGGTCATCCGGGGTCAAAAACTAGGTCACAAGGTCAAATAATAGAATAACTTTGTGTAGTCACTAGAGGTCACAATTTTGACTTCATCTTTATGTAACTTGGTCACAATGATCATCTAAACAAAATCTAGGTCAAGTTCGATATTGGATCATCTGGGGTCAAAAAGAAGGTCACAAGGTCAAATCATAGAAAAAACTTGTGTAGTCACTAGAGGTCACAGTTTTGGCCTGATCTTTACGAAACTTAGCCACAATGATCATAACAACAAAATCCAGGTCAAGTTCGATATTGGGTCATCCGGGGTCAAAAACTAGGTCACAAGGTCAAATCATAGAAAAACCTTGCGTTGTCACTAGAGGTCACAATTTTGGCCTAATCTTAATGAAACTCGGTCACAATGATCATCTCAACAGAATCTTGATCAAGTTCGATATGAGTTCATCCGGGGTCAAAAACTAGGTCACAAGGTCAAATAATAGAAAAACCTTGTGTAGTCATTATAGGTCACAGTTTTGGTCGTATCTTTACGAAACTTGGTCACAATTATCATCTCAACAAAATCTAGGTCAAGTTCGATATTGGTTTATCTGGGGTCAAAAACTAGGTTACAAGGTCAAATCATATAAAAACTTTGTGAAGTCACTAGAGGTCACAATATTGACCTAATCTGTAAAAAACTTGGTCACGGTGATCATCTCAACAAAATCTAGGTCAAGTTCGACAGGTGAGCGACCTAGGGCCCTTTGGGCCCTCTTGTAATCACTAAGGACAATAAACTCATTATTGACATATTCACATTGAATAACCTATTTAATGTACATTCAATTTGTCATGTTTTATCACAACTACATTGAATTGTTCATTAAAGGTATATCATCATTTTTTATCACACTGCACATTGTATTGTTCATTAAAGGTATATCATTTTTAATTACTAAGCACATGTATGTAACTGTTCAATAATTTTAGGTATGGGATATTGCCATTTATCACAATGCACATGTAATTGTTCATTAAAGGTATATTGTCATTTTTGTCACAATAAAATGCGCATTGAATAGTCCATTATAGTGTTATTTTAATCACTAAGCACATTATACTTATTGTCATTATCATATGAAATTGTCCATTAAAGGTGTATTGTCATTTTTTTTATTTAAATGCACATTGAACTGTTCATTAAAGGTAAATTGTCATTTTAAAGCACAATGCACATGTAATTGTTCATTAAAGGTATATTGTCATTTTTTTATTACAATGCACATTGAATTGTTCATTAAAGGTATATTGTCATTTTTTATCACATACCACATGGAATAGTTCACTATTTCACATGGAATGTCTTTTAAAGGAGCATTGAAATTTTATCAATATATGAGAAGAACTAATTTTATGAGCATGTAATAAGCATTTTAATTTATGTAACAGACTAAATGTAAACTACGATGTGAGGTACTTAAGTAACTTGACTTCGATGAAATTTAATCTTAACTAGTGGTGGGCCGATGCATCGAAATATCGATGCATTGCGATTCCGAGTGTACCGATAGTATGGATCGATAGTAAAAGTCTTGATCCAATAACTATCGCCGATAGTTAGCTCAACTATCGATAGTTACGATAGTTTCCTTTTTATAAATAAAGTTTATTATTAATTTAAAACAACTTCCATTTTCGTTAAAAAACTAATTGTAAATAACCACACGCATCAGAACAGCTACAATGGACCAATATCGCCTTAATTTTAATAATCTATTTCTGTCAAATTCATTTATAATCATTTCCACAAATAGTAGATTTGTATGTTGTACAACAAAGTGATTTCTTACACAGTGTAAATTTGCATTTACAAGTTAATCTCTGGTTTTCAAGTCTTGGCAATAACTATTGCAATAGTATCGCAATAGTTTCCAGCAATACAATAGTATCGCAATAGTTTCCAGCAATACAATAGTATCGCAATAGTACTTTAAGCAATAGCAATAGTATTGCAATAGTCAAAGTTTGACTCAATAGTCACCCCTAATCTTAACCTTTGCAATGTCTCAAATACGCTAATTATTGGTTAGCACATATTTTCCTATTATTAACAGAGAACAAAGGATGGGTCCTTTACATTATAAGCTATAGACACAATTACCATTAGCAAGTCTCCGATCTGCTGAGTTTTAACGGGGAAAGTCTTGTGTGGTATTTTCATTATATTTATAATGTTAGTTATAAGAACCTATGTTTCACAATGAATGTAATGAGGCCATAATAAAATAATGTAATGATTTTTAAGTAATCATACCTACTCTTATTAATTTGGCCCCTAATAAACCTTTAACATTTTATTGGCTTTTTACTGGAAATTACGACAGATTGTTAGTTTTCCAGTGCATAAAATCAATAATATAATTTTATAAATAAAAATAATTTTCCTACCTTACCTACCCATTTTTATCAGCAAGTTACCAAAACCAAAACATTTATTTGTTTTGGCCATCACATTAGTTCAGAAAGATCAACAACATTATATATTACTAACTTTTCATGGAATTTCAAAACACCACTATTACATACCCCAGGCGATGGTTCAGAATAATTTATACTGGTGTTAGCGTCGTTAATGGTGGTGATGGTGGTTTTATGGCAAAAGTATGGTCAAACCGCATCTCAATACTCAGCGGTGCAAATAAGTGAGTCCTGTGGTATTACTATGTTAGGATAAATATGTCCACAGGAATTTGAAATTCTAGCCATAAAATTTCATAGCAGTTGATCTAATCCAAATCGCTCTATTTTATGGATAGAATTTCAAATTCCTGTGATATGTAAAAAGACAATCCACTGTTTATGTGATACAATTAATGAATCGGAGTGCACTACACTAGCTCTTTTCCCAATAGACTCCTTTAACGTGCCCAGCCTATTATACACGCGAGACTACCCCTGGCTTACCAACCAATACATTTCTAGTTGGGTTTGAAACACTTAGTGTTTTAGAAATGACCAAATGTCCCAGCTGAGATTAGAACTACCTGGGACCTCTCGATCTATAGTTTAGAGCATTACACACTCTACCCATAGGGCTGGATAATAAAATACTGACTGTGGGAAACATTTTGATTCCATTTATTTAAGCCACGGTTATTATACAATATCTGCACCTTACAGTCCTCTGAGTCTTTGACTGGAAATATGAAAGATACCCGTAAGTGACATAGAAATGCTGTAGCAATCTTATGTCAACAAGTAATTAAGAATTGCAAGTATTAATACAGAAGTCCCCTGCTTGTTTTAAGCCATTTTCAATGTTTCTGTTGCCATATTCTGTATTCTGTATTATCTTCACCGCCTACGTAGGCGAACCTCCAATGGAGTGAAACTGGTTACTATTTACAGTTCAGCACATATAATCCAGCACCATATGAATAAAGTTCAGAACATATAATCCAGCACCATATGAATAACGGAATGTATAATCCAGTCTCAGAATAATTATGTTAGCGACAGTTATTTATGTATAATAGTACGGTTTTTAAAAGGTTTTAAGACCGTGATAAAAGTAATATTCTATATACGTATACAGTAGTGTTAGTATACTCAAAGAGTATTTTACAGTTTGTCTGCACTTTTCTTATAGTTATCTGACTTGCTAATAAGATTGCTTTCAGCACCAGCACTGAAGACCCTGCCACTATCCTATCTCCTTCTTCCCTTCAGACAACTAAGCATTCTGTATCGGGCAGTGTGCAATGAATATATGAGTCTCCGACAATGATGCTCGATCATCTTAATTGTGTCCGTCTTGGCCTCTTCTATGTTTGAGCAGTCGATCAGTACAGCTAGCTGACTGTCTGTGTCTAGATCTATGAAGTTTTGTCCTAGTTCCTCAAGTAGCACCGTAGTAATATCACATAATATAGTTTTTCGAATAGTTTTCAGAATATTACATTCTAATATAAAGTGTTGTAGAGTCTCTGGAGCTTCATTGCAGAGTTGACAGGTAGGATCTATTTCATTTTGGTTGAAGTCGACTCTTGTAGCTTGTAATATGTAGGTACCCGTCAGGATTTTCATTTTCATTGGAATTCTTGCACATTCTCTCATGCAGGATCCAGTGTGCACCATTGGATGAATTTTTCCTGGTTTGTAGGTTTTATTGAGATACTTCAGCGACTTGTAGAAACTGGCCAAGGTTGTTATTTGCTCTTCATAATTTTCTGAGACACTTCTGTAGACTGTACTTTTCCACTCATTTTTTGATGGGGGATTGTTCAGAGTCTCATTAATTTCTCCTAATTTATATTTCCAGAATAGCTTCTTGATATCGATGAACCAACTTGCGCTTTTCATTGTTTTTACTTCAAGTTGCCTTCGTGCTAGGCGCTTCTCCGTGCTTTCTTCACTCATACGGCAAATGTTACCAAACGTCCCTAGGGCTTTTATATGTATTTGTGCTTCAACAGGTAGGAACCCGGATAAAATGTATGATGCAGGATCAGCCGTAGTTTGTGGTAGAGATAAAACTTGTTTCAGCAGTTGCTTCTGAAATACTTCGAGCTTCACAACAGATCGTTGATTTGGAAGAATAATTTCCAGCCCATATAACAGCCTTGGCAACACATATACTTTTATAAGATGTAATGATGTTTGTGGGTCTAATCCATTCTCCCTGTGAAGTCCAGCCGAGAGTAGACTGTACATAGTTCTTCTTGCACTTTTTATATTATGATCAACTTTTTGTGTTATGGTTTCATTTGTACTATTTGTTCTTTGAATACCAAGGTGTGTACCACTGTTTACATTCTGCATCTTCTTGTCATTCATTGTGTATTCAGAATTACTGCCTTTCGCATTTATCACAACACTTTTATCAGGCTGGAGTTTATACCTCTGCTTCGTACTAAAGTCATAGGCAATGTCTACTAGCACCTGCGTATCTTCATGACTGGCACTATTTATGGTTACATCGTCAGCACACGCTGTTGTCGGACATTTCACTGGACCAATATTCATTCCGCTGTTGGAGTTTTCAATTCTATGTAGTAATGGATCGATGTATACCTTATATAAATCGGCACTCATAATACCTCCCTGCCGAATACCTTGTTCTATGTTAAAAGAGTCAGAAGTGTTATTCATCCACTTGATTGATGTTTTGGCATTTGTATGTAAACTATCTATAAGTGTCCAGTGTTTGTTTTCAACTCCGATTTGATATAAACGTCTCATGAGATTCTGGTGATTGACAACATCGAACGCTGATTTAGCATCCAGTAGTACCAGCTCTAATGGTTCTTTTTCGTCTTTGCTCTCCCGCTGACATTCTTCCACTATCAGTGCAGCGTTTAGTGGCGAAGTGCCCGCCGTGAAGCCTCTTTGTAAATGACTTTGTGTTTCACTAATATTTGGCTGAATCCTAGCTTTCAGAATACTGTCTATAAGTTTACATATAACAGGTAAAACTGTGATACCTCGATAAAATCTAGCGTCATTTTTCGTTCCTTTATTCTTGAATATTGGCGTTAATAATCCTATTTTGAGACTATCTGGAACTTCTCCCTCCATGAAAATCGTATTTATCAGTGTTTGTAAAAGAATAACTAGCTGCTCTCCACCGTAAGCTACATGTTCAATCATCAAGCCATGAATGTCTGCAGATTTACCTTTATTTATGGATTTAATAGCTTTTTCAATCTCGTCCATTGTAACTATAGGAATATCTTTATTCTTCGCCATTGATTTGATTTGTTCATATTCAATTTGTACAACTGTGTCAAACTCGCCATCATATTCTGGATCTTCTTTAACTTTCGCTAAGCTTTCAAAGTGTCTTCTGAAGCAATCGAGAACGTTATCACACCCCGAATAGGTTTCATTTTCAACATGCAAGTCAGTGATAAAGTTACTGGTTTTGTTACGTTGTCTGTTAATAAGCTTGTAAAATAGCTTGGTGTCATATGTTTTAGCCTGGAGTATTTCTTCTTTCTCATTTATGGATCGCTCAGCATGTTCTGTTCTGATTTTACTACGTAAGGTCTTCTTCATTTGCTTTCTTTTAACGACTATAGGGTGCTCTGGTTCATTCGGTTTCCCGTTGAGATTCCATTCCTTGTTCGCTTGTCTGACATCTTTTAGAGCATTAGCTATTTCATTATTCCAAACTTTCAGCTTTGGTTTAGCTTTGAATGACTTTCTATGTGGACAGCTATGCTGCGCTGCTTCTTTAAGTATTTCACATGTATTTGTTGCTATGGTTTCTGTATTAAGTTTCTTTTGCACAATCACGCTGCTTAATATATTCAGACTATCGTTTACCATCGCTGCATACAAGTCCTTGTCAGCTTTATCCCACTGCACTTTTCTATTAACTCGACCTTGATTTATATCGCTTGAGGTTTTCTTTATGAGTTTATATTCAATCTCTATATATATTGGATGATGATCAGAAACATTATTGTCCAGACCTTTCATTACAACTTTGCCTTTAGTTTGTATACTTTTGGAGTGAAGGAAGTAGTCAATTTCGCTGCAATCTGTTCCTCTTGGGCTGACATAGGTTGTGTCGGTACATGTGTATTCCAGGCACGTTTCATTGATAAAATCCATGATATATTCCGCTCTTTCACCTTTTCTTACTAGTTCATTCAGGTTTTCATTTAGATCTCCTCCCAGTATAATGTCGTGAGTCACTTGAAATTTCTGTACTATTTCATAAAGTTCATCTACAGTTTCTTGAAACTTTGAGATACTGTCCTTATAGCCTCTAGTGGGCATGTATAAGCTTGCCATAAATAATGGCTTCGCTCCTGGTTGACAGAGTTCAATACACTGTACACGTCCACTACCATCAGGTATTATTTTAATTAAACTGTCTATTGATTTATGCCATAGGATTCCTGTACCCCCATAACCTCTCGGAATCTGGGATGGTTGGATTGGGTCATTCATATCTACGCCTTTCCCTGCAGAACAGATATTCGCGTCAATTTGGTTCAACATGTCTATTTGAAAATGGAATAGCCAGTGCTCTTGTATAAGAACGATGTTGGCATCTTTAAAAAGTTCAATGATGGCTATACTGTTAGTTTTTATATTTTTAACATTTAGTGACACGATCTTCAATGACTGGTGCTCTGTAGTTAGAACTGCCGGTTGGTTTGTTGGCCCTGTGCCAAAAAACGCTGCTCGCTGGTACCTTGATGAGGAGTTGTGTTCTGGACTAGCATAGGTGGTGGAGGTTTGGTCAAGTCGATGTAGATATGTTTGGGAACTGTGGAGGCTACCTGTTCTTCAATATGTTTGGGAACTGTATTTCCTACCTGTTCATCTGGCTTGAGTAGCTGAGCTTTGGTTTGAGGAGCTGGTTTTGGCCCATATCGAAGAGGTTGACCTGTAAATGAGGCGGCTCTCTTGTAGGGTGGAACATATATGGCATTCGTCTTCTTGTCGTCTCGCTGTCTAATTTCTGCAACCTTGGGAATAGATTCTTCACTCGTTGTTTGTCTGGTTGGCTCAGTGCCATTGTTGGCTAGTGTGGATGTTTCTGTTTGGACTGTATTGGTTTCTGGCATAGTAGCATCGCTGGTTTCGTTCTTCATTAGATTATCTATTTGTGAGTCAATTTGTCTTAGGATATACCCGGTGACTTTGTCATGAACTTTCTGCATGAGTTGAGCATTATGGCTACTACCTTCGTTAAAAGTACTCTGCTTTGTTGCACACTGACAGCCGCTATTGTCCTTCACGCCATTATTATTCATATCTTTAATTTTATTGTTAAGTGTTTTTATTGTGCTTTCATATTCGATTTTCTCATGTTCTAGTTGCTTGATATAAGAGTTCATTCTCGTTTTTTCTTTACTATTTTCTGTTAACAATTTTTCTTTTATTTTCAGTTCATTTTCCCATTTTCTAAGTTTTAGTTCCTTTTCTCGAACTTCACTTAGCTTAATGTTGGCTGTTTCATTATCCGATTTGGGCTTTTGTACGTTTATAGAGATTGGTGCAATTTCTTTGACTTCAGTGTCGTCTGCGTTCAGCATTTCCTTGTTTTGTAGCTTAGAGCCGATACAGCTGTAGCAATCCTCAGACTGCGAGATACAAGATACATGAAATGTTAATTGACAAGTGTTACAGTTCACACCTTGGGCCACACTTTTCTCACAGTTTGGACATTCTTTTTGCAGCTCCTCAATAAGTATTGATTTGGCATTTGTATATTTACTAATATTTGTGGTTACCGGTAGTTTCAATAATGTGTTTGGGAAAGTTGGTACCATAGAACTGGTTTTACTTCCTGGGCAGGTTCTACAGGCGTATATGTTACCTTTTTTAGCTTCAAGGACAATAATTTCATCCTTTGATAGTCTATCACAATTATAGTGGATCCAGTGTCGTTCTGAGTATGTATTGCAATATACAGACTTGGTCCTACAAGGTTTTTTGCATTTCAAACAGCTAATATCCCCTTCTTCATCCATCCCGTCATCATCCGTCTCGTTATTCGGAGTAGGCGGTATAGCTTTTATGTTTTTGGACACTGGTGATTTTGCAGTAGATGCAGCCTGGATTGCTCTTGTAGAAATAGGTGATTTGGGCACGGGTTCATCTTTCAGTTCCTGTAGTACTTTACTCAGTTGTGTCTCTAGCAGTAAATTCAACGACTCGAGTGATTTATCAACCGGAACGACGGATGCAACTAACTTGTGTATCTCGGGAAGATCTACTTCTGTGAATATTCGGGATCTCTTACCGTTTGCCATGATTTTCGAAGTTGTAGGGTATATATTTACTGTGTATCCACCAGTATCTAGTTGGCATCTGATAGTGATTTGTACTATGGCCTTTTCTGAGGCGTCGGTTGTTTCAGTAACATGAGCTGAACCTCTTTCTTCATCGAAGTTTCTATAGTATTTGATAAGGGTATGCTTCATCAACTCGAAGGTTGCTGCATCGGCCACCCCGATAAATCCACCACCTGTCTGAGTATATTCAAGGTTTCGTGTGCGTCTGGTAGCTTTCAATTTCTTTACAAGTGCCTTTTCGACATCCAGTTCATATTGGACCTTCTGTTGTTCTATATCCATTGTATTTGTCACCGAGGTCCGTCTTTGGGCTCTTCTCGCCAACGCCATGATATGATGAAGATGATTGGTTCACTGGATAGCAAGGGGTGGGTTCAACGGTTGCAGGCGTAAGGCAGTCCTTCACAGCCTACGTTGTATCCCCCACAGCTAAGGGCAGGCTAAGATAGGCTAAGATAGTGGCAGTGTCTAACAGTGTCAGTACAGTCAGCAATTGCTGAGTTTTTAAGGAAATGTTCATTTATAAAGTAAACCGTTTTTCACATTATATCACTCGGGAACTGTTTATAAAAGTTATAAAATAGTTGACACACTATTAAGATTGGTTAAAATGTATAAGAACTGATAAAAAGTTTGATCTGTCCGCTAAGATCGGTAAAAGAAGTTAAAATTTCAGTCAAAAACTGTCATGGCCGCCATTTTTCCCGCCCGTACCGGGACAGTAAAATTGCTTTTGCAGAGTCTAAAAGCTGTTTATAGTAGATATATTGGGTCACACAACACAAATTCAAACCATTCTGTATCGCGTTTTTATCAGTAAAACACGTCCTTTTATCAGTAAAACACGTCCTTTCACCACGACCGCCACCATATGCATTTTTCTTTATAGTTACATAGCAACCACAATTTTGGTCGGAATCAAAATATGTTTGAACGTGCATTATCCCATTATCCACATACCAAGTTTCATAAACCTAGCTTCAAAACTCTTTGAGTTATGTCAGGATCCAGATTTTTTGACAGAATGACGGACTGACTGACTGACAGACAGGGCAAACCTATAGTCCCCTCCGGTCAAAAACCGGTAGGGGACTAAAAATAGATTTCATGATTTGACTTGGTGACTTTGAATTAGGTTTTGACCCAGCTTACAGTCAGTTATATAGAGCTGATCAATATTATATATTATAGAGATAAGCATAGAAATTGTCACCTCAGGCTCATGTTCACTGACAGGATACATGTACTAGTATTTTTTTGTCTAATAAATTAATTTTCTAAGTTTGTTTGATAATTTGCTTTAGATTTTCACAGAATTATATAATCGTCCCTTTGGTGCAACAAGGTTGTATCTCTCCATATAGTATATAGTTAGGAACAAACTTAATGCGCCAAAGGGACGTAATGTGACATATAGATTTTAGACAAGATTCTTCTCTGATTTGGTCTGGATTTTATAATAACATTGCACCTTAAGGTTTTGTAAAGATTAAACCTTGGGTGTCAATGCTGTTTCAGACCTTTGGAATTCTAGATTTGACCTTTAGTGACATTAGAGGTCATCAAATGATCCTGTATTGAATCTGGCCCAGATCTATCAAAACTGAGATTTAAATTTATATTTTCAAATCTCAAGATAAGAGAAGCTGGTATTTTGAAGAGAATTCTAACAATCAGCGCTCGACACTATTACTGGTCCGGTGGTTCGAGACTAGTGGTTTTAATGGAGGACCACTGACTTATGGCACTGAACATACCAAGAAAACTATTTTTCAAACAAGATCTTATATCTGCCAGTTTAAATGGAAACTTCAAACTGATGAAGGATATTTTTTTAATGATATCACAATAATTATTTAATGTAGAACAAAACACAGTATGAAAATAGAAGCATAATATGGTGAAATTTGCTTAAACAGCAGTTAGGACCACCTGGAATTCTGTAGGACCAGCAAATCTCATAAGCTCCAACATTGAAAATCTGGTAGTGTCAAGCCCTGACAATAGAATACAACAGTACATTCAATACATACAATACATTCATAGTACAACTCAGAGGAAGCTTGGGGAAACATTACTTTTTTATGGCTAATTATGCACAAGATTCGAAGTCCACAGTGTGTCATTCATTGCTGAGTGAGTATATAGGCTTGCTTGAAATATCCATTTTTGGGGATGTGGATGGTTCGATCTATGTCTGACTCTTGCGTAGATGGCTAGGCGCTGTCGTCGTTTCTGTGTGGCTTTGGATTGTCTGTGCCCTACTGTATTTACTAAAGTTACACCAGTACAGATTTTAAGGCATCAGTTCAAATCACTATTAAATATCCTCATTTCAGAAGATAATCAAGAAAATACGAGAATGATGACTGGGAGCGTTACTCATTTTGCGGATATTATAAAATTTTCATTGCGTGAAACTGTCAATAATACCGTATACATAGTGTGGGCACATTTATTGCTCTGTAATAACATAATAACACACGTAATAGTTATTTATTGCAGTAGTATAAAATGATAATATTGAGACATCCCCTTTGGGGCCCAAGGTCACTCACCTATTGTAGTAATACAGGGTTGGTACTCAATATTGATCTTACTTGACTTAAGGATAAGGACAACCAATCAGATCACACCATATTAAACTCTTGGTCAGTAACAGGCGATATGATTGGCTATACTTATTCGTTAATTAAATAAGATCAATATTGAATACCACCTGGCCCCTACAGTAACCTGAGTAATCATCTCCAATTTCTGACTAAGATTCATCAGAATCCATTATGACTGTTGAAGAGGACCAAAATGGCCCCATTATCACTCAACTGAGTGCATTATGCAATTATTAAAACTGAGTCTAGACTTCATCAAAACAAACATTCTGACTATATTATGCACCAGTCAACATTTTCATCTGGGTACTTTAATAAAAACATGAATAAAAGTATCACTGTTGTCTTTTGCTTTGTCGAAATTCCCGGACGAAAGTCTATTCCCTGGGGCTCGGAGTCGATAAGGTCGCCTTATTCCCACCTGTCAGGAAGATTCATCGGTCTAATTCCCCCTGTATCCCCACTGCTCCCCCCCGGGCAGCATAATAGTAACTGGTGCATAACATTCATAAATGACCCAACACCGTTAACTAAATGCAGCATCTGAAACTTTTGACCTATAGTGACCTAGTTTTTGACCCCAAATGACCCAATATCAAACTTGACCTAGGTTTTATAGAGATGATCAATAAGACCAACTTTGATAAAGATTAGGTAAAACTGTGAAGTCTAGTATGATAATTTACACGCAATTGTTGAGGACGGACGGCCAATACTTTGACACCAATATGATTGCTACCTTAGGTGGTATTTGTATTTTGGAGAAACAAAAGTGTTAATGTAATAGAACATATTAAGTAAATTTTAAATTATTAACAAGAGCACCGCCTTGCGGGTGCAGACGCTCATCTGATCATTGTCACTGTAATAAGGCCCATTACCCTTGCATAAAGTAGGGCAGTGTTATGAGTCTTGCTTAAAAAAGTTAGGCATTGATGGTGAAATAAGGGGCAATAACTCTTGCAAAATGCTGATCAGAGTTATGGGTCATGCTTGGCATGGTCAGGTATTGATGGTGAATAAGTGTTGAAAGTTTCAAAGCAATAGCCCACATAGTGTATGAGAAAAGTGGACCTATAAACAAAACTTAACCAAGGAATATTCAAAGTCCAAAAAGGGGCAATAACTTTTGACAAATACAGATCAGAGTTATGGTTCATACTTGAAATGGTCAGGTATTGATGGTGAACAAGTGGTGAAAGTTTCAAAGCAATAGCCCTCATAGTGTTTGAGAAAAGTGGACTTAAACACAAAACTTAACCAAGGAATTTTCTGAGTCCAAAAAGGGGCAATAACTCAAGCAAAATGCAGATCAGAGCTATAGTTCTTGCTTGACATGGTCAGGTTTTGATGGTGAACAAGTGTTGACAGTCTAAAAGCAATAACCCACATAGTGTATGAGAAAAGTGGACCTAAACACAAAACTTAACCATGGAATTTTCTAAGTCAAATAAGGGGCAATAACTCATGCAAAATGCAGATCAGAGTTATGAGTCTTGCTTGACATGGTCAGGTATTGATGGTGAACAAGTGTTGCAAGTTTCAAAGCAACAGCTTTGATAGTTTATGAAATAAGTTGACCTAAACACAAAACTTAACCATGCAACGCCGACGACGATCAAGTGATGACAATAACTCATCTTTTTTTCAAAAATCAGATGAGCTAAAAAGGGCGGAGCAATCAAAGCTTAGAATATGACATCCTACATTTTGATTGGCAGATAGAAATTTGCGCCAACACATGACATCATGTGCGATAAGAGCAAATTTTAATGAATATTTTCATTTAACAGCCAAAAATCAGCGTTTTCTTTGGTTCAGAATGTAGGTTATATTCTAAGGAATGAATTCAATATAGTTTAATTTCATGTTAGGCCACACCTCCAATCACCTACTGTCCGTTTCATGTGTTCGTACTGATGAACGGACAAAGTAATCACAAAAGCTCAAATTGTCACTATTTAACGTGACAGAGGAGCTAAAACAATGTTAAATGTATCCCTTAATCAATGTGACATAAATAATTCTAGTACTCTACTTGAACATACAAAATGATCGCCAATGTTTTAATAACACTTTGAACCAATTAAATCAATAACATAAATGTTCATGTAAAAACAATTAGTCAATTATAAAGATTGATTTAGCACAACGTTATGACAGCTGAAAATAAAGTTAATTTTTAAAATTTATTACATTTTAGTTAAATTTCAATAAAATAATTTCTATTATTATTTTATTGTATGTGCATGATAATTATAAGTACAAATCAGTAGTGAGTCTGAACACATAAATATAAATGTTTTGCTTGTAGTTTCATTTTAATGTGGTTAGACAATATGTGCCTACGCAGTCTGCTATCAGCCTATGGCTTCAATATAACCACTGAACCACCATGTCTTTAATGTAAATCAACTAAGAAATAAACTATGAAAAAACGTTAGATACCGGCTGCTATTGGTCGTTCTGACGCTTGTTATTAACCATTCAGGCTTACCGCCTTCATGGCTAATTCCTACACGTCAGAACTCCAAACCATTGTATTACAGCCGGTATACAATGGCTTTTGAATATTTTATTTCAATTCTAACATGATTTAAACTAGGAATTATATATTAAGCCATTTATTTTGCGAGATCTATGTTGTTTACGTTACTTGTTTACCTGCATGACGTCATAAAAACGATGTGACATCACTTTCATTGTATATCGGCCGATATACGATGTTATGATTGGTTCTTTGTCAATATAGGCAAAATCGCCGGTCATGTTAGAATTAACCTTATATTCGCATGATCTTTATTTCACAAATTACAACTTATTTCACAGATTTATAATTTGTGGTTCCATGATAGATTTCATGTTACGAAAGTACATTCTATATGTACACCGATTTAAGAATTCACTGAGAACTCAATTCACAAATTATTGTGACAACATTACGCCACAAATACCTGTACAATGCAATGTATAGTTATTAAATTGTGATTATATTGTTGAGAAATCATTTACAATTTCTGACTAAGATTCAAGATTATGCAGCCTCTCTTCTAGGTACAAGGTTTTCATATTGTCTTAAAGGTGCTGCCTCACATATTGGTGTATTGCAAAAATAAAATAAAATTGTCGAATAGTCGCATAAATTTGGTATAGTTGCCTGTATATGCCATAAACAACCACACTGACATTTAAGATAACTTGCAAAACATCAGCATTTTGTAGTGACTTAGTAGTTTCACATCCAAAATTATATAGGGTGTTAATACCCTATAGAATTAACACTACTATTACTTAAATTGCCTGAAATTTGTTTGCATTCGCTGAAAAGAAATTGCAAAACAAACCGAATATGTCACAGTTTGTTGAAGTTACAGTTCCTGATCACATGTGAATTACATAATTCACAAAGCAGCAAGGTTTTAAGGAAACTCTTCACTATTTTTAAATGGAAAAATACCAACTGCACAACATAAAGAGTGGTTTAGACTGCTTATTTGTCATAAATCGTTCATAAAGCAACCGTCAGTGACTTTCTATTGCATAAATACTTGGTTAAGTAGGAAATTTACATCATACAAAAATTTTAGCCCAATCTGTGAGGCAGCACCTTCAATCAGTGACCTTATTGTAAACATAAATCAGATAAGCAATATTAAAGCTCTACCTAGATTCCATCTAGACAAACATTTGACCAACTTTCAAGAAGAAGAAAATACAGTCTTTCTAGCAAGGTTTGCATATCAAGGCATTTCTATGATTTGACCTAGTGACCTTGTTTCTTACACCAGATGACCAAAACCTCAACCTAAAGTTTCATAAAGATTAGGCCAAAAGGGTGACCTCAATTGTCTATACAAGGTTCAACATAGAGACCTAATTTTTGACCGCAGATGACCAATAATCAAACTTGACATAGATTTTGTTAAAATGATCATTGTGACCATGTTTCATAAATATTAGGCCAAAATTGTGACCTCTAGTGACTACACAAGCAAGTTGTGGACAGACAATGGACGACAGGGAAAGGATAGATGCTGAGTGATCTGTCACTTTGTCGCTGGTGAGCTAAAAATCTGCACGGATGGACAGACAGACAGATGGACATTCTAACAAGAATGGTATTTATGGAAAGAAGATAGTAATGTGTGTAATTGTAGGCACATAATAGAAAATTTTAGCCACTTAAAATAAAAGTCTACTTTCTTTTTACCTATTTTCAACTGGTTTGTCTATAAAAAGGAGCCACCTTATTATTACTGGATGTGTATGAACAGACTGGCCGGTTGATTACTACAAGGCATAGCAAAAAATTTTGCTTGGCCGTTATTAGGTAAATGTGCCAAAATTCATCCTCCATACATGGAAATATTGTACATACATTAGAATGCATTAAAATGCAGCGCAGCTATCATAGTTTATTTTAGTTTATACTAATTTATTTAAGGTCGATTGTGAAATAAGTTTTTCCAACTTATATTAATCACTCTCGACACCTCATTCCTGATGTTATCCATCGCCACAAGGGTATGAGAGAAGAGAAGCCAGTTCCCTTTTATGCTGAGCGTCTAGCAAGGAATTTCTGGTACCATTTTTATTTCGTCTTTCGTATGACATGGCCAGGGATCGAACCCGAGACCTCCCGCACTCGAAGCAAACGCTCAACCACTAGGATATGGAGGAGGTTATATTATCAGGAGTTAAGGGCAAGGTAAGAATTTTATGATAACACAAGCCCAGGTTAGACTGTATGCCAGAACAGACCCGAGCATAAAATAAAATGCAAAATTATTAAAATTCACGGCAGATTAATTTTTGTTTATTTTGCGGATGAATTAGATCACAAAATAAAATCCCCATTGAATAATTAACCACAAACATTACGTAACAAGAGATTTTCTTTCAATATTTTAAATCCATGAATTTAAGAAACCACCAAATTACCATTTTACCAAAAACTTGCAAAATTCTATACCAGCAAAAACGAATGATTTTACAGTACATGTTTCATACCCAGTATATAGCACAGAGAATTTGACATGATCATGATCTTTATGCATGAATATATTACAAGGTAATTGCGATGAATATATTAATTTCCGCGAGCAAATCGTGCAATATCAATTCTTTAGGTTTGTTTTGGTATTACTCCTCGAGCGTCTTCGTGATTCTCTCCGCTTATGAAAACATACAGCCGGGGTTATAAATATAGACAATATATCAGCTGTTAAATTATGCTAATTTAAAGGTAGAGAGTCGTGTCAAATTCTCTGGACTATATCAATTGTTTAGAATTTTAGTAAAAATTAAAATGGCGAGCATAGCCTTTATATGCCAGTCAGCTTCTGCTAAAATATGGCAGGCATATGAGTGCCTTCTTCCGCATTTGAATCCAGGGTCGGTATTTATAATGCATCTTAAGTGAAAACTTAGAATTTTCTTAAAATCTCAAATTTTGCTTATGTGTATCAGCTAAACAGGAAAACTAATAATAACAATTATTTACATTGTTTAGAAGCATTATGTAAAGAGCTACAGTAATCATATAGAAACCATGGGTTATTTTTCGTTTCTTGTGAAATATGGTCAGCTCAATATTTTATCTTAAGTCAAAATATTTAAGTTTTCACTTAAGATGCTTTATAAATACCGGCCCTGGTTGCCAGATAAGAAGAGGAACATGCTAACTGTTGAGCTACGGAGATGATGGTTCAGCTAATCAGAAATTCAGTTTGACAGTATTGTACCATAAATGGATATCTCTCCTCACAGTTACCATACAGTATGCTATTCTAACACGATCTGCGGATTAATACATTAAACATAGAGCCGACCTGGCCATGTATTATTACCCCCATAAAACATGGTAACAAATTGGCTGTTATAATTTACGCCCCGTATCACATGACCTATTTATGAATGAATGAACGTAAACTTTATAGTAAAAACCTTTAACGGACCGCGAGTTTCACGAGAATCCAGTGTTACAGCTATGACGCATCTATTTTTAGAAACTCCAATAAACTCTCGAAACAAAGATTCATAAAAACTTTTGATAATCAATTAATTTATATTTTTCATTTCATGAAATAGACCACTATGCTTGTGTTATTAACATTGTTCCAATGTTTAAAATGTGTTATTTCCTTCAGAAAATTACTAAGATCGTTTTCATTAACGAGGGAGGTAATTGTACCAGCTAATAAGCCACGCAATTTCAGCGTGGAATTATGTTAAATGTCAAATGGGTGAAAATGGAATGCGCGCAGTTAAATAGTGGGGGATATTATCGTATTTAGAATCGAAATAAAAACTCTGTTCTTGTATTTTGTTGAGATAATAACAAATGTAGCTGAAACACTGTTGATATTCCATATGCTATCCCTTTACCACAATTTGTAGCAGTTAAACAATTATAAAGAATCAATTTGGATGTAAATTTATGTTTTCCGTAAGTGCTTTGATAAAACAGTACCCTGGTGTCTGTGACAAAGCGGTATTGTGAGGATACCATTCCACACTGTGTAATAATTATATACTAGCAAAGGCTTTTTGTTGTAGTCTCTGCTGTTAAATATACTTTATCACATAACCCGCCGTCCAGCAGTGCTGTAAAGCCGTGCCGTAAATCGTTCGGCACTCCCAGACCATGCAATAAATATTTAAATTAGCTTGACGTGATGTTAGCCAATCAATGCATTGATCGTCACTGACGTCAGGATAATATCAACGTCACCATGACGTCGCGCTCATTGTACCGCTAAATTTTGGCTGAAACATATGCAGCGCACATCATCCTTCTGAACAATATTGAGCGTTTTCTAAGGTTATGTGATAAATAGAATCTTACATTCGTGCTCATTACATACGAGTTTTATTAAACTCGTCGTCAAAAACAATATGACACTTGGCAAAGCCTCGTGTCATATCATTTTGTCGACTCGTTTAATAAAACTCTTATGTAATGAGCACTCATGCAAGATCCTCTATTTAATACTATCGTCAGTGCTTTGATAAAACGGTACCCAGGCCTTCATACCAGTCAAACAGTCTATCGCAACCCGATACACGCTGATTATTCTTCACCCAAGCTACCTACACAACGCATATTTCTAGTAGCCTGGCTAAAATGAGAGTCCATGAACTCGGGCACTTTTTTGCTTGATGAAGTATTGAATAGTGCAATGGGTACTCGAGTACATGGAAAACGTAAAGTACATACAGTAATTAATTACATCCAACGTGGTAAAGAAGGCCACGTAAGATTGCAATTACCAATAATTAGCAATGTGTCATAATTATATAAAATTTAATATCATTTAGTATCACAAAAACATTAATTATACAATATGACAATTAGTACCAGTATTTATTTGTTCATGGCACCCGCCTATGGCTCCTTTAAATACCAAATGCCAAAGTTTGGAACAATTTAACATAACAAATGTCTCTTATTTAGCCAATACACGACACCATCATTAATTAAGTCCAATTTATGTAATAAATAAGTGTTATAAAAGTTTGAAAGTCAAATTCAAACAACATTTACTACTCAAATTGACAAAACGATACAGCCAACAGGGGCGTAGCCAGGCTTCAATTGATGTTACACACACAAGCCTTGAAGTTGGTGATTATTCTTGGGGGTCCTCATGATTGTTGAAATTTGGAACTTTAATGCCCTTTTGGCCATATTTATATTTCTACATTTTAAATTAATGTTACGCACGTGTGTACGTCTGTATCACTGGGTACACCCCTGGTCAAGGTGGTCGTGGGTAATACCTGTCTTACATCATACAGTACAGATTTTCATTGTGGTGACTATATATAGTACTTTTATCTCCCAAGCAGGGCTTTCTTCTAATCATGAGAAAGGGGCATTTGACCTCAAATTAGGGGGAAATATTCGTATTTTGGTAACATGAACTGATTTGGTAGAGGTAAAATTTATTGTTTGAAAAAAATGCATGATTTTTTTTTTTTTCCTGGGGAAGGGGCCTTGTAATGGTCCCTACTGTATAAGAAAGAGCCCAGCCAAGTAACAGTTTGTGATAAAATATTGACAGGCGAATGAGGTTGCTTACCATTTCAACAGCGTCCTTATCCAGCACGCACATGGCATCGTCTACAGGAGCGCCTTTCATGTTTTCAGTGACCCGACCTTGACCTATACCCTCAGTTATAGAACTTCCATCAGTTCTCTCTAACTGACCGTTCTTGAACCAGTTATACAATACACTACCCTGAAATATAGCATCATGATTATAACTTTATGTTTATACTAATTTATTAAAGGTCGATTGTGAAACAAGTTTTTCCAACTTATATTAATCACCTCATTCCTTAAGGTATCCATTGCCATGAGGGTATGAGAGGAGAGAAGCCAATTTCCCTTTTATGCTGAGCATCTAGCAAGGAAATTTTTGTTCCATTTATATTTTGTCTTGGTATGATGCGGCCTTGGATTGAACCCGGGACTGCACTCGAAGCTGATGCTCTACCACTAGGCTAAATGAGTAGATTATAATCAAAACGAATTGATCTATACTGTATGAGTTATGTCAAATTCAAATAATATTGAAATCAAAAATTTGAATTTTTAAAATAACATTCAAAAATTCAGAAAATATTTTTTTTTAATTTAAAGTCGTACATTATTGTTTATCCTATATAAGTTTTCAAGACATCTAAAATTTTGAATTTGTTTTGAAATACCCCAGTATCAAAAGTCTCATCATTAAGTGATTTGGCAGATTCTTCCAAAAGAAATTGAATGAGGCCAATGAGAGACATAAGTGACCTATAAATTATCTCCCTTGTAAGATAAAGCCCGAGGTAGACCTATTAGCATACAGGTCCTAACTAGTTGAGATCCTCGGACTTTATCCTTGTTTCTAACAGAAATATCATTGATTTTAGATAAGAAATTTCTCACTTCTGTATTATCTAATATGTTATGGCCATAAAAATTTATATACCATGGTGTGTAAACAACATGTAGCCAAACTTATTATTTGATCTGATAATTAATGTTGCAAATATTTCAGCCTAATTACTACCATGTACAACAAACAAAACAGGGATAAAAACAGAATAATCCGCATGATAGGACCTGTAGAATTTTAGAGAGTAGTAAGGGGGGATAATTTACTATTTTCCCCCGTTGGGTGCTACCCGTGCCAAAATACAATTCTGATTTAAACAAGACTGCGTTCAGTAACACCTATGCCCCGGTGGAAGCCTCGCCAAAATAACTAGGTAAGTCAATCAGGGGCCATAATTATGTAGAAATGTTAAAAAGTGATACACAGCATTGACAATGTAAGGTATTTATGATGGTTAACAAGTATGCCAAGTTTGAAAGCAATGGCTTGATGGACTTTGAAAATATTTGAGTTTCAAGAACTTGGAAGTTTTGGTTAACATTTTTTTCAATGGAATGAACAGACAGGACAATCACTATATGCCTCCCGCATCAGTAGATGCCAGGGCATCTACTGAAAAAGCTTTTGTGCCCTTTCTGTGAGGGGGTAAAATCTACCAGCCTAATTTGACCGCATCTTGCGTATAGTGTTAGAATTTCTAATAAAAAATATTTCTAATAGTTTCCAAACAAACCACTATCTCATTTTAGGTATCAGGCTTATGATATTGACCTAATATAATGGCAAAAATAATTACTAGTATATATAGAAACCTTGTCCTTTATTTCATTTTAAAGGACAGCAACCTCGACCAATGACATATCAAGATTTGCCAATGTCTGAACTAGAAATACTCTCAATTAATGACCCGAGATGATAAAGATTGTTAATCAAACGTCTTAATGAAGACCAATATTGTACAAAACACTATAGTTTACCGTTATCATTAAAGTTTCTTCCTATTCTACTGAACAACTCTTCAACCTTCTTTACCATAATTTTTATTTGTTCCTATGGAAACACGGAAATTGCTGTAAAATCACATATTTTCGTGGGTATTCTATTTCGTTGATTTTGATAAAAATGCATTTTCGTCGGTTAGTAAATTAGTGGATTACAAAACATGAAAGGATAAACCCATGTTTCGATATTTAAGATTAATCAAGGGAATTACATTTTGTGGTCGAGTGCAACAACGAAAATTCAACTCCCTTGAAAATTATGACCTCACAGTAGTCTATGTATGCACAATAAACGAATACTAGTTATTAGAATGTGATATCTTCGGAAATCATTATAAAAATCAAGGTCAGTTTGAAGGTGGGTTATCTGGCCCCAATCTCCTGAAGCATCTAAAGTAGAAATCACAGTTCAAATTGAGATTTTGCTTAAATCAGAGTCTGAATTTGAAATAAATCTGAATTTCAAGCTCTTGATATTTTACTGTAATAAACTTAGAATAATGTTTCAGTTTTGTGGTGCCAATTTTGAGCCCAGCCTTCAATGGAAATTAATATAAAGACAAAAGACAATATATGAGATGAGATTTAGCTCAAATTGAAATGCTGCAGGAGGGCCAGGGCCAGGGTCAGGGTCAGGGCCAGGGCCAGGGCCAGGGCCAGGGCCAGGGCCAGAGCCAGGGTTGATATTCACAAAGCATCTTAAGTTTTGTTGTTTCTTTCGGCAGGTTTTACGCAGAAGTTTTCGAACAATATAATTATTTCATCAATCCCCTACAATCCCTTTTATTGATGTTTCTTCACATTGTGTATATTATCGCAGTTTGACATCATTCCAATAACGGTAACTATCCTTAAAGTAATGTACAATGTAACTGTAAAATAATTAATTTTTGCGGGTATTAAATTTCGCAGATTTTGTTAAAATGGAAATTTGGCAGTTTGTTAAATTCATGAATTTGAAACATTGAAAGAAAAAGCTCTTGTCACATATTTTTGAGGTCGATTATTCAAGGGGATTTAATTTCGCAATTTTAAAGTTTATCTGCCAAATTAATGAAATTAATCTTCTGCGAATAATAATAATTTTACAGTATGTTAACAGCTAGTTTGCTCATTTTCTCATGTTCCTCTCTATGTTTGCCCTTGTGACTTGTAATCTATTATTGTCCATTTTTGTACATTCTTTTCTCTGCCTTCGTAACCTGGCTGTTCTTTCTGTTGTCTATGATTGTTCATTTTTGTACGTTCTTTTCTCTGCCTTTCGTAACCTGGCTGTTCTTTCTGTTGTCTATGATTGTTCATTTTTGTATGTTCTTTTCTCTGCCTTTCGTAACCTAGCTGTTCTTTCTGTTGTCTATGATTGTTCATTTTTGTACATTCTTTTCTCTGCCTTTCTTAACCTGGCTGTTCTTTCTGTTGTCCATGATTGTTCATTTATTTTTGTACATTCTTTTCTCTGCCTTTCGTAACCTGGCTTTCTTTCTGTTGTCTATGATTGTTCATTTATTTTTGTACATTCTTTTCTCTGCCTTTCGTAACCTGGCTGTTCTTTCTGTTGTCTATGATTGTTCATTTTTGTTCGTTCTTTTCTCTGCCTTTCTGACCTGGCTGTTCTTTCTGTTGTCTATGATTGTTCATTTTTGTACGTTCTTTTCTCTGCCTTTCGTAACCTGGCTGTTCTTTCTGTTGTCTATGATTGTTCATTTTTGTACGTTCTTTTCTCTGCCTTTCTTAACCTGGCTGTTCTTTCTGTTGTCCATAATTGTTCATTTATTTTTGTACATTCTTTTCTCTGCCTTCGTAACCTGGCTGTTCTTTCTGTTGTCTATGACTGTTCATTTTTGTACTTTCTTTTCTCTGCCTTTCTTAACCTGGCTGTTCTTTCTGTTGTCCATGATTGTTCATTTATTTTTGTACATTCTTTTCTCTGCCTTCGTAACCTGGCTGTTCTTTCTGTTGTCCATGATTGTTCATTTATTTTTGTACTTTCTTTTCTCTGCCTTTCTTAACCTGGCGGTTCTTTCTGTTGTCCATGATTGTTCATTTATTTTTGTTCGTTCTTTTCTCTGCCTTCGTAACCTGGCTGTTCTTTGTGTTGTCTATGATTGTTCATTTTTGTACGTTCTTTTCTCTGCCTTTCGTAACCTGGCTGTTCTTTCTGTTGTCTATGATTGTTCATTTTTATATGTTCTTTTCTCTGCCTTTCGTAACCTGGCTGTTCTTTCTGTTGTCTATGATTGTTCATTTTTATATGTTCTTTTCTCTGCCTTTCGTAACCTAGCTGTTCTTTCTGTTGAGTTCTGCCATCTCTATACTATTTATTTTTAACCATAAACAAGGAGCCCACACACAAGTTACCATGTACATGAAGTACTGTTTTACTTAAAAAAATTTAATCAACTTTTCTTCAATACCTGACACTCCTAGATAGTCAAAGTGGAATGGTCCAATAGTTCAGATGGATCAGGCCATTTTCAAAATACGGCAGAGACAGGGTCAACACAACATACATACATGTATTTACCTGTGGATCAGCACAGACAACTTGTATACTCGGATTTTTGTCTTTCAGATAGATACCAGTTCCTGGAAAAGAAGTTTCAAAGTTCATAATTTTTTCTTCATGAAAATGTGACAACAATGTCTATTTTCCTCTATATGAGGTGAAGTTGCTGGTTTCTCATGGAAGGGTAAGTTAGTACTGGGTAAAAATACAGTCCCGGAAAACTGGTCAGGCAAATCAGCCACTGTATATAACTAAGGAATATTTCTGATATTAAACATGTCATGTGATCATATGGTAGAAAGCCAGTTTCTTTTTAAAGGGACTGCCTCACATATTGGTGTATTGCAAAAATAAAATGAAATTGTCAAATATTTGCGTAATTTTGGTATAGTTGCCTATATATCCCATAAACAACCACACTGACATCTAAAATAACTTGAGAAACTTCGGCATTTTGTAGTTATTAAGTATTTTACATCAAAAATTCTATAGAGTATTAATACCCTATAGAATTAACACTACTATTACTTAAATTGCCTGACATTTGTTCGCATTTGATGAAAATGAATAGAAAAATGAACCAAATACCTCACTGATGTTTACGCTGTAGTTTGTTGATGTTACAGTTCGGTCATGTGTGAATAACATAATTCACAAAGCATGTTGGAAGGAAACTTAGCGCTTTTTTTTCAAGAAAAAAATACTCATTGGGCGATATCGAGAGTGGTTAAAATTGCTTTTTTGCAACAAAAT
This sequence comes from Spisula solida, assembly GCA_947247005.1. Taxonomy (NCBI): domain Eukaryota; kingdom Metazoa; phylum Mollusca; class Bivalvia; order Venerida; family Mactridae; genus Spisula; species Spisula solida. The sequence goes on along the minus strand of OX365945.1, from coordinate 43,514,050 downwards.
TTTTCATAAAGCAACCGGCAGTGGCTTTCTATTACATCAATACTTGGTTAGGTTGGAAAATAACGATGTTCAAAAATTTTAGCCCAATCCGTGAGGCAGCACCTTTAAGTGTTGAGTGCCAAGCATGGGAAACAGAAACTTTTTTTGATTTCAATGAGTAAGAGTAGCTAACCTGCAAGTGTACCGCCAGTCCCTGTTCCAAAAACGATAGCATTTACTTTTCCCTCTGAAACAATGAACGTAAAGATGTATTAATTACTATAAAGCCAATAAATCATAGGTATAGCGTGAAACCTTACATGCAGACCACCTTAATAACAAGAACTGTCAACGATAGCGCGCTCCACTATTTTTAGTGCCATTTTTGTATAATCATTATCATATTCAAAACCAAATGCTTCATAGCTGTAGCATTACCATCTTCTGTGATGAGGTTGGGGTTTCTAAGTCCAAAGGGCAAATAATTTGGACCAAATGCTTGTTAGAGTTACCAAAATTTTGTACAGATGGTCACAAGTGTCATAAAGAGTTGCTCTAGTGCGTTCACAAGCAATACTGGACAGACAGATGAGGGACAGATGAAGAGTGATCACACAAGCTCAACTAAATATCAGATGAATGATAAATGCCATAGTAATACTTGTATCATTCCAGATTTCAGGTCCAGTAGTTTCTATATGAGCTTGTCTATTTGCTGTGTTATCAAACTGATTGGTCCACACTGCATTCTCTATACTGTCAGCAAATCGTTTAGCCTGGAACACCAAGAAACAAGTCATTATGATTGAATACGTAAATATATTAAAGACAATGTATAATGTACAAGTCTATAATAAACTGTTTTGTTCATGAAACAAAACTAGTTTTCTAAAAACCCTATTACTCTGTCGGAAATGGTTCCAGTGAACAGTTTAGAATGATAAGCCATGATCATCGTGTGCAGACAATACTTATGGACAGCTAGCCTGTGCTCATGAGTCTTGAAAAGTTTTGTTGTAATAGGACCAATTGTTACTGAGAAATAGCACACAAATACTAAAAGTAAACAAGAGGGCCCAAAGGGCCCTAGGTCGCTCACCTGTCGAATTTAACCTAGATTTTGTTAAGATGATCATTGTGACCAAGTTTTATACAGATTAGGCAAATATTGTGACCTCTAGTAACTACAAAAGGTTTTTATATGATTTGACCTAATTACCTAGTTTTTGACCCCAGATAAACCAATATCGGACTAGACGTAGATTTTGTTGAGATGATCATTGTGACCAAGTTTCGTAAAGATCAGGCCAAAACTGTGACCTCTAGTGACTACACAAGGTTTTTCTATTATTTAACCTTGTGACCTAGTTTTTGACCCCAGATGACCCAATATCGAACTTGATCTAGATTTTTTTGAGATGATCATTGTGACCGAGTTTCATAAAGATTAGACCAAAATTGTGACCTCTAGTGACTAAGCAAGGTATTTCTATGATTTGACCTTGTGACCTAGTTTTTGACCCCAGATGACCCATTATCGAACTCGACCTAGATTTTGTTGTTATGATCATTGTGACTAAGTTTCGTAAAGATCAGGCCAAAACTGGGACCTCTAGTGACTACACAAGGTTTTTCTATGATTTGATCTTGTGACCTAGTTTTTGACCCCAGATGACCCAATATCAAACTTGACCTAGATTTGGTTGTGTAGATCATTGTGACCAAGTTTCGTAAAGATTATGCTAAAACTGTGACCTCTAGGGACTACACAAGGTTTTTCTATTATTTGACCTTGTGACCTAGTTTTTGACCCCAGATGACCCATTATCAAACTTGACCTAGATTTTATTGCGATGATCATTGTGACCAAGTTTCATAAAGATTAGGTCAAAATTGTGACCTCTAGTGACTACACAAGGTTTATCTATGATTTGACCTTGTGACCTAGTTTTTGACCCCGGATGACCCAATATCAAACTTGACCTAGATTTTGTTGAGATGATCATTGTGACCAAGTTTCATAAAGACTAGGTCAAAATTGTGACCTCTAGTGACTACACAAGGTTTTTCTATGATTTGACCTTGTGACCTAGTTTTTGACCCCTGATGACCCAATATCGAACTTGACCTAGATTTTGTTAGGATGATCATTGTGATAAAGTCTCATAAAGATTAAGTCAAAATTGTGACCTCTAGTGACTACACAAGGTTTTTCTATGATTTGACCTAGTGACCTAGTTTTTGACCCCAGATGACCCAATATCGAAGTTGGCCTAGATTTTGTTGAGATAATCATTGTGACCAAGTTTCATAAAGATTAGGCTAAAATTGTGACCTCTAGTGTCTACACAAGCCAATTGTTGATGGACGGACGGACGGACTCATGAGACGGTATTTGTGGGGTTTTCTTTTGTTCATTCTTTTGTTTGGTTGCAACCCACAAGTAGCATTTTGCACCCCACAAGTGACGGAATGAATGGAATCTAAAAATAGCCTATTGTTCCACACCCCACAACTACCGGTGCATTCGTACGGACAGACGGACGGACGACGGACGAAATCAAGGGAATTATAATCAAACTCCATGAAAATTTATTTGAGAGTAGTTTGAGGAAGAGCACAGTCCCTTTGTACTACAGACCCACTTACCTGATGATTGTAATTCATTTCATCTGTCCATGGTTTCACAGGACAGGGTCTTACATCGGCCCCTAATGTCTTCAACATATCAATTTTCTCCTGAAATTAAAATGTTTCCCTTGGATGATAAAAGGGTAGCAAATATACTGTATAAGTATTCAAGTTGGTAATGTATAAGGGAGTGGTGGCCTAGAGGTAGGGCACACGCTTCGGGATCGTGAGGTCCTGGTTTCGATACCAGTCTGTGCCACTGCATAATTTCTCTGAGCAAGAATAACCCACAATGCTCCACTCAACCAGGGTGTAAATGGTACCTGTGAGAGCAGTGTATGTACATGTTCAATTTCCACCAGGAAAGAAATACTAGTAGTCTCCCCTGGGAGAACGCAGGCAATTTCCACCAGGAAAGAAATAGTCTCCCCTGGGAGAATGCAGGCAATTTCCACCAGGAAAGAAATAGTCTCCCCTGAGAGAACGCAGGCAATTTCCACCAGGAAAGAAATAGTCTCCCCTTGAAGAACGCAGGCAATTTCCAACAGAAAGGAATATTCACCCCTGGGAGAATGCAGGCAATTTCCACCAGGAAAGAAATAGTCTCCCCTGGGAGAACGCAGGCAATTTCCACCAGAGGAAAGAAATAGTCTCCCCTGGGAGAACGCAGGCAATTTCCACCAGGAAAGAAATAGTCTCCCCTGAGAGAACGCAGGCAATTTCCAACAGAAAGGAATATTCACCCCTGGGAGAATGCAGGCAATTTCCACCAGGAAAGAAATAGTCTCCCCTGGGAGAACGCAGGCAATTTCCACCAGAGGAAAGAAATAGTCTCCCCTGGGAGAACGCAGGCAATTTCCACCAGGAAAGAAATAGTCTCCCCTGAGAGAACGCAGGCAATTTCAACCAGGAAAGAAATAGTCTCCCCTGGGAGAACGCAGGCAATTTCCACCAGAGGAAAGAAATAGTCTCCCCTGGGAGAACGCAGGCAATTTCCACCAGGAAAGAAATAGTCTCCCCTGAGAGAACGCAGGCAATTTCAACCAGGAAAGAAATAGTCTCCCCTGGGAGAACGCAGGCAATTTCCACCAGGAAAGAAATAGTCTCCCCTGGGAGAACGCAGGCAATTTCCACCAGGAAAGAAATAGTCTCCCCTGGGAGAACGCAGGTTTCCTTAGTTAGCCCAATGACCAGAGCAAGTTAACATGTCAAAAGCTGTACTTCTGAAAGCAGTTCTTGGAAATTAGTTACTTAACTTATGTAGATATTAACAGAAATATGACCATTACCATATTCTTACACAGACTATACTAGTATCAATTTTTATTATTTCCCCTCACTTTTTTCGTAATGTTAATTTCCCATAGACAAACAGGTAGTATTCTTACTATTACGATCAAGCGGATCAATATACCATGTGATTGAACATTTTTTTACTATCAGCAGGGTGATTGTCATGTGACATTTTCTTTCTAAAACCAATATGGCGGCATGTCCCGCCCGCATAACCATGTTTTTTGTTCGAGTTCTCTATACCAAGCCAAGTATTAGGTGCCGAAAATAATAATAAAAATAATTTCTTGGTTTACAGTAGATAATCGCTGAAAAAAGTTTGGGGTAATAAAATAAATAACACATAGCGTTGAGGGTGACAGTAAAAATGTCAGCCCTCAGAAAGAACTGTTACCAGTGGCCTTCGGCCTTGGGTCACAGTACTTTCCTCAGGCTGACATTTTTACTGTCACCCTCGAAGCTATGTGTTATTAATATACTGTCGGCTCATCCGTCTTGGAGATTTAAATTCATGGTATGCCTTGTGCATATTCATAAAACGGGGGACAGACAAAAAATAACTGAGAGTTGCTTAAGGAAAGTAAGCGCTTGACGTATGTTTTTCACATATCGTCTTGAAATACGACATTTCACTGATGTCATGGAGAATTCCCATCTTGATTATAGCAACTTGTTACTTGTTGCCAGGCAACCATGAAGATTCTTCGAGGGCATGTATTCACACTGTTTGTAGAACAAAAGATCACAATACTATATGAAAACTTACAGTTAGTTCTGACATTTGCACACTATCTATTTATATCGCAATAAACACGTAAATCCCGAAACAAAGGTCGGAATGAAATCACGCGAGGTGGTCCCTCACGTAAGATAGATGTTACTCATGTAAGATAGATGTTGCTCATGTAAGATAGATGTTACTCATGTAAGATAGATGTTACTCATGTGAGATAGATGTTACTCATGTAAGATAGATGTTATTCATGTGAGATAGATGTTACTCATGTAAGATAGATGTTACTCATGTAAGATAGATGTTACTCATGTAAGATAGATGTTGCTCATGTAAGATAGATGTTGCTCATGTAAGATAGATGTTGCTCATGTAAGATAGATGTTGCTCATGTAAGATAGATGTTGCTCATGTAAGATAGATGTTGCTCATGTAAGATAGATGTTGCTCATGATAGATGTTACTCATGTAAGATAGATGTTGCTCATGTATGATAGATGGTTGCTCATGTAAGATAGATGTTGCTCATGTAAGATAGATGTTGCTCATGTAAGATAGATGTTGCTCATGTAAGATAGATGGTTGCTCATGTAAGATAGATGTTGCTCATGTAAGATAGATGTTGCTCATGTAAGATAGATGTTGCTCATGTAAGATAGATGTTGCTCATGTAAGATAGATGTTACTCATGATAGATGTAGCTCATGTAATATAGATGTTACTCATGTAAGATAGATGTTGCTCATGTAAAATAGATGTTACTCATGTAAGATAGATGTTGCTCATGTAAGATAGATGTTGCTCATGTAAGATAGATGTTGCTCATGTAAGATAGATGTTGCTCACGTAAGATAGATGTTGCTCATGTAAGATAGACGTTGCTAATGTAAGATAGATGTTGCTCATGTAAGATAGATGTTACTCATGTAAGATAGATGTTACTCATGTAAGATAGATGTTACTCATGTAAGATGTTACTCATGTAAGATAGATGTTGCTCATGTAAGATAGATGTTACTCATGATAGATGTTACTCATGTAAGATAGATGTTGCTCATGTAAGATAGATGTTGCTCATGTAAGATAGATGCTACTCATGTAAGATAGATGTTGCTCATGTAAGATAGATGTTACTCATGTAAGATAGATGTTACTCATGTAAGATGTTACTCATGTAAGATAGATGTTGCTCATGTAAGATAGATGTTACTCATGATAGATGTTACTCATGTAAGATAGATGTTGCTCATGTAAGATAGATGTTACTCATGATAGATGTTACTCATGTAAGATAGATGTTGCTCATGTAAGATAGATGTTGCTCATGTAAGACAGATGTTACTCATGTAAGATAGATGTTGCTCATGTAAGATAGATGTTACTCATGTAAGATAGATGTTGCTCATGTAAGATAGATGTTACTCATGTAAGATAGATGTTACTCATGTGAGATAGATGTTACTCATGTAAGATAGATGTTACTCATGTAAGATAGATGTTACTCATGAAAGATAGATGTTACTCAAGTAAGATAGATGTTGCTCATGTAAGATAGATGTTACTCATGTAAAATAGATGTTACTCATGAAAGATAGATGTTACTCATGTGAGATAGATGTTACTCATGTAAGATAGATGTTACTCATGTAAGATAGATGTTGCTCATGTAAGATAGATGTTACTCATGTAAGATAGATGTTACTCATGAAAGATAGATGTTACTCATGTGAGATAGATGTTACTCATGTAAGATAGATGTTGCTCATGTAAGATAGATGTTACTCATGTGAGATAGATGTTACTCATGTGAGATAGATGTTACTCATGTAAGATAGATAGGAGTTTCTTACATAAGCTGAAAACCTATCTTACACCAGTTAAAGTGGGAGGAAAACCTCATCCTAGTTGATTTGTTCTACCAATATAGAAAATAGAAAAGGAAATTTATCAGAAGATCCACAAGGGATTATATTTGACGATGGTAAATAGAAAATTCAACTTCAAGTGAATTTTGAAGCCTTAAATTAGCAGACAGATCAACAAACTTGTCAGAAAAAAATCAACTAGGTAAAAATAGTAGAAGGGTTTTTGAATCCATCCAGACCATAGGCACATGGTTTCAAATTATCTGAGTGTACCCTATGCATGGAGTATTTGATACACTTGGATAACGTATGTAGCCTATAGGGTACACTCAAATAATTTGAAACCATTCACCTATTGCTATGATCCAGACAGACATTCAGCACATATCCAATATGCCTCTTCTGCTTAATATTACAATAAAAGGGAAGTAACTTCACAAAAATACTTTAAGTACATGGAAGAGTTATTCGTCTTGTTATATGTAAACCAACCTGTGATTGATTATCCGGCATATATATGACACACTTGTAGCCTAGTGCCAGACACATGTGTGCCAGACCTATCCCTGTATTCCCAGCTGTTCCCTCTACCACTGTGCCACCTGGTTTCAACTGATCTGCAATGGAAAAGTCAAGTTTCTACAAACACACAAGACTAGCCTTTGCATTGATATATATTATACTACTCAAAATTCAAGAAGGGTCAAGAAACTGATATGCCTGCCTGTCTTATACTATCTAAGGAATATTGTTGCAGAAATCATGCAAATATCAAAATATCATCTAGTCTGCTGCTAAATGGAAAACATTTCATGAGTGTGCCACAGGTATCAGTACCATTGAAAACAAACAATCCAAAAAATATTAATGAAAAAAAATCTATAAGCTCCTAATTCCTAAGTACACGTTTTTTCAATGATACAAGTACTTGTGGATTGTCAAGCTTGGATCAGACCATCAGTGGCATCTAAATTGCTATTGTAAATGTGTTATGCTTATATTTCCTGTAGTTTACAGGACTTTGCAATTATAGAATAAACTGAAACTGAAACATTCTGCAGTCCAAAGCTCAACACGGAACAACACAAACACCAATCTGGAAACATCTTCTATTTTGGTCTACTTTGTCTATTGAAGTGTAACAAGGACAAGGTCAAGTATTGGATATAGAAGAGCACCAAAAAACATTTTTAACATTCAAGGTGGACCAAAAAATGAGCAGAACACTGTTATATATGAGGGCCATTCAAAAAATACGTAGACACCATTGATCGCTTAACTTTCTATGATCCGATTTTCATCAAATTTGGTAGAAATAATGCCCTCTCATTAACAAATTAAATCCATATGGTAAAAAAGAAAAATATATGTAATATTCTAAAATAGGGTAGTTATAGCAACGTAAAATTGAACACACGGGGAAACCCATCGATTTGACTTGTCAAAAATTTGTGTTGATACCTTTGTGCCATCAATTTCCGTTCACAGGGGGAAACCCTGTCAATACTTTCTGTGTGTATCCTTTGATACTATGCAGTTATAAGTTTCAAATTATGACGTCGTATTCAAACCCTTTACGGAGAGCTTGGTTGACATACCAAGCCACTATTTTATCGGCAGTACGAAAACGTGACGTCAGTGAAACCACAGGGCAACGCGATTAATGATTAAATTGTGTTTAGCGCATGGATAAACGCAAATACTAGCTTGAATCATCTTGGAAAATAGGTTATTTCACCAAGACAAAGTGTGGGAACATCGTGTTAAATCAACAGCTCAGGTGTTGGATAATTCTTGACTTAACCAACTCAAACATGGTCTCTACTTTCCCAATATGGCCTTTATGAACGTCATGGCGTTTCCTATTGTTAGCCTATTTGTGTGTTTTGATGACTGGCCACAACAGATTGAATTAAGTATTCTAATTCATCCTATTTTGTTCAGCTTAGTCCGACATGGTACATGAATGATTATACAGAATGGCGTTAGTGTCAGAGTTATATTTAGTGTATTATGCGGAGCATTTAGAAAGGATGTGAATTTACCAAATTTGATGACGTAAAAAACGACGTCGGGACTTGCCCCGTAGTCGCTATGGGTATAATCTCTAGAACAAACTTCTCGCTTAACGCTCGGGCCGATTTCAATGAAACTTTGGATTTTAGCCGAATAAAGATTCAGCTTCAACATACTAATGATTTGTTAACTTATCTTGCAAAATAAACTTGCAAATTGATGTGTCTACGTATTTTTTGAATGACCCTCGTACACCCGTACCAAATGTTTGGGACATTCTGAAGATTATCAGACTGCTGGCATAAATTGCAAACCGTTTGGTGCGGGCCCTAAAACCCAAAATAGCTTAAAATAACACAAAAACATGACAAACCTTTCTCTTCCGCATCTTTGATCAAGAAATAAGCAGCTCTGTCTTTCACTGAACCACCTCCGTTACAAAACTCTGCCTTTGCTAAAATTTCACATCCTGAAAGCAATTAAAATATCATATATTTTTTCAGCTACTTTGAGGAAAGGAACCTCTATCAGAAACTGACAACATGTGCGGCTGAGGACCCAAAATGGGGGGGGGGGACATCAATTAACAATACATGAACAACATTTTATGAAAGTAACCTGCCTTTTAAATAGTTGGCCTTAATCATCTTAACAATGTATTGAGGTTGCATAAGGAAAAGCAAGAGGGCCAAGATGGTCTTGACTCTCACCTGACAGTCCGGTCACCAAATCCATTCAGTAGATTAGGCAGAGACGCATTTAAAATGACTTAAAGGAACTCTAGATGGACAACACATGCCAGACGCCGCATATCAAATCATCTTAAAAGCTCACCTTGAGCACTAAGTGTTCAGGTGAACTAAAAAACAGTGAAAGTAATAGAATTACCTGTTTCATCACTTATTTTGTTGATTCTTACCAGAGGGGTCCTGTAAAACATATATATTACTAGCATCATGAATATTTAATAATCAATACGTTTATTAATATTATACATGTATATACCGGTATTAGTCTATTAGAACATATGATTTACGATAATTGATTATTCAATTTTTCTGGGCAGTCGTCTGTCAATTTTCAACAGTGTTTGTTTTGTGTTCCCACCTAGATTTATTTTAGATGGGAAGACCGGTAGATGGGGAATACAGTCCAGTTAAGATATGGTGAGAGTGACGTAGTGGTTTATGTGTACACAAAATATTACAACCATTGTCTGAACAAGTAGAGCGAATATAGTATGTTAGTTTAGCATTGAAATTATAGCTGACTGTACAAGCCTTTATAATTGGTTTTACACCTTAATAGTGGACTCGACCACTGCGTAACTCTATTCTTACCCTGACTGGACTATAAAATTATTTTTTTTACATAAACTCAAAATGCATAAAATAAAAAGAATTGTCTCCTAAAAGGCCAAAAATTTGAGTTGCTGGGATTGTCATGAGTACTTTAAAAAAGAACTGGATAAAAGTCAGTCTTAACTGAAAGATATGTGGAAATTATCACTAACCTTCCAACCATACCAACAATGCCTTGTCTTATTGCTTCCTGAAACAATAAATAAAGTCAGTCATATTCTTGAATAATTAATGTGCCTGACTGAAACAACATAGAAAACGTCTGGCACTTCCCAAGGGGAAAAAGCCGCTGTGGAATCCCAGTGCCTTGAAGCCAGAATTGGCTTTCCTCCAGCACCTTAAAATACTACACATTTGTAGTTTTGTTACAATGGGTGTTTTTTGGCAGTATTGTGTTATTTGAGAGATTATGGCTTGTATTACAAACAAAAGCGCTTCTAGTTAAATCACGCATTTTAATTAAATGTATAAGACGCTGTATATTAACGTATGTAAAAGGGGTCAACATGGTGTCATTCACACATATCGATCAGCCGATTAACAATGTTACCGCGCTAAGTGTAAAATGCACTAGTCAAATTCTACCCTGCTTTATATAAGACCTCATAATGTTCGTATCTATTATCCGATTTTAAATCGTATTAAAAGCTTGTAATGAAGCGAAGATATATGTCTGTCTTTTAATACAACATTCAGCATGATACCCTAATTATTAAATCGACCGCGACAAGTAAGAATCCGTTCCGCGTAAAAGTAAGTTTAAAATCTCCCATTTTTTACCAAATAAAAGTTCAATCAACGGTCAAAAATCATCAAGACTTAGTATTAATTTAATTTTCGATCTATTTTGTTCATTAAAGCTTGTTTGAAAAGCTAATACTTTAAGGATTTATAAAATGTAAAACTTATTTTTAAAGCATTTGCAAGTTTGAGCGCAAACGAAATAAAACAGAATGGGCATATTCATAATAATGTGTGATGTAAATTAAGCTGAACATTGGTCATCTTTTGACGCGATTTTTTCAAAAGCTAGCATCATGGTTCGTAATTTAATGCGACCAATACATCACAAAATGCATTCAATAGCAGGGGCAGGTGTTATGCGCATGCACAACAGCTTAGTTAGACCAATCGTGAGTCGCATCTCCATTTGATTAAACTTCGTGGTTAAATCAGCTTTTAAATCATGGATATCGATGCAGTTTCCTCTTTTAAAACATTTTAGCCATTCTTGTTGATCTTCTCAGCGCAAATCCCAGCGTTGCACCAGTGCATAAAAACATTTCTGGGGAAGGGTCTAAATGTTATGATTACAAATTAGACCAACACACCCTGAACCATTTTTAATTCAGAAATAAACTACAAAGTTTATTGCTTTTTGTCAAAGTATGTACAGATAACAGACCAACGGTAGAGCAATGTTTTGCCAGTCGTGCAAATATTGTGTTGCATTCACAGGATATTAAGATTTTTAATAAAAGTACAGTAGTTAATATTTCTAGCAAATTCCACAGACACTTGGGGTCTGGACCCCGCCCCCAGCTACGCCTGGGTATATTTTTAACATCAACATTGTATACCCAGACACACAAACATTATTAAACGTATCCGGGACAAATAAAAAATATTCGTAAATGCCTCTCTAGCTAAATTAAAGCAGTAGAGGACGTACGTAGATTTTTGTATTAATATCAAATACATTCAACAAATGTTTGTGTGAGTACTGAATGGGTCTGGATATATAATAAATATAAAAACATATTTCCAGGCGCGTAGCGGGAGGGGGGCGTGGTTTAGACCCCAAGTGCCTGTGGCAAATTCTACTTTCACTTTCAGTTTCATTTTTTATTGCATTTATCAGTTTATCTTGCAAATGCAATGCACTGCTATCGAAATACAATTTGATATAATAATTATCTTAATTGGATGATAAACACACGTGTATTTAATGTCATTCAGTCACTGTTCTGTATTATGACACAGATCTAGCGACTAAGATAATAAATCACACGTTGACCTCATAATCATTTTGACCTAGTTTTGGTACAGCTGAGTAAGGACGCTGTTATAACGAAATGCAGCAATGTAACACATGCATGTAGATGGTTAGAAATAAATAATTGTACATACATTTGATGAAAACCTAGATACCATGATTACTCCACTTCTAAGGCCACATCTTTCCGCAGTAAAAAGCTTTCCTACCACGGATTTCCCTAAAACAGCGGTCATCTTGGAAATTCCAAACTAGTTACGATTAAAATCCGTTCTTACCCGTACCGGACCGTAAGAAAATATGACTAGCTAACATTGCGTTTTTAATAAATTAAAAAGTGGTTAAAATCGGGGACCCTATAAAGATGAACACACAGAAAAAACATGACATATAAAATATAAAGACAAGATTTTAATTTGATTCTCTTCAGCGAGAACACAAGAACCATCATGGTCCAGTTTCTAGGTTGAGTAGTTGTACAGCATTCAGTACAGTGAAAACTCAGTTATTTTCAGCACGAGCTCTATAATTTACTAAATTAACTTTTTAACGATTGCATCGTGAATATCTAGTCGCTGTTTCTGGTGGTATTATAATATGTTAAGTATTTGTAAGGTATGTAAATTTCCTATATTGTTATTCATAGAACTTTATGGATTTTTTACTAATTTTGGGTTGATTTTAACTTAACTTTTATTCAAATTTACGTTTTTAAATATTTCCCCCTATTTGTGAAGTATTTAGATGTTCCCACAATATATGGCAATTGGTAATGACATGTTACGTGTTCCTAAAAGGGGTTAAGGTCGCGTTGACTCTTGAACGTTCTAATTTCCCACACACACTTGAACATTGGACGCGTTGACAAAATCAGTTTCGTCAGGGACCCAGGTTTCGTCTAATGTGTTAACTCAATGGGATTACTATTAATTTATTCCATGTTGTAATATAAAACTTATACCTTGTTTTAAATGTTATTTATTTATCAGAAATACCTTACGTGATCTTATCTTATGTGATTTTAATGTGCATGTAAGACAGTAAGTACATGTAGTAGAACTCTGTAGGATTCCATTCTCGATATCGACATTACTCAATAAAACCCGTTTTTCCGGAACCGAAATTTCACGGTCAGGGGGTTAGCGAGCAATAAGCGGTATAGCGGGAGTGTATATAATTATTCTTTTTTCAACGTTTAAACATGAAAAACATATAAACAAATTATTACATATTATCATTAAACATCTTTGTTTTTAAACTTTAGCAAGAATTATCCTAAAAAATGCTTTATATTTAAAATATTGCATTTTATTCTACACTGCTGCTTCCGTAGCTCGATACCGATGGCGAGAAAATATACGCATTTTTCATGTTAAACATATTATTTTGGCGAAAATATTGTCAGCGAGGTCGTAAAATTGTGTTGTCATTGATTACTAGTAAGACTTTTTACAAATTCTTGTCATTTGCCTTAAATAATCGCGATTATTGTACCTGGTTGCTCTATACGCTATAGGCATTTTCCCCCCTCACGTATATTCGGAATATCTCGCACATTGTCGCTCAATAAATTCCGTTATCCCGGAAAACGGATTTTAACCTGTAATGTCGATATGGTGAATAGAGGATTTTTGTTGATTTTGGTGTAAAATCAAATTGCCGTTGACATTACATTTCTTTTCTGAATGATACTGGAACCAGCTTTTAAAACAGTGAAAATAACAAAGTGGTAAAGTCACTGTTATTTTCACTGAAAAAATTCCATAATCCTTCGAAAGCAAATAATAAATCTATATAATGTCGTGGAAAATTGTATAATTAAATTTGTCAATTTTATAATGTTTTAGGAAGCAGATTGACATATTAGAGTTATACTTACATGGTTTAGTGTCCACCACAATATTTTAGCAGGCAATGGTAAGATCTTATCATAATACACCAGGGGCGTACCTGGACCATATTTGATTGTACTCCCAATGTTAGGGGGGTCTGGGAGCACCTGGAAAATCATTTCATATTCATGAAAAGGGCTGCATCACTGGCAGACTGTGTGGGCTCCAGGGGAAAAATGTAAAAACAATTAACTGAACAATATTGATGATACGCACGATTGGGGGAAGTGAAAGGAGGGGTTGTCCCCCTCGTTTAGCTGACGGGTGGTCCTCTCTCGAAAAAAAAGAAATATAGATTGCGAATCGTGTATTCTGATCACATATTCTGTCACCGAAAGCCCCAAGGTTATCTCTGGTTTTGGTCACGATTAAAGCAAAACAATAAGTCAAAATGGGACATTCATGTAGCAATCAGTATGTAGACATGGATGCAACTAATGCGGGCGAAGCGAGGTAAAAATGACCTGTGTATGTGAGTAGCATACCACACAAAACCGTTCTCTAACTTGATAATACATGTATTCACTAATAAATTTACGGTGCGAGCGAAGCGAGCTAGAAAATATAGCACTGCGTATTTGAGATGCGTACCCTACAAGCTTGATTTCTGACTAGACAATGCATTTAGGCCTATTTGTATTTACAAATAAGGTTATTCTGCTCAGCACAGCGAGCTTCAAAAATAGCAATGGTTTATTTGAGCAGCATACCCTACAAACTCGTTCTCTGACTTAATAATACATGTACTCACTTACAAAGTTAGTGTGCGAGCGAAGCGAGCTAGAAAAATTAGCATTGTTAATTTGAGCAGCATACTCTACAAGTACAAACTCGTTCCCTGACTTGAAAAACGATGGCTCATATTAAAAAGTGACGTTTTTGTATAAACGTTGCATTTGTATGCCCCTCAACCCCTCTGCTTGTGATTTTTATTGGTGATTTCGAATTTTCATTTTTTCATATTTTTTTTCAGTCCAGATTCGAAGTGTACGCACGGGCGTACTGGAGTACGCCTAGTTACGCCCCTGTACACTGGCCATGAATTGTGTCTTAAATACCCTGATGTTAAATAAAACACATTTTGTTGAAAATAACATTTAAATCTAAGTGCTGAAAACATGGGAAATTGGTCGAATCTATACCAATTCAATGCTGTGAGTTGTTACCCTCAATTTGAATACCAGAATTGCAAAAATAATTTGGCCTAACCTCATTTTGTCATAATTTTGAGCTGTGTTTTTAGATCTTGGCCCTCTGGATCCATGCATGCTTTTAAGCAATGTTGTTGGTTAATACCGTAAAATCATAATTTTTTGCGATGGATTAATTTTCACTATATATATTCTCAAAATAAAAAAGTTCGCAAAAATTCATTTTGGTGCACTTCAACAACAGCAATATATCACAGAAAGAAGTATTTTCTGAATTTAAAAAATTGCAAATAATTATCATTCAGAATAACAATTTTGCAAAAGATTTATCTTGCTAAAATTACTGATTTTACAGTGTAATATATTGATTTATTTTCAGTGAATAAAGACAACAGTATGACTGTTACTATTTGTGTGGATAAGGAGGAGCCCCTTGTTGATGATGTCATTGTCATAAAGGTCAAAGGTCTCGAATGGGGCCAACCAATCACTGTTCGCGCAGAGATCACAGAAAAACGTCAAGTGTTTGCAGGAAGTGGGTGTTTTACTGCAGACAAAAATGGCGAAGTTGATTTGTCCCAAGATGCATCTGTTTGCGGCACTTACACAGGTAGTTGCAAATGCTTGAAGTATCATAACATGAGTGTCCATCTTCTCACATACCTTTATTTGACAATAAAAAATAATATTGTGGTTCTTGTTACATGTTGAAACAAATGCAGGTAGGTGGGTAGGTAGGTAAAACATTATTTCTAATTTTTATTAACTAGAAAATCAATGTTCTGCTGTGACTTCCTGCTAGGTACCTTTCTATATACATGTATAACCAGGAGAAACAAACAAACGCTCCTTTAGTAGTGTTCTATTAGTAGAGTTCATAAGTAGTGTTTAATTAGTAGTGTTCAATTAGTAGTGTTCAATTGGAAGTGTTCAATAAGAAGTGTTTAATAAGAAGTGTTCAATTAGAAGTGTTCAATAAGTAGTGGTCAATTGGTAGTGTTCTTGTAGTAGTGTTCAATCAGTAGTGTTCAATTGGTGGAGTTCATAAGTAGTGTTTAATTAGTAGTGTTCAATTAGTAGTGTTCCTATTGTTACTTTTTAGCTTGACTGTTCTCAGAAGTTCACTGCAAATTACTTGTTACATTACTATGTCTATTTTCACAGGTGTGTCATCTATGGGACTATTTTGGAGTATGCGAAGTACTCCCTCGATGCCTGCAGGACTACGACTCATAAAAAATAATGCTTCATTAGCATTCTTGGTTGACATCACAGTATTTTCGGGTCACATGACTTTCAAGGAGATATATTCGTCTCCTTCCCCACCTTTGTGCAATAAACGGATACGTCGATGGTACATGGCAAATGGTGTTAAGAAGATGAAGGTTAAAACTGGGAGGTTACGTGGAACCTTATTTCTACCTCCAGGTTGGAAGACCTTTGTAATAGTTAAAACATATTAAGTAAATTTTTAATGATTAAAAAGGGTGGAGCAAGCGAATCGGGTCCTTTTATTCATTAAAAATTGACTTAATATATTCTAACTGGCTTAGAAATTTCATTGGCTCAAAATGTAGGTTATATTCTAAGAATAGATAGAACATAATTATTTTGGTTATAAGAGGGGTGCTCCAGTAATAATAGGACTTTTTTCATAACTTCTTAATCAACACTTACACTTTGACGAAATTTGCCTCGTATGTGTGTAGTAGTCTGTATAGGATTTAATTACTAACAGGGAGAAACTTGTGTAGGCAGCCGGCTAGCTCAGTCGGTAGAGCATTCGCCCTGTAAGCGAAGGGTCCCCGGTTCGAGCCCTGGTCTGGTTGCACATTTTTCTAACCTGGTTATATGTGTAACATTATATGCTCTATATACTGGCAACAGCATATTTTCATTGTTGTTTGTGATACTCCTACAAACCATGTAATGCCTAGGCGGGTCACACTAATTTTTCATTACTGCCCGTACTAAAAATGTGAATATCTCAACAATCACTTGATAAATAAAAGTGCCTAATTATTTGTGGATCACCCCATGTTGCTCACAGGTAACTGTATCACTAATTAAGAGTAAAAAAATTGTTTTTGTTTTATTTATGAATCCAATTGGATTCATAAATTAAACAAAAAAAATATTTTTTTTTACTCTTAATCAATGATACAGTTACCTGTGATGTCGCTGGCTTAGAATTAGAAGGTTGTTGAAACCAGCATCACACGGTGCTTCTTATCAGCCTATTTTCATGGAAATCGGAACTGGTCATGTTGACTGAACTGAAATTGAAAAGGTTGGTTTTTCCATAAGTAAAGACAGTTTTTCTCGTTTTCTCAAAATATTGAATTTGTACTTACGACCTTCTAATTCTAAGCCAGCGATATACACAATCTTATGTAAACAGGTGACTGACCTGATTAAGCGCGTTATATAATTAATGTACAGTCGGCTGAAGGGACGCATTTCTGAAAGTAGATTTTATATTTGTATTTTACTTTTTACAGGTAAAGGTCCATTTCCTGGTGTGATTGACATGTTTGGCACGGCGGGTTCGTGTATAGAATTTAGGGCCGCTTTGTTTGCATCACGAGGATTTGCCTCTTTGGCTCTTCCATACTTTTTATACGATGACTTGCCAAAAAATATAGAAGAAGTGGAATTGGAATATTTTATGGTAAGTGTAATGTGTGACAGATTTGTATACAAGTCTTTAATATTTTCTTATAGATTTGAGACTTTTGTTAGCTGCTTATTCGAATATATAAATCAGTAACAACAGTGAAGAAAGGACAAGGTTCACTAATGGCTTAATTTGGCCCTGTGATTTTTTACTAACTAAAAATGCATGTTCCTATAAATCTGTTCTATAATTCAAATAACTCAACATTTCCTGTGTAAAAAATTAGCATGCATATCCCAATTTCCCTTGTAATTTGTTGACAAAACTGCCAAGAATATGAGGTATATGTCATGTTTTGCCCAAAATGTAATTTTTGGCCATTTTCACGACAAAGAACCCTACCTCTACCTTGCATCGTTTCTGAATTATTTTCCTTTGATTGATTTTATTAGAGCATTTATAGTCCAGAGCATAAGTTTGTCACTATAAGGTTGAATGACTTAAAACTTAAGGACGTTTGATACAGTTGTTTTTGCGCATCTTTTCTGCGCATATAGCTTAAACGGGGATAGAGGCCGCGTTTTGCACTGGATCGTCATGAAAATTGGTCAAAATGTTTGTCGTGATACTATCTAGGGTTAGTATAAATATGGGTACTTTGGGTGTCAAAAATAAATTCACTGTGCAAATAATATAAAAACACTCTGCGTGAAATAGCGGTTAAATTTCATTCATTGTTTGTGAAATTAGAAATTATTACTTGGGTTACCTGTACCCATTTATAATGAGTTTTTGTATTGCCTGGGACTACACAGATCCCCTTTTACTTATATATAGGGAATAAATTAATGATATATTGACTAAAGGTGTGAAGATTATTCAAGTGAGCGATTCAGGGCCAATCTGTGCCCCCTTGCTATATGGAATGCGACGTCACTGCCAAATTAGGAAAAAAGGGGAGATAATTCAGCCATAATGGTACAAAGTGTAGCGTGATAACCTATGTTTTATTTTAATTTTTAGATATAGTACACCTTAATCAACATCATTAGCTAAAAATAAAGTATGACAAGACTAGAAATTATGGGAAAAACATATATGCAAAATTTACTAATTTGGCCTTTTTGCGCCATTTTACCGCCATTTTACCGCACTTTCCATAACAAAGAGACACACTTACGACGTAACTGCACCTAAAATAATTCTTGTAACACATCAAATTCTTCTAAGTTTATATTTACTATACTTTTATATACATAATATGCAAATGTAAGTACTCTTTTGGTATAAGAATCTTTTTTCCGCGCAGATAATGCGTCACTTTTGCGCAATTTCACTAAGGTTTTTGTGATATAGGGGGACAATAATGACGTCATAGCGCGAAAAATAGTCCTGTGACCTATTTTTTTTTTTTAATATTTGGATTGAGTACACTTTTATCAACAAAATTAGACATAAAAATTATATTGGTCATCGTGGTCGTTTTTGAGCTACGGCCGATTTTGTGTAATTTTTTTGTCTGTTTAGCAGTCATTTTTCGGAAATTTTGACAATTCTTATTTTGTCAAAAATTTATGAATTTTCTTATCAATATCAAAAGTGTATAGGAATGTTTGAATAATATGTGTATGTTCATACAAACCCATGGAAATGATTGTAACAAGAAAATATATCGATTTTAATGCAAAAATGAATACATTGCGAAATATCAGAATTTTTGGTCATTTTCTTAAAAAGTGAAGTTGCAAAAGGGCCCATGACCCCTTAAATAGTACCGCGACATACCTTTTTTATTTCACATATTGCTTCAGTATATATTAAACTATAATTGTGCCTACTTTTTGGTATCTTTTAAAAAAATACTAACCCTATCAAACGTCCTTAATATGCATGTTTTTTTAAAAAGTCCTAGTGCAGTGAACAAGAACCAAAACTCTACCTTGTGCCATTCTTGAATTATTTCCCTTTGATTGATTTTATTAGAGCATTTATTGTCTGGGGCATAACTTTGTTACCATATGTATGAATGACTCCAAAATTGGTATGCATTTTTCTTGCTGTGACATGAAATGCAGTGCCCAAGAATCATAGCTCTACCTTGTGCAGTTTTTGAATGATTCTCTTTGATTGATTTTATCAGGACATTATTTTGTCCAGAGCATAACTTTGTCATTTTAGTTCAGATGACTAGAGAACTCTTGTGAGTCGGATATGTAGCCCAATAGTGGATAATTTTCTATGAAAAATGTGCATGTCATCAGGCGACACATGCGACTCGCGGAGCTTTTATCTGTGCATGACTGGTTAAGTTGAGTTTCGCCTTCCCTGTCGGACTTAATATTATCTTTTGTGTTGTATATTATTATCTGTAGGAAGCAGTTGATTGGTTAGGTGAGCAGCCTAGTGTAGATGGTGACAACTTGGGAGTGATAGGGGTGTCTAAAGGTGGCGAGGTAGCATTACATCTAGGATATTACTGTGATAAGGTAGGTGGAAATGGAACCCACTAGCGCATTTTACTTAACAACACTTCCAGCGTACAGGTAACTGTGTCATTGATGAAGACCAAAAAAAATATTTTATAAATTTTATGTTATCTTAGATACAATGTATAAATTCTATAAAAAAATAATTTTTTTTTACTCTTTTATTTATGAAGATTTAACCCCACGAAAATAATGATTTGACATGATGTGAATATAGCCAAAATATTGTCATTATGAGTTAAAAGCCGAAATATGGAATAATAAGATATTGTATTGAACATGTTAGTAAAAAGTTGTTTGCCCTTATCTCCTGAAGTATTGTTGCTATGCTTATTACATTGGAATGGAACGTTTATGGGGTTATGAAGTTGTGAATCTGGGTTTAAGTGTATTTACTGGAAATAGTTTTTATCACCTAAATACCGTGATCTTCCATGTGAGAACAATTGACGGAACAATGTTCTTCTACATGTGTGATAACAAATGCGAGACGTTACCATCTATTAGCCATGAAACGTTGTCGGCTTAAATTTGTTATTTCTGACGTTGTTTTGACTCGAAAACTTAATGGTTATGTGATAAAAGGAATCCACCATTCGTTGCCTTTGGGATCAACATTTCTTTAACTCGTCACAAAAACAAAGTATCGCTAAAGGCTGGCTTAATAACCTACATGTTTTCTTGACTAATTTAAGAAATGTTGATCTCCAAAGACAACTTATGACAGATCCTATATGTATTTGATTGTTTAATAATATTTGTATAGTTTTTTTCCAAATCCAGAAGGTCGTAGACCTATGAGGACAACATATTTACATACTAAGATCATAGTGGCAAATGTACAGTTATCAATATAAAACATATAAACATGCATAAATGTACCATCACAGGCACACACTCACTCACACACTCACATGTACGCCCACACGCATAAATACTTCTAACACAACATTTTTGTACAATGCTAATGAAAATGATGATATATGACTGTTTAATATATACATGTATATTTTTGCAGATAAAGTCTGTGGTTACGATCAATGGTGCTCCATTTTTTACGACAGTGCCAATGTTATACAAAGGTGAACTAATTGGGCAATCTATGTAAGTGGATTCTGTGTTATTATAAGAAAATTTCCAATAAAAATTAATTTACGCCCCCCCCCCATCTTCAATGAGGAGGTTATATTGGCATATGTCGGTCTGTGTGTGTGGGTTGTCAGTCGTTTTGCTGGTGCATGTATACCAAACTGTTTCCTCAAGAATGCTTGACCCTAGGATCCTCAAAATTATCAACAAAAGTAGATGATCATTTCTAATTCTAAGGTCAGGTAGTTGACCTGTATTAATTTGATATCAGTAGGTGAAAGGTCGATATGACCTATAACATTACTACTTATTGGGCTTCCATAGGGGCATACGTGTTTTACAAAACACCTTTTGTTATAGGTGTTGTTGAAACATTGCTGTTTGAGAAAGGTTCACTTGAGAGATCCTCCCTTTTGCACAACAAGTTTGTATCTCTCTATATATTATATACACTGTAGCAATACCATGTGACTTTTGACTACAGTTACAAGAAGAAATTTGTAAACATTGGAAATAAAATAGCCATACGTTTTTTATTTCTTCATCGATTTCTATGAAATATAAGCCACGCTAAGGGGACAATTATTTGCTTTCCATGAAATATAAAATCTTTTTCAGCGGCTTTGCTGTTTTGTCCATTACCTTGTGAAACCGTGGAACGTGTAGGTTTCACAGGGTAATGGAAAAACAAGTAAAACCGCTGAAAAAGATTTTATATTTTATGGAAAGCAAATAATTGTTTGCAACTGGGTCACCTGGGCTCAAAAACTAGGTCACAAAGGGCTCAAGGTGAGCTACTAGTATTGTCATCACTCAATGTCCAGTGTCCTGCGTCCGTTGTGCATTGTCCGGCGTCACAATCAGAATGTTAACTCTCTAGAAGTCACAGTTTTTACCTAATCTTGGTCACAATGTTTGTCTCTATGAAATATAGGTCAATTTTAGATAAAAAAAATAGGTCACTAGGTCACATCAAAGAAAAACCTTGTTAACACTCTAGAGGTCATATTTTTGACATAATCTTTATGAAACCTAGCTACAATGTATGACTATGAAATCTAGGTCAAGTTCACAACTGAGTCAGCTGGGTCAAAAACTAGGTCACCTCATCCCATCAAGATAGTTAAGAGAGGGTCACTCTGGAATGGTTATTGGTCAGGAGAGGTCACTCTGGAATGGTTATTGGTCAGGAGAGGTCACTCTGGAGAGGTTGTTGGTCAAGAGAGGGTAACTTTTGAGAGGTTGTTGGTCAAGAAAGTGTCACCCCGGAGAGGTTATTTGGTAAGGTGAAGGCCTCTTTAGAAAAGTTCTTGGTCAAGAAAGGCCATTCTGGAGAGGTTCTTGGCCTAATGAAGGTAGCTCTTGAGATGTTCTTGGTCAAGAGGAATGCCGCTCTGAAGAGGTTGTTGGTCAAAAAAAGGTAGCTCTGGATAAGTTGTTGCCCCCACAACTTTGTTAGTGCAGAAACTACGACAGTTTAATGATTGTAAGCACCACTTTATTCATGATATGATTTTGTTATAGTATGCGGCAAGAAGAAGTCACTGAGACTGATGAAGGGATAGACATCACTAATGTATTGGATTGTGAAATTGAAAATTACCTTCCGGTAATTAGGCCCTACGTTTTGTAGTCTTCCTGAAAGTGCTTTCCCATTGAATTGTCTGACATTCTGTTAGAGACACTTTAACTGACCAACCCAACTGTTGATTTTATTACTGTCTTCAAGCATGTACAAATTTATATGGTCTTGAATTTTTTTCAGAGGAACATACACAGGCCATTGCTGCTTTGTTCATCCATTCCTTTTCCTTTGGTCCCCTTCCGTTCATCATGATTGTTTGTCTGAAGCATAACTCAATTAGAAAACAAGGAATCATCATGAAACTTCAAAGCTACATGTAACTATTCATTCACCATATCGACATTACTGGTTAAAACCCGTTTTCCAGGATTACGGAATTAATTGAGCGGCAATGTGCGAGATATTCCGAATATACGTCAGGGTGATTAAAGCATATAGCGAATAGAGCAATCAGATACATTAATAGTGATAATTTAAGTCAAATGATAAGAATTTGTAAAAAGTCTTACTTGAACACAGTAATAACACTATTTGACGATCTCGCTGACAGTATTTTTGCCTAAATAATATGTTTAACCCTGATCGTGCTTATCGCGCTACACAATACCTTCCACCACTGCTGAGCGCGACTGTAAGTCGCGCTATACTGTTGCGCTAGTTGGTATTGCAGTTTAAGCCCCGTTTCTCCTTGCTCGTAGTATTCATGAATGAAATTTAATTATAACTTATTCCGTCGTAAATAACCAAACTATTTTTACAAAAATATAAGTAAATCTACGACCAAATACATTAACATCACAAGTGAAAGTAATGTCTAATATTTGTTGGAATTCCAGAACTAAAATGTTCAACGATTGGCTAGAAAAGTGCACAATGTTTTAGAGCGAATATTTGAGGATAATGAACATAAACAGTGTTTTTTCAAATGAAATAATGATGGAAATATATGTTTCATTATAATCTGACAGTTTTGGTTGAAATATTCAATGCTGCGATTGGTATTTATTATTAGGTCTACTTCATAATATTTAGCATAGCGTTACGTATGAATTGCATGGAAATATTTCACATTGCATTGACATACTGCTGAATGTTTCAACGTGTGAAATACCAATAATTATCAAAATTATATCAATGTGTTGCTTATTTTATCTTCTTTGTATAAAGGGGAGGGTTTATACTAGGGTTGTCAAAATCGACCGAATAAAGCATCCGGATGTCCGAATCAGACATCCGGATAGATCCGAACGTTCGGATCAATCGTAACATTGCTTTTTATACGCCCGTTGAAAACGGGACGTATTATGTGAACACCCTTGGCAGGCGTGCGGGCGTGCGTGTGGGCGGGCGGCGACGGCGTCCAGTAATTTGTCTGTACTCTAGCACAAACAGTTTTCATCCGATCATCTTCAAACTTGCTGACAATGCTTATGGGCATAATATCTAGGCCAAGTTCGAATATAGGCCAAATCGGCCTAGGCCTTATTGGGTTATGGTCCATTAATTACCAAATAAGTATGAAATTGGCCTTGTCTGTACTCTAGCGCAAACAGTTTTCATCCAATCATCTTCAAACTTGCTGACAATGCTTATGGGCATAATATCTAGGCCAAGTTCGATTATAGGCCAAATCGGCCTAGGCCTTATTGGGTTATGGTCCTTTAATTACCAAATAAGTATGAAATTGGCCTTGTCTGTACTCTTACACTAACAGTTTTTATCTGATCATCTTCAAACTTGCTGACAATGCTTATGGGCATAATATCTAGGCCAAGTTCTATTATAGGCCAAATCAGCCTAGGCCTTATTGGGTTATGGTCCTTTAATTACCAAATAAGTATGAAATTGGCCTTGTCTGTACTCTTACGCTAACAGTTTTTATCTGATCATCTTCAAACTTGCTGACAATGCTTATGGGCATAATATCTAGGCCAAGTTCGATTATAGGCCAAATCGGCCTAGGCCTTATTGGGTTATGGTCCTTTAATTACCAAATAAGTATGAAATTGGCCTTGTCTGTACTCTAGCACAAACAGTTTTCATCCAATCATCTTCAAACTTGCTGACAATGCTTATGGGCATAATATCTAGGCCAAGTTCGATTATAGGCCAAATCGGCTTAGGCCTTTTTGGGTTATGGTCCTTTTATTACCAAATAAGTATGAAATTGGCCTTGTCTGTACTCTAGCGCAAACAGTTTTTATCCAATCATCTTCAAACTTGCTGACAATGCTTATGGGCATAATATCTAGGCCAAGTTTGATTATAGGCCAAATCGGCATAGGCCTTATTGGGTTATGGTCCTTTTATTACCAAATAAGTATGAAATTGGCCTTGTCTGTACTCTTACGCTAACAGTTTTCATCCGATCATCTTCAAACTTGCTGACAATGCTTATGGGCATAAAATCTAGGCCAAGTTCGAATATAGGCCAAATCGGCCGAGGCCTTATTGGGTTATGGTCCTTTAATTACCAAATAAGTATGAAATTGGCCTTGTCTGTACTCTTACGCTAACAGTTTTCATCCGATCATCTTCAAACTTGCTGACAATGCTTATGGGCATAATATCTAGGGTTATGGTCCTTTTATTACCAAATAAGTATGAAATTGGCCTTGTCTGTACTCTAGCGCAAACAGTTTTTATCCAATCATCTTCAAACTTGCTGACAATGCTTATGGGCATAATATCTAGGCCAAGTTCGATAATAGGCCAAATCGGCCTAGGCCTTATTGGGTTATGGTCCTTTAATTACCAAATAAGAAATTAATTACCAAATGAGTATGAAATTGGTTGTCTGTGCTCTAACGCAAACAGTTTTCATCCAATCGTCTTCAAACTTTGTGACAATGCTTAAGGGCATAATATCTAGGCCAAGTTTGATTATAGGCCAAATCGGCCTAGGCCTTATATGGTTATGATCCTATAATTACCAAAATAAATGTGAAATTGACCTTGTCTGTTCTCTGAGTGCAAAGAGTTTTCATCTGAGTATCTTCAAACTTGGTGACCATGTTCATGGATATAATATCTAAGACAAGATCAATTGTAGGCCAAATCAGCCTAGGCCTTCTTGGGTTATGGTCCTTTAATTAAAAAAAATGTTGCATTGTTTTTTTCATTCACCATGCCCTGAGACTCACCATGCCCCAAGACGGGCGTATTTTGTGACATTTTGGCACTCTTGTTGATAATTACTTTTCCATCGTAACCAGTTTCGCGACTTTAGTATATCCTCCGTAGAGCGACATGCATCCGGCGGAGACAGAAAAAACTGCCGCTCTGTGGAGGTCGATTGTTTTAGAATGTCGTTCATAGACTTTTGAGTGTACATAATCACGGTAATCTTAAATTGATGTCGTTTGTCGCATAAATTAGATCTACTCGGAGCCGCGCGTTTTTTTCGATACGATTATTTAATTAAGATCGTTGATTAGATACAAAAATGCGTACAATCCACGAGTCTAGTATTTATTGCTATTAAACACGTTATATCGCTCACTACACAATTTGTACACGTGATCGGTAATTGGTTTACCTCTCGCGTGTAACTTGGTCAGTGCATAAATTATGCTGAAATTGACAGTTTTAGATGACTCGATTAACCATTAACACGACCTTTACGTAAACTGATTCATAAGCGTGTTTATGTCATTTAAAACTATTAATAATGACTTTGAATTAAAAAAGTGCATGGTATGTACTGAGATACTGTGTCGAACTGATCCCATAGACAGTCGCTAATTTACTAGCGCCCGCGGCACGGTTTTAGTTACCTAGATGAGCGATAATTATTATAATCCACAAAGGTGCGAAAATTATTGTTAATGATCAAGTGATCTATTCAGCTTTGACTTTTAATGATTTAATCCCATTATACATACACTAGTTAAGTCGTATGCAGTGACACTTTGTACTAGTATATTGTAAGCGTAGTAACTGTAAAATTTGTAAAGGTGTCATCACCTTGACCACGTAGTCTATATTGCGCCCCGTATGTTCGACACTTAGATAATATTTTATGATAATCGATTTCAGCAAAAAAATCACGTTTTTATACGAACGTCCGAATACGAAAATTGGATCCATACTTCGGAACGGGATCCGAACGTTCGGATGTCTGGACTCCAGTTGACAACTCTAGTTTATACCAGTTTTTAGCTCACCTGTCACAAAGTGACAAGGTGAGCTTTTGTGATCGCTCTTCGTCCGTCGTCCGTCCGTCCGTCCGTCCACAATTGCTTGTGAACACACTAGAGGTCACAAATTTAGCCTAATCTTTATGAAACTTGGTCACAATGATCATCTCAACAAAATCTAGGCCAAGTTCGATATTGGGTCATCTGGGGTCAAAAACTAGGTCACTAGGTCAAAGCATAGAAAAACCTTGTGAACACATTAGAGGTCACAATTTTGACTTAATCTTTATGAAACTTGATCACAATGATCATCTCAATAAAATCTAGGTCAAGTTCGATATTGGGTCATCTGGGGTCAAAAACTAGGTCACTAGGTCAAATCATAGAAAAACCTTGTGAACACATTAGAGGTCACAATTTTGACTTAATCTTTATGAAACTTGATCACAATGATCATCTCTATAAAATCTAGGTCAAGTTCGATATTGGGTCATCTGGGGTCAAAAACTAGGTCACTAGGTCAAATCATAGAAAAACCTTGTGAACACATTAGAGGTCACAATTTTGACTTAATCTTTATGAAACTTGATCGCAATGATCATCTTTATAAAATCTAGGTCAAGTTCGATATTGCGTCATCCGGGGTCATAAACTAGGTCACAAGGTCAAATCATAGATAAACCTTGTGTAGTCACTAGAGGTCACAATTTTGGTCTAATATTTATGAAACTTGGTCACAATGATCATCTCAACAGAATCTAGGTCAAGTTCGATATTGGGTCATCAGGGGTCAAAAACTAGGTCACAAGGTCAAATCATAGAAAAACCTTGTGTAGTCACTAGAGGTCACAATTTTGACCTAGTCTTTATGAAACTTGGTCACAATGATCATCTCAACAAAATCTAGGTCAAGTGCGATATTGGGTCATCTGGGGTCAAAAACTAGGTCACAAGGTCAAATCATAGATAAACCTTGTGTAGTCACTAGAGGTCACAATTTTGGTCTAATCTTTATGAGACTTGGTCACAATGATCATCGCAATAAAATCTAGGTCAAGTTCGATAATGGGTCATCTGGGGTCAAAAACTAGGTCACAAGGTCAAATAATAGAAAAACCTTGTGTAGTCACTAGAGGTCACAGTTTTAGCATAATCTTTACGAAACTTGGTCACAATGATCTACACAACCAAATCTAGGTCAAGTTTGATATTGGGTCATCCGGGGTCAAAAACTAGGTCATAAGATCAAATCATAGAAAAACCTTGTGTAGTCACTAGAGGTCCCTGTTTTGGCCTGATCTTTACGAAACTTAGTCACAATGATCATAACAACAAAATCGAGGTCGAGTTTGATAATGGGTCATCTGGGCTCAAAAACTAGGTCACAAGGTCAAATAATAGAAAAACCTTGTGTAGTCACTAGAGGTCACAGTTTTGGCCTGATCTTTACGAAACTTGGTCACAATGATCATCTCAACAAAATCTAGGTCAAGTCCGATATTGGTTTATCTGGGGTCAAAAACTAGGTCATTAGGTCAAATCATATAAAAACCTTTTGTAGTCACTAGAGGTCACAATATTTGCCTAATCTGTATAAAACTTGGTCACAATGATCATCTTAACAAAATCTAGGTTAAATTCGAAAGGTGAGCGACCTAGGGCCCTTTGGGCCCTCTTGTTTGATAATTAATACCATTAATAAGGTACTAAATAGAGTCACTATCAGATGAGATTTTTATCTCAAGTAGACTGCAAATATAATTCAGCACTGGTCAATTGATAAGCCCACTGGGAATCTAGCACGATAAGGGTTAACTTGAAAAATGCGTATATTTTCTCGTCATCGGTATCGAGCTATGGAAGCGGCAGTGATGATTGAACAGAAATGTACGAGGTGCTCCGAATGTCTTCCCCCCTGACCGTGAAATTATTATTATTAATGCAAAAAATGTTTCAAAAAAAAGCCACAAGTCTTCTAGTCAGTTTAAGTCAGAGAAAGTCAGAAGCAATCTCAGTCAGAATGGCACTTTTCAGGATGCCTGCTTAACAAACCTACTTATAAGTGTAGCTTTTTGTTGCTTATTGCTACTTGCATAGCTAAGGCCCCGATCTCAAGAAGCATCTGAATCTGAGCAAGTTCTCATCTCCAATATATAATTACACAAATTTATCACAACTTGAGCAAAATTTCACTTTGAGCTGAGATTTCTACTTGAAATGCTTCGTCAGATCGGGGCCTATATTGCCTGTGCTTTGTACTCGTAATGGCTTTTGCTTTGAATCCCTTCTGTTCCAGCTTAACCTAGCAACAGAAATTTTACAATTGTTGATCAAAGTGTCTTATTCTCCACATATACACTGCCCACCAAAAATAAGTATACAGATGTTTTTTGCCCACTTACTTGTCTGTAATAATACTATTTGCAGAACAGTGAAGCAACAATATATTTGAAGAAAAGGAATATTTTTGTTTATTAAATGGAAAGGCCATACATTTATTGGTACCCTAGGTGCAAAATCTAAAGTTTCATTGTCCCTCTTGAATGGTAACTTTGTCACAAAAAGATGGAAAATTAAGCCTTTTTGATCACATGATTATTTTAGTTCCGAACATCTTCATCTTTATTTCTATCTCTATTTTGACTCATTTAGTAACTGTAGTTTCCGAAACTAGTATAATTGTGACCGTCTGATAAGCAGATATTGAATAATTTAACCAAGTCTAATTTTGCAAAAATTATTTACTGTATACTAATTTTTGATGGGCACTGTATATGTAGAGGACATATAGCTATAGCCAAAAGCCATAATGACCACTGTTTAACCAGCACGTTATCAGGGTATTGAAGATGAATTGATTAGGGGTGTAATTTTAACATATTTCCATTTATGACGTCATGCAGGTAAAAAGTAAACTAAACAACATACGCTCTCAAAGTAACACTGGCTTTTATATTATTAGCCGTATTATACCTTTTGTTTAACAACAGTTTGTCGTTCTGATGCTCTGTATTAAACACTCAGGGCTACGGCCTTTGTGGTTAATTCATAAACGTTAGAACTCCGAACCATTGTATAACAGCCAGTATACTACGGCTTTTCATATTTTATTTCTTAGATAATTATTCAACAAAGATGAAAACTTGATTTCATTTGTTGTACCACAATTGACCCATGCCTTTCCGAAAGATATTGGTTAAAAAGACTTTGATCAACAGTTGTGAAGTAGTTGCCATGGTTGTGTATATATTCAAGAATTATTTTTCCGTTGCTTTACATGGGTTGCTTTTCATGATATAATTTCAGTTTTGAATCAAATAATCTTGACGTGTCAGAAGATGGAGTTATATTTGAAAGATGTAAGGATTGTAGCATTGAGGAATTTCTTCCGGTAGCTAACTGCTTGCCATTCTAAAAAAAATATAATTATGCTTTCGGCTGCGGACATGGTCCTGTGGTTAGGGAGCTGGATTCGCAACCTGGTGATCCAGGTTTGATTCCGGGTCGCACCGGGTCATACTCTTTCAGGCCCTTCCCCAGGGGCAGAAGGCGCTGTGGTACCCCAGGGCCTTAAAGCCAGAATCAGCTTCCCCCCCAGTGCCTTAATCCTTGAATGGTGTCTTTAAATCAATATAGGTGCTAATATTTTGGTCTGTATTGTGTTATTTGAGTGATTATTGCTTGTACTGTGAAAAAGTGCTAAAATTGGCCTTCAAATTAAGGATAACCATGCAGTTATCACTTTTACATATTTTAGCCAATCACATGGATCTGTGTAAGCTCAAATTCAAGCAATGCCCTCGCGCCTAGAGCCTGCCTTTCATGATAATTTTACAACACTGTTGATTTAAATTTGCTCCACATGTAGAAAAGCTGCAGGGTACTTGTGGAAGGGTAACTTAGTACTGGTTAGATTTCAGTCCAGTCCAGGAAAACAGGTTAGGTGAATCAGCGAATCAGCTGTTGTATATGACTGAAAAATTGCTGAGAAATGACATTAGACCGGAATAAACGATTAGTATGCAGTCATATGCTGGAGCATATGGTCAGGCTCTTGCTGTCTGTCTGTTCCACATTGGTTTCCGAGATACTTTCTAAAAAAATTGATGGGAATTTAATGTAATTTAAGTATAATTTTGCCAAAGGAGAGTAGGTCTATTGTAGGACAAAGAATAAAGCATCCCTTGCACTTTATTTCATGAAATTTACATGACTCATGTACATTGAATTGGAAGTCATTTATTCAAACATTTCATTGACTACATTGAAATGTTATTGTTTCCATAAATATATGAAAATGTCATATGAGGTCAAGAATTTTCTCATGGCATCAATTTGTAATGGTAACACATATAATGAGACACCATATACATTGAAAATTCTATCACATACAGCACCTTGTACAATATAAATGCATGCTTCCACTTACTTGCCTATTGTAGCTTGTAGCATAATTATACATGTTTGATTTACTTCACTTTACTTTTAACATGGTTATCCAATTTGTTTTGGCATAATGCAAGGAAAAACTGCCATTTTATGAGATGTAACTTTACACCATTTTTTATTCAGAAAATTCAAATAATAGTCACATGAATATAACAGTTTTAGAATTAAAGTGAAGATACCCGACTGCAAGTAGGCACAGCAGCGACACTGGTTTATAAAATGGCAGTTTTTCCTTGCATTATGACACTAAAATTTATCAATGCAAGCATATGTAGTTGTCGTAAGTTGGTTTCAATGGTGATTGTGATATTGTTTAAATTGAGATGACAAAAAATTGTAATCTCCAGCTATGTAGGCTGCAAATGATCTTGAAAATAAGTGTTTTTTCTGGGAAATTAAACATTCAGCATTAAATTTTTGTTTCTAGAATTCTAGTAGGAAAAGATAAAGTTTTGAAACAGACTTGCAACACACTTTTGATGTATTAACTGTCAAAACACGCCAAACTTGTTATATAGACTGGCAAATATGATCTGTTGAACATGTAACAGTATCGAAGAAGAATATTATTTGAACTGCTTTTTGTACTAAGTGTATGTGTGCAGTATATCATAGCACCATACTAGTATACACACTTCATGACTTAGTTTCTTTATATTTGCATTTTTTATGTTGCTCATGTCATAAAAGCATTTTAGCCATAGTTATGAAACTTTCCTGGAAATTAAATATCAACTTGACATTCAGTATTTTTATCAGTATTTCATACTGGAATCAGTATTTCATACTGGAATGAAGTTTCTGCAGAGAGCCCTTCTTTGAAAGCCCCGGTTGTTTCTTGTTTCAATAATGACATTATTGGTCGCCACCAGGGGAAGCCAGTAGGAATTCTTCACGATTTTGTCCACTCCCCCCCCTGTTATTATATAATTGTCTAGGGAGGTAAATTGTATTTATGGAAAGGCTTCAAATTCTTCAATAATTATATTTAATGAAAAAATGTTCACTACATGATCTACATTTCATTTTATATTCTAGCTTTGGGAAAAAGATGTGAACGTGTTGGTGATAAGTGGCCTTGACGATCGTTGTTTAAAACACGAGATACATTCAAACTTTTTCAACCTCTATCCTCCAAGCAGACAGCATCTATGTGAACTACATCAATACCCTGGTGGTGGTCATCTTATAGAGCCGCCGTATGCTCCATTAGCCAGATCAACGAGGAAATATAGTCGCGGAGTTAAGGGAGATCATGGTAAGGATATGGTTGGTTTTAAGATGGTTATAAAAATTATAAAATGCTTGCCGTCTAATCTAAGGACACAGGTTCAAATACAGGTAAAGGCACTCAAATGCCTAGCTGCCATATTTCAGCAGAAAGCTGACTGGCAAATAAAGGCTATGCTCGGCATGCGCATCAGAGCTACAGATTAGGTTTTAGTCAATTGGGTATTTTACCCCCATGTTTCAATTTTGATTGGGTTTTGACATATTTTAATTGGGTTTTTAATAAAACTCAAAGGGTAAATAAGCTTTTATGTACTATTTTTATTATAACATCCTTTTCTATTTGGGTATTTCAAATTGTCTTTGCTTTTTCTTACTCCCTCCTCTCAAAATTTATTGGGTTTTTAAGAAAATTAATTGGGTAATTACCCCAATACGCAGCTTATCTGTAGCTCTGATTTGCATTGGACATGGTTGGTTTTAAGATACAGTAAAACCTCGTTATCTCGAGGACCCATCGGGACAAGCCAAATGCTCGAGTTAAGCCAGGTGCTCGAAATATCCGAAGTCTATGATGAATTGCTGTTATGACTAAGTGTAACTGTGTTTATAATGAAAACACGTATGATACATATATTTGGTTGTTACTACGAATATTGTCATTGTTTATCAAGTCTATCGCAATTTGAATCGTGTGGACATTTGCCGAATTCAACAAATTGCATATGAAAGTCGTAATGAATCCTTTAACATTAAATATCAAACTCCATTTAACGGTTGTGATAAAAGTTCGCATCGGCAAAAAGATAACATTACCCAAAGCGCACGATAGATCCTACATGTTTGAACAAACACCCACGCATAAAAATCGCACGTGATAAAATAAAACCCGGATGCAAAGTCGATCCAGTTTTCAGCACAGGGATACGGCTCATTGAGTTATATCCCTGTGGTTTCCAATTGAAACGCGCGCGACAATTTGGAGACATCAAACGCGGCGGTCTTTCGACTGACTTCAAACGCGCCGCACATCAAAGAAATTGCCGGTACAGTTGGGAGTAGTGTTACGTCAGAGTTCCATACCGCGGTATGAATTCACCAATCTGCGCATAATGTAGATTCAATTGACATTTAATTTGCTACTTTACAAAGTCGATGATTTTTTCATTCTTCAGGGTTGTTCGATAAGAATTGGATTTAATCGCGGACTTGATTTACTTCACGCATTCAGTATCGGACACGTGAAATTGCACTGTACGTAAGCTTACATTCGCAGGTTTTCATGAAATACGGGATATGAAAAAGTTTTGAAATGATTTTGACTTGCAGTTTTATAACGAACGGAGCCTAAATATTTAAGATTCTACATGTACGTCGGTTTATCTTACGATAATTAAAAGTCTGTGCGAGTCAGTACGTTCGAAGCAACGATGTTGCATTTAATAATTCTAGTTCTCGTATGTGTTAAAGTTCTCAATTGTTCCCTATTGAACTTGTTCTGAAATGTATGTGTTGTTTAAATCACGCTCATTAATTAAATATATTCTACTTCGTGTTTAATGTAACGAATCGAAAATACGGAAATCAATTTAAGTGTTAGGGATTACGCTATTGTCATAAAATGTGATTATCACGATGTGTGAAAAATACGGACCGTAACAAAATTTAGTATGACATTTTTCGGAGGTGTGAAATTTCGCTCGGATGATTGCCTCGAGATAAGGTAATTAATTATCGTTGAAAGTTGTTTATTGGACCGACACCTGCGCTCGAATTAGACCGGATGCTGGTAATAACTTTACTCGAGTTAGAGAGATAAATTAATGTACAATATAGAGCAAATTCGTCGGGACTTTGAAATTTGCTCGAATTAGGCCGGTTGCTCGAATCGCTGCTCGTATTACCGAGGTTTTACTGTAGTTATAATAATTATAAAAACATTCCCTTGTTTAGCAGATCAGTCACAGAGTGTTAGGGTGAGCTTTTATGGTCGCTTTTAATCAGTCCATCTGTCCACAATTGCTTTTAAACGCACTACCGGTGTGTTTGCCTTAGCTTTATGAAACTTAGGCATATAAAATTGTCTTCAGAATTATACCAAATGGGACCTGTGAACAGACTGACTAGAAACTTACCAAAATGTTGGATGGATGAATGGACAGATGGATGTCACTTAGTTTTGTCAACTCCTTAACCATTGGTTCAATTTCAGTGAAACTTTACATGAATACTTTGTACAAAGCCTGGTTGTGCATATTGTCAGGAATTTTAGGTTGGATGATTATTGCCAGAGTTATGGCCCTTTGAGGGAGACATACTTTTTATGCTCCGTCATCTATGTGGAGGTATATAGTGATTGTCCAGTCCGTTTGTTTGTTCGTTCGTTCGTTCGAAAACGTTAACCAAAAATTTCAATTTGTTGATATATTTTCAAAGTCCATCAAGGCATAGCTTTTACAATTGGCATACTTGTTTACCATCATAAATACCTTACATTGTCAACGCCATGAATCACTATCCAACAGTTCTACAGAATTATGGCCCCTGATTGACTTAGCTAGTTATTATGGACAAGGCTTCCACCTGGGCGTTAGTGTTTACTGAATGCAGTCTTGTTCTGTCAAAAACTGCTCAAGTTTTATGCATGTTGTATATTCCAGGAGTGATTACCTTTCTATGGGGTGGAGAGACTGTCGGACACGCCTTTGCACAAGAAGATTCGTGGAGACGAATATTGCAACATTTCCGTTCAACTCTAACTAACTCTACTGTGACAGATACCTGTCAACCTACTAACATTACAATCAGTAAATTATGACCATAATGTTTATGTCAAACCTCACTTATGGACCATCTCTTAATTATGACTACTATTTATCAA
Organism: Spisula solida; assembly: GCA_947247005.1. Classification (NCBI taxonomy): domain Eukaryota; kingdom Metazoa; phylum Mollusca; class Bivalvia; order Venerida; family Mactridae; genus Spisula; species Spisula solida. The sequence goes on along the minus strand of OX365945.1, from coordinate 43,478,657 downwards.
TCAAAGCACTGAGAGTGCTGATGAGAGGCGATCTGGTTGCTGCTACTAAAGCTTAAACCGACTTTACATGTTAAATATTCGTTTTCTTACTGCCGATCTGGTCTTGAATGTCAAAAAAGCATATGTGACTATATGGGCATGTCGGGTATCTAAATAATTGTAAAAAGGGGCATATTAATTTATATGTAATACGTGTGTTGAATGCGTATATCAAAAGTGGCTTTAAAATAATACTACGCGCCTATTTATCAGACTCTACAACACTGTCTTGTAATCACTTCCCTTACAGCGTGAGACATCTCTAGAAAGCGTTAAGTAAAGCGACACCATATGATTGCATAACAGTACTTTGCAGAGGGTATACAATTCATTGATAAAACCATCACGTCTGAAGTTTCTAAAAATAGCTATACAGAAGGGACATTTGATGTAAACGTCATTTTCATATTACGAAACAAGTTCGGTATCGGCCCGGTGTAGTGATTTTCTGCAAAAATATCAATTTAACGAACAGTTTTACAATAATTGTTGATCTTAGAATAAACAAATGTTGCTGATTGAATTAAATCAGTTAAAACATTTGGAGAAACATATGAAGCAGTATTTGGAATGTTGACAGTTTCTGGAACTACCGGTACTTAAATGCGGATTCACTTAGCAGCCTAAAGGCGGTACAGGTTGCATTAAGAAATGGGCAATGGTAGTATAGAGAGGCTAGTAAAATCTGTCAGTCCTAGTATATATTTTTAGCTCACCTGAGCACAAAGTGCTCAAGGTGAGCTATTGTGATCACTCACCGTCCGTCCGTACGTCCGTCTGTCGGTACGAATGCACCGGTAGTTGTGGGGTGTGGAACAATAGGCTATTTTTAGATTCCATTCATTCCGTCACTTGTGGGGTGCAAAATGCTACTTGTGGGTTGCAACCAAACGAAAAAAAGAACAAAAGAAAACCCCACAAATACCGTCTCATGAGTACGTCCGTCCGTCCACACTTTCAAATGACATCTCCTCTGAAACCGTTTGACCAATATTGATGAAATTTTGCCTGGATGTTCCTGACATAGGGAGATTTAAAAATTGCTCAAATAAAGTTGATCCATGTAGAACTCTGGTTGCCATGGCAACCAGTTAACAAAACCTTTAAAAATCTTTTTCTGAGAAACCACAAGGCATCGAGCTTAGATATTTAGCATGAAGCATTGCGTGGTGGACCTTTACCAAGATTGCTCAAATCATGACCCCCGGGTCAATATTGGCCCCGCCCCGGGGGTCCCTTAATTTTGTATAAGAGATATATAGAAAAAACTTTAAAAAATCTTCTTCTCTGGAACGACAAGGCATAGAGCTTAGATATTTAGCATGTAGCATTGTCTAGTGGACCTCTACCAAGATTGCTCAAATTGTGACCCCCGGGTCAATATTGGTCCCACCCCAGACATCTCATAATTTTATATAAGAAATATATAGAAAAACTTTAAAAAAATCTTCTTCTCTGGAACCACAAGGCATAGAGCTTAGATATTTTGCTAGTAGCATTGTCTGGTGGACCTTTACCAAGATTGCTCAAATCATGACCCCTGGGTCAATATTGGCACCACCCTGTGCCTCCCTTAATTTTACATAAGAGATACAGTAAAACCTCGTTATTTCGAGGACCCATTGGGACAAGCCAAATGCTCGAGTTAAGCCAGTTGCTCGAATTATCAGAATTATATGATGACTTGTTGTTAAGACTAAGTGTATCTGTGTTTTACCACGTACGTGTCTGGTGCGCGTATTTGGTTGCAACTACGAATATCGTCATTGATTATCAAGTCTACACGCATTTTGAGTCGTGCAGACATTCGTTGAATGTTACCTTTGTAGGTGACATCATGCATAGTGTTCTATTTGAGTTGATATACGACCATTAAGTGAGCAAATATTCATTGTTTTGTGATTGTTTCTCTGACTTGGATATGGTTAACATTTAGATCGGTGAATCATAAGAGTAACACGCGGCGTGAAAATTACTTTCACTATAACAAATGTTGACTCGCCATTAAATTTCTCATAATTAACGTCTCGTAATTGATTTGTATTATTCAATCCTGTCCTTTGACACCTTTATCGTAGACAAACAACCGATTTAAGCGTTGGGGGTTACGCTATTGTCATAAAATGTGATAATCACGATGTGTGAAAATCACGGACCGCAGCAACATTAAATCTGACAATTTTCGGAGGTGTGAAATTTCGCTCGGATGATTGCATCGAGATAAAGTAACTAATTATCGTTGAAAATTGTTGAGTGGACCGACACCTGCGCTCGAATTAGACCGGATGCTCGTAATAACATCACTCGAATTAGGGGGATACATTAATGTACAATATAGAGCAAATTCTTCGGGACTTTGAAATTTGCTCGAATTAGGCCGGTTGCTCGAATAATCGCTGCTCGTATTACCGAGGTTTTACTGTATATAGAATTTTTTTTAAAAGACTTCTTCTCTTGAACCGCTTGATGGATCTTCATAAAATTTGGTCTGTAGCATGCTAATAAGGTCCTTTCTCAAATTTAGGGCACTTGTGTTCTTTAAGAGGCTACAGTTTCATATATAAAAATATCATGAGCAAGGTGATACAGGTGAGCGATTCAGGGCCATCATGGCCCTCTTGTTCAGGTATGTGACTGATTTAGAACTGCTCTTTGAACCCTGAATTTTCCTTGTTGATATTGAAGAAAAATGAATTTCAGGCCTGAGACCAATTGCTTATTACCAGGCATGTAGAACCTCCTCAATAATAAGATCACCTTAACATTAAGAACTCAATGTTTCAGTCCATTTTCTCTCTAGTTCTTTATTTAACCTCTATATTTAGTTGGTTATATATTACTTAACTACTTTATCACGCCTATTAAGTACAAATGTACTACCCCTTCCTAACAAGGGGTTTTAGGCATCCCTCTCCTGTGCAAGCCTCTACAACTGTGGGGCAATATATTAGGAACTACAACTTATCACAAACATATTTTTTAAGGACTTCAAGGATGGTCTTATTATTGAGGATAATGATTACCATTAGATTGATGCACAATGAAATCAAAGACAAAATGAAACATCTTGTTAAACTTTTTAAAAAAATGGTCTAAAATTTGAACTTCATGTGTGTCACATTCTCATCTGCGTTGTGAACTTGACTTACCACTGGGGTGGTATTCACAAAGCATCTTAGCAGAAAACTTAGAAAATTCTTAAAATCTTAAAATTTTCTAAAGTGTATCTGCTAAGCAAGTAAATCAAGATGACTAATATTTTACATAATTTTGAAGCATTATATAAACAGCTACTATAATCATTAAGAAAACATGGATTTTTCTTTAAATTGTGGGATATATAAACTGTACAAATTTTTAACTTAAGTCAAAATATTTAAGTTTTCACTTAAGAAGCTTTGTGAATACCAGCCCTGATGTATAAGGATGTTATGCCAATGTTAAAACATAACACATTTAAGCACACCCTATATTAGATACAGTACAGGCCCGGAAGAGCAACATTCTTTGGGAGTTGCAAATATAGCATGTTGTTTAGAGGTTAATGCTCTACAGAAGTTCAATTTATAGTAAATAACGGCTTTGGTAAATTTTGAATGTATTGTTAGAGAAGTTGTTGTTCTACAGAATACCACTGGAGAGAAGTTGTACTGTATATTGTTAAAACGATATTGAATGTACCAGTATTTTATTCAAGAATTCCAATTAAGGTATTAAAGCAAATCTGTGTTCTGTATATAGTTGTAATTTGAATTTTTATTGGTGCATTAGAGGGTTGTCTCAGTAAATCGTGTACTTTGCTTATTGCACAAAATCTAATGAAAGAATTAGCTTAAAATTTTACATGGGGTTGATCAATCACAGATAATATGCATCATGTACATAATATCAGCATCCTTTCCTTCCCTGATTTCTATAAAAATAGTACACATTAAGATTAACTGCAAAAATTCATGAACATCTGACGCAACGAAAGAAAATTATTTGCCAAGTACACGACTTACTGGGATACCCCTCGTAAATTATTGAATGATTTATAGTTGTATTAATGTACGGTATGCATATGCCGTTTAATATCATGTTTTATATACTACTCAAACTTTGATAAGGGTCATCAAATTTTCCTTGTCGAGATTTTGAAAACTTGCAAAGGTGGACTGATAGAAATTTCAGAAAATATAAGAAGTATTGTTAACAAATATGAAGGTTGCTTCAAAAGGTGTTGCCTAAGTGCTGATAAGCCCAAACCCGACCCAATGTTTGATCTACATGAACGCATTGATTTTGTGATAAGTGCTTTTATAAAACAGTACCTTGTGGTATTACATCATTTTTGTTAACATGTTCACAGGATACATTCCATAAAATAATGAAAAATCTTGTTTTCTGTGTTTTGTGATATTTTTGTACATGTATAAATTTAGAACCAATCAAAGGGGAGTGACTGTCAATCTTTGCGAAATGGCAAATCAGATTTGTCTCCCTTTTCTACTAGAGAAGAGCAAAACAGTATCAGTATAATTATGCTGATTATTTCGCTTGCTTTTCTCCTGTGCTGGTGTTTATATTTTGATTAGTTACACCGCTGCGTCCACTGTGAACGTCCACTGTGGTGGAAGTTGCAAGCTTGAATGATCATACATGTGTACATACTAAACAGCATTATATTACTGACATAAACTACACTTGAGCATACTTTTGGCTGTTAAATGTTCTCGAAATTCCCCTCCCTCCCTCTTCTCTGACCTCACTCTCTACCACCCGCACTCCACTCTCCAACTTAGCCAAAGACGAGCTCCTCTTCTTATCTAGGAGGGAAGAAGGGCCCAGGTCCATAATAAAGAAGTACAGGGTGATCATTAATATATGGTAACATAAATAACTTTAGTAAGTTTGTCAGCTGTTAAGATAATATATATTGTTATATATAACTTTGATTAACATACATATGAGCCAGTCTCCAGGAAAACCTGTTATATTGACATTATGTAATTACTACACGTAACAAGGTTTTAAAAAAGCTTTAAAATAAGCAAAAATGACATATTTATAGATTCAATTTTAAGTGATTTATGCATATATGACTATATATTAGCTTTCAAATTTCTTATGAATTATGTCGAAATTACTTACTTTGTTGCTATGGTGACCAATTTCAGAAAAGTACTCTGATTGAGAAAAACGAGGAGTTAGTTATTTAAAACAGTAGTTATAACTTTTCTCTAAATGTGAATATTTACAATTTGGATGTATATTTTAAAATTTAAAACATCATTCTAAAACGTGATACCACTTTTGAACAGTTTATGTCAAGAATTGATCAAATGCTGTATTTATAAAGTATGCGTTACAGTGACGTTGCATAACGTTTGAATGACGTTTGTGACGTCACGCAAAAAGGCTCTGAATAGGGCCTCAACAAAAACAGCTGTAACTAACTTAAAAATCAAGATACTAACACAATTTCTTTTGCATTTTGCTTCATTAAGATTACTCTTTTAAATAATAAAAAATCTCAAAATCAAATATTTTGTCAAAATAGCAGGTTTTCCTGGAGACTGGCTCATATGTAAGTTTTATTCTACACATAAATCATTTTCAAATGTCACATACTTATTTCACAGCATAAGTTCGAAACGTTCCCCTTTATTCTGCCAAACCAGGCTCAAAATACGTCGAAAATAACCAACTGAAACCTTGCATGTTACACCACCGATGCTACAAATTTCACACTGACGTTACGCACGAAACTGGTACATAAAAACGTTGCGTCAAAAAACGACGTAAACGTCGACTTTTGCGTGTTTGTTTACGACGTCTAGCAGTTAAGTTTATACTTTGATTCACTGGATAACGCATAAGAAGATCATTATATATTGAGGGTATTCTATACGCATGGGCTCTCTCTCCCACACCCTCTCTCTCTCTGACAACATTTTTGTTTTGAAAATGGCGGCATGTTATGACACTACCCGACTATTCCCGTATCATTAGAAATATACAGAATTACTTCAAATAATCGGAATCGGTATCGAATAAAGCTATATTTTTTATAGAATTGTCGATAATATAAACAGTAATACTTATTATTATTGTTAATATTATTATCGACAATAAATATATTACGGATCATACATTTTGGACAAACGCTATTTGTAATGCAATAAATTCGTCATACATGTACTAGTAAAAAACGTCGTATGGGACATTCCACTGGACAAAGCTGACGCTTAAAAAATCGCATTAAAATTTAAAGCATGTGAAAACAAAGTACACAGCACGGTAGGTAATAGTCTACCATTTAATACTTCAAATAATTAAAAGAATGTAACGGCGCATATTTGCTCACCATGAAGCGTAATGCAATCTGTATACCGCGAAACAACGACGAAAATGAATATTTTCGTTATATGGGACATTTTACTGGACAATTATAACGTAATATAAAATGTGCATATACGTATTAGTTCTAGAACAAAATACCACAGTAAACACGTACACATGTTACCATTTTGTTATATTTTAACAATTTTTCTCACCCGAATACTTTATCCTAATTATCTTAAATTTTAATAAACGATCACCGTATTTCAGTCACCAAAATGACGTAAAAACGTTCATGGGACATTAGTCTTCATTTTGTTTATTTGTCACTTTCAAGCAATACGGTTAATATCTATACTAGTTGCTTAACACAGAATATATGCATACGTATTCAAAATCTACTTCATTGAATTTTTACCGTATGAAATTGTAATTATATATACATTTTTTTTCAAAATATATAGAGGATATTTGTTTGTTTTGATTGAATATGGTTTATATCTCATCGTGTAGTGATAAAATTCAATATTTTCAAGAGCGCGTAGCGCGAGTGAAAATATTAAAATTTTATCACTACAAGATGAGATATTAACCATATTCAATCAAAACAAACAAATATTCTATTTATTTAATGCTTTTATGGTGTCAAAACTGGTACTATTTATGCCAAATCACCACTGTGGTTAGGCTACGTATGAATATGTTATTCCATTCATATTTTTCACTTCAAAATCGGCCATCTTGGATTATGGTGAATAGGTGAAAACGACTTTTTTGAGAATTTTGCATTAAATCATACACCAACTTGTAGGAAATGGTCTAACTAAGAATAAAAAACCCCACATGGCATGTTTCCGTTCAGTAATAAAAAAGTTACAGACATTTTAGTGTTGAGATTTTGGTAAATTAAAGTAGTCCCTGTGAGGGGGCGGAGCTTATATCAGTCACATTGTAGGTGATAACCAGTGACTGATATAGGTTTTATTTCACTGATAGAACTCCATATCTCATCAGTTAGCATTAAATAAATTGCGTTATACCGTCCGTTGTGACGTCATTATAACGTTAGGACAATTCCAGTTTACGTGTTTATCAATAAAATAAAATTCACAGTGATGACAATACCTAAAATAACTAGTACCTTATTGTGCGGATATGTATTAGGTAAAAATTCATTAAAACAATAGTGTCATTGTATTTATTAGTGATAGCTAAAATGTGTTTTTTCTATACCTATTCTTGCATTGGTCTTATTTGTGACATCTGATGACAGTTCTCTAAAATTACGACCAAACGCTTATTATTTGCATATGATGTTCGCGGACATGATGTCACGTCGTTAGGTCATCGTGCTACAAATTGACGAAGTTTTGGCGATGTTTGATAAAAAATATCGACACAGCATGTTTATGCATCCCGCTGCCTTGCTTTGGACGCAACGTGTGACAACGTTTTTTGACGTCACTTTCTTTTGAAAACGTAGAATATAATTCTTATAAAACACGATATTCTTTTAATATGTACATAAGAACGAAGCTCTATGTATGCTCTTTCCGTCGATATACAGGACATTATAATAGTACGTTATTTATATGAATTAGGCACACTAATTCCAGGCATTACGTTCGATTTATTGAAAAGACACCAGTTTCGTGCGTAACGTCACTGTATTGAAGTTTTTAAACAAATATTGTTTCTGATTTAGGAGTATCATTCCTTCCTCTAGGCATTACCATTAAAAGAGACCCGAAGGGTTTAATTCTGGTGAGTCTAGAGGCCAAGTAAATGTATTGTTTTCGGCGAAATGATATAGTTGCCAAATTTCTTGAAATCAATGAAAATGTATGGCAGCATCAAGGACGATATTGACGACAAATTGATACCACATGCATTTATTATTCATATCTAAAAAAAACTTGGGCTCATTAGCTTTATATTAAGGGTCAAACTACTTCTCTATCATAAAATCCGACAAAGTTATTAAAGTTATTTATGTTACCATATATTAATGATCACTCTGTATTAACCATCCATGTGGCGGGAAACAAATGCAGCTTGATGTCATGTACATATAGTATACGAAGCTTGTCGTTGATGATGTGTGTTGGTGCAAGACGAATTAAAGTATAAAACAAGACGAACCCCGCAGCCCCAATTCAATTGAGCTTCCCTCAAAATGGAGCCACAAACGTTCGAATATATCCTCCCGGGAGCTGTATCTAAAGGAAGCCATTTACGGGTGGCAGGCCTAGCATCCTAGTGTTTTAACGAAGTTCACACTTATAAAACATGCTACATGCTTTCCAAATCCGTTAAGGGGCCTTACATAATTTGTTTGGTCGTCCCCATAGACATGAGAGCCAATTCGTGATCGTTCCATGACACGTATCAGTTTGATATATAACCATGATAACAGAGGAATACAAGTGCTATATAATTCTTATATAATTATACAAAACAATACAAACCAATCTTTGTTTTGAGTTGTATGTTATGTACAACGAGCCAAGGACACATTAGCAATGTTCCTTAAATCGAAATTTTCATTTCGCCATGATGTTGGTGGATTTTTACATATAAGCATTCCTTAATAATTAACTAGAATTAACATTCATCAGCTCCGCTATTATAAGTTATAACTAATAATTATATGGCAGTGACGCCTTTCTTTTCCCGAATGTAAACACAAGTGCTTAATCTCTGCATACTGTTTGTAAAGTTTCAGTAACGATAAATAATGCACGGAACACTTGTCATGCCTGTTGTTTGTCTGTGTATATGCATGTGTTTGTAGTTTACGACCAGATCGTAAAATGTGAAAATCGTAAAAAATCTGGAAAATGCTTACAACGCATTCCGTTTGAACATTGGTTTACGACGAAATGGTCTAAGACACTTTACTTTACTCTATTGATTTTGTTTTTCATTGACTCTTTCGTAAAATTATTGACGTAATTGTCTACTAAGTATCTTGTAATTTAATGTACATGTATGTACCGCCCTTGCCACTACCCTCGAAGTATAATAAAAACTCGGACAGGGAAGGAAACACTCGATCAATAGAAACAGCTGAGATTGAAAGGCACAAAAAAGAACACACACACACAAAAGAAAAAGATCACGGACTACAAGTTGAATTCAGTTATGGACAGACTGGTAACAGTGGCTAGGCCACCTGACCGCCGGTAAGGGCTCGTATAATAATAATACTAATGAAGACTATTTTACGAGGAAACTCATTTGACAATAAACATCAATCTGTCATAAGATCCTCAACAATGAACTAGAAAAATAACTACGCATAAAGAATATTTCATATTTTTGCCCCTATGATGTGTCACAATATAATTTGAAAATATTTATAAGATAGTTTCAGTGAAAAGGATATATACATTGATATGATGGCTAAAAGAAATATGAGAGAAAAATGTGTGCAGCTTGACGAAAGCGCAATGGATCACACGCTGTGCTGTGTTGTTTACCAGATTAAATTGCATGCACAATTTACTTTCATCCGCAGGCTCAGATCACAAAAGTCAAGTTCCGTAATGTAGTTTTGAAATGACATGTCAACAATGCGTTCGCTTGCACATATGTCGACAATTTGCTTGATTAGTTCTGCAGACAATTAATATGCCTCATACCTCTTACACCCACATAAAGTAGTATGAATCATTCTTATTTATCATGGTAGCATCGCTAAACAAATACAGTGGGTGCGAAGTGAAGGGGGTACGGTAACATCAATTATTTTAGAGAGTAAAACAATTCTCTGAAGTTGGTAAAATAAAATCGGCATTTAGAGTCACGCGGCATTCTTGTTTTCGCGGATTTCAATTGTCTTGCGAAAAATAGAGAATCAATAATTATATTTCCGAGGGTGGGGGGGCATTTAATTTTGTGTTGAGTGCTCGTGAACACTAACTCCACGAAATTTCGACCCAACAAAAATACGATTTTACGGTACTTAATGCGTTTTCAAAATGCACATTTGCTCATAAACATAACGGGACGTAAGTAATTGAGAATATTTCGTTCCATTTAAAAAAAGACCAGGCTTGCAAATTGTTAATACTATCTAAAATTCATAATGTCTTTGAGTCACCAAAATTATGAATAATCACCAAGCTTACATGTATTCCTAATTATCTGTCAAATAAAAAACCGCAGCTTGGTGCTTATCAGATATTGAGACAGGCATACTGACGACTCTGATTTAACTTATTTTCGGTCGGTCGGTCGGTTCACGTGTCAAATAAAGCCTTTCAAAGCAATTCAGTGTAGTTATCATTTACAATAACAATGTACCTCCCTTTATGGTAAAACATACATGTACGCGAATTTAAGAAACCACACCGTGAATGTGTCATACAGTATCTTGATTTATTTGCAATAGGAGCGATCATGTTTGTATACAAAGGGATTAGTACTAATTAGCTATTGGTGAATGGCAGGTTTTTATTGTTTCTTCATCCAATAGATTGCCGGTGGACATTTTGCATATGAATACGGTGATCTCTCCTATATTTTTGTGGATACGGATAAATGATACGCTCTGTGTCTATCTCTTGCGTGTGCGGCTTGTCTAGGCTAGGTGCTTCCACCACTACTGTATGTCTGTGCATTAAAATTTTACTTTTCAGGACCTGTCTTTATTAAAAGGCGCATTGGTGTCAAAGGGATTCGACCCGATAAAATATCTTTCACATCTATACTATGAATACATAAGACAGGGGTCTTTCTTTATGACTGGCCCTCATATACCAAACTCAACATTATGTCCAATATTTTAAACAAGCCGAATACAATCATTTAATTTGTACTGCACACTTCAAGACAATATAATATTATACATAAAAAATACAACTTTTATCAATACACGTACACAATGTCGCCTGTGTCGAGCATAGGATGTTTACAAAATGCGTAAAAAAAAAGGGTGTATGTTAAACCAAATAGAACCTCCTGTCCGGGTTGTTGCTGCGGTTCCTTTGTCAGGCACTCGGTGGAGTATAAATAATAGTTATGTGACGGTTTGGTTTCAAGATTATTTTATGTTTAGATGTATACTCCATATAACTGAATAGTCTGAAAGACTGTCGATGAACAAAATACTTCAATGAACTATAACCAGTCTTGAAAAGTGTAAGTGTCAGAACATAACACTCTTCATTTGCAGCAATCGCTAATAATGGTAATCAAATCATAACGCTGCACGGAGAGGGTACAACCACAGGAACTTGCATTTATAATTTGAAAAAAAAATGAAAAAAAAATTGAAAAAAAAAAATTTCGCTAGGCCTATTGTACTATTAAAATATAGACACGAGTGCAATGCGATTGTATCCCAAGAACTATTCTAATACAAATATTTTCTCTATACCAACTTGACTGTTAAAACATATGATCTAGGCAGTTAAAGAAGCTTATAACAATACAGAATGCATTCGCACCTCAACCGGTCGGTACCGATAATCGTCTAATATCGGCTTTTAAAGCCAATATTTGTGGAGTTTTAAAATGGCGTCGACTCCATTGAGCGTCCGTACAGTAGGCCTAGTGAAAAAAAAAGATTTTTCAAATTTTTTTCAATTTTTTTTCAAATTATTAATGCAAGTTCCTGTGGTACAACATACTGTCAGAGGGTCAAAATATACAAATAATTACATTTGGTGACCATATGTCTATATCATTTGCGATATGCAGTTGAAATTTAAATGTAAATCCACTTCAGATACTCGATACTGTAAACTATTTTACGTCATAATCTAATTTCGAATCATTACCGTCTAGTGTGGTCCATACGTGCGATATATATTTTACTTACATCTTACATTGCTTTTAGTCGGAACAATGCTTATTTTCACATGCTGGTCTTTTTGTTAGACCATAACAAATCAATAGTGTGTGTCGTGTAACATGCTGACAAAAATTGGGGTATTATGTAGGTAGGAAAACATTATTTTTTAGTATTTTATCGATTTTCTGCATTTGAATTTCTTGATCCGCGGTGACTTACAGCATAGGGGAGACCGGGGCTAGTGATGTAACAATATTGATGGCACCTCTATATCTTGGTTCAAGCGTTTTATACAACCATATGCCGAACATGCCCCGAGGCCGGGCTAACCCTGGTCTCCCCTAATGCCAATACGAGGGTTGTCTGCAGGACTGAAGCACTTCCTTCTTAAACTACTAGTATTAACACACTCGCGGACAACCCTCGAATTTTAAAATTAGATGTTTTTGGTAGGGGCAAACCAAATAGGGTTACCAGAACCACACTATCATATTCTCATGGCCTTATCTTATTTTTATCTCCGTATTTATAGTCTAAACGATGGCTTTGTTTTATGTTAAACATTTGTTGATGTTTGTACGATTCTGGAAGACCTCAGTTTAGTGTAATTACTCAAACCAAGAAAATGCAATTAACAAGAAAAAAGTGCGATGACATAATCATTTGATGTTTTATAAACATTTGATAAATCCAGAGACGAATGTTACGACATGGAATTCTACTGTTTTGAGAATCAAGTGTTTGATAATAAAATAAGTGAAACGACTGTAAAATCATTATTTTTCGCGGCGGTTGAATTTTCGTTGTTTATTTTTAGATTTAATCCACACGAATATTTGACCTACCAAAACGTGACGTAACAACAGCTTCCTAAATCCATGTGTACTAGTCCACGAAATATAAACCCCCACGAAAATGGCATTATACAAAAAATCCACGAAATTTACTGCCCACAAAAATAAGAGCTTTTACATTTACAGTAGAGTACAAAGTTACATCAAGATTGTTTTAAAATACATGCAAATTAAGTTGTTTTATGGGAAATTATTCTAATGGATTTGGGAATAGACGGCGTAGGCCCTATGCGTTTTTAATTGTGGTTGGAAAATCTGTTTTATAATGTAAACAACTTTATGACTGTACCCATGCGAAGGCCAGACATGAACTAGAACAAGAATTTAGATACGCTTGAAATGTTTTCTAGCCGCGGTACGTCGCTAGACCATATATGTTCGATGTCCAGCCTTGCGGGCTGTAGAGTTCTTCCACAAGCTTGATGCGGTCATGCTCTCCTCGAGAAATTGGAGAAGATGTCAATTGCTTGCCAATGAGACGAGACAAGTTAGTAACGTTACTGTTTACAAGATAAACTGGTGATACTAACGTGCCGCCGTATTATCAAATTTTTGAGAAGAAGAAGTCCGGGAGAAAAATAACTTGGAGCTCACCCTGTCGGTTTACGTACATGTACAAGAGGCTGTGCAAAATATGGATTGTGATATTCAACTTTCTACTCCATTCGGGTCAAGTATAATTTATTTAAATAATATCTGTCGCAAAACGCGGTAAAACAACTTATATTACTCTCGACACCTCATTCTTGATGGCATCTATCTCCACAAGAGTATGAGAGAAGAAAAGTCATTGTTCATTACGTTGAGTTAATGTTGAGTGCCATGAGATAAACTGGTAATATTTCTTAAAAAAAAAAGAGTATATTAAGTCAGACAGGGAAGGCAGCACTCAACTTAACCAGCCGAGCACAGAAAACATTAAAAACACACAAAGCACAATGCCCAACTAAACAAGCGCAGATCCGCCCAAGTCCAAGCTGTCGAAAAGTATAATAAATTATAACTAGCTGAATGACCCAGTAGAAAAGATACAGCAACCAAAAGGCGGAATGCCTACGCTGAATGACCTAGTAACAACAGTAAAACTGCTGAACTACATAGTTATAGCAGCCTTTAGTCTCAAAGTTAAATAACAGTATTAAAACGTTGAAAGGCCCGTATAGTGGGATGACCTACTAACAAGCTGAATGACCCAGTTTCCACAGCAAAAGGACTATATTGCCCCGCTTTAGCTGTAAGAAATCTTAAAACGAAGAAGTGCCCAACACACTACCGACCAAGAAAATTAAACGCCCCTAGTCTCATTGTTAAAAACTGAATAAAAAAGATTCAGCCAACAAAAGGCAGAAAGCCCACGCTGAATGACCTAGTAACAACAGTAAAACTGCTGAACTACATAGTTTTAGCAGCCTACAGTCTAAAAGTTAAGTAACAGTATTAAAACGTTGAAAGGCCCGATTTCAGCAACAAAAAATCTGAAAACCTTAAAACGAGTGACCCAGTTTCATTAAGTAAAATGACGTAATTGAACAAATCGAGATATGACGTACTGAATTGCAAGCAATACAGAAGTCCCCCACCGGTGTAAAGCCATTGTCAATATGTATGTTGCCATATCAACAAACCAATAGTCCCCTCCGGTCAAAAACCGGTAGGGGACTTAAAACTACAATAAATGACCTCAGGGGACAGAACACTACATCCATAACTCCACAGCTGTACATAGACTCATGAACGAACCCGGTAGGATGCGAACCGCTGGGACGAAATAGTAAGAGGACAACCGGCAAATACGAATAAATAGTTAACTCCTAGCTCCTTTTGGCCCGGTCAAAAAATTAAATACGGAGAAATTATGGCATATTATCGATTATTTAAAAATGAAAAACTCGATTATAAACGGAATTGGCGTTTAAATCCAGATACAAACCCATATTATAATAATTAAACAAAATACGAAACTACCGGAAGTAGCACCGACCCCAACAGAAACCGCGGGACACGCGAGAACAAAAAGGCACAGAAAATATACAACTTCACTCGAAAAGGCGCGGAACATACATAAAAAACTAGCACAGTAACATGTAATACACAACCGGGCATCCAATTCCGAAAGTCTGCTGCTTAAGCCAGTCAAACCAAAACGGAACAAGAGCCAGTTGGTAAGAAATTAACAACCGGACAAAACATACACCACAAGGACAATCCACAACATACACTGAGTATATGCAATTTTGAAAGATACGAAGCAGCCTTGTGCTGGACAACGCAATTGCAGAATGGCACATACAAAATTAATAAAGTTTAACAAAAGGCACAGTGGCCAAATATATTTGTATTTTTTCCAATTATACTATAAAGTGGACAGTACATACACAGAGGAAGGTTGACTAAAGGGCTTCCGCCTTGGAACGGACAGTAACACTTGTCACTGGGGGCTTAAACGTTTTACAGTGCACCAAACCTCACACTTACCCAATAGACAACCTTATAGAACAGGACAGTGTAAATAAATGTTTCCCGCCATGTAATGCCCCCTAACAAAAAGGCCACAGTGACCGGTAATAAAAGAATGTAAAACATGAAACATTATATAAAATACAACCATCGAGTAGCACAGAAAGTACTCAATGACCTATCAGAAGTCAGAGCAACAAGAGAGCAAAACATTTAAGGGTACGACAAGACAATGTAACAGACAGGCATCAATGCCAGCCGTCCACAAAGGCTTGAGGTTAGGCATATCATAGAGTCTGTATATTTTCCGGTCATCGCACAATGAAATAAGAAGCATAGCGGTGAGCTGTAGATGGACCCACTGCTAACTCGTGTTTGGTAATATACGGCCACGGATCGAACCCTAGGCACCGTATCGGTTAAGGTAACTGCTAACATGATTTATAGAAGAGATACATATTATAGCGTCACCCCTGAATGGACACATACCTTTGGTGCGCACAGTAGATCTACCTTCCAAATCCCTACTCTTTATTGCCAGACGTCTGTCAGAGATGTACCAACGGTTAAAAAATTCTTTGAACTAGCTGACCGCTCACCAACCGACTGCATCAGTTCTAACCCAGCTTCCGCAAGATTCGATCCTTGGATATCCCGCTTCCATGACGGACACGATCACGGTTCTCGTAGTACAAGTCTAGAAGAGCGACCACTATGCCTCAACTAGTCTTATTTCAAAAGAATTGTTGGATGCTAGCATACACTGTGGGTGACGGCATCTATAGCTACCTCCTGTGCGATTTTTTGCTTTTCCGTTGATACGCTACATTAAATTGTCATCAGCGATAGAGGTATTTCGAATGAGGGACAGCGTTCCGTTACACGCATGCGCACAGTGCATTTTTCTAAAATAAATGCAAAATATTTCAATAGCAATTTAAGTACTCGCATACCAACACATTTTATGTTGTTATAAAGTAATTTACGTTCATTTTTTACCCTACTGAATAAACAACAACAACAATAATTATACAAAAAACTCACCGGTTGGAATAAACCAATTTGTAACGCTGTAGTTTTAGCATATTTTCGTGAGGTGCCAACGTTTGGGAAAAATCATGTTCATGAACACGTCTTTCAATCTATCAACAACAACCATTAGTGACAAACACAGCTGTCGTCTGTTTATATTTCTATAAATTTTAAACTAATGGGTTAGCCTGAGAAGTTATATTACGGAGTCCCCGGAGCGACATCATTATTTTTATTCTATTTAATGAAGTGGATTAAAATAAAACAACGTAATTTGTGTAATGAAATTCATTTACTACATTCAATTTATTTCAACCTCGCTCTAATGAAAAGTTTAATTCACTGTTCGGATTTTTTTTGTTACGAGGCAACATTATTTAACTCAATTAGGCGACACCACTTGATCTTTATTGAAATAGGTAGGGAGTAGATGGGTTATAGGTGTTGAATGTATGAATTTCAATAAAGAACCTATTTAAAAGTTGATTCGTTTAGTTGATATGTCAAGTGTATTTTGAAGTACATGTACATATGAACGTCTGAACTGCCATGATGCTATTTTTACTTGGGGGAGTGGAATAACACAATTTTCTGGAATTAATTACCAACCAGTACTAATCAGCAAGCGACTACTACCTTCTCGACATTCGTCGCGTCGACATGTAAGCATGGCAGTAGCGGCATTCTTATCACTTCGATATTTATAAAATGCAATATTTACCGGAGTAAACGGAAAAAGTCGATGTTTCACGAAAGACGTCACTGAAGAACGTTACCCGACAACTTCAGTCTCGAAACAGGATCTGTCGGGCAACTCTCTAGAGCTCAACAATCTACGCTACCCTGACGGCTAGCCATACCGCCAATCTTCTTCTATGTATGCCTATATATATTGTAAGTGTGTGTGCTTTGCATGCGTAGTTATGCATGAATATATAATTGTATAATAATAATAATTGTAAACATGACCCATGGGCATTATGCCTTAATTTCTTGAATAAACTGTATATTGTCTACTTTATAGTTAAAAAGAACAACTACAAAACTAATTTTTCACTATGGACATAATTAACGAATACAGTCGATATTTACGGAGTATTTCCAGTTTTGTGAGTGTCATTTTGCAACTTTGAAGTTCAGACTAATAAGGCTGCAGCGCTTCATTTCATCAAAACGTGCATCGTATACCTTGTCTCTTTGGTGTTGCTTGTGTGTTGTGATTGAGGTCATCATTGTGATTTGTTCTTGTCTCTTAGCTCTCACTCAGTTTATCCACAGGCCTAAGAAATTATATCACAAAATACAGAGTTTTGAAATTCCCAATCTTCCCGTCATTATATAAAAGACAGGTTGGCAACGCTTTTTTCCGGCCCCTACAGGAATTCACTATTTAACGCATCACCGGGCCGGGAAACGGTTGCAATCTGGTCTAGATGTATTTTACTACATGAAACAATCAATTTATCTACCATTTAACTTGTTATAAGTTATATTTCAGGTATTTCGTTTTTATATCGGTGGTTCAGATTCCATGACTGTCGGCCATTTGTTGACAAAATTATTCCCACTAAAATACGCCATTCTGATCACCTCGGCCTTTATGCATTGCAATAGACCTCTGACATAACAAGGCGCCATATTGGAACTATTTCCAGTCACATGATTAGAAAATGGCAGCCCCCAGTCATCAGTGTACACATAATGCCAATACATGTACACACAAATATATAGATAGACATAGTTATATTATACCAGTAAATACACACTATAAAATTCCACGCAACAATTAATCACATGTGTGCAGGCGATATTCTAACTCGATATGAATCGAAAACCAAGTAGTATATTTTGTAAACATATACCGTATACGCTTTCCCGAAATTCAAATATGGGTCATGTTTGTTGATGTTTTCAACACGTGCATGGGAAATATAAATTATGAGTAATATTCAAAGATACGAATTATTTCTTTCATGATATGTCTTCGTATGATCATAAACATAAGAAAACTGTTAGGGAAGGATAAAATAACCATCCTATTGACGGACACATAATTTGTTACTTTACGCGAACGTAGCTGGGACTTATAACGCAGGCGAATCATATTGGTGTATAACTACACTTAGATACGAGGTTATTTACCGGAGATAAACGGAAATGGCCGAGCTTTTACGATTGTAAAATACGCATGGAACGAATGGGATGCGGCTATTTCGTAACCAGGCTGAATCGTAACCGTCCATTTCGGCTATTTCGTAATTGGTTTTAATTGTTTTGCATAACATTTTCATTACGCGTTTTATTTTATCACCACTGTCTATTACACTCAAACTGAAAACAGATTATGATAAGTACTACTCCAAATTTACTTAATTTAAACACAAAATTTCACTCCATGGTGCCCAAATAATGACTTATTTATACGGAGGCACGGATTTCATGGTTACCAGTGAACAGGATTCAGAGCACCGACCTAGACACACAAAAGCTATAATTTTACGAATTTTCATAAGCATTTTGACAGTGTTCTTGTTTTGTGTATGCTCTTTGAGTTGGTGCAGATAAATTTTGAACTCGTATGCGCGTGTGCGCATGTGCCGATTATACTGTTAAGAAGCACGGATGTACGAGACAACAGGATAATGGCTCTTTCTTACATGGGCCTACACGCAACCTAGAGCGGCTATTTAGTTCTGGAATTTAAAAGTAACTGACTATATTAAGCTAACTAGTCGAGCATCAATAGGCTCTATACCGTTTAAAAAACATTTTCATAACTTAACAGCGTTCGCTTTATTTACGCTGTTATTAATAATTGTTATAAGAACGTACGGCAAATGTCCCATTTTCTCAAGTAACGTCTGAGAAAAATAATCATGAGACAGTCGATATAGGATAATGATACCTCGTCCCTAGTTAAAATTCGACCCCTCGCTCGGGTGAGATATCCTTATCCGACATCTCATGATGGATTTTTATATTCTGATTCGCAGAGTAAATTTCCGATTCGTAGAGATAATTGTGAATGATGATATATGAGAAAATATACAATTTGTATACTGTAATTACTCCAAATAGCCAGTAGGAAGATACATATAAAATCTCCGATGCACCAGCATAGAAAATTTCCGATTCGCAGGTACATATTACCGATTCGCCATCAGGTTAACGGAGAATTTCTGATATGCCAACATACGATTTATATAAATTATGAATAGAAAGAAAAAATATATTATTTGAATGGATTCATGAGAAAATATACAAATATACAATTTGTGTAATGAAAATTACATTACAAAAAATTGTATATTTGTACTAATTACTCTAAAATTTTCGATTCCCCGGTACATGTTGTATATAGTTATAAATAAAAAGTTTCCAATTCGCCAAATTACGATTTATTAATGGAATGATAAAGTATATTATTTGAATTATGAAAATAGAAATATACAATTTGTATATTTTAGTGTAATTACTCCAAATGACAAATGGAATCCGTAGAGTTGTACATATACAATATGTGAGGCTTCAGTACATAGATATAGAAAATTTCCGATTCGCCAATTGGCAGATAGAGAATTTCCGATGCACCAACGTACATATAAGTAACAGTATATATGTGAATGAGACCGAAATAAAGAATACATAACTACATATACGATAACCATGCCTTATATATGAACCCCCACATGACATGTTTCCGTACAGTAATAAAAACGTTACGGACAGTTTAGTGTTGAGTTTTTGGTAAAAGTAAAGTAGTCCCTGTGAGGGGCCGGAGCTTATATCAGTCACATTGTAGGTGATAACCATTGACTGATATAGGTTTTATTTCACTGATAGAACTCCATATCTCATCAGTTAGCATTAAATAAAATTCCTTAGACCGCGACAAGCCGCAAATAGCCAATCACAGCGTAGTATTGCCATCGTCTAAATCCCGTATTCAACACTTTTGCCCAGAATAACCTGTGATTTTGATCCTTTGTTGATTTGAGTAATAAGTACTGAATGTTATTCGATTGTTAGGATCAAATTGCTTGGTGCGAAGCAGGCAATGCTGCACAATCAACCATCGCTGACGATAATAAAGGTCGTGTATACAAAGAAATATAACGGTGTCACTACATTTGTGTACAACATTTTAAAAAAGTCTGACTTGAAACAAGCCGTCTCTTATATAATTCCTTTACAAATTAAGTCATGTCGAATAGTATTCATTAAGTATTTAAAACTACTTATTTTGTAATAATAAATAATGTTGTTTCAAAGTGAAATGTTAGCTCTTTTAGACAACCATCCGTGTTAAGCGTCCAATATTGCTAAGTGATAGAATACGGCCAGCTGGTACCGTGTATTATTTAAGCGGTCATCGGTTTTAAGCGTCCAGCGTTGCCATGTCATTGTTTCTGTTTGAATATAGCATGAAAGTAACTAAGGTTCAACCCTAATATGATACCTGCCATATTATTTAATTTGAAGGGGATGTTTAACGTGTCATTTTTACCTCCAATCGTTCTAATATAAATATATATAAATGTATTGGCATTTTTTTCACTTACAAATGTCATATTATTTCTTCAATGATATTTTTTTCACATGTGTGCCAATTAAACATGAAGAATTGTACATTCCCCGTATATACATGTATACTGTCAACAGCTGCTGTGATTAACACGAACACATGTAATTTAAATATTAGTCGATTTTCTGAGCGAGTGCTATAAGAAGTCCTTTCATAAAAACAAATATAATATTTGTAATATGTAATAAAGTCAGCATGAATATCATCGAACTTTGATAAAAATCTAACAAACAAGGCATATATCGCGGTTTTATAAAAGATATCAACGTTTTTGGTAGGCAATTAAATAACCCGAGCGAAGAGGACGAATATATGCTGGGAATTCACAGTGGGTGATAAAATAAGTTACAGAGAGATATTATGCGATATGTATCGGTAAAAAATGGAAATAATAAATAGTATTTTTACAAAAACATCAAAAAGGGCCAAAATCTGTTTAAAGCAAATTCTTTCACATTACATTATTGGACAGATAATATATTTTCATAAACGAAGCCGTTCGCACACGGATGATGTGATTTTTATTAAAATAGTAAACGACCTGACAGTGTAACGACTATTTCCCATTCCTTCTTTATTCTATATGAATGGTAGTGACAATAAAAACATTAAAAAGGACCAACATGCTTTTATTTTATTTTTCCAAATTAAGACTGCTTGAAAGATGAATAATTAAACTAAATCACCCCGTTTGCGTACAGTCGATAGTTATAACGGTTATTAATTTATAATCGTTTTTCTAAATCTCCACTCTGTAACTCTATATAGATCTGAGCGTCTTATCGGTCGCTGTCCATGGGACCCAAAGTAGGACATGTTCTCCATCAACCTATTGGCGAATCTGAAATTTTCTCTCTTTGGATAGGACATTTTCTCTCTACTAAACGGAACTTTTCTCTATCTATGTACCGATGAATCGAAAAGTATGTATATACCGAGCTATTTAGAGTAATTACATGACATAACTTGTTTAATTTCAAAATATCATAATTCACGATTCAATTAATATACTAGTACTTAGTTGTTTTATTCCTAAATCGTATATTTATTTATATGCTTTTATGTATCCTGGCCACCGGAAATTCATATGGGCGAGGCCCCCAAGAAGAGGTTAATCACACACTTTAGTTTTTGGGGGATAGTGCATGATACAGAAGATGCCCCAGTTCAAGAAGCATCCCTGGTTCTTTTACGTGCCGATGTAAAGCATCATACACGGGTCCTCGCTTAACGTCCCGTCCGGAAGACTTAATGGTTATGTTAGGTGGGAAACACTCAAAAGCATTTCTGTTTTTGATCCTGTTGGATTAGGGATCGAACCCACAACTCAGAAGTCAGAAGCCTTTACCAATGGACCACGTTTCCACCTTAAAAATCGTACATTGTCGCAGAGACCCTATATATACACAAGGATGTGTTTCAAGGCGTTAAATCGTGACTTACCTGTCGACCAATCACAGCTGTCCTATACAGAATTGTCGATATTGAAAAATCCCACGAAATCGTAGGCACAAAAATGATATGTCGATTATTAACAGATTCAAAAATTATAATTGCACTGAAATGAAAGTATGAATTTAGGATTTTCATTTTTATTCAATGAAACGACGGAATTAACATATCCAAATCAAGTTAAATACCATTCGTTGAAATAGGTGTGATCAATAGAGGATATTTGTTTGTTTTTATTGAATATGGTTTATATCTCATCGTGTAGTGATAAAATTCAATATTTTCAAGAGCGCGTAGAAAAGATGAGATATTAACCATATTCAATCAAAACAAACAAATATTCTATTTATTTAATGCTTATATGGTGTCAAAACTGGTACTATTATGCCAAATTACCACTGTGGTTAGGCTACGTATGAATATGTTCTTCCATTCATATTTTTCTCTTTAAATCCGCCATCTTGGATTATGGTGAATAGGTAAAAACGGCTTTTTTGAGAATTTTGCATCAAATCATACACCAACTTGTAGGAAATGTTCTAACTAAGAATAAAAAACCCACATGACATGTTCCCGTTCAGTAATAAAAAAGTTACAGACATTTTAGTGTTGAGATTTTGGTAAATTAAAGTAATCCCTGTGAGGTGGCGGAGCTTATATCAGTCACATTGTAGGTGATAACCAGTGACTGATATAGGTTTTATTTCACTGATAGAACTCCATATCTCATCAGTTAGCATTAAATAAACACGCTAATCGCTCTCTTAGTCCACGATACATGCCATTTTTCAACTTACGGAACTTATTTTTACCATTACATAATACATCCCTGCTCGTGATAGACATAGTTTTATGCATACTAATTAATGCATTTTTTTAACAACGTTTGTATCTGAATTTAAACACGCACGTTAATTAACGATTGGGAATTTCAAAACTCTGTATTTTGTGATATAATTTCTTAGGCCTGTGGTTTATCTCTAGTAGTTTATCGTGTGTTTGTAGCTGTCTCATTTCTTTTTTTCTTTTTCCTTTTTGTAATTGTACTTCGACATGTGATTGTGGTTTATAAGTTTTCTTTTTCGTGTATTTAGTAGTAGCAGTAGTAGTTTATTTCAAAATATCATAGGCCACCGGCCCAAAATACACACCAATACACAATGATAACAATTATTTTATTTTTATCTACAGTACAATAATCATAGAATTGTATATAATATATTTACAACAACATGAAGATTTGATCATTTGAAGTATCGATTCATTAAAGCAGCAGTATAATATAAGACTTTATAACTTGGAATATACAATAAAAAGAAGATCGAAGTGGGGATCGAACCTACAACTGGGAATAAAGTAGAAACTTGTAGGAAGTGTGCGTTTATCCATTACTCTACAGCGCCTTTGATATATGGAATGAGATTAGCACACTATTTGAAATCAAACCGATTTAAAGTTTACCTACCAGGCGAGTTTATGTGTATAACGGTTCTCATTTGACTTTGAACGCACTATATATAAAAAAAATAGTTCGTGCTAGATAATGTGGCAGTCGAGTCTATTTCACTTCAGGCAATAAACGGTTTTTATAACAGATAACTTGTTGTTTCATTAAATACCTTGCAAGTAGAAACCGTTGAAATACATTACGTAATATGGACTAGTGTTTGTTTACGTTTCATACTAGTTGAATGTCTTGTGCAGCTAATCCTTTACCATCCATTGAACGACGAAATGTAAAATTTAACATAGGCAGTTATACAGGCCGTTAAATTGGTTGTCCTTATCGTTATGCTTGACTAATTGCAATATAATGTAAGCACTAAGTAAGTGTAAGTAGTTAGGTATGTTGTAATAGCTCAAATGGTAAAGCTCAGGAATTGTAACTGAGCGATGCAAGTTCAAACCTTCAAAAGTGTTTTTGTGAATGCATCACAATAATTTTAACATTCTTTTTTATATTCTCTTTTTGAGTAATTAGGATTTGTTAATTATATATTTTTCTTTTGTTTTATCATGTTCATGATAATATACATTTTGTATTCAATTCAACTTATATGGCAGGAACACAAAATCATTACAATACAAACGAATTCTACATCACTTCATTTGTTGTATCAGGGTCTGAGTTACTGTCTCACTCAGACGCTGTATCTGTGGCTTCGTCGTTAGATGAGACGTGAATCACAAGTCGCTTCACTACGTACATCTTCGATGGCTATATCTAGATTCCAATAATGTTCTTCAGTTGCTTTAACATGATTACAACAATGTGACTATATTTCAGCTGTTACAACTTGATTAAAAGCATCATTCAACAGAGACGAAACATCTGATCACTTGAATTTCTTTTAAGATGGAAAAAAAAGAAATAAAAAAATGCATTCGCCTTGGCAAGGCTTCGAACCCATAGCCAAAAATAACGATATCCTTAGGAAGTATAATCTATGCACTAAACCTCTCGGCTACGAAGTATGTTCTATTTGATGGGTGGTTAAAATGATTTATAATACCAAAGCTTGACCATGGTACACCTATATCAATCAATTGATATAGTCCAAAACTGAAAACATTGTGTCACGTGACTGCCACATTATCCTGCACGGACTGTACAATGTGGACACTGTCAATTGATTGAATTAGGTAAACCATGGTTAAGGTTTGTGATTATAAATCATTCTAACCATCCATCCTTTCAAACATGCTTCATAGCCGAGTGGTTTAGTGCGTAGATACTTCCTAACGATATCGATATTTTTGTCCGCGAGTTCGAAACCTTGCCCAGTTGTATGTATTTTTTTATTTCTTTTTCTCATCTTTATAAATTTAAAAGCTAAGAGTTTTACAGAAAAATGGCTTAAATAATCAGTTCTATCCAATAGTGATACAAACCTGTAATTAAAGTTATTAAGTCTATTATTAAAAAGTGTATAGCCTAAATATACATGTACACAATCAACGTATTGTACATGTATTATAATTAAAGCACAATAATTTTTATTGCTAGTACTTAGGTATTGTAACTACCAACACGAAGCCACAGATACATTATCTGAGTGCGACTGTAACTCAGACCATGATACAGCAGATGAAGTGATGTAAAATAATTTTGTATTGTAATGATTGTGTGTTCTTGTCATAAAAGTTTAATTGAATTAAAAATAATTTTATCATGACCATAATAAAACAAGAAACATATATAGTTAACAAATTATAAATTCTCTCGAAAAGAATATGAAAACAACATTAAAATATTGTGATGAATTCAAAAAAAATACTAAAGACTGCTTTGATGGGTTGAACTTGAATCGCTCAGTTACAATTCCTGTGCGTTACCACCTGAGCTATTACAGCATACATAACTACTTGCAATTATTTAGTGCTTATATTACATTGTAATTAGTCAAGCATGAAGATAAGGCCAAGCAATTTAACTGCCTGGAAAACTGTCTATGTTAAATGTTAAATTTCGTCGTTGAATGGATGGTAAAGGATTATCTGCACAAGGCAGTCATACTGGTCTGAAAGGTAAACAAACACTAGTCCATATTAAGTCTGTATTTCAACAGTTATAGTCCATGAGCCACCAATAGAAGACCCTCCCCCCCCCCCCCCCCTAGGGAATTTTGGTCACTATATTTTTCTGAAAGCATATGGTCCCTGGAGTATTTTCCTGAAGTCTGCACTTTGGCCATTGGGGCGTTAAGATTTTTTGGGATAAAACGTCAAAAAATATAAACGAAAAGTACAAATTTTTGGAATCGGTTAACTACAATCTTACTTATAATGTTATTTTAAAATAAATCTCTGTAACAGGTAGATATTAACCTGTCCTATCTAGACTAAAAAAATCAGAGTGCTGCTATTGTGCAAAATGGCTTTTTTTGGGGTAAAACGCTAAAAATTATAAGAGAAAAGTGCGAATTTTTGGAATCTGTGGACTGCATTGGCATTTATTTATATTTTTTATAAAAAATACTCTAATTGAAAGATATTATAGTGCAGTTTCATACTGCAAAAAATTAAAGCGATGTTATTACGCAAAGTGTGATATTTTTGGGGTAAAACATCAAAAAAAATAAACCGAAAAGTGTGAATATTAGGAATCTGTAGATTACAATAAAACCATTCCTATGAAAAATTTTTTGTAACTAAATATTAATGTGATAAATTGTAGTAACATGCAGTTTAAGATTTCAAATATATATTGCCAGATGAGATACTTTGGGGGAAAATTACAAAAATAATAAATGGAAAGTGTGATTTTTGGGAATTGGTGACCTAGTTGTAACTTACGACCATCGGGTACGGACATTCCTAGTCCTAATGGGTATTCAAAATTACATTCTAACCATATATAGGCAGTTCTGGTACTGTTGGGTAAATTATTATTAATCCACTAAGTACATCCATACCTAGTCCTAATTGGTACATACGAATAACCATTACATGCAATGTTGGTTCTATTTAGCACTAAACATCCCTATACAGACATCAGTTGTCCTATCGGGTATTAACTACCACCATGCACAGACAGTCCTAGTCTAATTTGATAGCATAGCCAATACCATTCCTAGTTCTATTTGATATTCAAAACCACCATACTTATACAGATATTGCTGGTCAGGCTGGGTACCCATAACCACTGGTAGGTACATTCATTCCTCGTCTCAATGGGTAGTCACACTTGCCATGTTCTAATTGGGTACTCGTAACTGCTTATTGAAGTACATACATGCCCAGTCATAGTGGTGACTAACATATCCATATACAGACATTCCTGGTCCTATTTGGTACTCTAAACCACCATGTACAGGCATTATAGGTGCTCATTTCCACCATGTACATATATTGCTGGTCGTAAAGAATACTCATAACCATTAGGTTCAGACATTCTCATTGGATACGGCCGATTATCAAATGACAACTCAGGCGCGCCATGTGGCTACATGCTTGGCCTTATTGACCACTCATAACATATGTACTACTCGAAACCTTCATGTACAAAATCAGTTGTCCGATTGGGAACTACCAACTACTAGGTGCGACCATTTGTTGTCATATTGGGTAATCACTACCCCGTGTACAGACTGTGATGTTCTTATTTGATACTCATACATACATTCCTAGTCATAGTGGGTACCCCAACTACCATGTACATGCATGCCTGGTCCTATTGAATACACAAAACCACAATGTACAGACATTTGTGACTGGGTTGGGCACTAACAACCACAAGGTGCAGTCATATGTTGTTCTATTTGGTCACTGCTACCACCATCTACAGGCAGTCCTGGCCCTATCAGGGATACATAACCACTAGATGCATACATTCATAGTCCTAGTCGGTACTCAAAACCACTATGTTCATGCATACGTGGTATAATCGAGTCCTCACAGCCACTATACTCAGCCATTATTGGTCCCTGTGGGTACTGACTACCATGCATATACATACATTCCTGGTCGTATAGGGTGCCAATAACTATGATTAACAGACATTCCTGTTTAGGATAGATACTGAACATCATCATGTTAAGACATCTCTCAATCACTACTTACATACATTATTGGTCTTATTTAGTACAGACAACTATTGGGATCACCCATTCCTTGTCCTATTGACACCATGTAGAGACATTCCTGGTCTTTAAAATTCAGCAGTGAGCATGCCTAACCCTCAGCTGTGACCATTTTTTTCATCAAATTGGGTAATCACTAACCCCATGTACATGAAGCATGGTCTAATTAGATACTCATATCGACTAGGTACATACATTTCAAGTCCTAGTGGGTACCCACAACTATCATGTCCCATGCATTCCCTGTCCTATTGGATACTCCAAACCTAAATGTACAGACGATTGCAGACGGATTATGTACTAACAACCACAAGGAGTGGTCATTTTTTGTCTGATTGGGTCATGATTACCACGATGTACAGACAGTCCTGACTTTATTAGGTACTCATAACCACTGGATACATACATTCCTAGACTACGTGGGTACCCATAACCACCATGTACATGCATAAGAAGTGTGATAAAGTACTTGCAGCTACAATACACAACCATTATAGGTCCTATTGGGTACCCACTACCATCATTTACTAGTACATGTACATACATTCATGGTATCATTTGGTATGCATAGCCACTATTCCGGATCCTGCTATGTACATACATTACTGGTCTTGTTGTGTACAGACAACCATAAGGAGCACCCATTCCTCGTCCTATTGACGACTTAGTGCCTAAGTAGAACATTCCTGGTCTTGTTAGGCAATCATAAACACTGAGTAAATGAGTCCTAGTCCATGTATGTATTCACAACCACCTTGCACATAAAGTCCTAGTCGTATTAGGTACTCATAACCATTAGGTACATCCATCCTAGTCCTAATGGGTACCCACAACCACCGTGTTCATGCATACTTGGTTGTATTTGGTACTCATAACCACTAGGTGCATCAATTAGAGGATACCCAATACCACTAGGTACAGGTATTTATGGTGCTTTAGGGTACTGACACACACCATGAGCCGACAGTACTACTGGATACACACATCCATGGTCTTATAGGATGTGCACTATCATTGTGGTATCTCATTTATTGCACTATGTGTACTGGCAACTACAAGGTCGAGAGATTCCTGGTCCTCTTGGATACTCACAACCACCCAGAATAGCCATTCCTGACACAACCATGATGCACAGCCATTGTGTCACAAGGAATAGCTGTACAATAACATTTGAAAAAAATGAATGTATATTTACCCCACCCACTCTTGTAAAATACATGTAAGTATAATTTAACACAATCCATACAAATGTTACTGATGCCAACTATAACATACATTGCAAACAAAGTGAAAAATGGAAATAGATTTCAAAATCATATTGTGAGTACTTGTAAATAAGTAGAACGGCTGTTTTCAATACTTTAGTCATTTTGGCGGCCATTTTGATGGCCATTTTGATGGCCATTTTCCATAATAGACCCACCTTTTGTGCATTTAAATGTTAAAATACATTTTGGGAATTTGCCTTTATTGGTATTCACAATTGCAATTAAAATACAGTAAGGCACAATGTGTTATAGCATTATCAGTTAAGTGAATACATCGTTACAATTTGTACACCATTTAAAAGCAGGGGAGATAATGTTATTTTTTGCTTTTCCTGCTGAACGCCCCAATGTCTGAAGTGCAGACTTTGGGAAAAGTATTGGTAGGTCAAAGCCTTTCATAATTACCAAAAAAAAAAGATCAATGACACTGTATTCTGCCATTAAAGTGTACCGATTCTCAAAATTTGCACTTTTTCATGTATTTTTTAATGTTTTACCCCAAAAATATCCCATTTGCATAATAACACGGGACTAAAATTTTGCAGACTTAAACTATGAATTAATATCAACCCATGAAAGTGTTAAATTACAAAATAACTTACTAAATGTGATAGTAATAAACCAATTCCAGAAATTAACACTTTCGTTCATATTTTTAACGTTTTACCCCAAAAAATCTTAACGCCCCAATGTCTGAAGTGCAGACTTTGGGAAAAGTATTGGTAGGTCAAAGCCTTACATAATTACCAAAAAAAAAAGATCAATGACATTGTATTCTTCCATTAAAGTGTACCGATTCTCAAAATTTGCACTTTTTTATGTATTTTTTATTGTTTTACCCCAAAAATATCCCATTTTGCATAATTACACGGGACTAGAATTTTGCAGACTTAAACTATGAGTTAATATCAACCCATGAAAGTGTTTAATTACAAAATAACTTACTAAATGTGATAGTAATTAACCAATTCCAGAAATTCACACTTTCGTTCATATTTTTAACGTTTTACCCCAAAAAATCTTAACGCCCCAACGGCCAAAGTGCAGACTTTGGAAAAATACTCTACTGGTCATACGCTTTCAGAAAAATATAGTGTCCGAAATTCCCTAGGGGGGGGAGGGTTTACCCCACTGGCCCATGGACTATTACCACTTACATAGTATTTAATGAAACGGACAAACAACAAACAATTAGATTCTTTTAAAGTTATCTGTAATCAATATCACGTATTACCTGTCGTGAAATAGACTCGACTGCCACATTATCTAGCACGAACTATATCAATGAGTTAGCCCAATAATATTTACATATAAAAGAAAACATGACATAAAAGGGGATGTAACTCAATGATGAGTCAGTTTAAACTGTTAAATTAGCATGGTATACAAAGGTAAGTAATTCAAATTTCAATCATATGATTTAAGCAGTTTTTCAATATATATTGCAATATTTTGTATGGTTTGTTCGTCATTGGAATTAAAAAGTCTATAAAAATCTTGAATATTCGTGTTTAAGGTATACCAATTAAGAAGAAAATTCTTTCTTATTATTTGAAATTTAGGACATTGAAAAACTACATGATATTCACATTCAATGATTCTGATGTTATTAATTTCATTCTTGTATGTACCTTCCCTGTCCGACCTTTTCCTTTGCAGTTACACAGAAAGAGATAACAAACAAAACAAAGATGCCGTTTCGGAAAATTAGTTTGGCAAAAATATGACGTTTTTGTTTGTAAGTACATAATTATGTAGCCTATATTGTTTTTTAGCCAACACGGAAAAATGATTTTACATGAATATTTGTTCAAGACATATTAATGAGAATATTCAGTTCCCATTATTTCGGCATCATGTTGTCCTTCTGCCACCTCTGTCATCTTTGTCTATGCCTCTATAATTTGGAACGTGTAAACACGACATGCTTGCTTATACAGTGTGTTCGTGAACTTGGTTAACTCTTCAGACCTGTAACCGTATCATAAAATAAAACAATTATACAAGTAAACCTTCTAACCCGTCATGGATACTTCAACAGTAGCTACAAAGATGTCCAGCGCGTAAAATAATCTCTTTCTCACTCAGTTATTATGTAGGACAATTACAGTGCTGTACTCGGAATATGCAGACGACGCCATCATCATGCTCCATTCAATGGTTTTGATTTGAAAACATTAAACAAATTAATCAATATAAATTGGGCTAAATCAAGGCTGTTTCTCTGTCAATGGAGGGGCACGTGACCGGTTCTCGATGGTTTATGACTTTAAAAAACCAACAAAAAAAGAAGCATTTTGAAAGAACGTCGTGAACCAGAATAATTTCATTATTCCAACATCGGTCTTTATCGCATTGCAATGGTTTATTTACCGAAGAAAGCAGAACTATAGTTCGCCGGGGATAACTCTAGCCTTATCAATAAACAAACAAAGCAAATTATAAACACTGCACGGTCGACTGGCCGCCAGTTATCAGTGTAGATTTAATCATTAAAAGAGTATATGTACAAGATTGAACAAAATTGAATATCGAAAATGTATTTAATGTTCATTTTTTGTAAACAAAGGCTAGTGTTATCTCCGGCGAACTATATCTGAACACATTGCTAGATAAACAGAAGGATTGTATTGATACATGATAAATATTTTTTAAATTATATTTGTATAAAATGGTGTTACTTACTCAATAATCTGATCATTCTCTTCCATCAGTTGCACTATGACGTATTTGATTTCTTTACAAATGTCCGATTCCATATCTCTGGCAATCTGAAGATGAAATTATTTTAGTCACTATTGTGTTATTGTAAATATAAAATGAGCTTGTTAATAAGAAAATACAAAACAATACACATTATGAAAAAAATTAAAACTAAAACTTCTTTCCCGCTTTTGTTTGTATATATCTAAGTGTTTTAAAAATAAATATTTCATTACAATGAAATTATGTCAGATCTATATAACGAAAGCATGTCACTAAGAAGCGAAATACGTTTTAATCTGAAAAAATGGTACCTCGATTATATACATGTACAAATGTATTTACAGTGTGTCCAAAAACAGTTTACAGTCAATTTAACAAATCTTCGTTCTCACTTTCACATACAAAAAACTTGCACAGTCATGTTTAAGGTGAGTTGACACAATGTACAATTGTATCAGCGTTGGTTAGCATTGAAAAAGTCCAAAAAGTGAGCCTAAACGTTTCTAGTACAAGTGTATTAATGTAGTACGTGTTCATGTTAAAAAGGTAAAGTACAGAAAATTGACCTGGATCAAACACTTACACTTTCAAGCTTCTCTCTTAGTCTCCGTTCTTTCCGTAGCCTTTTCTCATTTTTATAAATGATATATCTATCAAATACATTCCCCTTTTTGACTACATTCATTGCCTTCTCCTCAGTCTTTGCTTGCGTCTTCGAGCGTTTCTGTAATAATATAATTTTAATTATATAGAAAATTGGCATACTGAAGGGGGATTGAATGGGGTGGTCAAAATCGACTATTCTGAATAGCAGAGTTGTCGTTCGTTGCTCTCGTAAGTGCCGTAGTATAAGAAATTAATGCGAAACACCTACATTACTCAATTTATTGTTTGATTGAGTTTACATTGGGAATTAAAATTTACTTGAACGAAAATGTCGGAGCGAGATATGGAAGCGAAAGCGTCACATCCATTTAGGCATCGCAAATATACATTGTTGTATTATATAAATTGTAAGAACTAATTGTTTCACAATCGACTTAAAAAGATTATAATGAACTATAACGTAATCACTCACCATACTCGCCTCCAGCAACTTCTTCATTGCTGCTTCATGTTTATGAATGACCTTAAGCAACACATTTTTTTTCTGTCTAAGTTCTATTTGCATGTCACGTGACAAACTGAAATACAATAAAATCGGTTATAACGAAAACATGGACATGACTGTCAGCATGATGTACATGGCTTCTACATGTCATAATCTTGATTGTACAGTTCCTTTGAATGTGTAAATACACGAAAAGGGCTATATAGATATGATATCATAAAAATACTAATGAATACTTACAATGTATCCCTGTGATCTCCCTCACTTGTAATTTTGTAACACTGTCTGGTTGTGTTCAGTACATGATTCCTTATAGAACGGTACGTACTGCTCATTGTGAAAACTGTAAAACAAACGGTACATACTGCTCAATGTATAAAAAGGCAAAACAAACGGTACATACTGCTCATTGTGAAAACTGTAAAACAAACATATCTACATCAGTAATGTGACAACATTATATTCTTATTTTGAAATGGGTCAAACTTTCAAGTAGATTATAGATGTGAATCGAAAAATGACCCGTGTAAATACATGTCTGTAACACAGATCAGTTTAGGAACCAATACTGGTACACTATTTTTGATGCATTCTCTTTTTGGCATTTACGTATACATCACAGCGTATAAACCAAATCACTGTATGATTTTTGGGATACTATTCAATTGAATTTGTATAACTTATTGTGAGCAAAATCATCTGTAATTTCCGATCACTGTATGACTTATACTAGTATACAATTCAATGGTATGCCTTATTGCGATAAGCGGAAGTTGACACTCTACATTGTATTGTAATATTTGCACAATGCTGTTCTTAATCGTACATCCATTCCAGTATTGTATATGTCAGCGCAAGAAGTTGCGATAAGTGCATGGTCACTTAGAATAATAATTATCAGTTTCAGTAAGAAAACGGGTGGTTTTCACGCGCCTTAAAACAAAATACAACGGATCATTACGTATATTTCGGATAATCAAATAGGCCCGCAAATAGCCCCACAGAAATGCGTAGTTTAAACTATTCCCTTTTTCGGGATATTTCGGACAGTATGGTGAGCCTTTTTCGGGATATTTCGGACAGTATGTTAATAATTGGTGCAAGAAGTTGCGACTGGTGCATGGGCATTTACAAAAAGCCTTTACAGTACTACGGCGCTTCCATGCGCCGTAGAATAATAAGTAAAATACTACACTTTGATCGGATTCTTACGTCTTATTTTCTTCTAGATACAATCTAGTTTTTCTTTGTATTACAACTTTACTTGTTCACTTGTGCATTGTTGTTAATCTTATGGAAGATTTTCAAGTTTGTATTGTCAAATAAGTTTTCTCTTAAGTCTTGGTTATTATTATCTTTTAACATGTCACACTATTTCAGACATAGTGTCGACTGGCAGCTCCGGGTTCCATTGGAATAGCTGAGAAAATAAATCTCTTTGAAAATTGGTAACACAGGTAACTGTATCATTGAAAAAGAATTAGACATATGAACAATTTGTTTTGCTAAAATCTATGTATCTCACAGACAATTGAATTTCTGTAAAGAGACTTCTTCATCAATGATACATTTACCTGTAATTGTAAATGCTAAACTTTCTACAATACCTGACTGTTCGTGCATCATAGTCACTGGACAGTTCCGTGTTAGGGTAAACTGAGGTTCATATCCAGTCTCAGCACAAAACTGCCCCATGTCTGTAAGTCTGAAATATAATTCATAACAATTATGTGCAATACAACCCCCCCCCCCCCCCGAGAGCGACACTCTGTAGAGCAACAACCTCTCTATACCAAACACCTTCAAAGTTTCCTAAGCCAATATTTACTATAAATATTACCTCTGTAGAGCAACAACCTATAAACATCGGTCAATATTTGCAGCTCCCAAACTGTGTTGCTCTACAGAGGTTGAACCGTAATTCCTATAAATTTAACCTGTATAAAGCAACAACCTCTCAACAACGGCCAATATTTGCAGCTCCCAAAATGTGTTGATCTACAGAGGTTGAACTGTATAATATGTCTGAACATGCACATGATGCAACAAGCCAACAACCAACCATATTTCGTAAGTTGCAGTGAACAAGGAAATATTACGGAAAAAGTAAAAATATGCCTACAATTTATCGTAAGTCATCAAAACAGATAACTCAGGTATCCTAATATCTTCCATCGCAGTAGATATATTGAAAAATAATCTCTCAAAATAAGTTTGCTACCGGCTTCTTTGTGGACGTTGTATATAGTCCTGTCTAATTCCTTGGTGTGTTGCCGTTCTTGATGTCAAATATCCCTATGGTAGACGACAGGGTTTATCAAATACAGGGTTTATCAAATTCCCGTACATCGGGAAAGTCTTTATGTCTAATTCCCCGTGCATTCCCGCCGCCCCCTCTGGGGAAAACATTGAGAAGTGCAAAACGTATTAAATACAAACAAGCACTCAAACTAAAAGACAAACATGTCCTGAAAGGGATTCTGTCTGATTTATACAGACAACC
Source organism: Spisula solida (assembly GCA_947247005.1). Lineage (NCBI taxonomy): Eukaryota > Metazoa > Mollusca > Bivalvia > Venerida > Mactridae > Spisula > Spisula solida. The sequence continues at coordinate 43,442,944 of OX365945.1, read as the reverse complement.
TTGCACTTGGTCATATGTCACCCTCCGGTTGCTGCTGTCTTTCTAAGACATCTTGCAAGCTTTCGGTGTATTTTGTACAACAAATTGCCCTGTACAAAATACCACAGTAGATAAACAAGTGAACTTCCGGTTATCGCAATAAGTCATACACGTTCAGTTGTATAGTATCCTAATAAGTCATACAGTGCCAGCTGATTTAGCTCGCAATAAGCCATACAAATTGAAAAAGGAGCGTCATTTTTGATGGGTAAAAAGTTTAACCTTTATACGGTTAAACTGAATATTATATAATCTCCGTCATACATGGATTAGGTATATACGCTGTGGAGAACAGACCTCGAACAGCAGTTGAGGGGATAAGGACAGATCCTTGTGGCACGCTTGAAGTGACTAGTGCTGTCTTGATGTACAGCCCTGTGACTTGCTGGCTGGCTAATCGCACTTGGGAACCCGTCGAATGTCCTTACTGATGAACGGTAAGACAGAATCAATATGTCTTACAGTTGCAGACAAGTTTGGTGATACAAAGAACCTGTGTGCGGTACCATAGCTCTTTCAGAATAGACGCCTGGATGTTAAAATTCCCGGTTTACAACAACGATCTATGATCAGGGTAGCAATACCACGTGACATTTGGCTACAGTTACAAGAAAAAATTTGTAAACATTGGAAAATAAAATAGTCATAAATATTTTATTTCTTCATCGATTTCTATGAAATATACACCACGCTAAGGAGACAATTAAAATGTATTTGCTTTCCATGAAATATAAAATCTTTTTCAGCGGCGGTACCGTTTTGTCCATTACCTTGTGAAACCGTGGAACGTGTATGTTTCACAAGGTAGGCCTAATGGAAAAATCGGTAGTACTCCTGAAAAAGATATTATGTTTCACGGAAAGCAAATGCTTTTCCCCTTAGCGTGGCGTATATTTTATAGAAATCGATGAAGAAATAAAATACTTATCGCTATATTTGTGATCCAATGTTTACAAAATTTTACTTGTAACTGTAGTCAAAAGCCACGTGGTATTGCTACCCTAACACTGAAAAGCGTAACTAACTAAGCGTCAACACTAGTCAACAGTATTAAGGTCATCCGGGGACTACCCAGTCACACAATCCTTACATCGGGCCCCGATCTCCCGAAGCATCTCAGGTAGAAATCTCAACTCAAATTGAGATTTTGATAATTTCAAAGTCTGAATTTGAGATAAATATGAATCTTGAACTCTCAAAATTTTGCTGTAATAAACCCAGAATAATGTTTCTGTTTTGTTATACATTGTACCAATTTAGAGTACAGTTTTGCATGAAAACTACCTCAAACAATAGGTGACAAAATTTGAGTTGAGATTGAACTTATATTGAGATGTTTCGGGAGATCGGGGCCTGGTGAACCGGCAGTTACATGGAACTTTCTATGCTAAGCATCAAGCTTGTGATATATACGTACCAATAAACGATTTGGAAACGATGCGATCTATGATCGAACCCAAGACCAGTCTCTATCGAAGCGGACACTCTACCACTAGGCTATCGAGGTAGAAATAATAGCGCGGAATTTGAATTAAGCTTGCCATACTATTATTCTTTAGAAAAAGTAACAAAAAAATAAAGTTCACCTACTTTTTATCATATGTCATCAAAACAGACAACCTTGGTATCCAAATTTCTGCCATGACAGCTGATGAATTATTCTCAGTATATAGATTATAAGTTTTTATTATAGTATTTATTTATTGTTATTTATCAAGTGCAGTATTACATGTATTGCAGTTTTATTTCAAATATGTTATTCAAAGCATTTACAAATGTAACCACATACCATTAAGTATGTCTTATATTTCGTTCCGACAAGGAAAACTTTATAATGTAATTCATATAAAAATTATTATTGCGTCTTTAGTATAATTATATCGTATGCACAATCTCTCGGATAATAAGAGAGGCTGTGTTTAACATATACATGCATACATGTCAGTACCCATGCCTCTGCATCAGTAATTATTCTAATAATACTGTATCTCCCGAATTCGGGCCAAACTTTGTCTCACGTGTTACACATACAAAATATTTTTTTCTAATTTGGTATAATATCATATTGCATACTTTACTTTTCCGCCATATATCACCGTGTTATTAATTTAATTGTATTATTGTTGCTTTGTAAAAAGTCCTTTTCAGGAATAAATATGCAAATAAACTATATTCTATTCTGTTCTAAGTTTCTACTGGCTGATGTGTTAACGTTATTTGACGATAACTGGTTCCTTTTCAAAACGTTAGATTTTCCTTGGCCGTTATGTGTACATGTACCTTATAGTCGCCAGTAGGTTCGGATCAGTTAAAATGTTACGACTCTTGGTCCATGAGTTCGAGTCTTTACATCAAACGCATGTTTTTTCTATACATTTTTATTTATTCTAAACTGTAGAAAAGATCCATTTTTTGGATTTGTTTCTCAAATAAAATATAGGTCACTACGGTCAGATGACTTAGCTTTCAGTTATCCATGAACTATTGCTAGTGTCGTTTTCGTTCGACTAAGAACGTCGTAAGTACGGGGTCGTTCATGTTTCCCCAGTTTGAATGACCATGACCAACTTCGAGTGAAACAAATAATATAATACAGTACAACGTTGGGTGTTCAAAACGAAATTCACTGCTGACTATCTCTTTATTGAACGAACACTTTTCAATAATTTAAAACTCACAGAAAACATTGAATGATCATAGTATTCAACTGCCTGATATAATTCGCTGGCTTAGAATTAGAAGGTCGTAAGTACTTACGACTTTATAAGACTCATCCATATTTAAAATCTGCATCACAACGCGCTTCTTATGAGCCTATTTTCATGAAAATCGGAAGTGGCTATGTTGACCAATAACGTTAATTTAAAAAGCTTGTTTTCCGGAAGTAAAGAGTAGTTTTCAGACAGTTTTTCTTGTTTTCTCAAAATATTTATTTTGTACTTACAACCTTCTAATACAAACCAGCGAATTTTCAGCCGTACAGACATTAAACTTGTTCTTTTTTGCATTTTGGCTCTTGATCGATCCTGTTTTGTTTCAATGACTGAGGCGACACGCTATCGGAGTAGGTTGTCGTCTGTGTTGGTAGCTGTATAGTTTTGTTATTTTTTGTTCATCTTTTGCAATTGCTTTTGTGAAGTGTGCTTGTGGTCTCTAATTTTTCTTTTTCGCATATTGTTGCTTCTGCCTTTCGTGCTCTGCTGCCTTCCCTGTCCAACTTTTTATATTTTTTCCTTTGCTGTTACGCAGAAAGAAATAACAAACAAACAAAGATGCCGTTTCACAAAATTATTTCGACAAAATATCTGGGTTTTTTGCTTTTAAGTATTTTTTGTTTAGCCAGCACAGAAAAAAATACGTTTTATATGAATATTTTTTCAAGACATAAAATGAGATAAGTTCAACATGATAAGTTCCCGCATTATTTCGGCATCCTGTTGTCCTCCAACCACCTCTGTCATCTTTGTCTTTGCCTCTATAATTTGGAACGTGTGAACACGACAGGCTTGCTTATACAGTGTGTTCGTAAACTTGGTTAATTCTTCAGACCTACAACAAATGAATATGAAACAGTTACACAAGAAAACCTCCTAACCGTCAGGCATACTTGAACAGTACAGATATACTGCGTGAAAAAGAAAATTCTCTTAAAATTGCACAGTCCAATGTCTTTCTCTCTCGGTTAATATGTGCGATGCAATACTCAGAATATGAGAAAGGGCAATCGTCTTACTCATTTCAATAGTTTTGTTTCGAAAACATTAATTAATTAATTAATTAATAGTTGCTTTTATGTCGCGTTTTTCAACCGCCTGTTCATTACAAGAATAGCAATAAACACCATCTTCATCACCTTACAAATACATACTTAGAAAACGTCTGGCTGAAGCAAGGTGCTTAACACGCTTGACTGAAGCAAGGTGCTTAAAACGCCTGGCTGAAGCAAGGTGCTTAACACGCTTGACTGAAGCAAGGTGCTTAAAACGCCTGGCTGAAGCAATTTGCTTAAACGCCTGGCTGAAGCAAGATGCTTAAAACGCCTGGCTGATGCAAGGTGCTTAAAACGCCTGACTGAAGCAAGGTGCTTAAAACATTAAGCAATTGATTACAAATACATACTTTGAAAACGCCTGGCTGAAGCAAGGTGCTTAAAACATTAAACAATTGAGTCGATCTGAGAAGAGAACTAAACAGCTGGTTGGTCCAACGTCTCGGAATAATAACGACACAATCACACTAGTGCTCTACCACACTGTCATACTATGCATTATATATAATTATGTAACTTACTCAACAATCTGATCATTCTCTTCCATCAGTTGCACGATGACGTCATTGATTTCTGCGCAAATCTTATCTTGCATATCTCTGGCAATCTGAAGATAAAATGATTGTGTTAGTCATTATTGTGATATTTTAAATATAGTATGATTTTATAAATAAGGAAATACAATACGTGTATATAATACTATATATAATAAAACATATCAAAATGTTTAACAGCAATGTGGTAAATTGCTTTTCTGTTATAAAAACATTTTATTATATAACGAAAGCACATCGCTAGTATAAAAACGGAAACACTTTTTCATCTGACTAAACGTCAGCTAGATTAGAAGCATGTATCTACAGTGTTCAAAAAGAAAGTTTACAGTCTATCCATCCAATCTTTAGAAGAAAACTTCCACATGTTTAGCCAATACATTTGCAGATGTAATGCTAGGCCGCCAACTTAACTAGGCCGCTAGGCCGCCAACTTCACGCTGCTAGGCCTCTAGGCCGCTAGCCTGCCAACATTACGCTGCTAGGCCGCTAGGCCGCTAGCCTGCCAACTTCACGCTGCTAGGCCGCCAACTTCAAGCTGCTAGGCTGCTAGGCTGCTAGGCTGCTAGGCCGCTAGGCCGCTAGCCTGCCAACTTTACGAACACTGTTTTAATTGATACCAGAGTATTAAGGTACTGGTAGTATAAAAGGTAAAATACAGAAATTTTAGCGAAATCAAACACTTACAGGTTCAAGCTTCTCTCTCAGTCTTAGTTCTTTCTGTAGCATTTTCTCATACTGAACTTGATTTTTATAAATGATCCATTTATCAAATACATTCTCCTTTTTGGCTACATTCATTGCTTTCTCCTCTGTCTTTGCTTGTGTCTTCGAGCATTTCTGTAATAATTTAATTCGTCTCATATCAAATCGTCAATATAAACGGAAGGGGATGTTTACAAGCACTGCGGTATACTGTACACCGGATATTGTTAGTAATGGTGAGTAATTTTATAAATTTTCGCGACATTCTAGTGTACACAAGGGTAAGTTAAGAGACGATATTTTTCTAACTACTGCCTACTTACACCATCCCAACCAGGTATTTACGTCTTCGGATATTTTTATAACTTTACAGTACGACATAGTATATCAGGTATCCGTAGATATGTTCAAATTACTCAGTATTGGGCAGCTGCTCACACGTAAATATTGACCTCTGCACTTTACATGCGTTTGGAATGAGTGTATTAACCAGATATATTTTTTTAAACTGAGCATTCTGTTTGCATCGAACCTAAATGTCTTAAGTCCAAATTTCAGAAAAAATTATCAAAGTACAACAAAGATACGCACCAAAATAGATAGTAGTTCGTGTACGGAGTATTGATGTGTACTGTACAGAGTATTGCACATTAGCCCACTCTTATAAATACACTGAATTAAACTAGGAAATAAGTAAAACATAATACTTAAGACCAAATTTAACATTTTAACATTTTTGCCTCTCAAAAACGTTGCTTGCTATGAACCTAAGGGCAGAGACCACATAGCGTTTCGGGTAAGGGAAAGGCTCAAACGACTACGGTGTTTTAAGTTGAGTGAGGTCAAGACATGTGTAACAGGAATATGATTCATCGGGAACTTCACTACAATATATTACCTGAATAAGATCAAATGTCAATCACAATCCACGACAGCAGACCGTAATTGAGAAATATCGTCATGAACGATAATTACTTATTTTAAAACCAATTTTTTCCGAGTTATTAAAATACAATACGGTCTGACATCAAATAAGACATTAGTTACCGGAAATAATTTCGTGATAAAATCACTTTAGTTCTCTAAACATTTATCCAAAGAAATAAACGTTATTTTCCAATATGTTTTCATAGGGTCTGTGCCATTTTACAACACGCCTCAGTCATATGGACTGCGATCAGTTGATCAAAAGTTATGTACATGGTTTTATAAATCAATCAATAATGCACACAATACATGTAGCACTTACCATGCTCGCTTCCCTCAACTTTTCCATTGTTGCTTCGTGTTTATGAATGACCTTAAACAACAAATTCTTTTTCTGTCTAAGTTCTATTTGCGTGTCCCGTGATAAACTGAAATACAATAAAATTCGGTTATAACGAAATCCAGGGAACATTACTTTTTAGTTCGCTATGAGCATCATTCGGTATATCGATATAACGAATTTGGTTATAAATCATTTAACCCCAAACAAGTCTGAAACTATTAGCAGTAACTGAAACCCAAATGGTCGGCCGTGGTAACCGAACGCTTGCCTTTTAATTGTGGTCTGAAGGCTCACTTTTCTATTCTGTACTTTAAATATCCGACCACGCAATGACATTAAACCGAGACACATTGAATCGCCCATATTGTATTAGATAGAGGGTATTTAGTGTCATATGGCCTGGGAACGAGCCCACATACTCCCGTCGCCAAGACAGACGTGGTTATCACCGGACAAACGGGACCGTTCTCTAACTGAATCAGATTTACACACAAAAATGCGAAGACTTTGCGAATACATGGTGTATCGTATTTGCCCAATTATTACACACAACTGTGTATTGGACGCAGATGAAATGGGAAAAGATTTAATAAAAATATCAGATGCAAATGTAGTTGCCACAGTCAGCATGGTGGACATGACTGTTACATGTCTTAATACAGCACTTTTGTAAGTGTAAATTCATGAAAAAGGGCTATACGTGTATAAATATGGTATAATAAAATAATAATTAATGTACATGAGTACTTACAAGGCATTACTATGATCTTCCTCACTGATTATGTTGTAACCCTGTCTGGTTGTGTTGAGTACATGGTTCCTTATAGAACGGTACATACTGCTCAATGTGAAAATTGTAAAACAAACATGACTGAATCAGTAATATGACAACATTTTATTCTTTTTTTTCAAATGTGTCAAACTTTCAATTTGATTATAGATCGAAATCGTGACCTGTGTAAAAATGGTGTCCGTATTAAAAAAATCTGCTAAGATATGTTTTCATCCAATAAAAATAATTTTCTAAGTTTCCCGATTTTTTTAAAAGTTTTGTCTTAGGTGGATTTTTGTTCATGTATTTCAACATAGAAACAGCTGGAATTGTCTGGGATAAAAAATGAGATTGTTTTATTTCTAAGTGAAATAATTTTCTTCAGAGAAAATTCTTTAGAAAATATCTAAGAGATGGATAGAACATAAACTTTTGCTGTAAAGGTTATAAATGGCATAAATGGAGTTGTCGGTTGTTTGCAAAAGATCAAGTTAGTATATGAACTGATAAAACTAATAATTAAATCAAGGAAGAACCACACATAATATTATATCAACCAATTTGCTTGCGCGATATGACTGTTTTTGCGCAACTTTTTTGGGGGTTGCCTCATCTTAGTGGTCTTATGTTTTCGTGCAGTATGATTCCTACTATAGGTGCGAAATATTACTTTGTTCGTTGGAATTGCTGAGAGAATAAATGTCTACAATACCTGACTGTTTGTGCTTCTTATCCACTTGACCGTTTGGTGTTAAGGTCAACTGAGGTTCATATCCAGTCACAGCACAAACTGTTTCATGTCAGTTAATCTGAAATATAATTCAAATGTACAGTACAACCTCTAGAGAGCGGCCCTCTGTAGAGCAACAACTTCTCTATACCAAACACCTTCAAAACTTTCCTAAGCCAATATTTACTATGAATTTATTTAACTTCTGTAGAGAAACAACCCTTAAACAACGGCCATTTTTATAGTTACCACTCCCAAACTGTGTTGAACCGTATTTACAATAAATTTAACCTGTATAGAGCAACAACCTCTAAACAACGGCCAATATTTGCAGTTCCCAAACTGTATTAAACTACAGTGGTTGAACTCTATAGTATATCTAGACATACACATGATGTAACAAGCCAACAACCAACCACATTTCAAGTTGAACGAAAGCATTATTTATGAGGAAAAATACGGAAAAAGGTAAAAATATGCCTACATTTTATCATAAGTCATCAAAACAGACAACTTTGGTATCCAAATATCTTCCATGGCTGTTAATATATTTAAAAATAATCTCTCAAAATAAGTTTGCTTCTGGCTTCTTTGTGGACGTTGACGTCTATGAAACGTCTCTAAGTGACGACGTCATTAACGTCATTAGTATTGTTTACGTCACGTCAACGTCTCGCTTTAAACGTTATTTGACGTTAGTCGCTTTTAGCGACATCGTCTAACTTACGACTTGTAAATGTGTAGGTAAATGTAAATTATTATACATGTACTTGTATTACAATAGGAGATGACACGCGTTAGGAATGGGTGGCACAGTGGTCGAGTGGTAACGCACTTGACTACTGATCGAGAGGTCCCTGGTTCGAATCTCGACCGGGGCACTTGGTCATTTCTGAAACGCTTTTCAGTGTTTTCCACTCAACTAGAGATGAACTGGTTGGAAACCCAGAGGTAGTCTCGTGTGTATCGGAGCTATACACCGGGCACGTTAAAGAACCAAGGAGGCAATTCGAAACGAGCTAGGGTAACGCACCCGGATTCCTTGTATCACACCTCTGTCTCTCCGTTGTTATATTAGTCTGCCCTTGTCAGACAATACAAATTAAAAATTTGCGACAATGCCCCAGAGTGGGTCCTGCAAATAAATGGAAGAAGAAGAAGAATGTTGTTCATTTGATCAAGCTAAAAGGGTAAGTTTGGAATAGTACTCAAATTCACCGCATCCTTAATTAAGCTAGACCACAGCACCATAGAGAATTGAATTGTTTTATACGGCACTTACGTAATTGAAATCAGATGTAACACTCAGGACACATTACATTTGAGTTCCTTTCGAGCGTTACATCGGTTTTCAGTTCCGTCAGAGAAATATGAAACATTACAATTCTCTGACGGAACTGAGGGGCGATGTATTGGGATATTTGGGAATAGTCCCCTCTTTTTCTCTTCATCATTTTATTGTAATAATTACATGTAATGTTATACAAGGTATTCACCCACCTTAATTCGCCAATTGATGTCGATCTCAGAGCTGGATCGGTATTTATGCCTGGGTCTGCATTCTACGTCGATTTATATCGAATATCGATGTCAGACTTGGATCTGTATTCAAACTCAGATCTGTATTCACCCACCTTATTTCTTGAATGTCGATCTCAGAGCTGGATCGGTATTTGAGCCTGGGTCTGCATTCACCGTCGGAATACATGGATTGTCGATGTCACAGCTTGGTCTGCATTCCGACCTGGGTCTGCATCCGTTGTCGGTATATATATCGAATGTCGATCTCAGACATGGCTCTGTATTCATACCCAGATATGAGCAAGTCTCCATGAAAACCTGCTATTGTGACAAAACATTTGATTTTGAGATTTTTTATTATCTAAAATGGTAATCTTAATGAAGCAAAATGCAAAAGAAATTTTGTTAATATCATGATTTTTAAGGAAGTCACAGCTGTTTAGTTGAGGCCCTATTCAGAACCTTTTTGCGTGACGTCGCAAGCGTCATTCAAACGTTATTCGACGTCGTTGTTATAAATACTGCATTTGATCAATTCTTGACGTAAACTGGTCAAAATGGTATCAAGTTTTAGAATGATATTTTAAGTTTTAAAATATACATCCAAATTGTAAATGTTCACATTTAGAGAAATACTACTACTGTTTAAAACAACTAACTCCTCGTTTTTCTCAATCACAGTACTTTTCTGAAATTGGTCACCATATCAACGAAGTAAATGATATCGACATTATTCATAAGAAATTTTAAAGCTAAGATATAGTAATATATGGATAAATGACTTAAAATTGAATCTATTGATATGTCATTTTTTCTTATTTGAAAGCTTTTTAAAACCTTGTTATATGCAGTAATTACATAATTTCAATATAGCATGTTTTTCAGGGCTGGTATTCACAAAGCATCTTAGTAGAAAATTTAGATTTTTCTTAAAAACACGAAAATTTCTAAAGTATGTCAGCCTAAAATGACAATCAAGATTATTGATGTTTTGTATAGGTCTAAATCATTATGTAAAGAGCTACTATAATCACTAAGAAAACATGGGTTAATCTTCAATTTGTGCACGATATATGCAATACTAATTTTTAACTTAAGTCAAAATATTTAAGTTTTCAACTAAGATGCTTTGTGAATACCAGCCCTGGAGACTGGCTAATATGTATTCACCGACCTTATAATGCAAAATCATTATTTTTCGAGGGAGTTGAATTTTCGTTGATTTCGTTTTGTAACTCCACTACTTTATCAAGATCATGAATGGATTTACACTTTCATGTTCTGTATTCCACGAATTTACGACCCCATGATAAAGCATTTTTATCAAAAATCCACGAGATTTACAAGTAATACCCACGAAAATATGTGATGTTACAGTAGTATGTGACTTGTTTGACACAGTTATACACTTTTAGACTAGTATTTGTTACAGCTATGTTCGTTATCTTTGACAATGACATTGTAACCTTACTATAAAGCGTTGTGTAGTTAGCCAACTAAACAGTCCTTATAGACAAGATGGCGAGAAGGTTCTTAGTTGGTTTGTGTTTCGTTATCGTTGGATGTGTGCGTGGAATAACAGTTGATGAACGCTTAAATGAGTTAGAACGTATAATAATCTTACAGACTGAAACATTGTCACAACACGAGAGTTTGATTCGGGAACAGCGCGAGAAGTTCGAAACTGTTCGAAACGAAAACAACATTCTCAGAAACCGTGTTGAAGTTTTAGAAAACGCGATTGAGCAATTGCAAAAAAATCGCGACGATGAAGTAGACGAGAGTAGCACATTCGAAGCTGAAGATGACCAACAACTTGTGAGCGGAGACATTCATAGAATAAAAAATTATTCTGATGAAAGCAGAGTTCGTCAAGATAGATCACAACGTAGACAGGTTTTCAACTGTAAGTATACGTACTATTACGTAGTAAACTCAATTGGTATATCTGATACGAGGGACGTTCAAAGATAAAAAGGACTATTGTCACAAACCCGTATGGTTAAACAATATATATCGAATATATACCATCAGAAATCGGAATCCTTTATCTACATACAGTAGACTTATGACCGAAAACAAATACGCGGTCCGAGAGTTACATGTGACTAAACAGGGTCCTTAATGCTGACCCGGCGCACAAAATGACATCGCACTAGTTCATGTAGTTGCAATACTCGATATACTAGTATTTTTCGCAATTGAATTCCGATTCAATATTATGTAATTATAGTTGTATAATATTTAAAGTTGTACCCGTTAGGGCCCAAGTCCTGTTTCTTTTTGAACGTCCCTCGTACTTGCAAACGATATCACTTTTGTCTGATACATGTTTTGATGAGGTAGTCGATCTTCTGGATCGAGTGTTTTTCATAAAAAATACACCGTGGTTCAAAAAGTAATTTCATGTACGGTGGTGAGCTACCATCTAGGTAGCAGCTACAGTTTTAACATTCAATATCACAAAAATGTGAAGGAACAAAATATGAATGTGTATTGTTGATTGAACTGGTTTCTGGAAAATAGAAATGAGAATATGATTGACCACCTTGCCATGTACTGCTCGCCCGAGTGCTCGGTCAGTTATCTTTGCTTTAATTTTCAGCGCCGTACTCGGAGAATGTTGCGTTCCACGCTCACTCGCTAGCAGCTAATACATGCCTACATGATCACGAGGTGCTGGTGTTTACTGTGGAAGAAACGGATGAAGGCAATGGCTACAACAAAGACGATGGCATCTATGTGGTTCCAATGACGGGTACATACGTGTTTACATGGACAACCTCTGCTAGGCACAATTGGTATGAATCAGAGATAATAGTGAATGGTCATGCCAGAGGGATTATTATGGCTAATTCCAATACAGATATGGCTCACACTACGGGCTTAATTGTTACGAACGTCGTTGCTGGTGACCACGTGTATATTAGAAGGTTAGATGGTACTGGTTGCAATGTTGATTACTACAACGACGTAAAATTCGCGACATTTTCTGGCTGGCTGTTGTTTGCATCGGAAGTAAAAGTTTCGTTGTAATTATGCTATTTGTGCAGTTGATAGAAATTTCATTTAACATGTACATTGTTTATTAACTTATACGATTATGCTTCATAATAATGTTAAATCATTAAAATTCGTGGGGAATTTAATCTCGTGGATTACTTGGATGACCTCAACCACGAAATTAAATCCAAAATGAAAATAATACAAATATACGACGTAATGTCAAGTTTACAGTGGCTGTCATACTTGCTTTCAAGTTCTGTTGGGTATAAGACTATGTTTTGGGAAGTTTACTTGAATATATCATTCATGTAATAAAACAAGTATAAGATATGTTTGTTGTTTAAATAATTTCTGAAATTTTGTGTGAATTTTGAATTTGACAATCCGAAATCCTTGAAATTGCGTCCAACGAAAAGGTCTTTTTCCTCAAAACCACGACATTTTGTCCCATTGTAATAAAATGATTTTACAGTTTTGCGAAAGTCGATGTCAGAGCTAGGTCGGTATCGGCCACTGGGTATGTATAAGCTCACCTTATATTGGCAACATCGATTTCGGAGCTGGCTCTGTATTAGCACCTGAGTCTGTATTGAATGTCGATATTCGATTGCTGAGCTCAGTGCCAACTTCACACACCTCATTATTTTAACGATTTCGGTATGTTGCGATACAAGACCCGTCGCACTCGAAGCGGACGCTCTACCACTAGGCTATAGATGCGCAATTATTAGTGCGATACATGTAATTTGAATTTAGCTTGTTTGTAATTATTCTTGTGACTTGTGCTTGTTGTCTGTGATTTATCTTGTCAGCATATTATTGCTTGTTATTGCTTGTGCCTTTCGTCTTCTGGTGTTTCTGTTGAGTGCTGCCTTCACTTTCCGACTAGTTACCTTTTTGCTTTGCATTCACAGAGACAGAAATAACAAACAAACAAAGATGCCGTTTCACAAAATTATTTTGGCAAAATATCTGGCTTTTTTTGTTTTTAAGTTATTTTTTGTTTAGCCAGTACAGAAAATATACGTTTTACATGAATTTTGTTTCAAGACATAAAATGAGATAAGTCCCCCATTATTTCGGCGTCATGTTGTCCACCTGTCACCTCTGTCATCTTTGCCTTAGCTGCCATCTGAAATATATAGTAGTGCTGATATTAAGAATAATTTAAACAAATTTGATCATAATATTATGTTGCCATATTGGACGGACCTTCTAACTACAAATAATACAAATACATGTACAAAGTTTATTCAGGCATAAAATTGCATTCCGCATATTCATAGCCAACTACTACACTACACAGATCCTGATTTTTAAAAAAATGTATACGTTTTGCAAATACAAAAATGTACGGTGTAACATCTTGCTAGACACAGACAGCCAATCAAAAAATATATATCGAATGTGGTTAATTCATAACCCGAAACTTTATAATACACATTTGGTATGATATTAACATCCAGTGTCCAGCGCCGATGTGTTTGTTTTCGAATGGCTGGGACACCTAAGTGCGTGGTCATTCAGTTTGTTTCCCTGCAAGAATGGCCAATAATCTCTGGCTTCCGTAGGTACAAGGAAACCGGGTGCCAAACCCAAGCTCTTTCTGGATAGACTCCTTGGTTCTTTAACGTGTCCGGTGTACGACATCGATACACTCGAGACTACATTTGGGTTACCCACCAGCTCATCTTTAGTTTTAGGGACATACTGAAAAGCGTTATAGAAATTAGCCGGCTGAAAATCGAACCAGGGACCTCTGTATGTCAGGAGCATTACCCACGCTGATTGAGGTCTAATAACACTGAATTCTTAAAACAGATGGCTACTTAATTCGAGTTTAGTACTGAGATATTGACCTGATCCTGACCTTCGCAGATTTTACAGATTTTTAATTATGGTGTTGTATAGTGAAAATAACAAACAACCAAACATAGACAGATAGAAGGAGGGAAGTTTACCTCAATAATTTGGAACGTGTAAACACGACATGCTTGCTTATACAGTGTGTTCGTCAACTTGCTTAACTCTTCAGACCTGCAACACATTAAAACCATATCATAAAATGAACTGGTTATACAAGTAAACATCCCAACCACCAGGCATACTTCAACAGTAACTACGAAGATGTCATGTGCATAAAATATTATCTTCAAATTGCACAGTTCAATGTCTTTCTAACACAGTAATTTATCCAGGACGTAACAGCTAGTTCATTCTTCAGAATATGAGGAAGACGCCGTCATTATGATCTTTTAAAAAGTTTATTTCGATAACATTAGTTTTGTCTAATTATCATTATCTCGACAAAGGACAGATATGATGACCAAAAGCAAAACATATTACATAGAGAAAACCTGGCTTTAGCCTTGAACCAAAAACATTTACATATTGACACAAAAACGACACAATCACACGAATGCTCAACACACTGCCATATTATTCATGGTTATAATGATGTTACTTACTCAATAATCTGATCATTCTCTTCCATCAGTTGCACGATGACGTCATTGATTTCTGCGCAAATGTCCGCTTGCATATCTCTGGCAATCTGAAAATGAAACAATAGTTTTAGTCTATTTATAAAGTATATGCTTATTAATTTTTGGAAAGACAAAAGTAGATTCTATTGCTTTCCTATTATTTAATACGTGCTCTTAAAAACAAAACAATGAAATTCTGTGATATATTATAATGTTTTCTGCCGTCTAGTCTTATTCTATCAGATCGAACCACTCCAATACAAAAACATAGCATGGAGGGAAAACGCTTATTAGTAAAATGCATGTATGTATAAAATGTATGTAGTTTAAAGAAAATTGGTTGGGATCAAACACTTACATTTTCAAGTTTCTCTCTTAGTCTTATTTCTTTCTGTAGCCTTTTCTCATACTGGACTTGAATTTTATGAATGATCCATTTATCAAATACATTCTCCTTTTTGGCTACACTCATTGCATTCTCCTCTGTCTTTGCTTGTGTCTTCGAGCATTTCTGTAATAATTTAATTTCAATTTTATAGCAAATAAGCATTTTAAAATTATTGCTTCTGTCTATTAGCAGCATAATTAAACAGCTGATATATCGGGTCCATGAAGTTGGCACACCGCTCAGCATTCAACATTCAGCTCAACCGAATACTGAGCTAGATCACCACACCAGTACGACAGCCCAGCTCAGTATTGGTTGTATTTGAATTAAAGCTAATACTGAGCTGGATCAGCAAGCTAGCATGACAGTCCAGACCGACGTTCATTTTATTGAACAACGGCACAATACTGAGCTGGATCAACAAGCTAGCACGGCAGTCCAGACCGACGTTCATTTTATTGAACAACGGCACAATACAGAGCTGGATCAGCAAGCTAGCACATCATTATAGATCAGCATTTGTTATGAGTCCATAAAGTAAATACTGAGCTAGCACATCATTCTAGCGCGACAGTGCAGGTCAGAGTTAATTTAATTAAAACAAATACTGAATTCAGCACGTCACCACGACAAACCAGCTCAGTATTTGGTGTATTTGAATAAAAGTGAATACTGAGCTAGCACAGCATGCTAGCGCGACAGTGCAGGTCAGCGTTCATTTAATTTAATGAAGGAACAATACTGACCTGGATCAACGGGCTAGCGCACCATTACGTATCAGCATTCGTTATGATTAAATAAAGTGAATACTGAGCTAGCACAGCATGCTAGCGCGACAGTGCAGGTCAGCGTTCATTTATTTAAAAAAACACAACACTGAATACTGAGCTGAATCAGCACGACAAACGAGCCCAGTATTGGGTGTATTTGAATAAAAGTAAAATTAAATTAAATGAACGCTGACCTGCACTGTCGCGCTAGCATGCTGTGCTAGCTCAGTATTCACTTTATGGACTCATAACGAATGGTGATTTGCAATGATGTGCTAGCTTGTTGAACCCGCTCAGTATTGGCTTTTATTCAATACAACCAATACTGAGCTGGACTGTCGTGCTGGCGTGGTGATTTAGCTCAGTATTCGGTTGAGGCTGAGCGGTGTGCCAACTTCACGGACCCGATATATCAGCTGTTTAATTATGCTGCTAATAGACAGAAGCTCGAGAGTCGTGTCAAATTCTCCTTACTATACGTATATGAAGTTGATGCGGAACACTTTCATGAACCACAGTGAGAACTTGATAACAAGTCTTGAAAAAGAACCAAACACTCAAAGTTTGTAACAATGGCAGCAAACATTAAGACATGTTCACATCAATGGATAATTACAAGTACTTGCTTTAATTACATGACTGTACTCAATTTATTGTTCAACTTGAACGAATAGGTAGTGGCAAGTTGAACGCGGAACCTGACATTCAATAAGGCATCGAAAATATATTTCTTAACAATGAAATAATTTCCTGACACAAATAAAATTCTAAACTGATGACCGTTCTTTTTGCATATGTTTTCCTACGGTTTGTGTCGTTTTGCAATATTTTCCAGTCATATGAACTGCGATCAGTGTAGTACTTACCATGCTTACTATCCTCAACTTCTCCATTACTGCATCGTGTTTATGAATGATCTTAAGCAACAGATTCTTTTTCTGTCTAAGTTCTATTTGTATGTCACGTGACAAACTGAAATACAATAACAATCGGTCATAACGAAATTCAGGGAATCTGGTTTTTAGTTCCCTGTAAACAATATTCCCTTTATCGATATAACGAATTTCGGTATAAATCTTTTACACACAACCAACGTGAGTCTGAAACTATTAGCAGTAACTAAAAGCCATAATGGTCTGCCGTGGTAGCCGAATGGGTAACTTTTATTGTGGTCTTAATTCCATTTTTTTTCTTACTGAAACTACCAGATCATGCCATGACATTATATACCGTAACACATTGAATCACCCTTATTGTATTAGCTTAAAGATAGCGGCCAATAGTTTCACGTGACCTCGAATCGAGCCTACACACTCTCGTCGCCAAGACAGGCGTGGTTACCACAAGACTAACGGGCCCTCTAATTGGATCAGATTCACAGACAAAAATGCGAAAACGTCCGCGAATATATCGTATTCACCTAATTATAACACACAACCACGTATTGGACGCATATAAAAAGGGAAAATATTTAAAGAAAAACGGTCAGATGAAAAATAATTAAGGTATGTGCCAAAGTCAGCATGATGACTTATAAATGTACATAACTAAACTTACAAGGTGTCACTATGTTCTTCCTCACTGATAATGTTGTAACCCTGTCTGGTTGTGTTTAGTACATGATTCCTTATAGAACGGTACATACTGCTCAATGTGAAAACTGTAAAATAAACATACGTACGTCAGTAATATGACAACATTTGTTTCTTATTGGATTATAGACGGGACTCGAATCGTGAACCGTGTAAAATAGTCCTGGGTCCGTATTCACAAAACTGCTAGATATGTTTTCGACTAATAAAAAACAATTTAATAAGTTTGTATGATAATTTTCTTAGATGTTCGCGAAAAATCTTAGTGTTTGTCTTTGGCGGATTTCTGTTCATGAATAGTTGTAATTGTCTGAGATAAAAACGAGAAACATAATTTTGTAAATGTTAAAATTATAATTGGCGTAAATAGAGTTAACGGTTGCTTGAAGAGCAAGTAAAAAAACATGGACTGATAAAAAAAATCAAGGACTAACGACACACGTATGATATCAACCAATTGCTGACGTGGAATGATCGGGGGGGGGGGGGTGCAATAGCCGAGTGGTCTAATGCTTTTGCTCAGGATGGATTCGATTCCTACTATAGGTGCGAAATGTTACATTGTTCGTTGGAATTGTTGAGGGAAAGATTGATTTCGTTCATACTACCAAATTGCAAATGCTAAACTTTCTACAATACCTGACTGTTTGTGATTCTTAGCCACTTGACCGTTCGGTGTTAAGGCAAACTGAGGTTCATATCCAGTCACAGCACAAAACTGTTTCATGTCAGTTAATCTGAAATATAATTCAAATCTGTATTACTGTAAAGTCTGTCTAATCGTGGCCTCCGTAGCTCAATGGTTAGCGCGCTGGCGACCGGGTTCAAATCCGGGTGGGGACACACATATATGCCTGCCATATTTCAGCATGAAGCTGCCTGGTAAATAAAGGCTATGCTCGGCATCGGCATAATGCTGCTTTGCAACAACCAACCAAATTTCGTATGTTGCATTAAAACATTATGTACGACGAAAAATACGGAAAAAGTAGAATTATGCCTACATTTTATCGTAAGTCATCAAAACAGACAACTTTGGTATCCAAATATCTTCCATGGCAGTTGATATGTTGAAAAATATTCTCTGTAAATAAGTTCGCTACCGGCTTCTTTGCTTACGTTGACGTCTATGAAACGTCACTAGGTGACGACGTCATGTACGTCACTATTATTGTTCACGTCACGTCAAATTCTCGCTTCAAACGTTATTTGACGGTAGTCGCTTTCAGTGACATCGTCTAATTTATGGCGTGTGAATGTGTAAGCGAATTGCAATGATTGTACATGTGTACATGTTTTTACGATCGGAGATGACATGGGGATATTAGATCAAGCTGAAATGGCAAAGTCCTCAAAGTCAGTACAGTCATGTTTAATTTTTACACTATTTTTCATAAACCATGATATTTGAAAGCTTGTCCATGTCTACTTTCTAGATATAATCATACAGACATGATGAATGTACAGCAATGTATGGAACGGAATTTATATAAGCACTAATTGCTTGTTTTCCAATCCAATTATATAATTGTATTTGTATTTGCATTACTGCAAATTGGTTAAAAATATATCATCAGTTCTATGTAGTGACTAATTCACCTAATGAAGTCATCAACCCTGTCAACCGTGGTGGCTTGCTCGGGTAGCTGATTCCATCGTCCGGTGGCAGAGGGAAAGTCCCGGGTGTAGATGGAGGATGGGTGGAAGGTTTCACACTGGAATTTCGACAGGAACATGAATGTAAAGTGTCCTTATGACAACCATCACCAGCTCATTTTTGAAGCGACGTTAAACAAGGATGTGCCTGTCTATGTCAGTATTCATTTGACTGGTGCTGCTTGTAGCGTGGTAGTCTCCCTTGAATAATTGCGGAGGCTCGGCGCTGGACGGCTGTATGAAGTTTGACTGTCTGTTTGAAACCCAGAAGCGCTTACATACTCAGGGATGGGGCTGGCGAGAGTCTAGTTGTGCATACAGTACGTAGGTCTCTTGTGGGCAGCTTACCAGGTTTCTCATGGAGAAGGCCGTGGCTGCTGCTTACAACATGAGTGTTCAGGGACACCCTCTTGTCGAGCCGATATTTTATTTCCTCCTCATTCGACTTGTAGTATTTAAATAATGGTACGTTTTGTAACAATGTCTTTATTCTACGAAGGCAACACTATAAGACATGTAAAACTATTGAATTGTCTAGAGAGTACAGTATATCTATTTCATTAATCTATGATAAACACATACTAGTATATTTTCTTATGACCGTTATTAATCTAAGCACTAGTATCATGAACCACTCAAAATAAAAGACAAACGTGTCCTGATAGGGCTTCTCTACCTGGTACTACAGGCAACCTGACACTTGATCACCAGTAACCGTCCTATAATTGCTACAGTCTATCAAAGATATCATGCCAGCTTTCGGTATCAGCGTGGACATACCACGTGGTATGTGACGCAAATTTTGGATAAGAACGCAAGTAAGTACAGTTTGTATCTGTAAACGCATTGTTTAAAGGTGCTGCCTCACAGATCGGGCTAAAATTTTTGTATAACGTAATTTTCCTACCTAACCAAGTATGTATAATTATAAAAGAAAGTCACTGGTGGTTGTTTTATGAAATATTTATGGCATATAAGCAATTTAAACCACTCTTTATATTTTGCACTCAGTATTTTTCTGTTTGAAAATATCGCAGAGTTTCCTTCCAAAATGCTCAGTGAATTATGTAATTCACACATGATCAAACTGTAACTTCAACAAACTAAAGCCGAAACAACTGTGAGGTATTCGGTTCGTTTTGCAATTCGTTTTCATCGCTACTCGCACATGAGGACCTTGTCGAAGGTCCTTACGGATAATCAGTAAGACAGCATCCATGTGTATTACAGTTGCAGACAAGGTGAAGAGAAAGCGATACCATAGCTCTTTCAGAATAGATTCCTTGGTTTTTAACGTTCCCGGTGTACAACGATCCATGAGACTACTTCAGTTTTCCTAACCAGTTTATCTCTAATTTGGTGGGCAACACTGAAAAGCGTTACTTACTAACTAAGCCTTAACACTAGTCAACCGCAGGCGAAGCAACGGTCACCTGGAACTAAATATACTGAGTGTCAAAAACGGTTGCGATCTGTGATCAAACCCAAGACATGTCGCACTCGAAGCGGACGCTCTACCACTAGGCTTTCCAGGTGGAAATAATAGTGCGAAACATGTAACTTGAATTTAGCTTCTCATACTATCATTCATTAGAAAAAAATACATAAAAATAAAGTTCACCTACATATTATCATATGTCATCAAAACAGACAACTTTGGTATCCAAATTTCTTTCATGACAGCTGATGAATTGAATGTAAACTCTGTTTATAAGTTTGCTACTGGCTTCTGTGTTAACGTTGACGTCTATGAAACGTCTCTAAGTGACGACGTCATTTACGTCATTTATGAATTGTTACGTCACGTCAACGTTATTTGACGTTTCCAACGGTAGATTTTCCTTATTTTTTTATGTATCTGTATAGTCGTCAATATGTTCAGTAAAATGTTACGACTCGTGGTCCACGAGTTCGAGCCTCGCATCGTATACATGTTTGAGTTTGTTTTTTATTTATTTATTTATTTTACTGTAGAATCGTTTACCTTTTGGACTGGTTTCTGCAAATAACATAAGTCACTACGGTCAGATGATATGTTGGTATTAGTTATCAGTGTTTCGGGTATCGTTATTTGCGATCGACTGAGACAGTCTTAAGTGCGTGGTCATTCATGTTTCCCCCAACCAGAATGACTATGACCACCGATTTAGAGGGAAAATGTGAAATATAAGTAATTTCAACCAGTACTACGAGGGGCGTTGGAAATGAAATGCAGTTGACTCTCTAACTTTTTATTGAAATAGTATTTTTACTAAAACCCACTGAAAACCTTCAATGAACTCCCCTTTACACATTGCTCACTGCTTAAACGTTTTAGTTGATTGGAGTGTTTTGTCGTCTGCAAAAGGCACAAAACTCATATACTGCAATTATGGCTGACTATAATTGTTTCCTGGAATCGTACCAACCCCTATCGAATGCGGTTTAAGTCTTAGACTTTAAAACTAGTCGCCCGAGGCTAGGTCTAAATAATAGACTTGGTTATGAAGGACAACCATGCGCTGTTTGCTCATAAACTGCTGTACAGTAGATTCCATGTTCCAAGAAGCATTTTCATTATTGTGTTCCATTTAATTTAAATCCGACACTTTATGAACATTTCAATTTTTTCCCCACAGCATGCCTTATAGAACTTACTGCTTACGTATTTGCCCATTTGTTAATGTATTTGAATAGCAGGACCTTGGTGGCTGAAGAAAATCACACGCACCACTTTCGTTACTGTGTATGTTTTACAATTACGGACTTCTTAGAAAAATTTGGTAGCGCATATATAAAACAGAATTTTTATAATGAATTACAACTATCAGACTATGTTTAAAACCAGAATAAGAGACCAGTTTCAACAGGAATGGAGAAATAAGCTAGGCCAAATGTCAAAAATGCAACAATACTTGAGTTTTAAAACAACATTCACTTTTGAGAAATATCTCGATTTAATCAGTAACGATTTTCTCAGAAAACATCTTACAAGATTTAGGGTATCCGCTCACTGTCTAGCCATTGAAACAGGGCGATACAATAACACAGACAGAGCAAACCGAATATGTCAAAACTGCAATAAAAATCTCGTAGAAACAGAATACCACTTCCTAATGACATGCGATAAATATTATAATCTAAGACAAAAATACATGCCTTTTATCAGATGGCCCTCCCTATCAATGTTTAACAATCTAATGAATACGGAAAATAAAAAATCTCTATATAACATTTGCTACTTCTTGAAACATTCCTTTGACATAAGAATAACTTAATATTCTAAGTAACCTATTTTGGAATACTATCAATCTACATCTATTTGAACATAAAGTGCTTTATTTTACATGTACTCCTCTCTTTGTGTATATAATGTACCATGTATATATGTTAGTATGTATATTTTTGTGTATATATGTCTATGCTTTTCGTTGCCAAAGGCAAATGTGTTTGCCGATTTGCAATAAAGTTTATTTGTTTGTTGTTGTTATAATATGTCTTCTTCCGTCTTGGTAAATGATAATGAGCCTGTGTTTGGCCTTCTGTTATGGTACGTAATTCTTTGAAAAGCTGGGGGAATAAACTTTTAAATATTTTCTTGGCATTTAAAATAAGAATGATGTGTTTTGTCAATCGCTTACTAACAATAGTATCTAGTGGGTACGCATTCTTGACAACTTCAAGAATTTTCTTCGAAATGAAGTGAATTTGAAATAAGCTCGGGTCTGTACGAGCAGCTGACAGTCAATACTGTATCAGAATGAAGAATATCGCGCTATTTTTATCAATGGTCGGTTTGGTTATTGTTGTGTTTTTTTTCGGCCGACCACTTTTCTTGTTGTCTGACATATGTTTTGAAACATTCCATTGATATAGTCTAGTCAGTCAGTTTTTTCAATGCGTGAGATTTCGGCTTGTTGGTGGTTGAAGCTTGGAGATCGTTTTCTCATACAGTTGTATGTTTGGCATAGTGTCGTGTAAAATGAGTGCTGCCTTCGCCGTCAGATTTCTATTATCTTTTTTCAAAAGTCTTTTTTGGCTTAGTACAATCAGTAAACGTATATTAAACATTAAATTATAACCAAACAGATAAATGAAAGTAAACCAAATTTCAACAAATTTGAAGACAATGGTCGAATATGTGCACAGCCAAGTGTGACGCGCGATAATCCAGAAAATATATAGAATAACATTAAAAAACCTTATACCAACCCGGAGACGGTCTTGCGCCCTACAGACTAACAGCGTCTGTCGAGAGAGCTAACGGTATGCAGATTTTACCAAACTGAAAGTATTCCTATACCTAAAAGATTATTTGGAACTTTGGACGTTGTAAATTAAATCCCCCAGTATCTCACACAGAATTTACAAGCGGCTTCTTTCAATGTTCTAAATATATGCATTAATTTTACATACCCACGAACTTATCATTTTACCGAATACCACGAAATTATGTGAAAATTGATGATATTCACAATAAACAGGCACCTACTTAATATGAGTTTCGACCCTAACCGTACGCCATACGATACCATACTTAGGTTACCAACCAGTTAATCTCTCATTGGTTGGGAAACACTGAAGAGCGTTTCTGAAATTGCCATTGCCCCGACAAAGATTCGAACCGGGGACCTCTGGATTGGTAGCCTAGAGCGTTCAGCACTCGGCTACTATTATAAGTCACCCTTCTGTTTTAAGAAATTTAATAACAAATTCAGTCATGTATATTAACGAGAGAAATATTATATAAAAAAATAAAAGTACACCTACATGTTATCATATGTCATCAAAATAGACAACTTCGGTATCCAAATATCTCCCATGACAGTTGATAAATTGAAATGTATTCTCTGTATAATAAGTTTGCTACCCCCTTTGTTGACTTTGACGTCGCCTATGAATGGTCTCTTGGTAACGACGTCATTGACGTCATTCATAAATTGTTACGTCACATTAATGTCTCATCGTTTCTTGACGTTAAAGTTTCCTTTCATAACGATTTCGCCTCCAATTGTATTAATGAATGTTCGGGAGTATATATAATAGCGTAGATTTTTGTAGATGTAACGGCAGTTTTTCCTAGGCTTTTTGTGTATCTGTATATTCGTCAAGAGGTACAATCAATGCGATACAAAACAACATGTCTGTACGACTCGTCGTCCATGGGTTCGAGCCTCATACCGTGCGTACGTATGTTTTATGTATGTATAGTAAACAACCCCTTTGAAAGTTGCAAAACAAATATAAGGTGGTAAATATGATTTCATGATTTTCATGCAGCTTAATTTAAAAATAAAAAGTATGTTTTGGTGACTGTGTCAGTATTCTTTATAAAAAGTTAACATTCCCCTTCACATAAAAAAGTTTTCGATACAATGTAGTCTAAAACATTTGACAACTTTCCTAAAATTTGGAGAGTTGTCCATATGGTGTTCCGTAGCCGTCATGTTATGCTCCAACCAATTTCAATCGATGTGTGACCGTTTGCGTGGCTGAGGGCTCCTTCATTACAAGTGAAAATATCAAGTTTTTAAGCCAGTAGGATTCTGTTTCAATGATTTTTTTGTGGAAGAATGCGTCGTGTGGCTTTCAACATTCCGTCCACCTAAATATCCGTACGTAACGTTCGTTAAGTCATTAAAATCCTATATCTAATGTGTATTAAGCAAATTCTAATTTCTGTGGAATTTTGAAGACCGTGGTAATCCTATTACGCAAGTAATTATATACAAAACCAAGCTGAGTGTTTGGTTTCAACGAAGCACCGCAATGTACATGTCAAGCATAACTTCTGTTTAAGAGAAATTTATGGCATTCAGAAAGTGAAAAATTTATCCAATTTTTTGTAAAGGAGGGGTGGGACAGCTATTTCTTGCGCTCTGTGGTACATGGTCTGGTTTCATTGTGCATAACGCCCCTTTTTCATCCAACCATTAAGAGTTTGCACCAACAGCGGAACTCGACTCGCACTGTACGGCGTAATTGCCCAGCAATGCGAACCAGGAACGCACCTGGCCACCCGGCCACCCGGCCACCACAACAATCCTATACAAAAGCCCCACAAACAACCAGCTCCAATGCGACTACATCACACCAGACCAGTATATATCTAACAGGTTGATATATTTTAAAATTACAACACCATACATGTATGTACTAGGAGACGTTTTACATCTGCCCCAAGGCACAAATAGCGCTGTTGTGAAATACATATTTTGCACCCACAGTGGGAGTCGAACCCGCATTACAAGGCGCAAATTAGTTTTATCACGTCAATCGTGCACGGTTGAAATAGTTGTCGTCACAAGTTTCCAGGAAATCATTATCACCAAGTATGAACTCTGTCACAATATAATATCAACCCCTTCTCACCTTAGAGAGGACATGTATAGTACCAATGTCACAAAAGAACATTATAAATGGATTAAAGATGACAGCCAAGAACTCTCTTGTCTCGACCAACTGAGCTTGTTGCATGCTAATAATATGCTAACAACAATTGTTAAGCCTGTGAATATTTGATTAATATTATTAATGTATACTTTACCATTTTGAGATGGACCGACAATTCGTGAACAAAATGAGCCATTTTAGACGAGGTGCCAAATGATGCCCCTCCAAGTTCTTGACATTATATATAATGCTTTTTGAAAAGTGAATTAAAATATACGTATAAATATGTGCATTCGTATGTCGTTAATGTTGTTGCCCATGTTCAAGCAAGGGGTTACTATACACATGTCAAATATCAGATCTGACATTTATCAAACATATTTAAAACTACATGTATAATGTAATATGCATTCATTTTTCTTAATTCAAAGTGGCAGAAATTTTAAGCATTTCACTATAAATTAGAATTGTATTACTTAACTCGAAACGTCTGCCTACATCTCAGCAAGATATTAGTAACGAACATTTTATGGACGAAAATCAAATTACGAATACACGCGCATTTATTTATTTTTAACTATTTCATCGTAGTGGTTAGTGTTGTCAGAAATGCTTTGTCAGATATCATAGAATCACGTACTGATGACAGTTGGTAATATTTTATGTCTGAACCAATTATCTGCCACGCTTTCTGGAAATGAAAAATAACCTGTTAAATCTCAAGTGTTAGGATAATGACAGAAACCAGCGTCTCTTTCTCTCTTGTCTCATTGCTGTTAGTCTCGTAACAAAGAAATGTTAACATTTTCTAAATGCGCCAATTATTTTTATTATTTCTATTTTCAAAACTTTCTTTTGAACTTGAGTCATACTTACACAAGTTGTTTTAATTGTTTGTTTCTTTTCCATCGTATTAACGACGATTCTGTCGATATTTGTTCAGTCCCCGGATGTAAGAATTGCGTTACTGCGCATGTGCAACTGAAGAGCTTTCAATGACAGATTATCTTGTTAACGCAGTCGCAATTATTAATTATCAAACATAGCTATTTTGTTCTTTGGCGGCAACTCGTGGAGGACAAGACCAAAGTCACTGTACTTTCCACAGGCACACACTTGTGAAGCAAGTCACCAATAACTTACTTGTATATTAACCACTCTCTTGACGCCTCCTTTTAGAAAGAGTTCGTCGCCAGAAGACCATCACTTTGCCAGTCTGTGAAAGGAACTCAGTAGCTCGGGTGTCCCGTATTTGACCATTGAACTAGCTGGGTTGGGATACTTGTCGCCTGTGTTACCGTTAAGCAAATACTTCACACGATTATAGCCAGCATTCGCTTACAGCAAGAAATAGAAAATTGCCACATTACAAACATGCCAAATACTTGAAAGAATTAATTTCACGGCATTTTATGTCATTTTAAAAATGTAAGATATTGTAAGTTGCTCATCGTTTGTCGTTTTCACCAGAATTCCTTGGAACGGTAGATGATAAACGACCGGCATGTAATGTCTTTACTTTAATTTCTCCGAGCTTGAAAAAACTCACAGCTTTAAGGAATTTTCAACACTTCAAACCGTGAAACATTTTAGAGAGAAGAATTTTTGGTTGAGAGTGATGGTATCGGGTTTTGAGTTAAGTTTTTTCAGCTTCGACGCAATATTTTCGAATCTGACATTTCGATATTAAGCCTAGGTCCACTGAGCATTTTTGCCTCGGCGATATACTCCCGATTTAAATCAATGGGTTATCAGGACGTCATCGGGTACAGGACAATTGGGGTCTAGGGTAAGCTTTGGGGAAGTCATGAGACAATTTGTGATATAGGAAGGAAATATGATGAATCGGGTGGTATCGGAAGATATCGGGAGAACATCGCCGATGAGGAATTCTTCAGTGGGACCTAGGCTTTAGGCCAAGATAATTATAATGTGAAGTTGACACCGGCAAACAGATATATTATGTAGGGATCTGCACAGAATAAGCACAATGATTAATATTGAACAAATATTTTTTATACATTTTTATGAAAGCGAAGATATTTTCCGACATTTTTACGACGATCCGGCCCTCAACCATTACGACCCAACCGTCTGCGGCGTTGTAAAAAGCGCATGTCTTGCATGACATTATATTTAAAATGATTTATCAGATAAAAACACAAAGCCTGCTTCCGTGCTGGGATATTCCAGGAACTATAAAAATCGTTAGAAATAAGGACAAAGATTAACATCGCTTATGTAATCAGCAAATATTTCTTTAAAATTAACATTTAATGAAAAGGTTGAAATATCTCGTTAAGTGATAATTTTGCATCGTAACTGTCATGGTTAATTTACGTGAAAAAGAAATAAAATCTGTTTTGTAGCAAGGTTAAAAACCATAAAAATCACCAAGGCACATGTTTAAAGACATTCTTTGGAATAATAACTGCTAAGAATATCGCGTCGAGCAGCTGGATCGAGTGTGTATGTTATACTTAATATCGTTTTTCATTTTCCTATGTTTTGGGAGTTTTATTTTGAGGCAATTACACTAAACTCCCACAGCAAATCATTGCGTTACGGGTCCCGAGTAAGTCGTGGAAAGTAAAAAAAATCAACAAATAGAAAACACATGTTGAGCGATTTGACTTCGGGGCTATTCGCGGAACTGTCTATTGGTGATTATAAGCGAGTAATTAACGAATTTATTACTCAGTTTATGGAAATTATTTATAAACAATGATCCAGATTGTTACTCATGCTAGCGATAGTTTGCAGCATCTTGTGAGAGGATATCTCAAGCACTATTTACATGGCAATTAAAAATAATGAAAGCATAAACACTTCTCTTGACATTTGGTTAAACACTAGTACATGATTGAACATGCACCAAAACACCTGAAGTATGTATTTTATCGACGTTTCCATGCGAAGTACAGGGTCTCAAGAAGTTTGTCCCAAAATGTATATTCATATCAAGTATTATGTGAGCTGTGTGCGCAGAAGACAGTTTTGTTTTCATACTCTAATAGCTTCATTTAGTACCAGAGTGATTAGAACAATTATTGTAAACCCTCTGTATTTTAAACTGAAAATGTTTCAGGCTTCTGAGGTCAGAAAAATAAACTATTGAATTTTAAACTTTGAGAATGAACTTTTGTAACACCCTGTACATATAAATTGTTTATAAGTATTGCGCGATATGGGATTTATTCTATGCCTAATTCAGATTGTATATCAAGTTACACTATTCCGCAGTTTGTGGAACGTGTCTTTCATTTAATAACAAATTTGCTGAAGTTGTAATATTTTAGCAATTGTAATAGATTCTACATGTGTTTCATAAATTGCAATTTGCTGAAATGACAATATTTCAGAAATTACACTATTTCGGAAAGCCAATGATATAGATAAACGATTAACTAATATACATAGTGTACACAACCTGTTGACATAGAGTTGGCATTGCAGTTGTAACTTGGAGGTGATCAACCCATGAAAACATGTTGTTGTTTTTTTATAAACGATTAACGAATATCAATCGAATACATAAATAAGTTAACTATGTATTGTCTCGCGGGTTTAGTGTTGCCTTGCAGGTTGTCCTTGTGGTGTGTGGTCACCCATGTGGTTCGTTCTTGATTGCTGGCTTTAACTAAGGTTATGTTTGACTGACCACGACATTCTAGACAGTAATGGTATTATCTCCCTTGTTTTGTATGTGTATTTGTTCAGTATCAGGATACTGTAAATGGGTAGTTTTCTATTTCATGTAACTAAAACCTTGGTCACCTGGACACCGGACGATGTCGATGTACCCGATGTACACCCGCTGTCTAGGCATTGATTACACGCATGATTATCGGCATTCAATCCTGGACAAGGGATGCCAGACGAAAGATGGGCGTACATCGACTGGTCATCGGATTGTCACCGCCAAATCTCATTGTCTCTAAGCAACGCCTTATTTGTATCCGACAATCCGGTCCGATTCGTCAAAAGGTACGGCGGTCGATCATCAGGCGGAGATCGGATTGAATTGGGAACCCTAGAATAAGATGTTTAGACTTTAAACCACGAAATATAAATAAACCAAACCAGAAAAGGGCTGAATTTTGAACAACCACTGTCTCAGAAATCTCCCCGACGTCTCAGATTACACGGAATACCCGTACTCGATATGCACACATAGAGCATACAGACGGTGGTGGCAACCAAGTTTTCATTTCTGTTACTAGTAATTAAAAAATCCAATATTCTGGTGTTTAATTGTTCTTCGCATATTTTACCATATTCTGTATATAAATTGTACCCAGACAAAACTGTAATACTGGTATTTTATGCGGTAGTCATTGAGGAGTTGTCTCCCTTAGACCATGGTGCGATTGATAGTATTTTTATTAAAAACCAACACAGTTAGGGAAACACGTAGCGTTCATATAGTCATGTGATCATCGAATACTTCAATGATACCATTTGAAAATGTAAACAATAGATCCACAGGTAAATGTATCATCGACGAAGAATTTTTACAGAAATTGATATGTAGTTCTATTAGAAGTACACGTACATTGCACAAACTTTACCCGAAAAAAATCATTTCTTAATTCTTTCCCAATGATACAGGTACCTGTGAATAAACCTAGTAAACAAACAAGTTTTTGAATGACGAAAGCCACATGACGAAAGCCATAATGAATCTTTGTCATCAACTGTGATATTTTAAATGCCACATCGAACGCTGTCAACACCCGAGACCCGGTCCCGATCTCCCGAAGCATCTCAAGTAGAAATCTCAACTCAAGTTGAGATTTAGCTTAAGTCAAGAGTATAAATTTCAGATCATTCTTAAGTTTGTGCTCAAGTATTTTACTTTAATAAACCCAGAACAATGTACCTGTTTTGTGGTGCAAACTTCGAGTCTGGCCTCCCATGGAAATTATCTCAAAGACACATGAAAGTATTTGAGAATAATCTCGACTCAGATTGAGATGCTTCGGAAGATCGGGGCCCGATCACTTAAAAGCAACTCAAAAAACAGAAGTCTCAGGCTCAAAACTGAGGAACATGAATAGAGTTTGAAATCAATATCAAGACTATCGATATTTTGTTGTAATTAAATTACTTTCTGAACAAGACAACACGACCATCTTTACACACGTGCAAACCTTTATATCCAATAGCAAATTATTTTAATACTGCCTCTTGATATATTTGTATAAACTCTCCACCTATTATCTTTCCTTTTCTTATGTCTTCTTTGAACTTCTTTCTTAAAAGTTTAACCAGTGTATACATTAGTATACGTATTCCAATTTTCTCTGATGTCTTTCATTTGTTTTTATTTCAATTCATTTTGTTTACTTAATTACTGATTTCTATAGTAATTTTATCTCTACATTTTTGTCAGCAAACTATTTCTAGCAGTATATGATTTCATATTCACATTCCTCTTATTTTCATAGTATATTGAAATTCCAGACAAATAATGAATTTGAACCGAAGTCAACGTAGGAAAAGAGCTATATAAGACTTAGTCTTTCGTTCTAATCCTCTCATTATAATACTTGTAATGTATATGTTATTGTCTATAATATGTTGTAAATAATGGGAATAAATATGTTCAAACTAATGAAATGGGGCATTATACACACTGATTTTGTCTTGTGGTACCAATTTTGATTCTAATATCACCACATGAAAACAATCGCACAGATATACGACACAGTCCCTCGAGTATCAATTCCATTGCCATTATGACGTATCACGTGACGTCAACGAGCCGGTTAGTGAGTAACTGTTAAGGAAACTGTATTTTGCCAAAAAACTTTCTTTAATTTTCTTTCCATCTTACTTGGCTATTTTTGTGAAATATTACACAAAATATGATTTAATAAACAAGGCACCTTTGCCAAAGAATTTCGGTATTTCCAACTTTCGGTTTACTTACATCTTCGGGCAAAGTTCGCATGGTTAGGGCAACGATTACTACAAGTTTTTAAGGTGTAAACAGTTTTTGAAACAGAAATAAAGCGGTCTTGTATGCACTAACGATATTAATTAATAAACGTCATCAAAAAGTTATTGCCAAAATCATAATCTTAGCTCACTTAAAAGACCGTGTGGAACCCCGTGGATTCGTCAAAGTGAAATGGACCAAGTAACAAGTAACAGACTGACGTAATAACAATTTAATAACTGACATAATACACGATGTATTTGTAATTAATATTTGTCATAGATTATAGTAAAACAACCACTCAGCTGTTTTCTTGCTTTAAGTCTCTGATGAAAATCGGGTTCTAATTAAAATGTTCTCGGTCGTATGATTATTGCCATTTGCAATAATGTTTAACCGTTTGATGCTTATTTTTTATTACATCTAATTTTCATCATTAGATCATATTTACGTTATCATATATATGTTGTATTAGAATCTGCGAACAAAACTAATATATTTTCCATCTGATATCTGAGCGATGTATAGTTCAGAGAATTTGATGTGATCCTTACCTTTATGCATGAATATCTTACAAGGTTCTTGCGTTGAAAATATAAATTTTCGCTAGTAAATCGTGCAATATCGGCCCTTTAGATTTGTGTTGGTATTACACCTCGAGTGTCTTCGTGATATTCCCCGCTTATGCAATCATACACCCGGGGTAATCAATATAGACAATTTATCAACTGCCAAATTATGCTTATAGAAGGTCGCGAGTCGTGTCAAATACTCCGTACTATACAACGTATATATTTAATGTGTTTTATTTTATGGTAAACAGTCTTTTACAACCCAACGCTGAGTGGCAATGTACTTTAAAACTCGTACTTGTACATGTACTGGCATGTATTGAATCTACATATGAATGTCGTCAAGAAATTCTTGTAATTAATGAAGATTTTCGATGGAAATTTTTTCCAGCTATGAGTCAATATTTTCGAATTGTAAAATTACAGTAATTTTACTAGTAAAGATCGATGCTGGTGACTGAAATTTTAATTTAGAGTTTTGATACTAAAGTGTTAATTTATGTGTGGACAGTTTATAATCTTAAGAGTTTTAAGGACTTCGTTGTCAATCAATATACATGTATGTCACAGTGACTATGTGGTTAAGGCACATGCCTTGTGCACGGGAGGTGCCGGGTTGAAGGTTCGATACCCTGTAAGGGTCAATTCTGGTATGGCCTGTTGGAAAGCGTGAACATGAAATGAGTGAATAAAAGGGTTTTCACTTGACTTGACTCGAGAGTCCCTAGCTTGTTAAATAATTGTTATGTACAGTGATAATAATAATAAATAATTATAATAAAGACTTAATTTACGAGAGAACTTTTTTGATAGTATAAAGACAATCGTCCATAAGATCCTCAACATACAGTGACCCTTACTGTATCGTGTCTGGTATTAGATGATAGGGGCCAGAAAGGGCGATAAAGACAGTATACGTTTCTCATAAGCCAAATTGGCTGGCCATCGAATTTGATGGGGGTTATCATGTGACTGTAATATAATACTAGAAACCAAACGCTTTACTAAATATTGTAGTTTATTTCAAGCACTGCTCAAAGCTCTTGATTCAAACGTATGCGTTCAGTAAACAAATATCAAACACAAGGCACAGACGAATTAATGAAATGCAGATTTAATTCAAAACTATTTCCTGCATGCAACACTCATACGCTTAGTCATAATGATAAAGAAATTAAATGTAACTTTATACGATAAATTCCACAACATATAAAATGACAGCAGCCTCTATAATTATTATCGTCTGTTTTGTTTAAAAACATCTTCCACGATATATACAAGTATATTTATTTATCAGTGACATCTGTAAACCTTCATGGTTTGTTGTTCATTCGAAGCATTTTAATAATCCCTTGATTAGAGAATCTGCGAAACAATAAAGGGGCCAGGTGCTGGCGGTTTTCTTACATTCAACACCATAGATTTTTATTTGCAGTCCACATACGTAAACAGAGATTCGTCATTGTGCGTATTCCCATGGTAGCTTGTTGATGCAAGCGTGAGAAAGCGGTAAGTTCCAGGTATATGATTCATGCGACGCCGAAATTTTCATGAAAAATAATTGAAATACGAGCGAGCATTTCTGATAGCGTGAGTAATATAGCCACGCGGTTATATTATTTTCATATTTCCACGTGCAATACGATGCCGTGGAACGCTCGTTTCGGAGCGTGTACAACTTTGAAATTATTTTTGTTTTTATGCTCAGCGGTCCTTTGTTCTTAATTTTATATGACGTTAAGAAGTGATCATTTGATATCATTATATTAATCAAAAGTCTGACTTCTTGCTACTTGATATATTAATTATTATCATAGTTCACAAAAGTTATTTGACGTTTCACCGCTATAAAATGTACATGTACTTACATTTTTGCAAATTTTGCAAAATTTGGCACCACTTTTACGTTACATGTTTTTGGCACCACGTGATCTTTATTTCCTGAACATGTGAATATGTGTTGGTAAAAATATATTCTCAAGTATACATATTAACTATACATATATTTATATTATAAACAGTGTCGGCACTTCATATCCAAAATAAAATTAATAAGTGAAAGCAACTGAAGAACGTCCGCGTTGAGTCAGTCAAGTGAAAGTTGGAAGGTCCCGGGTTCGATCCCAGACCGCGTCATATCAAAGACGAAATGAAATGGTACCAGTATTTCCCTTGCTAGATGCTCGGCATAAAAGGAAAAAACTGGCTTCTCTTTCGCATACCCATCCGAATTGAGGTTTCGAGGGTGATTAATGTATTAATATCAGTTGATAAAACTAACTTCACAATTGTCATAAGATGAATTAGTACATGTGCACAGTAAAGTATATTCGATTTTATTACATTATTTAAATAGGGAATGGTCGGCGGCCTCGATCGCCTAGTGGTAATACGTCCGCTTCGAGTCCAAGGTGTATTGGGTTCGATCCCAGGCCGCGACAAACTAAATTAATTCAAGTGCTACTGATATGTCTCACTTGATGGACGCTCTGCATATGAGGGTAGTTCCAGGAAAATGCTTAACGTGACTAGGTAGTCTCAACTGTATTTACAATTGACCAGTGGGAATTAAAACAAAATATAAAAAGAGGGAAACCCGATTTCTCTCATACCTCCATGGTTGTGGATACCATCTGACAAGCCTCGTCACATTGGGAGTGGTTTGTCACAAAAATGTTGTTGTTTTATGTGGTAGAACGTGCTACATGCTATACATTTTGTACTAATAACTGTTACTAGTAAGTGTTACATACTCTAGAAACGTAAAAAAGTACTTTTATAGGACATGGGAAAGGTCTATATATATTTCTCAGCCGTGATTGTGTTCTACGCAAGACTCTAGACTAAGGTGTCGAAGTTATCAGTTGCATGCGAAAACACTGTGGCACACGTATACGCAGGCCTCTGACAACACGGAAGGTGTTTGTTCCAAGAAAACATCGTTCCGCAAATGGTGTTGGTAATGTTATATGAGTGAAAAACGGTGTAAAGTCACAAGAAACATGAGCCAGGATTAGTCAGATATGTGACTACGACGGTATCTAGACGCTCTTGTGTCGTTACTATAATTTAACAAAGAAATGTTAATTAAACGAAACCTTAGAAACTAAGTTTTCTTCTATTAACTGTAAACAGATCTGCGCCGTTTGTTATTAGCAGGATCATTTTAGTAATTAGTATATTAGATTCATTTGGAACATAAAAACTTAATAGTAAATAATGCTGACGTCGCACACATTGGTTTCTAGCTTTTGTATGTGTACTTTACGGTAAATGTGTACTTTACGGTAAATGTGTACTTTACGGTAAAGACCACAGACAAAAGCTAGAAACAAACAATAGTTAAAACTTAAAAATCTTTACATGTTGTTGACTAAATCGGTTTTCCAGAGATATCAAAAAAATTATAAATTATAAATCAGACATTGGAAAAAAATTCAGAAGGAAACAGCAAGCACAAGAAAGCACAAGAAAGCAAACATAAGAGCATGAAAGGCATACAAAACACACTCAAAATACCAAAAAGCTCATATTACAGGCGCAAGTAACAATTAAGGACAAACATCAACTTCACGAACTTTAAAAACAATGCCCATCTATATTTGAGATGTATAGTACAGTTAGGGTATTGTGACAGTGACGTTGCAGTTTATGTGTACGCTAAAAATCACAACCATTGTCTAAACAGGTAGAGCGAAGTTTAGTATGTTAGTTAAGCATTGAAATTACAGTTGTTTGTACAGCATAAGCCTAAATTTGTTTTACACCGTTGTAGTGGACTCGACCGGTGCGTCACTGGATTTTTATCCTGACTGGACTATATATGTACATTACTATTGTAAAACTATGTACAGATGCCAGCCAGTCATGTTTATATGGTGAACCTAACTTTGGAGTATGCACAAAATGTTTTGGTACCAAAATGTTCAGGAGGATGTCCCCTCTCAGAATATGTTGTATGACACCTTGTCACCCTTGAGCATTTTCCAAGATGGCCGACAAGATGGCCACCATAAATTGCCAATTTATACACAATTGTACCGGAAGCCGTTATCGAGTCAATCATTAGGGAGTTAACAAGGGAGACACTTTCATCGAATTTAGGAACTTCGTCATACAAATGAACAATAAAAATGAAACTGCACAATATAATAATAATAATAAAGACTTTATTTTACGAGGAAACTCATTTGACAATTAAATTAAATGGCAATCTTCCATGAGATCCTCAACAATAAACAGTTGAACACGGACACTGACAAACAACATAACACCCTCCTTCAACAGGCTACCATATTGATCAGGTATTTCGCAAGCAACTGGCAACTAGCGGAAGACAGACACGTATGACCGCAGCTAATGACACAAAAGTACATGTGAAATCCCTACCGAGCCCATATTAGCGCGTTCCCAGCCTCGCGCTTTACAAACTGTTTATGAATAATTTAATTATCATTATAGAGCTTGCCATTTTTGCCACTTAGGATTGTACTTAATATGTTTTAGTATCACAGGTTGTCGTATCAATTTTTACAATTTAGAAAGTATAGATACGTAAATTTGTAATTAAAGTATATGTAAAAACCGTTACGACCACCTGTGGTTAATACGTGTATTCATATTTTTGTCTAATGATTTTGTAGACGATATATATATAAAAATCGTGACATTTTCGTGACGAGAATTGCCTTTAATATTATCATAGGCAGGGTGAATATGTCCATGATGCCGCATGGTGCGTTTTTAATTTTCCCCAGGGTATCACATGACGGTCACAGTAACTTTGATTACCCGGTTTTAATCAACACAGCACGCGTGTCCGTATTTTGGTACCCAAGGTCAGTAAATGATACATTAAAACACTATCCACTAAATCGGGGTCACGCTGGCCCCTAATTTAACGAGGCTAGACGTCTGATGGGCTCAGGGAAATAATTACTGAAAATACTGAAAACAAAAACCGCTATAATTTTGGCCACAGGTGCTAGTAATTTTTCGTTCCAATGTTTCACGCAAAGAAACCACGCTGATTTAACATGATGCTTGTCAATGCAACATGGTATTCTCGCGGATATTAGAAAGATTTTTGAGAAAAAACATGCTCACCCTCGACAGGTTAAAACCTTTTTCTTGTTTATTTTATGAAACTGATATTAAATTTATAGCCGTTTGATTTGGAGGACCGTGTGAAAAGCTTGCAAACCCGAGGGCTTTCTGACCAAAAATAAACCATAAAAGACATTTTCTCTTAATTGATGGCTGTCTAAATCGTTAATATATTTAATACTTGTAGCGGTGAGGGGGTAAAGCGTTTTATCAATTTTAAGTCTCGTATATGATGCTTGAAACACGAGATTTATCCACGAGATGTTGTTTTTATTCATTTCTTGAAACGGCCTGAAGTCATGAGACTGACTGACTTTAGTTTAAAATGTGTCGTGGTTCATTAAAAATGAATCGTATCGGTCTTTGAAGCTTAATTTCAGTAGTTTGTGTCGTTTTGGAATGTGGCACTTGTTTTTAATAAGTGATGTAGAAATTTCTAAAAGGGTTTAACCATAAACTACAGTTACCTCGAGCTTCTAATAAATGTCAATTAAAAAGGAGATTATTAATGAATAAATGCTCAGCTTCGTTAATTACTTTTGCGGTTTAAGTTAGTATCAAATTAATAGAATTATGAAAATAAATGCCAACTATAATAACACAAACCTATAAAATATGTACATGTATCTCTTCTCCCGAAACATAGATGCCAAGAGATTGTTCGTTAGATAATTTATGTTTCAAGTTTTGATTTGCAAAAACGAAAATTTATCAAATGAATAGTAGGAATAGTGTTAATAGATAACTCTTACCGGCTTGTATTTAGACGCACTTTTATAAAGTTAGATTGAGTAGTCTCCCTTGGACCATTAATAAAATCATCATGTTTAATTTTATGCTCGTACGATGTCAAATCGATTTTAACCACTCGTACGAGAATCCTGAAGGTCTTTGCAATCGTAAGACATGTGGCCAGGATTACAACCAATACTTACACTCAGCACTCAACACTCAAATATTGAAATTCACTCTTTTGAGGTTCATTGTGGCATTTTTTTAGAGCAAGACGTTGCAATTATGTTAAATTGGTACTAACTATTGTTTTTGGCTTACTTCCTAGTTTAATTTAGTGTATTTGTAAGCTATAATTGCAATTCATCAGTCTGAGTGCTGAGTGTGGCACTCAGATTTAATAATTACATTTACACCTCATAAATGGTACAAAATGGCAAAGAAAATTTATCAAATTTTATCTTCAACACTCATTAACTATCTTATACATTTTCCTCATCTAAATTTGCAATCTAGGACAAATAATAGCTCATTATATTACATTTTCAATATTTGAGTGTTGAGTGCTGAGTGTAAGTATTCGTTGTAATCCCGGCCGCTGGTCACAGCTCGTAGGGGTCCCGTACGATCTTCAGAGGATGAAACCATCCGATATTCGTACGGACCTCGCAAACAAGCTGTGTGGAAATCGCAAGGAGCTCGCAAAGTGCTCGATCATATAGTTTATATGGAACTCGCAGGTTACCCGTATGATGTCCGTTCCTGGCACCCAGGCTGTAATTTTTCTGTCCGGTTGCCCTTCCATGTCGTATTTATTTTAAACACTGAAAATGACTTAAAACTTGCGTTTTGTTTCCTAATATTTTGCGGTAGCTCGTAGGGGTTCGATTGTATTTGCGTTACAACACTCTCGGTTAATAATAATATTAATACATAATAATAATAATATGTTTATTTACAGAAGGTTGGTTACTCATTAAGATTACAGACAAATATAACAATGAGCATCCTATTTACAACGAGGCCTTCAACGAGGATTTATAATTGTGCTCGTGTTCCAACCAAACCAAAGGTAGCGAATCTAACTCTCGATCCTCGGCATTAGAATCAGATTCTACCACTCAACCAACCAATCACCTTAACACATAATTATGTAGCTCACAGACAATAATCCAGATAAATAATAGAATACTAAACATTTTAATCATACTTGAAAGTTCTATTTGGAGGGTGTGGTTAAGGTAACGTGGACTAACGTTTTGGTCAT
The DNA here is from genome assembly GCA_947247005.1 of Spisula solida. Lineage (NCBI taxonomy): Eukaryota > Metazoa > Mollusca > Bivalvia > Venerida > Mactridae > Spisula > Spisula solida. The sequence goes on along the minus strand of OX365945.1, from coordinate 43,403,693 downwards.
ACATTGCCATACATATCCTGCCTCTGTACTAACCAGTGCAGGAACTACATGCACATCATACTGAGAGATAGCTTATCGATTATCGAGCAAACCTTGTCAGTGCCCACTAGAAAACGATCCAGAGTATGCCCCACCCTGAAATCAAACCCGCATCCCCCGTTCCCGAGGTGGATGTTTTAACCACGTGACGGAAAATGTACTTTAACATAGTTACTATGACTCGAAATGTTCGTTTACATTTTAAATATGCACGCTTAAAACAAACTTTGCCCTTCCTAGGGGTTCAAATCGAAAAAACTCTAACTTAGATAATATAAATACGATATTGGGACCGGGTTAAAACGTACAATCCGATATTTAAAATAACCGCGAAATGTAAAATTACGATAATTTGTAGTCAATTCAATACTGTGAACAATCGTACAATATCTATGATCTATTTTATAGATCTACGTGTATCCATGCTACCACGAACGTCTGGTCATTTTAGGCATTATAAAAGCGCCGTCAAGCGAAAGGCGGTCGCTTTGATCTTGTAAATATTAAATATCATTTCTAGGAGTTCAGGGACAGGTCATGTGCGTATCTTTCGCCATCATGTGGATATACTCTTACAAAATGCATAATTGAACATGCTTTTTAAGTTTCGGCCCATTGGAAAAATGTCAACAAGCCGAGGCCAAATACATTAGTTTCAAACGACGTACGGTGGGTGTCTTTGAAACAGAGTAAATTCGATACGACGCGTTGGTCAATTGAACAATACATGGCACATAGTAAATACTGGCTTACAAAGACGATTTAGTGAAGAAAAAGAGAGAGATAACGATCTTTCGCGCTCATTATTATCTAAATTGTTTTTTTTCTCTGACGTTAGTCCCGCTCAAAAACTTTCCATTCATAAAAAATGTTTCAAAATACATGTAGCGCGTATTGTCTCTCTATACGTCAATGAAACGGCTGAACGTGACTTCGTTTGTTTTTCATAAGTTGTTTTGAAGTAGGGTTTGGCCAATTTGGCTGTTTTAGGTTTAAGTTCTAAAACAACATATATTAATCACTCTCGACACATCATTGCTGATGGTATCTAGACCCGTTTTTAAAGTGTAAATGATAAAATACAGGCGCTTATTTTTGCTCCGTCTTTGGATTAACGCGTCCTTCGGGCAAAGCTCAAACTCCCAACGCTGGGACCGCCTAGATGTCCTTCGATCAGCTACACACGTGCTTTTATGGTTTTGTGAATTTAGGTAAATGTAGCACGTATTCAGTGAACATGACGAGGAGTCTGGGATAAAACATTCTGTTCTCTAATTCATTAACGTCATTTGACCAATATGATGGGCTAATGACGTCACCAGGGCCCGGAATAACAATCAATAGTGAAACTGTTGTATAATAAGCTATTATTTGTTATTGATTGCAAATCTAGATGAGGAAAATATACGGAATTGTTGTAAGAGTGTTGAAAATAAGATTTGATACATATTCTATGCTATTGTGTACTAATAATGATGTGTATAAGTATTTATTGAGTCTGAGTGCCACACTCAGCACTCAGACTGATAAATTACCACTAAAGCTTACAAATTCACTATATTGCACTATGAAATAAGCCAAAATATAATATTTAATACCTATTTAACATTATTACAACTTTTGGTTGTAAAGAAATGTTTATATGAACCTCAAAAGAATGAATTTCAATATTTGAGTGCTGGGTGCTGAGTGTAAGCATTGGTTGTAATTCTGGGCCCAGGTTTCTTTAAATGAATCAGACCACAGGCACCCGTCATGTTATGCCCCCCGGGTGCCTGTGAATCAGACGACAGATAACTCTGTCTGCGGCAAGCAAGTGACAGGTGCTAGATGCAAGTAATTGGTTATAGTTTTATTTTCTGAAGGTGGCAGGTTTAACTATATATGCCAATTGCAAAACATGCACATAAAATGAATGAGAACTCCCTTGTTTCATACAGTCAAACATGTTTGAGACTGGTCACTCGAAAAGAGCAACCATCTAACTGGACACATTCAATATAATAAATGAAATCCCGATTGATTTATATACATGTATTAAATACATCTGGATTCAACAACCATCTATTTTACATGTCAACATTTGGTGTATTAATTCACTGGTTGCTTAATACAGTGCTGTCGGGTAATTCTGCGCACCTTTTTTCTTCCATATTTGAGATAATTTTATGCGTAGAATCAATTGCGACGCTGTCTGAATAGAAACAACATTCATTTGCAAATGTAAACAATGCAATGACCATATGTATGCTAAACTAGGTCAAATGTCGTCATAAAACAAGATGGCTGCTGGTTTACATGACGTAATTCTTTTTCGGCTATTTCTGCGCATGCCGAATTGTGATTTGTATTACTGTTAAAATATTTGACTGACGACATATTTAACACAGAAAAAAAGAACAAAACATCAAGATAAAATGGACAAAAAAAAGAAAGTTCGTCATCCTTTAGAAAAGTGCATTTACTCCAGGTATGGGTCACGTGATATGTCTAATTACTGAAAATCGCCGTTGGTACTCATTTTTGTCAATATTTCGTAGAAATACTAATTCGATGCCGTTTCTGTGAAAGTACTTTTCATAAGTAGAATCTAACAAACATGTACAAAACACTCTATGACCAAAGAAAAATAATCCCAGGAATATGCAAATTAAGGTGCGCAGATTTAGCTGTGTGAAGTTGGCTCAACATACGACATACGACATACGACATTCAAAAAATCGAATGTCGTCCAGCTCGACATACGACATTGGACGACATTCAAAAAATCGAATGTCGTCCAGCTCGACATACGACATTGGACGACATTCAAAAAATCATCAAAAATCGAATGTCGTCCAGCTCGACATTGGACGACATTGGACGACATTCAAATATCATCAAAAATCGAATGTCGTCCAGCTCGACATTGGACGACATTGGACGACATTCAAAAACTCGTCTAAAATCGAATGTCGTCCAGCTCGACATTGGACGACATTGGACGACATTCAAAAAATCATCAAAAATCGAATGTCGTCCAGCTCGACATTGGACGACATTGGACGACATTCAAAAAATCGTCTAAAATCGAATGTCGTCCAGCTCGACATTGGACGACATTGGGCGACATTCAAAAAATCATCAAAAATCGAATGTCGTCCAGCTCGACATTGGACGACATTGGACGACATTCAAAAAAATCGTCTAAAATCGAATGTCGTCCAGCTCGACATTGGACGACATTGGACGACATACAAAAAATCATCTAAAATCGAATGTCGGCCAGCTCGACATTGGACGACATTGGACGACATTCAAAAAATCATCTAAAATCGAATGTCGTCCAGCTCGACATTGGACGACATTGGACGACATTCAAAAAAATGGTCAAAAATCGAATGTCGTCCAGATCGACATTGGACGACATTGGACGACATTCAAAAAATCATCTAAAATCGAATGTCGTCCAGCTCGACATTGGACGACATTGGACGACATTCAAAAAAATGGTCAAAAATCGAATGTCGTCCAGCTCGACATTGGACGACATTGGACGACATTCAAAAAAATATCTAAAATCGAATGTCGTCCAGCTCGACATTGGACGACATTGGACGACATTCAAAAAATCATCTAAAATCGAATGTCGTCCAGCTCGACATTGGACGACATTCAAAAAATCGTCTAAAATCGAATGTCGTCCAGCTCGACATTGGACGACATTGGACGACATTCAAAACGTTGTCAGTAATTGAATGCCTTGCAGCTCGAAGACGTTAAAACATAGTTGAGATGATGTTAGTAGTCAGTAATTTGGAAAATATCGTCTCTGGTGTACACTAGAATGTCGCGAAAATTAATTACATTACTCACCTTTACTAGCAATATAATGTGTACAGTATACCGCAGTGATGATTACATTTTAAATATTGTTACGGCATTTTGACCCCATTCAAAACAATAATTAAAACCAGTGTATGTAGTTATTTATACCCGCGCGAAATCCCGTTCACAACGGTCCCATGATTGTGTGTACCGTATTATGGAAACATATGCGTGCACATTCTCCGCTGTCGGCGGATTCGAAATGCATGATTGTTATATTCGAATTTTATTTGAATTGTATTCGAATTATCTTAGAAGTATTTCTAACGACATTTAGACAAGCTGTAATAATTTTGGTCATTTCGAATCATCATTCGGAATTTGTTTCAAATTTTTAGTTTTTATTAATTCCGACTCATTCAGACCCATTCCGGCTGATTCGAGATTCGTATGATTGGGGTATCAATTACGTCTATCGCAAGCCCGATACCTGTAAAAACTACATACACATGGGTAACGAACTAGTATGTGTTTATCCACGTCCCTATTGTTTCGCTTACCAATCATGATGTAATAGTGTATGTTGAACGCATAGCTAGACTGATTCTGACCCTGTGGTTCGGCTGTGCACTTTCCACTAACGGAAGTGTACACAGCATTACTCAAGTTTTGCGGTCAAACCTCGTAAGTTTTTTCGATTTGTTTTATGTCATTTCATGCGCATTATGAAATGAATAATAACCAAACCAGCATTGGAGACTACATATGTACATAAATATCAAATTGCATCACATATAATTTCAGGTGTATTCGTAAGTAATATGGCGTCCATCTTTGACGTCATTTTGGATTCCCGGGTTCGTACAATATGTTGATAATTCATGCCGACAGTTATATATTCCATATATAAACCAAATCACTGTACAACTTATTGTGATACTATACAATTTAACTTTTATGACTTATTGTGATTGAAATATCCGGTTATTTCCCATCACTGTACGACTTATTGCAATACTATACAAGTCAACGTGTACTCCTTATTGTGATAACCGGAAGTTGACTCGTTTATACACTGTTCTATTAGTATTTAACATTGCTTGTTGCATTTTAGTTGTCACCTACCCATGAATAGGCTACTTTTGTGCCGAGTGTCACTCGACTCTTAGGCACCGTGGACAGCAACTGTAGATACTAGTATACAACAGACGGACGAACAAGAGCATTCAAAATATTATCTTAAATCCTTGTCAGGCTGCCTGAACATAACTAGTAATTATTGAACAAACACAAGTTTAGATTAAATGTCCGTGACTTTATTAACAGAACTATTATTATAACAAATATTCCAGTTGACACAAGAAAAGTATAAAGTAAAACCAAAATATCCGGTAATATCGCAAAGCAACTCGCAAATATTCCAAACTATTCACGATTTACTGAAAGTACACAAGTCTTAGCGAATCTATAAACTCCCCTAACCAAATTGATTAAGTAAATAAAACTATATTTTGTTATGTTTCCGAAATTTTGTGCATTGTGTACCGTTGAAATTCACGAAAAGAAACGCCCCACTTAAACTTCTGTGAATAGCCATGCAACCAAAATAACCTCAAATTGCGTTTCCTGATGCTAAGATTAAAGATTGTAAAAACCAAATAAGTTGTTCCGCACATTGAATAATTTAAACTCCTACGGTTGCTAAGCGACTCATCACAAAGAAAAACAATATAGCGGACAATAAAGTATCAACAAATACAAACTTTACATGACTGACTCCTTACATCAGCAAGTGACAATATTTGTTCATTCTACAATGATTGAACAAAAAGTGCAACATTTTAAATCCAAACATGCACACATAAACAAGGTAAAGTCGCGGAAATTGATTACGTTTAGATAGGCCGTTCTGATATGGGTAAATATGCTAGATCTAAATGTAAGTAAGATTATTAGCATAATATAACAGAGAAATGTGCTTTGTCAGTTGAGACGTTCAAAGTTAACATAGAATAACAGAAATAATGATCGTATATTAAATGCACGCCTTAATGTTATTATACATTCGATTTTAGACGATTTTTTGAATGTCGTCCAATGTCGTCCAATGTCGAGCTGGACGACATTCGATTTTTGATGATTTTTTGAATGTCGTCCAATGTCGTCCAATGTCGATCTGGACGACATTCGATTTTTGATGATTTTTTGAATGTCGTCCAATGTCGTCCAATGTCGAGCTGGACGACATTCGATTTTAGACGATTTTTTGAATGTCGTCCAATGTCGTCCAATGTCGTGCTGGACGACATTCGATTTTAGACGATTTTTTGAATGTCGTCCAATGTCGTCCAATGTCGATCTGGACGACATTCGATTTTTGATGATTTTTTGAATGTCGTCCAATGTCGTCCAATGTCGATCTGGACGACATTCGATTTTTGATGATTTTTTGAATGTCGTCCAATGTCGTCCAATGTCGATCTGGACGACATTCGATTTTAGACGATTTTTTGAATGTCGTCCAATGTCGTCCAATGTCGATCTGGACGACATTCGATTTTTGATGATTTTTTGAATGTCGTCCAATGTCGTCCAATGTCGTGCTGGACGACATTCGATTTTTGATGATTTTTTGAATGTCGTCCAATGTCGTATGTCGAGCTGGACGACATTCGATTTTTTGAATGTCGTCCAATGTCGTATGTCGAGCTGCACGACATTCGATTTTTTGAATGTCGTATGTCGTATGTCGTATGTTGAGCCAACTTCACACAGCTCGCAGATTTACCCGATGCGCAGAATTAGCCGAAACGACTGTACATGTACATTAATGTTGTATAATAATTACACATGCAATGAAAAAATACTTCGTGAAAACCTCAGACAAAACCACGTGATATTGAAGATCGTCGTAGAGTTGTTATCTGGAACTTTTTCACTAAGTTATAGATACAGAACAGAAACGTTTAAGTCGAGGGCGCAACCCGAGATTAAATCGATATCAAGATTGTTAGTTCTGTATGTTATTTGTATTAATAGTTTAACGGAGGTAGTCGTTGGTGTGCCACGCCCAGTGCAGAATTACTGTTATCCAGTGCTGAACAAGTCAAATAGTTCCTGCGAGCAAATGATGTACCGACTTCATTTGACAGAGAATTGACAGGATCCTGGACCTTCTACCAGCATAATTCAACAGCTGATGTGTATGAAATTAAGCATGAAAATCTCAAAATTGTGAGAGAAAAAATAAGCGCGGTAGGCCTGTAGCTTTCCAATTTGGGAAAACTATATGCATGATAATTTGATATACGAAATTTATCAACAAATTGTTAAATAATTTCATGTATAACAAACCAATTTTCAAGACACTCAATTGCATATTATGACTCCCTTGTTCCATGTAATATTAATATGCTTATAAACAAAACCTCGTATCAGTTCATTAAAAGGTATTATCATAAGACATGTTTTCAGTGTTCAACAATGTCAAAGATCATAAACCAATTCCGATAATTCCATGACAATTGACTGGGAAGCGCTGTGCTTATGCAGCGGCAGTCACCTGCTGTTTAGATCTATGGTCTCAATATTGCCTAGCGCTAACTGAAATTTCGGACAGTTCTGATTTCTTCGGTAAATTAACTATTGCAATGCAATAAAGGCCGATGTTATCCGCATGGAATAATGGAATTAGTCTGGTTCACGACATTCTTACAAAATGCATCTTTTTGGGGATTTTTTTTTGAAATCGTAAACCATCGAGAACAGGTCACGTGCCCCTCCGTGGACTTTTTACTTAATGCTATCCAATATACCTGCTCGCTCAAGGCTCGCAGGTAATAACAGTCGTTGTACTTTTATCCACCGTTACAAGGATACAGTTATAAGTATTTATGAGGCACATGTTGATAATCATGTGTCTTATGATTAGGGTGAGGGCGTAAGCTGTTGGTAGCAAATTACAGATGTACATACAACACTTAATCCGAGCCGGTCATTCTAGGACTAGGTGAGTGTCTTTGTCACTTTATCTATTACTAGTATTTCAAAATAGGCGCGAAAGAAACTTTGTAATATGATCTATTATATAATTATATAATTGCACGTGATTTATAGGGTAATATTTCACACCATGATACATGTGTACTAGAGATATAACACGTGCGAAGATAAATACTAGTTATGATCAAAAAACGTTTTCCTGTGTAGCAATGTACTTATACCTCTTTCCGTAAAGACATTTGAATTCCTTTTATCTCATGTTTGACGTCGCGGTAGCGTAATAAAGCCATTATTTATTTTTGATAAAGCACTAGTGTAATAAAGCTATCACGCGACGTCATTCAAAGGATAGGCGTCGTCGTCAAAGTTGCGCGTTTATTATAGTGAAAAATAAGTAGTCTGTAGATTGTCTGTGGACTGTCTGTAGATTGTCTGTGGATTGTCTGCGGATTGTCTGTAGATTGTCTGTGGATTGTCTGTAGATTGTCTGTGGATTGTCTGTGCATTGTCTGTGGATTGTCTGTGGATTGTCTGTGGATTGTCTGTGGATTGTCTGTGGATTGTCTGTAGATTGTCTGTGAATTGTCTGTGGATTGTCTGTAGAGTGTCTGTAGATTGTCTGTGGATTGTCTGTAGATTGTCTGTGGATTGTCTGTAGATTGTCTGTGGATTGTCTGTGTTGATTGTCTGTGTGCTACAGCATTTATGATCATGATAGCTATATCTTAGTGATATATATTAGGGACTTATAGAGTAAAGGTTTGATTAATTAATTGATAATCACCTAACCTGCTGTATATGACAGGAGCTCTGTTAGAGACAGTCACTATGGTTTATATTCCTGATAAAACATACGTTAATTAATTAGTATACGTATTTTATCAATGTGTGGAAATGCCACTCTGCAAATGTCATATGATATGAATTAATGTGTTTATTGCAATATTTGAACTTTTATTTACTGTCGCATGTGTCATTGACCATTTAACATGTCCTTTCCTTTATTATGTCCAACATGTAGGGCAGCCTGGCTAGCATAATAACTGCCTTTGATTATATCGAGACATATGCTCGTTCGATTACTGAGTTCCAAAAAGATAATAAAAAACGGACAGCGAAGGCAACATTCAGCTTAAATAGCCGAGCACAGAACCCATAAAAAACACAGACCACAATTTCACGGCACAGTGCCCACACACTGGTAACTGGATGAGAAAGGGAACTTACCCGCTGGAAAGCCAAGTTTCAGCTGTCTAAAAGTCGCATGTCCAATTCCCAGGTGTAAAAAAGCTTAAAGACCTACAATCAGCTAAAAAACTGAATGACCTAGTTTCAGCTATAAAAATTTGAATGACCTAGTTTCAGCTGTAACAATCTGAAAGACCTATTTTTAGCTGTCCATAAAGTCTTTAAAATAAGGATAATAATAGATGGTAAAACCCTGCAAGGCTGAACACTGTGACGATATAAGTTCCGGGAAACAGCCGTTTGATATTGAAGTCAACCAAGGGCGCTTCATATACAGGTTTATAGTTTATTTTTCTGACGTTTAATTCCAGAGTGTTCTATCTTTGTTCTAATATTTTGAGCATTAACTGAAATTAAACTTGCACACTGCGTACAAAGCTCAGATGAAAGTTGGTATGAATTTAAATTTTGAGAACAAACTTTATTTAACACCCTGTACATGTAAGTACAAGCGGGGTTTCATGCAGGTGTAACACCTTGTCTCCGCCAATCAGAATTCAGGAATTTGTTAAAGTTGCAATCTGATTCAGCCAATCAGAATGCAGGAATTTGTTACAGTTGCAATCTGATTAAAATCATGTTCTCAAACCCGCTTACTTCAATAAGTAAGGAAGATCAAGTACTTTAGTCAGATTGTTAAAGTTGGAGAATTTTATACCAATAATATAACAAAAATCAATTTAACATACATTTCATTGAAGTTTTATATGTAGGCATTGCTTTCGGTTTGTGATGTTGCTTTTTTGGGGTGCTCCAAATTCCGAACACCATTCGCAATACGTATATATATGTATCTTATAGATCTCAACCGCCTTGCTTTTAAAGAAGGCACCACGGACTTCCAACACAATTATTTTACGACAATCTAGTTTAGATTAGACATTTCTTGCGTGTTTTTTAAAGAAAATATAATCTTTACAATGGTAAAATGTGCAATGTATTTACATTGTATGTAAGTTGTCATAAAAAGTGCAAATGTATCCAACAAAATGTTTTTCGAAAGAAAAGAGTAAATCTGCAATAGTCATTTTTTCACAAAATAGAATTTGAAACACTTTGCAGAACATTTCTCGTCTTTTGTGCAAATGTATGCCACGAAATGTTTTTCGGAAGAATAGAATAAATTCAATATGTAAGTGGTCACAAAAATTGAAATTTGATACAAATGGCAATCCTAGCAAACATGTATTAAGAGAATGTTGACATATAAAGTACAGGTACTTTTGTTTTCACAAACTATCCAATATAACTTCACCCTTTGTAGACTGCGCCATTGAGCGGGACAAATAATTTACAAAGAAAGTTTCATTTTTCAAATTGCATTGATTAGGTATTATCTGTCTGTTAACAAATCGTTACACAATCACAATTACATAATTATTGCACATAATAATATATTCTATTCTATTGTTATGCTGTATGTCTGCTATTAAGGGCATTATCGAACGTATGTTTACGTCTTTGAATGTCTTTGTGCAATGTTTTACTGGTATTCTATAGCATAACTTTTATGCCTGTTGAACAAAGATAATTTTACGACGTAAGATAAATAATTTTACAGTCAGTGCAAAACATATGAATTATTTAGAGAGTTGTGTATTAGTATTATATGTAATTATGCGCCCACTCACTAGACGAATTTCCAATAAATTACGTTCATAATTACTAGACATGTATCCAGTGCGTGGCTAAACACGAACAAGTTAAAAGATACAGACGCTACTTCCTTATTAGTTATTAATAAACATCTCAGTGAGTATATATCACTTTATTTATATTATCATAAAATGGAAGATGTACGACATTATGCTGAATATTTATATAACTACAAGATTTCATTTATACTTCCGGGTTTAGTTTTCATCAGATCAGAATTATGTTTCTATTTATTGCTACATCGTCTGGTTCATGAAGTTGGCAGGCTAGCGGCCTAGCAGCCTGGTAAAATGTGTGTGCCATGCAAGTACAGACAGTTAAGTGTAACCTCAATTATCAATCTGTTGTTACCCTTGACAACTGATCTTTTCTTGCGGTGGTCTTATTTAAGATAATATTGTAAAGTGTTACAATAGTTAGTTCTGATATTTTGCAATAATACCAAGAGAACAAGTTATGAAAAGGGGCTTTTATGCCAAATAGTTCCTTCTACCGCCATAAAATGAAAAAAAGTAAAGAAAAAAGCTTGGAATGAAAATATAAGGGCCTATTTCACATATAGGTATTCATTTGACCCCCAAACTATTGATCAATTGTTGATCAATTCAGTTTGTCGGGAATTCATTAATTCCACATTGAACTTCTCCACACCCAGAGGGCATGTTGCAATTAGGGGTTCGTTTTAACGTAGGCCGCTAGGCTGCTAGGCTGCCAACTTTACGAACATCTTCTTTTGTGCTACCTTGGGCACTTCTTCGTTTTAAGATTTCTGACAGCTAAAACTAGGCATTGAAATCCTTTTGCTGTGGAAACTGGGTCATTCAGCTGGTTATAATTTATTATACTATTCGACAGCTTGGACTTGGGCGGATCTGCGCTTGTTTAGTTGGGCATTGTGTCTTTATGTGTTTTATGTTTCCTGTGCTCGGTTGGTTCAGTTGGGCATTGCGTGTTTTTAATGTTTTCTGTGCTCGCGGCTGGTTAAGTTGAGTGCTGCCTTCCCTGTCTGACTTAATATAATCTTTTGGCATGATTATAATGTTGATTTGGCATAGGAATATTTACTGTTTGTCATAGTATGTTTTGATATAATGATTGTCATGTAAATGTACATCAATGTTGACAACAAGTTTAGTATCTTGATTGTGTAACAGAAAGACGCACACTGCCCAATCTGCATCGGTCCCGGATCTATTGCGGGTGGGCCGTATATTGAAATGGTAGGCCTACATGAAAATGTTGACATCTAAATGACAATATTATTTACGAGTATAACAGGCAAAGACACCGACAGTCTTTTCAAATATGTATTTCTTTTTAATGTGACGGGTTCACTCAGTAGACATAAGTTTAAATAACCTGACAGGACATTGTTCGTGTTGTATTGATTTACTGAAGTCGGTTTGAATAATAAATTCATTGACTCGTCGACTGCCATATGAGTAACAAACAATATGTGGACCCAGTTCGCTCACGCCTAAATGTACGAAGCGCATCGAATGGCGCGTTCCGAGACGCGTTCTAAGGCGCCAAAAAATTCTCCGGACTTCTTTTCCCCGCAGATTTGTCCAGCCAAAATTCCATACCACACTCGTGGTTGCTGGAAGACGAAAGAATATAGTGCATCTTTTAAAACATGTCGTGAACATTGTGATGGAATGTGGTTTCATGCCGTCTACGACATTTTGTGGTTGATAGGCCTATATATGGAGGGGCATTCGGTTCAAAACTGGAACTTTCCATGTTGCAAATCGCTTTACGCCATAACTTGCCTTGGTGAACGGTCCCGAGCAGTTTTGGACTCCTGACCGTACCATTCATAAATCGAATACTCACCACAGCCGTCTGTTTAGGTGTTCCATTTCAACACTCCTCTTGAACGTCAAGCAGAAGTCTCCAACACTGCTCCGGACCATTCTATCAACACCACGAGATCATTTAGATCATAGAAAATGCATTTATACATTTATAGAAAAATACATTTATAAAATTATGTATTAAGCTACGCAATCGCATTGCAGTTTAGCGCATTGTGGCTTGCTACATGCAGTATACAGTGTCTCGCGTCCAATTCCCGTGTCTCGCTTTGTGCCTCGCGCAATTCTCGTGTCTCGTTCTTCGAACGCGATACACGGTATTTAAAATGGCACTAACAGGATTCCGTAGTATACCACTAAACTGTATACATTCCTCGGCTGACCCTTATTTGTTAAGGCCTTGTAATTAATATCGGTAGATATTTTTCTGTTATTAAATTTATTTACATTGTATATGGAATGCTCTCTTCTATCATATTGGTAGTAATTCACGAAAAAAGGTAATATAATAAAGTGATAAGTTTTATTATTAACACGTTTTATCAAAGAAGGTGAGCTTGTAGAACTTGGTACGTGACATTAGCAACTTTGGTTCACCACAAATATCACTTTTCTCACGGAGATAGATAATAAATGAAAAAAAACGAGTCGCGTATCTATATACGATTCTGTGGTACAAATATCCGTAATTATTACTCCTATTAAGGATTTAAGTCATTCGTAAATAATGTCTCTATCAATATGGCAGACGACATTTTGCCTAGTGCAATGTTTACGCACGAAAGTCAAAGTTCAAAGAGTCTAGTGCATTGAAGGCCATGTCACGTCTTTTCTATTGTTACCCTTAGTGCAACCCCTTTGATTTTTTCAGCTGATCCCTAATTTTCAATAGGGGCCATTGAAGCAACTGAACGCGGAAATATGACAATACAGTTTAAACACATATACATCTTTGAAGTCCGGTTTTGTGGGAGACACGCATTAAAGCCAGAGACAATACATGTACTATTTGTATCGATAAGATAAGATCACTAAAATCGGGACCAATGATCCGGAGATGGTTCGAAAAAAGGCAGACGATAATAGATTGATTGAAGGGTTGGTCTATAGCTTAGCCGAAGTCCCGTTATCACACCTGTGTGGCTTAAATACAATACAATAACAAAAGTGACATGTTTGAAAGAGAGAAGATAATAGTTTCATTTCACCTCAATTTTCCCACGCCATATTGTACTTCTTCCGGTCACGTGAGTACAAATTGAGATTCCAAATTTCCTGTTTCCGGTTCTACCCACTCCGCCAGAAAATGTTTGTACAAGGCAAAATGTAACAAAACATATATATAGTTCCATTTTATTACATGTATTTATTCACAATATACAAATCTACACGTGAAACCGAGCATATGTACGGCTTGAGGATATGCCTTGGAAATAGTACAGAGGGTAGGAATTATATCCCACCAGGGACGTATAACAGGGGCGTATAATAGAAGTACTGGTGTCAGAGACGTATAATAGATTCTTCTTCCCAGATCCCATGCCTAGATATCGCTGTACTCAATTTCAGCCCTAATATTGTCGCCTATTGAGTCTTTCATTTTTTCTAGTCCATTTGTTTTGGTTTGCCATTGAGACTTGCACTTGAGTTTTTTTCTTTTTCTTTGTGACCTTTTTGTGTGCCAACCGTGCTCTGCTGTTTCTGTTGCGTTATTCAATGTTCGAAGTTTGTTTTTGCCTTTGGCTCAAAATCGCTATCGCAATCATGCAAACATAATGGCAAGCTGATTTTAATATAGCAAAAAAGATTACGATTTTCAGTTTGCAATTTGTATCACTTGAGCTCTGAAATATCAATTTGAGTCTGAGAAGTACATTTAAGATGCTTCATGGGATAATGCCCCGTGTGTGGCATCATTACTAACGTGATGAAACTGATTATATTTGTATGGTTCAGTTAACCTTATTACAGAGCCGTGATAGCCACGTCTTTCTGTTTGTCGGACCTTAAGAAATAATCCACTGCCTTATTCAAAGAGCTGCAATATTTTCAATGTTTTTGCAACTAAAATCAAATATTTCTTTGACAACCGAATTCTCGATTTACATGTACAGTGTATGTGTGAATATAGGTTGTACATGTATTGTCAATTACTTGGCATTGGGCTTGTTCGGTCATACTGACAGAAATATTCCGCCTACGCTATATATGTCACTTCAAATGATGACTCTACTGGCGAGTGCATGTAGGGAAATGTTTCCATATGATTGCTAGGCTGCTAGGCCAACTTCACGCTGCTAGGCTGCTAGGCTGCTAGGCTGCCAACTTCACGCTGCTAGGCTGCTAGGCTGCCAACTTCACGCTGCTAGGCTACTAGGCTGCCAACTTCACGCTGCTAGGCTGCCAACTTCACGCTGCTAGGCTACTAGGCTGCCAACTTCACGCTGCTAGGCTACTAGGCTGCCAACTTCACGCTGCTAGGCTGCTAGGCTGCTAGGCTGCCAACTTCACGCTGCCAGGCTACTAGGCTGCCAACTTCACGCTGCTAGGCTGCCAACTTCACGCTGCTAGGCTGCCAACTTCACGCTGCTAGGCTGCCAACTTCACGCTGCTAGGCTGCCAACTTCACGCTGCTAGGCTGCTAGGCTGCCAACTTCACGCTGCTAGGCTGCCAACTTCACGCTGCTAGGCTGCTAGGCTGCTAGGCTGCCAACTTCACGCTGCTAGGCTGATAGGCTGCCAACTTCACGCTGCTAGGCTGCTAGCCTGCCAACTTCACGCTGCTAGGCTGCTAGGCAAGGTGCCAACTTCACGCTGCTAGGCTGCTAGGCTGCTAGGCTGCCAACTTCACGCTGCTAGGCTGCCAACTTCAAGCTGCTAGGCTGCTAGGCTGTCAACTTCACGCTGCTAGGCTGCCAACTTCACGCTGCTAGGCTGCTAGGCTGCCAACTTCAAGCTGCTAGGCTGCTAGGCTGCCAACTTCACGCTGCTAGGCTGCTAGGCTGCTAGGCTGCCAACTTCACGCTGCTAGGCTGCTAGGCTGCAAACTTCACGCTGCTAGGCTGCTAGGCTGCTAGGCTGTCAACTTCAAGCTGCTAGGCTGCCATCTTCACGCTGCTAGGCTGTCAACTTCAAGCTGCTAGGCTGCTAGGCTATCAACTTCAAGCTGCTAGGCTGCCAACTTCAAGCTGCTAGGCTGCCAACTTCACGCTGCTAGGCTGCTAGGCTGCTAGGCTGCCAACTTCACGCTGCTAGGCTGCCAACTTCACGCTGCTAGGCCGCTAGGCTGCCAACTTCACGCTGCTAGGCTGCTAGGCTGCAAACTTCACGCTGCTAGGCTGCCAACTTCACGCTGCTAGGCTGCTAGGCTGCCAACTTCACACTGCTAGGCTGCTAGGCCGCTAGGCTGCCAACTTCACGCTGCTAGGCTGCCAACTTCACGCTGCTAGGCTGCTAGGCTGCCAACTTCACGCTGCTAGGCTGCCAACTTCACGCTGCTAGGCTGCTAGGCTGCCAACTTCACGCTGCTAGGCTGCCAACTTCACGCTGCTAGGCTGCCAACTTCACGCTGCTAGGCTGCTAGGCTGCCAACTTCACGCTGCTAGGCTGCTAGGCTGCCAACTTCACGCTGCTAGGCTGCCAACTTCACGCTGCTAGGCTGCCAACTTCACGCTGCTAGGCTGCTA
This sequence comes from Spisula solida, assembly GCA_947247005.1. Lineage (NCBI taxonomy): Eukaryota > Metazoa > Mollusca > Bivalvia > Venerida > Mactridae > Spisula > Spisula solida. The sequence continues at coordinate 43,387,438 of OX365945.1, read as the reverse complement.
GGCTGCCAACTTCACGCTGCTAGGCTGCCAACTTCACGCTGCTAGGCTGCTAGGCTGTCAACTTCACGCTGCTAGGCTGCCAACTTCACGCTGCTAGGCTGCCAACTTCACGCTGCTAGGCTGCCAACTTCACGCTGCTAGGCTGCCAACTTCACGCTGCTAGGCTGCTAGGCTGCCAACTTCACGCTGCTAGGCTGCTAGGCTGCCAACTTCACGCTGCTAGGCTGCTAGGCTGCCAACTTCACGCTGCTAGGCTGCTAGGCTGCCAACTTCACGCTGCTAGGCTGCTAGGCTGCCAACTTCACGCTGCTAGGCCGCTAGGCCGCCAACTTCACGCTGCTAGGCTGCTAGGCTGCAAACTTCACGCTGCTAGGCTGCCAACTTCACGCTGCTAGGCTGCTAGGCTGCCAACTTCACATTGCTAGGCTGCTAGGCCGCTAGGCTGCCAACTTCACGCTGCTAGGCTGCCAACTTCACGCTGCTAGGCTGCTAGGCTGCCAACTTCACGCTGCTAGGCTGCCAACTTCATGCTGCTAGGCTGCCAACTTCACGAACATCCATATGATTGATGTTAATGTCTACCGTTATGTACCTCAGCCGTGGAACAAAACAAAAACTCCAAGTAAATGACACATAGTGTTAACCGTATCGTTTACCATTGACCTCTTACCGCCAAAACAACGACTGAAAGAACACAAAGCATAATAATACAGTATATAATATATTGTTTATGCCTTAACGTAAGTTGCCATGTCACAATTAAATTAATTGATCATCTTTTGAAGGCCAAGAAAAGAACCAAACACATTGTGTAGTATTACTCAAGCGGGACAAAGGGCATCGAGGTCTGATTTTAATTATAGACACTGAGTGAGTAACCTCTTTGAGCTTTTTTGGATGATAAAACAGTTTAATTATTTCTTTAACAAGACTGTTTATAAATGTATTGTCTTTCATCGCTTGATTAACAAGATACGAATCTTTGAATAAGGGGCACACTACGTACACTTCTGTAGAGTATGATCACTCGATCATTCAATTTAATCATTACAATAATAACGAACACGTATCATATCTGACACCCATTACGTGTCACGAATCCCCTTTGCAATGCAACTATTGAATAGAATACAATAGGACAGAGTCATGTCAACTAAGTGCTGACGTGATCCTTGCCGATAATTCTTGTCATTTCAAATATATCATTGCCCTAATCATAACTCTGTGTATGTTTGATCCAGTGAGCCAAATATGATGACGCTAATTATGAAATCGGTTGATTGTTGGTAAATCTTTAATTGTTTGACCTACCCGTAATCGTTACAGTCAGGACATTACTCACTAGTAAACAACATTCAATGTACACACTCCGTATCTCTAGTTAGATTCAGATTGTATGTTCAAACTTATAGTACAGTTTTCATCGTCTACCTGCAAGAGCCCATGAAGTCACTTCGCACCGGACATTAACAAAGACTTTATTTTATTTTTATTATAATAGATCTAGCATTCGTACCGGCCAGATGTTCTGGTCATGCAAATATAACTATACTCGTGCATTGATCTGAAAACTTTGCAAACATGTTTTTGTGTTCGACAGTTGTAGTGCGTGGCAATTTGTTTTATCCTAGCCCAATTGGCCAATGACCTCCGGCTTCGAGGTAAGAGACAAACAGTGTGTGTGATACAAGGATTTCAGGTGCACTTACCTAGCTCTTTCCGAAAAGATTCCCTGGTTCTTGAACGTAAATCACCGATACACACGATACTACCTCTGGGTTTCCAACCAGTTCATCTCTAGTTGGTTGGGAAACACTGTAAAGCATTTCTGAATATTCCAATGCTCCGGCCTTGATTCGTACTTGGGAATAAAAATATATAACCTTGCAACGTAGTTTGTTAACGCCCATAGAACATTATAATCAGTAGATTTTATGTTTATTTCATTCTTTGGACCAATTCGTATAATTACAAATCGTTTCTAAATCATCTAAGGATACTAGTCTATCGCAATTTCTTTTCATGCAATACCTGATTCATTAAAAGAGAAAAGCTTATAAATTTGAATATACAAATAAAGTTTTGCTTTGTTCCTTTTTATGAAATTGTGTACATCTTTTACGAGCGTATGTGCCTTTCTGCAATTACTAAGTCCTGCATAAGACTGCTTCGTTTCTTACAAAAGTGCATGCACTCTGTATCTGTTGAGCTTTATTTGTTAGTAGCCCTTGTGATGTGTGGTCGTCTTGTGATGTGTGGTCGTCTTGTGATGTGTGGTCGTCTTGTGATGTGTGGTCGTCTTGTGATGTGTGGTCGTCTTGTGATGTGTGGTCGTCTTGTGATGTGTGGTCGTCTTGTGATGTGTGGTCGTCTTGTGATGTGTGGTCGTCTTGTGATGTGTGGTCGTCTTGGTGTGTTGTTCTTGTTGAACCTTTCGTTCTCTACAGATTATGTTCTTGTGGTCTGACACTTGCTGCGAATTTGTTGACTGAACGAGGCAGCAGGTTGTCTGAATGGAATGTCGTATTATTGTAGTTATTTAGTATGTTGGCGCTGCTGTTTCTGGTGAGTTTTTGTTGTCTGGAGTATACAATATTGTTCATTTCCCACGTGTTTTGTTTGTTTAATATCATTTATATTATATATCGTCTGCGAAGTATTATTTACAATGCTGTGAGTATCAATATTCTCCCGCCATAGCATTAAGTACTTATTAACTACGACTGTTTTGTAAGTTTTACGTCTTTTAACAACCTTACTTTTTTGTCATCTCGACATACGACTGTTATAGAGTGCTTTGTTTGCGCAATAACGTGCACGTTTAAATGTGCTCTATAATCACAATTATAACCTGGTTAAAAGTAAAATATAGTTCAGATAGATTTAAGCATACTCAAAAATACTAGTATGGATAGAACATCAAAAATACATGGATAACAACAGTAATATTGTACATGTATTCAGTACAGCATATATTTCTTTTAATTCATGGCGTGCAACAATTGGCCTTTTCGATTTGGCTGTTTCGTGGAGCAGGTTATTGTCTGGTACCCGCACCAAGCTTAATACGGCACTACTATAGTACTACTACCGCAAGACGAGAACCAGACTATAACCTGCTCCGCGAAACAGCAAAATCGAAAAGGCTTATACATCTCACAGAAAGTAATTAAGGTAACTTCCAATCTTCAAATGTGTTCCAAGGTTTCCTTTAGGTCAAGACCCATATCTCTTGCGATACAATGGACGATGTGCCATTGAGTCACCACAGGGCCGTATCCAGAGACACAAATCACCGAGTCAAATTTTTTCTGGAATACATTTTGGGTCGTTTATTTCTTTAAAAGACAGGCTTAGTTTGGGTATTTCTATATTTTCACCAAGGCACTCGGTGTTCCGCAGCGTTTCTACTTGTATAGCAGATTGATTGAATACGTCATGTATTATCATCGAGTAATAACATGCTAACCAACAACTTCTCCAAGTCCAAAGGACATGGTCGTACCCAATGTCACAGAAGAACCTCCTTTTATGGTTAACTGTGTACTAAATTCAAAGGCCACAGTATGTCATTCATTGCGGGGTGATTTAAATAATTGTGCTTGCTTGAAAATGACATAATATTTATCCTTTAATTTCGGAGGATATGGATGTTTCGCTAGAATATGTCTGACTCAGGCATGGATTGCTTGGGGCTGTCGCCGTTTTCTGTCAGGCTTTGGATAGTCTGTGCGGTAAATGTATATTTCTAAACAAAACATAGTAGCTGCTCATTAGAAACGATAGCCGTGAGATGTCTATGCACTTAGTGACTATAAAATTATACGTTCTTGTACAGACATGATTAATAAGACAGTGTCTCAGATGGACTGAAAGAAAATATCTTCCCAGTTAATTAATTTTCTCTGCACTTCGTACATTGCTGAAATAGTGATATTAACAATATGTTACTTTATCTACCTCCTAATATTTCCTCAATTTTGCATCACGAACTTTATGTAACCTGCTAAAAATATGTCTGGAACAAGCACGTTTTGTTCTAACGTCATACCAACACCGGCTGTTTTTGGGGTAGCTAATTCAACATCTATATGCTTTAAATTATTACTTTCGCAATATTGTCCATATATTTCGTCTCACCTCTGTAGTTTTGCCGCGGTGTTTTACGGTGCTTTCTGGTGTTTTACGGTGCTTTCTGGTGTTTTACGGTGCTTTCTGGTGTTTTACGGTGTTTGTAGTGTTTTACGGTGTTTGTGGTGTTTTACGGTGTTTGCGGTGTTTTACGGTGTTTGCGGTGTTTTATGGTGTTACGGTGTTTGTGGTGTTTTACGGTGTTTGCGGTGTTTTACGGTGTTTGCGGTGTTTTACGGTGCTTTCTGGTGTTTTACGGTGTTTGTGGTGTTTTACGGTGCTTTCTGGTGTTTTACTGTGTTTCTGGTGTTTTACGGTGCTTTCTGGTGTTTTACGGTGTTTGTGGTGTTTTACGGTGTTTGTGGTGTTTTACGGTGTTACGGTGTTTGTGGTGTTTTACGGTGTTTGCGGTGTTTTACGGTGTTTGCGGTGTTTTACGGTGTTTGTGGTGTTTTACGGTGTTTGTGGTGTTTTGCGGTGTTTGCGGTGTTTTACGGTGTTTGCGGTGTTTTACGGTGCTTTCTGGTGTTTTACGGTGTTTGTGGTGTTTTACGGTGTTTGTGGTGTTTTACGGTGCTTTCTGGTGTTTTACGGTGCTTTCTGGTGTTTTACGGTGTTTGTGGTGTTTTACGGTGTTTGCGGTGTTTTACGGCAGTTTAAACATGAGTATATCGAGGTTTTATGAAATATTTTGTCACACAATCGGTGACAAATAATCTTGTTAATTTTTTAATCCTTTGTCATACATGTACGAGGGGTGATCCAGAAATAATAGGCCATTTCTCATTTCTCATAATTTCTAAATAAACAAGAGTATATCGAAGTTTTAAGAAATATGTTGTCACAAGAACTGCCTCTGAATGAATGACACATAATCATGTAAAATTTAGCATTTGTCATACAAACATGTACGAGGGATGATCCAGAAATAATAGGACATTTCTCATCACTTCTCAATAAACTCTTGCACTTCAATAAAATTGATCTTATATGCATAGCATTTTGTGCTCTATATACTGGCAGCAACAGGTTTCGTTCTTGTTTTTTGATAATCGTACAAAGTGTTGTCATAGAAACCATGTAACGCATATTCACCACTGCCGTAGTCGTCACCTAGGTTTTTGCCTAAGAAGTTGAACCTGATACACGAAATCGTGACATATTTCGCGGAATATAATGACTATGAACACATATTAGACACTTCGCACCAAATCTCTACACCATTTCATCTGGTTTTATTCGGCACAATAGTGATTCACGTACTGAGGTCAGTGTCCACGTACCACGTGGTATATGACGTAATTTTTGGCTAAGAATAGTTTAGTTAATATTTTTGTGCAAAAGGTCATAGTTGTTTTTTGCGTTTCTTTATTTCTATGCTGGTTGCAAGTTATGAATGGTACTTTGATAGGAGCAGGGACTGACTCTTTTATGACAAAGAGACCAAAAAATACACACTATATGCAGGGTGTTAAAAAAGTTCGTTCTCATTGTTTAAATAGTTTATTTTTGTGATCTCAGAAGACTGTAACATTTTCAGTTTAAATTCCAGAGGGATCTACCATGACTGTTGTAATCTTTCTGGCATTTAATGAAGCTATTTGAGTAAGAAATTAAAATTTCTTTACTGTGTACATAGCTCAAATATCACTTTGTGTGAATTTTAATTTTGAGAATAAACTTTTTTAAGACCCTGTATATAGCTATTGTATAACTTACTTAAAAACATTACTGCAACGTTGTCTGACCACAAGTTTCACAATCATATGTACCCAACCCATTTGAGATTTTTTGCGATAGTTGAAAGAAGGAGTGATACTTATTAGTACATTTTGTGTGACTGCCCCACCCAACAGAATATCTATTTTATCAAAAAATTGACCACATTGTCATGAGTACTTGTATATCGATTTGACGCAACGTGAATCGTGCACTTGAGAAATTTGAACATACAAGTTTACTACTACGCAATAAAGCCCTAAGTTGTTTTGAAAGAACATTATTAACTCATTAACAGTCACCAAGACGATGTGAGAATGTTGAATAACTGACTCATAATTTCTTGCTGCGTTTTGGTGTCCGTATATCCGTTGAAAATAAACCACGCTTGGACCCCTATACTTTGTTGAAACAGTGCACGAATTAATTCATAATTCACAAGTACTTATTCAATCATTTAAAACAGCAAGCTACCGTACATCAATCACAGGTGAACTAGTGTTGTCGAAAGTTCAAGGGCTCTTGAGATAGGTACGAAATTACTCGGGTCCGATACTCTCTGATAGTCCACCTGGTTAAGGGCCTTGTTTGGGTGAGCAATTCCGACTATCTGGTCATTCCACCAACAGCACCGGCATGGCGTTAGGAAACATTCTTAAGTATTTAATAAGTAGCTAAATTCCATAGCCGTTTTTATTGTTTCAAAGATAAATTCTAATGCGCTCTGACGTATTTGGAATCCCCATCAACCACCAACGGCGTAAAATGTAAACACTGCGCAGATTTATGTACTTTAACGAGTACTCGAGGAAATCATTCTAATCGAAAAGGTTTTAAGGAGACTTAAATATGTTAAACATTTATTCTGGAAGGACCTTAGACCTGGTATTCACGTTTAATTAATGTCTTGACTTTCTTTTAGTGTCGCACTACATAACGATTTGTGCCGTTGTTTTCAAAATATGGACCACGGCAAAACACAGAAAATTCCATTTAATACTTTAAGTGCAACAAATGTCACCGTTTTTTAAGTAATTTAGTATTTTTTAAGATAAATTGCGTATTGATACCCCACTATAAAGCTTATTAGACGATATAGAGGCCAGATAAAAGATGTTATTTACAAAAAAATATATAGATACCAGATTTATATAGCACCTTTTTCATGCGAACACAAGCTCTTAAGGTGGCTCGCTACCTTTGCGCGTCGTCATATAAAAATTGTCGCCTTCGTAGCGATTTATATGAAATTTTGATGGCTAAAAGTACAAAACCAGTAGTTTCCGAAGTTATAGTCATGTTTTGGTTTTCATCAGGGTCGCTGCATTCAACATTCAGTTACGTACGTACAGTCAAAAGTGAAACATCTTTCTGTAGAAAAATATTGTTTTCAATCTTAATTCAATACAAGTTGATACTTTAAGAATAATGTCTTTTGGCACCCGACAAGTCATTGTCTTTGCTCAACGAATAAGAATCAACTTTATCGCGTCATTTTTTTCATCAGGGTCGCTGCATTCAACATTCAATTTTGTAGAGATATGTGGTGGTCAGTTTACCAAACCAGAATGAGATCATTCACAAACGATTACCTACTTCTTCCCATGTGTACGACATTTTAAGTATTGATATACTTGTATTTCTGTGTGACTTTGGATTGTATGTGCCCTACGGTATTTAAGTCACGCACAGATATTGCCTGGTTATGACTACTAGTAATAACATTCAGGCAGTACACTAATAACGCCATCTTGAGATTATTTCGAGCGCATACTTGATGCATCGAGGTTGCAACAACAACGACCTTCTGAAACCAAGAGTGACAGTTTCCAAACATGTGTACATGTCTTAGCTCAAATGTGGGATTCATTCCTATCCGTGCAGTGGTGAGAGATGAGTTATTATCGTTCTGCTACACACAGAATTACAATTTTAACGAACCAGTCTACGTTAAAGAGGGCGTTTATGTATTGTGTCTATAAGTTACACACTTATTTTGTTTTTTTTAAATTGTGAATTTATTTCATATTCATTTCTTCGCATACTTTTATGATAAAGATACATAAGAACTTATGTGTAAAAATGTGCGGATCCTTAATTACATGTATTTAAAAGATGTAGGAATGGGTTCATAATAATTGCATTTTACATACATTTTAACCAGCTTTATCAAATTTTGGAAATATACAGTACAACCTATGTAGAGCAACACCCTTCCTGAGCTGCAAATATTGGCCATTGTTTAAAGTTTGTTGCTCTACAGAGGTTATATATATAGTAAATATCAGCTTATGGACATTTTAAATGTGTTGTTTTAGAGAGGTTGTTGCTTTTCAGAGGGTCTCTCTGGAGTAATTTTAATTCCGTACAATTTTATCAATGAACTATTCTGGATTTTTTTATGAAACTGTATTCTTTTTCTAAATGTAATTATATTTTAAGCGCAATAACAAGAAAATATAAATCGATATAGCCATGCTACCGCGACGTCCTCTTAATTAAGCGATTGTAGTGTTCTAGTCCGTAAAACTAATTTATTTTAGTAACGTCGAGTATAGCTCATCTTCAATAAACCGGCTAAAATCTTGACAATAATCTGTAATAACCCCAGTGTTTGAGCTTAGTTGATAAAATCACAGCGATTTGGCAATGTTGATTATAAATTAGGCTGTTATGATCTTCAAAAATTTACCGATCGACCTTGAACGCGTACGGATTATTACCGAAAGGTGTATTCTTTAGCATCAACCAAATCGGCGCAATCGATAGCATAAAAACGCTTATCAGTTGCTCTTATTAGTCCATTCAGGCGCGTGTCAAGCGAAATTGTCGTCCGAACCTTTGAATTAAAATGTAAAGGTTGTTGAATTTCAATATCTTGTCTTGTGTGGTTAACAAGTTATCATTAGTTTTGTAATAATCTCTTTATAAACACCGATTGTTTTGAAGTCGCGAAATCCGACAAAAATCAGTTACGCATGTGCAGTCAAAAATGAAACATCTTTCTGTAGAAAAATATACTTTTCAATCTTAATTCAATACGAATTGATACTTTTAGAATAATTTCTTTTGGCACCCGCCAAGTCATTGTCTTTGCTCAACGAATACGAACCAACTTTATCGCGTCATTTTTTTGTTGTAACAATTTTGGAAAACATTGAAGCTCTTTCAAGTGGAGGTAAAATTAAGCGTCAATGTAGCCTGATAACAAAAAAGATCGCATCGGACTTAAAGTTGATTGTTTAACCGTTTGTTTTAATTAACAAACAACGCATGCTTATCTACACCTGTGCGTAAGCTGATGTAATGATTACGCCTTTGATTTTACAACACTTATTGATAACAAGATTAGCCAATGTGATGTGTGACATGTACAGACATGCTAAGTAATACTTGATGAATCTGTGACAATGGACAGTAGATATTGAGTATCAAGGAACACGGCGTGGAAAGATTTTGTTACAAAACGCTGCGTCTATCACTAGGATTGGTTGACCGAACAATACTTTATGATTATCTTCTATCCGTAAGAGCGCACCCAGCTGTTGTTGCTTTTTCCGCTGTTGTTGTTGTTGCTGCTGCTGCTGCTGTGTCTGGTGATGTTGTTGTTGATGCTGATGTGTCTGTTGCTGTTGTTGTTGATGCTGGTGGTGTTTGTGGTGAGGGGGTAGGGAGGTGTTGTTGCTACTGTAGTTGTAGATGTTGCTGATGTTGCTGATGTTGCTGATGTTGCTGTTGTTGCTGCTGGTTGTTGTTGTTGTAGAACACTCGGCTGTTTTGTTGTTGCTTTTGCAGTTATTACTACAAGGTATGTGCAAACATCAATTGAACAGTAAGAATGAAACTGCACAACATAGTCCGACAGCCTGCCGCCTCATTCAATCAAACATAAGCGGAATAAGCGCCAACAGACAACAACAAATCACAACCAAGGACGACACATTACAAGGACAACTCAATACAGCATCATCGAAGAGAAACATTGAACATGCCTTTATGCTGGACTTCAAAGTTTACCACAGCGCAACAAGAATAACCACTGTGAATATCACCCTAGGACGTTAGAAATGTATTCATTTTACAAATATGTTTCCATAGTAATCATTTCTTTTCAAACATTTATTCATGTTCTGAATTTCACGCATTGTATACAGTATTAAATGCAAAATGCCTTCAACTTTCAACGAAATACAACATCAAATAAAGATAAATAACAAAAAAAAAAAAAAAAAAGAATAACCACTGCAATGAAGTGTTAACGACACACACAGTGACCAACATTCTTTCTTCAATGTACTGAAGGTAAATTGGTGAGTTTTTTATACTCGGCTGTTTCAGTTGAATGCTGCTTTCATAGTCCGAGTTATATTATCTTGTTTATATAAATTAAAGGGTTAAACCTCTCAGGTAAATCCTTCTACGCCATATGAAAAAAATATCACGTTGTTTAATACAATATAAGATTGTACATTCTGTTTCATAAATATACATGTACATTTGTATATAGAAATGATGCCATGATTGTGCCAAATTAAGTATTCATTGAGATAAAAAATTGATGCTGAACTTATGTAATTTAGAAGTACGACCCAGGACCTCCGCTCCCTAACATGTTCCTTTTACGTTTGTATGTAAATGGATAAAAACATTTCACAATTTTGATGTATATGGAGATAATTGGGTCGTTTCTTTTACGATGAGTGCGCATGTGCAACGATTCCCACTTCCACTTTATAAAATGTATATCACAAAAAATCATGAATATAATTTTGTATAAGTAAGTGGCACGCTGCGTATTCAAAACATGTATGGGTTTTCATTTACATGTCAAAGTTTCGAACCAAAAGTTGACAAAGCGTATAAGGTTGATTATTTGTTTAAAAAACAGCAGCCGTATTGTGAAGCCATCCGAAATATCTGACACTTTGATAATACTATAATCAGCGAGATTATCTCTGTGGTAATCAAGATTTCAAATGTTGTGTGTCGCTTTGTTTCGCCTAGTACTAATCAGGTAAAATCAATGATTTTCATCAGCTTAAGATTGTGCTATTGTTTGTGTTCTTTCGACAGTTCGCACATTACGAACGATGTTGAGTACGATAAAAATGAATGAAAAATATCAAAAAAGTCGTTGCCATGACAGTGAGTTTATCAGCACTAAAGTCATTTTTTTACAAATTTTGACCACATTAACCTTACAAAGCGCAATTGACATTTCGGCACGTTTAAAAGCGGCACACGCCTTATGTGGCGAGAGCTCTTTGCTCTATATGATATGAACGAGTAATTGTATATGTAATCGTTCATATCATTGACAAAGATGGGCAAACTCAGTAAATAGTTATTTGTGAAATTGCCCCGACCGACACACACCACCAGTCTCTCAAATCAATACACAATCAGATCAGAAAAATATCCAATGTTCACAATGTACACCGTTTACAAAATCCTGAAGTTTAAAAAATGTAAGCATTTAGAGAACACACGTATATAATATACGCATATATAGCATGCGCACCCTATGATGGCTTGTACTCGAAAGCAAAATATTATCACAACTTTATACAAAAGTACAAGTTTTTTCCAATTTCCCCACATTTACATAGCTATATACGACCCGCACAAGCAATTTATTTTTATTACTGCATGGCATATTAATAATATTCCCCATAGCCAATTATTCGAAACTCTAAGCCAAAACTGTGAACTGCTATATCATATTTTATTATCATAAGGAATATTCTAGTGCAAGTGTACTTATTTATTAGAGATTACAAACATATTAAATTAACAATAAAGAAGACCAATAACAGATGCGCCCTTTCTTATATTTCTACGAAGACTACATTTTACTAGGAAACTTATTTGACAATGTAAAGACAATATTCAATACGATTTTCAACCACTTGTCTTTTATATGTCTTCATAATATTAATTTCAACAAACCTAGCCTAGTGTCTATCTGAACTCGTACTCAGTTACCGATTAACCTATTTTTGGTACAAATGTATTCATTTTCAAATAAGGTAAGTGTTTTCTGAAACCACTGTGTACACCATACATACGCGCTTTGCAGATTGGACCAAACGTACAGCGCAACCTCTTGAGAGCAGCCATACATAGAGCAACCTACACTCTTGAGCAACATATTGCCATAATCGTTCATATGTACTCAGCATTTTAAGCAGATTTAAAAGATACTATCAGATCGTACAGGGAAGACATCACTCAATACTCATATAAACAGCAGAGGTAAGGCTCAGAATGAAAGTGGTTCCGGCCAATAGGACGAATACATGTACAAGTTCCGTGAAGTTCCGCTAATAAGACCAGTCAAAAAGGTCGTACATCGACAGTCAGATGTTTACCTTTTTTGTATTTGAAATGAATACATAGCTATAAGTTGTATACTCGTAGCACGTTGGTCCAAGCTCGTAGGTCGTTGATCGCAGCTCTTAGGTCGTTGGTCGCAGCTACTAGCTCGTAGATGTTTACTCGTTGTTCGCAGCTCGTAATTCGTTGATCGCAGCTCATGGGTCGTTGGTCGCAGCTCTTAGCTCGTAGATGTGTACTCGTTGGTCGCAGCTCTTAGCTCGTAGATGTTTACTCGTTGGTCGCAGCTCGTAGGTCGTTAGTCCCAGCCCGTGGGTCGTTGGTCGCAGTTCGTAGGTCGTTGGTTGCCGCTCTTCGCTCGTAGATGTTTCCAGGTTGGTAGCAGCTCGTAAGTTGTTGGTCGCAGCTCGTAGGTCGTTGGTCACAGCTCATAACTCGTAGATGTTTCCAGGTAAGTCGCAGGTCGTAAGTTGATGGTTGCAGCTCGTTTGTCGTTGGTCCAAGCTCTTAGCTCGTAGATGTTTACTCGTTTGTCGCAGCACGAAGGTCCTTGGTCCCAGCTCATTGGTCTTTGTTCGCATCTCTTAGCTCGTTGGTTGCAGCTCGAAGGTTGTTGGTCCCAGCTTTTAGCTCGTAGATGTTTCCTCGTTGGTGCAGCTCGTAGGTCGCAGCATGCAGATCGTTGGTCGCAGCTTTTAGTTCGTTGGTGACAGTTCTAAGTTCGTACGTCGCAGCTCGTTGGTCGTTGGTCGCAGCACGTAAGTCGTTGGTCGTAGCTCTTAGCCGGTAGGTGTTAACTCGTTGGTCGCAGCTCGTAGGTCGTTGTTCGCAGCCCTTAGCTCGTTGGTGGCAGCTCGTAGGTCGCAGTTCTTAGCTCGTAGATATTTCCTCGTTGGTCCCAGCTCGTAGGTCGTGCGTCGCAGCTCGTTGCTCGTAGCTCTTATGTCGTTGGTCGCAGCTTTTAGCTCGTAAATGTTTATTTGTTGGTTGCAGCCCGTGGGTCGTTAGTCGCAGCTCGTAGGTAGTTGGTCGCAGCTCGTCGGTCATTGTACGCAGTCCTTAGCTCGTTGAAGGCAGCTCGTAGGTCCCTACCTTTTAAGCGACAGGCTCGGTGTAAAATGTCGTGAAATGTTGTTCAGTTTCAATATTTCTTGTTCTTTTTTGTAGTTGTCCATTCCCCCTTGTCAATGGGAATGGTACATGTGATTTGTACTCTTTTCTTGTGTCGTATATATATGTTTTCTGTATTGCGTCGTAACAAATCCAATTTCAATATAAATTTTGCTTCCAGTCATATTTAGTTGACAGCTGGTTTCATAAGTTATCTTATTATTTATCGACATGCACTTACTTACCACAGTCACTGTTTACATCTTATGTATTGCTCTCCTGTTGGTCTGACTTCTGATAGGCCATTCAGTACTTCTACGGATTCTGTTCGCAGCTGGTTAAGATGACTGCTGCCTTCCCCTGTCTGACTTAATGTTATCTTTCAATATGTGTCCTGTTTATTTATAATGTTTCATGTTTTACATTCTTCCAATAATCCAGCTATCAGTGTGGATCTTTGGTTAGGTGGTGGTCCTTTGACATTACATACCGGGACACTGACCTCTTTTATAAGGTCGTATGAAGGGTAAGTGTGAGATTTGGTGCTCCAAGGCGGACCGGACCTAACGTAAACTAAACGTAGACACATAATAAAAATATATTTGCACAGTCATTTTCACACCATTTCACACGTAACGATACCTGTACAAATCCAACATTGCCGGAACGCAGTGACCATACCGAGTTCGGATAAGATTGTCTCTACGTTTCCCATTGTTTCAAATTCAGGAGTGTTATAACATTCTACGAGTTACTGCTATCTGTTAATGCAACACAAGCTCCAACAACAGAAACACGATATTTGCATAGACAAGGGCATCAAGCAACCCCAAAGCACTTTGGTAGTGTAAAAGCACTGTAATCCCACCCCTACACTCTCTAACGATGGTTTACGCTCTGGACCCATGCACAAAGATCAAGATACATACATTTTAATATATGTACAGTCCAGCCTCTGTAGATCAACACTCTTTGGGTGTTACAAATATTGGTCATGGTTTCGAGGTGAAATTTATAGTACATAAAATGTAAATATCAACTTATGGAAAAGTTTAATTATTATACAGAGTGTGTTGCTATAAAGAGGGTCGCTCTGGAGAGGTCGTAATGTAGAAGCTCCGATAATAGCTTTGAGTTCTGCTACCTTTCAAATCCATTCATTTTGTATATCAAGGCCCTAAATGGACTGTATGTTATCGACCGAGGCAAACAGATTAAAATATATGTAGAGCGCTTCAATCTGTGCACATTGAATTGGATTTAAAAGGTCAACGGTGTTATGAATATCACTCATACATACCGTTTCGCATTAATTGAAATAATTATATAATTGAAAATATTTATATAGCACCTTATAAATCAAGTGTCTAAGCGCAGTACACGCAAAACGTGTCTGTGATTCAACTTGCAGGCTGTTCCATATTGTGGCTGCGCATTTGTCGAATCGCCTTTCGTACGTTTTGGTTTTTTCCTGAAAAGTTCAAAAATTTGGCTGAGTCTGATCTCAGAGATCTTGTTGGATGGTATTCACTAATCAACTCATTAATGTAAACAGGAGCAATTTCATGTCTGATTTTAAAAGAGTTTATGATGACCCTATACTGTACTTACTCTTACAAATACAAAATAAGGCATTTGTAAAAAGATAAAAACTTTAAAATTTATGTAGCTTGGATAGGTGTCCAACCAGTAGCGAGATTTAACAAAATCTCAACAAAATCAGTGGTTATAATAACGGCATGTTTATCCAATCGACTAATGAGATGATGTGTACACTGGTTTTCAAGTACATTGTATTATAGTATTGATTAAAGGTATCTCGAATAGGGGTGGGCCGATGCATCGAAATATCGATGCATTGCGATTCCTAGTGTCCCGATAGTATGGATCGATAGTAAAAGTCTCGATCCAATAACTATCGCCGATAGTTAGCTCAACTATCGATAGTTACGATAGTTTGTTTTTTATAAATAAAGTTTATTATTAATGTTAAACAACTTCCGTTTTCGCATCAAAACAGCCACAATGGACCAATATCGCCTTAATTTTATTAATCTATTTCTGTCAAATTCATTTTAAATCATTTCCACAAATAAAAGATTTGTATGTTGTACAACAAAATGATATCTTACACAGTGCAAAATTGCATTTACAAGTTAATCTCTGGTTTTCAAAGCTTGGCAATAACTATTGCAATAGTATCGCAATAGTTTCCAGCAATACAATAGTATCGCAATAGTACTTTCAGCAATAGCAATAGTATTGCAATAGTCAAAATTGGACTCAATAGTCACCCCTAATCTCGAATAATATATAAACATAAGCCCCCCCCCCCTATTCTTTTGAAGTGATAGTTCCCTCATTAGTAATACTTTATTGAATCGATAGTAGATAAACCACTAGCATTCGGGCGTAACTGTACTTTAAATAATGACATTATCTAGGTAAAGAGGATGCATTTTCACCAATCAGAATACAATCACATACTAGTATTCGAAATAGTAACTTATGTATCGGCCTCCTTAGCGCAGTTGGCTAAGCTACTGCTTATGATTCTAAATTTATCTTTTTGTTCTGTGTCGAATCCCACCAATTGTGGTTATTTTTTAATTTTGCTATATAAATCATGTGCTTGCATAATAATTGAAAAAAGGGAACATACAGGGTGATCCAAAATCATGCCCCACAAACAATGCTTTGCGAACTTTGGTTGTATATACTGTATATTGTTTTGATATTGACAGGAAGACTATGGAAGCAAGTTTTTGTTGAATAAAAAGAATACCATCATATAATGTCATAGTAACCATGGAAACGTGATCAGCAATATCATCATATTCTAAGAGGTCCAATATGGCTGAAAACGCAGGTACTGTTAAGTTGTACTGTAAAGAAGGCAAATAGCCTTCATTTGATAGAAAACAACTTACATTCTGAATCCAAAGTCATCTGTATCATATAGAAAGCAAATTAGAAGACATGTGTCAAAATTGGAGACACAATGAAAATATTTCATGTTAGTGATTTAGGTGTGTAAAATTTAAAGTTAAATATTTTAAATAGTACTTTTTTATTACGCACTGTTGAGGGACATGTATTTTGGATCGCCCTGTATTAGCGGAGTCGAACCCACAACCCATATATAATTTAAAGTATACTTCTTCGCATAGAACATGTTAAACACTAGGCCACTATGTCAACTGCATTTAAGTAACGTGAGTATTTAATTTATATCCATTATCTGTCAGAAAATAAAGGTACATTTTGTTTCAACCTTAACAAGTGGACACGTCAGAGGGTCATATTTCGAAGTTCGTTGTATATCTATAGCGATTTAGCGATATTCGACCCAGCACGATATATAATTTTTACTTACAATGTCAACTTTACTCGAATATCGAGGGATGCTTCCAGTAGTTCAGCCGTTCAGCCACTCCTTGACATTTTAACTTCCCCAGGTCATTTGGCTACCTATGGGGATACTATTTCTCTCATGGTAGATGTGCAGCCATCATCGATCTGTGGCGCCAATTAATATCGAACATGTACAGACACCGCCCTCACTGTAACCAATTCACACATTGGTCGAGCGGAGCATGCGGTACAGACTGAGATCGAGCCCAGGACCTATCGACCCAGAAGCCCGTTCCTTACCTCTAGGTAACTGCAACCACTGCACCACTCGAAACATTCTCAAAACGAGCACATACATTAAGATGCATTGTATCTCGATCTATGGTCCTGGGTCTAGAGTGTAAACCACCGTTATAGAGTGTAGGGCGTTGAGATTACCAGGTTTTACACTATCACCGTGCTTTGGAGTTGTATTATGCCCCTGTCTCTGCAAATATCGTTTTTCTGTTGTGGGAGCTTGTGTTGCATTTACAGATAGCAGTAACTCGTAGAATGTTATAACACTCCTGAATTTGAAACAATGGGAAACGTAGAGACAATCTTATCCGAACTCGGTATTGGGAGATCACTGCGTCATGGCAAGGTTGGATTTGGACAGGTATCGCCACGTATGAAATGGTGTGAAAATGACTGTGCAAATATATTTTTGTTATGTGGCTACGTTTAGTTTACGTTATATGTCCCGGGGTGGGAAATATAACAAAGGAATAATAAAACATAACCTGATCAGTTCTAATTTATGATATATCTAATTCAATTTATAGCCAAGTGTAACGAAATTTTGACAATATAGTATTTAATTCAGGCGCAATCGCTACATTAAAATTCACCACATATATTGCAATATTCGAATTGTCTGACATACATATTTATCAATGCATTCACGAAATGAAATCCACGCTCAGTTACTTAGCAGTCGTATATAAAGTGTATGTTTCGTAATGGGTCATCCAAATTTCAAGCGTTTGGCGTAGTCTGTTTTGCTTGGCTTGCTCTGTGGTTGTTTCCCTACACCCCTTCTTCCCTCCTAGATAAGAAGGGGTGGCCATGGAGCTCGTCTTTGTCTCATCAGCATCGCCTTACGTTATTATTTCTGTTTGTCTCTTGTTAGGGACAAACACGCCCCCTTGATGCGTGTATGTGGTCGCACGGTCATGCTACGCTCACTGTCCGATCCCCTTAAAATAATCACTTCTAAGTCGTACTTGTAATGCGTCCTTATAAGTATAAAAGTGACATTCAATCTTATAATAATGATCTATTTTTTTAATGCAGAAGTTACAAAAGACTACGAAAAGTTTTAAAGGTC
This sequence comes from Spisula solida, assembly GCA_947247005.1. Lineage (NCBI taxonomy): Eukaryota > Metazoa > Mollusca > Bivalvia > Venerida > Mactridae > Spisula > Spisula solida. The sequence goes on along the minus strand of OX365945.1, from coordinate 43,369,419 downwards.
CTACCTTATATAGTTTCGACCTATTGTAAAATCATTTAATTTGAATGGGACAAAACTTCGTGGCTTTGGTAAAAATACTATTTCGTGGGGATATAATTTCGTGAAAATGGGCAAAGTTTAACTGTAAACTTGGAATGTTTTTGGTATTTGGGGATCTGTCACTGTTTTAATACTGTCACTTTTGTACAATAAATGCGTAAGGTAGGTAAGGTAGGTAAGGTAGGTAAGGTAGGGTAGGTAGGTAAGGTAGGTAAGGTAGGGTAGGTAGGTAGGTAAGGTAGGGTAGGGTAGGTAAGGTAGGGTAGGTAGGTAGGGTAGGTAGGGTAGGTAGGTAGGTAGAAGACATTGTCGCTTAAAATGCAGTCAAAACATGACCGGAACAAGAGCCAAGAACGAATCACATGTACGACCAAACACCACAAGTACAACCCAATAAGACCTTATGCTGGACTTCAAAGTTGCATAAGTCTGCAAAACGTAACAAAAAATGCACAGTGACAAAAATATGTTTGTAATTTTCTTTCATCATTTTTTTAAGAAAATAGTGGAAAATGCATACAATTTTACATGAAAATAATGTTATCTATGGATATTCCGCCTTGGAGCACCAAATCTCACACTTACCCTGCATACGACCTTATAAAAGAGGCCAGTGTCCCGGTATGTAATGTCAAAAGACCACCACCTAACCAAAGATCCACACTGATAGCTGGGTTATTGGAAGAATGTAAAACATGAAACATTATAAATTAACAAGACACATATTGAAAGATAATATTAAGTCATACAGGGGAAGGCAACAGTCATCTTAACCAGCTGCGAACAGAATCCGTAGAAGTACTGAATGGCCTATCAGAAGTCAGACCAACAGGAGAGCAATACATAAGGTGTAAACAGTGACTGCATGTGAGTAAGTGCATGTCGATAAATAATAAGAAAACTTATGAAACCAGCTGTCTACTAAATATAACTGGAAGCAAAATTTATATTGAAATTCGATTTGTTACGACGCAATACAGAAAACATATATATACGACATTTCTACGCAGTTTCTTTGATTAAAATTAAGCTGAATCTGTAACATACTCGTGCAACAGTATTTGAGTGACCGACTTTTAGGAATACATATCAAACGCATGAAGATTGCATCATATTCGACACTAAAAAAACTAAGTTGAATGTCGAATTCGACATGCAATTTTAGAGTTGAATTCAACAATAGTTTTTTTTCTTCGAAAAAATGAATGTCGAAATGAACGTCGACTATCATGCAAATTTCTCACAGCTGTGTTTGGTTAGACAGTTTAGTGTTTGTTTATATTTACGAATATCGTATATTCTTTTTGGTTGCATGTAACTTGTTTGTACATCTAATACTTACAGTAAGATAAATATTGTAAAAGCTAGAAATGCTGAATATGTGTAGACTTTAAAAAGACAAACCCCTAACACAGGACTACTGACAGACATGGGGCATAATTTCATAGCGTATAAAGGAGTCAAATTCTGGCTATCGCAACAAGTCACGTTGAATTGTATAGTATCCCAATAAGTCATACAGTGAATGGGAATCACAGATGTTTTTGATAGCAATAAGTTATACAAGTTGAACTGTATATAGTATCCCAATAAGTCATATAGTAAACGGGAATCAGAGAATCACAGATGTTTTCGCTCGCAATAAGTCATACAAGTGGAATTGAATAGTCTCCTAGTAAGTCATACAGTGATTAGGTTTATACGCTGTGAATTTTGCAATGTGAAGGACGGCAAATAGACTAAGCTAAATTTTTGATAACTTTTTGAGAGTGTGTATACTTACTGGGTTGTATTTGATGATCGACCATGAGATGGACTCACAACCTGTCCTTTTGTGTTAAAGAAAGGTGTATGTAAATATTTACGATTCACTTTCATTCTTTGATACGTTTGTCCGCTAAAGACAACATTTGTTGATATAGACACAGTAGATTTGATATGTGTCGATTTTATTGACATTGATCCATGGTTGCTAAGATGTTTTTCAAATGTCGTTCGTTATTCTCGTCGCCTCCGCGCAACGTAGGGTCGCCAATCTATCTCCACATGCATTAAAGGGTCAATGAAGTTAGTCCTAGATTTAAATTTTGTATTCTTTCCTTATATTTATGATACTAATAATGACCTCATGAATTTTGTTCACAAAGTTGGCTATAGAATTCCGAAATATGTTGACCGATAACGGAGATAACCGAGAGGATCCGATGCTCAATGATATCTATGTTTATTAACTGTTTAATGCAAAAAACTGTATGATGTTAGGGTCTTATCGAATGGCCCTTTTGAGTGTTTGAACGATAAATGGGTTATTAATTGTAGTATCTGGCTTAAAGAGTTCTTGTACGTTCTGCAATAGAAGTGAGTAATACCCGTTACTTAAGTATTTATCTAACCATTCTTGACATTGTCAATGCATTTACAAGCTCGCATTGTGATGAAACTCAATCGTTACTAGGATTTATTTCTTCAAAACCATTCGTTACGTGACAATACACTCTAAATCCAAAGAGTCCTTAAGAAAAGATTTATTTTGCAAGCCGTGTGTTAAAGAAACCCGCGGCGACGTAGCCTGACGCTGTCCTATCATTTGTACACAACTTGTAAATACGACAATTTAAACGTAAACTTGCCTGTGGTTTGACACCAGTGTATCCAATGTTTTGTCAGACCGAACAACAAATTTTATCTACAGAGTTTAGCACCTTATACAGTCTTAAATTTCATTCATCGAATTTGACAAATTATCATGCGTTTGGATCATTCAGGGGCTTGCACGTGGTTAAGTCAATAAGATAATGATATTTGTTATGAAACACAGTTCGTCGAACTTTGGCAAATTGTCACCATCAGGGTTATGCAGCGACTCAATCTCTTACGAATTGAAATCCTTTGCCGCTTCGCTCGAGTGATAGCAATCCCGAAGTGACATAAGAGCTGTAGGGAGCTTGGTAGAGATTCTTTCTGCTTTCACAGTTTTTGAAACATCAGCCAATAGTGGTACCTGTGAGGTGACGGTGTCAGGAAAGTCATTACTTAAGTCTTTTTACCTGCTGAGAGATCTTTAGCTATATCATCGACTCTTTGAACATTCGGAACACCTCGTACATTTATTTAGAATCATCTTGTAGCGATAAACGCCGTACAGACCGTTCCGATTGACTCTTTGCGCTGATTCTTACAGGACCGTTTTTCAGGCACCTCCTTTTTTCTTAGAACCCATGTTGTACATTTCACCTGGTGCGTGTAGTTCATTTTCTACGCTATTAGTACAAAAACTAGGTCTATAATGTAGACATAGACTGCATCATTCGCCATTGTAATTAAGGTTCGTATCATATAACTACGAAGCACGCTCTAAAGCAATGATGAATTTTCATTTTCTTTTCAACGCCTTAACAGCCAATCTGTGAAATCGTCGACACGAGAATTCTTGGGTCTGATTACTGACGCACATTTTCATCATTTGTAAGATAATGCTGTCGTTTGGCTCCCGGTTAGACCAAGAAGCCGAGCGTTCGCGTGTCGTCTGCCTAAAAAAATGAATGTACGTAACATTTGACCGCTCGTTTTATACCTCACAGACGTACTGACCATTGTCCATTGGTTTTATCGGCATATCTATATTATAACCATTGTCCTGTTTCGGTGGTTATGGCATTCGATCAAATACAAGTATTTGTGGTGTCGTCTGCGTCCTTCAAAGTTCACGATCGTTTTAAACTAGATTCTAATCGGGCATCCTTTTTATGGTACATTAACAATACAAAATTTCACAACAACGTATACCGAACGTTTGGGCCATCTAAGTCGAAAATGGCGGATAATTCGAACAAAATGCTAGACAGAGTAACCACTTCTGTGTAAGGTTGTGGTCATGATCGTGAAGAAGTATGCAAAGTTTCAAAGCAATACTTATTCAATGCACTTTGAAAATATGTGAGGTTGTACCTAAACTTTAACATGGATTTCTAAATCGAGAATGGCAGATAATTTGTATAAAATGCTTGATAGGGTTACCTACTCCTGTGTTTGTGTTGGGGTCATGATGGTGCAAAGTCTGACTGTATGACGTAGTTTGCTTTAAGTTACACGCTCTTTTTGTGCTTTCTTTGTTGGTTTTTGACAATGATACGTCGACGCTTGCTTCCAAATTAGCATCGTTAATTTGAGATTTTGGCGATGTTTTACGACATCCACTGTCGCGTCTATTCTTAGTTCTTAGACGTCGACCGAAATGTTTGACATTGCCATGACGTTACTACGAGGGGTTATCAATAAATACTTACATAGTACATATACTATGATGAATAAAACACGCGTATTTGCTGATCGCCCCCCGTGCATGAAAAAATGATAGTCTACGACAAACATCTACAACATCAGTAGTCTTGCCGCGTTGGCAACGGACTAGAATATTTCTCTCAAAAGGAAACAAAAATAGTTTTGCGAACTGGTGAGATTGTCATTCAATACGAGATTATATAAGTTTATGTTTTTTGCATTTAGGCAAGACCAAAATATAGTATTGCGGCTCTGGTAACCCCACCTACCCTAGTTTGTGACCCAACTCCAAATAATGTCATGGAATTTTTGCTGGAAGTCACCACGGTTAGTCGTTATACCAGTCACATAAAATAGATAAATAATTAAAAAATAAAATGACATTTTTTTCAATCTACTAGTACCTACCCTCCTTCAGCATGTTACCAGAACCGCAATATTAATTGGTTGTTGTCTTACAAATGAATGTGCGCACGTATTCAGCCATGGTATGGCTTGAATCTTAAAGGGACTGCCTCACATATCAAGTGGTGTATTGCAAAACTAATATAAAATTGTCAAATATTAGCGTAATGTTGGTATAGTTGGATGCATATCCCATAAACAACCACACTGACATCCGGTAAATTAACTTGAGAAACTTCGGCATTTTGTAGTTATTTAGTATTTTTACATAAAATCAAAGCACTGAAAGTACTGATGTGTGGCGTACTGATGCCATTAAATCCAATATCGAATCCAGGTTGTATCATAATTTTATGTCACAGTTCTGATAAGCCCACCCTTACTCAAACATTTGTGCTGCTAAAGACACCAAGAGAACCAGCAGTTACCTGGAACTTACTTAAGTAACTGCTGAGCACCAATGAAGGGATATTTACAAATACCATTTTAACGACTTGGAGAATTCGACCAGTGTCAAGATAACTGACTGTTTATTCTCCGTATGACCACGCATGTTAATTAAATGACACTCTATATTAACGTATGTAAAAGGGGTAAACATGGCGTCGCTCCCACATATCGATCGGCCGATTAATTCTTTAAAAACAAGTTTTACATTTTATAAAACCTTTAAGTATTAGCTTTTAAAACAAGCTTTAACGAACAAAATCGATCGAATATTAAATTAATAATTGATGATTTTCGACCGTTTATTTGGTATAAAACGGGATATTTTAAACTTACTTTTACGCGGAACGGATTCTTACTCGTCGCTGTGGATTAACTAATTAGGGTATCGTGTTGAATGTTGTCCAAAAGAGAGACATATATCTCTGCTCATTACAAGCTTTAAATATTCAAAATCGGATAATAGATACGAAAATTATGAGTTCTTATATAAAGCAAGGTAGAAATTGACTAGTGCGTTTAACGCTTACCGCGATAACATCGTTAATCGGCCGATCGATATGTACGTAGAACTATTTCAGTTCCCCCCACCAGCTATATATAGCATCAATGTTTGTATACAACATAATTAGGTCATCGTCTGCAATGTGCAGCGGCGGAGTGATTTACATACGTTACAGTATACGATTGAAAACCGTGGGAACTATTAGATTCCCGCCACCAGTGAGAACATTCGTTGGTAGTAAAAATATAGTCCGTTGCGGAATGATTTGCTATAAAAATCCTCTAAAAATAAAAGTCTGATAAAATTGTTGGTCTTAATATAAGTAAATGTTGGTAATGTAAACAAATCAGGTCCAATGATACGTGTAACCTGTGTTGCATGCTTGTAATATTGTTCAAATCATAGAACTATTTATTTGCCGAGGCCTAATGCGTTAAATTGGTCGTAAGCTGAAAAGTGGTAATATCATTGTGTGGCGTTTACGCCACACAAAAATCGATAGGGTATTATACCCTATAGAATAAACACTACTATTACTTTAATTGCATGAAATTTGTTCGCATTTGATGAAAACGAATCGAATAACGAACCGAATAACTAACTGATGTTTATGCTATAGTTTGTTGATGTTACAGTTCGATCACGCGTGAATTAAATAATTCACAAATCATGTTGGAAGGAAACTTGGCGCTTTTTTCAAGAAAAATACTCAGTGGGAGATATCGAGAGTGGTTAAAATTACTTATTTGCACCAAATCTTTCATAAAGCAACCGTCAGTGGCTTTCTATTACATCAATACTTGGTTAGATTGAAAAATCACGAGATACAAAAATTTAGCCCAATCTGTAAGGCAGCACCTTTAAAATAAAACAATGTACATTACTGGTGTGCAGCCTATAATCATCAAAAGAGTACATGTATATGTTACATATGTAATGTTGATATGTTGTCACTTATAGACACGAATGCGACGACATTCCACGGGTTCAATTTTTGCAGTCGATGGAATGGTGGTTGTTTAGCGCGTGTTAGACACGAGGCCAATGTGTGTTGCGTAATGCTAGTATATAGGGCAGGAATCATTAAGTGCAGTCTATGATAACTTTTAGTCAGATAACGTACATTACATAATTATGTATTTTTGTCGTTGTATTTTGTTTATAATCTTCTTTGTAAATACATGTACAGGCCGTTAAGAAAGTTCGTTCCCAATGTTTAAGTTTTTAATAGTTTAATTTCTAATGTCAGAAGAATGTAAAAATCAGGTTAAAATCCAGGGTGTTCTACCATTGTTCTAATCTTTCTGATATTGATGTTGCTATTAGAGTAAGAAATTGACATTGTGAACTGCGTACATAGCTCAGAAAAACTAGTACGTGTACCCGAATTAACGTACCAAACACATTTTTGGGGGATACGAGCCGTATGAATGGTTCGCAATCGGAACGGTCCGTACCAGTTCCGAGTGAATGGTTCCTCTTGCCGATCCATCCGCGTGGATGGCTAGGCGCAACCGTCGATTCTGTGTGGCTTTGGGTTGTCTGTGCATTACAATATTTACTACGGAAAGTCCGGGAATATTTTTTATCTACGAAAATTGATGAGTTTACACAGATGGATAAAAATTGGATCATCAATTGATGCGACCTGGAATGTTCAATACTAAAGTAATTAAGTCTGTATGATTTGGATCAAATAACAATGAAATAAATAATATGCACGGCATATCAAACTAGGCTCAAGTTCATATACATCGAACCAGTGTCCAATTTCTAATAACTGCCATCGAAAACACTTCCACTACTGTGAGGTATGACGGTAGACAAAACCTCTAATATAACTAATACAGCTATAGGGAAGCGTCCCGCCTTCTTTGAATGCACGGGTCGAATGAGTTAATGGAGGTAAATATTTACTTTTATCTCCTATATTTTCAGTCAATAATTATTCGATTGTTATTTGTTTAAAGGGTTCATACAGAGGACACACGGATCGATGAGAATAAACAACATGATCACTCAGACGGCAGCTAATACATTGTGGCAGGTCTGTTATGTTTTCCTGTTATTTTGTGATTAGTTCGTATGCCATTGATCGTGTATATTGCGTTGTTTTATCGCACTTGGTTCAGTTGTATTCGACAGACGCTTGAAGGTACCAATGTTCCAGAAATCAGTTATTTATCAACCAACACTAACTTATTCTTTTGCGAATAACTGATACTATCTTCATATACAGAGGGTCTGGCCGTGGCCAAAAAATATTACTAATAACATACTCAAACCAGGAATCGCTGGATCCCGTACCTGCGGAAACTCCTGTCATTGAACTAGTATAGTGGGGTTCATGCCATCCTGAATGTTGTTTCTGAAGGCCAGGGTCGTGAGATGGGCAAAATAGGTTCACTGACATGACAGTTAACGTGTGTGTATCTAAAAAAAGATTTGCACAAGTTTGGACGACATGTTCTCCGTATAGTGCAGTTGTAGAGACTGAACAAATAACTCTGGTGAGTTATATAGTCAGACAATTGTTACGGGTGAACATCATGCTCCGCTTTGGTTTCGAAACACGACGGTTTTTACATTCGCATTCAAGCGCTCTACAAACTGGCGCTGATCCCCCGAAGAAACTCACCCTGAGCTAAATCTCATCTCAGACAGTGCCATGAGTATTGGTGTTACTTTTAGGAGTTGCTTGACTCATGTTGTTGGCCTTACAATACAATTCCGAATTATCTAAGAGTCAGACTCTGATTTGAGAAAATCTCAATTTGAGCCGAGAGTTCTACTTGAGATGCTTCGGGAGATCGGTGTCAGGTCTAAGCGGACGTGCCTATAACACTGAACTTTCATGAATGGATATTGTTTATTAAAAAGAATGAAGCCATTTTATGTAGTTGCACCTATTGCCCTCTCTCACTCTCCCTCCTTGTCATTAAATCGCCATCACCCGGACTAATTTAATGGTAGATTTATAGATGTCAACGAGAAAAACAACACAGGTGACCGTGACCCAATATGTCAGATGACCATTGATTCAGATGACCACTGGTTCAGATGACCACTGGTTTAACAAGCAGAAATTACATTTGGTGCGTCTCAAGTTTGTTTATTTCATGTGTTTACCATAATACGACCAAATGTTCCTTTGTGCATCGTAAAATATTTTACGACATCATGGCGTTTTACGGATGTACAGGCACGATATAACACAACAAAAAACATTGTAATATTGCTTCGTTTTCATCCTTTTATGGTATTCTGAACTTATGCCATAAATACGGTCATAGTAACAATAATCGTGATCGCATTTCAAACAGATTTAAAAAGCAGTCAACAGAAACTGTGGAGCACCAGTGACCCAAGATAACACTCCCCACTATGCTCGGTCCCAGGGAGCACGAATAGTACAATACAAAACAGTGTCCGAGGAAGACTTTACAAAGCAACACTCACACGACAGTATACAAAGTTCTACAAGCTATTCTGAAAGAAACAAAGCAATATTGTGCTGGACAACGAATTTGCAGAAGGGCACATTCAGAATGAACACAGTTTTAAAACAAGACTGCGTTCAATAAACGCTTATGCCCCCTGTGGAAGCCTTGTCCATAAATAAGTCTAAGTCCAAAATTAGGTCAAGGTGAAGGTCAAAATGGGGTCAGGTGATACAGGCGCGTGGAGAGTGTTCATATACAACATCCATGCAAGTATGAAAGCTTTGTAGCAAGTCATATCAATGCTAGAAGAAACGGTCAATTTGGGTTAACCAGGACGGACGAACGGACGGACGGACGGACGAACGGACAGGTGAATCACTATATGCCTCCCGATCTATCGATACGGGGGCATAAAAAGGCAAAGTGACAATCTTGTTATTGGAATTAACTACATTGATTATTATTTTCTTTAAAAAGCTATAAAGTGGGCAAAATATACATAAAAGATGGTTGATTATTTTGTGAATAAAAATTAAGAATGTTTATGACTTTACAATTCATTTGCGATCCGTGTTCGATTCCCGGTCGAGACAGGTCATGTACTGCCTGAATATTTGACATTAATGTCGATTCGCCTCCACATGTCGGGAAGTTGGTGTTCTTAGTGAAAGGTCAAGTTCGCACTGGCTAGGATACAATCCGGGAAAACTGGTTAGGCGAATAGCCGTCGTATATAAACCCTGATAAGAAGACGCTACTGGGCTTGACCTTGATACGATTATACGTAGTTATCTTAATAATCGCCTTAGGAGCAAACCAGCCTGAAGAGGATGAGGAAGGTAGGTAGTTATCTTAATATACGAGTATAGTTAAATGCGTTTGCATGGAGTAAATGGTTAATTATTACAAAGTAAATTAGTATATGTCTATGTAGTGCCACCGACCTTTATAATTATGTATGTATGTGTTATCTAATTCTCTGAAAGTGTTAAAGAATATTATGTGATATCTTTGAAACCACCTGACCCTAAAAGATTGACGCCACCCATCCAAAATTTCGACTCTTTGCTAGTGACACTCAAGTGATGAAATTTTCATTCAGTCACTGTTTGATCAAAACATTCTAGGCGTCTTCCAAGAACAGCCATGCTCATTAAATTACAAGCAATTTTTTAATCTAAGTTGCAAATTCATCCACAAAGTATATGTGACATACTGTAACAAGAGTTAATCTTTGTATAGGACAAGCATCACTGTACATAATGTAATCATACCTAAATTTGATCTTAACATTTTCGAATTTCGGTAATGACAAATGATATAAGGTTAATCTATTTAGTTGCACATAAAAGCTGCAATATACGACGGTACATGTAAAATAGAAATTGTGTTTCTAACTTTATGTATGTATTTATTCATTGTGTTAATATACATTTATCTTAATATTGTACATAGCATTATGCATGTCATGAACATAATTGTACTACAATGTATTTCACTTTCCTTAAAAATCATTGTAATGTATGTATGATATTTATATGTAATTGTAAATCACTGAAAAGTGGAAATAAAGAGTATATATATATTTTAATAATCGCCTTAGGGGCAAACTAGCCCGAAGAGGATAAGGAAGGTTGGTAGTTATCTTAATATACGAGTATAGTTAAATGCGTTTGCATGGAGTAAATGGTTAATTATTACAAAGTAAATTAGTATATGTCTATGTAGTGCCACAGACCTTTATAATTATGTATGTATGTGTTATCTAATTCTCTGAAAGTGTTAAAGAATATTATGTGATATCTTTAAAACCACCTGACCCTAAAAGATTGACGCCACCCATCCAAAATTTCGACTCTTTGCTAGTGAAAATGTAATTGGACTGGAAGTCATGGTGATGGTAGTCCATGACGTCACTATGATTAGCGCCACTCCATGGTTTTTCATATCCGACGTGATACACCATATTAAATACATGAGTGTTGTAACTGACACATCCTTTCCAGTTTCCGACGCGTCCACTTTTCATGTCATACCGACGCGCACCTGTGGGGTTAAAACTTACGCAATTAAAGCGTTTGGCGTCTGAAGCTTACATCGCTTTAGTCAGACACAAAAGGTTCCCTACAGGATAGCTAAAAGTTAGAAAAAGTTGAAACACCTTGTTAAAGCATCAATGTCGTCATTAATTGAAATTTGGCAATGCCCGCTGACTGCGGTTCGTTAATGGGCGATTTAAAGGCTTACTCAAATAAACCGTTAAATCTTCCTTTTGCCCCCTTCAGTAGTTGACACTTAGATGTGACAGGAAGAGTAAGGGCCATGGACTCGAAGGGTTTAAAATACAAATGAAATATGAATGGTTGCTACGGATCGCGACCGAGTGTCAATTGTTGCTACACATCACATTGAGAGGAAGCGGTACATCGCTATCTTATTAAATGTAATGAATTAAAATTGCGTGACAGATCCCTCAAGGTCCCTTTTATAGGTGATTATGTTAATGCTCGTTATGACAGGTAGGGAAATGTGCGCTTCTTACTTTCTCTAGATGTACAGAATTTGAAGAATTTGCTACGCCCCATCCATACACAAATACTTTTTTTATATCAAACATGATAAAAATCCAAATTTAAAGATTTATGTGGGGGGGGGTTGGGGGGGGGGGTAACTTTTTAAATATTCAGAAAAAATCTCTTCTCTTTCCACGCAAACATAATAATAAATATCATTTTAATAAGTATCATTTCTAACATGATAAAAATCAAAATTTAGAGATTAATGGTGTTTTATTTCGTGTAAATTTTTGAATTTTTTATTTAATATTCTGGAAATCTCTTCTCTAAACTTCATGTTCATCATGTAATATATTGACGATGTTATGAATCGAGAACATGTTTTTTAATCACCATGTTTCGTTTTTCAACAGACTTGCTAGAAAATAGTGCAAAAATACAAAACCGTCAACCGTAATAATTTTCAAACTCAAATAATCAATTAAAAGTCATCAACTATCATTATTCGTATTCGTCATTTTTTAAGGGGACACTTTCATGCAGAGCTGTTCCTTTTTGTGCCTTTCGTACTATAATAATAATAATAATAATAATAGTAATAATAATAATAGTAATAATAATAATAACGTCTTTATTTTCTGTCACGTTGTCTAATTTGTTTATTTGCTTTTATTTATCCTCGCCAGCGGAAATCCACATGCGCGAGGCCCCCAGAAGAGGCTAGTCACTTTAGTTTTTGGGGAATAGTGCATGATACAGAAGATGCTCCAGTTCCAGAAGCATCCCTGGTTCTTTTACGTGCCAATGTAAAGCATCATACACGGGACCTCGCTTAACGTCTCGTCCAAAGACTGTTAGTAATTTTAGTTATGTTAGGTGGGAAACACTGAAAAGCATTTCTGTGTTTGACCGTCTGGAGTAGGGAGCGAACCCACAACCTTCAGAGCAGCAGTCAGTGGCCCTTACCGCTAGACCACTTGTCCACCTGACCCTGTCTCAATTGTCCGAGCTGTTATTTATACATGTATATTGAGCAAATGTTCCAACTAGACTATTTCTAAATTTCTTTCGGTATTTTATGTTTCGCTGTGTTCCTGAAATATGTAAATATAACGATATAGTCATCTGTTATACAATGCATATAATATCACAGGTAACTGTATCATTAATAAAGAGTAAATCCTAAAAAATATTTTTTTATAAAATTTATAATATCTTAGAAAGGTTTATAACACGGGAAATTGACCACCCGGTCACTGAGGTGCAGTTTGTTTTTAATTAACATTTCATTAATACTGGTGTTATTTTTAATAGTTGTATATAATCAGAAACTAGAGAGCTTCGTCTTTAATTTGATATCAATATTTTAAAAATCCGTCCATGAATAAGAAAATAAACCCATAAGGCGTGACATCACTTTCTTTTTGCTGGTTCAGAATAGCATTGTCGTTTCTATTGAATGCACCTCAGTGACTGACTGGACACCGTGGTACACATTTCATGGTATAACTTTTTAACTAGTTGATCAATTACGATGAGATTTTGCATGGAGGTAGTTAAAACAATGTTTTCTATGAATGAAATTACTTTATGAAGATATCGAAAGCCAATTCTTGTGTTTGATACCATGAAAATCTGACCACTTAAGTACAAATGCACCTTTCTAAGATAACATAAATTTTGTAAAAGAAACTTGTTATCAATGATACAGTTACCTGTGTATAATATCACAGATTTATTAAAAAAACTGCGTAGCCAAGTTCATTTTGAAAACCATACAATGTGATAAACATTGATTTTTTCAACATTTTTCGTCAGTTTCGACTGCTTCTAACACCAGCAACGGTCTAGTTGGAGCATTTGTACAGTAGTCGTTCAGTTCAGAGATATATAGATCTATATTCCGTTTCAGGCATGTAACACAGTTTGTGAAAATTGTTAATTGTGGTAAATTTCATCTGGAAAATTCGATCTAAAACATTTATAAATGATTAAGTTTAATAAAATTAAATATTTATCTTGCGCAGGTATGCAATGTAATTACGGTAAGAATGTGAATTTCACGAACAACTTCGCCTTAATTTATTTGAAATAAATATTGAGTTATTTCCCTTAGACCGCTTCATACAGGTAAAAAAAAATGGCGCGAAAAGGTGACGTGCTGTTCGTGCGGACTCATCGCAGTTCTTCACATGACACTGTTCACACAGCGTATTAGCAGCCCTGCGTTCAAGGAAAAATCACGTGACGCACGTTTCGTACCAGTAACGTACCAGGTACGAAACGTGTGTCACGTTATTTTTCCTTGAACGTAGGGATACCACTCAGCGTATTCGCAAATACTCTTTGGTATTCGCTCCTGTAAGGTAATTTTGCGGGATTGACAGGTAATTTAGACTAGTCTTATATAGATAGATTCTAATCAACATGTGATTTTTATTTATTTCGACCATCAAAAAGAAGGTTTTTAACACGGTGCGTGCGAACCGTGCAGGAACACCCTGTCGTGAGTCGTGAAATCTGCAAAAAAAAGCATGGCGTCCTACTCAGTCTAGGATATGTCTCTATAAATATGTTCCGTTCGTGTAAAAGATTCAAACATGATATTTAAGTACGAAAGTATCCACCAGCAGAAGCATTGGTAAGAAAAGGTGAATGATTCTACACACTTCCCTTGAAAATATTTGCCTCATTGCACTGCTTCTTGTCTGTGGTATCCTGAGGTGTGAAACGATGCGCTAACCTCACAATAAGTTAGGTACCCTTTGAACGTGTTCCATGTTCTATATATAGCACGTAAGTTGAGTACGGGCGAGTACGGATTACACCAGGGAACCCGATTAGGTACCCTTGACCATGTACCACGGTAGCCTACGTATTCCGTTACACCCATAGTGTCTACAGGGTTCTGGGAAAGGGCTATGCCAGGACTTGACCCTACCAAGACACCGGGGCTGAACTAGGGTGACCTGTTTTCTCCATGTAGCTAATTGTAGGACTACAGCTTCATGTACAAATATACACCCTATACAAAAATTATTGGTCTGGTCAAATTTATTCCATTTTTAATATGTTCAGCATTAAGAATAACTTGTACCTATTGCCTCCATAAGCTTTAATTGTCGTCTTCACATCTTAAATTAATCTTAATTCAGACTATGTGTATTACAACTTTCCGGTGTTTTTATTGTGCGCAAGTTTGTTAAATCTCATGGACTGAATTGAAGCCATAAAACCTGCTTTGCTTGTATTAATATTATTATTTACAACATACAGTTCAATGTAACCTAGCGGTGCAAAGTCCTTTGAACATTTGTATTATTGAAAAAACATTTTTCCAACATAGAATCAATGTCTGTACTTTAATGTCAACATTTTCTTAAAAACTCTGATCGCAAACTTAACAATTATTGAAAACATGTCGCCATTAAACAAATTCGCCGATCCTTAAGGTAACGAAGAGTTTTTTACATTTTCTAAGTAGTCCTATCGCAATTTGATGTTTTGAAATGTATGACATCATTGTTTTTCGAACCAATCCTTCGTTCATGGGCTCGCGTTTTTGTACTGAGTACATAAGTGTTCAAATGTTTAAATCATACGTACATAATATTGTTACAATGTCTTAAAACTCAATAAAATGCTTTTTAACGATCTTTTTAGATAAATTCATTAACATGGTTGATTTACCAATATAATTTTATTAATGATCAAAAGGAAAATGTGTCTCAATCAATTTATTTTATGTAAAATAATATCAAAAAGTTTTATGACATAAAATGAAACCCTTTTCGAGGTCACTGAACCTTATAAATGTCAAAAAGGTTTTTTATTTCGGGTACTTTAGGCTGAGCTTGAAAAATTACTTATTTGAAGTTACCCGACCCAGAAATTTAAAGGTGGATGGATGGGTATAGATAGTCTGCTGAAAGGCAAAAAAAGTTTGAGTCCCTGAGTAAGTACGAGGGGTGTTCGAAAAGAAATGCAATTTACTCTATAACTTTTTATTGACACGAGGGGTGTTCGAAAAGAAATGCAATTTACTCTATAACTTTTTATTGACACGAGGGGTGTTCGAAAAGAAATGCAATTTACTCTATAACTTTTTATTGACAAAACCATTTACAATAAAACTCACAGAAAACCTTCAATGGACCCTCCTTCTCACATTGCACACTTATTTTACTTTTAAATTCAAGATTAAAGTTATGTTTTGGCGTCTGCAAAAGGTACTACACTCATGTACTGTAATTTGACTGACAGCGCCATGAGTTTCCTTGAAACGTACCTATGGTCTACTGAATGAGATTTAAGTATAGGAAATTAAAATTAGTCGCATAAGACTAGGTCTACAGAATACACTTTGTTATAAAGCTTTATCATGCGCGTTTAGTTCAAAAACTAGTTTACAGTAAAAGCCCTCTGCAAAGAGGCATTTTCACGAGCAAGGTACATATGGTCTATTCCATTAACAATTCGACGTTTTATGAAATAGGTCAGAAGTTTTTCCTGCACAAAATATCTATAGAACTTTCTTGTAACATACTTGCCTATTGGTTCAGGTTTTTGAATTACAGGACCTTTGTGGGTGAAGAAATTCAAATGTATCATTTTCATCACTGACTGTGTGTGTTTTCTAATTACAGGTTTCTTAGAATTTCTGGGAGCACATATATTACATTTCTTCTCCATTCTTGGTTAATGATAGTAAGCACGTGGTTCACGATTTGTTATACAACGTTGAAACCTCTCCTGAAAGTTCTGGAGGTATAACTTCAATAATTTCTAGGCATTTAAAATAAGATGACGATTTGGTCACCACATAATGAGCATGGAATCCAGTGGGTACAAATGTTGTTAACTTCAAGTATTGTCTTCCAAATGAGGTGAACTCGGGATAAACTCGAGCATGTACCTGTTCCAACAGTCAATGGTGCAGCTTTGAGTCGAATACGTAACCTACTTTTTATCAATGTTTTGTTTGATTGTTGTTGTTTTCAGTTGACCACTATTGTTGTTATCTTTCAGATGCTATTGTCATACTTTGAAACGTGTAATAAAAGTGTTACAACGCTAAAGGGCACCTTACGGTGTCCCTTAATCTCAAAAAGTTTATCTTGTATACATTTAAGGCTTAAATTAAGTTTGAACCTTTCTTCGATATAAGGCATAATTTAAGTCAGTTTGAGTATACGTTTTTCGAACGTTTTTTAGCTTAGTACATATAAGTAACTGTTTATCAAACATACTACAATGACCACAATAATGAATGGAATTCAACCAAATTTTAACCAACTGAAGAAAAGAGTTTGATAGGTACACATGCCAAATTTGAAGCACGAAACCCCGGAAATACAAAGAAATGCATAAAATTGCATTTCTTTTCGAACACCCTTCGTAAAGTTGTTCGAAACGAAGAATTTATTAAAATTAGCCTTATTGTTCAATTAAGGTTTCCTAATATATAAGTTTAACTTATTCTTGAAGTTGATAATATCGAATGTTGTATCAAAGCAAATGAGTGAACAAAATCGTCGAATTTGAGGAAAAACACTGTAAATGTATAATTTTATGACAGATCTGTGAAATGGTTCCTGATTTAAAACAGTGATACATCGCTTTTGCATCAAACTAAATAATAATTCATACATGTATATAGCTTGATCAATCTTCATTCAGCTAGGCATACTGCCATAAATGCATTTAGTTGTCTGTTTTTTATTTGTCAAATATCTGTACTATTTCGCTGGCTTAGAATTAGAAGGTCATAAGTACAAAATCAATATTTTGAGAAAACAAGAAAAAACTGTCTGAAAACTACTCTTTACTTACGGAAAAAACAAGCTTTTTAAACTTCAGTTTGGTCAACATGACCACTTCCGATTTTCATGAAATATGCTTGAGATGCAGATTTCAAATACACATGAGTCTCATAAGCTGGTAAGTAGTACTTACGACCTTCTAATTCTAAGCCAGCGATGCGTTTGTATCTATTATTTGTGAACTATCTGACCTAAGGTTATCAGATTTTACGATGACATGGCCCGCTGAATCCGCTTTAACGTCTGATGATAGTATGATGTGTTTGTCTGACCTTATCCGTATTGAAATATTCAGTTAATCTTTGAAATTCCTGCATACATTAAAGCTATTTATTAAAAGACTACATGTTTTAAAATATAATCAAAGTGTCGTTTGTTATCACAGTAATGAGATTGTGACGAGGTTTTCATCAACAAGGTATTTGTTATGGTTTAGTGGTAAGTGTGCTGGATTTGTAACCAGGCCCCGATCTCCCGCTGCATCTCAAGTAGAAATCTCAACTCAAATTGAGATTTTGCTCAAATCAGAGTCAGAATTTAAGACATGTCAAATTTGTTACTGTATTTATACTCAGAATGATGTTCCTGTGTTTTGGTGCCAATTGCGAGCCCAGTCTTTCATAGAAATTATCTCAAAGACACATGACAATATTTGAGATGAGATTTAGCTCAAGTTGATATACTTCGGGAGATCGGGGCCAGACAATCCAAGTTCGAATCCTGGTTGCTCCAGATGCATGCCCTTCCATGAAAATTTGACAACACTGTTTATTTTCTTCCTTACTTATGTGGAGAAGTCGTCGCTTCCTTGTGGAAGGGTACGTTAATACTGGTTAGGATATTGTCCAGAAAAACTGTTTAAACATGTCGCCGAAAACAAAACAATTGTTGACAAACGCTGTTAAAGCAAACAAAAATGTATTGGATACACAAAGTCATCAAGTTTGTCTCCAACTGTCTTTACTTACTATTGTCTTTTAAAGCAGCCAGCCAATGTTGCTGTTTAAAGCATGTGTCTTGTTGGTGTAGGATTTTCCCTTATTACCTTGAAATTCTGTTTCCAACAGTTCTAGATATATGGTGACCTACAAACGTGAATTGAATATTTAAGCACTCTACATGATTGTTGTTGTGACTTCCATGTGCTGTAGATGACTTATGTTATAAAAATATTATTAACTAAGGCATTGCCTAAAATAGGGGATTAATTCATCCAAAGGTAATACACAAGAAATATCACTGAATGCGATGATTACCCCCAGATACTGCTTAAGAGAGTCACTCTAATTTCCTCTGACAATATGCAAAACAAGTCTTCTTAATGATAAGTAATAAAAATCATTGGTTAGTATGTTATTTTATGAAGATCATGAGATTGAACGGTTAATATAAATAAAATTAAATAATGATTTATCCAAATAAGGCATTTAATAAGCTTTTTTAAACACCATATTTGGAAATAGTTTCAAAGTTGTGGTTTTTTCGTGATGTCATATTCATCCTCCACTTGTTATATCATTGTTTACTTCTATTTTTGTTTTGGTTTATTCTTGAGTTAAATATTTACTTGTAACCACTCATTATTTGCGGTATTTTTGAGTGATCTATTTTGCAAGAACAGAAAAACACCGATACATAGCTACATTTGTACATTATGATTGTCATAAGCAAAATAATAGTATTTGCACTGAGAATATGTTGTTTTAACAGGCTGACAACATTGATTATAAATTAACCTGATAATTAGCCTTGCATCTATACAACAACAGCAACAACAACAGCAACAACAACAGCAACAGCAACAACAACAGCAACAACAACAACATGCTGAGCATTCGATTTGATCAAACTAAATGTGTTATCGTTTAATAAAAATATAAGTTCTGTTGCAGTATAAATATAATTATATATCGTGAAATTAAAAAGATGACTTGCACGCTTTGAGTGACACTTGATTTTCTAAAATTTCATTTATTAAACTTCACTAGGTAGTTTCGCTGTATTGAATTGGCTCTTGATCCGTTCTTAACAATTCTAAATCATCCATAATTATGCTTTCAAAACATGGAATTTGTCTTTTATATAAAACATAGAAGTGGTCCTTTATTAGTAGAACCCTAATGGCCTTGTATTGGATTATGTAGCTTTCTTTAAACATAAGTAAACACTTTCATTTCAATTTTCGATTGTGTCTGTTTTCTGGGCCTGGTAAATAAGTCTTCTTAAAATTAAAAAATTCCTTGTATTATACTAGAATATTGCACTTCAATCCCTATAATTCTTTTCTTTACTGTGCAATTTACTAAGACATTGATTGCCAATAAAGTCATTGTTGTACAAAAAGCATTATCTATGATTAATGGTGCCCACAATACGCTTATTGGTGTGAACTGAGTACACAAAACGAGTATACAAAACAAGTATCTAATTTGTTATTTTGTGGTATACATATGTCTGTCAATAAAACCGAACGTCTTCCATTTCACTGATCATTTTCAACGAAATAAAAACAAGATAATATGACCACAGATCAGTTTATGCGAAGCGCGTAAGCAATACATAAAACATGTAGCCTTAGCCAATGAAGCGTATAGACTTTATTTCGGCAACTACAACGAATCAAACAAGAAAAAGATTATTTCATCATTTAATACAGTTATACAGTTGATTTGTCGCGTCAGTTCGGAGCCATGTTCAATACCTTACCCCTCCGTGGGTAGTAATTTGTTGGTTTGTTAAACGCTAAAAATAGTAGTTTCTACGTTTCCGAGTGGTTACAGTCGTTGGTTGATTACTGACTTTTACTACCTGATGATACATCGTTAAAGTCAATTAAAGCTAATATAATGATTCATATGCCTTGTGATGTTGAATAAAATGTGGTCGTGCGGTTACATTACTTTCTTTTCCATTTATGGATGATTTTTCGAAAAAGTTTGTGGTTTTTGTGCTTTTCAATACAAGTTTGCTCAAGGGTTAACAAACCTTTTTGATAGAATGCCTACACAAATACAATACATTGCAGTTGAAGTACAGTCTTTATAATAATTGAAACCCCTGGAAATTTGTCGAGAAATTAAGAGTACAGATTCAATTTAAATGAAAATTACGTAGGCACACTTTCTGTCTACCTTTGAAATCTTAATTTCAATACCCTTATTTTAATCTTATGATCATGTAAGTAGCGTTTTGGGGGGCCCTGAAACGGTAAATTATATGAAGCTTTCGAATGGTCAAGCTGATCTTACTCTGTCTGTTTGCATGTCCTTAAAACAGCCCTGATCCCTTGCTGTTTTGGGCCTGAGTTGCATGGTTCCTAGTCTTGCCAGTAGGCATCAAGTAATTTTTGCTGTAGTCCGTGATTACGTTCATGATTTTTCGGAAAAATTATTGTGCTGATAGGCTGGCCATCAAACTATTTAGACGTGAATGATCATTCAGTATTGGAACATGTATTGGTGCAATTCAATTACAATTAAAATGAAATTTTAGGAATGTAATAGCTTATACTAGTAATAAATTCAAGGTAACATACCGACATGAACAATTGAAAGCATTCCTATATAATTATGCATTGCTACGAGGGGCGTTGAATATATTTAATGTCCATGTCCTTTGCATTTTTCTGTGACAGTATTTAGAATAATTCTACGATTACTGTCTGAAAGGTGTATGCTTCTTCTCTTTATATGGAAAATTACATAGCCTTACGTCCACAATTAAGGAATATATTGAACTTTTCACGCAATATTATAGCGGAATGCTTGAAGGTTCCAGAACTATAAAAAGAGTTTCAAAAAGCAACGCATTTTCTAATTTGTGATCAAAAAGACATTATCTATTGAACGCCACTTGTATAATTGTATGCATAGCATATGATTTACCAATAATTTATGATCGGGTGCAAATTTGTCAAAATCTTGATTTAGTGACTGATAATCATAGAAATGATAAAGGCGTGGAAAGAGATTATCCTGTTTCGTGGTTTCTACACCTTAAATGATCCGATGAACCTTGCATTAAGTCAAGATATACGACACTGTGTGGAACATACCTTCTGACACATGATATTTTTCGTGTGTTTTATTCTATTCAATGTGTGTGCATTTTCAGGGGGTTTCTTGGGTGTATTTCTATCTTGAAAATTTCTATGCTACATGGCCTAATCCTTTACCTAAAAAATGCGTTGCATAGCCTTTATTTGCCAGTCAGCTTTCTGTGGCAGGCATATGAGTGCCTACACCCGTATTTGAACCCCGGTCTCAAGATTAGACGGCAAAAGCGCTAACCATTAAGCTACGGAGGCACCGTGACTATGAAAGTGTATTTTTCACATTATGCCCCACCATCGAGTTGGAAGATGCATTAAATGTCCAAGAATGGACCATGTTATCTGAACAACATACATGACTGTATATTACAAACATAGTGTTACTCATGACGTTGTTTATCCATTCGTTTAAATTCCTTATGAAGACTTGTAATTAAGGTCGAAGCATAGATACATCTTGGAGTTTGTCTTGTTTAATTTTATTTATGGAACATATAATACGAAGAAGTGTCACCATGTCCTGAGTAAAGGAACATACACTGTTCAATATGTCATTGACATTAGTAAAGAAATAAGATTTTAACATTGGTTTTCAGAGCCTATTGTCATGTATGCATGTCAAACAAGCACGTTCAAACAACGTGGATAATCTATTGTCGTTTTTTTTGCCTTTGCCATTCAGTTGTCATGATCATAAGCAGAAAGGTAATGTCATTTCGCAATAATGTTTTTTGCTTGATTTCCCACAAGTTTAATAAGTACAGGTACAGAAAAAATGTTAACAAATCAACGCGGATTATACATTCATCAAAGTCTCGCCTGAGCCGGCTATAGTGTCATTTAACTGTGTACGGTTTGTTTACATCAATACTAAACTCGCCCACTGTAATTTTCTTCCTTATAAGGGGATCTATATAAATGTAATACTGCTTGCACCGAGTGAACCGGGGGAGTAGCAATCAGTTCATAATAATATTAGTACATTTGTACAAATGATTGTAAATTTTGTTTTTTATCTACATTTTTATTTAACCGTTGACACCAATTATATATAACTAACCACTAAGGATGAAACGCTGGGTTGACTGACATTATATTCAAATACTTGAATTATTATGGTTGAAAAGTAATGTTAATGTTTAATGTTAAAACTGGTTATTAGAGTTGCGAAGTCGGCGGCTGGGCGGGTGAGTGGACGGGCGGGTGTCCACAATTGGTTTCCGATTGATAACTTCAGTTAGGAATGAGATATCATAATGCAACTTGCTGTGTAGGTAGCTTATATGAAAACCTTGCTTGTGGTTGAAAGTGGAGCCGGCGGGGTCAGATTTTTAACCAGAATTTCCAACGGAAAACCTGGTTATGAGAATGGCGAAGTCGGCTGCTGGGCTGGTGAATGAAGTGAACCCCAGTCATTTCAGAGGTCTTAGTGACTTCACGAAAACTCTAAACAAGCAGTTTAATCTAAGAATGCATTGGCATTTTTTGTTTTAAATCATCATTTCATATTAATGATATTATATTTTGGTGTCACGTCAATTCAAAACTCTGAGCCAGGGTCCAAGGGATGTTGATTTATAAAAATTTAAAACTAAAGTCTTGTTCTTGAACAGTTTTTGTAGCAGTAACTTTTGTGCCATAGGGACTCCAAGAACATAGCTTAATTATTAATTTAGTGATAGTTTGTGACTATTTTAAAACTACTTTGTGGGCGGATCTTGTATTTTTTTTCATTTCATAACATAAGTATTCTATTCTTGGACTATTGTAGAAAGGTTCAGTCTGACCCTAATGTTTGTTTTTAATGCTTGTTTATTCATTTCTTAAAAACTACTATTAATGAGTTTAATTTTTAGACTACTGTACGCCTGGGGTGGTATTCACAAAGCATCTTAAGTGAAAACTTAAATATTTTGACTTAAGTTAAAAATTTGTGCAGCTCACATGTCCCGCAATTTGAAAAACATTCAATGTTTTCTTAGCGATTATAATAGCTGTTTACATAATGCTTCGAAACTATGTAAAATATTAATCATCTTTTAAGATTTTAAGAAATATCTAAGTTTCCTGCTAAGATGCTTTGTGAATACCACCCCTGGTCAATTTCTTCAACCTTTGAAGTTTAGTTTATACTAATTTATTTAAGGTCGAATGTGAAACAAGTTTTTCCAACTTATATTAATCACTCTCGACACCTCATTCCTGATGTTATCCATCGCCACGAGGGTATGAGAGAAGAGAAGCCAGTTTCCCTTTTATGCTGAGAGTCTAGCAAGGGATATTCTGGTACCATTTTTATTTCGTCTTTTGTATGACGCGGCCGAGACCTCCCGCACTCAAAGCAAACGCTCAACCACAAGGCTATCGAGGAGGTGGTATTCTATTTCTCTGGTTGACATCATTCGATATTTGGATAGTTCACCATGTTACCGTTCTTATCCCGATACACAGCTTCTCTGTTCCATCAGACAATTGTAATGTTTCATATGGCCCTGACGGAACTGTAAACCGATGTAAAGCCTGGAAGGAACTCAGTTGTCATATATACTGAACTACCTCCGAGTGTTGCATCAGTTTTCAGTTCCATCAGAGCCATATAAAACAGTGTTTTAATTAGCCACTAATTAAGGCATTCAGTTACCTTGTCACGTGTATCAAACCGTGAGTAGAACACGACAGTTATCGAACATCTGTTATAATTGATACAGATAATTATTCAGTGTCCATGGCAATCGGAACGGTCCGTACGGCATTTTTACGTGATAAAATACCTCGGATGTATCAAGCGTATGAATCCAGCAGCTTTCTTTCTTAAATCCTACGCAGAAGAAAATGGGCCGAAGAAAATAGACCGTAACTTATCAGCAGCGGAAATATCAAAAGGTGTTTTATTGATTAAACAATACAATTTCGCTACACTCCTTGAGCATAACACGCAGCTACGCAGCGCTTGCTTGATGGGCGTGTATTCCATTGAAGCACTGTTTAAATCTGTCATGATGACGTCATGGCGAAAGACGTTAAAAAATGGCGACGTTCTATTCACACCCGAGAGATGATTCGTAGAGATTGTCCGAGGTGTCCCGATTGTGTCCATGGATATCTTCTGGAATTGTGGATCATAGTACGCACATTGGTACTGTTTTATCAGTAATTTTGGACTTGGACTATTAATGGCCAAATTCTTAATAAACCCAAATTGACTGTTTCATCTTACTTCAAGTCCATCACGGCATTGCTTTCAAACTTGGCATACTTGTTCACCATTGTAAACCCCTTACATTGTTAAAGCCATGTAACACTATCCTACATTTTAACAGAATTATGGCCCCTAAATGTCTTAGCTTTTTGTGGACAAGGCTTCCATGGGTGGCATAAGTGTTTATTGAACGCCATCTTGTTACTTTTAAGAGTATTACTTAGCGCAGAGTCATGTGTACCCACTTTTCCAGCCAGAGGAATCCTGTAAATCAATGTTAAAATATGAACCCAACAAAAAACAAGATTATAATTCACTTATGTGTCATTGCAGGATTATAGTGTGTTTTATGTTTCAATTCCGTATCATCTATATTCTCATGTTCTTGTTCAACTGTTCATTGTTGAGGATCTTATGGTAGATTGTCATTTATATTGTCAAATAAGTTTCCTCGTTAAATAAAGTCTTTATTATTATTATTATTATTAATCATTTTATAATGAATAACAATACTCCTAAGCAGTTTGAACAGAGCTTTAAGCATGTCGGGAACGATTTGACCTTGTTTCCATGTAAGCCACAATGGTTGACCTGCCTTAATATCGGTCATAGACGAGACAATCAATGTAAGAATCCACTGAAGTGTTTATAAGTATGAGGCAATTAATTGCTTACCTGCTAGCTGATACTGCCAGCTGATACCAGCATTAATGTACTTAATAAAAGTTACAATATGCGATCATATGTGTGTATCAAAAATACAAAGTTAGAGAATTATTTATTCATTTTATTATTCCAACGGAAAAAAAAGTGTTTTTAAAGAGAGGCGATTTTAGCGGCTGGTCAGATGGTTAGGCGTGAGTCAACAACTGGTTTCCCGTGGATGACTTTAGTTAGGAATGAGATATCGTGGGTAAACTTGCTGTGGGAGGTAGCTTATGTGAAAACCTTGCTTGGGATTAAAATTGGGACAAATGGGGTCAAGGTCAATGTTACTAGAAAAAGAAAGAAGATGATCTATGAATGAAACGTCACGATGAAACTTGCTGTGTATGTAGCTTAATATGTGATAACGCTGCTTGGGACTCTACATGGGAACGTTGCGGTCAAGGCCACAGTTACAAACAGGATGTATCCATTTGTGCCAAATCATGCTTGGCTGGCGTGAAAATCTGTTTTCATGGAATTTCCATGTCTTTTTTTGTAATAAAAACTGACCCTACATGATTGCATTTCTATGCAACGATCACTATAGTGAAAAAAAGCCTCTGATTATTTTTTTTTCTAATTAAAAAAGTCGTTTCTCTGGCCATGCATCATCCTTGTTCTACTGTCACCACATTGAATACTGTCATGTCAAGGGGAATTTAATATGTCCATTAGAGACCGTTGAAAATACTATTAAATAATTTAATTCCTTGATAAATACTAGTTTAGTACAAATTGATACCTTAAAAAGACATGGGCCATCAACCTGGTGCCAGTCGTCCCATCAAACTGAGCGATCATAATTAGCACAAACGGAACTGATAGGTCATAACCATATCCAAGGAACAGTAGTTATTATAGGCATTTAATGGACTTAGGGGCAAACCAGTCCGAAGAGGATTTGGTAGGTATAGCTTAGAGAATTTAACCTGATCCTGACCTCCTATGCATGAATATATTACAAGGTTCTTTGTTGAATATATAAATTTTCGCGAGCAAATCGTGCAATATCGGTCCTTTATAGGATTTGTGTTGGTATTACACATCAAGCGTCTTCGTGATACTTCCAGCTAATGAAAACATACAATCGGGGTTATAAATATAGACACTTGATCAGCTGTTAAATTAAGCTAATAGAAGGCCGAGGGTCGCGTCGAATTGTCCGTACTTTATGTGCATTTATCAACAAATAGCTTACAATTTCCATTCGAAGTCGTCTATTTGTTATCTCCTGTGAAAGGTGCCTTGGTTCATATAGTCGCTATAGTAGTTGTCCCATGAAATATGATTATAAATACCTCTGCAATAAAATTGGGAATCCAAAAAATTGTCCAATCAGAACGCAGCAATAGCTTGTACGTATTCATTGAACTTTTTTGACGTAGCAATACAGGCTTAATGATTTTGTAAGAACTGACAATTTCTGAACGTCTTTGATAAAAAATATTGTCTTGTTTGCTGAGCATGCATGAGTGTTGATTCGTTTTACTAACAAGTGCATATTTGCTGTTTTACTTCAATAAATTGCCCACCGAGTGCTTTATAAGGCTTTCAAGTTTTTGTGGTTGTTTGGTGTTTTTGTTTTGGCCACAGACGGGTAGCTTTCACAAATTCGCATTGATATTTCCTTCATTCTAAAATATTCTACTTGAAGTTACAATACTCCCTTGAATGTAAATAAACTGTCTACAACAAGTCAGTTTGAATGTTTGACCTGTCTTTTCACAGTAATTACTGCCCTCACAGTGTTAGGTACTTCACAATTTTCTTTCAACTCTAAGACTCTGCTTGCTTCATTAACAAGGGATCTTTGATAGGATACAATTGATATTTGGGAGGTTTTTATGAAGGAACACAGAATAACATGCTGACCTACAGCAATGTTAACAACAGGTTCGCTTGTTCATTATATTGTTTGCAGCCACACAAGAGCAATTTTACTTCACAATATTAAATTTATTTTTGAATTTACAGATGCCCCTTTTTACGCCCTTTACACCATCTATACATGTTTCCGAACCCTTTACTGCATAGTTCTTTAATGTTCTCTGTGTTCAGCACCAATGCAAACAAGACTACCTCGGGGTTACAAACCAGTTCTTCTCAGACAAGCATTTCAGAAATTCCCAAGTGCCCTTGCCAAGTATCGAACCAGAGACCTTTCGAGCAGTTGTCCAGAGCGTTATTCAATCCATCACCGGTTACCGCGTTTATACCATTTTGTTATCATTGGTTGCATTAACATTTCGTCGCCCATGCACCTAATCCTGGTTGATAGCCATACTTGAAACTTTGAAGGTCATTAATCACCAGTCATGCTTTGGGTCGGTCTGTTGGTTGATAAGTTAGTCTGTGCAAATTTTGTCCGCGCTATTTTACTGTAACCGATGGTCGGATTTCAATGAAACTTTGCATGCAGTATCAAGTCTAGTTTTGCATATTATCGGTGCAACTTTGTCGGATTTAGTTTAAGGGAGTTATTGCCCTTTGTTTACTTGAATATTTCTTCAGCATTGCCATATAAACACATGAAAAGTGGATGCATCATGCACTTAAATAATGGTCTCTTGGTTGTCTAATACCGGCTACCGTAACAATTATTAGATATATTATTAAAACATGTCACTTTTTAGACAGAAAAAATGGATGAGCAAGGATAGTTGGTTTTGTTAAAGTGTATCCTGCGGAAGTATTAAATCACTTGTCTAAATATGTTTATCTCATTGTCGTTTTACATATGGACTTGATTGATTTATGTTGTTGCTCAACTCATTCTGCAATGATTATTGACAACTTTTTATTATTATTAAATAACATGTTTTTGTTGATTTTTTATGGCAACACCTGTTTGAATATATTTTTCTGACATCATATTGGATTATGGTATCCTCTAGAATTTATCTAGTTTGTTTGTTTGTTTGTTTGTTTGTTTGTTTTGTTTTATCTAATTCAATCTTGTTTGATATAAAGTCATAAACATTTTATTTTTTATTTTCCATATTGGTAAATAAACACTTGCTCTACATTTATGATTAGGCCAAAATAAATAAATTGCAAGATTGCCCTCCCCTCTGTTTCCCCCCAAATTTTTCAGGTACAAAATGTACCTAATTTTTCACGCCCGCTGATTTCATTTTGACTTTTTAAACCGCTATGCTGTTGAAATGTTTCCTTACTTTCAAAGAAATGAAATCTTAAAATTCAAATCCAACCCTACCTCATTTTTTAGAAAAAAAATGGATAATGCTCACATAAGTCGCATGATGAAACTTCACTTGCTACCCTCGTTGTAATTTTAGGAGGAATGATTTTTAGCTCGACTTTTCGTGACAGGATTGTCTGTGTGAATTGTACGACTTTAAGTTGCATGTTCTTAATTTATGGTATTCATTTGCTGGGGCTTCATATTCATGATATAAACTTACAATGTTTTCATCTTTATTGTGTGGTTCAAGTGTATTGTTATATACAGTTGTAATTAAACACGGTGACAGATTAGTTGATTCAAATTGTATGGTTTGAGATAGTGTCACCTTTCGTTATACTTTGCATTTATTTTTGAAGAAAAGAAAGCACGAAACGTGCAAAGACTTTTCTTTCAGTATACATTGCTCATCGCAAACAGCAAACAATCGTCTTTTCATAAGAATGAATGCTACTTGATATGTATCATTACACAGGCTGGTAAAATCCTTTTAGTCAGTAAGTTGGCCTTGTGAATCAAC
Source organism: Spisula solida (assembly GCA_947247005.1). NCBI lineage: Eukaryota > Metazoa > Mollusca > Bivalvia > Venerida > Mactridae > Spisula > Spisula solida. Next base: position 43,340,278 of record OX365945.1, on the reverse strand, counting down.
GAGCGCGTTATTTATAATATTAATGAGATTTGCGATAAAATCGTGGAAAATGTCATCTAAAAAGGTCTGAAAAGAGTGCCTAGGTCAATGTGGACACAACCCCTTTTGGTCATTCGTGAATAGCCTTATTCATCTTGACTCACCGACCAGAAACGTTTTAATGGCCAGTTATCTGATTTATGAAAACTAGGGATATAATCATTTTTTACTCTGACCCACGTGTTTTCTCATGTGATTAAGTAGTGATAAATGACCAAGAAAATGTGGTCTTGTTTTGCATTTTACTTAGCGGTAAGTCAATGGGTAATTGGGATTTTTTCAAACATTGTGAATCAATTGATGCATGTGCTATAGTCCAACTTTCAAACATTTAAATGAACTTGACCATGTTAATGTGACTCTCATATTGATTGAGGTATTAAAACTGGTGTATTGCAAAGGTATTGTATTGTATTGTATCGTATCGTATCGTATCGTATCGCATCGTATTGTATCGTATCGTATTGTATTGTGCATTATATATCGCGTGTTTACAACTTTATGCCATGAAAGGTTTTGTTTTGCACATAATTGTAAATACTCTATTTATTTGTCCATGCCACTTGCACATAATTGTTAATAATCTATTGGTTTGTCCATACCAGGCACAAGATTAGGTTGTTGATAGATGACGCCTAAATATTTGGAACAGGAAAGTGTGGGGAGTACCTTGCCTTCACAATGTCATTGTGTTTGGTAGATCAAACCATGTCTGGGTTGATAACTAGAAAATTCTCGATTCTATCGCGCATATACTTGGTAGGAATTTTTTAATGACATTGAGATGAAACCATGTCTTATTTTAAAGCAACACCATAGGGTAATGCATTGCCTTCACTGTGAGAAATATTGAAAGCAACAGCATGGGGCATGGCATTGTCTTCCCTGTGAGACATACTAATTTTTGAAAGCAACACTAAAGGGCAAGGTATTGTCTTTCCTGTTGGACATATTGAAAGCAACACTCAAGGGCAAGACATTGTCTTTCCTGTGAGACATATTGAAAGCAACAGCATCGGGCATGGCATTGTCTTCCCCGTGAGACATATTAATTTTTGAAAGCAACACTAAAGGGCAAGACATTGTCTTTCCTGTAAGACATATTGAAAGCAACACTATAAGACAATGTATTGTCTTCACTGTGAGACATATAGAAAGCAACACCATATAGCAAGGCATTGCACTCCATGTTAGACATATTGAAAGCAACACCATAGGACAAGGCATTGTCTTCACTGTGAGACATATAGAAAGCAACACCATATAGCAAGGTAGTGTCTTCACTGTTAGACATATTGAAAGCAACACCATAGGGCAAGGTATTGTCTTCACTGTTAGACATATAGAAAGCAACACCATATAGCAAGGCATTGCACTCCATGTGAGACATATAGAAAGCAACACCATATAGCAAGGCATTGTCTTCACTGTTAGACATATTGAAAGCAACACTGTAGGGTAAGGCATTTTATTCCCTGTGAAATGCAAGTTTACAAAATCCAATCTACGAGAACACATTTTGTTAGAAACGTGCACAAAGCCTACACAATGACATTTGTACATGTGATTATTTAGTCTTATGATCCTCATTAAAGCACTAATTATATAATTTGTGCATTGTTTTATGACCGGTTTAGATATTCCTAACGACGATACGGGATTACTGACCACTGTATGAGAGTAATTCGTAGTATGCTTTGCTTTGTCTTAGAAATTTGCACAATAAATGGCGCATGATTGTGTATATAATGACTAATTTTGACGACAAAAACTGGAGCAATTTTCTGCTTATTAAAGGCAATAATTTGAAAATAATGCAATAAAAGTAGTTTTTATGATAATAGCTCAGTGCTCAAATGCTGGTTACGTATGGTAATGTCTTTGTTGCACGATTCGTTCTGACACATGACCACAATATGTAAGCCAAAAAAACCTTCAATACCATTAATACATAATGGTATGTGGTTAGCTTTGTGCATGCTTTCACCACCATTGATATTCTTATCATGATTGTCAATTTAATTAGTAAATAATTATTGTGAATTTATTCGGTATGTAAGACTGATTATTATTACATGTATGCGTAAAATGCAGAGTTTACATGTGAAAGATCACACGTTATCGTGATTATTGTGGTTAGGCTTTTAAGCCTAATTGTTTAGTTTTGTCCAAAAAATTATATAATACATTATTAAAAATGCTATGATCATGAAATCATGTGTGTTTTCCTTATTTAGAAGATGTAGCCTATGGTTGTTTTACATGTAAAACATGCATAAGACATATCTGAAAAATGTCAAAACAATTAGTTACATACATCATTCAAGTCATCATCGTTCATCAGTGGTTTTATATGTAAACGTATGTTTCTGGGAACTGTCTTATCAAAGCACTTATGGTTGTCGTAAAGTTAAATTCAAATTTGTTTTCTTATTTATCTTACAGCGATTTGGGGACAGACATGTTTTGTAAGAGTTCATTAACTGCATCAAATTAGTATTGCAGATCCATTTTCCACTCTTCAAAGTTGTAAATGTAAAGTTTAAGAGGTACTTTTATAAAACAGTATCCTAGACTAAGAGTCAGAAGAATCATGATGCTGGTAGAGAAATGCATTAATACCATTTGCCAAATCTTGAAATATCATCTGTAAGAGTTACTCCCCTTAGACCAAAAAACAGCATAATATGCTTGAACTCGATGTGAGACATATATAGTGTCAGTCGTACATGTTGAATTGTATAGTCTCCCAATAAGTCATACAGTGATTTGGTTTATACGCTGTGATTCTGTACGCAAATTGAAATAGGGGTCTTCGTTGATCTCGCCTGTCTTAAATGGCTTACTGCTCTCCGTTGTAAGTTTGAGTTCCACATGGACCCTATTTACAAGTGTATATAGAGTCCCTGACTCCCACAAGAAATCTAGAATGGTATGGGAGGACATGTGGCTTTCTTTGCAAGGTGAATGTCCAGGGATTCTACACAGGTGAATGTCCAGGGATTCTACACAGGTGAATGTCCAGGGATTCTACACAGGTGAATGTCCAGGGATTCTACACAGGTGAATGTCCAGGGATTCTACACAGGTGAATGTCCAGGGATTCTACACAGCAGGGATTCTATCCAGGTGAATGTCCAGGGATTCTATCCAGGTGAATGTCCAGGGATTCTATCCAGGTAAATGTCCAGGGATTCTACACAGGTGAATGTCCAGGGATTCTACACAGGTGAATGTCCAGGGATTCTACACAGCAGGGATTCTATCCAGGTGAATGTCCAGGGATTCTATCCAGGTGAATGTCCAGGGATTCTATCCAGGTGAATGTCCAGGGATTCTATCCAGGTGAATGTCCAGGGATTCTACACAGGTGAATGTCCAGGGATTCTATCCAGGTAAATGTCCAGGGATTCTACACAGGTGAATGTCCAGGGATTCTACACAGGTGAATGTCCAGGGATTCTACACAGCAGGGATTCTATCCAGGTGAATGTCCAGGGATTCTATCCAGGTGAATGTCCAGGGATTCTACACAGGTGAATGTCCAGGGATTATACACAGGTAAATGTCCAGGGATTCTATCCAGATAAATGTCCAGGGATTCTATCCAGGTGAATGTCCAGGGATTCTATCCAGGTGAATGTCCAGGGATTCTATCCAGGTGAATGTCCAGGGATTCTATCCAGGTAAATGTCCAGGGATTCTATCCAGGTGAATTTCCAGGGATTCTATCCAGGTAAATGTCCAGGGGTTCTATCCAGGTGAATGTCCAGGGATTCTATCCAGGTGAATGTCCAGGGATTCTACACAGGTGATTGTCCAGGGATTCTACCCAAGTGATGTTCATTATATTCAAATTAGTCTACTATAGTGGTGCTCACTTAAGCTCCAATTAATTCTAAAAATTATGGATAAAGGCATTTCTCTGCAATAGCTGGAAGAGACCAAGTTCAGGACATGACCCTCCCTGGTTGTTTGTGTCTTCGTATCTCAAACAATGAGTCAAATTTGGGGCTTAGTATTTTTGTGTTACACCAATTGTTTATATTGCACCCATTCACACCAAGTGGGTACAAAAACAACATTGATTGATCGATAGACTTACACATACATGTATTCTATTTCCCCCCTTAAATTCAATGCAGTGCCTACTCATTAGGATCGCCCTTCAAATAATTAATAGTTTATGAAAAATGATGACAAATCAACACGGTATTCATTTTCAGATTCAAAATACGGGTATATCTATTTGTCGTCTGCATAGTAAAACGCACTAACTGACCTTGAGACATTTGAATACTGATTAATTTGATTAATATGCGTACATGTATTCTTTACATAGAAGAGAGGGGTGATCAATGAAAGCATTATAATATAATTATAATTGATATCACAAAGATAAAAGGGTAGGGTTAGGAATGACAATAGGTGGATCTGTCATCACTCGTCAGTCATAGCTTTTATGCTAAAAATAAATTAAAAAATATGTGGTTTGTATTTTTCGATAGATACTCCCATTTCAATTGATATTATGACTGGTCCTTTATGTTGATTGGAGAACCATCCGACACAAACCTTACAAAATCGCATTTTAACGGTACATGTAAAACACAAAAAGTATAGGTTTTATACTTCCTTGACTATTGTATTATTGTAGAAAGTTTCAGTCTGTCGCTAATGTTTGTTTTTAATGATTGTTCATTCATTTCTTAAGGATTACAATAAATGAGTTTAATGTATAGAATATTACTATTACTTTTATTTTCCTAAATATTCCTTGCAATTATCGACACACCTTGTATCTAGATAAGACCGTGTCTACCGAACGAAAACAAAATCCCGATCTGGTCCCGATGTGCCCATGTTTTGTTCGATGCACGATTCGCACATGCGTCCCGTGCTCCTTTACCAGGAGGTAGTTCAAGTCGACCAAAGCGCAGTTACATACTGCTTTTGGTTTACAAGGTGTAATTCACATTGAAATTTGGAACCCCCATTGAACTAAATGCCACGACTAAAAATGAAAATCGAACACGAGTTTGTGTAATGCTGGAAAGTTGAATTTTGCAAATTAACGACGTTGGACATTTTGTTGTTTCAAGATCCACTATCGCCAGATTAGTAGTCTGGCTACCCGACCAGATTAGTTAAATATGAGCTTATCAGACAGGTCTAGCTCAGATGTGCCATGTGCAGAGAATTGTTTTGTATCGCCGTTTTGAACATCTCAACGCCAATAATATCAAATGAGAATTTGATGACATATTTGCACATCTCTATGTTTTAGTCTTTGAGAAGAAATTATATTGTTACTGACCTAACGTATTAAGAATCCGAACATATAGGTAGGTGTAGCGTTGCTTTTTGACGTCAGTATAGATTAATTAACGTCAAAGCTTATCTTATGAAAATTTTCAACCTACCTACTATAACCAAACATTTTTCACAATGTCACCCAAATCACAATAACTTGGCCTTATATGAATTCATAGGGGTATAAATGATTGATCGACTTGATCTATTGGTTTTGGTCAATTTAATACTTAAATACTTTTAATTGATGTTGTTTAAACAATCGGTTAAAGGATCAGTATGGGTTGGTCGGTAGATTTAGGGATCTTCACGCACAGGGAGTGGTGGCGTCGCGTCTTTAAGTTAATACCAGAGATGGTTGGGTTTACGTTTTGCAATGTTTTCTTATGGCTGAAAACTTGAATGATCAACTTCAATTAATAGAGTAATTCAATTATCTGTACAAGTATAGTTCGCCGGAGATAACACTAGCCTTTGTTTACAAACAAAAATGAAAATTAAATACATTTTCGATATTCATTTTTGTTCAATCGTGTGCATATACACTATTAATGATATAATCTTTTAATCTACACTGATAATTGGCGGCCAGTCGACCATGCAGTGTTTATAATTTGCTTTGTTTGTTTATTGATAAGGCTAGTGTTATCCCCGGCGAACTATAGTCGCCAATGCAATTATGTTTATTTAATAACATTAACACCCCTCTACCTCTGTCGCACCTGGAATGTCTCATCTCGAATCGGCCCCTCGGGAGCTGTATTAGTCAACCTCTGGTTATCGCAATAAATCATACACGTTGAATTGTATAGTCCCCCAATAAGTCATACTGTGACCGGAAATCACAGATGTTTTAGCTCGCAATAAGTCATATATGATGAATTGTATAGTCTCCCAATAAGTCATACGGTGACCGGAAATCAAAGCTACTTTTTATCGCAATAAGTCATACAAGTTGAATTATATAGTCTCCCAATAGGTCATACATTGACCGGAAATCACAGATGATTTTGCTCGCAGTAAGTCATACACGTGGAAATTGATAGTCTACCAATAAGTCATACAGTGACCGGAAATCACAGATGCTTTTGCTCGCAATAAGTCATACAAGTTAAATTGGATATTCTCCTAATTAGTCATACATTTTTTACCGGAAATCACTAATGCTTCTGCTCGCAATAAGTAATACAAGTTGAATTGTATAGTCTCCCAATAAGTCAAACAATAATTAGGTTTATATGCTGAGTTAAGTATGATTATGGAGAACTTCTTATTCGAGAGCTGTTATTATTTGTTTAAAGATTGAACTCGTAAAATCCAGGACGAAAATTCGCCACCTTCGGTATTTATTACCCAGAAAAACTGCATTTTCATCATATGAAATTACATCATTGTCAGGAATCACATCATTGTCAGGAACTGACACTAACAGTGTCTAACTAATAGTCTCAAAAACGACATAAGTCAAGTTTCACCATTGCAAGGCCTTATATAACCGGTCAAATCCGAATAACAATATACAAAAGTATATGTGCAGGTGCAAACCGCATGTGGAAACTGTCAGTATCTTAGATTTCTGTGAAGGTTAAACAATAGTTCTTCTTGCCTTATGGGACACAATTTGACACTTTGGTAGTCTAATGTATCACAGTAATAGAGCTGTATCGAAATGGATTCTGGAAGTGTACAAACTAATAAGCCTTTATGCATTAAGTCAAACAAGGTTCATGCAAATTTCGAACATTAATTTTATCTGCATGTATATGTGTGCACATATTTACCAAATAATTTGAAATTCTACTAAATTGCCAATCTCAAATCAAAGTACACGAGTGTGTCAGAGAACAAGAATTCTTCTTCTAGTTCTCTGAGTGAGTACATGTAATTTGGTGTCGCCCTAAAACATGACGATACTGTAAATGAAAGCGACGGTCACGTACCGAACTAGATGGAGTGCTGTGCCTCCAATGGCAATGCCCTGATAATGCTGGATGAGAGAATTGAGTGCAGATATTGAGATCAACATTCAGAAAGTATAAACACTTTTCCTGCGGTTACTCCACCACATTTACCGATACGAAGGATTATTTCCGAGAAAAGAATATGAACGGTCAAATAAATGTATGCGTAGTTATTGCTGAAGTGTTCACCAAATGTGACTACAGTTTCACACATTGGCCGTCACCAAACAGACGAACAAAGCATATACGACTCATGGTGACAGTTTACTACATGATTGAGGCGCCTATATCATACATATTACACGTCTGGTCGAAGGTTATATATGTAGGCTATATATGTACATGTATATAACGGGTGAGGTGCTAAAGCTTACATTTATTGAACTTCAAGTACATGTATATCTTTGCAACCGATTCAAATAGGTCAAGAAACTTTAATAGCCGCACTCATAGTCATCCACCTTCAAACTATTGGGAACCAACTGTTCATAACTAATTGCTTGTAAAGGAACATGTTGAAAACTAGTATTATTGTTTGGTAAACCAGAAGTGATGTTGTCAATTGCTTGTGACGGTGTATGTAAGAACTGTTTGGTAAACCAGGAGTGATGTTGACAATTGCTTGTGACGGTGTATGTAAGAACTGTTTGGTAAACCAGGAGTGATGTTGGCAATTGCTTGTGACGGTGTATGTAAGAACTGTTTGGTAAACCAGGAGCGATGTTGTCACTTGCTTGTGAAGAAGTATGTAGAAACTGTTTGGTAAACCAGGAGTGATGTTGTCACTTGCTTGTGAAGAAGTATGTAGAAACTGTTTGGTAAACCAGGAGTGATGTTGTCACTTGCTTGTGAAGAAGTATGTAAAAACTGTTTGGTAAACCAGGAGTGATGTTGTCACTTGCTTGTGAAGAAGTATGTAAAAACTGTTTGGTAAACCAGGAGTGATGTTGTCACTTGCTTGTGAAGAAGTATGTAGAAACTGTTTGGTAAATCAGGAGTGATGTTGTCAATTGCTTGTAACGGTGTATGTAAGAACTGTTTGGTAAACCAGGAGTGATGTTGTCACTTGCTTGTGATGGTGTATGTAAGATCTGTTTGGTAAACCAGGAGCGATGTTGTCAATTGCTTGTGACGGTGTATGTAAGATCTGTTTGGTAAATCAGGAGCGATGTTGTCAATTGCTTGTGACGGTGTATGTAAGAACTGTTTGGTAAACCAGGAGTGATGTTGTCAATTGCTTGTGACGGTGTATGTAAGATCTGTTTGGTAAGCCAGGAGCGATGTTGTCAATTGCTTGTGACGGTGTATGTAAGATCTGTTTGGTAAGCCAGGAGCGATGTTGTCAATTGCTTGTGACGGTGTATGGAAGATATGTTTGGTAAGACAGGGGTGATGTTGTCAATTGCTTGTGAAGAAGTATGTTAGAACTGTTTGGTAAGCCAGGAGCGATGTTGTCAATTGTTTGTAAAGGAGTATGCTGGAACTGTTTGGTAAACCAAAAGCGATGTTGTCAATTGCTTGTGAAGGAGTGTTTTAGAACTGTTTGGTAAACCAGGACTAATGTTGTCAATTGTTTACCATCTTCGTAATGTAAGATTTGGGACGGGAACCAGAACCAAATTAGATAAAGATTACTACTGTATAAAACAACTAACTCCATGCTTTTCTCAATCGGAGTACTTTTCTGAAATTGGTTACCATAGCAACAAAGTATATGATTTCGACATCCTTCAAATGAAAATTTAAAGCTACGATATAGCACTATATGGGTGCATTACTTAAAACAGAATCAATAGATATTTATTTTTTCTTGTTTTGAGCGTTTTTCAAAACCTTCTTACGTATAGTAATTACATAATGTCAAAATAGCAGGTTTTCCTGGAGACTGGCTCACATACGATATTAACAAAATATTGTTATGGATATCCCTTACAGGTGATCACAATACTGTACGTTTCTAACTCACTCTATGTCTGTTTCAATATTTCGACCGATAATTTTGCAGTACTGATAGCATGAATGCATAACTTGTTCAAGGACTTTTAGTGAAACATCTCCCGAAGAAGACCCCATAAGGTCGAACTATCGAGACATATAGTGATTTAGCAACATGTATTAACAAAGTTAAAAGGAGAAGAACTGTGCTTTAAAGGTTATAAAAGAATAAGAGTCAGCAAGAAATATCTAATGTCATCTCATATAAGACTGATACACTTATTATTTAACATTTAGTAACTAATACGGCTTAAGTGTTTGTCATTGTATGTAAGCTTAAAATGCAGGTTTTTGTTGGAAATGTCATGTGAGTGACATGTAACAAATTGTAATCCTTCTTTGACAATATCCCACTGTATGTTGTGGTGCATGGGTTGTTTTCCTTCCTGCTAATGAAGGACTTTGTATGTGTCAGAAATATTATACCATGTGCTTTTAAAGTACTCGGAGCACCCAGGAAACGCATTGGTAGTAATTTGCGCATACTTTATAGTACCCAATCTTTAAACAAATGGACAAAAGAAATGCAATATTGTAATTCTGTGTTAGGTTTCAATTAACTATGGCAGCTCCGCTTGTTTTCATTGGCCTTCAATTTGTGACATTCTCATCCACCAGCGTATTCTTCAGCATCATGTTACCCGTTACCTGTCCCTCCGTTTAGGGGTCCGTTGGGGCACCACCGAAGATCTCCAGGTCAGTTTTCGCAACTCATCTCGGTTCTCTGCTTCCCTTAGACACTCGTTGAAAGATAAGCCCGTCCACTCAGTAATGTTGTCATCCCACTTTTTCTTTTGTCGGCCTCTTCTTCTACTTCTCCTTTTTCAGCATCATCTGCCTATTGCATAATCACTGAAATATGGGGATGATTTGTATGAACGTCATGTAGTCAGATTTCTTCTATATTTGTTCACATTACGCGTTCGCTTCTTGAAATATATTATATGTACTGTTATCTGAGGGTGTCAGAAAGTATGAATGTTATTACCCTATATTACAAGTACATGTTTAGCAAACATGTGCTTAATGTGCATACAACAAATACTGCGTGTATGTGATGAAAGGATAGAAACATCTGAAGACCTCTAGAGTAGTAAAAAGACTTTTGTAACAGAATTGCATACAAAAGTAGAACAAGCTAAATATGTCTATTATTCTACCAGTATGTTTACTTAAATGGGAAAACTATGAAAATTGTTTACATTTCTTAAGATAGTTTCATCAATGACAATAGTACTCTATTTGTTATGTACTCTTAGCTCTCTCTGATCCTTAACATGTTCAAAGGATCTGAAAATCAGTTACTTAAAATAGCTAAAATACATATTTTGTTATCAATGGCAACTTGTTCAAAGGTTTCACAATAAAAGAGTTGTATCGAAATTGGTTTTGGGGGCGTGTGCCAACTTATAACCCTTTAATGTCAAACTGGGTGCATGTACTTTTCGAACAAGAGGTTTTTTTCTGAATGTAGGCCTACTTGATCTAATAACTAAATACGCATTTGCACATATTTAATAGTGTGTCCTCTTAAGACATGTCCGCTGCATATATTTAAAAATGCAAAACGCGACTGTCTTAGTATGTGAAGACGTTCAACTCGCGAATTTTTCGACATGTCGCTTACTTTATCATTTTACAGTATGCACAAATAATGTACATCTGTTCTAGTATATTAGTCAAAATTTTTGAAAACGAAACCCAAACAAATAAAAACTGTTCAAATGATCTCCTTCCCTTGAATGAAAGAATGGATGATACTCATTGAACTGTAAATATATACATAATTATATTGTATAACGCTTTTAATGTGCCTTGACTCAGGATGATAGTCCGTCATCCTTATTATCTATCAACAATTCTTGCAAAACATGACAATAGCCTAGGCGACAACCCAGCTTTTCAATTACAAAAAGAAGAAAAACTAACAAATACTGCATTAACTATTTTAAAGCCACATCATAGAAGTTTTCTTCCTTAAAGAAATAACTATCCCTCTTTGTTAATGACACATTGCTTGTATATACTGTCCATAGACGATTGTCGTGCATTTCTAATTTTCGCGGAAAAGTTAAGTTGTCGTTTTTCTTCCTTCAAGAAATAATCATGACATTGCTTTTAATTATACTGTACATAGATTATTGTCGTGTGTTTCTAATTTTCGCGGGAAAGTTAATTGGCGGAAACATTAATGACATTGCTTATAATTATACTGTACATAGATGATTGTCGTGCGTTTCTAATTTTCGCGGGAAAGTTGAATTGGCGTTGTTCTTCTTAAAGAAACATTAATGACATTGCTTATATACTGTACATAGATGATTGTCGTGCGTTTCTATTTTTCGCGGGAAAGTTAATTGGCGTTGTTCTTCTTAAAGAAACATTAATGACATTGCTTATATACTGTACATAGATGATTTCGTGTGTTTCTAATTTTCACGAGAAAGTTTAATTGGCGTTTTTCTTCATCATAGAAACATTAATGACATATTGCTTATATACTGCTTAAAACAACAAAAATCGCGACTCCCTCGTTGGTACTCCTTATCATAATTACCTACGTAAAATAACAACCTACGTAGTGTCGTCATATTTTATATTGTACGATTCGCAATCGTACACATGTAACAAAGTTGTAGCTTGAGACTGCATTTAACTATAAAACCCTTGTTGACCCGCGAATTTAGGACAACGCGAAAATAACCCGGTTATGATATCATTTAACTGGATAAAGTGATGGATGTGTTTTGCTCAGCTGTGTCATTATTGCAATCGGTCCTTTTGTTAATTTCGTTTATGTTTGGTAACAGTTACGGATGCTCTTTCAATACAATTCTCCGTCACTTTCTTAATAACGTCTTATTTTCTCCTGGACATTTCTTTTGCACGAAATGACACCAATTAAAATAGAGGGAGTTTTTTTGTTCTTTATTGGTATACTTAATAATGAATAGTGAAACCGAGACAAGAGTTCCACGAGTTCATCGTGTACGGATAACAATTTCAGTCATACGTGTATAAAACGTACAGTTATATTGATTGTATATTTACAGTGTAGCAATACCACGTGACTTTTGACTACAGTTACAAGAAGAAATTTGTAAACATTGGAAAATAAAATAGCCATAAGTATTTTATTTCTTCATCGATTTCTATGAAATATACGCCACGCTAAGGGGACAATTATTTGCTTTCCATGAAATATATAATCTTTTTCAGTGGTTGTGCCGTTTTGCCCATTACCTTGTGAAACCGTAGAACGTGTAGGTTTCACAGGGTAATCGAAAAATCGGTAAAACTGCTGAAAAATATCTTATTTTTCACGGAAAGCAAATACTATCCCCCTTAGCGTGGCGTATATTTTATAGAAATCGATGAAGAAATAAAATACTTATGGCTATATTTGTGTTCCAATGTTTACAAATTTCTACTTGTAACCGTAGTCAAAAGCCACGTGGTATTACTACCCTGATTTAGGTCTTTGATATTGCCAATAAGGGTTTCAAAATAAAACTGCCTAAATGCGTTTATATTAAATAACAACGCGTTTAAAATTTCCCAAATTCAGTATTATAATAAAATTAACCTCTGTAGAACAACAACCTCTAAACATAAGCCACTATTTGCAGCTCCCAAAGGATGTTTTTCTACGGATAATAATAATAATAACGACTTTATTTAATGAGGATTACATATTTGACCGTAATATTAATTTTCAATATGGTCCACTTAAAAAAAAAGAAAAAACAGACACACAAACAAAATAATAAACAACAACAATGAAAACATATGCATCTATAACACATGAAGTGCATACTAAACAACATAATTATTGTGTTCTACAATCATTACTGTCATGGGCGATAAAAGGTAGAATATTACAGATATGGAATGTAATTGGAAATACAGCCTCATATGTATAATTAAAGTATCAGCCATTTTTGGAATTTTGTATTTAATGTATTTTGCCTTAAAGGTGTTTATAAAACATTTCAAAAGTACATTCATTAACGACATGTTTCGGTCATTCAACCAACGGTGCACTGGTTCGACAGATTGCGTATTTACAAATATACAAATGTATACGCACCCAAAAGTGACTTGAATTCTACTACACTGTATGTGAGTACCAGCTGTTGTAAAAATGAGAGAGAGAAAAATCGAAACTGTGATGTCGTTAAAAATTGCTATGTATTGTGTCTTTAGCAACTGCCTCTATGACTGCAGTAGTTTGTTTGTTTGTGTGTTTAGCCAGTTTTGTATGACTCATGTTCGTCAACAGGGCAATGCCCGCTCTATCGATCTAAAACGAGTATTTTTGACTGCACTTTTAGCTATATATTTTATATTATGGATGCTGAAAGGTCATATCCTATCTATTGTAGGCTATTAGAGAGTATCTTTCATAACAGTGCACACTGTTGACGACGTAACTTGTAAGTAACGACAACCTACTATATCAAAGCACTGAGAGTGCTGATGAGAGGCGATCTGGTTGCTGCTACTAAAGCTTAAACCGACTTTACACGTTTGTTGTTCGTTTTCTTACTGCCGATCTTGTCTTGAATGTCACAATAGGCATATGTGACTGTATAGGCATGTTAGGTATCTAAATAATTGTAAAAAGGGGCATATTAATTTATATTTATCAGATTCTACAGTACCGTCTTGTAATCACTTCCCTCACAGCGTGAGACATCTCTCGAAAGCGGCTAGTATAGCCAAACCATATGATTGCACAGCAGTACTTTGCAGACGTTATACGATTCATTGATAAAACCATCATGTGACCCTGGTCTGAAGTTTCTCCTATACGATTCATTGATAAAACCATCACGTGACTCTGGTCTGAAGTTTCTAAAAATAGCTATACAGCCGGGACATTTGATGAACACGTCATTTTCATATTACGAAACAAGTTCGATATCGACCCGGCGTAGTGACTTTCTGAAAAAAATATCGATTTAACGAACAGTTTTACAATAATTGTTGACCTTAGAATAAACAAATGTTGCTGATTGAATTAAATCAGTTTAAAAATTTGGAGAAACATATGTAGCAGTATTGGGAATGTTGACAGTTTCTGGAATTACTTGAATTCGGATTCACATAGCAGCCTAAGGGCGGTTCAGGTTGCATTAGGAAATGGACAATGGTAGTATAGAGAGGCTATCGCCTCAAATACTGCTGTTTTAAGCAGTTACAGTTGCTTTTGTAGAGACCCTGTTCGGAGCCTATATTTCGATGGCTTAGACAAATGAGTCGCAAACTTGTACATAAGAACGAGAGAAAATCTGTCTAAAAACTACTCTTTACTTGTGTAGAAATAAGCCTTTACTAATTAAGTTTGGTCAACATGACTTTTCATTGAAAAAAGGCTCATGCATAAGAAGAGCCTTGTGATGCAGATTGCAATTATGTATGAGTCTTATAAGATAAGGTTGTAAGTAGCACGTATGAGACGACCTTATTCATCTAAGCGACGTCGCATTGAAAGCATTATTGACGTTACTGTAACAAGTATTCGACCTCTATTGCAAGTTTTCTGGAGACTACCTCATTACAATGTACGTATTCCGTGAAAATTGAAAACCCATGTCTGACGACCTAAATAATCCAACATTCAGTGATTTGGTACCAACATGTGTTGCTGTAGATAGACTGTACTTTATTATTAGTTGTTCGATTTATCGAACAACTATATTTATATGCACGTTTCTGCAATCGCTCGTAGTTCAGTTGATGAAAATACTTTTCTTCCTACGCCGCGGCTAGGCGGCCCCACCTTTGCAATAGTAAACCGGTCAGCCAGTAATGTTGCGTAACAACCTTCGCGGATGTAAACCGGTCATGCAAAATAGTTTTTTTTCATGCGGATCACATTGGTCTTTGTCGCATTGAAATATTTTATTGACAGAAGAATGCAAAACATCCGAAATTTCACAGTGATCGCAATATAATTGAGACCATGCCATACTTCTGAATTAACAGCATGGGTCTACCTCCCGGTCCATAAATAGACCGATTTCTATTTACTATTTGTAGACCATGCATATCATTAATTCTGCTTGGGGCAAAACTTACTAGTATATACGGGTAGAAGTTTACATCAAGACATTCAAGCATGTATTATTTAAGAGTATACGCTACTAATAAATGTACAAATAAATCATAAGAAAAATACAGCTACACCATGGTTAATTTAATTTATACTTCCCCTGCATTCACTCGAACAACTATAGTGCTTTCGGTGCTTTGATGTAGCATACACACATGTAGCGCATTTTCTCGATATAAGGTCGTTACACCCTGCATTTAATTATGTAAATGATGTTTTATTCTAAAACTTTAAAATTGCTAGATTTTTGTATAGAGGTCTAATGAGGCGGACTTGATGTATGAATTTACCCGTCCGTTGCTTTATTTACGTATATATTATTAATGTAGTGTTACTATTATTAATTCAATTGATATTTCAACATAATCAAGTCCGTAGTTCTCTAGTGAATAATAAATCCTATTGTTTATTGTGATAATATTTTCATCCGTTGAATTCAATGTGAACTATTTATTCATGAGGCGTGCTGTGATATGGGTTACGAAAACCTCGTCAATTTCGTCCGCCGAGTACAATTGGTACAATACTGTGTAATAAAAACTTTGTTTATGATGTCACAACAAACACAAACATGGAGAAATGTTCTTGGTTTAATTCACTGACAAATTACATGATTCTCATGAGAGACATTACGTACAGAGCATTGACTGCAAAATAGGTGAAGTGTGCAAATTAAACAGGAATTGTTTCACATAAATTCTTCTTTTTTAGACCTCATAAAAAATTGTTTTGTTAAGTCAGCATTTTTGCCGACAACTTGTCATCTGTGCTTGTAAGATGAAATATATGTACATGATATAACATTTTATTGTTCAAACAGTTTTTTGCATGGTATAGCACGGAGAATTTAACGTTATCCTGACCTTTATGCATGAAAATATTACAAGGTTCTTGCGTTGAGTATATACATTTCCGTGAGCAAATCGTGCCATATTGGTCCTTTAGATTTGTGTTTGTATAACAAATCGAGCGTCTTCATGATACTTGCCGCTTATAAAAAATATACAACCGGGGGCATAGGCGGATCCAAGGGGGGGCGGACCCGGCGTACGCCCCCCCTAAAATCGCCGGAGCCTAGGTAATTTATCATATTTTGGATGTAAGAACAATATTGATATGCAATTTTTTTCGCTCGCTTCGCTCGCGTAAATACAACAATAATCAATTAATGGATTTTAAATTGAACTTAATGCTGTATGCAAAAACAAGATATGGGACTGATGGTGCATGGTGCCGAACATCGGCTACAGAAATGCCGAGATTCTTGCACCTTAAAAATGTCCGACAAGAAAAAAATATTAATACAGTTGGCTTTATTTTCTAATAAACCTGTCCTTTTCATTAAAAATAAGATACCTCAGAATGCAGCTGACGAATTCCATGGTTCTATTTAAAAAGTCACGAGGCAGAAAGCCACTGGACTCCCTATTCACTGGATCCCAAGTACTTCACATTTTCACTGAAACACAACTGAAGCCCTGGAGTTCGCAGGGTATGCTGCTCAGATAGACATTGTCTTTTTGTGACGAATTCACAGCAGTTATATATCAGTGAATAGTATCCAGTCGATTATCGTTAGTCCTGGCTACGCTGTTCATATAAACAACGATTTTTCTTGCTCGCTGAAGAACTACGTAAATTCAATGAAAGCTTTTGATTAACCAATGAGTTGTTTGGGTATGCTGCTCAGGCAAACACTGATTTTTTTCTAGTTCTGACAATTACTACATCAGTGAATATTACCAAGTAAAAAGGATGTGGTGTATGCTGCTGAAAAAGATAATTGCATTTTTTCTCGCTCGCTACGCTCGCACAACCACTCTCAGTTTATTTTGTCAAGTAGGGAATGAGTTTGAGGGATATGCTGTTCAAATAAATAATGCATATATTCTTCCTCGCCTTGCTCTCACATAAACTTTATCAATGAATATTATAAGATAAAGAACGAAAATTGTGTGGAATGCTTCTCAGATATACATTTTTTCTAGCTCGCTTCGCTCGCATATTTTCTTGAGGAGGGGGGGGGTATCAATACATGAATGTACGCCCCCCCTAACGCCAAATCCTGGATCCGCCCCTGGGGGGGCTATAAATATAGACAAGATATCAGCTGTAAAATAATGCTAATAAAAGGTTAAGGATCAAACCAAATTATCCGTACTATAACAAAAGTATTGTATAATGGTGGCAACATGACTTTGTGTAGTCAAATAACTATGTATCTGTACAGACCGTTTACACTAGCAAGAATGGTCGAATTTACATCATAGGATTGGGTATTCTTTGTTCCTTTGTAAATATAGCACGAATAATTTGACGTGATCCTCGACCTTCTCTTAGCATAATTAAACAGCTGATATGTGTTAGGTGTTTTCTTAAGCGGTGAGGATCAAGAAGACGCTCGTGGAGTAATACAAACACAACTCTTAAGGACCGATATTGCACGATTTGATGCATGTACATTCAACGCAAGAACCTTGTTGTGATGTATTCATGCATAAAGATTAAGGTCGTGTCAATATCTCCATACTATAGCTGTCTTAAAAAAGAACCAATTTAATCAAGGGTTCTTTCAGACATGCGTCCGTTTAGTGGACTAAGCATAGGCATACAGATCATGCCGCCATGTGACTTCACTGGAATTGTTCGTGGCCTTGAGTGAAGAAAGTTCGATGACATACGGTGACATACAATGAAGGATACTAACCACAGCTTTACTAATACCATAACACCCCCTGTTCCCTGTTACACATTCTTCTATGTGACAACAAAGCCTGCTGATTTAATGCTTTGAAGATTGAGCTTTGCTCTAATATAAAATGAAATATTAGAATATAAATTATTTTTCTGAGTTCAATGCCCTTGAATGAATATATGTGCCACATTAAATATTGATTCTGATATTACTAGTACTCCGGTCTGTTTCTCATATAATAGGATAATTATTCTAGAATCATTTCATAGCAAGGATAACACACAGTTCGTTCAGTTTTGTTGTATTATGTCATGCCATCATATTGATTGCCATGTTGTTATGTTTGCTAAGCAACTAAGAGAAACGAATGTGGTGCATGCCATAGGCACATGGTTTTAAATTATTTTTATCAAATTGTCTGAATGTACCCTATGTATGGAGAAGGTTGTGCACAGCGGCCATGTTTAGCCACAGCGGATATGACGTTGCGAAAGCGGGAACCATGTCAAAGTAAACCAAGAGAGTAACCAATAGGGAGAGCAACCCGGGGTCGAAGCAGTCGATGATGAAAGCAGGCAATAGTGAGAGCAACCAATTGTGAGATAAACCAATGGTCGACGCGGCCGATGGTGATTGTAACCAACGGCAAGTGTACCAAATGGTGAGAGCAACCAACTGTGAGGGTAACCAGTAGTGACAGCTACTTGTGGTCGAAGCAGCCAATCGTGAAAGCAGGTAATGGTGAGAGCAACCAGTGGTCGTAGCAGCCGGTGACGAGAGAAACCAGTGGTCGGAACAGCCGGTGACGAGAGCAGCCAATGGTGAAAGCAGGCAATAGTGAGAGCAACCAATGGTGATAGCAACCAGTAGTCAAAGCGGTCGATGATGAGAGCAATCAATGGTGAAAGCAGGCAATAGTGAGAGCAACCACTGGTGATAGCAACCAGTAGTCAAAGCGGCCGATAATGAGAGCAGTCAATGGTGACAGCAGGCAATAGTGAGAGCAACCAATGGGGAGAGCAACCAGTTATTGAAACGGCCGAGAGTAAAAGCATGCAATTTTGATAGCAACCAGTAGTGGGAGCAACCATTGGCCCCGTTTATTCTACAATTTGAAGCAATGGTTAAGTCATCTTATAAAAATATTTCGAATTTAGTTTTAATTGACACTTCCACGTTATTTAAAATTAAGTGACATCGTGTTTTATGACTACACCAAATTTATTGCGTCATATGTTTGATTCATGATAGGAATTGTGTCTTTCTAAATACTGCGAATTGGATCCAATATATAAAGATAACTCGCCCATTTAATTTAAATCAATGGTGTCATGACAATATGTGAACTATTCGTACCGTTGGTTAGTTCCTAAGGTTGAAAACTAGTGGAGCCGATACTAACACCAGATGATCATATGTTATGAATAATTAAAAATAAATCAAATGAACCAGAGAAATCATTATTAATAGTCGGACACGAGTCAATAAATATACAGGTGAACATTCAATCTGGGTGTTCTTTACTTTTAAATAATTTATAACCAATGGTTTATGTCTCATCTCGATTCTTCATTTTTGTCACCTTTATTGAATGTTGAACTTAATAATAGATGTACGGAGTACTTCGTAGGAGTTATTGCCTATTGTTACCAAGTAACAAAATAGGTTATTGGTTTTTTTTGTCGTGTTTCGCGCCGTTTTTCAACCAGGACTTACTTCTTCCTCCGCAAATGACTTACAGCTTCTCCACATGTGGAGAACATGATTACAAGTAACCAATGCTACAGAAGAACATAGCATGCCCGAACCAGTATTGGAATATCTGATTTTAGTGTGACAAGGAAGTCTTGTAATCATTGCACAAACCCAGTCGGCTTATTACCTCCCTTTCTATGTGGCTACAGTATTTAGTTGAGTAGAAAAGTAATTATTTTGCTCTTGTTATTCTGTAGAATGAGTAACAAACGCACTCAAAACATTATCAAAATAGCACATGAAATGTGATGCCGATTATTTTGGAGTGTCTACTTTTGCAGGGTCAATTCTGTAGCATTGCCGCCGATTGTCTGGCATGCGCAGAGCAGACTAGATATACATCCGGGTACCAGACCCTAGATCATGTACCAGTAGACTCATTGGTTCTTTAACATGCGTGATGACAGCTCAGATGCGGCGAAACTATCTACCGGTGGGTAACCCCAGTTTATAACCAGTTTCTTCTCTAGTGGGTGGGCGAGTGCCTTGGTCGGGATTCGAACGGGAACCTCAGGATTGGTACTCTAGTGTGCTAACCATTTGACTAGTACATGTATAAGTGTATTCTAGTATACCCGGTATGATAATATCTCCATCAGGTTTCGGGGTCCGCTTACAACACAGTCCTAAGAAATTATTTCACAAAATCGTGAGTTATGACACCCCCAATTTTGTTGTAAAGTAAAAGAGCTAACATATGTGATGACAAAACTCTGTATTTTGTTATATAATTTCATAGGCCTGTGCTTACAACAATTCAGCCGTTCAGCCACCACATGACATTTAACTATCCCTGGTCATTGGGCTAACTAAGCAAACCTGCGTTAGAGACTATTTCTCTCCTGGTTTGTGTGTAGCCAACATCGAGATACGGCACCCATGCATATCAAACATGTACAGACACCGCCCTCACAGGTACCATTTCACACCTTGGTCGAGTGGAGCATTGTGTGTTATACTTTGGCGTAGAGGGGGATCTAAACCGGGACTTCACGATCCGAAAGCGTGCGCCCTACCTCTGTACATTACCAGTCCTGTTAATCATTCGTACAGTTTCGTTAATTCATACTGAAAATTCCGAATCTACACACACTTGTTTTGTACAGCTTTAAAATAACCCAAATTCATCTTTTATACTTTTTTACAATAACTTTTAGCAGTATTTAAATTATTAATGTTAATTCTTACTTCAGAGAATTAAATACCTGCATGCTGTCCCTGAAGCCGTTAAGCGAACATTGCTACTTAATATCAATCATTTTGGGGAAAAAGACACCATTAAATGCCCGTGGATGGATCGTTTTTCGGTGCAATCTTATTATACACATCGTTTCCTACTTGCGTCACTGCTGTGCCAATTATATTTTTCAAGAAAATTTCAATGCTGAACTACGTTTGTTAACTGTAGGCCAACGGCTTTGCTTTGAACAGTTCTCAATGATCCTCAATACTAGTAACACGAAAGTAATAGGAGGAATGAAATTGAAGCCAACACATGTTCACGATAACATACTTTAAATAAATAGGAAATAATATTTTCATTGTAAACCTACTTATTTATTATATTTGTCAACAAAAATCAAATAAGATCAAAAGACAGCTAGATGATAAGTCGGTACAATTAGGCTATTCATTTATTATTTTATTTTTCAAATGATATGTTTTGCACTTATATCACCTTAAAATGAGATGTTTCATAGACGATGATACCAATTTATCTCCACTGGGATTACGTTTCTAAAATATATATTCCATCACCCCATGTTGGCTTTAATTCTTTTCCTCATTTATCACACTTTGGGTACAATATGTGTATTCTTTGGCATGAATAGCAAACATTGGCGACATCTTCAAGGACAATGGCTCGATTGTTTGTAATAATCAGAATTTTGACGGGAAGGTTGATTTCTATGACTTGATAATTTGTATAAGATGACATGAACAGTGCGATATTTGTCATCAAGCAGTATAGCATGTCTGGTAAATAGAATGTTTACTGTTTTAGAGGAATGTTTAAAAGCACATGCAAGGGTGTAGCGGCTATTAGCACAAGGATCACGTGATCACACATATCACGTGCGCACTGCTAGTTGATTTAATATTGGTCATACCCATTGTCGTCGGTCTGACTACAAGGGGTTAGGTTCGTTTGTTCCTTATACATGTACATCTCATCAGGTGCCATCAATTAAGTGCCTTAACTCAATATTAAGGCTTTTTAATATGGGGCTTCTTACACTTGGCAGAGAGATAGAAATTCCCATGCAAAGAGGTAGGTCATCAGTAGCAGTTGGCAATGTTGATGTTGGTAGGTCAAAGGCACAGTGGTCTTCTGCAGCAGAAATGTTTCTGATGAATTTTAACTCAAGAACGGTTGAGTCTACGACTTTGAAGTGTTCGACATCATCAGTATTTTAGGTTAAAGGTCAAGGTCATGGTGACCATGGACGACAGTGTCTATAATTCAGAGGTCAATCTGACAAAAGTATGATGATCATCCTATAGTAAGCAAAGCCTGTTGTGAGCTAAATATAATGAGATTGTTCAAAGGTTTGATACAAGTTCCTCATGAATACTTTAGAGGTAAGTCATTAAATAATTATGACAACCCAAAATTAAATTGGACTGGAGGTCAGTGGGTCAGAGGTCACCATAACATGAGGGGGATGCCTCTCTTATAAACATCAAAACAAATATCTATTTTGATTTCATTTTCATAATTCATACACAGTTGTGTGCATTGTAGCAAAATCTATATACAAAAAAATGTAATATATTTTAGAAATGAAATTATAAAGCTAGACATTTGATGCCTATTATAACCAGTATTTGAGCTACATGTATCTTGGTTTTAAGGTCCCAGAGGCCAAAGTCACTTATACCTTGAACAGAAGTAGTTATTTGGCTGCCATGGGGCATACATAGCTAACAAATTCGGTTTTATCTTGCTACACACCTGCTGACTAGGCTTCACATTTCATTCTTTAACAGTGCAGAAGCTTTTAAAATAGTTAAAAGCCAGATGGAGACATGACATAAATCATAGCCTATCAACTTATGAAATATGCTAAAAATGCTTTTTGTAAAAATATGGACTTTAAGATTTAGCTATAGCTTATTATAAATGTCAAAATGTCACTTAAAATTGTTATTGCCTGCGGAGACCATTACTTGAAAGCATTTTCTTTAAATCTGATAGATTTAGCAAAGGCTTATTTCTATGAACTTTAAGTCAAAGTATTTTAATTGGAATTCAGTTCCAACATGGTTTATGTTTAATGGGGGTAACTTAAGTCGATCATATATAAACACCTAGGGCCACATAATGTGACTACCAGATATACATGATATCCACCTTATGTTTGGGGTATACTTGTATATTAGGTCCACCTTATGTTTGGGGTATACTTGTATATAAGGTTGGTCTCTGGGTAGGACGAAGACATTATGCTGCTGCCATGGTGCAGTGGTTACTGTGCTGAATTTGTAACACAGCGATAAAGGGTTTGATTCCCGATTGCAGCAGGAGCCCGTTGCCTAACAAAACCTATACCGAGCGCTTGGTAGCGCTACGCTAGGAAACCGCTTGCTTCCAAAAAGCGCTTCGTAGTGGACGAAGCGGAAAAATTATATGCTTACCGACGAGAGCTTGCGGATAGCAGACCGTTTCGTAGCAAAGCGCTATCGAGCGCTACTGACCGCTTTCTTATGCAACGGACCGCTTCAATAGCGCTTACCTAGCAAATTGTAAAGAAACGGTATGCTATCTATTTCTATTTCATGAAAATTTTACAGCAATGTCGATTTATCTCCACTTGTGGAGAAGTTGCTGGTTTCTTGTTGAAGGGTAGGTTAATACTAGTTAGGTATATGTTCCAGGAAATCTGGTTAGGTGAATATGTCCCATTTATAAAGGAAAAATTGTTAAGAAGTAGCGTTAAATACAAATAAAATAACAGAACTAAAGCTTGCTGGATATCTACTCTGTATACGGATTCTATATACATGTATTAAAATGCCTTAATAGGATTCATATTTCAGTTAATAATTGGACATCTTTATCCACAGGTAACTGTATCATTAATAAACAGTACCTAAAAAAAATTTTTTTTATTAAATTTAGAATTCTTATACAAGTTGTATAAGAATTCTAAATTTAACAAAAAAAAATTTTTTTTTTAGGTACTGTTTATTAATGATACAGTTACCTGTGTCTTTATCTTGTATCTTTATCATTACAAAACACACGTACAAAAGAAATAGGTGATTATTGCCTGGTTATTCACTTTTGGTGATAAAACTGATATGAATATCAATTATTGAGTCTAAAATTGCTTTAGATAAGTGGAGATAATGTCCTATCTTATAATCCATAATCCACTACAGTGCTGGGTTGAATAGATTGTTCAATTTCATCAGATTTTTAGGACGTTTGTAACAATTGTTTTGGTTACATTATAAGGTAGCCAGTGAAATAAATTGACCACTTCAACCAGTTTCATCAGATTTTTATGGTGTTTTTGACAATTATTTTGGTTATATTAAAAGACTGCCCGTGATATAAATTGACCACCAAACCAGTTTTCCTGGAGTATAATCATGCAACCAGTACTATACTGACTTGTTCTACTTTTTAGCTTGTTGTAAAAAAAGAGCTATTGTGGTTACCAGGTCGTCTGCTTCGGCATCTGGGTGTGTGTCTGCGAGGCGTTTGGTAAGTTTTTCCTTGGTGTCAATTTCTCATAAACTATGAAAGGTATTCCAGTCAAGCTTAGAATACATACCGAGGATTAGCTATTACATGGGCAATCCATTTTAACAAGGTGTGTATTGTCAGAGTTACTTGCCCTTGTTTGGATTAAAAAACTTGACCAAGTGGAATAATATTAGTGTGCATATATGTAAAATTCAACATCTGATGCAATAGGAGTCCATACTGACAAGGTTGGTAACCCTTTGACCTATATTTTATGGAGTTATCTGCCATTGTCTCGACCTTGTACATAGAAATAGTGTCGAATTTTACACATAAACTGAATTTTCTCAAACACTAAGCTTTCAACTTGAAAGTCAATACACTTGTGGAATGTGATGACCTACATCTACTGACAAGAGGAAACAAATCTATCTTGCATTTTATAAGAGTTATTCCCCTTTTGTGACTTTGAACTTGTACACAAAAATGTCAAATTTCTCAAAGACTATCAAAGGTATCCACCTGAAACTACATAGGTAATCACCATCACAAGGGGAGTCCATACTGACAAGACTGGTGACCCTGTGACCTACATTTATAAGTTATCTGCCCATGTTACTCTTAGAATATTTCACTGGATGATGAGCAAGGGTGCTACTAGTATCAAGTACGAGAAAGTCGAGCGCCCAGCACTTGTAAGCGGAGCTCATTTCTTTTTGACTCATTCGGATTTATTTTGTGAGATGTTTGTACATTATTAGTTGAACATGCTTAGCTCATAGCCCACTCTGAAGGAATGATTCACGATGGTTCAATAATTTATCAAATTCTGAGATATGTTGTTGGCATTTTTGACTCATTGTATTTTACTCTGGGTTTTTCTGTACATAAGCCAATACAGTCGGTAATGGGGGGAGCTATTTTATGAGTTGTATGATATCATAGTTTGTATCTTTATTCTATTTGCAGACAGTATCTGAGCAGTTTTTCCATGTCAGCTGTGAGTCATTTTTGAGTGAGTCAATCTTTTAAACAATTTTCCATTTCTTTATACAGTGCAACCTCATCATAGCATCATCCTTTAGGAGAACTATTTTGGCTGTTGATGAGAGGTTGTTCTAGAGAGGGCCACTCTAGAGAGGATTTTATTCAGGGAACCGCTTCTCTAGAGAGGTTGTTGCTATAGTGAGGAACACTCTAGAGGTTATTGCTCTAAAGGGCCTTCTTAGAGAGGTTGTTGCTCTAGAGAGGGCCACTCTTAAGAGGTTATTTATCTAGGGAAGGCCACTGTATAGAGGTTGTTGTTCTTGAGAGGTTGTTACGCTTAATAAGGCCACTCATAAGAGGTTTTTGTTCTAAATAGGTTGTTGCTCTAGAGAGGTTGGTGTTCTAGAGTGGTTGATGCTCTCGGGAGATTGTTGCACAAGAGAGGGCCACTCTTGATAGGTTTTTACTCGAGAGAGGTTCAATTAAGCAATGCAATCAACAGTCCTATCTTAAACATTCAATATTAAATCCTAATCATTCATTGATCATATCAAGATTTAATATACCTGTGTTTTAAAAGCTGTTATAATTGATCTTTCCCTTGACTGCACCATGCCACTTAAGGCAGACTAGTCCCATTAATCACCCATAAATCCTGGATTTAAGTGAAGTTTTTAACTTAAAATGGTAAAATTGTTTGTCTTTATGACAATCATTCATTTAAAAATGATATTACATCATAAAAAGTCGTCTTAATTTAACAGCTATATCATCATCAGATGAAGGAGATAGAGATTTTTTTATAAATAAAAAGTTTAGTAAAGTTGAAATTCAGAATGTCGTTTCAAGATAGTTCACATGTATATGCCTGTAATTGTTAATTTTGCTCACTTTATTAAACAAAAATTAAATATATTGCATTTAAATTAATATTGATGAATATGCATTTAATATTATAGACGAAACTAGTTAGGGATATCTTTCAAAACTGATACTGATATTGTCAATACATTTTAATGAACACAGTAATTAAATAGTTTTGTTGCAAATTATTTATGACACCCAGATAGATTGATTTGGATAATCATCACATTATGGCTATTATTACAGATGTTTTGGCCAAGGTAACCACAAAAATGGATAAAATCAATCAAAGAAATGTTGGCCTTGATGAGCCTGACGTTTTGACTTTGATTTTAGCCTTTGAGTGTTGGAATGTACTTTGCAAACATATGCTAAAAGTTTCTAAAATGCCAATAGCTTGGCCCTAAGACCTTAAATGTCAAACAACTATTCAATTTTGTTTTGATAATCTTTTTTATCATCAACTCCTATTAGTCAGTAAAATGGGGTAAAGATTTACAGACATAGTAGTGGACAGGGCCTTAGTTTTGCTAGCCACTGCCAGATCTTTCATAAATCTTTTATTGATATTGGTTTTACTCAAGTCTGGATAGTTTTTACAGCCTTAATGCTGACACGAAATTGATAAAAAAATTAAATGGAGAAAAGATTTAATATGAGCGATAAATTTAAACGGACAGTTATAAAGATCTTGTTTGGCAGGATGTTCGATGTTAGTTTAAGGCTTAGCATAAATGTTTGAGTCTTTTGTCTATACTTTGAGTGACATGTTTGCCTTTCTCTGAATGCATTATGACAAATTTATGTATTGATTTCATGTCAGCTAATTGAAAGAAATTACCGGTAAATCTTACAACCAACAAGTCTCAATCACTACGACTTGAAACCCTGTTGATTTTGTAACATTACAGCCAAAGCTAAGATAAACATGGCCTGAATTACCTGTCATCCATTTCTAAATATCTGTTTTACTTTGTGATTAAAAATCATTTAAACATTTTAGATTTGCCGCTAAAGTAAAGAGGGAGGGATAGTAGCAACTTTTGTGTAAACAAACTTGTTTAAAATGACTTAAAAAGGTATACAGTTTTACGTGCTGTATGATATTATGGACATGTTGCCGTATTTTCTTTGCAACCATAATAAGCTTCTATGTATATATACATTGTTTAAGCACACTTGTGTTTAAGGATACCCATCAAGCACAGATGATCCCCTCATGAAAAAGGTCAATATTGCTCGCAACTATGACTAAATCTTGAAAGTCAAACTGTTGTATCGTCTTCCATATGGTTACCATGCTTGCCGTCTAATCTGGCGGCAAATAAAAGGCTATGCTTGGCATTACCTCATAATTGCAGCCCTAAACCTCTCTTTCTAGTATGCCTGTCTGTTTCTGTACTTGCAAGTCCAGACTGGGTTATATCAGATCAAATGCCAACAACACTTTGTAGGTATAACATACCTTTGGTAGATGCAATAACACTTTGTAGGTATAACCTACCTTTGGTAGATGCAATAACACTTTGTAGGTATAACATACCTTTGGCAGATGCAATAACACTTTGTAGGTATAACCTACCTTTGGTAGGTACAACAACACTTTGTAGGTATAACCTACCTTTGGTAGATGCAATAACACTTTGTAGGTATAACCTACCTTTGGTAGGTGCAACAACACTTTGTAGGTATAACATACCTTTGGTAGATACAACAACACTATGTAGGTATAACATACCTTTGGTAGGTTTAACAACACTTTTAAAGTAAATCTGACATTCCTTTTGTGGTTGTGCAATGGTTGACTGTTGCTTTCAACATAACACCATTTGGCATTCCTTCAAACAAAATACTGCTGAGTATATATGTTCCATGTAACTGCTAGTTTTTTGTGGACTTAAGCTAGAGCAATTACAAATTTAGGCCTAAGGTAAAACAATTGTTTGGAGGTGACGTTGGCCTAAAGACATCTCCAACTTGACAAATATATGTCATGCGTTTTATCTCAATCCAAACCAGAACTTTTGAATTATTTAATAATATGTAGTGGACATAGAAACAACTATAGAGTCTAGTTATCAAATAGAAAATTCCATATGCTTTTCCCAATTTAATCATTACTACAAAACTCATAGAAACAGTCTTTAACTATTTGGAATCCCAATACTCAGATCTATAGTGAACATATGCTCTTAGTCCTATCAACACAATTCACTACAATAAAATTAAAAAATGTTTTTTTGTTGGTTTAGAAAATGTAATTTTTATCCTTTGACTTAGTATCAATGTCCCCAGAACCATTTTGTAATTCAATATGAAATGGTTTTTACTCAGTCTGAGATTTACCCAAAATTTGATAAGCTGAAATGTCAACAATTATTAATCTGACTTTATTTGTAAAAATACAGGCCACATATCCTATTGCATTTAAAAAGATTATTTGCTCATTTGTTGAAAATATCTGTGTATATAAAGGCATAATGTCTTGCAAGATTTGTTATTTGCACACTAGTTATTTACCTATGTAATATAAATTGATAAATCGCTGCTTGTGTAAATTTGAAAGTGTATAATGTCCCATTGAGCTAGGCCTACTTGGGAGGTGTAATCCCTGGGGTAGAGGATTTCCGAGGCTTTACTGATGTAGTCACCCAAATCCAGACATTGTTGATTTGGTAAACAAGTTAATATTAAAGGTAGAAGGTAACTGTACCACCTATTTTTTACCACATCTGTCTGTGTTGGTTTTATAGGAAGTTTTATACAGTGCCTCAGCAGGACAAATATAAGCGCAATGTCACATAGAAATAAAAAGAAAAAGTGATAATCTTAAATGACACATTATCACCCATGCACTTTTCTACAGTGCCATAAAATCATAATGCACAATTTGCATATGGTGCAAATGACGTCATTTACATAGTTTTGTTTATATCGTGACATCACGGGGAATATTATAAATGACGTAAAGTATTCATGTCTTTAATAATATCTTATGTCTTAATTTGTTGTTTTTTTGAAGAATAGAATACAAAATTTGATGACTCGTCATGCATGTTATCAGGAATTGAAGGTTGCATGATTTTGCTAGAGTTACGGCCCTTTGTGAGAGACAATTACCTTTTTTGTGTCAAAAACCCTTCCAGTTCATGTTACATAATGAAGTTTGTATTCTTTATATTGTAGAAGTGCTGTAGAAGATTTGGAAAATGTTCTTAGAAGTTACATTACAGATGTATGATACCTTACTGCAACTGCACAAATTGAAAGATATTGTGCAAAGTTATTTACCTGCAACAAGTCAAAGGTACCTGTATACACAGGTAACTGTATCACGGATAAAGAGTAAAAAATAAAAATAATAAAATTTTATTTTAAAAAATATTTTTTTTATGCCCCCCTATCGATAGATGGGGAGGGATATAGTGATTCACCTGTTCGTCAGTTCGTTCGTTCGTTCGTTCGTTCGTTCGTTCGTTCGTTCGTTCGTTCGTCCGTCCTGGTTAACCCAAATTGACAGTTTCTTCTAGCATTATTATGGCTTGCTACAAAGCTTCCATACTTGCATGGATGTTGTATATGAACACTCTCCACACACCTGTATCATTTGACACTATTTCGACCTTCACCTTGACCTGATTTGAACTTAGGCTTATTGGAGGGCCAAATTCTTGGTTAACCCAAATTGACCGTTTCTTCTAGCATTAATATGGCTTGCTACAAAGCTTTCATACTTGCATGGTTGTTGTATTTGAAAATCCTCTACACACCTATATCACCTAACCTCATTTTGACCGTCACATTGACCTAATTTTGGACTTAGACTTATTAAGCGTCTAATTCTTGGTTAAACCAAATTGACAGTTTCGTTTTACATCATGTCCATCATGGCGTTGCCTTAAAACTTGGCATACTTGTTTACCATCATAAGCCCCTTACATTTTCAAAGCCATGTAACACTATCCAACATTATTACAGAATTATGGCCCCTGATTGACTTAGCTTTTTATGGGCAAGGCTTCCATGGGGGCATAAGCGTTTATTGAACGCAGTCTTGTTTTTTACTCTTTATCAATGGTACAGTTACCTGTGCCTGTATTGTGCAAAACTATTTACTTGGTACTCATAAAAATGTGTGCTTTTATAATTGTACCTAAAGAATGTTTTGACTTGTTATAATAAAAAAACTGATAAAGAATAAACACATAATATTACCGGTAATGAGATGCCTGAAGGTAGTTTGCACAATATAATGATGCATTGTGTATGAGGTTTACTCGAGAACTGTAATATGGTCAGACTAAAATTAATGAAAAACAGGTTTTGCAAAATATTCTGATAGAAAATAAGTCTTAAGGTTAATGAATAAAAACAGGAAATGTATTGAAAAGTTAAGATTAGAATTCTATGTAATCAGGAAGCTTTGTGGCAATATCCAATCAGAATGCACAATCCCTGAACAGAATGCACACAATCCCCTCATTGTATTTTCCCCTTTGATCTTCAGGAATCTGTTACTATTATCCTGTGCCTTGGATTGACTAATTACATGGGTGAAAGTTTGAAATTTTGAAAAACTTGAAATCCTCAAAATTTGACAAATTTATATAAGGAAAATAAAGAAAAACAGGCTTTTTGGCACTCTCAAAAATCTGAAGTTCAGGCATATGCCTGAAAACTTTCACTCATGTAATTATGATTTGATTGATTTAGGCCAATCAATGTTTGCGTTCTAGTTACCTGAAATGCCAGTCCAGAAAAAGAGAACTGAAAACCACTTGCTGAAATGTGCTGTCTATTAAATATTTCACTGACCTATGGTAACACTAGCGCATCCCTATAGATAAAACACAGGGTATTAAAAAAGTTTGTTCTCAAAATTTGAATTCATACTAATTTTACCTGAGCTTAACACACAGTGTACAATCTTAATTTTTACTCTAATAGCTTCATTTAATGCCAGACAGTGTAGAACAATGGTAGAACACTTTAGAATTTAACCTAAAAAACTATCATTGCAACTTAAACATTGAGAACAAACTTTTTTAACACCCTGTATATGATTGGGCTAGTGCAGTTCCTAGATAGCAAGCCATCATGCCCAGGTGATCTGGTTTTGCTCATGAAGTAAAATAAAATGAATGGAGTGTCACAGCTTTGGTTCCTCAGTTTAGGTTCTTCTGGACACTGGCTAAGTAATGTCATTCAAATGTTGAGCAATTACTTGCAAAAAAGCATGGTTTTAATAGATACAAAATTCTAAGAAAAT
This sequence comes from Spisula solida, assembly GCA_947247005.1. Classification (NCBI taxonomy): domain Eukaryota; kingdom Metazoa; phylum Mollusca; class Bivalvia; order Venerida; family Mactridae; genus Spisula; species Spisula solida. The sequence goes on along the minus strand of OX365945.1, from coordinate 43,308,586 downwards.
GTGTAAGGTCCTGTCAACTGTGTATGATTAAAAAGCAGTTATGTAAAATTATTTAAATCAACTACTGTATAAAGTCAGAATTTAATATACATTTAATCCTAATGGTTTGATTCTAGTATCAATATTTTTTTATTGTCTAATGCCTTTCCATGAAATAATTATCAAACTAGTAATCCTAATTAGTGTGGGTGTATAACAAGAAACAAACCTTATTGTATGCCCTACATCTCTAACGATAATTAACCAACCAATAGATTCACAGTAATTTCCAGAAGGAGGAATTAGTGTTACCTTAAAGTACTAATTAATTACCACATCTAATCCAAACAGGTGCTTTTTTCTTAGTGCTTAAATTGTCATTAATTATCTGTTAATGAAGAAAAATCTTGCATAATTGTCTATAATGTTTGGGTTGTAATTTTACTGTTACTCAAGCTAGGGAGTCTTGTTGGGTCCCATAACTCCCTTGTGATTTTACTTGTGTTGTAATTTCTTTCCCAAGGGACTTCCTTTGATCTCAGGCTGTAATTTGATCTCTAATGAACAGGAATTCTTCTTACCCTTAACAATATGCCATAAAATCATGAATTTTTAAGAGTATGAATTTTCATGGATTTTGTTAAATAAGCCTAGATGGTAAATTTGTGGAAAATTGATATATTGGTAGGAAAATCCCCTGCCATAAACATATTTCAAGGTCAATTAGTAGCACATATTTTTGTGGTAGTTTTTTCTCTCATAAAACCATTCAAAATTAAGACAAAACAAATATGACACATTTTACAGCAAATTAGTTTATTGGGTTAATTAGAACATCAGTTTCATTATTTGATCATTAGTGTTTACAAGTGTATGTAAGTGATCATTTTGGTATGAGTGATCTTTGTTGGCAGGTGGTCACTCTAGGAAAATTGCCAAAGTTTTTAGTGCACACATTTCTGCGCATATTCTGAAAACATTCTAAAAATATGTTATTTTGTTTTATTGATGATATAGATGAAAATAACTTGTGTACAAGTATCATATACTGTATGTTGACATGGCCTCCATAGCTCAGTGGTTAGTGCGCTTGTCGTTTAATCTGAGGACCCGGGGTTCAAATCCGGGTGGAGGCACACATATGCCTGCCATATTTCAGCAGAAAGCTGACTGGCAAATAAAGGCTATGCTTGGCATTTAAAAAAAAACATTAAAAACTTTTCTTGGTATAACAAAAAGTATCAGCAATAGACCAACACTTGTTAGTTTTTGCTAACTACGCAAAAAATGAAGCAATGTTTTGTTGATGACGTCGATGACGTTACGCACATAACTCATATTTGTTTTGAATTATAGAGTTAAGAGACATATTCTTTTATACCTTTATGAATAAAATATCTTAATAAAATAAATTAACTCTATTTTGCTTAGTATTACTTCATACAATGGGGAGTGAACTAATTGAAAAAGTACCTTTTTAGGCATTAACTTCTGTTTCTCATGGACGCATTGACTTGGGTATTGCGTTTCTCATGGACGCTTAGACTTGGGTTTTACAAGATACTATTGGATTTAAATTTTTTAGCCTTTAAAAAACTAATGTGTATCAAATTAAAAATTAATTATTGTAAATTTTGTTTTTCTGGTTAATTTTTTATGAGCTTGAAGTTTGAGCCTGATTTCTGTATTTTTGGAACAGAGTCGTCTCCCTTGGTAACCAATAACTTAAAAAAATTTAATTGATATTTTTGTTTGTTATATAAAAGTTGTTGTTGTTGTTGTTATATACTGGTATGTCAAAGCATTAATACAGCAAAAATGTAAAAAAAAATCTCTCTGTAGGAAAAACTGTGGCATGCGTCCTTAAATTAATAGGTGTAAAATCATTTAGAATTTGCTGTTGGTGATTGTCACGTTTAACTGTCATACTTTCAAGACAATTCAATAATTTCTCAAATAATTAAAATAACCATTTCCTTGTCTGTAAGATGTTTATTAATGTTAACGGATCTCCTCGTTACACGAGCAGGAAGTACATTATATTGAGTTTTTTGTAAAATCATACGTTTCATTGCTATCTACCCCTGATCTGGTATATAGTTATTACACATACAAGGAAGTGAATTTATTCTGTTTTTTCTGTCTAGCGCTTTCATGTGTGTAATATTAATAGTGTGGTTTTGTTCCATGTTTTTTTTTCAGACTATTATAGAACCTAGTAACCTTTTGCATGGGCGTAATCATCATTGGAAGCCACAGTTTTATTCAGAATATTCAACACCTTGTAACCTTTCACTAAAGAAAAGACTAAAAACTTGTACAATGAATCTGGTCCCATGATGTTGTACATTGAATCTGGTCCCAGAAAATTTGTCATTTCATCTACTGCATAGATCATGATTTCTTTTTTGACAGAGAATCCAAGTTAGTGGATTGGATTGCAAAAAAAAAAAATAATAATAACTTTATTTATTGTGTATTAAATATTTGACAGTGTTATCAATTTTCAATAGTTTGTTTGACCACAGTCATGTTTTTGTTACCTCCCTTTGACCATAATACTACATATCTCCCATAATGGTTTTGGTAGCTTATTCAGTAGGTTCAATATTGACCAATATATCGGTACTATTGATACAATGTATGAGCCTAGAAATTATAAGTTATCTTCGAGAATCAATGAGATTCAATGACATAAATGTTTGCCAAAGCAAATCTATTGCAGGTAATTACGTAGGGGATGAAAAATAATATTTTGAACTTGTGACAAGTACAATAGCTATACTATGATAGTACCAGGCATTGTGATACGTACAATAGCTATACTATGATAGAACCAGGCATTGTGATACGTACAATAGCTGTACTATGATAGTACCAGGCATTGTGATACGTACAATAGCTATACTATGATAGTACCAGGCATTGTGATACGTACAATAGCTGTACTATGATAGAACCAGGCATTGTGATACGTACAATAGCTGTACTATGATAGTACCTGGCATTGTGATACATACAATAGCTATACTATGATAGTACCAGGCATTGTGATACGTACAATAGCTATACTATGATAGAACCAGGCATTGTGATACGTACAATAGCTGTACTATGATAGTACCTGGCATTGTGATACATACAATAGCTATACTATGATAGTACCAGGCATTGTGATACGTACAATAGCTATACTATGATAGAACCTGGCATTGTGATACGTACAATAGCTGTACTATGATAGAACCTGGCATTGTGATACGTACAATAGCTGTACTATGATAGTACCTGACATTGTGATACGTACAATAGCTATACTATGATAGTACCTGGCATTGTGACATGTACAATAGCTATACTATGACAGTACCTGGCATTGCGATATGTACAATAGCTATACTATGATAGTACCTGGCACTGTGATACGTACAATAGCTGTATTAATAGTGGTACCTGGCATTGCGATAATTACATAACACTAAAAATAAGACATCAAAAAACTACTTCATGTCTTTATTTGTTCAGTGTTGCATGATCTTGTTAGCTTTGGTTTATTGAGCGTTCATCAAAACGAAATTCAATTATGGGTATGATAACGGCTCTAGGAAAATTCTTCAGTACAAATATTAGGAATCAATGAATTGTCAAGTTTTTTCAGTTTTTTGAATGTTTTATTAACATGGGAACTAGATTTAGACTCTTGATAAGTTTTGTGTGTACTTTTCGTCTCTAATTTAACTCGAACATATCAATTTGATGAATTTGTATAGAAATCCAAAAAAAGCTCAAGAGCTTATGCAAACAGAAGTCACTCGGCATTTCCGCTGCACTTTTTATGAAAGAATAGCGTGGTGTTTAATATCGCGAAATTGTTTAATTAAAATCAATAACTGAAGTAGTTGGTTATCACACACTAGCCAGGAAGTGATCATCATCTGAAGAGTCGGCGGATAAATCCAGGAACTGGAGAGCATTATGTCTTTCAGTTGTCTTAATATGAAAATAAAACCTCGAAACAAGTAATATGATTTCGCGATAGTTTGATTTATTGAAATGCGATCCTGCTGAGAAGGAAATAATATATCGTCAAAGTGTCTCGAAGGTTTTGAAATTGTTAATTATTGTGAGAAGGTGATTCTGTAATTTTGTAAGGAATCGGTTGCAGTCTCAATTCTTTTATTCAAAGTCTCGGCAAAAAAGTTACATTAATAACAAAGTAAAGTTGATAAAAAAATAATTTGCTATTAAGAATCCATTTGAAAATGTTGCTTTCTATCTTAATTCTGCCAGTTTCAAGAAATACAACCAACCAAATTGAGAATATAGAGAAAATAGAGAATATAGAGAATATAGAGAATATAGAGAAAATAGAGAGAATATATAGAATGTAGAGAGAACAGAGAAATATAGATAGAATAGAGAATATATAGAGAATAGAGAAAATATAGAATAGAGAGAGAATATAGAATATAGAGAGAATAGAGAGAATATAGAGGAGAATATAGAGATCAAAATCAAAACAGTATCCTTAGTCTCTAGTCTAAATATTACAATTGTTGTCAATTCGACTTTTGATGACAACTTCAATATTATATCACTGTGTCTTAGACTATGAGACCACAATGCCGTATCAGTATTTGACACAGTGACATAGTAATTGACACAGTGACATAGTAATTGACACAGTGACATAGTAATTGACACAGTGACATAGTAATTGACACAGTGACATAGTAATTGACACAGTGACAGAGTATTTATAGTAATTGACACAGTGACATAGTAATTGACACAGTGACATAGTATTTATAGTAATTGACACAGTGACATATTAATTGACACAGTGACGTAGTATTTGACACAGCAACATAGTATTTTACACAGTGACATAGTATTTATAGTAATTGACACAGTGACATAGTATTTGACACAGTGACATAGTATTTGACACAGTGCCATAGTAATTGACACAGTGAAATAGTATTTGACACAGTGACATGGCCGAGGTTATTAGACTAGGAATTCCAATATTGGTAAGGTAGTTGGATGGTTATGTTCAGGGTTTACTTATCAGACAAGTCGTTCATAACTCTTTGGTTTCCAGGCTGATATTGGTTTCGTAATATATATCTATACGCCGCTCTTATTATATTGCCGCTATTGCAGTTCATAGAGTGCTTGCCCATTGTCTGTCATAACCTACGTTAGTTTAGTAGGTTTTCTTTGCTAACGTTTTTTATGATCATATTTCGTTTCAAATGAGGAGAATTGTAAGCATTTCTACCATATATGGAGAAGTAATAAACATGGAGAAAGAGTAAATTAAGACTGTTTGTTGATCGATTTCCAGGAAAACTGGTAAGGTCGACTTGAATTAATCATGCTGTATGACATTTAAAAAACGTTAAAAATGTGTGTAAAACATGATCTAGCCTTAAATGTGATAGTTACTATGATTGAACTATGAAGACCAAACTTTTATGTTTCCAGCTGACATAGTTAATTAACAGGAAGTCTAGTTGAACAGAGCACTTGATTACCACTTAAAATATGGACACTGTATGCCACCAGCTTGGACTGAAGATGATGTAGTCTGCCTGTTGATTTATGTGAAACCTACAGAGTTTTTAGGCTTTTCATTAGTATTTTGGTAAAGGGTATATGTATTTACTTCAAGATCTTCATCTTCGACTTTTTACTGCCAACAATCACTTTTAATACGATTATGATTGGCAGATGTCAGAAAAGGGCAGTCCTAAAATCAATGAAGAGGCACATATATGGTACAAGGAATGCGGTTGCGCTTCCTTAGCTCTTCTTTGAATAGAATCCTTGGTTCTTTAACTAGCCCGGTGTACAGCACTTATATTACTGAGAAGTGTTTAAAAAATTGCTAATTGCCCCCATGGAGGATCGAACCAGGAACCTCTCAATCTGTCGTCAAGAGCGTTATCTGCTGGACCACCGTGTCACCGTGTCACCCTTTTCATTTCATTGCAATAGTACTTGAAGAAAAAAAACAACATTCCAATGGCGTCGATATGTTGCTAAGTAATGGATTTTTGCATGATTTTGCAGAAGTTCCTGCAGGTATGACTCTTGCTTTTGCACCTAATATATCCAGGTAGATCCATGACTAAAAAAAGTTAAGTAACCAGTTTTTGATGGCCGCTTTTAGCAATTCAGCCACCTTTTGACATTTAACTTCCCCTGATCATTTGGCCACGTAAGGAAACCTGTGTTTGAGTCTCCCTGGGGAGAACACCGCCCTGACAGGAACCAATTCACACCTTGGTTGAGTGGAGTATTGTCGGTTATTCTTGCTCAAAGAACTTAAGCATTGATAGGGATAGAACCCGGGACTCTCGATCTCAAAGGGCACACCCTACATACCTCTAGGCCACTGCTCCCCACTGCTGGTGCACCCAGTGAATAGGTTATAATTTTATTCTCTGCCTAGTCAAAATTCTGTTACAACAAAATATCATGATACCGGATAACTGACCTAAATGAATCATATTTTTTATTATGATCAATTGCTGTATTTCACCCCTTGAGGACTTAAAACAAACCCAAGTGTACTCAAACTCCAAACTAAAACAAATTTTATCCCTACCAATCACAGGATAGAAATAACCGTTTATTGTCTATTTACAGTATGATCATGGCCATCTAGATAAGGTGATGTTGCCTATTCGGAAAGATAGCGTACTTTTAATGGTCCAACTGCTTTATTTGCTTGCGGAAATTGGTCGGACCATAATTTCATTATAAAAGCTTTTTATTAGCTTGTTGAATGTAATATTGCCATTTATGTACAAACTCATTACTTTCAATGTTTTCTGTAAACCGGATGTCAATTTCACACTTGAACTTGTATAGGACTCATTATTAATTGTGCCAAGGTTAGAAAATTGACCCCAAAAATAATTTTGTTCCGAAAATTGGTAAATACTGTTTTCATGGTAAATCTGAATTTGTAACAGTTCCAATGATCTTAGGGTGTGAAGCACCCTGGGCTGTAGACTAGATCAGGTGATAAATGCCTCAAAATTCCCACAGTAGCCGTAGATTTTTGATGGTTTACATCTCCAATATTACCACATATTATGGTTATGTAAAATCCCCAGTAACACCTCATACCGCATAACTGTTTACTTTTAGTGGTAATTTCTTTTATGAATGAACTGAAAATTGCTAAAATATGGCAAAAATAACGCAAAATAATTTGTTCCCTCTTTGCCAAATTCTTAAAGCCCCCTTACTCGTGGGAATTTTAAAATTTAGATTTGCTGGTTATTAATTGAAAAATATTGATTCCAGTAATAATTGGCATAAGTGTGTATGATTTGTTTTGTATAGCAAGGGTATATGAAATAAAACTACATGTATGTTCACATTATTTGTTCCGTTCATCGACAGTTTTGCTTGCCAATACTCCCATGTCTGTCTACAAAATGTTCACCTTATGTGGGCAACCACTGCCGGTTAAATTAATCACTTAACATTTACTGAAACAAATGATTAAATATAATTTTCTAAGCTGATTTTCCAACAAACTGTTTTCCAAGTAAATTGTACAGATTATTGAACTTCGCGCAGAGGGAAATTTACACTCGCGTGGTTAGTTGATCACAAATGCATGTCATCTATTGAAAATTGCAGTGCCTGAACGCTGCACTTTGTATTACGATGAAGTTACCAATGCTCCCCCACATGTTTAGTGCAAACAGCATTTTATATTTATACCATCATATTGTTACATGATGTGAAGATAACGTGTCAAATGATGTGAATATTGTCCATTGTGCCGCAAATAAATTTTATGTTAAAAAAGCCGAGCATTAATAGCCTTTATTTGCCAGTCAGCTTTCTGCTGAAACATGGCAGACTTTATGTGTGCCTCCACCCGGATTTGAACCCGGGTCACCAGATTATACGGCAAGCGCCCTAACCACTAAGCTACGAAGGCCACTCTTTTACATTAGCACGTTCACTTGAGCAGTTAAAATTTTCATGGCATTATTTTATTTAGCATACAATTTTCATTCAATTTTCATTGCATTATTTGCATAGCATTCTTTTAGAGACATTATTTTAACAGCACTGTTTTGGAAGTAAGATTTCATGGCATAAGAACAGTTATTGAGTTGGAGAACCTCTAAACATAATCAGAGGCCCTGAGTTAATATATTCAACAGATATACCAAGTTGATCCTGAAGTGACATGTCTGCCTGGTTTTCAAAATAATATTTTTTTTTACGGAACCCTGGATGATGCGGTAATATTTTTGACTTTGCTTAAGGTTCTTAAAACATCATATACCTTACCTTTGTAGATAACCCCCTATTGGTCCCCTTATTGGTTTTGATGTTTGGACACAGCAGTCAAAGGTTGAGGTCAAAGGTCAAGGTCGCTGTGACTGTTTGGCTGACTTGGTGAACATTGATGACTTGTTTCATTTCATTAAAAAACACATTGTACAAAAGTGCCAGGATGTCCCTTTATTGGCATTTAAAAAAAGTTGAAAAACACATTGTTAAAAATGGTCAGCTTGTCCCTTTAGGGGCAAAAATGGTCAGCAGGTCCCTTTAGGGGCTTCATACATTAATTATATACAATATTGACAATGTTGATTTCCTCCAAGTTCGTACTAAATTAGTCATGAATTCAGAATTTAACGAGACATGTTCTTAATTGGTCTTGCAGAATTTAACAAGACTTCCTTTTCTAACAAAGCTTATTTTGATATCATATGTATGCTATACTATACCCGTATCATGTTTTACTTAGTAAGGAATTATGAACATTCTCAGAATTTACCTAGCTTATTCCTAATATGGTATTTCCTGCTAGAAGTAATACATACCGATAGATGCTATAATAATTGTTGCTGTAATTCCTGAATATGACATATATGATATTTTATGTGGTAATCAAAACTGTGTATTGTTCATATTTGTTACATATGCTTTTCAATAACATAAATTATGAGCATGTACAATTTACACAAAGAAATGCAGACATTTCGATAAAATCTCGTTATTAATTTTTTCCTGTCTCCTTTAGGTGTTTGATATTGTCTAGCACAATAGGTTTATGAAAGGCATTATAATACTTATGAAATTGTAATTTTATCCATTTCAACCACAGGGACATTAGAACAAAGAAATTTTATTTTGAATTTTATAAGAGAACATTATTTGCTGTTTTGTCCTTTTTGTCAGGTCAATGTCAGTAATTTCTGTTCCTTTTGAAACAAATACCTGTGAAACAAATTCTGGATCCATTGTGTTAACTACAAGAGACTGGTTACAGAGGGTTTCCTATTTTTGCTTGATTGTTACATGAGACTGGTTACAGCATTACCATGTCTTCAGGTCTAGTATAGAATGAATTTGTGAGACACTCAATTCACAAATAATAGCAAGCAGAATTAAAAACATTGCGGAAAATACTTGACCTATGGTTGTTGCCATTTAAGATACCTGCTGAAAGCAGCTAGAGGACTATAGGGATACATGCAGGACTTGGGGATAGAATGATATGTCACTCAAAACACCTGTGGTTGTTTTTAATCTGCTATATAATTAATTAGCAGTGTTCATGTACTTTAAGTGTCGGACAATAGCTATTCATAGCTAATGTTTCCTGTTATACATGTATCCGACTTAAAATAAATATTGTATTTTAAGTGTTACCTATAAGGCATTAAATCCGATTTCTGGGTGACATTTTTCACAGCGTTAGGCATCAGTTCTTACAGTGGTATATGGTTGGTTATTCACAGGCAATCCCGAAGTGGTGACAATAATCAGAAACCATATGCAGATAGTTTCCAAATATAGAACATAATTTCATATCCCTATATGCCCACCATATATGTTACAGGGGAAATTAAGGTTACGGGTGTCATTTTACGCATGTTCTTTTAATGATGTCCCGACCACCCACCAGACTAATGCTGTAATCAAGTTCATGTACTTCAGTCTTCATACATGGGAACATGCAGAGCTAAAATCGATCTTAGCCTGCAGAACTGCAATAATTGCTCTTAAATAATAAACAGATACTTCAGTATTGCAGGCAATGCTAAAACATGTATGTTTAATTGAAATGCTAATGTAATCTATCTCCAGAGCGGCCTTCTATAGAGCAACAGCCTCTCTATAACAACACCTTCAAAATTTCCCAAAGTTATTATTTACTATAAATTGAACTTCTGTTGAGCAACAAACTCTGTACAATGGCCAATATTTGCAGTTCCGAAAGTGTGTTGCCCTACAGAGGTTATTCTGTAAACATAATGATGAATATTTCTGATCCTCAATCAGACCCTGATCTCCCGAAATATCTCAATTTGAGATAAATGTCAGCTCTTTGTCGATTGTCTTTTGAATAAATTTCCTTGCCAGATCAGACTCAAAATTGGTATCACCAAAATGAAAACATTGTTTAGAGCGATATAATTATCAGCAACATTTCAAATGCTCAAACTTGAGATTTGTCTTAAACTTAGATTCTTATTTGAGCTAAATCTTCATCTGAGCTGAGATTTGTTCTTGAGATGCTTTGGGAGATCAGGGCCTGATTGACCATCACCCATGTTGACTCAACTGGGTTTTATATCCAACACCTCTCCTACAGTACATGTAGTGGTGTACCAGCCAACTATTTCCCCTGACTGTTGTTCAAGAATCCAATTAAAATAAGTCCATGTTAAACAAAAAAAGTGGAAAAGCTGAAATTGGCTATAACTTTTGTTGCCCAGACATCTACTGACGCGGAGGGATATAATGATTGTCCTGTCCATCCATCTTTCATCCATTTGTTCGAAAGTGTTAACCAAAACGTTCAAGATGTTGAAACTCAAATATTTTTTTAAGTCAATCAAGTCATTGCTTTCAAACTTGGCATACTTGTTATAACTATCATAAACACATTACATTGTCAATACCACATGTATTTATAGTTCATCTACAGTACAAAAAAGGCAAAGTTTCTAAAATAAAGTTAATTCTTACTAAACATTAATTCTTAGAAAATATACAAATTGAGAATATTAAATTACATAAGTACGTAAATAAGTAAGTAACTATGTATTAATGTAAGGTTTCATGAAGTTTTAGTGATTAACAATTATAGTATCTAAACAATTATCTAATATGTCTCAGATTTATATATTCATTATATAAACTCTGTCTGTCTGATCCCTGATTACTGAGTACACTGTTTGGTCACTATTTATGTAATATACTAAAATATTCTTGCTTTTGATTGTCCATTAAATTTTAATTTAAGGTTTTCAAGGAAATTCTTTCTTGAGTTTTTAATATTCACAAAATTCAAAACATTTAATTACACTCAAATAATACCTAAGATTATAATGATATATTTGTTATTTAAAAGAGTTGGTTAGGTTAGATTAACCAGTTCTTAAATAAAGTCAGTTAATACTGGTTGGTAAATTATCTGGCCACAGAAAACTATTTCGCTTGTTTAAAATAGAGATGCTCTTTTCTCTGGAAAACTGCTGACCTCGTATTTTTATTATATTTCAGCCAACCCTAAAAAAATCAAGGATGGACATATTTTTAAAGCTGGCCAGACCATGCTGAGAACATAATGTTCCTTCATATAAATTCATAAATTTAACATTAATCGGGACCAAGATTACTGTCTAATAAATAATGCATCTAGATTGATCGCCTCATTTTCTTTGAAGATGCTGGTCATTTTCTTAAACTAGAATTACTGAGCCTCCTAGGACATAATCTACAGCAAACATGTTTAATTACCAGTAGTCCTTTTCTGATTATTGCCACCACTTTGGGTTTGTCTGTTATACTTTGGCTTTGTTACTCCTCTTTGGTGTTCATAATGTGACTCTCCTGAGAATTCAAGCCTTTTCTTTTGAACCCGGTCATTAAGCCCAGCTGGACACGTTGACCAGCAGTGACCAGAAGCCTAAGATGAAAAACAACATTGTATCTGTTTTAGAATTGTATCTGACGTTTTGATAGATGGACACCCGAGTATAATTGCACTCAAGGTTGCTTAGACCGGATACTTTTTTCCAGGCTAATAGCTTTTTGACTGAATCAATTTCAAAGCCTGCTGGTCATCAATAGTTCTTTTCCTGACCTTGGTGAATAGCCTTGTATCCACTGAATAATAAATAGAGTGCATTAGACTGGATTACTTAATTTGAGAAAAAGATTTATTGTTCCAGTCTGTTTTTGTTTGGAGGCGATATGGTGACCTTGGGTTACGTTGAAGGCTAAATTAGACATGCTTCTCATTTCTCAAAGGGTTGGAACTTAAGGAGAAAATTAAGCATACTTCCTTGGTTGTTGTATTAATTGAAGTTGTAATCTGTAAATGGGGAAGTGTGCTTTCAAGCTTTAGAAGGTAAATTTTATGGTAAATTTGTTCAAAGGGAGAGTACAAAATGGCACCAACATGGCCGAAGCTGTTTTTGACTGAAGGACTAATTGGCTTTTGATCAAGGGAGGTAATCAGAAATTGCAGCATTGTTTGACTGGTTACTCAATTCAGTGTCTCGTTATATGACTGGTTACCCAATGTGTATTGGGGTTACATTGAATGAGTTCAGGAAGATCAGTAATAGACCTTGACATGTTTCAAATGTCTAATTGCTCGGATTTATCTTTGAAGTTGAAAATCATGAGGATTTACTTGTTTATTACTTCATCAAACAAATTTGTAAGATTTTTGTTAAATTAAATATGTTGAAAGATGCCATTCTTACCAGATTGAATGATTCATCAGGGATTTCAGTAATGCATTAATTGTACCGTATCTTGTCTTGCACAATCAATAACAGTGAAGGGGTCACAGCTGGACCCCTAAGATCCCATATTGATTAGCGGGTGATAAACATTTTGATAGATTTTACAGACCCCTTATAATACAAACCCTTGCTAAATAATGTGAGAGAGCTATTGAAAGAATTTGGGTAAGAAATTGCTTAATTCCTGGTCGGATAATTTCCATATCTCGATGTATAGTGCATTAATTAGGTTTAATGCTAATATCAAAGCCAGTGTGGTTTATCAGTTGTTGATAAAATTATCACACACAAAGGTTCATAAAACTGCTGAAGGTACATGAATGACAAAGGTTTTTATCCGGTACAGGTGAATAGCTGAGATCTTGAATGTGGGAAAATAGTTGAACTATTTGCTGGGCACCTGTTGTAATTAATAGTATAATAGTAATTAGGGAAGTCAGGGTGAAAGGAGTTTATGTAATAATCATATACATGTACAGTTAATTTATGGTGTATTAGTATTACAGATATCATACACCTTTGATGTATGTGGAAGCTTGGTGGTTCATTATTCTCAGAGTACATGAGATGGCAATTATAATCACTACTGTAAACCAGGGTTTTTTCAGTTTTTTTCACAAACAAGCAATTTTTTTATTTTTCGGTTTAGTTTTCTTTAAAAAAGAAGGGTCACCTTAGGAGGAGAAAAATATAAACATAAATTGGCAGGTTTTGATAGGCTGGTGCCTATCCAGTGGTAAAACCATATGCAGAGTGGTTAAACAATATTCACATACTCACATTTAAAATAAAATTGGCTGCCTGGAGTCCCTTACATCTGACAACCACATAGGGTCTTTATCTCCGAACCTGCAGATTTCAGAATTGTATCAATCTGTCTTAATTTCTGCATAATTCTCACTTTTTTAAAAGTGTCAAAATTCAGGCATTGGGAGTAAAGTTGCCTCACTTTATGCTACATTCATGCAAAATGATTGCTCAAATATCGTTGAAATTTTGTGAAAAATTCTCTAATACTACGATTTACTTCATAATGGTAAATATTCTTAGTTCTGATAATTTAAAATGTAGACAGAAATAGTTTGGGGAAAGAATAAAATTGTGTCAAATTGTTTTTCAACCAAAATTTACGAAAATTGGTATGCACAAATAATTTCTGGTGTATGGTATTAAAAATTTCCTTCAGAAAATAACAGAATCTATCTTGCCTGAAGACAAGCAAATTAAAATGCTACAATAATACGGATAAATGCAATGTTAGTTAAAATAAGCCACAGCACACCAATGTTTAATCCCCCCGTAATTCCATGAGGGATTATCTTAAAACCATTTCCCTGTGAACTTACCTAGAATTATAGGAATCCATGGCAACTGTTTGGTTTGAATGAATATTAAGGTGTTAATTACATTTAATATTTTTGGATATACTGAGAATTATTTTTGATCTTTCACTGTTGAGAATAGTATCTTATTAAGAGTCTTAAGATTCTGTTCTTTATCCCGGGTTACGTAAACATGATCAATGTTCTTTATGTGCAAAATTTATAATGATTTTGTTGCTAAGTATGTATACATCACAGGTAACTGTATCAATGATTAAGAGTAAAAAAAAATTTTTTTTTGTAAAATTTATAAATTCATAAGAAAACATAATTTTTATAAAAAACATTGTTTACTCTGTTAATGATACAGTAACCTGTGGTATAAATGTGTCAATGATACAGTTACCTGTGGTATAAATGTGTCAATGATACAGTTACCTGTGGTATAAATGTGTCAATGATACAGTAACCTGTGGTATAAATGTATCAATGATACAGTTACCTGTGGTATAAATGTGTCAATGATACAGTAACCTGTGGTATAAATGTGTCAATGATACAGTAACCTGTGGTATAAATGTGTACAAGAATATCAAGTCAAATATTTACTTATTTATTCCAGGGACTGGTATTGTTGAAAGGATGTTTGTTGTCAAGCCTGAATAAAAATGAATCCTTAGGTGCAGGTCAAAAAGGTAAATTTCATGCCTTTGGTGCAACAATGTCTCTCTATAAAGTATTAAGTAAAATACAACCTTAACAGTTGCGCCAAAGGGACATTATATTTTGAAAACTGGTACTTTTTAATGGTTATATATAATAATAATAATAATAGTTTATTTCAAAATATCATAGGCCACCGGCCAAAAATACACGCCAATACACAATGATAACACGTACAATATCAATGAGTTAGCCCAATATTTACATATAAATGAAAACATGACATGGTTATTTTATATGATTGTACAAATGTTCGATCCTGACTGGCCGAGTGGTTAGAGTGTCCACATCTGGAATGAAAGGTTGCCGGAACACTACATCTCAGGCTGGGACATGCCAAAGTCATAAAAAATGGTACTGGTATATCTAACCCTTGCTTGATGCTCAGCATGGTTAGTTCAAAGACCTAAATATACACAGATTGGGAAAACGGAGAGAAAATGCAAAATACCATGCAGCAGACTCGGATTTTTTGCATGCACGCTTTTGTTTGTCATCCTTTTTTTATTGAACAATATCATTTTGAAGAGCTTAGTTTCTTCTACTGCATGATGTAACTTATTTTTTTCTATCTCTTGTAGAATTCAAAAAAATTATTGTTTGAATGAGGCAAATTGGGTATTTTGAACTATTTTCTGATAAAATTGGAATTTCCATTAAAATGATAGTAGGTTTGGCTCTTTGAGGTATATTGTTTTATTCCTTGACTGATTTCATTAAATAAGGTATCATTTTAAAGCAGAATAATAAATCTATTGCATAAAAGTATTAGTTTTTTCCTATGTATATTAAAACAGGAGATATAAGGTATTAATAACAAACGAGATTTCGCGAGATTTCAGAAGACTGCCGCGAGATATTGTGAGATTTGGTAGATTTTTCCGATCTTTGTATATTTTGGTCTTTGGTTAGTTCCAGGTAACTGCTGTGTTGGCATGTGACCGGGTTGTCTCCATATGACAGAAATACTGTTGACCCGTGGGACTTAAAACAATATTGAAATAAATCAGCCAGTCATCAGAGATAAGTCAGTGCTTTACTGCAAATTCCTGATATTGTCCAAAGTTTCTAGCATTTAAAGGTTCTTCAAATTCATTACTGAGACCAATTTCTATACTAATTACAGCTTTTATAGCAATTAAGTGCACAGCAGCATTGGCAATGCCCTTGATTACTTGATTATAAGTGCTGATAAGTGCTTTTATTTGCACTGCTCCGTGTCATCTAAATGCTTGACTGGTGAAGGTCATATAGACGCTTGAAACCAATTATTAAGATAACAGAATTTGGCAATTAATGAGAAATCATGATAAAATCCTGGGTTACAATGACCATGCTTAAAATGCTCTATCTGTCATTGATAACGCCTCTCATTGTTAAATGAACTGTTTGTGTGAACTCCATGGTATTAATTTAACAGGCAGCATGGTACATTTCCTGGAAAATATTTCCTGGAAAATATTTCCTGGAGTATTTATAGGGTCATAAACCTAGTACACAAATGTACAAAGTGTTGCAATTCCAGAAAATGATACTGGTTTAAATGATCATTGCATTTGTTCAGTCAGTGCACTTTGATGACACTACTGTAAATCACTTAATATTCGTGTGAGCTTTATTTTCCGATGTTCAGTTTTGAAGTTATTTCGCGAATTAATGAATTTGCGATCAAGGATCCCAAATATTATATTTGGGAGAAAATTCACAAAACGTTATGGGCACATTTAATAAATTCTGGTATAATTATGCACTTAATAAATATGATCAAACATTGATTATTTCTAATTATTAAAGATCTATCGCAAGTTTCATACCATTGTATGTAAAATGCAGTTCACACTTTGAATCAGTTAATCGTGTTTTCACAGGTATTAGTCAATTATAGGTCGTCGTGCGTTACATTTCCACTAATCTTTATTGTTTTCTTAAAAAAAACGTTTTTAACAGTTGCATGCTTGTTGGGAAGATAATTGTCTTTCAAGTCCCTTATACTGGAACAAATACGTTAAACAAATACTATAAGAAAATAATATTTACGTTCAAAGATATTTCGTTTGTGTGGTTTATATTCACTTTCGAAATTATTCGATTTTTTAATATATCTTTCCAGATATGGCTTATGTTAAGGAAGTATATTTAAGCGGAATGATAATATTGCGAATAGTAGGAATCGCAAAAATTAAACTACTGCAAATCATACCGGATTTACAGTGTAATGCGCATTGCTCTTGTTCAGTCAGTGCACTTGCATGACACTACTGTTTGTTTATGAATATTGCAAGCTGTGAAAGGTTCAAGCTACTTCAAGATGTGAACGACTTTGTTGAGAAACTCTGATCAGATTAGAACAAGAAATGTACATGACCTTTTGAAGTATCCAACTCTAGTTGCAGGATGTGCATGTATTTCTACCACTGAGCAATTGTAGGCAGCTTGATATTGATAAATACTATTTTCTGTCACATGTTAAAAATTGTTTGTAGATTATGGTTCTGGTTTTGCTGGGACCAAGTTGCGGCAGAGTTGTGGCCCTTGTTTGGTTTAAGAGGAATTCCAGGCAATTCACACATTTCTTGTGCAGTGACCTCAAGATTCTGTTAAATGACTTAACAATACTTGGTCAAAGAATTCTCAAACTTGACATGGAATTTGGTTACCTCTATGCATTAGGTATGTAGGTCAAAGGTCAAGGTCACAGTGACATGGATGCTTTCTGATTGATGAAGAACTATATGGCCAAGGATCTTCAAACCTTTTATGGTTTGTCACCATCAGTAGTTGTGCCTTTTTGATTTTAAAGTCAAAGGTCAAGGTAGCCATGACCTTTAACTTTACTGTCTATTAAATTAATTGGTTGCCATGGGGACATATATGTTTTACAAAGTTCTTTTGGTTGTTGAAATACTAGATGTAAGGTAAATAAATTTGGGGTCTATATCATTAGGGAGTAATTTTTAGGGGCTAATATTAAGATTAATATCAAACTTAATTAAGTGGATTCATGCTATCTTGTAATGATAACTATGTGTGTGTGGTGGATATGATACTTGATCAATGTATTGATTATAATACTGTTCATTTTCCCTAAAAGATAAGTATCAATATTTTCCTGGAACTCTTCAATCTGGAGATAGAACTCTTCAGTCTCTGGAGATATAAGGAAAAATCTCATTTTCTGCTTCATTCATTTGATATTTAAACAAGATGGCCATGCTTGGTCAGTTATAAGTGATTTAATGGCCAGAATGTTCACATAGCTTGACCAGTGCTGGTCATAACAGATAAACCAGACTGCCCTAGAGTGCAGTAGAGCCATCTGGAAAATGCATTGTAGTCCAGAATACTGATTAAAACTTGCTGGTTAATTGGACTGAATGGTGTGTACAAACATTGTATGTGCATCATGATACCTGCAAGTTCTCAAGTCTCTGACTGCACTTTAACAGGGTGAGTGCGAAACTGTTTTAAGTACATGTATAAATCATAAACAAGATGGAAGGTTTTGGCTTTCAATCTCAATCGTCCACCCACTTGTTCTATGCTGTTGCTCCCACACGATGCTGCCTGGTTCTGTTTACTGTCATCAATTAAAATGTAATTAAACAAGCCAGGTAAGCTGGTAGACAAGGTAGACTGTGATATTCCAAGAGTATCGGAAAAGATAGGTCTTTACATACATATTGCAAAAAGTAACATTTTTAGACCATAAATTACTGATTTTATCGATTATTTGACTAAATTGTAGGCCCAATTAATTAATGGCTCTTAAAATGTATATTTTGTAAACATGTTTATAAACAACATTAACTTTTGAAGTACGAGGCAATACTTCAAGAAATGATTCAATGGTCTCCTAGCCCTTCCCAAGATAGTCCCCAGAATTGTTTTTAGGGGCTTGGGTAATGGTGGCATTTATGCTTACGGAATCCACACGAATAATGAACATGTGATATTTTCAAAATTCAAAGTCTTGAATTAAGATGTTTGTCATCACTTCATAACAAGCTCCTACTTGTTCTTCTAAATGGTGTAATTTCAAATGCACTTTTAAAAGAAACAGTTAAAAATTGGCACAGTTTCAAAATTCAACAATTTCCGTTAGCTCTACTGTTGACATCTGATTTGCAAATTGTGGAACATAATTGTCACCATTCATAAGAACCCAATCCTATTCTTTTGCAAGAACTTCATTATCAGTGGCAAGCTATTACAATACCCGGCCCTTTATTTACAGTAAAAGCCCCTTCCTACAATAGATTGGTTATTTGTTCTCTATTGTTTACAGTGTAAATAAACTGAGCCCGTGTCAAGTGTCCGTATTTCCTGTTCGGGATGCCGGCTGTAAATATTTGCATTAGAATCTAGTGGTAAAAATCATGTAAATTGTGTTTACACTCTTCAGTTCAATTCTGAAGTGCTTCTTTTTCATTAGCAACTTAATATAACTGCTTTAGGGGCATGAAAAGTTAATTGCTAGTATGAAGTTAAAACTCACACATTGATGTTTATGCTCAAGACTTCACTACTGATGGCTTTGAATTTTGGGTCCTTTCCATGAGAGGTTTACCCTGTTTTAACCAGGTGTCCAGTTGAAAAAATGTCTCTTTCATGTATTGAAAAATATTCATGATTTTTGAGTGCCATTCATAGGGACCTATTGGAATGAATTTCTTTTTTTCAAATTTGTGCATGAAATTATAGTACCTGTTGCATTTTAATTGAACTTGTTTGATATTGCAGTAATTAATGAGTCTCGTATCCTCTTGAAGTTCTTGCACCCTTAGCCTTAATGAATGTTATTTGACATGTAAAAGGATGTTAGCTTCTCATAAAAAAAACATGTTGCTATAAAGAGTAATTACTATTATATCGATCATCCTTAGATAAAGCATCTTTTTTTTTCCAAAAAACTAATATATAAAATTATGCTCACTTAACATGCTGATGAACTGCATGAAGACCCAAATGCTATAATTTATTTTACAATTTCAATTCTGATATCAATTTAATAGCGTTATTCAAAATCATAATAGTAACAATTGGAACTCTGTGTTGCATTTGATTATTCTGGTCTCCTTTTTGAAGAGTGCTAATACAGGATTCAATTATAGCTTCTAGTTTGTGCTCATAATGCACTAAATTAATTTATTAGTTCTTAAGTTTGAAATATTATAAAGAAGGGGGGAAGGGATTACTCTGTGAAGTGCAATTTTTTTTCGTTTGATCTGCATTGATATTTTATATTCTCTTTCACAGTCTCTTACTATGTGCAAAATTAAATACATTTTTGTACTGGTTTAGACTAGGATTACTTGATTGAAGGAATGGATACTACATCAACGCCAGAATGAGGTGTTGTAAAAAAGTTGTGTACCAGTAATTGTGAACATGTTACTAAAGGACTTATCATTATTTAGGTTAAATTGACTTTTGCAAGATTTTGACGAACCAAAATATGTTACCATTCAGAGGCAACCAAACATCATTGTCTTTTGTAAATGATACAAAGCCCCACTGGCTGGTGTAAGACTTCCAGGAAACCAGACATTGAAGTATTTTGTAAGACTTGCATGTGAAACCAAACATTGCTGCCTTTTGTAAGACTTGCATGGGAAACCAGACATTGAAGAATTTTGTAAGACTTGCATGGGAAACCAAACATTGCTGCCTTTTGGAAAAACTTGCAGGAGGAAACCATGATACATTGCTGCTTTTTGTAAGACTTGCAGGAGGAAACCAAACATTGCTGCCTTTTGTAAGACTTGCAGGAGGAAACCAAACATTGCTGTCTTTTGTAAAACTTGCAGGAAAGCAAACATTATAGCCTTTTGTAAGACTTACAGGAGGAAACCAAACATTGCTGCTTTTCGGAAAAACTTGCAGGAGGAAACCAAACTTTGCTGCTTTTTGTAAGACTTGCAGGAAAGCAAACATTGCTGTCTTTTGTAAGACTTGCAGGAAAGCAAACATTGCTGCTTTTGTGAGACTTACAGGAGGAAACCAAACATTGCATCCTTTTGTAAGATTTGTACAGGCAACTAACATTGAAGTATTTTGTAAGACTTGTAGAAGAATCTAAACAGTGATGCAATGTGTAAGACTTCCAGGGAAAAACCATTGCTGCCTTTGGTAAGACTTGCACAGGAAACCTGCAATACAAGCATATCTGACTTTTGTAAGACTTGCAGAGGATACAAAGCTTTTGAAACGAAATACATCTACCTTTTGTAAGACTTTCAGGGAACTGACAAATATTGAATTTAAGATAAAGTTCCACATTCTATTTGAGTATTGTTATACTTACCCAACACCCCTCACTGATGGTAATTCTGAATTGCATCACAGTTATTAGTTGTAAATCACATATGTTGATACAAAATCATTTCTTAGATGAAACAATTCAGTTAGATAAGTAATGCCCTAGCAACACATGCCCATGCAAATAACAATTTTCATTGCCTAAAAATTTAAATTACAATTATAATTGAAAGTTGTAAAATATATAAATAAAATATTTTGTAGTGTTTTTGTGGTAAGAAATGCAATAATTGCATAAAAGTATGAGGGTGAAGTAAATCAGTTAAAATTTATATACAATTTTGGCAGTCTAGTTAATTAAATTTAAATTATAGCACAAGATATTGGTCTTATAATTTCAACTAGTGATAGAAAATTACAGTTTATTACTGAAATATACTACATTAATGTTGTTAATGGTCTCTGATGGCTTTTGATGTATATACATTAGGGGGCGTGTCACCAATTGGTACACTAGATGTATATCTGCCTTTATTATCAAGCTGGACTAAAAAGCTTTGTGCATACATAAAAAGTCAGGTATAATTAAATTTCATGTGAACTTCTAGTAAATAACAACAATAACATTGCTGTGTGATCTAGGTCATGGTGACCTTGTCCACTTGTCCACAATGGCCAGCATTACTCGTTGTTAACTCCGGACCAAACATTGTATTGATATTATTCTTGACATAATGTTTCGAAAATCTATTAGAAAACTTAGCGAAGGGTAAAACTGCTGGATGATTTAAGCATCTTGACAATGAAATTTGTCTCCAATGACCGGTAATTTTCTTTCACATTGCTGTTACAAGTACCAAGCTTTAGTCACATCCGTCCACAGGCTGGGATGGATACACTGTTTGCCCGTCAATGTAAAGGTGCAAATTAGACCTTTTGCCTTCCAGGGGTGTTCCTGTAATGATAAATTACTGTTTGATAATAGCCCTCTATGTCAGCTTTTGGTTTCATGGGATTTTCATTGGCCATTGAAATTAGCTACTTTATACGAGATTATTGGGCTTGGTTGCATAATGGGGCTTCACTTATGGGCACCCATGGATATTTCATAGATTGTAATTTGAAGTGTACTCGAATAATTGTCATGGTCCTTAATTACATTGGGGAAAACAGGAGTAGGGTTGTAAATGGAACCGAGGGTTTAGAATGGGGTGGTCTTCATTTAAATAAACATTATTTTGTGGCTTAGTTACAAATAAAATTACTTTAACTTTGTATACTTAAATTAACACGTTTTATAGATTTTAAGATTTGCAACTTGTTGGAGGGTCATTGAAATTGACTAAACATACATTAAATATTGAATGTTTTTAATATTTTAAATAAACTGTCATTTCATTTATAAGCCACCTAGACCTCCCAAAAGGTGACTTGGGTCAAGAAAGTGGGGTCTGAAAGTTTGAAAAAAGTGTTTTTTATTTCATTTTCAACTTGTTGGTGTATAAAAACATCTGGGTTGAAGTGTTACAGGGAACCTCCATGGATGAAAGTTAGAATTTCTGAAAAAAACTGAAATCTTCAAATATTGCCTATTTATATAGGGAAAATAAAGAAAAACATACTTTTTGATGCACTCAAACCTTGAAATTCAGGCACATGCCTGAAAACTTTTACTTGTGAACCTCACACTACAGAATGCCCCCCAGCACTTGTTTCTCCTTAAGTTTAATGAGTAAAGGCATTAAACTGATGTTGGTTGGAGGGTTTTATTCAAGTATAAATGAATTACATCATGTACATTATCATTAAATAACTATATTTAATGTTCAAGTAAAGTGTGAAAAAAATAAAACAGTGACATTTAACTAAGAGACCTTCATGATTGTTTTAATGTGGTTTAGATTGCAAAAATACTAAAAAAAAATCAAAAAAAATCATTTGAAGGTCATAAAAACAAGCCTCTGTGAACCCAAGATGTTTTGAAGATCTGATCTGGGTCAGACAAATGCTTGGTATGATCTGGTTCACTGGCTGCATCATAAATTTTGCACTGCTTTTAATATGTTTCTTGGCCATCTTAGATTTCATCAATATAACCGGTCTCTTGGCCTTGATGGGTCAAATTTTATGAAGCATACATCCTCCTGTTATAAAGCCGCCCCCTTTTCGCATGAATACCGTAATGAAATAATGAGATTTTCAAACCTGATAAAATGACCGCCAGCAACTGGACAGCGTGATTTTATGGCTGTGTTATTGCCACCTTGACCAGTACTCCTTACATCATTCATGTACCGACAAATAGATTTCGGAATCTGTATCTAACGCTCTGTAAATAGACTTTTTATAGTTTTGTCTCGGAGGTGTGAAATTCATTAGTACTTTGGTGTGATGCTGAAAGGGGCCATTGAGGTTTTATAGCATCATGTTTTTGTTAGGGGGTCCTGTTGATCTTAGTTGATAATTAAAACCTTTTCAATAAACCCGGTGACCTAAATATGATGAAGATTTTTATTTTAAGATAATATTGTGTTCGGTATAATAATGCTCTATAATTATTATGTTCCTACTTCAGTTGGGAGGATGTTAAATTGAAAATGTTGATTAAGATTTCATAACTAAGATTCCAATTTGTTTTTGAATTAGTTTAAAATCTGCTGAAGAGGTTATGCTGAAGGAGGTTGTAAAGAGTACAGGGTGTTCAAAATGTTTGTTCTCAATGTTTAAGTTTCAATAGTTTATTTTCCTGACATCAAAAGAATGTACAATTTTTAGGTTAAAATTCTGAGGGTTCTTCTGTAGTTCTTATCTTTTGAGAATCAAATGGAGCTATTAGAGTAGGAAATTAAAATAGTACACTGTGCATATAGCTCAGATAAAATTTGGTATGAATTTATGTTTTGAGAACAAACTTTTTTAACACCCTGTATTGATAATCTCTCCACCCAACTGTATGCAAGAGATATTGCTACCTAAGGGTTATGTTGGAATATTTTAAATTGTACTTTGAATTAATTCTTGTTAAGCTGTGATCCAAACTTAATTGGTCTCCCCATGATAAGGGCACATGCATGGTTCACCCTTGTTTTTATTTATGAAAAATCTTGGCTTATGTAGAATTTCAATTTGTCTTTCAGTCATATACTTTAAATGGTTCGCAAAATGATACTTTTCCTTAGCCATGTATAGTTTATGTATGACAATAACTTTTAGAAAAGCATTAAAACGCAATGATGTACATATTCTTTCTCTTCGGTCGCGGAGTGTCAAGTTTTTACAAATTGATCGATTACTGGTTTTTTTTGTATTTTTTTTACTGGTATGCCGGTAATTAAAATGATAATTTCTTTTATGTATCCTTATATCTTACTGGGATGTTTTTCCAAAAGTTTTGAATTATTTACATTATTAAGCAATTAACTCTAACTTTACATGACAGGCCTTTTATCGTAAATTATTCCGAAAAAAAGGTTTAATGTTCCGGCTTTTACAAAACGGAATACATGAACATGTTTCTCATATTTATACAATACACAATGTCTTTCTAAAGTATGTAAATTCGATACAAGATAGAGATCTTAATGTGAAAAGTGCATTTAAACTTTTTATTATTATCATCATTAGCAGATTAATGCTAAAATAGGGAAAATAATCTCCAAAACCCATCTTTATCATCAATTTGCGGTGATTTGTGCCAATTTTAAAGATTTATCCAACACAGTATCAGTGTCACTATATATGGAAAGACTTAGACATTGCCGATAATATCAGGTGTCATATGCTTTAATCCCTCAGATCTGACTGGCGATTATTCTGTTAATGACCGATATATCAATATATCGTACTGTTTATGTACTATTATGTCCCAGCGTCCACGCTTGGATCAAGCTTAAATGACACGACCATTTGAATGAATCTTTTTTATCATATCATAATGACGATGACTATTCAGTTTTTGATCTAAATGATAATTAATACAAATGTTGGTTTTAATGAACTAATATTTTCGTTCCTAATAGACAGATCTTTATAAGTTTATGTGTATGAAATTGAATACAGACCTCTAGACTGACCTATAAAGTCGGTTATCTTCGGAGATCTTAATCTCCTACAACTGATTCAAATTTCTGTCAAAAATGGGCGGAGAAATTAAGTTTGCATAAATAACTGTCAGACGTATAAATTCAGTGACTCTGAATCCAGGCACCAAGTATTGATAGTTTTAAGTTAAGCGTTTAATCCTATAAAAGTGCCATGAGGCATTTAACATTGTTACAAATGATACATTGCACGTAGACAATAGTTTTATAAGCGTTGTATTCTATATCGTACAATGACAGTTGACTTGCGGTAGTTGCCCGGTTAATTCATTCGTAAATCCCGCTGTTTGCTTTGAGCCTTATTAGCTGTAAATTGATCAGCCACTACGACCATATATAGTAAAACATGCTATCTGCACACTGGGTGCTAGCGTAAAACCGTAAACCTTTAAAGAGATCAGACCAAGCGACTGAACTGTCAGTTCTTTGACCGGAGAAGGTGTTGACTAGTTGACAAGTCAATAACATGTAAACACAAGCAATAAAAAGTATGTCACCTACAAATATATTTTCAATCCTTCAGAAAATTGTGTATTTTCAATTCTTCAGAATACTGTTATTTTCAATCCTTCAGAAAATTGTGTATTTTCAATTCTCAGAAAATTGTGTATTTTCAATCCTTTAGAAAATTGAGTATTATCAGTCCTTCAAAAAATTGTGTATTTTCAATCCTGCAGAAAATTGTGTCTTTTCGATCCTTCAGAAAATGGTGTCTCTTAGCATTAATTGTTTACATTTTTTATTACAACATTTCCATGTTTTTCTCTCTTTTCTTATAATTTGTTCATTCTGAATAAGACCGAATAATAATGTAGTCTGGAACTATTCTAGCCCTTAAATAAACACTTTGGGTTGGTAAAATTAATTATATCATTTAACCCTCAAATTCAATTTGTGACTGTATGCTGAACGCTTGGCCCTTAACTTATTGTCTGTAAATCAAATTATTTCTACAAATATCCTCCTTCCTGACGTTTATAATGTACATGGCTTGTCAATGAAGAATAAATTCTCACTGTTTATATTCATTAACAAATTGTTATAAAAGAATTTCATAATTTGAGCCCTGCTGGTGTAAAAAATAATGAAAAAAAGTTGAAGAAGTTCTTAGCTGGAGAGCTTAGCTGTTGTCTGTAAGTTAGTTGTGCTAAAGGCTTCCAGCACATACAAAAAGTATATGCATATCAATATACGATATAGCATGGCTTATTTATGTTAAATTATCAAATACTATTTCAGCATTATGTCTTACTGATGCATCTCATTTGAATAACAGAACAGAGATCCGTCCATTATAAACAGAGAAAATCTTTGTTTGTATGTTTGAGTTCTCTCCCTTAGACTGACCAGTGGTCATTTATGATGTTCAACTATTTGACCATACATTTTTATGGCATGGATATTGTACAATATTGCTTCAGGGTTACAAGTAGGTGGTTAATGGTATCAGGGTCGGATGATTAAGAAAGAGATGCTTTTAAAGAAAAGTCAAAGGAATATTTGAATAGGCCAGGAACATTAATAAATTAGGCATAACTCAGGGAACATTTGGGACACTTTGGAACGTCTGAGGCCATGGTGGTAGGTCTGGCTGACAATGAAGTATAAATTGCATGGAAATGTATATACATTAAGATTTATTGCTATTGAGTAGAGGGTTAGGTGTTGGGCTGATTTGTGTACCTTTGTATAATTGCTGATAGGCCTGTCTGGCTGTGATTTATGAATTGAAGTGAGTTCTGTATAGGAAATCCTAACTGGTATTGATAGAACCATTAATATCATTCAGTACTTCAAAGGAAAATGTATTATTGTATATTTTGATCAATGAATATTTCATACAGTTTTCCATGGCCTACTTTGACAATGTTTTCATGCTGGTGTTAATGCTGGTATGCCAAGCGATACAATCTTTAAAACAGCCATTCTAGAATGTGTGAAAGTATTGGCAGTTTTACGTTCCTCCTGTGAGCTATTTGTCTTATCTTTACAGAATAAATCAGGCCTGATCTGTCAGAGAAATCACCCACAAGCAACTGCATTATGAACCCCAAGAAACACTTAACAAAACCTAAAGGACCACTAAGGAACCTAAAGCACCACTTGATTTCATCTGATGAGTTTCAGCAATACTTGTGACAAGTGATCTATTTATAGCATCGTAGGGGAGTCCTAAACTTACAGTAAGTTTTTCCAGCTGTTTCGGTACAGTCCTCTTATTGTCATTACATCAATATTGATTAATTAAGTGTCAACCCTTAATGTCAATTTTAAAGTGTTCTGATTGGGTAATTAACTCTGCACTGATAAGGGGCTACAACTCCTGTCAGATTGTGATATAAGTAACTGTATGAATAAATAATGCTCGGTAAGTAGATTAATTTTCCTGATGTCACTGCCACCAATGTGGGCCGCTGAGCGATAAGCTGTAATCAATGAAAACTGGATATTAATTGAAAGACAACCTGTCTTAGTATCCTATCACAGTTAGGCTGTTTGTATAGTGTTGTAAGGAGTGTCTGGGGATGCCACTTGTAACAATTACACTATGTCTGATTGTATCAGGTGTTGGGGTAATTGTGTATCAATACAGGAAATTATGGCTCCAATCTAAGGCGATCTTACAGCCCTATAACTGTATATATTATCTACCTACAAGAGTCTATGTAATTCTTATGTAATTCTCTAACAAGGTTTTTTGTCAGGTGATTTTATCTGTTGATATATAACACACACTGACTGATAATGTAGGATTGTATGTACTTATGTGATTATACGATAGAATCCAGAGTTTGTTTTTTCCTTGGTTTGTTTTCAATTTTCAACCATTTTTCAGTCACATGCACTGAACAGTTTTCCAGGAAATGAATTATTAACCAGTCATGATTTGCTTTAAGGTATTAGAACTTGAAAACTTGGAAATCTTCACACATAGAAGACATTGCTGACTTAGAATTAGAAGGTCGTAAGTAGTACTTACAACCTTAAAAGACTCATGCATATTTGAAATCTGCATCTCAAGGCACTTCTTATGAGCCTATTTTCATGAAAATCAGACGTGGTCATGTTGACCAAACAGAAGTTTAAAAAGCTTGTTTTTCCAGAAGTAAAGAGTAGTTTTCGGACAGTTTTTTCTTGTTTTTCTCAAAATATTGATTTTGTACATATGACCTTCTAATTCTAAGCCAGTATCAAATAGCTGATGTTATTGTGAAGAACATAAACCTGCTGATATTACTTGGAAGAGTTGCTGGGCACTGAACTTCATACATAGATCAGGTTACTACAGTCATGTCCACAGTATATAAACGAGTCAACTTCCAGTTATCGCAATAAGGCATACACATTGAATTGAATAGTCTTCCAATAAGTCATACAGTGATTGGAAATTACAGATGCTCTCACAATAAGTCATACAAGTTGAATTGTATAGTATCCCAATAAGTCATACAGTGATTGGAAATGACAGATGCTTTTGCTCACAAAAAGGCATACATGTTGAATTGTATAGTATCCCAATAAGTCATACAGTGATCGGAAATGACATATGCTTTTGCTCACAATAAGTCATACAAGATGAATTGTATAGTATCCCAATAAGTCATACAGTGATCAGAAATTACAGATGCTTTCCTCGCAATAAGTCATACAGGCTGAATTGTATAGTATCCCAATAAGTCATACAGTGATTTGGTTTAGATGCTGTGATGTCTAGTCCTCCTAAAACCCCATGTGGAGGTGGTGTCAGTTGCTAGTATGTGGTAGAGCTTTAAGGTTGCCAGGTACTTGTGTAAGAGCAAGAATGCTGTCATATCAATAGTCCATTCCAGGAAAAACTGTAACATTAGCTATCAGTTACTTGTGGAAAAGCGAAGTCTCAAGTGCTGCTATATAAATACATGTCAATAATTCTTTCTAGGAAAACTGTCACAGACATTGTCCGGAATTGTAGCTGTGAAAAAAGCAAAGAATGCTGCCATGTCAATAATCTATTCCAGGAAAACTGCCACCATATTTAAATGCTTGAAAATTATTTAAAAAATAACATTAAAACGATGACAACAAAAATAACTGAACAATCTCCCGTGACTTCCAACTGTGACTGTTTTAAATTGTTTGGCTGGGGACTTTCAGAAAGTGGAAATTTTTCAAAATTATATATTATCACAAAAATTTCTACTACACCTCTTCACTTGGGATTCAACACTATTCCAGTTCCTTCAGCCATACTGTACAAAGTTGACAGTTTCCTGGCAGTTTTATTCCATTGTTTATTGTATTTGTTCAAAAAATGTCTCCCCTGGAAACTGTTAATCTGATTAAAATGTCACCCCTAGACACTTTTCTTGTAGTTAAGCTTCATTACAAGTAATTTTTCTAGCCAACTGAGTCATGATGGCCTCTAAATTGAAAAATGGTTTTATTAGATTTTAAGTATATGATTGTGCTATACAATCTTTTTTTTGTGTACTGAGTATTGCTACATTGCAAGAAAAATTATTTAGATTTTTTACAAATTCGGCATCATTTTTTATAAAAGTTGTATTCGAATATTATAAAGAATCGAAAGATAGGAGAAAAAAGTGAAAAAAATACTGTGTTCGCACATTTTCTACTGCATAAGGATTCATTGAGTATTGTACAAATCTAGCTGTCTTGGAATTTCAACTTTGAAAAAAAATATTGATTTCAAAATTTCTCAAGTGGGAAACAATTAATGTCAGTCATTTCTTTTAAGTTTTTTTTCAAGCTCTCAAATCACTTACTGAGCAATTTTAACTTGCAAAAAAATTGTATGATGGATTTAAAAAGTTGGATCTTAAAAAGATGGATCCACAGTATTGTGTTGGGTGATCATAAAACTGTTAATTAGCGCAGCTTTATTTATGTATGACGATAAGATTGATCTGAAAGATTTTAATGATCTTCTTAATTGCTATTTTATCCAATTAACGGCCAATTAACATGCTAATCTGAGACATTTTAATTGTCCCAAGCGTGCATGTAGGCCACACATGCATTTTGGTAAAATCGAAAACATGTCACAATTACGTTTTTCTGTTGCGTTTTTCAAATAATTTGTATCTCCGATTTTCACGTTTTTCGCGTTTTATCGTCCAATTGAATGTTGAGCTGTCATACAACACGCCTATTCGCAATTTTATTGTCCGTTTTAGGAGGAATGTTTTTCTAAAACTGGTGTAAATTTCTTAAAGAATAACGATCAGTGTCTATAAGACGAATGTTTATGTTGAAAATAACGAGAATTTTATTTTTGTCTGAGAGTAAACTCTTTGAGTTGATGTATTTCTTGGCTGGTAAAATATCGGCCTACTTGTTGATTTGGCACAAAAAACAAACTCAATGTCTATTTTATTATTTTACAACATGATGGTAAAATGAAATATTCAAGAGCTTAATGAGTATGATTCAGGCAATGTTAAAATGTGTACATGTACGCAAAAATAAAATATTCCTGGTAAAAAATAGTAATTATGTAATTCTTGCAAAATGAAATATATTAGGGAAATAATTAGGATAATTTTGGGATATCAATGTCAAGTTGTGTTTATAAAACACAAAGAGAAACATGTGGCTTCCCAGAACACCCAGAGAAACATGTGACTTCCCAGATGAACAAACCCTTTCCAGATTAAAGCATTTTCAGGACAAAAAAATCATTGCTGGCCAAAACCATTTCTGGGCACAAGGATATTAATATTAATGAATCGGACAGGGAAGGCAGCACCCAACATATACAGCAGAGCATGAAAGGCTGAATAGCTACAAAAACCTGACATACCACTCAGACAGCCAGCTCTCCCAGACAGTCAGACAGCCTGCCCTCCCTCCCAGCCAGCCAGCCAGCCAGCCAGCCAGCCAGCCAGCCAGCCAGCCAGCCAGCCAGCCAGCCAGCCAGCCAGCCAGCCAGCCAGCCAGCCAGCCAGCCAGCCAAACAAACCTGCAGCATGACAATAACAACCTTTGGCAAGCAAAACCCCTTGGTGGGCAAAACCCCTTATTTGGACAAAACCCTGCCTAACATATGTTCAGGTAATAAACTGCTAAAAACCATTTCCTTTTCCCTATTATAGGAAAGATCACATTCATATGCAAAATGCCCACCAGTAATCTATTGGATAAATGAACAATAAAAACCTGCCATTCACCAATAGCTAGCTGGTGGTACAAATCCCTTTGTATATAAACATGACCTCTCCTATTCTGTAGTTAAAGAAATTAATATATAATATGCATTATAAAATATTGAACTTCAGTAAAATAGTCATACGACTAACCCATGTCGACTAACCCATGTCATCTTTTTAGGTAGGATGCATACAGGGGCTCATAAAAATGTCAAGAAAATGTTACACAAAGTTTAGGTGTTATAATCAAAATTATTATATAAAGATTAGTGTCTAAATTATTTTTCTATGCCCCATTTCTTGATAACTTGTCAATCAAAATAAATGCTTATACAAATATTGATAGCCCCAATTAGTGTTGTATATCACATTAATTAACGATAAACTGACATACATTACATAAGAATAGTGAAAATCATGCAATTAAATGCACAGTTAAATGATGTGCCCATTATTTGACAAGTCGTTTCTATCTGACAGGTAGGTCATATTCTTAACCTTAATTGATAATGACAGCACAGCACAGAACAGAATAATGATGACATGTATACTTATCATAAATTACAGCAATTATGTATTTATTTATTGATGTCGCATTGTAATGTTATATAGCCATGCCATACCATGGAGGGGAGCTTCTCTAATGTACATAGTAAATGGACTGTGACAGCCGGTGTGATTGAATTATTATTATATGGCATCCGAATAAAGAAGACCTCAAGTATTTCACACATGCATACAGAGGGTTGTTGCACATTGTCATGCTGTTGTGTCATAAAACACTTATTAAGTGGTGTGGATGAAATAACACATAGCAATTTACAGTTATAACTTTGTATTACAAACACTTAGCCTGTCACTGTATATTTTCTCCTTGACAGGACTACATTAGCACCTCATTTGTGAAGAGCTCTACCTGGAGGGTTTGGCTATCAAGTCTGTAACTACCAGTACCCCATGCTTGGTTTTATGAAGCCACTAAATTCTTACAAAAAAAATCCAATGTAAATCATTGACATTTTTATGCATACATGTTTACATGTTTCATGATTTTAGTTGGAATGTTTCTATGAACATTCACAGCAACTACATGATAGACTTATTTCAAATATGCATGTATCATGCATTTTCTGTATTTCATTTTTTTACTAAAATTTGCATATTAAATGGGAGATTTAATAGCGTCCTTACAAAAGTTAGATATAAAAATGTAGCTATTAAACAGGTACATTATTGAGAAAGAGCAAGTTTAAGTATTGGTTGTTAATGCCAGGAAATGTGCAACAGCAATAACAAACCCGAAGCACTTTCGACATGTTTAAACATGTGTCGGACAGTGTCGGAATGACAAAGGCTTAAAACCTATCGAATTGAAAAAAACCTGCCGGTCCTAAATGAAGACTACATTATATACTAGACATAATACAAAAAAGGTGCTAGCCATTTAGACGGATATAGTTTGGAGAATTTGACATGATCATGACCATTATGCATGAATATATTACAAGGTTCTTGCGTTGAATATAAAAATTTCCGCGAGCAAATCGTGCAATATCGGTCCTTTAGGTTTGTGTTGCTATAACACCAGGAGCGTCTTCGTGATACCATCCACTTATGAAAACATACAACCGGAGTTAAAAATATGGACAATAAATCAGCTTTGAAGTTATGCTAATAGAAGGTCGAGAGTCATGTCAAATTTTCTGGACTATACCAGTTGAAAAAGAAGTAACAAAAGGGACAGGGAAGGCAGAATCCAACAAACGGCAGTGCAAGAAAGGCACAAACTTGGGTCTCTCTGAATCGGATTTTGCCAGACACACCCATCAGACCACTGACAGCTTTGTTACTGGGTGTCTGTTATTCGTATAGACATATTGTATACATTTCACATACTTCTCACCCAGCCCAACTGCTTTTGTTACAAGAATTACTATATCTGTCAATACAGCAATTTTACTGTCTATCCACACATGCCCAGAATTCTTGCAAATTACCACTGGTCATAGCAATACATTTGTCTACAGTACCAAAATCACCTCCTTTCAGGATACTCTCCTATCATAGCAATACATTTGTCTATAGCATGATACAAATATTACCTCCGTTCTGGAAACTCTCCTATCTTCACCAATTCACTGATTATTAATCAAATCACCAGTGCCACAATGTGGTGGCAAGTAACAGGTCATTTACAGTCCAGAAAATTAATGGTTTGACCATCTGTAAACATGCTATCTGACATGTATGTGTGTATATACTATCCAAAATAATGACCATAATTTCTTTTCCAGATATTCCCAGGTTGTTCTGCCCTCTCTGACAATTACAGTAATAAATTTTACTGTTGTCTATTTTTCTTGTTATTATGCTGAAATTGGTGGAAGGTCATCCCACTAGGGAGTAAAAACTGATGTGTGAATATCAAGAAAGTGATGTAGACATGTTGTCTGTGAATATCAAGACAAGAAAATGATGTTGAAAAGTTGTCTGTGAATATCAAGACAAGACAAGAAAATGATGTTGAAAAGCTGTCTGTGAATATCAAGACAAGAAAAGTGATGTAGACATGTTGATCTACCACAATCTACATTCCACATTCAAACAAACTTTGTCACCAAAAAGCCAGTGCTTAAATAAACCCATTCCCAAGCACAAACAATCGGCCATTCTAAAAACACAAACAATAAGCCATTTTCCAAGGCACAAGAATAAGCCATTCCCAAAGCAAAAACAATAAGCCATTTTCCAAAACACAAGAATAACCTATTCCAAAGCATAAACAGTAAGCCTTTTCCAAAGCATAAACAGTAAGCCATTCCAAAAGCACCAAGAATAAGCCTTTTCCAAAGCATCAAGAATAAGCCATACCAAAGCACAAAGAATAAGCCTTTTCCAAAGCACAAAGAATAAGCCTTTTCCAAAGCATCAAGAATAAGCCATACCAAAGCACAAAGAATAAGCCTTTTTCCAAAGCACAAAGAATAAGCCTTTTCCAAAGCACAAAGAATAAGCCTTTTCCAAAGCACAAAGAATAAGCCTTTTCCAAAGCACAAAGAATAAGCCTTTTCCAAAGCACAAAGAATAAGCCTTTTTCCAAAGCACAAAGAATAAGCCTTTTCCAAAGCACCAAGAATAAGCCTTTTCCAAAGCACCAAGAATAAGCCTTTTCCAAAGCACAAAGAATAAGCCTTTTCCAAAGCACAAAGAATAAGCCTTTTCCAAAGAATAAGCCTTTTCCAAAGCACAAAGAATAAGCCTTTTCCAAAGCACAAAGAATAAGCCTTTTCCAAAGCACAAAGAATAAGCCTTTTTCCAAAGCACAAAGAATAAGCCTTTTTCCAAAGCACAAAGAATAAGCCTTTTCCAAAGCACCAAGAATAAGCCTTTTCCAAAGCACCAAGAATAAGCCTTTTCCAAAGCACCAAGAATAAGCCTTTTCCAAAGCACAAAGAATAAGCCTTTTCCAAAGCACCAAGAATAAGCCTTTTTCCAAAGCACAAAGAATAAGCCTTTTCCAAAGCACAAAGCATAAGCCTTTTCCAAAGCACAAAGAATAAGCCTTTTCCAAAGCACAAAGAATATTATAAGCCTTTTCTAAAGCACAAAGAATAAGCCTTTTTCCAAAGCACCAAGAATAAGCCTTTTCCAAAGCACCAAGAATAAGCCATACCAAAGCACAAAGAATAAGCCTTTTCCAAAGCACAAAGAATAAGCCTTTTCCAAAGCACCAAGAATAAGCCTTTTCCAAAGCACCAAGAATAAGCCATACCAAAGCACAAAGAATAAGCCTTTTCCAAAGCACAAAGAATAAAGCACAAAGAATGAGCCATACCAAAGCACAAATAATAAGCATTTTCATAAGCCTTTTCCAAAGCACCAAGAATAAGCCTTTTCCAAAGCACAAAGAATAAGCCTTTCCAATTCACAAAGAATAAGCCTTTTCCAAAGCACAAAGAATAAGCCTTTTTCCAAAGCACAAGGAATAAGCCTTTCCAAAGCACAAAGAATATTATAAGCCTTTTCTAAAGCACAAAGAATAAGCCTTTTTCCAAAGCACAAAGAATAAGCCTTTTCCAAAGCACAAAGAATAAGCCATACCAAAGCACCAAGAATAAACCTTTTCCAAAGCACAAAGAATGAGCCATACCAAAGCACCAAGAATAAACCTTTTCCAAAGCACAAAGAATAAGCCATACCAAAGCACAAAGAATAAGCCTTTTCCAAAGCACAAAGAATAAGCCATACCAAAGCACAAAGAATAAGCCTTTTCCAAAGCACAAAGAATAAGCCATACCAAAGCACCAAGAATAAACCTTTTCCAAAGCACAAAGAATAAGCCATTCCCATAGCAATGCTTATTATACGGTAAGTGTTTTACAATTGACCAAATAAGGCTTTGCGATGTCTGTGGCAAAGCGCTGTTTTTATCACGATTTAAAGTGCACCCGACCTAACTCTGTTCTACTTCTTGTCTTACATTCTCGATATTATTATGGTACCTAATAAGGAACTTCTGGAATAGACGAATGATACATGACTACAAGTGTTTCACTTATATTAAATATCACATGCTCGTAACGTGATAATAAAAACACACGATCTCATTCTACTTCATTTCTTGTGAAACGTGAAACATGGAATTAATCAATCAAGATGTAAAACACAATAGCAGAAACCGGAGAAAGTAACAAGAAAATATTGACACAAAACAAAGAAATAGCTCTATCTTATTCATATATTTGAGGGTACATGACTGTATAGGTATCAGATTCTGAAGTTACATTTAATCGCCACTATTAGAATGCCTCATAAAATTCTGTGACTTCCAAGATGATAGGATCAGCTTCAGGAGACCTATCAAAACAATAACAAAATGTTTTGGTGGAACAGTACAAATTCTGTAGAACAACATCCTTTGGGAGTGGCAAATACATGTATTGGCTGTTGTTTAGAGGTGATTGTTCTGTAGATGTTTAAAATTTTATAGTTAATATTAACATAGGGACATTTTTATGGTGTTGTTATAGTGAGGTTGTTACTCTGCAGAGGGCCACTCTGGAGAGGTTGTACTGTATTATTATTACTGATATAGATCCATAAGGGATATTTATGATTAAAAAGGCTTTTATGCCCAAACGTTCACTCTTTTTATTACGTTTCGGCATAAAAGCCTTTTCCATATTATGAAAAATATTCTAAAAAAAAATAATATTTTTCATAATTTGAAAAAGGCTTTTATGCCGAAACATGATAAAAAGAGTGAACTTTACTGTGTATTATTATTGTTTTCAGTAAAGCATGCTGCAGAAATTTTCCATAGGGGTTTGAGTTGTCATCAAAATGGGGCAGCTTAGAACAGGGGGCTGATCTAAATGATTGATTGGAATTCAACAAAATTTGTCTTTCATATTCTGCTGTTTCTGTCGAGTGCTGCCTTCCATGTCCAACTTGCTGTTATCTTTTTAACTGAATGCTGCTGTTTGAAGAAGGTGGCTGATATAAATGTTTGAATTGGTCATTAAATTATACATACATGCCAGATCTCCTGCATCATGCCTGAGTCTCATTTGAGACTCTACTCACCCATGCTCACAGGCAAATATATCAAATCTCTTACGTTTCTTGGATATACTGGTGCCTGGCAGTTGTTGTTTACATAATGAAAATGATCACAAATATTATTTTAATTTGCTTCATGCATGGTATTGTTACACATGTAAAATAAGTCTAAACTGCATATAAACTTTCTGATTGCTAGTCAGAAGTTTGAGCAAGGAAAATCTCCTGCATTTGATTGAAATCACCTGCATTTCCATCACCAATCTCGCGCAAAGGGTACAGAGTTAATTCTTAATTCCAGGAAACTGCTAGTTCACCCAGAGTCAGCATACTTTGACTGGCTCAGTATCCAAATGACTGTTCGAAATACTGTTTCCCAGTTAAAAATTTAATTGGAAATCCACTGACACAGGGTTGACTTATATTCTCTCCAATTGCCTGCCCCAATTGCCTCACCAAAAATTTTGTTTCTCTACAATGTTTCCTGGATAGAACGACACAGTGAAATCAAAGCGCTGTGTGGAGCATGAAGGTTGACTGTATTGTGATAACATACAAGTATCTGTTCACTATAACATATCAGCACTAATTGTCTCTTGATTAAACATGGCGGCAATAATTCTGACCATTCTACAGATTACAATGATAACAGACAACCTTAATGAAATTAAAATAGTGCTAGCCAAGTGTTTAGTAGGGACTAAAGAGTTAGGCTAATCACTTGCTTCTATCTCTAATTGTTAGCTTGGCAAATGTTGGGTAAATGACATTTTGATGTAAATGTACTCTAAACAAGAGGGTGTCTAATGTATTGTAAATGTCGTAAAAATCTGTAGAATTAAATACATGAGTTTTCGGCCATTTATTTAACATTATCATGTAACACATAGAGTGTGGAGTGGTCGTAATATCCTTGTTTTATTTACGAGAATTTACTGATGATGTAACAACTAATTTGTGATGGTAATTTTGATGTAACAATACTTTCAGTTTTTTAGGAGAAATTATAGCTTGAATTCAAGCATTTTTAGTCCCCTACCGGTTTTTGACCAGAGGGGACTATAGGTTTGCCATCCGTCAGTCCGTCTGTCAAAACATAACTCAAACAGTTTTCAACTGACAAGCTAGATTATGAAACTTGGTATGTGGATAGGGGGCAATATTTTGATTCCGACAAAAATTGTGGTTTCTATGGCAACAGAAGGGGACTTCTGTATTGCTTGCAATTCTTAATGACTTGTTTTTTTAAATCCTTGTAACAAATGTTCATGTGTATGAGATTGTAACAAATGTTCATGTGTATGAGATTGTAACAAATGTTCATGTGTATGAGATGGTAACAAATGTTCATGTGTATGAGATTGTAACAAATGTTCATGTGTATGAGATTTAGTGCTTAAAGGGTATTGTTTTTGAAACTAAAATTAAGTTGAGATCGGTGGCCTAGAGGTTGGTGCACGCTTCAGGGTCGAGAGGTCCTGGGTTCAATCCCTTTTATCAATATTAACTATTGATATCATTTCAGGTATGGTGGTGATTTGAAAAATGATAAATTGGAAGAGCATTACTGGGCATAATTCCAAAAAATGAATTGGGCAGAGAGATGCCAATTTGGGAGCCCACACAGTTCGGGGGTAACCTGACTATAGTGAGTATATTCTAAAACAAGCTAAGATATGGAAGCCCTTATTTAAGTGAGATCCCAATATTTTGTTTTCAAAAGTATGTGTAATATTTTTATTTTCGTTAAATATATATTTCTTTGTACTTTGAAAATTAAAGATGTTTTGATGTCACTTAAGGGGTCTCTGGACATTAAGTGGGGTGTTGGCAAAATATTTCAGTTCTTTGCACGACTCCATAATGTTGGGTTTTTACTCCTTGGTGGAGTACGTTCTCAAACCAATTAACACAGTCTTTTATCAGGACTATATCAGTGAAGGGGTCAATGGAATAAAGGGTTAAAAAGGGGTTTTCAGCAGGTTTTGGAACTACAATGTACATGTACACCACTTCAATATGTCTCCGGCTCAATCTGGAATAAATTAAGCCCAGAATAACAGAGCGTGGTAATTGTAGAGTAGCAAGTGGTGGAATCTAACCCCTGATTTGATTAGGAAAATTGAGGGACTGATTAAGGGATCATTATATGCCCTGGGTACTTAGATTTTATCATAGTTGATTCAATGTTACCTGTATTTATCTTTCATTGATAGATCTCTTAGTATGGCCTAAAATATTATTTGTTTCTGGTTTCGCAGTCCCGCCCTAGGTTTTTTTCTCGCTTCCATGAATAATTTTTTTCTTTTGTGAATATGGTTACATTTAGCACGTACATGTTCTTACACTTTTTCCAATTTAAAGTCTAGTATCAGGCCCCAATCCATTGAGTCAACTGTTCATTAACCCCGATCACTGAGTCAAATGTACATGACTGTCACATGTGTATGCTGTTACACTCGGCACCAATGGCAGCCACAGCTCATTGGCTTTTTACCCTTTCAGGTACTCATTCATACACCTGGGTTACAGTGGAGCATTGTCTTGTTCAGCGAAATTAAGCAGTGATGCAAATGGCGATCAAACCCAGTTAGCTATTCCAGTTAAATGTAAGTTAATACCTGCTCTTCAACAGAATAAAAAATCTATACATCATTATAGAAGTATCGAAGTACCCCCCTTTATAGTTAATAAATATATTTAGCTTTGAACCAGAAACAAATGGGTTTTTTTTAAGGCTAAGCAATGACACTGCCCTAGATAAATGTTTGTTGTCCATCAGTAGCCAGTATCTAGGTTGGGTAATAAGGCCCCTACTACACTCCAAGGGGCCATGAGATATAAGTAATTAGGGGATATCTGTCATCCCAATCAGTCATCATTCTCTGACAACAAATGTACAGTTACAACATCACACATAATTAAGTCAAGTCAGAGTTACCTAACTTTAGTATTAGGTTCCCCAACTTTGTTTACAGAAAGTTAGTCAGCTGTTTTTATTGTAGGAGTACAAGATGATAAAGATTGGGTAAAGATAATCTGATCAGATGAAATGTCTTTTTGATGCCCATAGTTAATACTGTAAACCAATACTGTTGACCAAAAAATTATTTTGCGCGATTTAAGTTTGCGGACTTCGAAAGTGGTATGAATTGGCGAAATTAAATATCTGTATATGTTCCAAACTTGAAAAACAGGAAAATATCTTGTTTATGGTAGACTAAAAATGCGAACATTTTAGCCACAAATATGCCGGCAATCGGAAAAGTGCAAAAATGTGTGTACGCGAAATTAGTTGGTTTACAGTTTAGTAACAAAACTGGGAAACCATAGATATTGTAAAAGATAGGATTTACAATGCCACTGTTTACCATCCACTTTCTTGTATTTTTGCCAGTTTTTGTTGCTTTAAAAAACAACAAAATGTAATGGTTTGTTAAGTTTACATATACCCTTTGTTGGATATCATTTTGATCTTGAAATATTGTAAGTTAGTTTCACATTAATGAACAAAAGTTATTCAAATTGCACCGATGTGTTGCAGTATTTTATGCAAACCTAAGCACATAGGCACTGAGGCTTATAACATTCCATTTATGATCGATCAATGTACAAAAACATGTATACATAAATGTACCACTTTTTATGCTTTCCAAAGAAATACTGAAATTTATAAGTGAAATTAAATCGATAATCCACTGTTTTTGACACAGCTTTTTGTGCTCAGCAAAAATCATGGGATGATGATAGGTTAGACAAGTCATGATTTTTCAGTTTAAGTAAAATCAAATAACATTTTCACAGACACAGAAGCATAAAATAAACAGAAAATGTACTTGACTAATAAAAGTTAGTAAAATAAACAGAAAAAGTTCTTGACTAATAAAAATTAATAAAATGAACAGACCATGTACTTGACTAATATAGATTAATAAAATGAACAGAACATGTGCTTGTCTTATAAAAATTAGTAAAACTAACAGAAAATGTGCTGACTAATAAAAATTATTTAAATGTAGTACAGAAAATGTACTTGACTAATAAAAACTAATAAAATGTACAGAAAATGTACTAAATAAAAATTAATAAAATGTACAGAAAATGTACTTGACTATTAAAAATTAATAAAATGTACAGAAAATGTACTTGACTAATATATTTCATTCATAGATGAGGGGGGTATATTGCTAATTTGCAGTTCTGTCAGTCTGTCGACCAAATGGTTTTCGATCAATGACTATAGAACTGTTCCGCCTAGGATCTTCAACTTTTTTAGGAATGTTGGTAATCATTTGTTGGTCAAATTTCAAGGTCGCAATGACATTGGACTGTTAACATATTAAAAGACTCTTTGGCTACCTTTTCAGATCACCTTGGCCTTAATGCATTGCAGTATTATTTACCGGAGACAAATGGAAATGGCCGAGCTTTTCACGATTGTTTGGCTACCGAGGAGGTATACATGTTTGACTTTTATCGGGTAAGTTACCAGCATGGTCCTACTTGTGTTGTATCGGTTCATTAAAGCTATCAGCTGATTATCTATATGGATATATTGATTAAGATTATCATGACAAGTGGGTGGGGGATACTCTGTCCCTAATCTTATAATCTATGAAATGATAATGTCATAAGTATATGTCAATAAGGAAGTGTCAAAGATCACTATAGAGTATAGATGGAATTAGGCGACATCAGACATTTTACTGTTACATTAGATGACATATCAACATTTTACTGTTACTTTAATGGTGGCAGCCATTGCATGACTATCTTGCTGGGCTTTGTGAAAAGGCCATTTGTTGTCATAAGGATTACATAAAGTTTGTCAAAGGGAGGTCACTATTGACTGGCCTACAGATAATTTGTAGATTCATTAAGCTTTATTGGTTGTTAGGTAATATTATGACACTCGGATAGAGGTCAATAAATTGTTTATTGAGCATTTTTGACACATACTAAGTATGAAATTGGTAATATAATGACACAACTGTCAAATATCACCATTATTGGTAATAAAGACCCTGATTAATGAACAACCATAGTTACAATTTAAATTAATTACTCGCCATACCCTTTACACATCAATGAATTCGGATTAGATATCCCACTTTTAATTTTGGTGACATTTTTATTAATGTCCAACAAATTTTTACTTCTGGGTATGGGACGCTGTGTCAGGACTATTTATTTTGTATAGTCCTAATATTCCGAGTATTTTTATGGCCTGTATTAGGTTTGCTTGATGACCAGACCAAGATAAATTAAATGGCATATTTGTCTAATTCGGCTAAACTGTTGGAGTATTGGTGAGTGAGTATATAAAGGATCTGTCATGTGTTGTCAATTTATATAAAGCGTTATATTAAATGAGTTCTGGAAATTTTGTTAAGGGAGCCGAATGATATTTCCTGAACTAGTTTAATATAATTTGTTTCAAGTGACAACGATTTTTAGATTGTTTTTGTCATATAACACTAATAACTTGAAAATACAAAGCTTTCTGTTGAAAAGCACACTCTGTCATATATAAATGATGCCATGGAAATATAAATGATGTCATTTATGGAAATAATGTCATTTAGGAGATAAAATAACATCATTTGAAGGTTGTACTCCACTAGTGTAATATAAGAATATACAAACTCTTTATACTTACCCGAATACAAGGAAAGTCATGTGATACAAGTCACGTGATACAAGTCATGTGATACAAGTCATGCAATAATGTGTCCTTTTAGTCTGTTTCTGAACAATTTCTCAGTTATATACAGTGACTGATTCACCTAACCTGATTTCCTGGAGTAAAGATCCTAACCAGTACCAACTTACCCTTCCTCAAGGAACCGGGAACTTCACCACATTGTAGAGAGGTTGATACTCAAGGGATGAAATCATATGCCTCTGTAGCTCAGTGGTTAATGGGCTTGCCGTCTCATCTGGCGACCCGGGTTCAAATGGGTTGCTCAAGGGATGAAATCATGTGCCTCCGTAGCTCTGCGGTTAATGGGCTTGCCGTCTAGTCTGGTCACCCGGGTTCAAATCCGGGTGGTGGCACTCATATGCTTGCCATGTTGCAACAGAAAGCTCATTGGCAAATAAAGGCTTTGCTCGGCTTTTTTTTTGTAATTCAATGCTTTCCTTTACAATTGTGGCAATTTAATAAACAGTGTGCAAGTATTGTTGTTAAATCAATGTTAATACAATAATAAAGGACTATAGTGGAACACAAGACAAGACAACGGGTATTTTTTCAATTTATTTATTCCAACTAGTTTCGACTAATAAACATAATCTTCATCCGTTTTGTTGTTGTTAACTATAATCTTAATGTAACTATCTAAAGGTGTCAGAAAACCTAATTAACAATGTCATTGAGTTTGACACAATTTGAACAAGTGCTGGTTCAGGTTGTTGCAGCCGGTAAATTAAACCTTCTGGGCATGTTTGCTTGATTTTCCGATGACAATTAACATCAAAAACTGCATATCTGACATCAAGGGTATAGTTTCGCAACAAAGTGTTAAATCTAACGTAGGTAACTTTGCTAGTATAACCCTGGGGCATATTTTTCTTTAATTTCAATGTACCGGTATAAATTTATCAGTAATCTTCTGTTGTTGGCACATTGTTGTAACATTTGCATAAATATTTGAAGACATATTGCAAACGGGTTGTATCTCACTGAAATTAAAGACAAGTTACTGCTGTATTGCATTGAACCCCTCTAGTGTGATGGTGTAATATGTCTAGTGATGTCACTCATAGAAATACAATATCTCTGTTGTAACAAATTAGCCTAGGTATCAATTAATACATTTCTGATGGATTTTCTCTGTAATTATGTTGTATATTGTTGTATATTGTTGTATATTGTATATTTTTCTTTGTGATGTAATTAATTATATTGTAAAATGTTCTTACAAATGTCTCAGGTAGTTTAACTATTTTTTATTATAAAATCTGATGCTGATATTGGTAGAGTATGTGCAAGTCTCTGGAAGCACCTGGGTTAAGTTTTATCAAAGCACTTACGGAATCGTAAAGTTACGAACAAATTTAAATTCTGTATAATTCCTGAACAAACTCACATAAGGAACATACTTGATTTGTAGGAATTCATTAACTAATACATTATTCATATTGCTGATTCCTTTCCCAAACTTTGCAACTGCTAATGAATTATTCAGGATTATTCAGGATTCACATTTGAGCTTAACTTTGAGGTTATTGTAAGTGCTTTGATAAAACAGTACCCTGATTATCCCCCCCCCATTCCACTGCATATCACACATTTGACACTACACTGCTAATTGAGATCAGTTTTGAGTCACAGCTGTCATCCATTGGTTAGTGCCCTGGATTTGTGTAACCTGTTGATTCAAGTTCGATTCCAACTTATGTTGAAGGCTAATTACCCTTCCATGAAAATTTTACACCAATTTTGATTTTCCTCCACATGTGGAGAAGTTGCTGGTTCTTTGTGGAAGGATAAGTTATTTCTGGTTAGGATAATATATTATATAGTTACAGTCCTACTGTTAGATATGCAACCCAGATCCTTATGTTCTAGTCCTTTTGCTCTACAATAAGTCAGCAATAAAATATATCTTTTCAAACAACCTCTTACCATAAATCATCATTTATTGCTTGAACTGTCAATAAGTTCTTTCATATTCCGGTAATACTGTATCATTAAAGAGGTCCGTTTTGAAGCTATATGAAACTTTGACATCCAATATAACACCAAAATGTCGACATGCCGCAAACAATTATCAATAATTTGTTCATTGAGAACACTTCATGTTAAGAGTTAATTACTTGAAAAGGAGCCGGTATGTCCCCTAATTATGCTAAACTGCCGATTTATTAACAGGTAACAAAAGGGGATTACCTCTTGATGTTCTTAAGTAGAAAATCATACATTG
Source organism: Spisula solida (assembly GCA_947247005.1). NCBI lineage: Eukaryota > Metazoa > Mollusca > Bivalvia > Venerida > Mactridae > Spisula > Spisula solida. Next base: position 43,263,750 of record OX365945.1, on the reverse strand, counting down.
ATTTAAAAGTGCAATTTATTACATGGATATTTTTCATGCAATACTGTTTTAATGACAATTTTATTAAATATATGCTTAAGGTGGTATATCAATACTTAAGGTAGTATAACACTGAAACTTTGACATGCTTTGAAATAATAATCATTGAACAAAGAAAAAAATCTTCTCTTTTTTGGCAATTATTGGGGCTTTATTTAAATGTGAATATAGTTTTACTGGCTGTATGGAGAAATTCAAGTCAAGTCCAAATTTATTTATTGTCGGAAATTCGGTACAAACAAAATAACATAAGCAATGTATAGCTTTTGTCCGACAAAATCCGACAATTAACGAAATATACTACATATGAATAAGATGTGATTAATTTGTACAGACAAGACAAATTGATATTTGATAGTAGTTGTAAATTTTCATAATTATTATGAAATAGACTGGGTACTACATAATTATGTGCTTTGAACACTTATTTATTACCTGTCTGATAGGGGGCAGACATTAAAGATGATAAAATCAACATCATAGCTACCTTTGAATTTGATGTTAATATATAAAATAAATCGGTTGATCATTTTCAATACATGATTATACCTTTTGATCTTGTTTTCACCTGTAATTTAGTCAGCCCCTCAGGGGATGTGTGGGTAAAAGATACAGTTAATTTATAACAGTTGATTTTATCTGTTATTAATGGTTAGCTCTGCCAGGTCCCTGTGACTTTATAAATGGGTTTGTTGAATGAATTTATAAATAAAGATGACTTTTTCATTCCATTAAAGGTTTTTGTACCAAATTGCTCTGATTTATGTTGATAAATAAAAATGTGCTCCATTGTATTTAGGCTCATTATTTTGCTAATGCATCAAAACGAAAATTATTTGTTTTCTTATCAAAAAAATACAAATTTTCATGCCGTAATTATCATGCATCAAGTATTTCTGTGTGTGGTTTGGATTTCATCATTATTTTATTGTGAAACAAAGACAATTACAGATGAATCATTGTAATTACTACTTTAGGAGGGATGATCAATAAATAACGAGAAAAATTACGTACTACGGTAAAATCATTATTTTTTGATGGAGTAAGATATTTGTTGATTTCGTTGTTGTACGCGGCCAAGAAATATTATCACCATGATTAATTGACATTCCAAATATGGAACATTATAAGGATTACCCTTCCATATTTTGTGATCCACAAATTTACGACCCCTCAAAAATGCATTTTTATCTAAATCCACCAAATTTAATACCCACGAAGATATGGGATTTTACAGTATGTCCTATATACTGCTTTACAGTCTTTCCTGTTTTAAACAGATACATGTATAGTCCAGTCAGGATAAAAATCCAGTGACGCAGTGGTCGAGTCCATTATAATGGTGTAAAACCAATTATAAAGGCTTATACTGTACAAACAACTATAACTTCAATGCTAACTTAACATACTAAACTTCGCTCTACCTGTTTAGACAACGGTTGTAATTTTTTGCTTACACATAAACTGCAAAGTCACTGTCACAATATCCTAACTGGACTATACATGTCAAATGTGTATGTTTACAGCTGTGTTTTAGTCGCTACATGATTCATTAGGGATCTCGACACCTGAGCATCAACCTGTGATATAATGTTTATAAATCATTTTTTTACAATATAGATATCCTTTTGCTGCAGTTTCTGTTGACAATATTAAATATTCCATTTGATTAATTACTCCACCTCCCATTGAAGAGCTCAATTTTGTAGTTGATTGATTATTTTGTCTTCAATTGAAGAGCTTAATGGCAATACAATGGCAGCATGGAGAAATTATTAATGAATATTATCACTCATATTTATATAGGTGTCGGCTTAATTGTGTTATTGACAGCAATTAATGTTTATTGACACGTCTTTTCAAGGCTGTTGTTGACTTTTGTTACGTCAATCAGTTGTCCTAAAACTGGGTCCTAGAGTTTCTAAGTTTTACATTGCACTATTTATAGTTTGACATTGACCAAATTTGACATTGTGCAAAGTTTGACACTGAGCCAAGGATTGCATTGCAACTAGTTGGACACTGGGCCAAGCTTTGCCTAAAATGTTATAGTTAACAATACAGTGCTTATCATCTCATTGTGCCAAGTTTGACATTGTGTCAAGAATTGCATCACAACAAGTTGGACACAGCACCAAGTTTTGATTCATATTTATGTTTGACATAGTGCCAAGGTTTTCATTGTGCAAAGTTTGACATTGAGTCAAGCATTGCATTGTGACTAGTTGGATACATTGCCAATCTTTGCCTGATATGAAAATGCTTGACACTGTGACAAGTTTTTTATTGTGCCAAGTTTGACATTGAGTCATGCATTGCATTGTGACTAGTTGGACACATTGCCAATCTTTGCCTGATATGAAAATGCTTAACACTGTGCCAAGTTTTTTATTGTGCCAAGTTTGACATTGAGTCTTGCATTGCATTGTGACTAGTTGGACACATTGCCAATCTTTGCCAGATATGAAAATGCTTGACATTGAGTCAAGCTTTGCATTGTATTGATTCTGTCAAGTCAGTTATACCTATATTTTGGATATAGGAAGTAAGTTCATGTACATGTATTATGTTTTAATTGTTGCATAATTATGTAAGGTCATCTTGACAATATCTCATTGATTGCTGTGTGGGAATACCCTTACTTTGATGGAAACTATGAATTGTTTCATTTGCATTGCAAAGTTGCGATAAGATGAAGTTTTTGATCATGATGAAATACTTCATTCTATACTTCATTTGCATAAATGAGAAATTTGTATGCTAAAGTGTGTATAGGGAAATTAACAAACGTGCCTGCTTAAAATTCATGAAAAAAAAATACAAAAATTAAAACTTGCAAATTAGGTAGAGGGTCAAAAGCCAAGCCATTTAAAGCAATGAAGTTGTGGGAGTTTCCCAAAGATTCTTCTTGCAAAGGCATTGTTAAACCTGAAACCATTGTTGACATTAAATTCCGTCAACAATTTAAAGAATAATAGTGAATGAAAAATTGGTCACATTAAAGTATTTATCTCATATGAATTTGCATAAATGGACGATATCAGTTTACTGAAAATACTATGAAGCAGTTACCTGGCTTTTGTTACGATAATGTGAATTATTCACTATGTCAAAGAACAAATTCCGAACACGCCTCAAGAATCGTAACGGTTTCTATTACTTGCTGTTTTTGGCCTTTTTCTTTATACATTGGTGTTGAAGGGTGCTTTTATAAGCATGTAATTGCCAGGATTGCATGGTAAATGCTTCATTGACATTTTGATGGCAGTTTTGTCTTTTTACTGTATTTTTTGTCTCAATGACGATGATGGAAGTCTATGTCAGATAAGGTCACCCATGACAGTGTGTTTATGTTTTAAGTTTCTATTTATGTAGAAATAACAATTCTGTGTTTGGCATTTTGATATTTGCATTTTACCAGTTTACTTTTTGTTATTTCTTGATTTATTTACTGTATCCATTTCTACCAGTATATTTTTAAGCCAAAGGTCACCTTCCCGATTTGGCATTGATTCTCTGATGAAAAGCATCTGAAGATTATAATACAAGATTTTTTTAGAATTGATTAAACTGAATCCTTAATATAAATGTTAACAATGTATGACACTACCATAGACACCAAGCAAGTAGAAAGTGACCCATCAGGCTCTCGGTTCTGGCGAAAAATTATACTCTAAAGACTTCTAAAAACACAACGAGAGCCTGGGGTAGGTGAAAGGACAAGTCAGTATTTGTCCTCCAATATATCGGGTAGTTCCGACAATGACTCATAACACAGAAGTGTTTTACGATTGGTTAAAAAAGAAAGAAAATTAAAAAGAAAGTTTGCTTTTCCTTCCTTGTTTTTCAGATTTTAAAGTTTATTTGTTTGTTTTTTTATCTTGAAAATCACCATGTCCCTAATGGACTGTTCAACTGCCAATTTGCAAGGTAGTCCTACACCTAAAATAGTTCGGCAAAATGATGTAGAACTTATCTGTGTGGAATACCGCAAACAAACTGTTCTAGAATTTTTTATGATTCTGTTTTGTTACATAAGAACTTTCTTAGTAAACATGCTATAAATTGAAGCAAAAAATGACATTATGAAATATCACAAGTAATAATTTAATAAAATGTCACCTAAGAAAAAACGGTGCTTTTAATTAGAACTTCTTTCACTGGAAACATACAATGATAATATGTCTGTATGAAATAAGCCGTCCATTAGTTCACATGCACCGAGGATTAGTTGATGCTTATAATTAGTAATTGTCTGTTAGATAATTATATCTCTATACAAAAGCCATACAAGTTCACATGTACTGAGCATGTGTTGACTTAGATCTTCTCTCGTATTTTTATGGTCATTATTTTCCATATTTCTCCCAAACAATTCATTGGTAGAGATATCATAATTGGCTGGAAAATCTCATTATTTTGTTAACAAAATTGTAAATATATGAAAAAATACTATGAATGGCAACGATTACCCGTGTACAAGAGTACTCGCTCAAAAGTCTGATTATCGAAAAGTAAAATCAGTACCAGTGATTTTTTTTGCCTCTTTGGGAAAGGGTCCGGGTCCGTTCAGATTGGGAATTTTCGCGTCGTGGCAACTTGAAATTGGGAATTTTCATGAAGCAGAAAGGCCAAATAAAACAGAAAAAGAGTTTACATGTGACTGTTTACTGGTTTCTGTAAACTTTTATGCCTGACCTCTTGTCAAAAATGTTCATAACTTTGTCATTTTATGTCCGATTTTGAAATAATTTTTTTTTAAATGTTCATTTGTAATTTCTCCCTTCAAATGGGAAAATTATAGCCTTTTTCAAATTGGGAAGGTACCGTTTACCGGTAGCGAACAAAAAAGGAAAAAAATCACTGAGTACCCGAGTTCTCAGAAAAAGAAGTTAATCCTGTCTAGTACAGAACATGTCCAAGTGTTATATGGTCAACTAAAATTACAATGAACAACGTGTCATCAACCCTTAATCGCCGCCACAAGGTTGCTAATTGCAAGCGAGCGTATTCAAAACACATAGATATTAGTATATTCAAGTCAATCATCGTCTGTTAATTGGTTTATGACAGGTAGCTTTGGGTTCTTTTGTTGACATTAATCTGAGAATTGTCATCAATTATTAATTGGCATTTATCGTTTGTGTGAAAATCTATTAAGAAATCAAGAAAATATTACATTAAATTTTAATCGTTCTCACACTTATATGAGTGAACAATAACTCTAAGCAAACTGGGTATTGGTCACGCATTTAACATTATTGTACTGATCTAGCTTGTATTAACAGAACAGACTCAGCAAATATTATGTTCTATTTGAAGTTGAACACACACATGTGCAGTACAACATTTATATTTCCCAAATATCATGCACATATATAGTTTTCTGAGTACCTGATTTAAGTATTCATTGCCATCTCTAAAAATTACAAAACGGGGTTTAAAAGGTGCTGTTCTAATGGATAGTCCTTGCATGCTGCAATTACATTTAGTAAGGTGCTGATTTCATGGATAATCCTTACATGCTGTAATTACATTCAGCAAGGTGCTGGTCTAATGGATAGTCCTTGCATGCTGTAATTACATTCAGCAAGGTGCTGGTCTAATGGATAGTCCTTGCATGCCGCAATTGCCTTCAGCAAGGTGCTGGTCTAATGGATAGTCCTTGCATGCTGCAATAACCTTCAGTAAGGTGCTATTCTAATGGATAGTCCTTGCATGCTGCAATTACATTCAGCAAGGTGCTGTTTTCATGGATAATCCTTACATGCTGCAATTACATTCAGCAAGGTGCTGGTCTAATGGATAGTCCTTGCATGCTGCAATTACATTCAGTAAGGTGCAGTTTTCATGGATAATCCTTACATGCTGCAATTGCCTTCAGCAAGGTGTTGTACTAATGGATAGGCCTTTCATGGTGCAATTACATTTAGTAAGGTGCTGTACTAATGGATAGTCCTTTCATGATTCAAGTACCTTCAGTAAGGTGCTATTCTAATGGATTGTCCTTGCATGATGCAATTACATCTAGCAAGGCGCTGTTCTAATGGATAGTCCTTTCATGATTCAATTACCTTCAGCTAGGTGCTATTCTAATGGATAGTCATTTCATGCTGCAATTACATCCAGCAAGGTGCTGGTGTAATGGATAGTCCTTTCATGATGCAATTACATTCAGCAAGGTGCTGTTCTAATGGATAGTCCTTGCACGCTGCAATTACCTTCAGCAAGGTGCTGTTCTAATGGATAGTCCTTGCATGCCGCAATTACCTTCAGCTAGGTGCTATTATAATGGATAGTCCTTGCATGCTGCAATTACCTTCAGCAAGGTGCTGGTCTAATGGATAGTCCTTGCATGCTGCAATTACATTCAGTAAGGTGTTGTTGTCATGGATGATAATCCTAACATGCTGCAATTACATTCAGCAAGGTGCTGGTCTAATGGATAGTCCTTGCATGCTGCAATTACATTCAGTAAGGTGCAGTTTTCATGGATAATCCTTACATGCTGCAATTGCCTTCAGCAAGGTGTTGTTCTAATGGATAGTCCTTGCATGATGCAATTACCTTCAGCAAGGTGCTGTTCTAATGGATAGTCCTTTCATGATGTAATTACCTTCAGCAAGGTGCTGTACTAATGGATAGTCCTTTCATGATGCAATTACCTTCAGCAAGGTGCTGGTCTAATGGATAGTCCTTGCATGCCGCAATTACATTCAGTAAGGTGTTGTTTTCATGGATGATAATCCTAACATGCTGCAATTACATTCAGCAAGGTGCTGGTTTAATGGATAGTCCTTGTATGCTGCAATTACATTCAGTAAGGTGCAGTTTTCATGGATAATCCTTACATGCTGCAATTGCCTTCAGCAAGGTGTTGTACTAATGGATAGTCATTTCATGATGCAATTACCTTCAGCAAGGTGCTGTTCTAATGGATAGTCCTTTCATGATGTAATTACCTTCAGCAAGGTGCTGTACTAATGGATAGTCCTTTCATGATGCAATTACATTTAGCAAGGTTCTGGTCTAATGGATAGTCCTTGCATGCTGCAATAACCTTCAGCAAGGTGCTGGTCTAATGGATAGTCCTTGCATGCTGCAATTACATCCAGCAAGGCGCTGTTCTAATGTATAGTCCTTGCATTGCAATTACCTTTAGTAAGGTGCTGTTTTCATGGATAATCCTTACCAGATGCAATTGCCTTCAGCAAGGTGTTGTACTAATGGATAGTCCTTTCATGATGCAATTACATTTAGTAAGGTGCTGTACTAATGGATAGTCCTTTCATGATGCAATTACCTTCAGTAAGGTGCTATTCTAATGGATTGTCCTTGCATGATGCAATTACATCCAGCAAGGTGCTGTTCTAATGAATAGTCCTTTCATGATGCAATTACCTTCAGCAAGGTGCTATTCTAATGGATAGTCCTTGCATGCTGCAATTACATCCAGCAAGGCGCTGTTCTTATGTATAGTCCTTGCATTGCAATTACATTTAGTAAGGTGCTGTTTTATAGATAATCCTTGCATGATGCAATTACATTCAGCAAATTGCTGTTTCAATGGATAGTCCTTGCATGCTGCAATTACCTTCAGCAAGGTGCTGGTCTAATGGATAGTCCTTGCACGCTGCAATTACCTTCAGCAAGGTGCTATTCTAATGGATAGTCCTTGCATGCCGCAATTACCTTCAGCTAGGTGCTATTCTAATGGATAGTCCTTGCATGATGTAACTACCTTCAGCAAGGTGCTGTACAAATGGATAGTCCTTGCATGCTGCAATTACCTTCAGCAAGGTGCTGTACAAATGGATAGTCCTTGCATGCTGCAATTACATTTAGTAAGGTGCTGTTTTATAGATAATCCTTGCATGATGCAATTACATTCAGCAAATTGCTGTTTCAATGGATAGTCCTTGCATGCTGCAATTACCTTCAGCAAGGTGCTGGTCGAATGGATAGTCCTTGCACGCTGCAATTACCTTCAGAAAGGTGCTATACTAACAGAGAGTTCTGCATGATGTAATTACCTTCAGCAAGGTGCTATACTAACAGAGAGTCCTTGCATGATGTAATTACCCTTAGCAAGGTGCTATACTAACAGAGAGTCCTTGCATGCTGTAATTACCTTCAGCAAGGTGCTGTACTAACAGAGAGTCCTTACATGCTGCAATTAACATTTGAATTTGTTTGAAGATAAACTCCCTAAGGCATGACCAGAGTTACATAATTCATTGTTGGCGTTTATCAGGGTCTGTCATTGATAATGTTTACTTTTCATTTCAGGTCTGTCATTGGTTGTTGATTAGAATAATCTAATGTATAATTATAATGTTCATCACATTTTCACAGTGGGCAGTGGTGGGTGTAATCATATTTGGATTGAAATTTAAACCTTTGTGAGCTTATTGCTATACTTAGTTATGGACCCTGTTTAACTTAAAAGTACATAGCCTTTGAAGTGAGGTCCTTGCTGAAGCCGATATTCAGAGCAAGATTAAATTTCAAAATTAATTACAAATATCACTTACAGAATTCTTGCCCAGTTTTCCTCCTAAATGTGTTGAATAAAAATTATCTAGCAATTTTGTTTAAATGGCGTAATTAAACTTACTACTTTAATAATTCAATTTTATGCATCACTTAAACACTTCAATTTTCTAATTTGGTGCCAAGGGCTAAAATCGCTGATTTTATGTCATCATTTTCATTACAAAAAGGGCAATCAGTAAAATTTAATTCAAATGTTGAAAAAATATTTTTACAAAAACTTGACTATGAATATGTAATTTAGTCACTCATCTTTTTCATATGTATTAATTTGAATTTTGTCAATTGAAGTGTCGTAATTGTGGTTTTGTGGTGATGATTGTATCCATCTCCTGTATTCATCATTGAAATCGTTTGTAAGGTTTTTCTTAAGTTGCATTTCATTACGCTACTTTCTAACTGGTTGCATCAGAATGGATTTTACATGAGGCGTAATTTAAGAATGTTGTCATATGAAAGGGATGGGATTGGTGCATGGTAATCTTAGGAATCGGGTGATGGGGTACCCCATGAAGTAACCGAGTATCATCGCATTATACTAAATCTAGTCATTCTTTTGTCATGGGCATCAATAGAATTTTCTAACTGACTTAACTCTCTGAATGGACTATCTTGAAATTGAGATTACCTATTCATACGATTTAATGATATTGCAAAGTAAAATAGTGGTTTCAAAATACTGTACTATGTTTTGAAAAGTTTACATGGTAGAAATAACACGAATCTGTTGAAAATAAACATTTTGTTAACTCTTCGGCTTTGAAGTTCAGTATATATTAAACGTTCTAATGAAGTCTATTTCAAAGAGGTTTATTATAACATTTTAATTTTTCCATATAAAAGGTTAATCCCAAAGATTATGTAGTAAACTTTCAAGGTATCTTGTCTTACAGTTCAGTGGTTCTTTGATTTTAATAGTAAAAATTATCTTACAAATATGTTTATGATTAACCCATCTAAATGTTTTGGTACACGAAGAAGCTTCAGTTCAATAACCGCCCACATACCAGGTTAGGAACATTCTTTGAATAGAGAACATGTCATGTTGTAAATTGCAGAACAGAATAAAATTTATTAATTTTCTAAGTTTTATCAAATGGATCAAAAATTGTATCTATTCACACTTACAGGTGCAGCACAAATCAATTAAGGGAGCTCTACCAGTAGTATCAGGGGTCCTGCATAATGCCCAATCCTGAAAAATTAGGCACAAGTTGGTTCAAGGTGCCATTAGCACACATCCCTACACCAAACTTGTTTCAAACATTATTCTATTATTACATTCAGCTTGACCATAATTTTATTAATACTTTAATAAAATTTCATCAAATAACTTGGATTTATTATTTAATATTTATTATTAATAATCTGGATTTCCTGATTATTCGGGAATTGTAGGATCCCTGTAGTATATGTGTGACAACTGGCGTATTGCACCAGGAGCCGATCTCACAAAGCATCTCATGTAGAAATCTCACCTCAAGTTGAGATTTTGCTCAAATCAGAATCTGAATTTTGAGACAAATCTGAAATTTGAGCTCTTGAATTTTTGCTGTAATAGACTAAGAATAATGTTTCTGTTTTGTGATGCCACTTTTGACTCCAGCCTCACTCGCAATTTAACATAAAGACATATATTTGAGATGAGATTTAGCTCAGATTGAGATGTTTCAGGAGATCGGAGCCTGCTCTCCCTGGAAGTTGTACAACCACCATACAACCTATACCAGTATATTTCTGGTTCTGTTCACTAAGTATTTGTTGTGCACTCACACTTACTGATAGGTTGTGAACATCCTTTTGTTTCAATTTTATTGGTATAGCTCGCCAGAGATATCTCTAGCCTTATCAATAAACAAACATGGATAAGATAAACACTACACGGTGGACTGGCTGCTTAATTTTTGTTATCAGCGTAGATTGAAAGAGTATATGCATCAAAATTGATGACAAAAAAGGACATTGAAAGTGCATTTTATGTTCATATTTTTTGTAAACAAAGGCTAGTGTTACCATTGGCGGGCTATATTTTATGTCATAGTAGAATTTTAAAGATTATTTTTTATTGAGACTGATATCGGACATTAAAAAGCAAAAAAAAGCACAGAATGTCAGAGAAAGCTTTAGGTCATCATGTTTCGAGGTGTCAACTAACTGAATTTTAAATTTTATAGTTTATCGCTTTAAGCTAACTAAAACATAACACTCTTTTCTTCAACGTACCCAGATTGGGTTTCAAACATAATACTGATATAATTCATTTAAGTGACAATTTTAAGATTTAATCATTTTTTGTGTTACCAAACCTTATAGTGTCATTGAAACGTGGCTCTAATATGGAAGTGTAACAGATCTGTGTTTTGGGTTAAATGATAATAGAATACCATACAATGTGTTTTTTCCGCAAATGACAATTTTCACAAATTAATCCCGAAACGATGTTTTGTCATATATTAATTCAAGTTGGTACATAGAGAAATAAAGTTGCGATTTTAAGTTTTAATTTAGATAATTAAGTATTTCCAAATCCATTGTATTCATGAAATTAGTCAAAATAAAGCAACTACAAAAACTACCAGTTTTATGGTAAGTTCGGTTATCGTACCCGATCTACATGTCTGCCATCTTTATTACCCTATAGACCATTGTGAATTTTATCGCATATTTCAGATTTTACTGTTATGGTCATGACTTTGCGTACAAAACAAATTATAAAGGCTCGGATTTCTCTAACTGTTACTTAGCATCAGTTTCTCTTCATTTTTATCTCTGTTTTTTTTTTAAAAAAAGTATCATTTTTACTGCTATCTCAAGTTTACGAGTTGCATTATTATAATGGCCGAGTGAATGAACTCTTCAGTGTGAAGTAACAATCAGTCCTGTTAATCTATGAGTGGAAGCGATTATTTTTTACGAAAAAAATTATCATTTTCACCGCAGTCTTTTTTTACGAGTTGCATTATGTGGGCAAGTACTGTCACTGACCTTTTCGGTGCGAAGAGTTACAATCTATGCTACTCTTCAGTGTGGTGTTACAATCAGTGCTACCAATCTGAGGTGGCATTAGTACAAATGTTATATTCCATGGTTATTATTGCTACAAAGTTGTGATGGAATGTCACACCTTGTCACTTCGTGCTGTGGCTGAAATTGAAACTTCCTGTGTGTCCATAAAAACTATCAAATAATCCACCAAGACCTTGTTGTTTAACTCGCCCAATTATAGTAATGTGAGATTTAAGGATAATTTATCTATTTCTGGGCGTGGCTGCGTGCGTATGTGAGTGCAAGAAATATGATCTTCATTTATACACCAAACACTAGATGTAATTTTACCTAGCTTCACATCCTGGTCCTTAGATTGTCCATTTTCAGGGTTGTTTAAAGAGTTCCGAGTCCTTGCTGAAAACTTCAAGTCACAGGAACTAAATACAGATGATGAAACTGATTCTTGTCAGACACGTAAAGGCCCAGACATTTCATATTTGGTATGGTGAGCCTCAGGTGGAGCATGCAATGTTTTCTATCATGCTCCCCTTGAGTCGTCTCTGCCAGAGGGTAACATATTTTTAGAGATGGATCATCCTACTAGTCTTGTGTGCCTTTGTTTTACAGCGTGGAGAGAGGTTCTATACAAATATTGTTTCTGTCATTGCGCTGGGTTCTGATATGATTGACATTACGCCGTTGACATTACGCCATTGGTATTACTGAACAGCTGAAAGCGGTCCTCAAAAAACTGATAACTTTAACTTCTTAACTTATGTGACCAAGTTGGAAGTGGAAGTGGAAGTGGAAGTGATAAGTGTACGATATGGTGCCTTCAGTAACCATCATGCAATAGAAGAGGCAAATAATCATCTCACTCTTATTGTTCTGTACATAATTGTTGGTGTTGCTTGTAGTTTCCTCTGTGAAATATCTTTGTAGTAGTCATGTAAAGGTGACTTAACAATACAAAAGGAATTTCTAAGAAAATCATACCTATGTGGTAAAAGTGACTAGCAATACAAAAGGGATTTCTAAGAAAATCTTCCTAGATGGTAAAAGTGACTAACAATACAAAATGGAGTTCTAAGAAAATCTCCCTGTATGGTTAACGTGACTAACACTGCAAAAGGGATTTCTAAGAAAATCGTACCTGTATGGTAAAAGTGACTAACAATATAAAAGGGATTTCTAAGAAAATCTCACCTGTATGGAACATGGTGTTTGAGGGTATGATGGACATGTCTGAATGTATATCCCTTCAGTGCAACAAGGTGGATCTCACTAAACATGATTATTGTATACTTTTTTTATGGGTCTCAATCTGTTGGTTACATAATGTAGATTAAAGTCTTCCTGTTGTATATGCAGGTCAACTCGTACATTCACAGGTTTAGTTGCCAAAAGGTGACAATGGCTTATAAGTAGAGGTGAATCTCCATACGTTTGTAAGGAATATAATCTGCCAACATTGGTGTAATATTATATAACATCAATGGAGTGACAATCACATGATTCAGTGTCCGCTTAAAGCAGGTTACTGTTTAAAAAGTTAAATGTCAAAGGTAGGTTGAAGGGCTGAATTGCTGAATGAATCCCTTGAAAACTGGTAACTTAACTTTTTTTAAGCAGGTGTATTTAATATTAAAAAAGCGTCCAATTGGGAATTTTTCATATCTTCTGTTTAAGACAGGTGATTGCTTAGTCCAGATTGATCACTAAACACAAAATTGCTTAGTTCAGATTGATCACTAAACACAGGTGATTGCTTAGTTCAGATTGATCACAAAACACAGGGTTGACTGTGTGCAGATTTAGGGGTGATGGCAAAAATTTTCTGTATCTTTAACTTATGCACACATACAGAACTGTTTTGTTTTAATTCCTCTGTGGCATAGTCAAGGGAATAATAATGTATAGGCGTCATCATATACACAAGCTTGACTGTATCCAGATTGAGGGCTGACCACAATACTATGTTATATTTTGAACTTATATGCACATGTTTTGCTTTAATTCCCTATAGTGCACTGTGACAGGAAAGATTATAAAAATATTCCTGTGTCATCTAATACACAACATGTCGCGATGTCACTGTAATCATACAGCCCACTTTGACGGTTTAATTTCATTATAAGATTCATCTAATAATTTAATCACGTTATCTGCATATAAGAATGCCACAACATGCCTCGGTGCTTATGAATGAAGTTCCGAAATTTAATTAAAGCTAATCACGACTAGAGCCCATCCTTCATGCGATGTCAGTAACTTGAAATGAAACACGGACATTATCATATTGTATCAGCTTTAATGAAATTCGGGGTGTCAAGACATTTCTATTGAGTTCTGTCAAGTTGACCGTGCGGGGAAATTAGCATAATGACCAGCTTGTGGTCTGTGGACAGTGGTTTACTTGACCACACTCTGTCAAGGACTTCTATGCAGATGATTTTATCTGATTTGAGAGTCATGCTTTGGGGGATTGTCCAAGCACATTAAGCATATTCATGCATTAAAGCTTTTTCATCAACCCTGTTGCATATCCGTCATGTACAAAACTGAATTATTTCAAAAAGTCTGGAGAGCTGAGTTACGACTTTCTTGCCGCGATTAGATCAAGGTTTATCGCAACTTCTTCCGTAAACATCAACACCTGGTAATTTCAAGGCTATCTCCCTTTAAGGCAAGATGCTGATACATAGATAAAATCATGAAAATTTCCAATTTGAATAATTTCATATGAAATATTTTGCTTATATTTGTATAGGTTTTATCTTTGGCCATTGTTATAGCAAAAAAATGCATTAACATACATAATGGGACATTCAATAAAATTTACATTTCAATATTATATTAAATTTTTAATTGGGCTAGCTACAACATTTATTTTGTGCCTGCAAAGAATGCAAAAGCCATTTAGTTTCCGCAGTAACAATCTTGTTTTTAAGATCTGTGACTTTGACCTAGATGAGTATTAGGAAGACTGGGCTTGCCCAACTCTTAAAATGAAGTTTTAGTATGGTCATGTAGAAGTAGTAGCAGCAGCAGCAGTTGTAGCATGCCTCCACGATAGCCTAGTGGTAGAGCATCCGCCTCGAGTGCGGGAGGTCCCGGGTTTGATCCCTGGCTGCATCATACCAAAGACAAAAAAATGGTACTTCTAAGTAATTCCCTTGCAAAACGCTCAACATAAAAGGGAAACTGGCTGCTCTTCTCTCATACCCTCGTGGCGATAGATAACATCAGGAATGAGGTGTCGAAAGTGATTAATATAAGTTGGAAAAACTTGTTTCACAATCAACCTTAAATAAATTAGTATAAACTAGCAGCATGCAGTGGAGATGGCAGCGGCATCAGAACATTTTCATAATCATGTAGTCAGTCATAAGGGCTACAAATTTGATGGTCAGCTGAGAAACAATATGTCTGCTATACTACTTATCACTACAGCAGGTGTTAAGTGTCATGTGGTGGCTGTAAAAAGTCTCCCCGTACTTCACTTCAGTGTAGTTATCATTTATAATTACCTCCCTTTATGGCTAATTATGCACAGAATTCGAGGTCCACAGTATGTCATTTATTGGGGAGTGAGTATATACAGTGTAGCAATACCACGTGACTTTTGACTACAGTTACAAGAAGAAATTTGTAAACATTTGAAAATAAAAAAGCCATAAGTATTTTATTTCTTCATCAATTTCTTTGAAATATACGCCACGCTAAGGGGACAATTATTTGCTTTCCATGAAATATAAAATCTTTTTCCGCGGATGTGACGTTTTGTCCATTACCTTGTGAAACCATGGAACGTGTATGTTTCACAGGGTAATGGAAAAATCGGTAAAACTGCTCATAAAGATCTTACATTTAACAGAAAGCAAATACTTTTCCCCTTAGCGTGGTGTACATTTTATAGAAATCGATGAAGAAATAAAACACTTATGGCTATATTTGTGTTCTAATGTTTACAAATTTCTACTTGAAACTGTAGCCAAAAACCATGTGGTATTGCTACCCTGATATAGGCTTGCTTGAAATATCTATTTATTGAGAATATGGATGGTTCGTTCTATGTCTGACTCCTGCGTGGATGGCTAGGCGCTGCCATCGTTTCTGTGTGGCTTTGGATTGTCTGTGCGCTACAGTATTTGTCAGACATATATTTTCGTAAGTTTAAAATTTATTATGTCAATGATTAGTTGTCCTCTTGTCTGTAATAAGGTTCTGTAACCTTGACCTTGATTTTAATGTACTTTAACAAGCATTTGTTAATAGCATGATCGCCTGTTTCTTACTGAAAGTGCGATCTATTGAATTAACATGAATAGAACTTCTATTAATGTTTAATTGATATACTTAATTAACTGGATAGGAACAATTAAAGTGTCTGCACTGGAACAATTGCTTTAATAAATGTTTAAATACATTAAACTGGTCATATTACTAGACATTTGGCAAATATGCATGATTGCGCAATTAAATTATTAAAATCTATTGTTTTATTAATTTATTGCTTTGTAGTTTTCACTTTCGAAATAATGATTTTTGTCATGTACACTCGTTATAATGTGACCTATACCTGCACCTACTAATTATGCAATTGTGCTTGCACAATAAATTGCACATTTTCATTGTGAGTGCGAGTAGGTAATGGCTTTTCTATTGGAAACCTTTGGTGTAAATTTCAATTTTCTGACTTCAATTTCATTCTTTCACCTAGTTTTAAAATTTAATTGTCTGTACAGGGTATAGACTTTGAGTATGTGTGCCAAGGACATAGTGACATAAAGCCACATTAAAAAGTGAACTGGATTTGTGACTGGGCAATCATGGTTTGATTCCCATTTGCGACAGGTCTTTCCCTTCCATGAATTAGCATTTGACAACAATGTCGATTTTCTACAGGTGTTGTTTTACACTTGAGTATTCAGATTTGGATTTGTCTGTATTAGCAGAGTTATTGCCCTTGATATGATGGAAGTTTGCTGAAGCAGAGTTGTAGCCCTTGACATGTATCCTAATAATGGACCCATTTCTAGTTTCTGCAGGGGCGAGGGTAGTTGTGTTGAAAAATTGTTCAGAAACGGCGTTAAAACCCGAATAAACTTTATATCAAATACATAGTTTCTAATTTTTTCTGCAGGGGTGGGGGGTGGGGGAGTTGTGTGGAAACGTGAGCTAATGTTTCAGCTCTACACCCCTGAACACAGACACTAGGTGACAGTTTGACATGATATTGGCCTTGACATAGTTAAATATTGTAAAAGACTACTAAGCGTAGAAAAAGTATTGAACTTTTTAATAACCTTGTATATCTTAAAGGCTGATTCGATTGTCCATGTAATGAATAGTGTATTATCTACTAGTATATGCACCTTAAGCCACTGGCATTAATCCCATTTTCTCGGTTCATCGCAAAAATGTTCTAACTCCGGTCCTCCTGAAAAATGAGTTACATCCATTATGCGCTGAGTCTTTAATTTTTAATGACTAAATTTCTCAATACCATGAAAGTGTATCCAATTGCAGTAATCAAATCTCAGTGATATTGAGAAGTCTGTTGACCTGACATAGTTTTAATGGCTTAAGTGTTGAGTCGATAATTAATCATTAAAGTACTGTGCTTCAAAGTATTACCAAATTTTAAATTTTTTTTAGGTATCTTAAATGATTTTTAAACCTCAAGTGGTAATTCGTTTTAAAATCAGACTTCTTTAACATTATCTTTTTTGGCAAGATAATCTTCAAATTTGTTGAAAATATCCGGTTGCAATAAATATGCCTGTAATAGTCAATTATTAGGTGCAGTTTTAGAAAAAACTACAATCTTGATAATTTTCTGTTTGTATTAAATTCTCATTTTTGACGATCAATATTTATGGCAAGCACTCAATGCAGTGTTTAAAGCAATGGTTTGAAATGAATCCTCTTAATTTGGCTAAGAAAATGCAAATTTTTCTATTCATAATTATTTGCTAGCTGAAGGTTTATCTCTATGCATTTTAAACAGTCTCTAAGGTTACTGAACTAAAATGGAAAAATTGCCGTTTTCATAATGTAAACTTTCTATTTGCTGTGATTTAAAGAGGGTCTTGAGGAGGGGAAGTTTTATCTAATAGCAGGAAACGGGTCCTTGAAAGGGCCATAAGTGTATTGAATAGCATTATCAAACTGTTGTCAAAATTGTTAAAATCTCAATATGTGGTATCCTGATGTATTGAATACTGAGTGCTATCTGATAGTGCCTATGATTAAGGACTTATGAAATTTAATATGTGTTCCCTTTGCATCATTTTTTTTTGATAAAAGAGTTATTGACGCAGGTTTAATGACCGCTTTTGTTATTAATAATGAACTTATAAGGTGATACTCATCCCTGTTACTGTTTTATATGATATCCGAATGATCCCTGAGCTTAGTTGTATGCTACGTATACGAGTCTCGATGGTATCTGTCTGTCTGTATGTTCATCCCAGTAAGACGATGGATCACTTGGTTATGAGTTTTTTGCTGATATTTTCAGTAGCTTGACGCACGGCGGCCGGGCGTGGTGGGTTAAGGAGCATTCCTCTGTTGCTTTTGTATTGAATCCGATTATCAGAATTTTTTATATCATGTACTGCTAATACTCTTTACTGTAAAACCACATATTTTCGCGATATCAAAATTCCACGAATTTGTTATTTTAAAGTAGTTTGCAAGATTAAATTATCATTCAGAAAGAACTACTTTCTGTTTTTACCGCCATATTAAAATTTTCGAACATAATTTTGGTAAAATTTCCGATTTGCGAAAAATAGTGAAAAATAATCCCTATTGAAAGTTTCTGATTTTACTGTATTCAGCAAATTTTCGATTTTGTTATTCTGAAGTAGGGTAAACGTTCGCGAATTTTGAGCTAAAAATATCTCTGGTAAATAAGGTATCTATATAAACATCATAAGTTCATTAGTAAATTATCAATGATTATTATTGAGACCAACTGTAAGTCATGAAGTGATAAAAGCATGACTTCATTTCATAAGGATATATATATAATTTTAAAGTAGGCTGATGTTCGATTAAGAGTTTTTAAGGAGTTCTGAAGTGTGATGAGCCATTGTTTCAGCATAGATCTTGAGATATTTATACATCTCTCGATTTGAACACATGTGATTTCTTATGATACTGCAAAGTTTTTAAGTACTGGTACTTGAACTTTGTAACATTTTTCAAGCACATGCCCCATACTGTCAATCAAGTTTTTGCACAAAAAATAATCAGTTCATTTAAACAGTCCTTTTCTCATACTGTATCTGATAGTTGAAAATAGATGTACTTGCTAATTTTAGAAAGCTCTTCAAAAAAGGTGCACTAGCTGATTTTAGAAAGCTCTTTAAAAAAAGGTGCTCTAGCTGATTTTAAAAAGCTCTTTAAAAAAAAGGTGCTCTAGCTGATTTTAGAAGCTCTTTAAAAAGAAGGTGCACATGCTGATTAAAGAAGCTCTTCAAAAAGAAGGTGCACATGCTAATTTTAGGAAGCTCTTCCAAAAGGAGTTGCACATGCTGATTTTAGAAAGCTCTTCAAAAAGAAGGTACACATGCTGATTTTAGAAAGCTCTTCAAAAAGATAGTGCACATGCTGATTTTAGAAAGCTCTTTTTGCTGATTTTAGAAAGCTCATCAAAAAGAAGGTACAGAAAACTTCTGGGCCTTGTGTTCTGTTTCTGGTTGTCAAAAAGATTGTACTGGTATGTGTTGATTTTTGTAAGAGCCCTCTTCTAGCACATTTCTTCTGACTACTCCTTATCCGTCAGCTCTGCCATTTAATACACCTCCTAACCATCCCTCCATCTCTATGAGTGTAATATTTACAGTTATTGCCCAAATTAAGGCAATATTACATGAAAGGATAATCTTTTATGGCTCCCAGTATTTATAATACAAAATCAATATTAGGATGTACGCCGATTAAATCTCCGATTGTGTTTTTATCTCGGCGGATTTCCTGTCCCGGTGACACACTTGTGGTCGGTGTGGATTTATTAAGGCGCAATCTTGTGCAGAATTAAATAAAAAAATATTCATAAACGGGACCCGTAGTAACAAATGTAGGGCAAAGACAAAATCGTATCAATTCCTCTATCCTCAATACTATTGAAAAATGCACAAAGATTGAAATTGAATGTAAATATTTGAATAAATCTAGTATCAAATGAAGAACAGTGTCATAGGTGCGCATAAATGACTGTTGTGCATGCAAATTGCTTTTGACGGGACCGGAAATACTTTGAGACTTTTGTTATTGTAAAAAAATTTGTTTTGTAAATAGCGATAAAGTATTATCCTGTTATTTAATGATATTATAAAAATTGATAGATGAGCTGTTGTTTATCATAATCCAATATCGCAGGATAGTCGCGATTTCAATTATTCGTCTCTATTGACTTATGTCTGAAGTTGTACAATTTATCTCAAAAAATGAGGAAAAAATTATATGGTTAATTATTTCTTGTGGTGTATAATCAGGCTTACATTATACTCTCAGACACATGAGTCACTTTGAAAATAATACGATTAAATAAAATACAGTGTAACCTCTGTACTGCAACACCTTTTGGGATCTGCAAATATTGGCTGTTGTGTAGAGGTTGTTGTTCTACAGAGGTAAAATTTAGAGTAAATATCAAATATGGAAAACTTTTATGGTGTTGTTGTAGAGAGGTTGTTGCTATACAGAGGGTCGCAATAAAATATTTGATTTGAGTAAAAAGAAATGTGGTCCACCTGTGTTCAGCAGCTAATCAATTGTTTCTATCAAAGAGTGACTGTTTTAAGCAGGTGGCTGTAAATTGAGGTGTATGTAATATATAAGTGGTTGAATGGGATTGAATCATATTAGCTATTTTAAAGACAGAACTGGTGGTTGCCTAATACAGGTGTTAATGATATAAATATGGCTGTTTCTGGAATAAAATTATATTGGCTGTTTAATATGGGTGGTTGCTTAAATGCAGACGTAGTATAAATATGGCTGACTCGGAGATTTAGTAAAAGTAGCTGATCTAGACTGGTGGTTGTTTAAAGCAGGTGAATGTAATATAAATATGAATCATTCTGGAATAGAATTAAATACAGATAATACACTGCCCACCAAAAATAAGTATACATATGTTATTTGCCCACTTACTTGCCTGTAATAATACTATTTGCAGAACAGTGAAGCAACAATATATTTGAAGAAAAGGAATATTTTTGTTTATTAAATGGAAAGGCCATAAATTAATTGGTACCCTGGGTGCAAAATCTAAAGTTTCTTTGTCCCTCGTGAATGGTAATTTTGTCACAAAAAGATGGAAAATTCAGCCTTTTTGATCACATGGTTATTTTAGTTCTGAACATCTTCATCTTTATTTCTATCTCTATTTTGACTCATTTAGTAACTGTAGTTACAGAAACTAGTATAATTGTGACCATTTGATAAACAGATATTGAATAATTTAACCAAGTTTAATTTTGCAAAAATTATTTACTGTATACTTATTTTTGGTGGGCACTGTATATGTCTGAAAAATATAAAAACATATCTGATTCTAGAATATAGTAATGTTGGCTTTTCTAGATAGGTAGGTGTTTAATACAGGTGTAAATATAACATATTTGATTTAATTGATAATGGCTGTTTAAGAAAGGTGGTTGCTTAATTCTGGTGACCACTTACACGGGTATGTCGACTGTAGTGTCATGGGGCTGAGGAGATGTTTTAAGAATTCCTCAAGTTCCGTTTTTATGTGGTTTTCTCAATCATAAAAGTCCTTTTATTTATGAATTGTTCAAATATACTCTAGTTTTAGTTTACGGTATCAAATGTTCGTCTTCACTATGACATGTAAATGTCTTTGATTTTAATCTGAACATGTATATTTGATTTTCGCAAGATTTGTGTGAGCATATGAATTCTAACATTAAATTAATATTTTTAAGTGGATTTTTGTGGAAGGGTGAAACCCCTTGTCACCAGTAGCTTGCATATGGACAGTGGGACATTGCTTGTCCTGCCACATTAGAATTTACAGTATGAGTCCCTGAAGTAGTAAAAGGGGTCCAAATATATACCTCAAGTCCGCCTTTTGTACCCTTGAACATTTCGACATTTCTTATTATGTTGGTCTTAATATATTGATATTAAATAAAGTTGAGTTTCATAAGAGTTCGAAATTGACTTTAAAAATGTTGTGCTCAATTGTTTTAATGGTTTTATTATTGAGGTGGTCTTTAAAGTGAGGTTTTATTTACAAATAAATATCACCTATTTTAGTATTTTCTTTTTCTTTTTTTATAGGTTATCCTTTCAATTATATCAATATTTGAATAATTTTGAGGACTTACATTTCTGTTACAGTTGTCTCCCTTACACCATGAGGCTATCTAATCTATTCACAAATAATGCGCTAGTTGATATTTCTGACGGTCGAAATGTTACAGAACGCATGTAGTGTGCAACCTTTTTATTTCATTGTAATATTCTTTACATGTATAAGCTGAATTTTACGCTGGGTACCATGTGTGGTGTTCGATACTGACTATGGGTTGGTTTGATTGTTACAAATTATGAAATTGACATTAGGTAAAGTTTTATTCTGTTTGTTTGTTTGCGTAGAGATCATGACATAGTTGTGTGGTCATTCGGTTTTTTCCCTGCTTAATTAGCCAATGACCTGGCTTGATGGAAGAGACAGTACTGTTGTGTCTAATTTAACGAGTCCGGGTGCCCTACCCTAGCAGCTCTTTCTGAATAGACTCCACGGTTCTTTAACCTACCCAGCATATAGCACCAATACATGCGAGACTACCTCTGGGTTACCAACCAGTTCAACTCTAGTTGGGTGGGAAACACTGAAAAGCATTTCAAAAAATGACCAAGTGCCCTGTTGAGGATCAAACCAGGCGACCACTCAATTCTAGTCAAGAGCATTATCAACTAGACCATTGTACTTTCCTTTGGATCCCTTAACATGCATAGCTGTCACCGGAGTTGATAGCCATTTGTGGAAACTTTTTCTGGCATTTAACAGATTAATTTGCAGAACATTTGCTTACAAAGGATGGAATTTCATATGTTTTCTATATGCGAATTCATTAATGTCACAACAGGTCATTATCTTTTAAAAGAATATTCAATTGACATTTAGAAGAAATACAAAAAAGTGATTTACTTAAACAGAAAGAAATATTTTCTAATTATTTTTGTCTTGATTTTATTTGTGTAACAAAAGTCTTAGTTCACATCTGTTATTGAAAAGTCTTTGACTTTGTTTCCGCTATTTAAAAGTCTTTGAATTCGTTTCTCTTATATAAAAGTCTTTGAGTTCATTTCTGTTCTCTTTATATGTGCTTTTTACCATATTCATGTTAAATACATACTACAGTATGCTCTGTCTGTCCTTGATGAACTTATTTTTGGAACTTAAAAATAAGTTCTGTAAACCAAGAAATTATTTCGCAAGATTTAATTTCACGGAGTTCGCGAGTGGTGGAATTACACGGTATTAAGTCGCCGCGAAAGTGCTAAAAACATTAATATGGACATTGCGAGAAACTTAAAAGTGCCGAATATATTGCCAACGAAAAGCAAAATGCGAAAGTAAGTATTCGAAAGTAAATAAGTTTACAGTATATAATCTAATTCAATTAATCATTGACTATATTTCACCCCTACTGTCATCGTCCTTGTACAGAACTTATAAATACAGACCTTGTAGAAAGCATTGAGCCAAATGTACCACAGGGACTCATTGACAAAAATCTTATTTATGCCCCCCCACTCCTTATGTGAATTATCAAGGCATTGAAGTCATTGCAAGTGTGCTACTAAATTTGGTCTGTCCTTGTAATTATCAACTTCTTTCTTAATTATTACTAATACTTGATAGATTCACAGATCAAATTGAAATTCTGAGTTTTAATTAAATTATGCTCCAAATGGTCGGTAAAATGTTCGATATAATTCAATAAAAAGGTCACTATGTATGACTTACTGTGATTGAAACATCCAGTGATTACATCATGTGTCTGAGTCATATTTTGTACATACGTGTTCAGGAACTTTTCATCAAATTTCAAATAATAGGTTTCGTAATTTTTATAATTATATATTATAATTTTGTGAAATAGCTGAATGGCTCGCTAAATTACCATATTATTATTATCTGATCTATGCAGCAAATTGAATATACAACAAAGCTGCAAACGATTAAAAAAGCCAAACCAAGGATATTTGGGGTGTAATTTATTATACATTAAATCTCTGCTGGTATTAAAACCGTACATTAGGTTGATTTCGTGAGGACAACATTTTTGCAATAGTTTTGAAAATCACTAAATTTAAAACAAGGTTATAATACAATACTGCATCCTGACACCGGAGTCATTACCATTACCATATAAAACTATATACTCAGTGTATAATCGAGTCAATCCCCAGTTATCGCAATAAGGAGTACCCATTGAATTGTATAGTCTTGCAATAAGTTGTACAGTGATAGGAAATCACTGGATGTTTCAATCACAGTAAGTCATACAAGTTGAATTGTATAGTATCCCAATAAGTCATACAGTGATTTGGTTTATACACGGTGATATATATATATACTGTCACAAGGTTAAAAAGTTAAAAAATGAAAATCGTAAATCTGCTAAATTCGCACATTGTGAAAATAGGCTGATTATACAGTATATAAGGATAATAAGTCTCTATGACCTTATATGGAAGTTTGGAATAATTTTATCAATGAAAACAGGACTTTTGTCACCTTGAAGTAATTATTATAAGAAAAACAAGATTCTAGCTGTACCTTCAAGGGGGTATCTTATTTTTTTCTCTTGTTGACTCAAATGTTTATGTTGAAGTGGTTATATTTTAAATCAACGCTTGTTGTGCAATATGCAGTTTGGATTTCTGCACGTTTTCGACCACATGCTTGGATCGTTTTTTATCAAATTATTGTAATAGTACTATGGCACACTTTAATATGTTAGGAAAAAAACTACACACTTAATCGAAGGTTAGTCTAAATATAAAAAAAAATGAAATTTCAATTTGGTGATTAAATCGATTGCAAAGCTGTCAAATGAATTAAAACATATATTTATACGATATAAGATTATCACAAAGGTTATAGATCTATAATAGCATGTAAGGTAGCTTGGGCTAACACTGTTATCACAGTATGAATCCCGATACACCGCTTTTCAGTTCCGTGAGAGAATTGTTCTGTTTTCATATGACTCTGACGGAACTGAAAACCAATGTAACACTCAGGATACATGAAATCTGAGTTCCGTCCGAGAGTTACATCTGTTTTCAGTTCCATCACAGCCATATAAAAAAATAGAACAATTCTCTCACGGAACAGAGAAGCGGTGTATCGGGATTCATACCGTGGTTATTATCGTAGAGTTACTGACGCGTCTATAAACCGGGAAGCACCTATTTAATTAACCTGGTTCACTAATCACCTGCACGTCAGGCATGTCCATGTATCTGATGTATACTCATCATGTAAACATGATATCCTGGCTGGCCATCGTGATCAGTAATGATAATTGGCATTGAATGCTTGACATAGGTTGCCGGATAGGTATCGTCGATTATCATACAATGTTGGTCTGTCATCAGGTTGGCATTAACAAGTCATTTGATGCCAATTGATGGTCACTGACAACTCTTTTGGTCAAGAAGCCAATGTATTGATTTAAATTCATTGGATGGCAATTCAATTGGATTTGGGACCACAGTATAAGCAGCCCATGGGATGAAATCCTAATTGGAAAATTTTGATTTAAATGATTTACTATGTACATTTGTTATGAACTGGTTATATCTGTTAGAAAAGTATCTCTCCTAAAGCTGGATGTCATTCAAAACCAAATGGCAATGCACTACAACTGTCTTAGTTGAATGCAAAAAGGGATAAGTCACAATATTTGCCAGAAATATGGCCTTTGTTCCTTTATTCACATAAAGTAAAATATTAACCATTCATTCTCATGTTCTGACTATTGCATCATGATCCTTGTCATGACACTTTCGTTTGACTTCAATTTGAAGATTTGCCTTGCAATATTTTTTAAAACATTTCAGTATGTAGGTGGGTGGGGGATTTATATTAGATCCAGTTGGCCAGTTCTAGTTTTCCATTGATGTTTATACTGCTCAGGTTATGTCTCCATGCACTCTTAAGTGCATTTATGTATTTTTTGCTCTTGATAAGTGTGAAATACATTTGGCAGATGAAAAACACTCTCAGTAATTTATGTTCATTTAAAGAATTCATATTAATTTATAATTAGCAGTCATTTTGAGGCCTAGTTGAAGCCAATTAGAAGTAATCTGGCTCGTGTTGAAATCTATTTGAAGAAAATATTATTTGCTTTTAAAAAGCTTAAGATTAAATGGTAAAAATGCTAATAAATATATGTTGTAATGGTGCTGGATAAAGCCTGCATTTACGAATGAAGGGTGGCCAATTTCGGGTAACAAATTAGCGGGAATATTGACTTAATATTTTTATGGTAAAATATCAGATGAAATGCTAATCTTTTTATTGCCTTGAAGTGATGTATGTTGTTCTACCGAGTGTTAATTATGAGAATTTTGTTTAAGTAGGTATTTGCCTTAAAAGGGAATCGTTCTCGGCAGACTTAGGAAGTTAGTCGCTGAGAAGTGCTTAGGATTATTTTGGATGAAATTATGAATCCCATACAAATAGAGGTACACCTAGAATGCACATGGATACCAGATAAGAGGGCGGTTTGACCCGGCCATCAATACTGCAAGACACAAGATTCTCTTACTTTACCTATTGTGAAAGTGATTGCTGTACACGTCTGTCTGGTAGCTTCTGATCCGGGTACCAAATTGCATATTATACATTCTTCCTGATGTGAAATAATCTGTTTTTCCTAATCTGGGTACCAGATTGAAGATTATATGTTCTTCCTGATCTGGGTACCAGATTGCAAAGTATATGTTCTTCCTGTTCTGGGTACCAGATTTCAGATTAAATGTTCTTCCTGATCCGGGTACCAAATTTCAGATTAAATGTTCTTCCGGATCCAGGAACCAGATTGTAGATTATATGTTCTTCCTAATCTGGGTACCAGATTGCAGATTATATGTTCTTCCTGATCTGGGTACCAGATTGCAGATTATATGTTCTTCCTGATCTGGGACCAGATTGCAGATTATATGTTCTTCCTGATCTGGGCACCAGATTGCAGATTATATGTTCTTCCTGATCCAGGTACCAGATTGCAGATTGTATGTTCTTCCTGATCCAGGTACCAGATTGCAGATTGTATGTTCTTCCTGATCCAGGTACCAGATTGCAGATTGTATATTCTTCCTGATCCTGGTTCAATCAGAGGCCACAACACACCAAAGTTATTCAAGTGGTACTGGTACATTTTATTTGCTTGATGCTCAGCATAGTTTATGTTCTAGGTAACTGTTGGTTAGCCCAGTATCAGGATAATGTGATTGGGTAATCTTTCTAGGTAACTGTTGGTTAGCCCAGTAACAGGATAATGTGATTGGGTAATCTTTCTAGGTAACTGTTGGTTAGCCCAGTATCAGGATAATGTGATTGGATAATCTCCATTTGACTGACATACTGTTGACCTGTGGGACTTAAAAGAATATTTTTAAAATCTAATTATTAAAACATTGACTTTTCTTGCCCAATGTTGCGCCACTCAGCACAAATGTGTGAATTATTCACTATGTCTGTAGGCAGTTTTATGTTCTGCATGATGCCATATAGAGATATTATCTTGTTGGCAGATACCCGCTGTGTGACGCTATGTAGTATGTGACATGATATCACATATAGCGACATGCAATAACAAACACCAGATCAGCTCAGTCTCGTGTGAGCAGCATATTCTCACACAAAGTCACACATCATGCTGAGTACCAAGTAACTGCATGGGGATAGATATACTGAGTACCAAGTAACTGCATGGGGATAGATATACTTATGCTGAGTACCAAGTGACTGCATGGGGATAGATATACTGAGTACCAAGTGACTGCATGGGGATAGATATACTGAGTACCAAGTAACTGGGGATAGATATACCGAGTACCAAGTTACAGGGGATAGATATACTGAATGAGTACCAAGTAATTGGGAATAGATATACTGATTTAGTACCAAGTAACTTGGAATAGATATACTGATTTAGTACCAAGTAACTGGGGATATATACACCGAGTACCAAGTAACAGGGGATGTATATACTTAGTACCAAGTTACTGGGGATAGATATACTGAGTACAAAGTAACTGGGAATAGATACACTGAGTACCAAGTAACTGGGGATATATACACTGAGAACCAAGTAACAGGGGATAGATATACAGAGTACAAAGTAACAGGGAATAGATATACTGTGTATATTGAGTACCAAGTAACTGGGAATAGATACACTGAGTACCAAGTAACTGGGGATATACACTGAGTACCAAGTAACAGGGGATATATATACAGAGTACTAAGTAACAGGGGATAGATATACTGTGTATATTGAGTACCAAATACTGGGAATAGATACACTGAGTACCAAGTAACTGGGGATAGTTACACTGAGTACCAAGTAACTGGGGATAGATATACTGAGTACCAAGTAAATGAGGATAGATACACTGAGTACCAAGTAACTGGGGATATATACACTGAGTACCAAGTAACAGGGGATATATATATACACTGAGTACCAAGTAACTGGGGATATATACACTGAGTACCAAGTAACTGGGGATATATACACTGAGTACCAAGTAACAGGGGATAGATATGCAGAGTACCAAGTAACTGGGGATAGATATACTGAGCAAATATTTTAACTAGACTGTCCTTAAAATTCTTCAAGCATTTCATTTTCTAAATTATGCTCTGAAATATGAATAACAATATTTGTAGGGTACAATGTATCCTGTATGAAGTTATAAAACAAAACTGAATCGCCAAGTGTTGTATATGCATGAAGTTTTGACATGAGTTATGACCCTTGATTTATGATATGATGTGATATGCAAGTTACAGTCTTAATATTTATAAAATATTAAGTTTCTTGATAAGATATATGATTCTTTACACAGAGTAATAAAATTGATGGGGGAGAATTATTTGTACATTATGATAATAAAGAAAACTTTCATATATGTGCCATATTTTATGACAGGATGACAACATTATGACGGATGACGAGTTACAAACATATAAAACTGACCCTTAAATCATCAAAATGTGAACTTTTCCTCGGGATTTTATGATACTTTAATACCCCTGGATTTTTACATTGACCTGGCTTGACCACAAGTGGTCTATATTATGTTTAAATGGTGATTTTTCATAGCAATCAATTTGCTATCAAATCTGTCAAATTATCAAAATTGAGATAATCTTAACAGTTAAGATGTAGCATGAATTTGCTTAGAGGGGGATAGACACTGCTCAATGGTTCTTGGTTAAACAAAAATATTTGGTATATGCATGTAATATGACACGATTTTATAGGGGTTATCAGCGAACCCTATTTCCTGATATAATAGTATGCCAGGGTTGTTTGGCAGGCATCACAAAGTGTTCAATCTCATTCATAAAATTGCGCAATTTCAACCCTTAAGCTGCTGATAAACAAGGATAGTAATTCCTAAGATAAGGGCCATTGTGGTCCGCTATCTCCGTTTCCCTGTGTCCTGATTTTAAGGTCATAGAACTTTAAAACTAGTCCTCAAAATTTGCACACATCAGTGATGAAATTGTTAATGAAGAAATCAATTTACTCGACAAACTATCTGGATCAAGACTTAAATCTTCAACAGTGACAAAAAATAAAACATTGTAAATTATTAAAACATTTGTGTGGTTTGTTTGCTTTCGACTGGACAGTCGTAAGTGCATGGTCATTTATTTTTTTTCCCTGCCCCAGATTGGTCAGTTACGTCTGAACTCAAGGATAGAGATATAGTCCAGTCAGGATCAAAATCCAGTGACGCAGCGGTCGAGTCCACTATAACGGTGTAAAACCAATTATAAAGGCTTATACTGTACAAACAACTATAATTTCAAAGCTAAACTAACATACTAAACTTCGCTCTACCTGTTTAGACAATGGATGTGATTTCTTGCGTACACATAAACTGCAATGTCACTGTCACAATATCCTAACTGGACTATAGTTATGTGTTACTAGGAGTACATGAGCAATACCCTAACTCTTTCCATATAAACACTTTGGTTCTTTAAGGTGCCCAGTTTATAGCACCGTTATACAATACACTACCTTTGGGTTACCAACCAGTTCATCTCTAGTTAGTTGGGAAACACTGAAAAGTGTTTAAAAATGGCAAAAGTGTCCCGGCCAAGATTCGAGCCTGAGGGACCTCTCCATCCCTAGTCAAGAGCTTGCCCACTCAACCACTGAACCACCTAATAACATAGTGTATAAACAAGTCAACTTCCGGTTATCGCAATAATGAGTACAGTGATGGAAAATCACCAGATGTTTCAATCACAATAATGAGTACACGTTGAATTGTAAAGGATTGCAATAATGAGTACAGTGATTTGGTTTAAACGGGGTCAATAAATAAGATAAAAACCTTGCAATAATTGTAAAGTATTAAAACATGACTAAATGTACGTATTTAAAACTGTCACGATACAAACTTGTTTGTTAAGATATACGGCTGTTATCACATATACTTACAACGTTATGATTATACAGTTGACCTGCATACAGACATACACTATTCATACATCATAAATGTGGACAATGCTACAAATTTAATCTTCATTAATGTCATAATATGTTTTGCTTATGTTTCGTCTACGTCAACACGATTTTACAGACCGGTGGATGACAAAATACTGAGTTTGCAAGATCAGTGTTGCGTAGATGCTTGAGATACTCCGTACATATAAAAAAAAGGTGCAGGTCTTGACTTACAAAATATTTGTGAAGTACAAGTAAGTCCCTTGCACAATAATATGGAGGTTGCCAAAGGAACATGTATGAGAACCTGTATGTGTAACTATAACTGTGCATGTGTACGGACTTATACAGGTTGCTGTTTAAATTTGTTTGCGAAACAAAATGTCCGCATAACAAATCACGCGACAGTTGGAGCATGATTTCTTCATGAATCAATATAAGTGTTAATATAAACTCAATCAGTCCAGCGTTGATGAAATCTTGTGTTTTCCGTGCATACACATACCTGTGTGATATAGTACACATTATTTTCGTCTGTCACACATCCATTACTCGTAGAAACTACGCATACCTAGATGATGAAGTACCCAAAAGTAGCATTCACGTAGGTGTACTCATTACATGTTCCTTTTCGCAATCTCCCTATTTGTAATGTACAGGGTACATCATCACAACTTTCTGCCTCTTGAAAGAAAGGGCACATAGCTAGATTTGCCCTTAATGTCCATCCATCAGTCAGCTTCTGCTTTTGTCACTTTTATCAGTGTAATTGCACACATTGGCTTGCAAAATTTGGCTTGTGTCACTTTTATCAGTGTAATTGCACACATTGGCTTGCAAAATTTGGCTTGTGTCACTTTTATCAGTGTAATTGCACACATTGGCTTGCAAAATTTGGCTTGTGTCACTTTGATCAGTGTAATTGCACACATTGGCTTGCAAAATTTGGCTTGTGTCACTTTTATCAGTGTAATTGCACACATTGGCTTGCGAAATTTGGTTTGTGTCACACGTAACTCCAAAATTATTTGAGTTACCGGCATTTTTATTGCCATCAAACTTCATCGGTAATGATTGCACATAGCACCATTTTATTGCTTCTTCAAATCAATGTATTTGGTATTTCAGATGTCCACTGGTTTGGCTGCGTGTGGCTCAGTGAAATTGTCATTGAGAGTGTACATGCACATGTGAATGAAGAGGAGTCAATTCCGAAATGCCTCATAAAAAGGGGCACAGTCAGCTCCCGAGAGGTCATAATCTCAGTCAGGTAAGTTAAAACATTGACTTTTAAGTAAGCAATCCCTTCCATGAACAAAAGAGCCCCCATGGTTGCAACATACTTTATATGGTAATGTTTTACCTTGCCCGTTAATATGGTATTAGTAGCTTGATAATTAGGGGATGAAAAACACCCTTTGAGTGGTTGAGTTGTTTTTGTTATAACTGAAAACTGTGATTTTAGGATGAATGTGTGTAGACTATTGCTGAAAATCAGGATTGGTATGACAAACCCTTTTAAATTGATCATAGTTTCTTAAGTGCTTGGGTCTGTTTTGATTTTAGGTTGGGACATTCATTGAAAAAAAGTGAGAAAACATACACCATTGAAAAGGATTGACTTACAAACATAACACATTGTTCCTGATTTATCCAGAATGTTTCTAGAATATTAAAAATTGTCAAAAAAGGCAACTGAATACTTACTTTAATAAGTATTGCAAGTGGCCTCTGTAGCTCAGTGGTAAGCGCGCTTGCCGTCTAATCTGGTGACCCGGGTTCAAATCATATGCCCGCCATGTTTCAGCAGAAAACTGACTGGCAAATAAAGGCTATGCTCAGCATGCTCGGTTATCATTTGGTACTTTATGATTGGGCTTCATTTTTTTGAATGAATCAATGTTGTTTGATGCCTCATGTTGAATGAGTCAATGTTGGGTTGGATAGTATAAACCAACATGGAATCCAGTGCACCTGTCTCACAGATATGCCTTAAAGGGACTGCCTCACATATTGGTGTATTGCAAAAATAAAATAAAATTGTCAAATATTCGCATAATTTTGTGATAGTTGCCTGTATATGCCATAAACAACCACACTGACATCTAAAATAACTTGAGCAATTTCTGCATTTTGTAGTTATTTAGTATTTTTACATCAAAAATTCTATCGGGTATTAATACCCTATAGAATTAACAATACTATTACTTAAATTGCCTGAAATTTGTTCACATTTGATAAAAAACGAATCGAAAAACGAACCAAATACATCACTGATGTTTAAGATATAGTTTGTTGATGTTACAGTTTGATCACATGTGAATTATATAATTCACAAAGCATTTTGGAAGGAAACTAAGCACTTTTTTAAGAGAAAAAAATACTCAGTGGGCGATATCAAGAGTGCTTAAAATTGCTTATTTACACCAAATCTTTCACAAAGCAACCACCAATGACTTTCTATTACATCAATACTTGGTAAGGTCGGAAAATCACGATATATAAAAATTTTAGCCCGATCGGTGAGGCAGCACCTTTAATCTTAGTTCTGATACCTCCAACAGTTTACCTGTAGAAGCATTAGAAAGGCTGCATTAAGCCAATTGTTAACTAGGAGCTTGTAAATAATGTGAACAACCCTCCCGGAGTTTATAGTCTCAATTTATTGAGGGATAAGAAGCATAATTGATGGCTTTGTTTATAACATTATATTGTAAACAAGGATTATTGCTTGTAAAGCTGACTTTGATGGAAGGAATAACAGTTGATAAAAACACTTAAACCCCTGGAATTATGAATTGTGGCAAACCGACCAACTTTGTTAGCAATTAGTCACATTTATTTTCTGGCTAACAAGGCATGGTATTCTGCTAGTCTGCGATAATCTGCAAGTTTTATTTCCTAATCAGTAAGAATGTTACGCAATGTTTATCCAAGTCTTATTGAAGGTCTTACAGTAAGCCAGATGTGCATAAAATCTTTTGACCTTTTAACGATTAATAAAAAAAAAGATTTTCTACAAATTGGGTGTTCTTAAATATTTTATCTCACAAAATCCCTATCCTCCATGGACCTGCTAATCTAATCACCTGCAGACTTAATCTGATAGTGTTCCGTTAATTCAGTGCTGGCTCACACCATAAAGCACATGACACCAAAATAAAAAAAGCGCCTTAGTGTTCCAATGTTTGCATGGCTCTCAACATTTAAAAAAGGAGACAGGCTTCTTTTCTCTCATACCTCGGTAGTTACTAAGATCCCATCAGAATTGAGGTATTGAGTATATAACATTGAGTAAT
Organism: Spisula solida; assembly: GCA_947247005.1. Taxonomy (NCBI): domain Eukaryota; kingdom Metazoa; phylum Mollusca; class Bivalvia; order Venerida; family Mactridae; genus Spisula; species Spisula solida. The sequence continues at coordinate 43,230,107 of OX365945.1, read as the reverse complement.
ATAAAACTTAGTTATTTTTGGTTACTAAGATCCCTTCAGAATTGAGGTATTGAGTATATAATATTGAGTAATAGAAAATTAAGTTATAGAATTTATTTCACGATTACATTTAACCAACATGATGTGGTATAAAACTATTGTTAATACTGTTATTTTAAGCAACAACGGTGTAAAACACCCACATACAACTACCGGGGTAATGATATGTAATACATCTTAGCGAATCTAATAGAACATGAATATGTCATTCTCCCTCTGTGCTGTATTACATTGGAACTGTATCATAATAAATAGTTTCCTATTATGGTACTATATATATATATATCATTCCTGTATCAACTCCATGCACTCATTGAATAATGGTTAACAATGTCTATAAAATGATATTCATGACAAATGCCATATGAGGTATCAAACAATGACCTATTACTTATGACTAAAGCCTTCTTATGACGTATAATTTTTTCTATCAAAGCATATTCATAACCACTGTAAACGTATGGAATAGAAACATATTACATTTGATTAAAGATGCTAATTTTATATTCTATATTTATTAGTGTACTTATTGCACTACCGTAATATACAAACCCCTAAAAACAAAATACAGAGGTAATTACACTGCAATAATTAGTAAACTACATATTATAATAGTACTAATCGCCTGTTAATTAACATCCGTGCCATATTAAGTCAATTAACATCCGTGCCATATTTATTAAGTTAATTAACATCCGTGCCATATTAAGTTAATTAACATCTGTGCCATATTAAGTTAATTAACATCCGTGCCATATTAAGTTAATTAACATCTGTGCCATATTAAGTTAATTAACATCCGTTCCATATTAAGTTAATTAACATCCGTGCCATATTAAGTTAATTAACATCTGTGCCATATTAAGTTAATTAACATCCGTGCCATATTAAGTTAATTAACATCCGTGCCATATTAAGTTAATTAACATCAGTGCCAGTTTGATCACTGTCACAAATGGTAAGCTACCATTATCAATTCTTTTATATTGAAAGGACAATTCCCTTCAAATGGTTTATAATGTTATCCAGCATAATACATGTATATTGACATTTCCTTATGCAGAACAGATTAAAGCCAATGCGCTGAGAGAACTGCAACATAATGACAGCTTTTTGCCGGTAACTGCAATTTTACTGAATGGCTGTTATATTAAGCTCCCTACAGTGCTTTGATTTCCACGACATTGATACGATATCATGGGACAATTTATTATTGGTCGATGTTTTTACAGCTATATGCAGTATGAAGGTGGGCATGTTTTATTAGAATCATTGGCATTCTTGCTGCGTCACATAGTGATGTTGCTATTTGATATAGTGTATGGTCCTTTACAGTATGCTGTGAAGTGGCTCTATTTGATGTTTTGCATCAATGTTTTTCTTGTATTGCTATTGCACAGCTAATATACCATATGATGGTGAGCATGTGCAATTAGAACCATTGGCATTCTTCCTGCGTCACATAGAGATGTTCCTATTTCATATAGTGTATGGTCCTTTTTAGTAACCTTGCAAAAGGTGGAGTCTGTAAAGCAGGAAAAATAATTATCATATTCCAACATACTGCATGGCAAAATAACCTGATATATGTACAAGTACATGGGGGTTAATATTGGAGTACGGTAAAGTTACATATTTTCGTGGGTATATGATTTCGTAGATTTTGATAAAAATGCATTATCATGGGATATAAAATTTAAGGATTACAAAACATGGAAGGGTAAACCCATGTTCTGTATTTTATTCAAAATCTCAAATTCACCCAAAAAACAATATACATCTTTGACAAATTGCACCAAATATGCAGAAAGTAATAGCTTACCGGTAGATGACCACATGAGAGCATTCCATTTAAACCAAGTATGCAATATAACAGGTGTTATATACAACAATAATTAATATTGGTTGTGCAATGTCAACAGAATTGCATGTTTTTCAAGTAAATTAATGTTTCATTTATTTCAGATATCGCTGGTTTAGAATGAGAAGGTCATAAGTGCTACTAACGACCTTGAAATCTACATCACAAGGCGCTTCTTATGAGCATATTTTCATGAAAATCGGAAAAGGTCATGTTGACCCAAACTGAAATTAAAAAAATATTGTTTTTGTCATACAGTACAGCTCGCGCGACTTTTGCCTAACATGGCGCATCACCGCGAATGGGGTAGGAGTGATTTTCCACTTGCATCACCTAAGATCACCGCGATGCGTGAACATGAGTGAAATCACAATGTCGCTCGGAGTGAAATTGCCCTCGCGTTATCAGGCTTGATCGCGGAAATGAGCGACGGGAAAATCACCGCGATTCACCGTGATCACTGCGAATCGCGGTGATTTCGTTTTGATGCAGGTAAGTACATTGTATATGAAGAGAATCTTCTGAATTGGCATTGAATTATTCTCGATTTCGCGTCCATTCCGGACAGTGAAAATAATCAGATGGTTTTTCATGTGCTAATTACATGTACATTTAGTTGTGTTTCACGCATTTTCGGTAACAAAATTGAGTGCTAATTGCATTACTCGTGAACAGCGGCACTGCTTCTTGTTTGTTTATATTAATTATTTCCGACACGTATTGAAGTGCAAAGTAGAATGTGGTGAAATTGTACTTACATAATAATTACATAAGTCCATTAATTAATTCCTTAAAAAAAATCCTAGAAAAATATTGGTGCAGTAGTTTTCTCGTAAATAACACTAAAAATAACCATGTCAACATTTAGTTGTTTGACACGTACGCATGTCCGATTATAGGCGTATAAATCTGGGTAAATTTCCATTGCACCTGTTAACCCATTTCGATCTTTGGGCGTGGCGAGTCTCTTTGACGTCGGCTTGTGGTCTTTGATCGGCAAACATAAAACGTCATCGGCGGCAACTTCAGACGACTAGTCTACTAATGCAAGACGTCGTTTGTGAACTTTATTCACGTGATTGTCTGTGCGGTGCAATTGAAGACGTGCTAGGGAGGATATGAACGAAAAAATGCTGCTCTGTGGAGGTCGGTTGTTTTAGACCACATGGTATTGACGCAAATTATGTTTGTGTGTGCAATTGTGTGTATGAGATATAAGGTACTCGCACACACATAAAAACTGTAAAGTCTGTCGTTTAAAGACAGTTGACTGTACATAACCACAATTTTATAAATTGCTATCGATTGAAACGTGGCGATTATTGAATTAAGATCGCTAAACAAAAATACGTTGAGTTTAGATCTTTGTTAGTATTTATTGCGAACCCTCAACATTAATTTATAAATCGAGTCCACAATATTTTTACGCACATGCCGTAATTAACAAGATGATAAAAAACACTCGAACAGGGAAAGCAGCACTCACTAGTACACAGTGGACAGTCAGAAATTAACAAGCGTTCACTAGGAGACAAGCCTATCCGGCGGGTGAATCGGCGCAAGAAAATTAAAAAAACTAACAAAATAACAAATAAACTTTATTGCAAATCGGCAAACACAAGTACACGCACGGTGGGTTTTCCAAAGTCCACCCGTCACGGTGGCGACGACTCTGGGTGGCAACGCAAAATATGCCACCGTGAACCCACCCAAATCCACATAGACTTTAAATTAGGGTGGACAGCCCATCGTGGCCATTGCCACCGTGACAACACGGTGGAAACACGATGTTTTGCGGTGGCAATAGTGGAATTCACAAACAATTAATTTTTACCTACAATGTGCACTTGTTTATTACAAGCGTATAATTGATAGTAATTGACACCCCTGTGTAGCCCTTGATATGCATAAAGTTCACAGGTGTGACCTAGTGCTTAAGTGTCACTGGAAGATATATATATATATATATATATATATATATATATATATGCTGGCAGTGCGGGAGTTTAGAGGCCACAAAAATGCTTCAGTGTTAAAACCCACCACAAAATTTCGTAATGAATTATTTTATTTTTCAGTCCCAACCTATGTATTCCTTACTAAAATTTGCGACAGAAGCAGGTACTCGTTTGTACGATCCATAGCAACGGCGTTACGTATACGGCAGCCTATAGCAACGTATACGGCAGCCTACGTGCGTAGATGTACGAGCGAGAAAATGGTGAAGTATTAATTATTAGAATATAACCTACATTATGAGCCAATGAAAACGCCGCATTTTCGCGGTTAAATGAAAATTTAATCATTAAAATTTTCTCTTAACAGACTTGACGTCATGCGTTGGCGCTAATTTCTATCGGCCAATCAGAATGCAGAATGTTATATTCTAAGTTAGTTAGAACATATTAAGTAAATTTTAATGACTAAAAAGGCCTCGCTTCGCTTCGCTCGCTCTGGCCTTTTTAATCATTAAAATTTACTTAATATGTTCTAACTATAACATAAAACGGGTGCAGGTTATGAAATAATTATGAAAACATTAATTGAACGTATGTAGTCAACAAATAGCAGGATGTGGATGTTGACAAAAACGCAACTATAAATCACCATGCCCTTACTATTCCGATCAAAGACAGTCGTACCGACATTGTAACTTCAGAAGTCGCCGACAATCGGTAGATGAATAATACTCAGACGCTGCCGACCTTTATCGGGCAAAAGAAACTGTTGTGAACTGACATCAAAGATATCGTAGCCGAAGTGGCCTTAGATGTTTATAATTGCTATACATGGTTACACATTGTAATATTCTCCCAACGGTTGAATCGAACTTTTAATATTCTCCCAACTGAACTTGACAAATGAAAACACAGCGACATATCGAGTGTAATTGTGTTACTTTGTGTCTTGGAAATACTATTATGAGTAGGCCTACGTGTAAAATATGTTAGAAAACAGTATTAAAATATATAATTCCAAATATTAAACTCTATTGCTTCATATTGCTCGCTTAGTACACAACGAGTACACGTGCGACATTGTGAGTAATCGGTAATTGGCATATGCCGACGTCTGGTCAGTTGGTAATTTTAAACGATGTGATAAGCATTAAGACGTGTGTACATGGATTTGTTTTCCTTAACGGATGGATAACGTGTTTTGATATGACATTCCCAATTGTTAATAACGACTTGGATATAAAATTTGGAGTTAAATGCATCTCACCAAGTACATGTATGTAAGTACGGTGTTATTGTGTAATTACCGTCGAGAAAAAATGTTTACTGACGATTTCTAAATATTTTCTACTGCACATGTACATCAATTCAAACATTATAGTAGAACTTACCTGTATTGAGTGGATTCACCGCGAATCACCGACATTCACCGCGTTTTATCGGCATCACGCATCGCGGCGGTCGCGGTGGCGGGTGATTGACTGACGAGTGGAATCACTCGGAAAATCGCGGTGATTTTCCACTCCAAGTCAGATTTGGTCGCAGTGACAAAGTGATTTAGGCAAAAATCGCGCGAGCTGTACTGTATGTAAAGAGTAGTTTTCAGACAGTTTTTTTCTTGTTTTCACAAAATAGCTTTTTTTGTACTTACAACCTTCTTCTTCTGAAGCCAGCAATGTATACCAAGTTTTTTCAATTTTATTGCCAACCATTTGTTTAAGACATAGGTAAGAAAAGGCAAGAAAAGAAAGACAAAATGAGTAATTGTTTGTATGAAAAAAATTCTCATACCAGATGTGAAACAATTGATATTGTCTTTTTTTTGCCGACCATCAAAAGCAACAAGACACCGCTGAAAATATTTACATGGAATATTTATACATCTGCTCTTTATGATGGTCTTCTTGTAATGATTGAGTGTTTGATAAATTGTTAACAAGACAAATATTCCTTATTCTTTAGATGTTTTCACGAGGAACATCGAAGAGCATTGTTCAAATTTGTTAAATTATCTTCCGCATTTGATGCGTTCATTTGACAAATGAAAGATATCTGTCAAACTGAAGAGCTCTTTAAAATGCGCTCACTGCGAGTAAATATGAAAGAATCATCATTTAAAATTTAAAATAAACATGTAATAGAGTTGTTCATGAACAGTGGTGTTTGTTATTTCTCATTGATTTGACTACGGCATTTGTTCGTGCTTTTACTCACTACATAATGAAGCGCTGAAAAGATTTCATTCTCAAGATTGGGTAGTCAGTCCGCTGACACCATGGTACCACTTATAATGGTGGTTTGAAAATTGGTTTCCAAAGTTTATTTTAGCTCTACATATTGCAGGGATTAGCCGAACATTTAGATCTTGTTCAGACTAAAGTGGACTTGAGCAAAATTAATGTAAAAGTCCAAAAAAATCTCAGAAAAGGACAAAAAGCAACGGCAACATTATTATGCTGTTGAGATTCAGTAAACATCCAAGGTAGGGACTCCTGCAAGGCTAGTTGATAAAGTTTCAGTAAATGCCTTATCACTAAATCAAGTCTTTCAATTGTTGGACAAAGAATGCCATATTAGCTAATGTTGAGTTTGTCAATATTTAATGTAGTTTGAGACATTTTACCCTTAAATACTTCTCTTGTTACATTGTTCCTAAGCAAATATGTAATCATTAGGTCCTATAGGTGCATACCTGTACTTTTAATCCCCTTACTACCGTTGTATTCCAAATTTTACAATACCTGTAGACTTTTGGCTCGGTAAATGATGACGTTCACTAAACGTTTAAAAATCATACGCAAATATGACACATGCCATATCGAGGACCAGTCACAGGCACATACCCTCACCAATTGTATTGGTATACTGTACTCTTAGTTACAGGCCAATAACAGCTCAATCTTCATATTCCACCTATCCCTTTATTTCTTGGTGCCCTTGTAAAGCTGGTATCTTGTATTCTAGATATTGCTGGGATGTATATGCTACATACAACCTTATTAGACCGATACATATTTGAAATCTGCGTCACAAGGCACTTCTTATGAACCTATTTTCATGAAAATCAAAACATGTCATGTTGCCCAAACTGAAGTAGAAAAAGCTTGTTTTTCTGTAAGTAAAGAGTAGTTTTGACTGACTGTGCTTGTTTTCTCAAATTAGCATTTTTGTACTTATGGCCTTCTTCTAAGCCATCGATTTGTTCATTAAGCTCTACTAGAATATTTTTCAGAATGTGAAGTTGTGCCCCTAAGGTTTTGAATTTTCTTGGAACCCAAGTGTCAGCTGACTTATGGCCCTTGATTGAACATTGCTTTTCCTGGAAGTTCTTTTGTCAGGTCTAATTTATTTAATAAGAAACAATAGGGAACTGTAGGAGTTTGTAATATCAGTTAAACTTGCTGTCATTGACCTTTACAATGGAGTCATTTGGATTAAGCAGAGCCTCATGTCTTGGGCAGTCAGTTCAATTAATCGCAGTGAGCCATTTTGTTTAGACTTGTTGAATCCTGGGTTACTGTTTTGATTCAAAGCGCTTATGGAAATCTTAAACTAAATATGTTCCATTCCTTATAAATCTTTTAAACTATAAATTTGGGACAGATATGGTTTGTAAGAGTTCATTAACTGAATCATTGTTGATATTGCAGATGCTTTACCATGATTTGTAGTTGTTCGAGAATTTAGAAAAAAATCAAAAGTTTAAGATGTAAGTACTTTGATAAATAAGTACCATGGTGTTTCAATGTGGATGTTTCTATTGTTTATTGCTTGTCCTTATTGAAGTATTGCATGCCATGTACTTGTTAAGTCATATTTTGCCATTTTTTTTCGTTTTTGGATGATTTAAAATGTTTGCCAATCACTAAATATTTCACGATCGTGGACACAAAATTTAATTTCACGTTACCAAACAATGGTGCTTTTGTTAACGTTATTGTCATCTTATTGTCATTTAAGGTTCCAATTTATAATACCTGTTTAATATATTTTCAATATTGAACTCACAAATGGGTGGCCTTATGGGTATTATCTTATTTATAGCATTATAAAGACCAGGTGAGTGGATGCCGACCACTTCACACTTTGTGTCTTATGTAATATAACCTCCATACAGTTTAAAGGGATGTACCTATTTTACAGAGTATTTAAAGAATTATGCCTTATTTTCTTGGTCTTTACAGGGATATACCTTATTTTCTTAGCCTTAAAAGGAATATACCTTATTTTCTTGGTCTTTAAAAGGTTATACCTTATTATTGTTGCTTTGTTCTATGTCTGACTCTTGCATGGGTGGCTAGGCACCGCCATCATTTCTGTGGGGCTTCAGATTGTCTGTGCGCTACAGTATTTATTTGTCATCAGTAATCACATAAAAAGATATGGGTACATCCCTTTAAAATAATGCTACACATGAAAAGATACTGGTACACACCCTTTAAGATAATGCTGCTTTAATATCTTTCCATTTATCTCATTGTTCCATTGCTATGTAACCAGTAAGTTCATCCTTGTCATGGTGCAAATATTGCCCGTATTTCACAATAGGGGAGCCGTTGATGGACTCTGAATTGTTGTGAAAATTGTGACTTCATTTTAGAAGCTGTGTTTGCACTCTCAGCAGAGGGTTCCGGATTGTGACGTAGGGGTCGATCGTGATGTAGGGGTCATGTTGGAACAGTCAGTTTTGTAGTTGTTACATTGTCATCTTGAGTGTTGTTATCTTGGGTAGCAAGCTGATAATATGGCCAATACATAGATTCAACCTGTACATGATTTGTCCTGTCTTCCTTTGTTATAGTAACATTGCTTGCTTGTTTTCATCAGGTTGACACTCTCCTATGGTCGACTCGCTAATTTCGTTCAAGTGAATGGTAAAGGCATAGTGGACATCAAAGCCCATTGTTGGAGCGTAGTTGACACCATTTATAACCAGGTTTTTAATGGGTGGTCGGCTAGGCATTGATGTATTGGTGTCATTCATATCTCTATATATACTATACCTGTTGTCATGAAATTTTACATGAAGGTTCATCAGTATGTGAAGTTGTGCACCTGAGGGTTTGCTTTTTGCTGCAACCACATATTAGCTGAGTAATGGTCCTTGTTTGTAAAACAAGGTTTTGAGTGGAACGTTCATTCTTTGTTGATCAACAAATTGGCAAATGTCATGGTCAACACTGTTCAGGACAGGACAATAGCCAATGTCATAGTCAACACTGTTCAGGACAGGACTATTGCCAATGTCATGGTCAACACTGTTCAGGATGGGACTATAGCTAATGTCATGGTCAACACTGTTCAGGACAGGACTATAGCTAATGTCATGGTCAACACTGTTCAGGACAGGACAATAGCCAAGGTCATGGTCAACACTGTTCAGGACAGGACTATTGCCAATGTCATGGTCAACACTGTTCAGGACAGGACTATAGCTAATGTCATGGTCAACACTGTTCAGGACAGGACAATAGCCAAGGTCATGGTCAACACTGTCCAGGACAGGACTATTGCCAATGTCATGGTCAACACTGTTCAGGATAGACTATAGCCAATGTCATGGTCAACACTGTTCAGGACAGGACAATAGCCAATGCCATGGTCAACACTGTTCAGGACAGGACTATAGCCAATATAGGCAACAGTGTGCTGATCATCACAATAGCCAATGTCATGGTTTACACTGTGTAGAACACGACCACGACTGTAGACAATGTCATGAAAGAACTCAGCCTGTCTGACCTTGAAATTGACCTTGAATCTATCAGGTTATCGTCTAGTACTCTGAATAACAGTAAATTTACTATGTAGCCAGACAGGTGGAAAAAATGCTGAAAAGGTGCATAAAAACACATGAAATAAAAACTTCACCATCCATCAGTAATACAGTCTTGTGATGTCTGAGTAAAACGACGCCCTAAGTATGCTATGTACTGTTAGAATGGTTTGCTTTGTTGTTTTGTTGTTGCTCATGTTTCCTGCATAATTTCTGTAATAACAGTACAATCACTTCGATAATTTGATACTGATGGTAATTATTTCTTGTAGCATTGTCTATGATCACTGGCCAGGCATTGTATTTCATACTTTAGCAAAGAGATGAGTTCTTTTGTTTCTTACTGAAGTAAAGAGCAGTGTTTTTGTTTCAACTACAAAAAAGAATTTCAGCATCAAACGTACCGAACATTGTAATGGCTACTTTACCACCTGTATTAGTGTTACTTTGTGTCCAGTGCAAAGTTCAAGGGGAAATATATAGTATTTTATGTATAGTAATTGTTGTTTGTACCTCATGAATATCTTCTTTTTCCCCACAGGCTGGCATATTGTAATTGTGCTATTTGTCTCTGTAGCAAAGGTCAGAGGAATGATCCATCTTGCACTGTTATATACTCTCATTCAAAATTAGTGGAGGATAATAACTGTTGTTGCGTACTTAATGCCTTCTGGTCCTTCAATCCAGTGTTTATTGGTGCTAAAACTACACCGGGCACGTTAAAGAACCAAGGAGTCTGTTTGGAAAGAGCTAGGGATGTTTGGAAAGAGCTCGGGACTAGCCCCCAAATTCCTTGTATTATGCCGCTGTCTCTTATACTTGCTGTCACTTCAGCTAAAACACAGGAACACATTTGAAATACATGCTAGCACTTTAATGGGTTATCCTTGACCAAAAGGTTTAAAATAATTACACATACACATTTGTAAACATGTTTCATGGGTGTATGGCTAGGAATCAAATGAATTGTCAGAGTAACTGCTATTGTGTACTCTATTCCTATTGGTCCTTCATTTGTAAAACAGGTTTTTATTGGCTGATCCAATAAGTTGTCAGAGTAATTTTACTGCTATTGTGTTCTTGATGCCTATTGGTCCCTTGTTTGTAAAACATGTTTTAATTGGCTGATCACTTTCAAATGTTTTATTTCCTCTTCACACTGTATCATACAAGTAATATCGCCTTTATTACTGGGTGTATATTCTAGACATTAGTGCCAAGTGCCATAATAATCCTTAATATTGAAGTTGGCCAATTACACAGGCTCTGCGCTCATCTACATCTATATTTGGGCGTGTCCTTTTAATACAAGAGAATACAGACAGGGTGGCCACAGACTCTGGAAAACAGGGAAAACAGGGAAAATGCCAAAAACAAATTCCCTGCAGGAGAAAATCAGGGAATTTCAAAATTGGGCAAAAATTGGGCCAATAATCAGGGAATTTTATAAAAATTTGAGGAAAAAATTTCTCCTGGCAGCTTCCCTCTTCATGATTTTATCAAATTGATGTATTTCTTAAAACAGACCATTAGTAACATGTATTTATTATAAGATAGGTATAAATAATGATTTTTGTGGTAAAGGTATGGATATAAGGGGAGGTTGGAGGCCATATGTTTTCGCCTGTATCTGGGCTGTGGATGCCGCAAACAGTCATGGAAAATTGCCTTTCGGTCAGGGAAAAATCAGTGAATTATCAGGGAATTTCATTCTTCATTTTCTGTGGCCACCCTGACAGAAGCGTAGTACTTTTTTGTGCACTGTATGACCTTTTTGGGAAAGTATCGACCAGAATTATTTTACACAAGTTCATAATATAATATGACCTTATTTGGGTAGCATTGACAAACCTACTGTAATTCCCGGGTTTTTATTGTCATTATATTTTGTCAACGGTCAATTTGGTCGCTATCTCATACAAACCTTCTGGCTCAGTTGCTTTTCTATTATCAAAATCATATTATTAAATAACTGCTGGTATAATAAACAAGAATTGCGGAACTAATGTAGCATGCACTTAGTTTCTGTTGTTTTACAGCCAATTTCAGCAAGGCTCGGTCATGTTTTTCCTTTATTGACCACTAGGGCGACATTCGTGTTCCATTTCATTTCCTGACCTATCAGTGAAATATTGATACATTAGACGTCTTACTGTTCTTTTTACCATATTTTTCCGTATTTTATCCCATACTGGCCATTTTCTTTGCTGTAAAAGAATCATTTATAATAAAAGAGTCCATTTGCTTGCAATTCGATAGCACGGTTAATCTTAATGCTTTGTTGCTCATGTTACTGTTTTCCCCCGTGTTGGGAGGGAATAATTTGTCATCGTATTTTATTGACCTTGCTTTGTAGAGGCTCAAATTGTCTCTTAAACGTACAGACAAGGGTCTTGGAAGGTCGTCAAATTTTTGGATTATATTGATCCTTATCAAACTTAACTACTGAAAGTGACATCACAGTTAGATGTCGGGCTCCTTGATATTTATACTGAGTGAAAGCCAATTGACAATATTGATTTTAATTGAATTTGGTAATTAACCCTCTCCATATCGAGTTAACAGAGCACTGGAGACATTTTAGTGCAGTGTACTATCCAACGCCTTTGATCTTTAAAATGGTAGAAGACAACTGATAGCCTTACTGTTTAAACCTATCAATACCATTCAATAGTCACTTACAGACTTTCCTTGATAAAGTCCCGACAAAGGAAAGCCACGATTATACTTTCAACATGTAATTATCCCCATCTTGGCGGTGAAGGACTTAGCAAGTGCTTACGAAAATTGTTTTCATAAAATAATAAACATTTATTCTTAATTCTACCATATTAGTCTTAAAGATTTTGAAAGTCATAATTACAGATGTTGGGTTAAATATAAGTGGACAAAGAATTAGAAAGCTATAGAGTATTTGGTATAGTTTCTATGATAAGTGGATTCATTCAAATGCACGAGATTTTCCAAACATTTTGAAATTAGCGAGATTTTGAAATTGTGTCACAAACTGTCTCAAGGCCTTAGACATGGTCAGATTGAGATTGGGGTTCCAAGGGACAGTTGCCCCATGGTCAGGCGGCCTGGGTTGGGGGCTAAGAAAATTGTACATTGCATATAATAAGAATTGTGTTTTTTGTTAAATGATTCCACTTCATTAATTTGAATACTGATCCTGAAGACCATTTAAAAAAACAGGGTAGGCGGGCTCTACTTAGCGCGGTTCTATTGGAGGTAATCCATGCCTTCTATATTTGATTGAATAAAAGGTAACTGAATAAAGGAGCTCGGTAGCCCTTTGCTAAGGCAACAGACCCCAGATAACCTTGTTTTTATAGAACTGAAGGTTTTGGGGCCTTGACATCAAAGCAATGACAAAATGTGTTGTTTCTTACGCAGTAGTATACTAAAAAGTTGCTGATTTGAAATTCCCATTTTCTGTTGACATTTTAAAATCATCCGTTGGGAAATTACTGTTCTGTCTTTTTCAGGCAGTACAAAAAATGTTGGCTTTTATAAGATATTTATAAAGCTTGACTGTTAAAAGAATAAAGTGCAAATTTAATGCAAATTTTAGCTCCATTTGGACTCGGATTGTCTAGTTCTACTAGTGCTATACACCGGGCATGTTAAAGAACCAAGGAGTCTATTTGGAATGAGCTAGGACAGCCAAATTTAATCCTTGTACATGTATCACACTAACTTTCTCACTCTTCACTTGAAGCTGAAGGGAAATCTCCTTTTTCGTATTTTAGTCATACCCTTGATTTTTAAATTTGTCCATATATAATTGTATGAGTTATGTGTAATGTTTTAACCATGTCTTAATTGTGATTGTACAGCACTTTTGAACGTGTATATACATAAAAAAAGGGCTATATAAAATTAATATGGTATAATAATAATAATAATGAAGGTCATGATGACCAGTTAGACAGGGATTTTAACTGCCATGTAACACTATCCAATATTTCAAAAGAATTATGAGCCCCTGTTTAAATCAGCTCGTTATTATGGACAAGGCTTATTGATTGTGTCTTTATGTGTTTTATGTTTCGTGTGCTCGGTTGGTTCAGTTGGGCACTGTGTTTTGTGTGGTTTTAATGTTTTCTGTGCTCGGCTGGTTAAGTTGAGTGCTGCCTTCCCTGTCTGACTTAATATAATCTTTTTCCATCGGGGCATCAGCGTTTATTGAACTCAGTCTCCATATTTCAATCTGATGATAATATTAAAGTTTGTGTACGTCATATTGTGATTTTGCATTAATTCTATATTTCTTTCCTAGGGTATCACTTTAAGCCATGACGTACATGTATGTACTCATTGAACACTAGAGTAATCATGACGTTAACGCGCCCTGCCCTTTCGTAATTAGGTCTGTGATGCTGTGTGACGTAGACTGTGGTCATTAGCTGTGATCAATTGTTCCACATTTGGAGTACCAAGGTGGAAGTTTGTGCTCGCGCTAATTAATTTCAAGGAAAGCTGCTTAAGCCATATTAGTACATGAGGTTTATGTGTAAAATAGTGTTTCTGGAATAGAATAAATGAGATGAATACCTAACCTGTACATTTCTTGTTTAAATCCTGTTCACACTGGCTCACTGCTCTGATTACGATCTAAAATTGTCTAAAATGTGACGTACTTGTGACCGATTGGGAGATGACCATATAATTGAATGATGTACCAACCCCTGGCTGTGTAATATTATAGTTGATTAAGTCATTATAAAGTGATCCCCTTAATTAAGCAGACATTTGTCTTTATATATATATATATATATAGTAACCAATTCTATTACGAGACTGAAACTAACATAACTGAGGCATGCAATGAATCTGAGGTCAATATACATCTGGGGAGGCGGTAATATACCTGGGTCAGGGGGCAATATACCTGGGTCGGGGGTAATATACCTGGGTCAGGGGGCAATATACCTGGGTCAGGGGGCAATATACCTGGGTCAGGGGGCAATATACCTGGGTCAGAGGGCAATATACCTGGGTCAGGGGGCAATATACCTGGGTCAGGGGGCAATATACCTGAGTCAGGGGGCAATATACCTGAGTCAGGGGGCAATATACCTGGGTCAGGGGGCAATATACCTGTGTCAGGGGGCAATATACCTGGGTCAGGGGGCAATATACCTGGGTCAGGGGGCAATATACCTGGGTCAGGGGGCAATATACCTGGGTCAGGGGGCAATATACCTGGGTCCGGGGGCAATATACCTGGGTCAGGGGGCAATATACCTGGGGGTATTCATCATCTTCAGTGATAACTCTTGTTATGCCCCTTTCTTTGATTTGTACATGAGGGTCAGTCTGTCTATCACTTTATAGACATAATGGCTTCAATCACTAAACTCAAGAAAGGTTGAGTCTAGCATCCCAAACTACATGACCCCTATTGATTTTTAGGTCAGCAGGTCAAAGGTTAAGGTCGCAATGACTTTTAGAATAAATAACTATTCGGCTAGATTTGGGCATGCATGTTCATCATAATAATGTAGTTTCTGCTTTCTGATGTGAATTTTTCATTGTCACTTACAACATATACTTTTTGTACTGTGTACTAGCTAGTACAGTGTTGCAATACCGCATGACTTTTGGCTACAGGTCCAAGACGAAATTTGCATCCCTTTGAAAATGAAAATAGCTATAAGTATTCTATTTTTATACCGATTTCTATGAAACATATGCCGCGCTAAGGGAAATATGTAAGCTTTTAAACAAAATGTAGGATCCCTATCAGCAGCTGGGTCGTTTTGCCAAGCACTCTGTGAAACCTTCGGAGTGTCAGACTACAGTTTCAAGCCGTCTTTTCCCCAAGGTTTCACAGAGTTAATGTTGAATATAAGTTGTTGTGGTTGTTGTTGTTTTACGAAGATTCTCTTGTTTAATTATTATACTGTAATGCACTAAAACCAAGTCTAAAAGGGGGCTTTATTGCGTTTGATATTGGATTTAGAACACTCTAGTGGTAATATTAAACAATATCCTTGCACTGCCAAGTAGCGCATATTGACGCAAATCAAGCATATAAACGACACTTTAGGATATGGATTGAACTGCGCGTCCTCTCATTTCGCTATTAATGAGGTTTCTTATTTCCAACTACAAACAAAAGTGGGAACTTTGCTGGTTCATTCATATTTAATGAATGAACTGACTGACGACGAGGACTCTTCAGTAATGTCTGTACCGTCGAGAGATTGTGAGAAAGTTTCCTCAGCGTATTTAAGATTTTTTGCCGTTTGATTTTTTCGCCATTCATTTTCTGTTATTGACTATACTAGAAGGAGTTAACCGCAACATTCCCGCCTTGAAAAGTGGTTTTAGTAAAGTGGGGTTCAATCGCTTTGACCTTTTTGGTAAAATATAACCATGCCGTAGCCATTACCTTGACCTCCCTGCTCTTCAAGTAGGGTTTAAACCCCCTCCCACAACTTCTAACATTTTTACTCACCATAAAACATAATATTATGTAAGAAAGTGAGTGGGTAAATGGGTTCTTTAGGTTAGGAGCATTAGAAGGAGTTTGTGTATGCTAGGATGCTGTTGGGTGTGCGTTCATGGGCTCAGAGGCCATACTGATTTGTGCACCTGTCAATATTTTGCCCGCCCGGGGAGGCGACGGGCGTCCCGGGGGAAATAAGACATTTTTTGATGTCTAAATCCCCACCATAGAGACAATGCTTTTATGGAGACAATGCTTACTGTCTAAATCCCCACCGTGGAGCATAGTTTTTGTATCAAATGCCTAGGGGTGGGACAATTGCAGTTGTGATGACTCCACCATTTTTTCATCCGCATACTTTAATAAAAACATGAATAAAAGTATTGCTGTTGTCTTTCGCAGTGTTGTGAAGAGTCTGTCAATTCCCCCTGTATCCTGCTCCCCCCTGGGCGGGCATAATATTTACTGGTGCACAAAGCAAAATTCTTTCTTGCTGAGTCTAAATTAAACTTCATCTTGCTCTATATTGTATATAATTATTAACATGGAAGTCAATTTTCCGTAAAATTACCGTAATCAAGTTAATTTTTGTGTTACTTAAATTCATATTATGATTTAAATTGGTCTGGAAGCCCCTTAAAATTCCAGGATTATTTTTATGTTCTAGTCTTCATTTACACTTGCACTGTACAAGATTATAACATGACACATTACTGTCATCATTTTCCGGACTTCACCAAACCACTTTCATTCATGTTGCTTTATTACTTGTGCATGTTTTATATGTTCATTTAACTTTGCAAATAGACCCTATTTACTCGGATTTCCTTATTTTTTTGGAAATTGCTGGTTTCTAGGACATTATAATTATAATAAACAGAATAAATGACTTTGTTTGTTGAGACCGCACAGTTTGACATGCTGGGGCAATCTTTATTTATACCAAATATAAATATAATTGTGTTGTTGTAAGCTGTTGAAATTCTGTGAACTTGTTCAGCTATACCGATCCCTTTTGGTGGGTTTTTTAAGTAGATCAGTCAGATAGCAGAATCTAGTCAGTTTCAAAGACATGTTGTATAATGATAGCAGTGAGTCTGCCTACATCAATGATGTGTCACAGAGAATCCGCCTTCTATATCAATGATGTGTCATATAGACTCCGCCTACATCAATGATAAGTCACAGAGATTCCGCCTATATCAATGGTGTGTCACAGAGACTCCGCCTACATCAATGATGTGTCACAGAGTGGTGTGTCCCAGAGACTCCCCCTACATCAATAATATGTGTCACAGAGACTCTGCCTTCTACATCAATGATGTGTCACTGAGACTCCGCCTTCTACATCAATGATGTGTCACAGTGACTCCACCTTCTACATCAATGATGCATCCCAGAGACTTTGCCTACACCAACTCCGCCTTCATCAATGATGTGTCACAGAGTGATGTGTCACAGAGACTCCGCCGTCTACATCAATGATGTGTCACAGAGATTCCGCCTACATCAATGAATGTGTCACAGAGACTCCTCCTACATCAATGATGTGTCACAGTGACTCTGCCTACACCAATGATGTGTCACAGAGATTCCTCCTACATCAATTATGTGTCACAGAGACACAGCCTACATCAATGATGTGTCACAGAGATTCTGCCTACATCAATGAATGTGTCACAGAGATTCCTCCTACATCAATGATGTGTCACAGAGACTCCGCCTACATCAATGATGTGTCACAGTGACTCCTCCTACATCAATTATGTGTCACAGAGACTCCGCCTACATCATTGATGTGTCACAGTGACTCCTCCTACATCAATGATGTGTCACAGAGCTCCTCCTACATCAATGATGTGTCACAGAGACTCCACCCCTGAAAGAATAATTGTTCATATCGTCTAATTGCAGTACGAGACACTAGTTTGCATAGTCTTAACCCAGGAAAGTGCCCAACTACTTGAAGTATCTACTGTGATATATATATCCTGACATAACTTTCATTTCCTATCTTATATGATACTAGTCCAACATATTGATTCCGTTAATTGTACTTTTATTCTATGAAAAAAAAAAATATTATTCATAGACACAATAATAAGTTTTTGATATTTTTCTTTGTTTTAATGAAATGAAATACAAATTTTAACACATTTTGATTCCAAAGCAATATGTGTTAATTCCACATTGTGGCTCCATATTTTAATGCTACCTGTAATTGTAGGGACAACTATTAGTGAGTTAGACTACATGCTGTATTATCTAATGCATATAATAATGCGTCTATTATGTCATTTCCGCCACATCAATTACAGATTACAGTATCTGATAATCTCATAATTTCAAACCGCAAGCATTAATTGTTACTATTTTTAGACCTGACATCACCATCTGTTGTTACTATTTTTAGACCTGACATCAGCATCTTGCACATCCACTAGAACAACATAAGTTTGTCACCTTGATTAGATCTGCTAAGGAAATGAGGTCCTTACCAAAAGACAAAATGAAAATTAGTGGAGTGGCTTTTGTGGTAAGTCCCCATTGATTGACTGAGTCATCATTGTAAGATGGTTGTACAATTTAATTGAATTAATAGAAATATTGGTTGGCTTAACACATCCTTTAAGTATGTACAGTGAGTACAATCACAGGCTCTTTTTTGGGTCCTGCAAAAAATCATACTCTTTATAATGGTTAGAGTATAATTTTTTGCCGGACCCTAAAAATGTGCCAACAGCCTGTGAGTTCAATTAGGTTAGTGTGCGGTGCTCAGTTAGATAAAACTATCAAAAGAAAAAAACTTTTAAAAAATCTTCTCCTCAGAAAACACTGGTTTGATTCGAAAATAATTAATTTTATAATAATTACATAGTAAATGAAAAAACTTGATTGTATATTGTTTTTTTCATGCAATCACATAATTATTCAAAAGCGTTTTATGATAAAAAAGTGATGTAGTGACTTGGTAGTCGTAAAAGTAATTTCAGTAAAAGCCAGATATAATATGTCAGCCAGTGTTACTTTCTTAAGCAGTTTCTCGCCATAGAAAACTTGTATTATTTGCTATTGTACATTACCACAAATGAAAAAACACTTATTAATCTTTGCCACTGTTAAGTACTATAATGGTACATAGTATGTACTTTACTTTCCCCGTCATCTTTTATCGTCAACTCTCTACTTCCTGCTCTTGAACGACATCGAGGCCATGGTCATCCACCTCTAGTATTGTTCATCTACAGTCAAATGCTGTATTAATGATCACCTGAATTAAACAGCCACTTCACTCAATCAGAATTATTAATATTGTATTGACTTTACTGTTTTTCAACGCAGAATCATAACAAAAAATTGGATGTTTCCTTTACGCGGAGTTAGACATTTTCCTAGTCTCCTGATTGGCAAACCCCGAATGGCCAAACCCCGAATTGCCATATCCTTTTGCGATTGTATTAGATTTCTTTCTTTTACTTTTATCCAATTTTTTACCCGAGTCCAATACACAGCCGCATGCAATTCTTGGGTGAATACGGTAAGACTTTAACTCAATAACCACATGGGTGAAAGTTTCCAGGCGCATGCCTGAATTTCAGGTTTTTGAGAGTACCAAAAAGCCTGTTTTCTTTATTTTCCCTATATAAATTGTCCATTTTTGATGATTTCAGGTTTTTGAGATATTCAAACTTTCACCCATGTAACCAGACTCGATCATCTTCAAGGGTCCTTGTAGGGAGTTTTATTGTTGACGGTGTACGGTATACTAAAGTGACTGACTGCGGTCTACTCATGTGAATGAAAATATTATTAAAGCCATATCCTGTTGTTATTGTATTATTTATTTGTTTATAAGATGTGTACCCTGTTGTTATTCCCTGATAAGAACCTTATTGACCCTTTCATTAAGGGACACTTACTCTACACTTCAGATCCATTAATAAAACAATGACCGCTTTTGTTTAATCCCTATCGGATTTAATTGTTCACTTAAAATGATAATATACCTGAATATTGACAGTCGTTAATAAATAAACAATCTTAATTTGAGCTGCCCTGACACCCAAGTATGGATGTTTTCATGTTGGGAGAGCTTTTTAAGGCACTAGAGGTGACCCCTGTCACTCGAGAAGATCCAGTGAAACTCTCTTACTAATCCTAAAAAAAATCAAAGTACTGAAAGTATTATTATTTCGGGAATCGCAATTCTTGGTTGTACAAGGGTTTTACCATTTGACAGTAATGGAATTAAAAAATTGTGTCTAAGTTTCAGAAAGAGTACCTGTAGTGTTAATAGTGATATTGTTGACAACAGATGAAGAGTTTGAGACATTGGGCTAGCACAATACTTCAACTTAGCACTTTGATTCTCTATTAGTGAGGCCATATGTTACAATACAGACAAAAATCTTCTTTTTACTGTAATTCATGTTACCAGTATTTTATATTTTACAAAACAATATTTTTTTTCAATTCAACATTTTGTGGCTTTATGTGGCTTTAGGGGCCTTGAAAAGTAGAAGCAATCCTATTTAGGCAATTTTTTCTCCAAATAAACTATTTGTTATTAGGAATATCACTGCATACAAATTATGTAATTATTTTTTTGGCATTAGAAAAGATTATCCATTTATAGTGCAACACTTTGATATATTTCCGAGGTTGTCGCATGCTTTGTTTTGTTGGATACCGTAAATCCAGAATGTTTTGTGAGATTTATAATTTTGGATACCATATGATTTTAGAGCACTTGTATCAAATCTCATTAAAATCAGACCCTAACATTTGCTGCATTTCTTTACGCTGTTAGAGATCTGACTACACTCTGTAAGAGGTCATGTTCAAATGACCTCTCTAGCGCACAATGAAGTCAAATAGCCTCAGCAGTGTTTCACTGCACTTTCAGATTTGTGAAAGTAGCAATTAGATTGGATGACGTAAAGTTCACGCTGACATGACCCTACAGAGAGTGCCGTCAGATCCTATAACAGTGGAAAGTAGTGAAGCGTAATAAGGGTCTGGTTTAAATGAGATTGACTTGTATCAACTTCACTACTGTTGGTATCTTTCTCAATTATCAAAATATGGTGCTATGTTAATTTGTATATTGCGAACATTTAACCTCACAAAGTACCATATAACAAATATTCAAAATTTAAACCTTGCAAAAATTTCTGATTTTAGAGCATGTGTATCCACTTGACTACTGTTCGTATCTGTCTCAATTAGCAGAATATGGTGCTATGTTAATTTGACTGTAATTAGATATTGCCAGGTTACTGTTCTGTGATATCTATTACTGACAAATTCAAATGACAGGTTCTTCCTTTGTTCAAGGAAGGCAGAAATCTAACATCATTAATGCAGGTCCACTTAACTGAGTTGAATCACTTTCAATCACTTTCAATAAATAGTTTGAGGATAACAATCGTTAGCCTGTTTCACTGTCTCATTTCAATTTAAAATTCAATCTAATCGAACATTCAATATAGTAGGTTTATGGTACTTGAAACTGTTGGTATAGTATATAATTACCCTGCTTTTAAAGTTCATATTTAGGGTTAAAAACAATTTATAAATGACACTAAAAGACAAATAGAATGTCCGACAATGGGGCAATGTTTTGGTCAGGCGACTGACTATTTGTCTAAATCATTTGATCAATGTTCACAGGCATTCGCCCTTCTCACCCGGCTTGTGCAAATGTTTACTCTCTCTGAGTGTTCCACAATGTTAATGGATCGTGTTCGCTCCGTAATTGTAGAAAAAACGTTGTCAATTACCTATCTACGTTGAATCTATTCCATATAGTTAATAGGGTAATACCGGTACGTTTGAACTCGATAAATTTGAAGTAGGGCTCACTTGGCACCAGAAAGCATTAGAATTGTTTAGACAAACCAGTTCAAATAAGGGCACTATTGTTCTAGCGGTTTAATAATTGGTAATTTGTCATTCATTGTATATTTGTTGTGGTGGGCATTTGAGACGAAAATATTCAAATTAATTGATCAGAAATATTTAACATATTATACGAGGAATCTGGTTTGTTGTCGTTGATATGCATTTCTCGTGTCCTACGAGTATCCCCTTGCCTTGATTTGTTTGCTTTATCAGGTCAATACAGCTACTCTTGGCATAAGCTTTATGTTGGTACATAATTGTGTGCAGGATTTGTATATTAAAGGATATCAATAAATCTCCGTATTAATGATTCATTCACCTAGCCTTGAATCCACAGGTTCATAATATCTGATATTGCATGATTAATAGTGTTATTATGCAAAACGCTGCATTAAAAATCCTTTGTACACACATACAACCTGGTAGCTGCAATTTTTTAACATATTTCATACGACTGCACAGCATTTCATCTCGGTGTTGGCACGAAAACTGGATGACCATAAAACAACAGGATTACTTTGACGCTTTAAGCTCCATACAACTGGATTAGGATGCTAGGGAGGATTGCGTGCAAATCAGAGAGTAAACATCGCTAGGATTTACGTAGACAATAAAGTCATATGATCGAACGAAACAAGAATAAATGAAAATGCTACTTCAAATGATGGTTTACAATTTACCTTCAGTTCAAAGTATAGTTTCTCAAAACTGGCTTTAGGACAAATCCGGAAATTTTTAATTTTGGCCTGATTCTGATCGTAAACAATTGTATTAGGATTTGTGATGTTGCTGGGTTTTCAACCCTTGAAGTTAACTATAAATTGTATTCCTATTAAGGACATCATTGTAAGATATCTACTATCTCCAGTTTATTGGCTTGTTTAGTAAATGAAAGATTGTACATGAGTGGTCAGTTTTGTTGTACCGGTATTTATTAAGAGGGACCCGTGTGAAGATCTAAATCTATGGTGACTTGGTAATAAACTTGAATCAATAAAGAACCGTTGCAATATCTAGCACTTAGCACTATTTATTAAAAGGGAGCCATGTGAAGTTCTGAGTCCCTTAAAGATGTATCCCTGCTGTACTGTGACTTTGTATGGTAATAAGCTCAAATCAATGAAGACTTAATTAAGAACCGTTGCAGTATCTAGGACTATACAGTATTTATTAAAAGGAGTACTCTATGAAGTTCTTAGTCTCTTAAGTTGTTTCCCTGCTGTATGGTGACTTGGTATGGTAATAAACTTGAATCATTGAAGACTTAAGAACCTTTGCAATATCTAGGACTTAGCACTATTTATTAAAAGTGACCCATGTGAAGTTCTGAGTCCCATGTGAAGTTCTAAGTCCCTTATAGATGTATCCCTGCTGTACTGTGACTTTGTATGGTAATAAACTCAAATCAATGAAGACTTGAGAACCGTTGCGATATCCAAGAATTGCAATATCAACATGTCTCGTAAAAGGAATATGTGGCCTATATAATATTATAGACAGTGATTAATCATTTAATTGTTTCCATTTTGTATGAAATATATATTTGCTCTTGACTTGCCATCGACATTTTGTTAAGCTATATTTGTTTCTGTTCAGTTCATCCCCCCTATTATGATTATTTATTATACCTCCCCTGCAAAGGTGTAGTAAATTTAAAAACAAACATGGGTATCAAACAAATGTTATAAATTGTGCCATATCGTATACTTGTGACTTTACCTTTTTGACTGATATTACGATGGCTCGAGATCTGTGTTTTATTAGCCAAGCCTTTGAGTGCTGCAATATATATCTTTACTGCTAAACATTGTGGGTGTTGGTGTAATAAAAGTTAAATTATTGTTTTCCAGGAAAACAGCTTGTAATGTTGTTATTTATTCAACTGTAAAACCATTTAATTTCAATGGAACAAAATTTTGTGGTTTTGGTGAAAAAGACGATTTCGTGGGGACATAACTTCAAGGATTTAAGGAAATAATTGCAAGGTCAAAATTCACACAAATTATCAGGAAACATTCAAACATCAAACAGATGTAATAATTGTTTCATTGAATAACAGGGATGTCAATATTCCTGATTTATCCGGAATTCCAGATTTATCTGTTCTTAAAGAGCTATGATTTCTGACCAAAATAAAAGTTATTTAATGAAAATATCTCAAGAAACAGCAAAGTTATCGTCAATTTAATATTTTATGAAGGATTTTATTCAATACAAACTGAGTTAAATATGGAAACAATGTGGTTGAAGGCCTCTTGTTTGGCAAAAATGGTCGGCCGCGTTTGATTTTCAGGATTTTTAATTTTACTCTGTTGACAGCCCTGAAATAATGATTCATCCACAAAATCAAATACCCATGAATTTTAATGACTTTACAGTATACTAGTATTTTAGTCATATTTGTTACAACAACTACTGGTACCCCGTCCTGATCCTGATACTCGGGGCCAACCTTGCCGGGAACTAAACCCTTGTCAAGCACTTAAAGCATGTAAGGAGCTTTAGTGGAACCATGGTATTGGAGCCTTAAAGTGGACAGCAAGAGGCCAAGCACCAGAATTGCTGATGTAAAGGTTATGGGTTTCGAAATTGGACCTTCGTCTAGCTAGGTTGAACCTTGAATGTCACACTCTGAAATTATAAGAATCAAATACCTTAGTACTGAGTTTAATAGGAAGCCCTGAAAACATGACTTTGAGCATGATTACAGCAACATATCGTCAACAACTTGAAGCAGTTATCAGTGAGACTGATCTATCATTACGCAATCATTGTAACATTAGACTAAAATAAATATAAATTTTGAAATTCCAGAAAGTATATATATCTTGGACACGAAAAATTGTAATAAAAATGCATATTTACTCAAATTTATTAATAATCTTAAGTTACTTTTACCCTGCACCCCTGGAGTAATTGGCTATTTCAAAACGTTTCAATATTACAAAATTGTTTTTCTATATATCTCCACTAAAAATAATTTTTATCATAACATGTTTATCGGAATTCAATCCCTTAATATTTGAAATGTTCGGATTTGTCTACGTATAAAATGCCATTATGTCAATATTGACAACAGCAAAGTATCGTGATAGTCGGCTTGTAATATTTGCAGCAAATATATTTACCTTTTGTGATAGTTGGCATGTAATATTTTCAGCTTTTATATTTATTATCGACATTATTATTCAAGGATTTTTTATGGTTTCGTATTTGTTTTTCCCTGGAAGGATTCATACTTTGACTATTTGTATTATTTAAACATGCTACTTTCTCCTCTATTTGAAGTATCATTAACATTTGAAAGGCTTTATAGGCTTGTAACAATCTAGATGTTATGTTTTGATTGTCCTACCCCTTCTGTTGTACTGTTACAAGTTTATGGAAAACTGACATAGCTCAATTAACTTATAAAACCAGTAACAATATTATTGCATTTAATCAACAATCTAGACGTTATGTTTTCATTTTCCTACCCCGACTGTTGTACTAGTTTGCATACATGGAAAACTAACGTAACTCAATGAACTTATAAGAACCAGTTACAACATTATTGTGTTAACTCATCAATCTAACGAGCTGCAGACTTAATCTAGTTCCGGTTTTGTCAGTTATTTGGTACATTTTCATCTGATACATTTTTCAACAATAAGTACATTTCACCCACTTGTATTGACACACTGGGGTAACCAGCTATAAGTACATTATTGATGTCCCAGATACTGGTTAATCTTGAGTCACACGTTGTACGTGTGGTGTGAGGTGTGTGGTGTGACTTTTGGTGAGTGAGTGGTTTGGTGAAACTGAGAGCAAATATACATGTAGTTGGAACTTTTTTTAAGGCTCATATGGAAGATTGGTGGTTTGGTGAAACTGAGAGCGAATATACATGTAGTTGGAACCTTTTTTAAGGCTCATATGGAAGATTGGTGGATGGTGAAACTGAGAGCGAATATACATGTAGTCAGAACTTTTTTTTTAAGGCCCATATGGAAGATTGCATTATTGTAAATATGTAAGCCGCGTAAAGTAAAGACTTAACTTACTTACTTACTATTCCTTTACCCCAAAGGGTAACCCCATTTATTCTCCCGTCTATTTGTTTTATGGGGGTCGTAGAATCATATAGTTGGAATTTGATTATTCAAATTTGTCAATTTAAAAAATTTAGGTTGTTGTTGTTTGCAGTTGACTGAGACAGCCATATTTGCATCGCATTTGTTGTTTTTCCCTGCCAGATTGGCCAATGACCTCCGTCTTCTATTGCTATTTCTATTCCAATATAAGGTAAGAGACCATTGTGTGACACAAGGAATCAAGGTGTGCTACCCAGAAACTGGAGTGTCTTGGTTTGCATTCAACAAAATTGCATTTACTGGTATCACTTGTAAAACCAACTATTACCGAAAAGTCAAAGAAGAATTTGACTTAAAAATTTACTCTATAACGCGTGCATCAATATTTTGTATATTGATTTGAACGACAACAATATTTAGTTATTCTTGAAATATTTTTTATTTTTTAAAAACTTGCAGGATATTTTGTTACGTTTTTACAGGGTTTTCATTATTTGCTTAGGTATTAAAATGATACCAATTTGATTGCTCTTTGAGACACTTCCGTTCCAGGGCATGCCCCTTTAAGTATACAGGTGTACTTCCGTTCCAGGGCATGCCCCTTTAAGCATACAGGTGTATCAAGAGTACATTTTATGTATATAAGACAATTATTTCGAATGACACCTGAGGTTACATCGGGTCAAAGGTCTATTTTATCCCAGGCATATCCAGTATTGAATGTTTGGGAGTAATAAGTAGAAGTAAATTGCACCATGTATCAACCAAATCACTGTACCACTTATTGGGATACTATACAATTCAACTTGTATGACTTACTGTTATTGAAACATCCAGTGATTTCCTATCACTGTACGACTTATTGGGTTAATGTACAATTCAACTTGTATGACTTATTGTGATTGAAACATCCGGTGATTTCCTATCACTGCATGACTTATTGCAAGACTCCATAATTCAATGTGTACTCCTTATTGCGATAACCGGAAGTTGACTCGTTTAAACACTGTGAAATGAGGTTCTGCTGTATAGTCAAACCGTTTTTGCCAGTTTTAGCTGCATCGTAAATTTTCGTTTAAGGTTTAACTTGATTGTCATTCACAGTGAGCTGACAAACTTCTCCACTAGATGACCTCGGTCAAGGTCACAGAAGATCGTAACCAGCCAAACCTGGTTTTCAACCGTGTTTGCACCCAGAACATGAACCCGGGACCTGACACTATCGAAAATGTGCAAACACTGTTCCTCACTTTATAATGTGGTAACAACTGTTGCCACATATATTTATTATATTCAAACAAAACATGTTTGTATTGCATCAACTGTGAACGAACGCTCGTTAAATATCACAACAAAACCCATGAGTTTATTATCGCCATCATATCGTATTAACACAAACACACCCAATCACTATTATACATGCCTTCTATATAATCACATTTGTGCGCCGTTTTTTTGTAATTGAAAACAAGATGTTGATCCTTTCTGCACGTACAGCATATTACTTTGTTGCACCTTTGCTCAATGTCCGAGATCATAAGCCTCTCTCATGTATGGAAAAAACCAAGTAACCACGCCCATACATGTATTACCACAGTTGAATGCAAATAAAGAAAAGATGCACCTAGCTTAGTTCAGTCTTGTATTGCTAGATAATCTTATTGCTACACTGATACAGTCAATGAGCGGATTTTCTGATTATCTTTGTACGTGACACCATTTCAGCCTTCATTTACAAACTCTTCATCCGAAAAAAAAATGTACTTACACAAACACTGATTGTCGGTTTATCTACCTTGTTGCCTTGTCAAATACCATATATGGTAAAAATGCTTGAATTGTTACGACAGTGTTCGTCAGTATCTCGTCGAGTGCTTTAAGTTGTTTACTGTCTCCCAGTATAGCACACTGGGGGATTGGAATTATTTATCTAGTTAGCGAACATGTTTTTAATTTGTTGCTGTATTGAATGTATGTTATCATGTCAGTAAAGATGACCATATTATACTTATCGCTGGTTCCTAGGGGCCATGCCTTCACCAGATTTAGCTTATTAAGTTGACATTCTTCATTACGATAAATTTCTTGAATATTAAAACACTCGGAGCCTACCAACAACGACTGTATGATAATAATATGAGTGTTTAAACATGGCTTTAGCTTGTCTCTCAAATTGTTATTATAAATATTATTTAGTGCATGTTTATTACTGCTTTTTCATTTAGTGCAAAAACATTATGGTCATATGAGAAAATGGGGTCTGGCCATTTTGGGGAGTGGTACTCTTGATAATTATTGACAATGTAGGATAAATACTGAATTATCACATTATAGGATAAATAATGTTTTCCCAGTACTAATGCTGTCAGTAAATGCTGGTAAGGGATGGGTTGTGGAGGTTAGGTTAGGGCTGTTCAGTCAGTACTAAGGGCTGTGTTGTACAGATACGAGGGGCGATTCCTTAGGGGCAGTGTTGCAGTTTTGTTAGGAATAAGGGCTGTTTTGTGGGATATAATTTTAGCTGTTTTTTGGGGAATAAAGGCTTGTTTTGTGGAGAATATGTATGGCTGTTTTGTTGAAAATAAGGGCCGTTCTGTGGAGAATTAAAGGGCTGTTTTAATGGGAATAAAGGCTGGAAAGTGGGAAATACTTACTGCTGTTTTGTGGGGAATAAAGGCTTGTGTTTTGGGGACTACAGGCTTGTTTTGTAGGGAACATTTACTGCTGTTTTGTGTGGACCAATTTGCCCAACTGGCTGTCTCAAAGTTACTGGTATTTTCTTGACTTGTCATATTGAAGAGACCTGGCTGTTATTATCGTTGTGCTCCCTATAAAATTAGGGTTGTTGATCTGATAATTATCTCACAATAAGGATACTTCCCATCAAAATATTTACACAATATTACGCCATGCTGATATCTCGACGTGATTGACCAAATGAGCTTACTTATCAGGGATGTCTCATCGATGATCAAATACTTTAACAGTGTATGAAAACTATACAAGTTGAAGAGTGTTTGATAAGCAAATTATTTCGCTGTCTAAATCTCGTACATGCTAAATGTACGATGTAGATTCTTCACCTTTAACACTTGTCAAACAGCGAAAAACAGATTTTGACAAAATAACTATTGGGTAGCTACGATGCACGGTGTAGAATCTTCGTAAAGATTATAACCCGATATGTTGTTAGAATGTCTTTTAGTGACACTGGAATCTTTTAAATCAGAAATTGATAAATGCGTTTGACACCATACAATTAACAGATCGCGAACAATGAGTGCTTAGAATTCGCGGCGATGTTATCAATTCGACAAATACGTTAGCCTGGAATGCTGATATTGTTAATATGGTAAATATTCGCTACTGCAGCAATCTCGCATGTCAAAGTTTTCAGATAGAACAAGTTATTAGATATTCCTTGACCTCGGGTTTATGATAGTTATATTTTATTTAAATCGATTTGGTTTGCGAACAATCTGCCTTTATGTATTTTTGATTGTCCCCATTGAGAATTGACAGCCTCATTTTTCCTCTGAAATTAACGTTATTATTTATGCACCTTATTTAAAGCTTAACATTCATTTCTTTCATGACCTTTGAACAATACAACAAGGTCATGGTATTTGGTCAAAATATCGAATGTAAACATTGCTCTTCTTTCACAGGTGGGTTTTGCGGGGACTGGACCCAAGTATGATACTATTTGATCCATTGTCACTGTTTGAAGATTTATTTATTGACTATTATTGACAGAAACATTTAAACAAAATTGGGTAAATATTGGAAAAGGTTTTACACATTTATTTGTAAGACAATTTTTTATTTATCTTAATAAAAGTAATAATGATGTATCAAATCGTTAAATTTTTTTCAATAGATCAACTTTTAGAATAAACAGCTCTTTGATCATCGCACATCATTTAAAATTGTTAACATAAAAAAAGTTATAAATAATGACGCATGATGTCGTTTAAATGTAATATTTGTCAACATCATCTAGCATTTATCAGGGATGTTATTCATTGAAATGAAATCAATTATAAACAGAAAACGCCCCTTTCTAATTAACCAATTTGATTCATTTAAAATATTAAAATGTGTTTGAGTTTTGTTACTGAAAATATAAGGACTAGATTCTCCTAAAGAGGCCAATAATCATATACTGTAAAATATTTATATTTCGAGGGAGTTGAATTTTAGTTGATTTCGTTGTTGCACTTGACCACGAAATCTAATCTCCCTGATTTATCGACGTCTCAAATAAGGAACATGGGTTTATCTTTTCATGTTTTGTAATCCATGAATTGGCGACATCACGAAAACGCATTTGATCAAATTCCACGACATTTAAACCCCACGAAAATATATGATTTTACAGTAATTTTTATAATAATGTGAATTGTAATGACGTAGGCAAAATCGAAGTGCTGCGGTGATCATAGAGTTCTGTGTTGTTGTGTGTCTTTGCTGAAGAGCACGTAGGTGGAGGACAGTTTAGTAAACAAGGGCATTATCAATCTTGTGAAATATTGTGACATATTACAGTTATAAACTAACAAGGATTTTCATTTGATAAGATTTTATTGTATGACCTATTTTGCTATTTTTTTCATATGTAACATGGTGATTATATTGTATATTTTATGACTTTATGTTTTAAATAAATACGTAGTAAGCTCAACATAATTTGGTTGCATGGTAAATCATTATTCACTAATGATGGTTCAGACATTTTAAGAAATAGTACCGGTGTAGGCGTTTTAGCTGTATGGTGTTGTGAAATACTATAATGATTTGGTATGTTTACTATGGTAGAATATATCTTCATAGTATATCATAATAATAAAGGGTTGACAGCAAGTTTTTTTGTTTTATTACATCTTTATTTCCTCAACCGATTTCATTTATAATCATCAGGAGGAATGAACCTTATTATAGAATATCATATATATTATAAAATAATATATCAATATAATGATATACAACAATGATAAAGACAACATAAATATATAAATCTGATTATGTTAAATCAGTATAAATCCTTCTAAGGTTTGGTCTGAACACTTTAGGGATGGTTGGTTATCTGAGCCATGTATATTATTTATTATAGCCTTTAATAATGATGTACTAGGACAAAGATGGATTATAATGAACCTATAAGGAGCACAGTGAACATTTGGTATTATATGTCACCTTAGTTAATGTGATGCTCCTTTTTCCTATTTAATCATATTACATCATTTGTCATTTTGTCTTATTTTTTGGCCACAGTTAAACTTGTGAACTATGACCACCTGTAAATAAGGACCACCTGTGAACAAAACACCTGTGAACAATGACCACCTGTGAAAAATGACCATCCGTGACAAAACACCTGACAAAACACCAGTCCTATGAACAAAAACCACTGATTTTATCTCCCGTCAAACCCTTTTCAATGATGTGGACTGTACATACAGGTTTGCCTTTAATGCTTTTAGCTCTACCTACCTACCTAGTCCTCTTCTGGCTTGTTTGCCCTTAAGACCATCATCAAAGAACGCCAATGTTTTCTATCTGCAGCTAGGCTTTCAATGTCCATGTCCACCCTTTCTCGGTCAGTTCTCGGTTTGTGGATCTTCGCCAAGTTTCCTTTGGTCTTCCCCTATGCTTTTAGCTCACTGATGAGCTATTAGGAAAGGTGGCTATCCGGCGTCCAGCATCTGTCAACAAGTCCTTTAAATGACTTCTTTGATGGAATTTAACCAAACTTTACATGAATGATCTTTGGGTGGTCCTCTTTTAAAAGTTGTTTAAATGGTTATATGGCTGTTTAAGTCAGGTTGCTGTTTAATGTTGATATAGTCCAGAGAATTTGACACGACTCTCGACCTTCAATTAGCATAATTTAACAGCTGCTATATTGTCTATATTTATAATCCCGGTTGAATGTTTTCATAAGCGGAAAGATCACGAAGATGCTCGAGGTGTAATACCAACACAAACCCAAAGGACCGATATTGCACGATTTGCTTGCGGAAATTTATATATTAATTGCAAGAACCTTGTAATATATTTATGCATAAAGGTCAGGATCATGTCAAATTCTCTGTGCTATAGTAACATTAATTAAAGTAGCACTCCAAAGCCTCAAACTGCCATTGGAAAAAAAGTTTGAGGCATTTTATAGGCTACCTGTTCCAATCATCTGCTGTGTACAAGTGCATCATCATTTTGTCAGTCACCAGGGTACTGTTTTATCAAAGCTCTTACGAATATCTTAAACTTATGATCAAATTTAAAGTTTTCATAATTTTTTTACACTTATATATGTATAAAGTTTGGCAAATGGAGCTACAATACTAATAATGATTGAGTTACTGAACTCCTACAAACCATATCTGTCGCCAATTTGCAGTTGTTACCGAATTATAAAGAATTCAAATTTGAGCGTAACTTTAATATTTTCGTAAGTGCTTTGATAAAACAGTACCCAGGACCAAGCCAAAACTGTTTGATGCAAGATAGTTCTCCTGAGTATATGAATAAGACTTTTCTATGAATAATATAATATTATTTCAGTCGACTAACCATATGTGTATTTATGTCTATATTGTCAAAATAGATACAGTGTTATATGTAGTTAAAAATCCAATATACGATTACAATAGATTTTTATTATAATACCAAATTTGTATATATTGTTCATGTATATGTATATAGGACAGAGTCCAGACATTTATTTGGTCAAGGTCAACTCTGTTAGCTATGCTGTAGACAGTATTTGGCAGTGATATGTCTTATTGTCCATTTATAATCATTAACAAACCTGCCTTGCGGTCACTTTTGTTTGGTCACCTGACCATCGGACATTTATTAGACTTTGGTTAAGGTGTTTTATTACGCGTTTTATGTATTTGTTAATGGTTTGAAATATAGTAAAGTTCAGGTTCATCGTAAGGTGTGTATGATCAGTCATATTCTTCAAGCACTTGAGCGCAAAAACGTTGTAACTCCGTGTCATGCAAAAGCTTTCAAATACTGGTATAGTTTCACACCAAAAGTAGTCTGGCTACCCCCGACTAGATAACATTTTGTCAATCAATTATCATAACCTTATTTTCAATTTTAGCTAGTTTTTTTGGGGGGCATGATTATCGATGTTTGAGGGTGCAAAGGGAAATAATTTCATGAAGAAAGAGTAGGCTGATAAGTTGTCTCCTTCAATTTAACATAGGGTCTACATAGACAGGACTACACCAAACTATGAATCAATAGTTACTCACAATTAAGTAAATTGTGGAACAAACTCTTTTTGTCAACATTTGCATCATGAGTATATTTGGCCTTTACCTATCATTTCGTCACTTGATGTGCATACCTAAAAATTGACCGAATTTAGACCAGATGTGCCACAGAAGTCCGCATAAGTTATTATATTTTTTCTGGTATCTGATAACGGATCATAGATTTGATATTTGATACTAGCTTTTCTGCATTTATTTACATAAACATCTATAGACATGACGCGTTATTGTATGTTGGTGTCAATGATCTATTGTGTATATATTCTGTAACAGCAGTTCGAAAAATTGTCACAAATACACAATATAATTTTAAATTCAAATAATTTAAAAGATGTTCTAGTCTAAGACCATAGTCTAAAGCTTGACAATAAATACTGAATTAGGACTGTCCATAGTCTAACACTTGACAGTCAATGATTTAATACCTAATTAAGACCTGACCATAGTCTAAGACTTGATCATATAGTAAGTCGACAACTTGACAATTAATACTAAATTAACACCTGACCATAGGCTAAGATTGATCATTTTAAGTTTAAACTTGAGCATTTAAACTCGAGTAAAACATGACCATGTAAGTCTTATGTGTCATGCCGATAGTCTGAAACATGACCATAGTCTGAAACAGCCGGTATAGTCATTATAGAAGTTTTTGTTGAGGATCAGTATCTTCAAACTGTATGACTGCATGATTGCTGAAAATGTCATTCTCCGAAGGAAGATAGTCTTCATATTAAAGGAACTTATATTCTTCATATTAAAGGAAGATACTCTTCACATTGAAGGAAGATGCTTTTCATAATAAAGGAAGATACTCTTCATATTAAAGGAAGATACTCTTCATATTGAAGGACGATAGCCTTCGTATTAAAGGATGATACTCTTCATATTGAAGGACGATAGTCTTTACATTAAAGGAACTTAAACTCTTCCTATCAAAAGAAGATACTCTTCATATTGAAGGAAGATACTCTTCATATTAAAGGAAGAGTACCACAAGTTGATAAAATTATTTAAAGTGGTCTGTAACTGAGATTACGTATGACAAATATCCACCGCTGGTAGAGGTATGTAAATTGTATACTTTCCCTACAGATAAATACGAGCCTGCATTCTTGGTACACCAGAACCCTGCATCTCTCCATTATCTATATGTAAATTAGTTTAGAAATATAGTGTCCTATTTTTTGCTTCAAGTGATGAAATTAGCATACAGGTGACTTAACTTTTTTTTTAATTAATGATTCTTTGATGTTGTTTATATTTAACCCTACAAAAGAGTTTATGTCATAATACGTTATTTGCATGACAAGCGTTGTGACATGTATCATTGCATGTGTGCATTTTTGACCTTGAGTGTTGTCACATGATGTACGTGTGTTTATACCAATACTAGCATTTATTACCGCCGTTGTCTTTGATACTTACAGCACCTGATAGCTTGCCTCATCGTGGGAACCTCTCAACTACAAAGTACTACTGGTAGTTTTTGCAGCTTGGAAGTCGACCAGAAACAATGCTTTTTACCACAGTATAATTTTTTTTGCCAATCAAACAACACTAGAGGGTATTGCCCTAGAAGTAAACTGAATCAAAGAGCAGTTGAAAGTAATGAATAAAAAGATAAATAATTATATTTGATTTGTGCCCTAGAAGTAAACTGAATCAAAGAGCAGTTGAAAGGAATGAATAAAAAGATAAATAATTATATTTGATTTGTATGATAATTATCCAATATACAGTCAATCCTGGATTAACCAGCGACCTGTCTTAAGTCGGTGAAGTTGTGACCAAGATTTTGTAGAGTTGTGGCCCTTGATTGCAGCAAACTTGGCTGTCATGGAATTTTCACAGCTTCTGGTTCAAAAAGTGTCCATAATATATAGTAATTCTGATTGATATGTAGAAACTTTTTCAGTGTTCTAACGATACTGATGAACAAATTAAGGACATTTTATATAAAACTAAGCCTTTGATGATAAGTGAGGCTATTTCGTGTACAATAAAACTGTTCATGCTAATTTACTTGATGTAAATTTTATGCACATAAGTCCTTAATATTGTGTAATTGAAATCGCAGTGCCTAACAACCAACTAGCGGCAGCTCTTCGGGAAGTGCTCTGAGAAAACAATTTAAGTGTGTTCATTTTTTATGTTGGTCAAAATGTAACAAATATTGAGTCACATTGACTGCTTTATGGACTTGTATACCCATTTCTTGGAGGGAAAAGCAAATAAACTTAAAAGTACAGCGAGTTTATGGCTCTACCACAAATTTTCAGTGAGAGTAATTGCTGTTAAACATTTGAAACATTAACACTTAAACTAATCCATTTCACAAACCTTTATCACTGTCGAGATTTCAGAGTAATCTCAGTAAAGACTTATACTGTAAAATTATTAATATTAGTGGTGGATTAAATTTCCTTCATTTCGTGAATGAACTAGATTGCCAAATTGAATAATAAGAATAATTGACCTCTAAAATACATAACAAAATATTTTTCTTACAATATTTAAAATCCATGAATTTAAGAAACCACCAATTTACCATTTTATCAAAATTTAATACCCGCAAAAAATTAATTATTTTACACTAATCAAATATAAAGATTTACAATGAATCTGTTTGAAGTTTCGGGACAGAATGAAATAGAACTGGACAGAACAGAATAGAATGCAAGACTAGAAAACCATAGCCTGACTGTATACTGTATCAGGGAAAACAGCCCAATAAATCACAGAATTTGGTAGGAAAAAACTTCAATGGAAGGAAATCTACGGGTGATAAGAGAAATTAATATAACTTGATAGGTAATCAATTTAATGTGTCTTTGACTTAATTACTGAGATTTGGTCTAATACCAGTGGCTTACAGAAAAGAAAATCACTTAAATATTGTAAGATGTATAGACAAACTGGTGTATTAAAAATGTCGATAGACGAGCTTGTTTTTTATGATTGATTGGGGTAATTAATCTAGTGCTCACAGTTCTCTTATAGTGCATTATTTTTTCTAAGGGAGAGTTCAAAATTAAGGGCTTATTTGAATGTTTCTTTCGGATTGAGTTTTTCTTTGTACTGAATTTTAATATAATTTAATTAATATCATTCTCTTTTAAAATTTGTTTTGTCTGAAATTGTTTATGTTCAATTGATATTATTTCATTTTCTAGGAATTTTGCTTTTCGTAATTAAAAACATCAAAAAGATGACATCTGGATTTTTATCTTAATAAATTACTCTGTTGTCAGAAAAAATAGAATTTGTTTTATTAATTAAATGCAGTACTAATTAAATGTAATATTATGACCGAGAAATATGGTTAATTTATCGGTCCTCGTTCCTCTTTCTGGACACTTCATTATGTATAACATAATATTGATAACTCATCTAATATGTCACATGAAAGTAATTTACTATAAAAAAAGCATTTCGTTCTACCATTTTGCTGGAAGTAATCGCCCATTTTAATAAGTTTTTTCAATCAACCCTTTCCTCCATGAATACACCCAATATTTTATCTACAATTTTCATAATAGAGATTACTTATATTGTGTACACAATCACCATACTCATTATATGAAAATAGTTGGTCAAGTAGATGCAACACATATAACACATTCGTAATGATATTCTGTTTTTAGTGTAAGCATTTTCAAGTGCTTTCATTGGCAGAACATAGAATTTAAAGGAGTATTCTCAATATTACAAAACTCTGGAATTTTGTTAAAAATGGGTGTTTAAAATTATTGCATGAAACATTGTTTTCTACATTTCTCAAGTATTGATTTAGATTTTAAAGGAGTACTCTAAAAAATTACAAAACTCAAGAATTTTTTAAAAAATGGGTGTTTAAAATAATTGCATGAAACATTGTTTTCTACGTATCTTAAGTATTGATTATGTATAAAAGTTATTGAGAATGAAGAGCTGTCACTTTGGATTTAAAAACATGCATGTTTCTTACATTTTTTGATATATTGTACATTAAGAGACCCTTAGCGTGCTGATATCGCAAGCTGTCACCCTCCTACAATGGTACGTTTACATGAATATTGTTGCGTTTTGTCCTCGAGCTAAGCTATAGGTGTGCACCTGCGTACTTGTCAATGTACTCGTCAATATACTTGTCATCATACTTGTCAACAATCGGAATGGATTAAATCAGCATATCATTTCTCTTCAACCACATTTACAAACTTACCAATTCTCATGTAATTGTTGTTCTCACACTGACACATGGATAGGGTAATTGTCCATAAAGTGTTTTGTTTTGCGCTGCAGATTATTTTGAAATATGGCCCACAATATTTGCATATCTTATATTTTATATGTTAAGTGTATTTTAAATCTATCAAGTGGACATGTCAAGATGCATGCTTTTGGAAAGAACTGTATGTGCTCACATTGTATGGAAATATTCCTGTTAAAAGTTGGGTGATGTTTTATCAAAGCAATTATCAGAGTAATTTGATCATGAACAACAACAAAAATCTTATACGTACACTCAAATTTAAATTTCTTTTAAAGCAAAGGGGACAGATATAGATTGTAGGAGATCATTAACTGAATCACTGTAAATATTCCATATCCCTTTTTTTACCATATTTACCAGTTAAAGAAGCGGTTAAAGAATTATAAAGAATTCAAATTTGAGCGTAAGTTTACGATTTCTGTTACTGTTCATGATCGAATTACTCATGAGCAATTCATGAATAGTTCATTTCAAAAGTGCATGAAAAGTTCTTCAGTACATAAATTGCAAATGAGACAATTCTTGAAAATGCAGTTCATCATGAACTGGCTGTGTAGTGTTCATGAACTTTTGCCCTTAAATAATTGTTCATGAACTTTTCATGAATTATTTAAGGACATAAGCTTCTTTCCATTTAATGGACTGTTCATGAACTTATCTTTCTTGAACGGTTCAAGAATTATTATAAACAGAATTGCATTGTCCCATTAAAAATTTTGCTCTTCATTTTCCAGAAATAACCAGTTCGTGAACATAAAATCTGAATAAAAAATTAAAAGCATACCTTTCAATCTATACATAATACATATGATGAAATTATTAAACTAGTCTGTCATACATAGCAAACATTCCGTGACCTACTTAACGATATGTATAAGATTTCTAATAATTAATTGACAATAAATCGTAATACTTCTATAGAATCTATCTGAATATAACCCCAGTTCCGAGAAAGATATATAATAGTATCTGTCATTTTCCTAGAATTATGTAACACGATGTCCAATTCCTAGCTTTGTTATTTTTAATTAATGACCTTCTTTTAATACATCATGGCGGTAATGAACACCATTCGTTTTACAGATTATTGCATCGCAATCTGTTGCTATAAATAGTTGTTGTTTCCATTGTAATGTAAAACTTTTATGTAAAACAGTAACATCGGTTTTTTTTTGTTGGAAATAAGTTTTATGGATAGTTGTTATGAAATTTGTGGTGTCATTAAGAATTTAAGGGATATTCACTTGTTATATCATTTATAGAGGTATATTTATGGTCCTTGAGATTTAATTAATTTCATGATATAGAAACTGTGTCTGACTGAGCTGGGTACCAAATAATAATGATTCTACAGCACATGATTGTTACATAAAATGGTTGATAGATGTTACTTTTTGATAAAGTTACCTGTTTTTTGTTGTTTATATGATCCTATCAGTTACCGCGGTTATATCTTAAATACATTTTTTGAGATTTGTTTTAGATTTATTTTTTTTAACAGAAATAAAAAGAATTATGTCAGCCAAACATTCAAGTGCTTCCCCTTCTACCTGCCGATACAATTTCAGTTACCACGGTTATATCTTAAATACATTTATTGAGATTTGATTTTTAGATTATTTTTTTTAACAGAAATAAAAAAAAATATGTCAGCCAAACATTCAAGTGCTTCCCTTTCTACCTGCCGATACAATTTATATTCCTATAAACAAATATATAAATGATTCATGAATACATAATTTTACCTATT
The DNA here is from genome assembly GCA_947247005.1 of Spisula solida. Taxonomy (NCBI): domain Eukaryota; kingdom Metazoa; phylum Mollusca; class Bivalvia; order Venerida; family Mactridae; genus Spisula; species Spisula solida. The sequence goes on along the minus strand of OX365945.1, from coordinate 43,190,739 downwards.
GCATGAACGTAATACTTCTAAAACGCTTTGTTTTGAGGCAGTGATTAACAAACTAGTGGCATGCACAGATATTCTGTTACATTGCTACCGGTATGTACGTTTATCTGTAAATGTAGATTATTTTCAAGAGGCTCACAGGGAAGATTGGGCAATTGCCTAACTGTGTTGCCTCTATAAATAAAGTATTTATTATAATTATTACATTGTTCTGGCATTATTGATTTTATTTTTTGCTGAGTCATGTTATTTTTAGCAGTCAGTTGACCAAACCTGTTTTCCTGGAATTCACTATCAACCATTTCTTAGACCTTCTGCACATGCAATTCATGACTTCGCATGACTTCTCTCCACTGCAGGACATGATTTTGGCCAATGGCGAGGGCACAACTATAACAAATATCATATATTTATACGAACATTGCCTAATACAGGAATGAAATCCAGAACTGTCAAACACTCGGCGAAACCATGGAAAATACGGGTTTCATGGGATACTGGAAAAAACGGCCAAGCTGCTGAAAAAATCCTGTATTTCATGGAAAGCAAATAATTTTCCCCTTAGAGTGGCATATATTTTATAGAATTCCATGAAGAAATAAAATACTTATGGCTATATTTGTGTTCCAATGTTTACAAATTTCTACTTGGAACTGTCGCCAAAAGTCACATGGTATTGCTACCCTGTGTATGGAGATGATCAGTACAACTCATATGATGCATACCACTGGATTCTGTTGCAGAATACTGTAAAATGATTATATTAAGTCAGACAGGGAAGGCATCACTTAACTCAACCAGCCGAGCACGGAAAACATTAAAAACACACAAAGCACTGAAAACACGGCATCCCGTAAGTTTACAAAGGCAAGGTATACAGAATATTTACATACAATCTGTTAAAACACTCTAGCTTAGTATATAATTATGTTTTAAATCTTGAACTCCAAAAGTTTGTCAAGATTTTGATCAAATATTTAAATATGTCAATGTCTCTGAGATGACTGAATGCATGCCAAACCCCATGTTATCGACCACTGGTCTGAGAAGTGAATGACCACTGTAAAGTCATGACCTGTTCTCACCCAGTCAAAGAACTTCTCAGCATATTTGACTGTTCAATATTCTATAAATACAAGTGGTATATAAATACTAAATAGTAATCAATAGTAATGTTTGGATGCTATTAATGTATATTAACTTTATTAAGTCAATCAAGGCCAGTGACTTATTGTGCTTAATGTCCCTGCTGATTACCACAGTCATTAGGAGACCAGAACAATTCGCAGGTTGATTTTCTCCAAACCCTTAATAGAAAATTTCTATTTTGAGCTACTTTAATCCATTTAATAGACTTTGGACATGGGGCTTTTTGGACATGTGGCTTTGTGGAATGTATGGGGTCAGATGGTGTTTGTTGAGATGATGAAGTCTGTATCAAAAAAATAAAAAATTTGATAAGCCTATAAACATTTTTGTGAAGAAAAAAATTTGATAAGCCAAAAAACATTTTGTAAAAAAGTTGTGGCACCAAAAATACATTGTAGTTTAAATTTAAAGATTTGATAGACTTGATGCTTTGCTGAATTTTTAGAAGACCCATAATTGTTTTTGGAAGATAAGTACATGCTCAAATAGTACTTTTTGAGATCATGAAAATTGTATAAAACAATTAAATAAGCCAAAAAATAAAAAAAAATTGTGAATTAAAAAAAAGGCCGCGAAAATAGACACACTTGAAAAAAATTGATATGTGGTGGCAGTCATATTTTATACATTACTTGATGACTTACTGGATGACAACTTAATTGTTCTAAAGAATGTCACATTAGGGCGAGTTGATAATGAAATAACTTACAATAAGAATCAAGCCATTTCTCTGAGGGGATAACTCTTAATGTGCACTTATATATCGAAATTTGTGGTTATTAGCTACACTAAGTGGCATTGTTTATTATTGTTAAATATGTATGCTATAAAATTTTATTAGCTAATTGATTTTATAAACGCACGAGACTTGTATGTACTTAGGTGTATATAAATAAATAATCATTTATTACTAGTAATATAAAGGTTGATAAACTTTGAACTTCTAGAAAGGTACTGTAAGATAGCAGCGTATGCAAGTGTTGTTAAAAAAAGTAATCCGAAGGATGTCCAGAAAGTTTTGAGACTGCATTCATATTAATCAAACCACAGAGAGGATACACTTGAAACTTTCCTAGCTGACAGATCGGTCTAATATGGATCATGTCTGAACGTTTCATTAAGATATCGCTTGTCTGAGGCAACCATTTTCTTGCAATATATGAACTAAAACAATTTCATATTTTAATAAAAGGCTCATGGAAAGTTTATATTCACAATCGTATACTAGTGCCTTATACTTGCATTCTGGTTCACCAGAGTATTCTTCATCCGAAACATTCATGTTTGATGGGAAAATTAGCTCGAAATCCAATAATCAATAAAGCATAATAGCTGCCGTCGAGTCCAAACAATTCCTGCAACTAAGATTAAAAAATTCAAAATATACGATTCTTACCCAGAATTACCAGGTGATTGGTGGAGTCTTGACGACTGGTAGGTGTACTGTCTATAAAGTCAGTATTAAAATAACGCTGAAATTTAACAAAATACGAAGAACTCTGAGAATACACGACTTTCGGATCCTTTGTTAGCCTCGTTCTGATTCCACGTTTTTGGTCACGTGATCTCTGTTGGATCCCTATCAGGATGTTAGTGGGAGATAAAATAGTCTGGAGAACTTGACCAGCCACTGATGTATAATGGTGTATACTTGTTGAGATATAGACACAATCTCCAAACTTTCCAGACAACCCTCGTACATAGCATCCTCAGTTTGTGCTCAATATGAAAGGGTTGTTCTAGAACTGATTTGACGGTGAGCCTGGCTACGTCTCTATGTAAATGTCTGAAATAGTGCGACATTTTTAAAACTAAATATACAAATAAATACTGTAGTGCACAGACAATCCAAAGTCACACAGAAACGACGACAGCGCCTAGCCATCCATGCAAGAGTCGGACATAGAACGAACCATCCACATCCCCAAAAATAGATATTTCAAGCAAGCCTATATACTCACTCCGGAATGAATGACACACTGTGGACTTCGAATTTTGTGCATAATTAACCATAAAGGGAGGTAATTAGAAATGATAACTACACTGAAGTCTGAGAGCTTAATAGTTTGACCTCGGTCTGTTTGGGTTGTTGAATGTACATTAGGTGTTAAAATTAATACACTAAGTATTGGAACAAAACAAAAAGATTTAAGTAATATTAGATAGTTACAAAATTTCGTCCCTTTGGCCCATCATGGTTGTATCTCCCTATATACTATATAGTGAGATACAACCTTGTTGCACCAAAGGGACGAAATATCAACAACCTTTGAACATGGGACGTATGTCAGTCACCGCTATTAAACAGGCCAATGTACCGAGAATTATGGAAATGTCACACAATGAGACAATTATCTCCAATAATTGTTTACATACTTCCATTTACGCTTGTTACATCAAGTACAATGACATTCAAGATTGGCACCAGTACAAGTTGTTGGTTATTACCATTAATTTTCCTGGTGTAATAATTTGTCTGAAAGCGTGAAGTGGTTCTTTATACAAAGAACAAGTGATCAGAAGTATTTCCCCACCAAAAAAATCATGAAAATAGTCAAGTTGGCACTATACCATATTCAGAGATGACTTGCCGTTAGTGGGTTTTCAGCCCAGTATTGGCTTAAATCTGTGCTTGCAGTATGTGACTGATCCACTCGGACTTGCAACATTGGTCCTTGCAGTGTGAGGCTGTTGTTGACCTTTGGTCCTTGTAGTGTGTGAATTTTGACCTTTGGTCCTTGTAGTGTGTGGCTGTTGTGGACCTTTGGTACTTGTAGTGTGTGGCAGTTGTTGATCTTTGGTTCTTGTAGTGTGTGGCTGTTGTTGATCTTTGGTTCTTGCAGTGTGTGGCTGTTGTTGACCTTTGGTTCTTGTAGTGTGTGGCTGTTGTTGACCTTTGGTTCTTGTAGTGTGTGGCTGTTGTTGATCTTTGGTTCTTGCAGTGTGTGAATTTTGAACTTTGGTCCTTGCAGTGTGTGAATTTTGACCTTTGGTCCTTGTAGTGTGTGGCTGTTGTGGACCTTTGGTCCTTGTAGTGTGTGGCTGTTGTTGATCTTTGGTTCTTGCAGTGTGTGGCTATTGTTGACCTTTGGTTCTTGTAGTGTGGGGCTGTTGCTGATCTTTGGTACTTGCAGTGTGTGGCTGTTGCTGACCTTTGGTTCTTGCAGTGTGTGGCTATTGTTGACCTTTGGTTCTTGCAGTGTGGGGCTGTTGTTGATCTTTGGTTCTTGCAGTGTGTGGCTATTGTTGACCTTTGGTTCTTGCAGTGTGGGGCTGTTGTTGATCTTTGGTTCTTGCAGTGTGTGGCTATTGTTGACCTTTGGTTCTTGCAGTGTGGGGCTATTGTTGACCTTTGGTTCTTGCAGTGTGGGGCTATTGTTGACCTTTGGTTCTTGCAGTGTGGGGCTGTTGCTGACCTTTGGTTCTTGCAGTGTGTGGCTGTTGTTGACCTTTGGTTCTTGCAGTGTGTGGCTGTTGCTGACCTTTGGTTCTTGCAGTGTGTGGCTGTTGTTGACCTTTGGTTCTTGTAGTGTGTGGCTGTTGTTGACCTTTGGTTCTTGTAGTGTGTGGCTGTTGCTGACCTTTGGTTCTTGCAGTGTGGGGCTGTTGTTGATCTTTGGTTCTTGCAGTGTGTGGCTATTGTGGACCTTTGGTACTTGTAGTGTGTGGCTGTTGTTGATCTTTGGTTCTTGTAGTGTGGGGCTATTGTGGACCTTTGGTACTTGTAGTGTGTGGCTGTTGTGGACCTTTGGTACTTGTAGTGTGTGGCTGTTGTTGATCTTTGGTTCTTGTAGTGTGTGGCTGTTGCTGACCTTTGGTTCTTGCAGTGTGTGGCTGTTGTTGCCCTTAGGTCCCTTCAGTGTTGGATGGTGACCTTTGGTTCATGCAGTGTTGGATGGTGACCTTTGGTCCATGCAGTGTTGTAGGGTGACCTTTGGTCCATGCAGTGTTGGATGGTGACCTTTGGTCCATGCAGTGTTGGATGGTGACCTTTGGTCCATGCAGTGTTGGATGGTGACCTTTGGTTCATGCAGTGTTGGATGGTGACCTTTGGTCCTTGCAGTGTGTGAATGTTGACCTTTGGTCCTTGCAGTGTGTGAATGTTGACCTTTGGTCCTTGTAGTGTGTGGCTGTTGTTGACTTTTTGTCCTTGCAGTGTGTGAATGTTGACCTTTGGTCCTTGCAGTGTGTAAATGTTGACCTTTGGTCCTTGCAGTGTGTGAATGATGACCTTTGGTTCTTGCAGTGTTGGATGTTTTGTAGTATTTCAAATATATTACAGTCAGGTCTCGTTACAACGACACCCGATATACCGCCAATTTCGTTTGAACGACATCAATTGGTGGAGATGAATTCTATACAACGTTAATTGCATCTGTTATTTCGACATTTTGACAGTGTCCTTGTATCGAGACATGACTGTACTGTAAGAGAACTTTGTTCATCATAAGTTTTTTCAAACATTTTAGAAATCTATTTACCAGTTTTTTCACCTGTGGGAAAATTCCTTCATTTTCACTTTCAATCTAATGAATTGCATATCTAGCATCATTGCATGACCTTATTTGGTGTCCTACACTCGAATCGGTAGCCAAACAGTTGGCTGATTGCCTTTTATGTAACTTTGAAGTTTATATAAAACTACAGTACATTCTGATTTGTCAGTGTTTGAGAATTTTTTGTTGAAGAATTTCTTTTAACTTGGTTAAATCTTCTAAGTTTCGAGTTTCTTGATGTACCGCAATAAATCACAAACTTATAAACAAAGGTGTTTATAATCCTTTGATAATGAGATTTCGGTCTTTAATACTTTAATAATGTTTTCAATCAACCGATGTCACTGTAAAATATTCCAGTTGCTGTTCTAGAGTAGTGGTTTGGTCAGGGTATTTACTTACACCGTTTATTTGGTCATCATATTTGACTAAACCCACAGTTATCTAAGCAACACTGGCCTCTTTGTTTTAAAGTGTGGCAATATCTAAGACACATCAATTTCTTACTGACAAAATAAATATGAACATTGTCTTAATGTAAGCCTTATTTTATGATTTATCAGCATTCTTGTTTGACTTACAATTCTGGCGTATTAGTCAAGGATAGGTCTAGATTGAATAATTTGAAATTGATAGACTCTCAGGATGTAAACTACAAAGGGATGACAGTCATTTGAAACTAGCTGCGTGATGACGAGCTTTTGACAATTTTAATCTGAGGCGATTTTATTCAGATTTTTATAAGTATGTGATTATAGCAAGAAAATAATCCTCTCTTCTCTGAATACTGAGCTTTAATTTTGATGCACTTCAATTCTGATTACAGATCAAATAAGGGCTCCTGTTACAATGGCTTTACGTTTAAACCTCAATATGTCATCGATGACATTAGCTTCTTTCTTATGTTTGAAGCTTGATTTCGTTCACCTATAGATCTACGTCTTTGCCATCAGATTAGGCAATATTTATAGCTTTTAAGTTGCTTAGTATTTAATACTTGGGTAATTGGCCTGTCATCGTATATAAATAAATGACCGAATTCTTTATACCAATATATTATTGATGCTTCTGACCGTAGAGGGCCAATTACTAGTAATGACACAGGATATATTTGTATTAACTGATTTTTCAGTTTGCCAAATCAGATCTGTCAAATCTCATGCCAGGATTTCTCCTGATGTTAGGTAGCTGCCCTGTTTGCTGATCACAGATATACTATAATAGCCTCATGCAAAGGTCTTAGACATGCAAAAGCGCAAGTTATAGTACTATGATTAATTCCAGGCAAACTTTGGTCCTTAATTCTGGGGTTAAGACTTAAAGCGTTATTGCCTCTTAATTCAAAGTTCTGTAAAATCATATATCTATATTTTTTTGCGAGGGGTTAATTTTTGCTATGTAATTTTTAGGTGAATTCGAGGTTGGCTAAATTTTATGCTTGTGAACTTTAACAACGGCAGTAAAAACAAACAAAGTAGTCCAGAATTTTAAAAGTGTAAAAAAAAGCGAAAACTTAAACTTTGCAAACTACTTCAGAATATCGAATTCACGAAATTTGGACCTCGCAATAATATGTGATTGTACAGTGCAAGTCCAAATATGAGAAGAATCTAGCTACTGTTAAGTCATTGTGGATCCAGCCATGTCTGTGTTTTAAGAACACAGTACAAGTCCAAATATGGGAAAAGAATCATCTAGCTACCATTACGTCATTGTGAATGCAGACATGTTCGGTGTTCAAAGAACTCCCAAGCAGTACAAGTCCAAATATGGAAGAAGAATTATCTAGCTACCATTACGTCAATGTGGATGCAGACATGTCGGTGTTCAAAGAACTCCCACACTGTACTAGTCCAAATATGGAAGAAGAATTATCTAGCTACCATTACGTCAATGTGGATGCAGACATGTCGGTGTTCAAAGAACTCCCACACTGTACTAGTCCAAATATGGAAGAAGAATTATCTAGCTACCATTACGTCATTGTGGATGCAGACTAGTCAGTGTTCAAAGTACTCCCACACAGTAAAAGTCCAAATATGAGAGAAGAATTATCTACATTTACGTCATTGTGCACCCAGACAAGTTCAAAGAACTCCCACAAACTTCATTCCAGGCTATCAAACATGGACATTGATGTACTGATCAAAGAGAGTACTAAATCTTGTAAGAATAAATATTTTATCAAAATGAACCACTTGTTGCTTAACTTGAAAGTCAGCTCTCTGATGATTTCCTGATAATTATCCGCAATGGCTCTAAACCTGTAAGATTTCTTTTGTTCAAACACTTATTTGATGTGGTTAAGGCCACAGGTAACTGTATCATTGATAGATTAAAAAAAATTTTTTTTATAAAATTTATGTTATCAAATTTATGTTATCTAAGATAACATAAAATTTATATAAAAAAATTTAAAATCTTTATCAATGATACAGTTACCTGTGGTTAATGTCTGATAAATTAATTGCTATGTAATATAAAATTATATTCATTAAGTGTGAACTGCAGAAGGATTTCTTTTTTTATAAAAATCTAATTTTCTTTTTGATTTTGACCGATTTACTCCCGTTTTTTTCCAGCACCCTCTGAAACCTGTTTGTGATCGGACTACAGTTTCAAGCCTCTTCTTTTCAAAGGTTTCACAGGGTGCTGGACAAAATGGCACAGCTGTTGAAAAAGATCTTATATTTCGTGGAAAGCAATTAACTTTCCCCTTAGTGGTGCATATATTTCATGGTTATTGGTATAGAAATAATATACTAGGGCCCCTGGTGGGTGCAGGGCAAAGCCCTGCTAGGGGGTCCAGGGGGGCGAATCACCCCGGTAGCTCCTCGATTTCCCTCGTTTTGGAGCTGGCACATCCATCTTTGTTGTCATAAAATGCAGCGAAAAGAGAATCAATGTGCAAAAAGAGCGATACATCAGAATCGCAAAGTTCAACCTGAATAAAATAACGGGGCGGCAGAGAGTCTATCAAAGTGTCTGTGGTTAGTGGAAAATGTTAATTGCGCGCTGTGCGCGCAGAAAGCAGAACAAAAATGACTTTAAATGTGTGATTTAGTGTGATACAACAAATGAATTGACTTTACTTTGGCGATTTTGGGGGGGGGGCGTACGCCGGGTCCGCCCCCCCCCTTGGATCCGCCTATTTACTACGGCTATTTTTGTTTACGAAGTGAAGCAAATTTGTCTTGGACCTGTAGGCCAAAGTCATGTGGTATTGCTTTACTGTGTTTGGTGGTGTGAAAAATGGAGGGTGGGCAGAGATGATAATCTAAGAATTAATTTCTTATGGTCTTACCTTGTAAATATCACAGAAGATATAAAACTGACTAGGAAAAAACCTGTGAGGATTAATTACATAAAACATCCAAACATTGCAAGCAATATATGTAAGCAGTCTATAAAGAAAATCCTCTATTGAATGAGGAATAATGCTGTCTTTGTCTTTGAGTTGATAACGTTTTTGTACCAAACATTTTTGTAACCTGGCTGTTCTGGGTTTTTTTACTTCGAGATATGTAAAAATTAAAGACTTTACAATTTTTGCCTAATGTTAATAAATATTTCTTTGAACAACATTTATGTAAGTATTGGTTATTGCTTAATTACCAAAGGTTGTTATAAAAATTAGTTAACCACCCAAGTTAATTTTTTTTAAGAATGAAATAAAATCATATAGATCTATAAACAGTAGATTTAATTTGATTTCAAATAAAGGTCAAAAGGAAACAATGCTGCATGTGTATAGTTGCACTAAGTTTTAAATTTCATGAAATTTCGTACTTCTTGCTAATCCTTAGGCTTCAAGGTCAAACTGCAAGGTTAGACATTTTGTAGAAATTGACACAATGCTGATCTTTTTCAGTCTGCTTGCTTTAATGATTATTTTTATCGCTATTTATGATTTTTAAAGGATTTTTAAAAAAAGCTCATTTAAATGAGGAAATGCGGTTTGCAATGATCTGTTCTGTGAAGTTGAATTGATAATAAGTGAAAACTGTCTTTCAATGTATTATTACTAAAATGACATTTGGTAAGAATTTGAAACAAGTGTCGAAATTAAAAGTAATCATGTCTGATTTAATGTTCAGAAATTGCATAATTTGTGCTATAATTGGCAGTCATTATCAAGGAAATTAATGATAGATTATGGTTAACGGAAGATATATCGCGTATATATCAAATAAACTACATTCTTGGAGACAGCAAATTGCCTATTTGAATGTAGAAGTCTGTGATATATGACAGTGTGTGAACTGTAATACTGTAATACTGTAATGTCATTAAGAATATCTGTACTTGACTATATATATGCCAAGACAATGCTGTTACCAGTTGTCCATAGATAAATCTGGTCTGTCAGCAATATTAAAACTTCACTGATATTGAAATTCCATACTCGCTGGAATTCTGTCTGTATTTCACTGGTAAACCATCAGTATTCCACTGGTTAGCTATCAGTATTCCGCTGGTAAGCTATCAGTATTTCACCGGTAAGCCATCAGTATTTCACTGGTAAGCCATCAGTATTCCACTGGTAAGCTATCAGTATTCCACTGGCAAGCCATCAGTATTCCACTGGTAAACCATCAGTATTCCACTGGTAAAAAATCAGTATTCCACTGGTAAACAATCAGTATTCCGCTGGTAAGCTATCAGTATTCCACTGGTAAGCTATCAGTATTCCACTGGCAAGCCATCAGTATTCCACTGGTAAACCATCAGTATTCCACAGGTAAAAAATCAGTATTCCACTGGTAAACAATCAGTATTCCGCTGGTAAGCTATCAGTATTCCACTGGTAAACCATTAGTATTCCACTGGTAAACTATCAGTATTCCACTGGTAAACCATCAGTATTCCACTGGTAAACCATCAGTATTCCACTGGTAAACCATCAGTATTCCACTGGTAAACCATCAGTATTTCACTGGTAAGCTATCAGTATTCCACTGGTAAACCATCAGTATTCCACTGGTAAACCATCAGTATTTCACTGGTAAGCTATCAGTATTCCACTAGTAAACCATCAGTATTCCACTGGTAAACCATCAGTATTCCACTAGTAAACCATCAGTATTCTGCTGGTAAGCTATCAGTATTCCACTGGTAAACCATCAGTGTTCCACTGGTAAACCGTCAATATTCCACTGGTAAACCGTCAGTATTCCACTCATAAACTGTCAGTATTCTGCTGGTGTGCCATCAGTACTTCAAGGTGTGCCATCTTTACGTCAGTATTCCACTGGTATGCCATCTGGCTTCCACCAGTATTCTATAGGTATTCCACTGGTATTACATGATTATTCCAATGGGATTACTTGAATCCGTATTCCACTGGTATTACATGATTATTCCAATGGGATTACTTGAATCCGTATTCCACTGGTATCCACCCATCCTCCATCAGTTTTCTGTAGAATAAACAAAATCTATTAATCAAATGGAATATAAGACTCACTGAGAATGATGCAGAAGATTTTCATATCTGCGAGACCAGATATTAATTACCAGTATATTGTTTAGACTTATTTCAAATTTCAGGAATAGTTTGTTCAATATTTTTAAAATTATATTTTAATCTCAAACTGAAAGTCTGCACACTGATAAGCCACTGTAGTCACTATGTAACATCTTGATCATTGGCTACCTGGTATAAGGTTTTGATATGCTGACGAAATATACGTCTTTGAGTCTGTAACATACAACTTAAATTTCTATTATAAACTAAACTATGAATCTTTTATACTTGAACAAATTTCATGACTTTTTTTTATTGCACCAATTTCGACAGGCAATTATAATGATGTGATGACAAAATTATCTTTTTCATTAAAGAGCATGCAGTAAAAAGGAAGTAACTTCTAATGAAATTTTGAACTTGAACTTCATTCTAACCTTATATGGTCATTCATTTGTACTTAACTTTTTAATGGGGCTTTGCATAGATAAGCATTTAATGAGCATATTTGCGATAAAGAGATGAAAAATTACTTTAACTGTTAACTTTTACACCTGGAGAAAATAAATCATAGAAAATTTAATCTTCAATGTTGACTTTCCATTACTAACTATGATCTTGTAGGATATCTTAAAGATTATTTTCCCCCTGATAAGTAAACCAGCCCGGTGTCAAAAAGAGAATTCGTCCAGGATAGTCTTCTTGCCATGTTAATGTAAACATCCGATGTTTTTTACTAACCGCTTATCAGATCGATTAATATTAGCACCTTTTTTATAAAATTTTGACATAATATTGTAACAGGTGGCGTGATCTCGATATGGGGCCGCTGAAGTGTGGACTCGACGCATGATGCCAAATGTCAAAATTCTCATACACCCATTACATGATAGTATACTGATATGCCATGTGCCGCTATTCTATTCATATCTAATTTATGCAAAGATTTAAATAAAAAATGCAAATCTAAGATCTGTTAAGATTTCAGAATCCTCGTTCAGGTGATGAAATTTTAAAATACTGTTGATATTACTGTACATTTTATTACATAAAAACAATTTCGATTGGTTTAACCCGTCGTTACGTTTGAATGATGTTATTATGGCTATCTCATGCATACAAAATTGCTCTCGATGACATCATAGGCAGGTGTTTTTACGGTCTTGTAAACACTTTTAAATTTTTTATACGTAAATGGCGAACATTAGAGGGGGGTTTAAGTACACTGTGTGACGACAGTAAGAGCTTGCCTTATTTGGTTAGTTGTAATTTAAAAGGGTAAAAGCTTCCCTGATTTATTGTGTACACTTACTAGAGATATCGAATATCAAAAACGAGACTGTAGTATCTCGCTATATTTTCAAGAGACGGATACGACTTTGGTGTTTAACCCTCGATGTTTAATAATATCATCATATTCATAAAAGATAATGAGTCAATTTAAATATTAAAAAGGATTTATTTTGATATTTCTGTAAGCATGCATATGAAAAAATGACAATGTGTATGATAAGCATAATTATACATCGTGTATAAACCAAATCACTGTACGACTTATTGGGATACTATACAATTCAATTTGTATGACTTGTTGTGATTGAATCATCTGGTGATTTCCTATCACTTTATGACTTATTGCAAGACTATACAATTCAACGTTTACTCCTTATTGCAATAACCGGAAATTGACTCGTTTATACACTGTGATATTGTAACCTTTCTTTAACAGAATTAAAATAAAAGGCCCTAAAATAAACATATCCAGTACAATTTTGTACCTGAAATTACATGGTATTTTGGATTTATTGTATGAATTATGATTATGATGCAGTTTAATCTATATTTGTGGCCATATGAAATAAGCAACCACCTGTTTTTAACATCCAGTCAAGAAGTATTTGGTTGTTTAAAACAGGTAAATATTTTATACAGGTGTTTTTACTATAAAGCCTGTCTAATTGGGATTATTAGGAACATAATGGCAACTTACAACAGGTGGTTGCTTAATTCAGGTGAACTAACAGGTTTGTCTGTAAATTCTTTTGAGGAATTGCTAACAAAAAACTTGAATGCTGGTTATATGAAAATTGATAAATATTACGTGTTTTTTTTCGTTTGTTTGATTTTGCACACAATGTTTATTTGTGTGTCATTAATAAAAATTGTAAAATAACCAAAGAATAAATAAAAACCATGCCTAAATCAATATTTTTGCTCGATTTTGCTTTGTGACAAACAAGTTGACCTTTAACTGACTTTTTTGTTTTTTTCTGCATTACAAATATCAAAGATTTAATTTCGATTATCTCCCAAGAAATCCAGAGCATAAATTTTCCATGTACAAGTATTGATCTGTCAATGTGGACTTAGTTAACCAGGTTTGCGTCATTTTGTCTTATATTCATATTACCAGTCCCCCCCCCCCTCTTAGCATATGTCAATCAGTTTGTCTGATAATAATGTTGATTGCCGACACATTTACACCTGGTGCCCAAACTGCTACCAGGCTCTCAATAGCGCTATGCTAGGAAACAGCTTGCTTCAAAAAAGCATTACATAATGGACAAAAGCGAGGGGATAGCAGACCGTTGCACAGCTAAGCGCTACCGAGCACTACCAAAGTGGTTCATTGCGTAAGAAAGCACTAGATAGCCTTGCCTAGCAAAGTGCTGGAAAACATTGGCAAACACTGCCTGGTAGCGTGTCATTGCATAGACGTAGTATTAAAAAGCACTACCTATAAGCGCTTGATAGCGCCTTAGTTTGGCAACCGACTCCTGAGTCATGCGGCATACTAAATGTTGATCGTCAGAATGAGATTTTTCAGGCCTCCGTCTGTAGTTTAAATCCTAAATGCCCTTATTTGGATATGTCACTACTACTGGATACACATGCATTCAAGATTAAAGAATATCACATGGTCAAGGTCATGCACAAGTATTTGGGACCGCTTGCCCCTTTTTAAAAAGGTTTTCAATGTAGGTTTGCCATAACAGTGTAAGTATTATTATTAGTTACATTGCGGATCCCTGTGGAATTGCATTTAAATTTGGCACCAAAAACTTCTTATTCTTCCAAAGAAGGATTATAAAGCTAGCTAATACACAGACTGATGCAACACCCTAAAGACCCCAAATCAGGCCTCAGCTTACGTGAATGAAACGTGTGTTAATTAAAACTAGTCGTTCCTCAAAAAACTAAAGAGAAGTTTCAGGCACGCATCTCGACTGTAAACTCCATTCAAGGGCCTGGACTTGGTCAGAGTAATCAAACTTAAGGTTACATGGTATGGTGGTCTCAGCAATGTATACATGTCTAAATCTTATTTTGAATATTTTATGAACTCGTTCTTTAAATGTAGCTTTAATTATGTAGGTTTTCCGTTATTTCTTTTTTTGGGGGGAGGCGAATTTAAATATTATAATGTCGTTACAGGTCTACTTTATGATAATTTAAGCTGTTAATTGTTTCTAATTGAAAATATCACTAAGGTTCATTTACATAAAAGTTCACTATTTGAATGTTTAATTCAACTCTTAATTGTTTATTTGTCATACTTAATGTTACTACATTTGTCTGTTGGTTTAAGAATTATAACCGTTGTATGATTTTCTTTAAATTGTTTGTGTTTTATAAGCTTATCTGTGCATTAAGCCTCGGCTTTCAGCGGCGAGAGAGAGCGTTGACCATTATTGTTTGTTTATCAACGAATGAATCGCTACTTTGTCGTAATATTTACCCAAGTATGGTAGAAAGTGTCCCTTCAATATGAACAAACAATCGAAGACCTAGGATCAAAGAGAATCAATTTGAAAGACATCGGGTGACCAGGGGTTTGAAAAATTTGAAAATAACAAAAAGTGAAGTTACTCCCCCACCTAGAGATGGCCAGATCAATATAATTATTCAATGTGCGTGATTTATTGCACCGATTTAGGTAAGCTAGAAACATATCTGCCTGTATTACTTTGCCATAATGATAGGGTATCAGCTTAAAAATACTCTAGTATCTCGTGAAACCTCATTTAAAATAGTAGTGTATCTGTCGCCGGAGACTTTTACACGATAAAATGTTTGACCTGTGTTCGCCGCCACGTCAAAATTGACCGAAATCTTAGATAAGGTTATTAACAGCCTACCTTTGAAACTGATTCCGTTTTTTGAAATAACCGCACTTCAGACTGGGTGTTAATTTCTTATTTCATTATAAAAATCCCCCTATGCCTAGTGACTAAATTTATTTGGATAAGGTATCAGTGACTTCAGGGTAAATATTATGGTTGAGCCATTATGAGCATGTGTTTGTTTTACAATTTTTGAAGTGTTTAAGGCCTACATGGAGTGGTTATTTTATTTTCATTAGTATTATTTGTAAAATGACCCAAATCTTTTGCAGATATGATATACTTTTATTGCCTGATCACCTCACCGTGGTGTGATCAATAACTCTCCAATATTGAAGGAACATTTTCACTTTAAAGTTTTCTTCCTTTTTTTATGAGTTTATTTGATAATACTGAATTCCAAATTCCACTTCCTAAAAGATCAACACTATAATCAACAAGTCAATCTTGAGGGCCTGCGTTCTTCTTTACTGGGGACATTTTTGTGGCCAGTCTTTTTACTACAGTTACAAGGGGCCATTAATATTTCAGTCCTTTAAAACATGATTTATGCCCTTTGACGATTTCTGTCTGACTCTTTTACTTAACCTTTTAATGACATCATGGAGACACATTTCGATGCATCTTTTCCTGAAAAACTTTAACTGTAAGAAGTTGCAAGAAGTACTGTCAGGGGAAGTAACTGCTGCAAATTAGTAAACTGTCAGGGGAAGTAACTGCTGCAAATAGTAAACTGTTAGGGGAAGTAACTGCTGCAAATTGTAAATTTCAGGGGAGAGGAAGTAACTGTTGCAAATAGTAAATTTCAGGGGAGAGGAAGTAACTGTTGCAAATAGTAAATTTCAGGGGAAGTAACTGCTACAAAATTTCAGGGGAAGTAACTACTGCAAATAGTAAACTGCCAGGGAAAGTTACTGTTGCAAGACATACTGCCAGGAGAAGTAGCTACTGTTATTAGTAAATAACCAGGGGAAGTAACTGCTGCAAATAGTAAACAATCTGTGGAAGTAACTGCTGCAATTAGTAAACTACCAGGGGAAGTAACTGCTGCAATTAGTAAACTACCAGGGGAAGTAACTGCTGCAATTAGTAAACTACCAGGGGAAGTAACTGCTGCAATTAGTAAACTACCAGGGGAAGTAACTGCTGCAATTAGTAAACTACCAGGGGGAGTAACTGCTGCAAATAGTTATCTACAAGTGGTAGTAATTGCTGCAATTGCAAGGGGAAATAGTAAATTGCCAACCTTTGAATTCAACTTCCAGAAATTTAATAAATTTGTGAACTTGAAATCCTGAATTTGTGCAAATATCATCAGAGAACTTGCGTTCCTTTTTAGTCTGTGTAATACAATGACATTTATTTATACCTTGTATGCACTCATTGGCACAGAAGATGTGAAGTAAATAGAAGAGCTTTCATTAAATTTTTTATTTACGACTATCTAGTAATGATTATTAAGAAGAAATAAAAAGTTGCGGGCAATTCATTTTGTGGATGAAATTCATGTAAAACAAACTTAATTCCCATGATTGATAAAACTCTAAAATATTTATTAAAAATAAAAAAATACAAGTTTTTCTTCCATTATATTAAATCTACTTATTAACAACCCCTCAAAATTGACCTGAAAATCTGTGAAATTTAAGAACCACAAAAACATTAATAATTTTACATTACTTCATGAATTACTGTAGTAATTGACATTATTGCGGTAAAGATCAATTATAAATGATCAGAATTATACTGTACTGTTATTTACAACTTGGTACTGGGTTCAAATTTATTTCTCCAGAATATGAAATTATCCGGTCAGGCCACATTTTTATACGCCCGTTTGAAAAACGGGACGTATTATGGGAACACCCTTGGTGGGCGGCCGCTCTGGTGGGGGCCGCTCTGGTGGGCGATCAGCGGCGTCCAAGAGTTTGTCTGTACTCTAACGCTCAAGAGTTTTCATCCGATTGTCTTTAAACTTTGTGACAATGCTTATGGGCATAACATCTAGGCCAAGTTCGATTATAGGCCAAATCGGTCTAGCCCTTATTGGGTTATGGGCCTTTAATTACCTAAAAAGGCGGTCACAATGTCAAGTGACACATTCCTGAGGGTCGTGGGTTCAAACCCCACTGCGACCGTAATCTGTTTTTTTTTTTGTTTTTTTTAAGTGTTTAGGTAATGTTTTGTCTTTAAAGCATGAATTTATACAGTTATATGGAGGAAAATATTTTTTCCAAAAGATTTTGTTGAAATTACTTTGTGACAATGCTTATGGGCATAATATCTAGGCCAAGTTCAGTTATAGGCCAAATTAGCCAAGGCCTTCTTGGGTTATGGTCCTTTAATTAAAATTTTTTTGTATTGTTTGTTTTTTTCATTGACCATGCCCGAGACGGGCGTTTTTTGTGACATTTTGGCTCTTGTTTATTGTTAACTTTTCCCATCCCTCCTCCTGAAGCAAAATTTTCAAAAATTTCCCGAAAACCAAAAAATAAATAATAAAAAAGGAAAAAAACTGTGGCCTACCTTACATCTCGTGAATATTTTAATTACAATGTAACCCATTCAATACTAGTAGTTACTATATCATAATTATAACATAGATCTACTGTATAATCACTGGTATAATTATTGTCATTCACTGATTTACAATAATAAGAGAGTCATGAACTCCGTGACTCTCGAATATTGTACGACTATGATATTAAAGTTGAACAAGTTCATGTATATTAATTTTATGTTTACTGATATTTATGACCTTAAAATGTTTTCTATGTCATGGTGTTAGTTAAGATAAGCAGGAAGCTTCTTTAAACCAACATCTTCAGTGTATGTACCTTAAAGTCATACAATTTCTAACTGGCATCTCAGTCATTGCATATAGAGATCTCCTATGCTAGAATCTCAGTCATTGCATATATGATCTCAAACTGGAATCTCAGTAAAAGCATGATGAATCTCAAACTGGAATCTCAGTCATTGCATATAGAATCTCAAACTGGAATCTCAGTCAATACATATAGAGATCTCATATGCTAGAATCTCAGTCAAAACATAGAGATCTCAAACTGAAATCTCAGTCAAAACATGTAGAGATCTCCTATGCTAGAATCTCAGTCTATATAGAGAGATCTCATATGCTAAAATCTCAGTCAATACATATAGAAATCTCATATGCTGGAATCTCAGTCAATACATATAGATGGATATAGAGATCTCATATGCTAGAATCTCAGTCGAAACATATAGAGATCTTAAACTGGAATCTCAGTCAATGCATTTAGAGATCTCAAACTGGAATCTCAGTCAATGCATAAAGAAATCTCCTATGATAGAATCTCAGTCAATGCATATAGAGATCTCCTATGCTAGAATCTCAGACAATGCATATAGAGATCTCATACGCTAGAACCTCAGTCAAAACATAACACAGGATTTCATATTGGAGCGAGTCATGTTTTCTATAATTATATCATTAGTACAGAAAATAATGTTTATCACATAACCTGCGGTCCAGGAGTGCCGTAAAGCCGTGCCGTAAATATCGTTCGGCACTCCCAGACTGTGCAATAAATATGTAAATGAGCTTGACGTGACGTTAGCCAATCCATGCATTGATCCGTCAATGACGTCAGGATAATATCAACGTCGCCATGACGTCGCGCTAATTATACCGCTGAATTTTGGCTGAAACTTATGCAGCGTACATCATCTTTTTGAACAATAATGAGCGTTTTCTAAGGTTATGTGATAGATAGAATCTTACATTCGTGCTCATTACATACGAGTTGTATTAAACTCGTCGACAAAAAAAATATGACACTCGGCAAAGCCTCGTGTCATATCATTTTGTCCACTCGTTTAATAAAACTCGTATGTAATGAGCACTCATGCAAGATCCTCTATATACAGTGTGGGTTCAGGAGGTTCAAAGTGAAAATTTAAATAAAACACGCAAACAAATTAGATGTCAATTAGTAGACATCATTCTGTGATTTATATAATATTTCACAATATAGTATTGGATGGTCTGCTAATCGTTTCATAAATAATTTATTTGGCTTAATAAGATGTGTCAGGTTTAAATGAGACAACTTTAATATTGTATTTAATACGAGGATGAATAATTGTCCTGTCTATTGTCCTGTCTATTGTCCTGTTATTTTTACCGGAAATGTATTTTTAAATGGATTTTAATCTATTGAATTTCATCTATTATATTTTGTATTATTTGTATTAAAAAGATCGGGCAAAAAATGGAAAACAAATGACTTTAGGAGTGGTTCGAAAGAAGGAAAGTGAAACATGTGGTTGTTAAAACAAACAAACAAACAGCTACACGCTAGTTTTCCAGTCAGTCTGCGATTTTGGTATTCAAGATACGCTAGTTTTCCAGTCAGTCTGCAATTTTGGTATTTGAGATAGGCTACTTTTCCAGTCAGTCCGCCAGATTTTGGTATTTGAGATTTTCATTGAATTAATTTTTATGAGTCAGTGAGTCAGTGCCCCCTAAGTTTTTCGATGTGACCTAATGTATTTACTGAAGCAACTTTAATCAGAAATTTGGAGTTTTGGTGATAAAGAACACAGGAAGTGTATCGGTCTGGCATGGGGATAACAGCATTGTCCAGATTGCATGCTTTAAAAATAAAATGGTTACTATGTCATTAGAGATAGACACCCCCTGGTGAAATAGTTGTAGTGAAATTAATTCCTTCGCTTGGGCTGTCGAAAATGTAAACATACCTCCGTAGCCTTGGAATTAATTAAAGTGATTTGGAATAAGCAACTTGATGTAGAGTATCGGGACTCATTTCCTGTTAGATTAATTACGAAATGAGCTCCTTTAAACATTGCAATGTAAACAAAGTCATTTAAGTGATGGTCTAATTTCGAGACTATACCACGTCATAGTTGTACGTACCTGATTAAAACAGTATCTACATTCATCGACCTTTGTGTACGTGTCAACTTATTTTCATTTTGAAACTGCTGTTGTGGTTGACACAATGGTGTCAAAGATAAGCAATTAATGATGAAATTAATTAAATGTTTACAATAACTTAGCTTCCTTGTAGTGATTTATGACTTTGTAGATAATGATAATAATAATAATTATGGGCAGTGCTTATGATGACATTGATGAAGCTGTTGATGATAAAGATGCTTCTGCTGATGATATAAGAAAATAAGCTATATTGGCTGATGTTAATTGATGTTCAAAAAATATGTAGTCTGTTCCACTGAGCTGATTAGCAAATCAATGTAGTAATTAACAAGTGGAAGAGTCTAACGAATATGTAGATGATGATTATGATGATGTTGATGATAATAAATAGAGGATATTTGTTGATTTTGGTGTAAGAACGAATTTCATTTCACCGAGTGATCACAGAAAATCAATATTTAATTTTCTGTGATCAGGAGTGAAATAAAATTGATCTTACACCAAAAATCAACAAATTTTCTGTTTATTATATGCCTCTATTCCTCTTAAATGTGTGCCGTAATTGGATTAAATTAAAAAATCACGTCGAAATTAGAACATCACGACGTGAGAATTATGACGTCATGATGATGTAACGCATATTTTAAAGCCCCGCTCCGTTGACGTTACGTTTCCTTTTCTGCATGATACTGGAACCAGCTTCTAAAACAGTGAAAATAACAAAGTGGTAATTTCACTGTTATTTTCACTAAAAAATCTCCATAATCCATTGAAAGCAAAAAATAAATATGTTATAACAAATTTAATGGATATCATGATCAATCATTCAATAACTATAATTACTACTTTTTGTACATGCGCAATTGCATCAAGTTTGCAGTGTATAAATATACAGTCATTCGCGCTATTCCCATACACTCATGAATGTCTTAAAGTGGCATCTTGCTTTATACCCATTGTGTGTGCCGTTTCACGCAGATATCATGCTGTGTGATTCACTAGTGACAGCATACAGTTTCAATGGCCATTACAAGCTTCCATACAAGTCTGGCATAATGTCCGATAATGTGACAGCATGAAAGCTTCAATGGCTGTGGTGGGCTTCTGTACAAATCCGTGACACTACCAGGTAAGGCCAAAGATTTTATTTTTGGTTTAGTTTTACTAGAATTTTTTGAAATTTTTTGCTCTCTTGATAAGGAAATGGACAAATAACAAGTGGCCTTTTTGGGACCCTAGATGGCTCACAAAATGGCAGGGAGTGACTTCGGCCCTTTTTGGCCCTCTTATTTTATTACCATTTCAACCTTCCAACTGCAAAATGGACAAATAACAGGAGGTCCTTTGAGGTCCTAGATGGCTCCACAATGGCAGGTGAGCGAATTCTGGCCCTTTATTTCCATTTCATCCTTTCGACCACAATTTTTTAAAACAAATTCTGAAAACCTATAAAAATATAAAAAAAACTTTGGCCTAATTGAGTCCTCAGATAATCAGCTGATAGTTACCTCGTTTGTGAAGGGAAACCATTAACCTTAACATAGTACTATATGACAGGAAATGAGGGTTAGTAACAGTCTTTGAAGTAAACGACACCCTTCTTAATCATATTAAGGGATCATTCATCTAATCCCCTATTTATGCAATAGGGAATTTGTCAGGTAATCTGTGGGGACAGAATATAACAGTGACAGGTATGAAAGTGTTGATATAATCACTTGATAAACCTGTGGATGTGAAAGAAAGTGAAATTTGAAAATTTTCAAAATTTGAAATATAATTGTTTGTTCGGTAATTTGTCAACTTGTATCTGCAGAGCGTACATTTAATTGTTTAATTGTGTTTACACTTAATTAAACATAGAAGTTGAAATGTCGGCAAATAATTGGTCAGAAAGTCATTTTGTCTCATGACTTACAAATGTAAAAGATCGTTCACAGATTTTCAATGAGCGATATTGCGAAAAATGAGATTTTCGTGATAAATTGGTGTCATTTAATTGATTCCGTGTTGTAATATGAACTTAGGACTAATTAAATTGGAATAGTAAATTGCTGTCAAACTAATATTGGTCTGTTTACTATGTAATAATACAATTCTTAAATAACATGTATACGATTGATTACTTCTGCCACACAGGGACGGACTCGGTACAATACATTATATGTTAATATTTACCGTTTTATTTATTATAAACGAATTAATTCTACAATGTGGGGGACACTTGTATAATACAGAAAGAAATTTAGACAATTTTTTCAGTGCATTTTACACACATTTACAGCACACCCTTTATAATAAAAAATGCAACTTTATACTTAGCTGTCAGCCTGTAGTCACTCAGATAATTATTACATTGTATATATTAAGTAAAGTATTTTGTATTGTATATTATGGATCGAAAAAAATGAAATAGCAGATTTTGAGTGCTTGACGGCATTTAAGAAGTTTGTTTGTTTGTTTTTGTTGAAAACAAATTTTGCTTTTGAATAACTACGAAATACGACAATTAATTCATAATAATATTGGATGAAGTGGATATAAAACTTTTCCACTGTTTTCAAATAGCGGTTATGAGATGTAAAAATGGTGAATTTTGTACAGTTATTAAACTCAATAAATATGTGAATGTCTTGTTTATCGGTATTTGTATCATTTTGCAAGATTTATCCTTCACACTTTAATCATTAGAGGTCAGAGTAATCATGTTTGTTTTATTTACCGAGTGTCTGTCCGAATGTCTGTCCGTCTGTGTATTTCATCATCAGACGACATCACACCACCAACATGTATATTGTTATATATATATATGATCGTAGTATTACAAGCACCTAGATAACATAGATTACTTATGTTGACATCAGCGATCTGAATCAGTCGATGGTTGATGGTAAAGTCCAGATGTCGAGCACTCTATATGTAAACAAACACTTGAATCTTTGTTGTTTGTTGTAAAAAAGTCTTGTCGTTCCCCGCAAGGTCAAGAATGTGGGACACTTCACTGTAAGGACACCCCCTTCTCTGTACAATTATGGGATAGACACAGAGTGCTGAATTGTCTATCAGGATAGATGATGGGTGGACTATAGCTTGTACCACATAATTATAGTGTTTTCATATTGTATCATGATTATATTATCAATAATACATGTAGATATATAACACTATGATAATGAAATAAATGATATATTACGATTATCTGTTGTTGGCTAATAAAGTTATGTTTACATGATTCTCATCACACCCTTATGCTGCTTATGGTGATGACCTAATACAAGTCATGTTATATTTAGTCTATGATATCACTCTGTATTTGTTGAGATAGGTTATGGAAGGAGTCTGGCAAATCTCTGCACAAAGATACACATACATCAATCAATCAATCAATCAATCAATCAATCAATCAATCAATCAATCAATCAATCAATCAATCAATCAATCAATCATGAACCAAGCTGATTCCTTGAAGCTCCAGTCCCAAAGCTCTTGAAAAATATCAAACTGAGCAAAAGATCATCTGTTTGTTTATTTGGGTTTTAAACACCATTTCTCAACGATATTTCAGTTATATACGGCTGCTACTTTAACTAAACGGTTTTCTTTGACTGTTTCCTAATCAGTGCGGACTTACTCTTCCACAAGAAATCAGCAAATTTTCCACATGTGGAGGAAATTTGGCAATGTTTTCAAATGTTCATGGAAGGGTATGACCGCCTCCTCGATAGCCTAGTGGTTGAGCGTTTGCTTCGAGTGCGGGAGGTCTCGGGTTCGATCCTTGGCCGCGTCATACCAAAGACAAAATAAAAATGGTACCAGAAATTCCCTTGCTAGATGCTCAGCATAAAAGGGAAACTGGCTTCTCTTCTCTCATACCCATGGGCGATGGATAACATCAGGAATGAGGACAGAGGTGTCGAGAGTGATTAATATAAGTTGGAAAAACTTGTTTCACAATCGACCTTAAATAATTTAGTATAAACTAAGGGTATGACCTGCTGTTCCCGGAAATCAAAACCTGGATCGCCGAGTTACAACTAAATCCACTAACCAGTCTGGACCACTGAATAGTTGCAAATAAACAACTATAAACCTGCATTGGAAAACCTGGAAACCCGTTCAAAATCATCGTGAAAAAGTACCAATCTAAACCAGACTGATGTTGATTGGATCAGAACATATCTGACTTTCAACATAAAGTTTGTTGATTCTCCTTGGCGCAATTTTAAATCTGTATGACCTCAGCGATGCGTACGTTGATTTAATTGGGTTTCCTTCAAGCCATATTTGTTATCATCGTGGTATCATAATGTTATCATATGTTATCGTACTATTATCATGAGTTATCGTACAGTGTAAACATAATTATCTCAGACATAGTATTGAATCTTACTCAGGTGTACAGACAGACGGAAATGCTGTGGTGAACTGGTGATGTAGTTATCAGATTTGTCAACTGAAATGACAAGAAAGGGGCATCGGAAATAAAGAAGTGTGCCAGGATATGAAGACAAAGGGCAAGAAATGAAGAAATGGGCCAAGAAACGATAGCAGAGGGCAAGGAATGAAGAAATGGGCCAAGAAACGATAGCAGAGGGCAAGGAATGAAGAAATGGGCCAAGAAACGATAGCAGAAGGCAAGGAATGAAGAAGTGGGCCAAGAAACGATAGCAGAGGGCAAGGAATGAAGAAATTAAGAAACGATAGCAGAGGGCAAGGAATGAAGAAATGGGCCAAGAAACAATAATGGGCCAAGAAACAATAGCAGAGGGCAAGGAATGAAGAAATGGGCCAAGACACAAAAAAAGGGCCAGGATATGAAGCTGAGGGCAAGAATGAGAGAGGTGCTCAGAAATGAAGACAGGGGCAAAGAAATGAAGACTGGGGCAAAGAAATGAAGACAGGGGCAAAGAAATGAAGTCAGTCATTGAAACATGAGGTACAGAGTATGATCCACAGTCAATGTATATAATATAGCAACACCCTTCCCAGTTGACTCATATATAATACAATACAGCAAGAATAACTATATTATTATACAGTATAACAAATATGCATTACCTTTATAGTTGATAGTAATTATATAGTAAGTTTATAATAATTATATTCCCTCTACCTTTGATAGGGGGGCTATATAGGAGACACTTTGTCGGTCGGTCTGTCTGCATGTCCTGAAACTTGTCCAGGCTGTAACTTCTACATACATTGAAAGATGTTTTAATAACATGGCACACTTGTTCACCATCATGAGAGGGTATGTGATTACACATGGAGTTCAAAGGTAAAAAATTGCCTTAAATTAGCTTGTCCAGACCATAAGTAAGTCATTTATTGTGGGATTTGAAAATAACCTGGCAAAATTATTCAATGCTATCAGACGATGGGCAATGTGAAACAATTTCGTCAATATCTCATAGGTGAACAACATAGGAAGGTCACAAAGGAAGGTCTAGGAATCCAAAAAACATTTTCTGTCAATTCTGTTTATCAGTACTAATAAATTTAGGACCAGGACGGTTTCAATATTTTGAAACCGGTTAATTGTTGGTATGAACTCGAATCAAACCGGTTAATCGGCCGCCATATTGAAAATGATTTTTTCTTTCATGATGACCATATCAAGGTACTTTCAGCAGCAGAATTCATGTGTGTCTATTTAATCCTTTGAGGTATACACTACCAAAATAAGATTAGCATACGTTAAATATGATCATATGTGGATTAATGTTTCATGTGTTACCCAAACACACACAACTAGTTTGCTTTTTTATGTCGATCAGTACATTCAGGTATATTGTTGTCAAATATATACTGTATGCATGCAGTAACATACAATTTATTTGGCATTGTTGGATTTGTCTTGTTTTAGAACGATTAGCGGTTTTGCAAAATTGAAACCGGTTTCTCCTTGCAATCGATTTGTATCCAATTAACCGAGTAATCGTCCCGGTCCTAAATAAATTATATAGGTGAGCATGAATGTTTACATCATAATATTTACCTACCCTCCATATTTGGAATAATATCCTAGAAGTGGTATTGTGTACAGTAATACAAAGAATTTAAAGGCTGTATAGGTTTAGAATAAAAAAAAACTATTTCAAGCGCTATTATCCTATGTTTTCAACCCTAAAAGATATTTTTATATACTGCCTACTTAAACACATCCATATAAGGATATATCCATTGTTGATTTGTATTTTTGTATGAATTAGCATCATGGTAAAATGATTCTCTTTTTTGTCAATACAAATTCGTAATCACCTGAGAACTATCGTATAAACTATAGTAATCTTTTGATAGTTGAATATTTTTAGAATTTTCAGAGTTGAGTAATAATTCTGTTCAATGGGGAAAGTTTTGAATCATGATCGTTTTATGTTTATTTCGCTGTAATCTGGGTTAATTATCAAATGAAGGACCCGTAAATAGAATCGTACATATAATAATATCCGGACACATGTCCTAATGACAATAGGCAAATGACAATGATATTTAAAAATCTTAATGATTTAAGAGTACACTGAAATACTATTTTGATCAAGTACATATTTAAATTGTGATGCCGTTTTCTGATTTTCTGCTTGAAAAAGCCGATAAATATTAATTTGACCACATTAACTGTCATTTTATCCTTTTTTTTCACGTTATTCATTTCTTTATTTCTCTCTAACAGGTGTTACACTTTTTCGGGGTTTTCATTTCGTGAAATTTTCTTGATTTATGTTTAATTTTCTGTAAAACGAAACCAGGTTTGTACTTGACGCATGATAAGTATTAAACGTACTCGGCAAGTAAGTGTTGAACCAATCGCTTTAATGTGCATTTAGCCTGTGATTTTATAGTCTTTATTAGATACCTTATTATAAAATAGATTACGATCAGAATTAAACGTCATCTTACTTACACGCTATTTTAACATGAAAACTGTCCGTGGTCTCGTATCATGCGTGTCAAAGCTATTTTGTGGTAAACCTCATGTTCGAAGATTCATTTTTCATTGTTGATATTTGCATGCGGCAGGCTTCTACGGCTTATAAAATTTCTTTACACGCAAGTTTTAATGCTTTATTTGGTAATAAATGGTGATTCGTACTGGAGGCAGGTGTTTAGTTTTCCCTGAATCGGTTAAGGTCACAATAAGTCGTTTCATGTTTTGTGTTAACTTACTATATCAGTTATAATTTAACGATGTAAGTTTATCGTTTTCTCTAAGAAATTGTATACGCAGGTGCATTGTGGGTTAGTTTGCGGTACTGTTCTATTCATTAACTTGAAATGAAAATGATAAAGTTAAGTCCTACATCATTATTATTACTATTGTTGTTTTTGTTTGACAAATTATCGGTTGTATATAATTTAATAAACAAAAACTTATGTAACTACGTAAGCGAACAAACCATATATGGTGTTGTATTGGTTCACCTTACTGTATGAACGGTTCACCTTACTGTATGAACTATTAGGGCTAATTTTCAGCTCACGTTTACAATGTTGTTTTCCCCCGAGCTCAGCTATTTTCATCCCTCATTTGGCATCATTAAAAATGATGTTCTTTTATGGTATTAATGTTTTCTGTCTTGTTTATAGCCACAGGAAACACCTTTGTTTACATGGAACCAACAGAGTTCATGTAACTGTATAATAATTATACAATTATTTTCGTGGGCATTAAATTTCGAGTTTTTTTTTAACAAATTTTAAATTATGGGGTTGTTAATTTGTGGATAGCTCTCCTTAACCATTGGTCTGATTCCAATGAAACTTCACATAAATATTTAAGATTTAATTGTGCATATGGTCAGGAATTTTAGATCAGGTTATTATTGCTAGAGTTATGACCCTTTGTGGGAAACATAGTCACATGTGTCAAAAAGCCTTCCTTCTAGTTTGATTTAGTTCTGTTTTTTTAAGGAAATAAATGCATAAAATGTGCAGCCTCTTCTAAGCAAACCTGTATTGAACAACAACCTCTCCAGAGTGGACATATATAGAGCAACAACCTCTCCAGAGTGAATATCTATAGAGCAACAACCTCTCCAGAGTGGACATCTATAGAGCAACAACCTCTCCAGAGTGGACATCCATTGAGCAAAAACCTCTCCAGAGTGGCTTTGAATTCAGTAACAACCCCTACAGATTGAACCTTTTTTGAGCAACAACCTCTACAGAGTGGACATCTTTTGAGCAACAACCTCTCCAGAGTGAATATCTATTGAGCAACAACCTCTCCAGAGTGAACCTCTATAGAGCAACAACCTCTCCAGAGTGAACCTCTATAGAGCAACAACCTCTCCAGAGTGGACATATATAGAGCAACAACCTCTCCAGAGTGGACCTCTATAGAGCAACAACCTCTCCAGAGTGGACATCCATTGAGCAAAAACCTCTCCAGAGTGGCTTTCAATTCAGTAACAACCCCTACAGATTGAACCTTTTTTTAGCAACAACCTCTACAGAGTGGACATCTTTTGAGCAACAACCTCTCCAGAGTGAATATCTATTGAGCAACAACCTCTCCAGAGTGAACCTCTATAGAGCAACAACCTCTCCAGAGTGAACCTCTATAGAGCAACAACCTCTCCAGAGTGGACATCTATAGAGCAACAACCTCTCCAGAGTGGACCTCTATAGAGCAACAACCTCTCCAGAGTGGACATATATAGAGCAACAACCTCTCCAGAGTGGACATATATAGAGCAACAACCTCTCCAGAGTGAACCTCTATAGAGCAACAACCTCTCCAGAGTGAATATCTTTTGAGCAACAACCTCTCCAGAGTGGACATCTATAGAGCAACAACCTCTCCAGAGTGGACATATATAGAGCAACAACCTCTCCAGACTGGACATCTATAGAGCAACAACCTCTCCAGACTGGACATCTATAGAACAACAACCTCTCCAGAGTGGACATATATAAACAACAACCTCTCCAGAGTGGACACCTATAGAGCAACAACCTCTCAAGAGTGAACCTCTATAGAGCAACAACCTCTCCAGAGTGAATATCTATAGAGCAACAACCTCTCCAGAGTGGACATCTATAGAACAACAACCTCTCCAGAGTGGACATATATAGAGCAACAACCTCTCCAGAGTGAATATCTATAGAGCAACAACCTCTCCAGAGTGAACCTCTATTGAGCAACAACCTCTCCAGAGTGGACACTTATTAAGCAACAACCTCTCCAGTGTGGTCCTCTATAGAGCAACAACCTTTCCAGAGTGGACATCTATAGAACAACAACCTCTCCAGAGTGAACCTCTATTGAGCAACAACCTCTCCAGAGTGGACATCTATAGAACAACAACCTCTCCAGAGTTGACATCTATAGAGCAACAACCTCTCCAGAGTGAACCTCTATAGAGCAACAACCTCTCCAGAGTGAATATCTTTTGAGCAACAACCTCTCCAGAGTGGACATCTATAGAACAACAACCTCTCCAGAGTGGACATATATAAACAACAACCTCTCCAGAGTGGACACCTATAGAGCAACAACCTCTCCAGAGTGAACCTCTATAGAGCAACAACCTCTCCAGAGTGAATATCTATAGAGCAACAACCTCTCCAGAGTGAACATCTATTGAGCAACAACCTCTCCAGAGTGGACATCTATAGAACAACAACCTCTCCAGAGTGGACATATATAGAGCAACAACCTCTCCAGAGTGAATATCTATAGAGCAACAACCTCTCCAGAGTGAACCTCTATTGAGCAACAACCTCTCCAGAGTGGACACTTATTAAGCAACAACCTCTCCAGTGTGGTCCTCTATAGAGCAACAACCTTTCCAGAGTGGACATCTATAGAACAACAACCTCTCCAGAGTGAACCTCTATTGAGCAACAACCTCTCCAGAGTGGACATCTATAGAACAACAACCTCTCCAGAGTGAACCTCTATTGAGCAACAACCTCTCCAGAGTGGACATCTATAGAACAACAACCTCTCCAGAGTTGACATCTATAGAGCAACAACCTCTCCAGAGTTGACATCTATAGAGCAACAACCTCTCCAGAGTGAACCTCTATAGAGCAACAACCTCTCCAGAGTGGACACTTATTAAGCAACAACCTCTCCAGAGTGGACATCTATAGAACAACAACCTCTACAGAGTGGACCTCTATTGGGCAACAACCTCTACAGAGTGGATTTCTTTTTATGCAACAATCTTTCCTGAGTGTACATCCATTTAACAACAACCTCTCCAGAGTGGACACCTATTAAGCAACAATCTCTCCAGAGTTGACCTCTTTTGAGCAACAATCTCTACATAGTGGACATCTATTGAGCAACAACCCCTACAGAGTGGACACCTCAAATCAGCTGTCCACTAAGACCAGTTTCTCTGTATAGGAATTTCCATGCCTAGGTACCTGTACATGTTAATCAATCAATGATTCATCCTCTGACATTTCCTATCCACCAGCTGAGCAAATCTACTTAAATTATTTTTCCTGTTACATAAAATTTAATTGACTATCATTTCCTATGATAAAATGAGCATTTTCTCTTTTTCTCTGAACAATTCTGTAAAATCTAAAAATATATCTCTCTCACAGGTGTACAAAACAATCGCTTTATTGGCCATAAACTATCTACAAAGATAGTTGGCAAATACATAACACCAATTTTTAACACAAGTCAAATATTTACTTAATTTGAAGCATTTCAATGAAAAATGAAGTAAATCGTCAATGGTTTTGTTAATATTTGCTTTGAAGTATTAAGGAATTATTTTATTATTTAATTTCCTCCCAATTATAATTAAACTGTTTTAGCTTGTTATAAAAGCACATGCACACTTTGTTTAATTTTATGTCTGATTTTTTTTTTATTGCATGGGAATTGTTTAAACAATGGAAAGCAATTAGTTTGCTGTTTGAATATGTTATCTACCAGATAAGCAATTTTATTAAAAGCTGCATTTTGCTGAATATGATTATATTATAACCGTATGGTTGAGCTGTGTAAGTGGGGCAAGTAAATCAAAGCAATTTTTTCACTGTAGACACATGTATTACCATGTCGCAAACTTTAACCACTTACACAGCAAGGTAGTACTCCCGATACACAACTTCTCAGTTCCATCAGAGAATTGTTCTGTTTTCACATGACTCTGACCGAACTGAAAACTGATGTAACGATTCGATGGAACTCAGGATACATGACATACGAGTTCTGTCCAAACGTTACATCGGTTTTTAGTTCCGTCAGAGCCATAAATTTTTTTATGAAAACAGAACTATTCTCAGATGGAACTCAGACGCTGTTTATTGGGATTCCTACTGCGCTGTATAAGTGGTTTATGTTTGCGACTTGGTAATATTAGCGAATGTCGCAAATGCAAAATTTCGCAAATTTACAAAATTGGCTAGCGGTTTCTTCTAGCGTATGTTTTTACCTGCAATGAACTCTTCTAAGAAATAGAACAATTTCGCAAATACCATATTTCCACATGCTAAATGTCTAAAATATTTTAAAAAATTGCTAACTTTTTGGCCAGCAGAAATATCCACACGTTCTGTACATGAGTACTATAGTACATGAGTACTATAATACATGAGTACTTCAATACATGAGTACTACAGTACATGAGTACTACAGTAAACTCCCTCAAAACCGGACCCTGTCCGGACCGGTTCGAAAGTCCGGTTTTGTGGGAGGTCCGATTTTAAGGGAGTTCTGTATCATGTACACTTTGATATGTTATCATAGGGAATATACTGTGTGTTTCATGATACATGTTTACGTTACATGTACAGTGCAACCTTTGAAGAGCATCACCATTAAGGGAGCTGCAAATATTTCAATTCTAATATCGATGAGTACTCAAATTGCTCATTTTTTCATTGGCCATCAAAACAATCCAATGACATAGACAGTGCAATCTTACAAATCCCGAAATGCAAGTGTTAGCTAATTGGAGACATATTAATTAAATACGATTGAGTGCAGTGTTTGTCGTAATTACAACATTTTGATGAGCTAAACGATCCTTTGTTCCAGTAAATGTTTGTTGAAATACCTACCTCAAGAACAAAACATCAAATGGAAGGACCGTTTTCTTATTACGTTCGTAATCAGGCAATTATTTAATTTCATCGCGGCGAATTTCACAAAGTATTTTTCACGCCTGTGCAAATTACACGCAATACCGTTTAAGAGTAAACATTAAAAACACGACTTGTTAATCGCACCTTTTGTTATGACACGTTCTTTAACTAACAATTAACAAAGTGACATTTTTGACAAGAAAAATGTACGCGTTAAGTTTTCCGTCAGGTGAGACAAATATACGCGTCCGGTTTTCCGCAAGTAACTATCGTTGAAAATCTTGTCAGCGGACCGAAAATGCCGTCCGGAATCCGGAATTATGAGAGTCCGGTATTGCGGGAGCTTTTTAAGTTAACTTTATAAGAAGAAAATACGGGACTTAGGAAATCGTCCGATTTTATGGGGATTCCGGTTTTGAGGGAGTCCGGTTTTGAGGGAGTTTACTGTATAATACATGAGTACTATAATACATGAGTACTATAGTACATGAGTACCATAATACATGAGTAATATAGTACATGAGTACTATAATACATGAGTACTATAATACATGAGTACTATAATACATGAGTACTACAGTACATGAGTACTATAATACATGAGTACTATAATACATGAGTACTACAGTACATGAGTACTATAATACATGAGTACTACAGTACATGAGTACTATAATACATGAGTACTATAATACATGAGTACTACAGTACATGAGTATTATAATACATGAGTACTACAATACATGAGTACTGTACTATAATACATGAGTACTACAGTACATGATTACTATAATACATGAGTTCTACAGTACATGAGTACTTTTATATTCTGTATTGTTTACTGTATGATTCCTTGTACCTAATATAAAGGATGTACTTTATTTATTTATATTCATTTATATGGTTCCTGGTACCTACATAATGATATTGAATTTATTTATTTTAATTATTCATCAAAAACCACAATTATTTCCACTGCGTCTTTCATCGATCATCTTTTCTCTATAAATCTCCAACTGTTAGGCAGGCTACAGTTGTTTAATTCTTAGTTTTACTGGAATTTTTTGAAAATTTTGTTCTCAGGAAGAGAGAAGTGGTTAATAACAAGGGGCCATTAAGGGGTCCTAGGTCACTCATAATACAGAAGCTGAGTGACCGTACGGCTCTTTTTGGCCCTTTTATAATATTTCTATTCCCTACTCCAAAAAAGCTTCATTTTAAAAAATCCCAAAAACTTCAAAATTAAAAAATTGTGGCCTTATATTATTCTCAGCACGTCTTGCTTCATCATTTTGACATACGTAGTTTAATCCCATCTATGGTTAAGATAAATACATCTTTACGCGTCTTTCTCGCAGATTGAGCCGATAAAACTTTTATTTAAGCGGGCTTTTGTGATCGTTAATTCATCCTGAAAATCAGAAAATGCCCATGAATGTGATATTTAGATTTACAAGTGGTCTTCATTTCTATCATTTCATGCCAGCTGACCTCGAATTACAGTTTTTTCCATTTCGGCATTTTCAGCTTCGATTACCTATATGATAGTATTCTGTTTTATTTGTGGTGAGTTTTAATTTAAATTCAAGGGTTTATTGTGATTTGATTTTAATCAAACTTGAATCAGTGGGACCCACAGTAGGAGACGATTTTGATTGCAAGTTTTGAAAGTTCCTCTGAAGAAGATTCAGTCAATTGGGAACAATTAAGTAACAGGGTGAACTAATCTTGGAATGCAGCGCTTATATGTGTAAGTACATACTGACTGAGATTTTGACCCCTGATCATTGCTACTGGCCCAACCCCTGACCTCTGACACTGGCCTAGGTATCAAATCGCACCAGGGGTGGTATTCAATATTGATCTTATTCGATTGGAGAATAAGGATAGCCAATCATATTGCCTGTTTCTGACCAAGAGTTTAATATGATGTGAGCTTATTGGTTGTCCTTATCCTTAAGTCAAGTATTATTAAGATCAATATTGAATACCACCCCGGATCTATTTGCATGTGTGGAACCCCTGTGCTGTATGTTGATGAACCTGGGTATTATTAAAGATATGTTCTGTTCTGTTCTGTTCTGTTCTGTTCTGGTTATGAACAATAAGCAATACTAGAAGGGGCATGGTTTGTCTTCATCACCCAGAATAACTATAATATTAAAACGGGAAGTCGCAGGGTCTTCTTCTCCCAGAAACAGCTATAATTGCAAGTAAGATAGAGTGCCTGGGGTCTTCTTCACCAAAATACAGCTATAATTACAAGTAAGATAGAGTGCCTGGGGGTCTTCTTCACCAACAAACAGCTATAATTGCAAGTAAGATAGGGTGCCTGGGGTCTTCTTCACCAAAAAACAGCTATAATTGCAAGTAAGATAGGGTGCCTGGGGTCTTCTTCACCAAAAAACAGCTATAATTGCAAGTAAGATAGGGTGCCTGGGGTCTTCTTCACCCAGAAACAGCTATAATTGCAAGTAAGATAGGATGCCTGCATGGGGTCTTCTATACTCAGAATCAGCTATAATTGCAAGTAAGATAGGGTGCCAGGGATCTTCTTCACCAAAAAACAGCTATAATTGCAAGTAAGATAGGGTGCCTGGGGTCTTCTTCACCCAGAAACAGCTATAATTGCAAGTACGATAGGATGCCTGCATGGGGTCTTCTATACTCAGAATCAGCTATAATTGCAAGTAAGATAGGGTGCCAGGGATCTTCTTCACCAAAAAACAGCTATAATTGCTAGTAAGATAGGGTGACTGGGGTCTTCTTCACCAAGAAACAGCTATAATTGCAAGTAAGATAAGGTGTCTGGGGCCTTCTTCACCAAAAAACGGCTATAATTGCAAGTAAGATAGAGTGCCTGGGGCCTTCTTCACCAAAAAACGGCTATAATTGCTAGTAAGATAGGGTGACTGGGGTCTTCTTCACCAAAAAACAGCTATAATTGCAAGTAAGATAGGGTGACTGGGGTCTTCTTCACCAAGAAACAGCTATAATTGCAAGTAAGATAAGGTGCCTGGGGCCTTCTTCACCAAAAAACGGCTATAATTGCAAGTAAGATAGAGTGCCTGGGGCCTTCTTCTCCCAGAAACAGCTATAATTGCAAGTAAGATAGGGTGCCTGGGTCTTCTTCACCGAGAGACAGCTATAATTGCAAGTAAGATAGGGTGCCTGGGGCCTTCTTCACCAAGAAACAGCTATAATTGCAAGTAAGATAGGGTGCCTGTGGCCTTCTTCACCAAGAAACAGCTATAATTGCAAGTAAGATAGGGTGCCTGGGGCCTTCTTCACCCAGAAACAGCTATAATTACAAGTAAGATAGGGTGTCTGGGGTCTTCTTCACCCAGAAACAGCTTTAATTGCAAGTAAGATAGGGTGCCTGGGGCCTTCTTCACCCAGAAACAGCTATAATTGCAAGTAAGATAGGGTGCCTGGGGCCTTCTTCACCCAGAAACAGCTATAATTGCAAGTAAGATAGGGTGCCTGGGGCCTTCTTCACCAAGAAACAGCTATAATTGCAAGTAAGATAGGGTGCCTGGGTCTTCTTCACCGAGAGACAGCTATAATTGCAAGTAAGATAGGGTGCCTGGGGCCTTCTTCACCCAGAAACAGCTATAATTGCAAGTAAGATAGGGTGCCTGGGGCCTTCTTCACCCAGAAACAGCTATAATTGCAAGTATGATAGGGTGCCTTGGGTTTTCTTCTCCTAGAAAGAGCTACAATTGCAAGTAAGATAGGGTGCCTTGAGTCTTCTTCAACCAAGATTAAATTAAGCTATAATGTGAGTAGATCTCAGCCTGTGGTCTTCGACTTCACTATAATAGGTATACATACTGCTATAAGGGGGCATCTGGGTAAACTTACTACATGAACCCTGGTTGTTTAAGTGAACTTAGTACAGCCCTCATTATTAAGAATAAAGGTATATAATTATTTATTTATATAAATATACTTAAAGTTAGGCAATGAAACCAATTGCATTAAATATGATTGAACGTTCATCTGGTATATAAAGCACTTCATGTGAAGATATAATTGGACGTATTACGTATGACGGCAATTTATTCATGACTTTATAAATCTGTGTATGTGACTATATATCATCGTTATAATTTTGAAACTTACTGTATCAAACTAAATACACTTTTGATAGTTTGCACATCACATCGCTATGTGAGTCACACTAATAACGTCATCGTATATTATCACTTGATAGATATCGCACTTATAGTTGAGTTGAATATGTTATTTCAGCTTCCATACTTATCGTATTAATTGTGTCCATTTGCATACACTGCATATCAAATAGACCTTTGGGTATCCAGTATATAAAGTCTATGCTAAAAGTCTTGTCATAACTCAATACTCGTTATCGATCTGCTGTAATAGTCTTTTCTTATTGTTTAGGTTGTAATTATTATACCCCTGCACAACGAGTTGTAAGTGGGGTATACTGGATTCAGCTTGTCCGTCCGTCCGTCCGTCCGTCCGTCCATCCGTCTGTCTGTCTGTCTGTCCGTAAACGCATTCTTGTGGATGCAACTCCTCCTACAGTTTTGGCAGCATTTCGCTCAAACTTTCACAGATGAACAAGCTCAACATATAGATGTCCATGAAGAAAGGAATTTGCGCTGCGATGAATTTTGGCAGAATTCTGGCCATTTGCCGGCGGGGGTATATTAGTCTGCCAAATGGTGACAGCTATAGTTACTACATATCCAGGTGTTTTGGTAGATGACCCCAATGGAGATAAGCCTATGGCTTATTGGGTGATTCATCATTAAATAAAGTTATTATTATTATTATATTGTGTAATTATATACATACTTATGATGTCACGCAGGTCATAATGTAATGCAAATTGTTTAAATTCCCCCTCGTTACCATTTAATTATAATTTTTAACGATGATTAATATTGTGGTTTAAAATAATGTTAATGTGTTATTAAAATTGTATTCATTCAGGAAGAAAGTTGATCACTTTACTATAACACGATTTGAAATGTCAATTACGAACATTGGTAATTACAAACATTTATGTATGTTTGTCATGTTGCATTCTGGCGTTTAATTCCCGCCCAGCTGATAAGTGCAGTAATGTTTCAGCTATTGATTGTAAGTCTCAATGAGACATGTTTGGTTACATATTTTTCCTCACAGCGTATAAACCAAATCACTGTATGACTTATTGGGATACTATACAAATCAACTTGTATGACTTATTGCGAGCAAAACCATCTGTGATTTCCAATCACTGTATGCCTTATTGGAAGACTATACAATTCAATGTGTATGCCTTATTGCAATAAACGGAAGTTAACTCATTTATGCACTGTGGTCCTTAAATATGACACTATCGCCTTGGGAAATAGCATCCGCTTCGAGTGCCAGAGACACCAAGTTCGATCCCAGGTCGCAACAAACTAAAGTCATTAAAAATGATATTTGTACTACTGCCTTACTTGATGCTCATGCAACATGTTTGGTTGTTCTAAGTAACTACAGGTTGATTCAGTGTCAAGGGTGTTTGACTGTGCTGTCTCCGTATGACTGCAATACAGTTAGCACCAAAGTGGGTCTTAAAACAATACTTAAAAAAAAACTAATTTAATTACAATTCCTGAATTCTAATTGAGCATGTTTTGATCTTCCATGTCATTGGTTCTGGTAAGTGTCATCACATTACATGGGGAGTAAACGTGTTAAGTTTGTGGAAGCTCAACTTACAACACATGGGAGTAAACGTGTTTAGCTTGCGGAAGCACTACTCACAACACATGGGGAGTAAACGTGTTAAGCTTGCGGAAGCACAACTTACAACACATGGGAGTAAAGGTGATTAGCTTGCGGAAGTACAACTTACAACACATGGGGAGTAAACGTTTTTAGCTTGAGGAAGCACAACTCACAACACATGGGGAGTAAACGTGTTTAGCTTGCGGAAGTACAACTTACAACACATGGGGAGTAAATGTGTTTTGCTTGGGGAAGTACAACTTACAAGATAATCCCAGGAAATTCTACATGTACATACGTCAACTGTCTACAGTGAATGACAGAAAATTGGTTACAAATGGTGTATTACCCTAAAGGGATATAAACTAAAAGACAATAATAGCATTTCTCAAGATGACGTCTGCTAGGTTTCTAAGGTCAAATATGTTTTAATGTCTGTAACTTAAGGTGCTGTATACTTGATTCTTAGGTAATTGAAAAAATAATTAAATTCTCTGTGAAAATGTACTTCCCCAAGTTCACTGTACCAAATGACTGACAATTTCCTTTTGTTGAGAATTTATCAACATGCGGTACCTAAATGTCAAACTAGTATTGTTTTTTTTCCAATTTTGGTCTTTTTGCACTGTCAGAGTGATCTTATTGAAAGTGTACTTAGTACAGTCAATTAAAGTTGCCGCTCAATGTCCGCAAACAGAGGAAATAATGGTTTTCCTAAAGGCATACTTGCCAATATCCACCACATTTTCAGGCACCTTCGTCATAATTATCTGAAGAATTCTACGAGACTGATATTGTAGAGACGTCTTGTGTTAGAATTGAATTCCTGTGGAAGTTTTGGCGGGTGATGACAAATTGACAGTCAGTAGATTGTAGATTCCTTCAAGTTATGTCTTCATGGACCCAGGTGCTTTCTTATTTCATTGAAATTGTCCCCAAATGCCCCCGGGATTGTCCCTATTTGCTCCCTTCTATGAAATAATGTATACCCCTCGATCAATGAAGATCTTTCATTTGCCCTCAAAGAATTTAAACAACATTTTTTAAAAAGCGAATAATCTTGCTGCGAATTCACTAAAAAACATTAATATAGTAGGGTTTTTAGCCATTATATCAACATTATACGAAAACACTTTGACATCTCTCTCCGTATTTCGTCGACTGGTACCTATAGTTGTGAAGCAGAGACTGGTACCATCTTTTCATTTTGTAAAACATCAGTCTCTTTCTTCATTCAAAAAACTATAAATATGTACATAAAAGGAAAGACCCAGTAACTAATGTTTGAATTCATTAGGAAAGTGGCAAAAACTGTTTCTTTATAGAAAAGTGTGTTCATCATTAATTTTGTAACCAGAGTAACGGTTTGAAAAGAATTCTTAAATTGAAAATTTGTAGGTAGGATAATGAAGCTTGCATCAGAGGGGGGTACAAGGGATGTGATACACTAAATATCATACTACAGTGTGTCTCCAAAAGTATAAATATCATACTACAGTGTGTCTCCAAAAGTATAAATATCATACTACAGTGTGTCTCCAAAAGTATAAATATCATACTACAGTGTGTATCCAAAAGTATAAATATCATACTACAGTGTGTCTCCAAAAGTATAAATATCATACTACAGTGTGTATCCAAAAGTATAAATATCATACTACAGTGTGTATCCAAAAGTATAAATAGCATACTACAGTGTGACTCCAAAAGTATAAATATCATACTACAGTGTGTCTCCAAAAGTATAAATATCATACTACAGTGTGTCTCCAAAAGTATAAATATCATACTACAGTGTGTCTCCAAAAGTATAAATATCATACTACAGTGTGTCTCCAAAAGTATAAATATCATACTACAGTGTGTATCCAAAAGTATAAATATCATACTACAGTGTGTATCCAAAAGTATAAATATCATACTACAGTGTGTCTCCAAAAGTATAAATATCATACTACAGTGTGTATCCAAAAGTATAAATATCATACTACAGTGTGACTCCAAAAGTATAAATATCATACTACAGTGTGTCTCCAAAAGTATAAATATCATACTACAGTGTGTCTCCAAAAGTATAAATATCATACTACAGTGTGTCTCCAAAAGTATAAATATCATACTACAGTGTGTCTCCAAAAGTATAAATATCATACTACAGTGTGTATCCAAAAGTATAAATATCATACTACAGTGTGTCTCCAAAAGTATAAATATCATACTACAGTGTGTATCCAAAAGTATAAATATCATACTACAGTGTGTATCCAAAAGTATAAATATCATACTACAGTGTGTATCCAAAAGTATAAATATCATACTACGGTGTGTCTCCAAAAGTATAAATATCATACTGCAGTGTGTCTCCAAAAGTAGTTTACCTTAGTTTGTTTTTTGCTAGTTTGTGTTTGTTTTTTCCCAATGATCTAGGATATGGCACCTAGATTTCTAATTGTATCACACAATTAACTGTTTGTACCTCAAAGTTTGAGGTCTTTTGCCAATTAGGCAGGGAAAAAACTGAATGACTATGCACTTACAGTCACAGGCTCACACAATCAAATTAACAACAAAAGAATATAATAATAATATGGCGGACAAGTGGACATAATTTATGATACAGTCTAGTTAAGATATTGTGAGAATGACGTCGCCATTTATGTGTACACAAAAGGATATAATCATTGTCAGAACAGGTAGAGCAAATATGGTACATGTATGTTTCTTTAGCATTGAAATTATAGCTGTCTGTATAAGCCTTTATATTTGGTTTTACACTGTAATATTGGACTCGACCTCTGCGCCACTCTACTCTAACCCTGACTGGACTATACAAAGGAATAAAAAAAACATCAACATGAATTATGGAGAATACGCCAGACTTATAGATTGCATTCACGATATAGTTTGAAGCGATGTGTATTTGGTCTGTCGTTTTATTCTTATGTTGTGGCTGTCAATCGTAGTATTCAACAAAAGCAGACTGGCTTTAAAAATGGAAATTCTACCTGATTAAAAGCTTCCAATATGGGAAGAGAAAAAATGTCTGCATATTGCTATCAAAAAAGGTCATAGTATTACTGTAATAGGGGAATCAACCACCCTATATAAATGAGCGCATCCGGAAACTGCAGAGGGAGACACAGATTAAGGAACTTAATGACAAGTATACTGGAAGAGAAGAGCTAAAAATTTACCATATGTGGAGGAAAGTAACGTCATTGTTGTCAAATTTTCATGGAAGGGTATGACCTTTCTCAGCCAGAAATCAAACCCTGATCATCAAGTTTCCAATGCAGCACATTATAACCCCAGGACCACAGTTGCGGCTAAGTTGTTTTTCGCTCCTCAGGCGTGGTATAATGATAAACTCTTCCATGGCTTACCACCAATTAATAACCTAGCGCTCACTGAAATTTCGGACTGTTCTGATTTCTTCGGTAAACTATTGCAATGCGACAAAGACCGATGTTATCCGCATGGAATAATGGAATTAGTCTGGTTCACAACATTCTTACAAAATGCATCTTTTTCTGGATTTTTTTTTTGAAATCGTAAACCATCGAGAACAGGTCACATGCTCTTCCATGGACTTTTTACTTTATGCTATCCAATATACCTGCTCGCTCAAGGCTAGCAGGTAATCAGCTTAGTGAAACAGACTTGGTATAATGATAAACTATAACAGCACCCCTGTACCTGTCTTATGTATAATGTTTATTTGAAACCAGTATTTAATGAGGAGCTTGGATGGTCCTCTATGTGATAAAAGGAGGACAAATAAACACCATTATTTGATAAAATCTACCACCATCCTCTGTATGTGTACCTTTCTGTATCTTTCTGTTCATTTCTGTATGCTGCAGTGACTTTCTATAGTGTTTTTTTGTCATAAAATTTACAGTTAATGATGAATGTAAACCAGTTTAATCTAACTCATCAAGCAAAAGATACCAGTTAACTGACTGTAAATTATATGTTATTTGTGGGGGACTTTAATTTTTACTGTAAATTCATTTTTTTAGAGGATTTGTGATTTAATCCAGTTCCTCATGAATTTGTATTTCTTTATATACCGGTGTACACCGGTAGTACTTTCATAACATGAAAACTTATCATTGAACCTTCGACCTCAAATTTAGAAATCTGTAACAAGGTTTAGAACCGGCATTTAGCTTTTAAACTTCAATGTAATATTTTATAAAAATCATATAGATTAATTTATATTTTAATAAATAAATTAATAATCTTGACTTTAATTAATAACTTCACCAAAATGCACTTTATAGCCTCAAGCTAAAAGTCAGACTCTTATTAGATAAGATCTGTGGTTTTAAATAATTATGATCCATAATTTACACATGGCAACATAATGTCTACTGATAAGAATCTAAGGGCAGACCAAGTATTGTTCCTAGAAACTGCCCATGGTCAAATATATTGTTTAAAGTCTTTAGAATTGTCACTTAATGATCTTTATCAAAACTTAATATTTTATATAATAAATGGAGACTTTGATTGGTTAAGAACACTTGACCAATCAGGTATGTTGAAATAATTTTCTGTATGTTTTAAATTTTCGTTATTGAATTAGTCTTAAATTATGAATTGAACAGTTAACATCTACGTTTAAATTATTTGGTGTTAGCTTATAGTCATCTGGTTACTAAT
Source organism: Spisula solida (assembly GCA_947247005.1). NCBI lineage: Eukaryota > Metazoa > Mollusca > Bivalvia > Venerida > Mactridae > Spisula > Spisula solida. Next base: position 43,148,094 of record OX365945.1, on the reverse strand, counting down.
ACTTAATTCATCTGGGTTTTTAAAGTAATAGAAGTTGTTATCATTGGAACTGTTGAATACATGTAAAGAAATAAATGAAGAAAACTTAAATGGGACTTGTCGTTGTAACATTATAACATGGTTATAATATTGTTGAAAGAATCAACATTGGAGATACTGATATTATCATATGCAATATAGATTGCAACATTGGAGAACTACTCGATACACATTGGAGATGCGAATACAACATAGTACATCAACCATTACTGATGTACTATAACAAACATCACAACATTAGCTTAAGCTAAACATTTGAGAACACTGCACGACTGGAGGTTTGGAATACAACAACACGAGGTTACGGGTGGTGATCGACTTAGACACACTAAGCGAGTTTCCCCACAAATAGCGCGACAGTCGACGCCTCCGCCCAACCTCCGGTCACAGCTGTTTATGGCGGAGAATCCAACGGTATACAAGATCCATAAAAATGAGGGATGCTGAACGAATATAATAGAAGGAAATCTACTTTGAAACGTTTGGAAAGATTTTGATGAGTGGTGCATACGATAACATGTACCGGTATAATGAGGGACAGCCTTTCGTGAGAAGTACATATTACAACCAAATCCGGTGGAACAGAGGAAGCCGAGAACTGCCAATATTAAAAGTGCTATAGAATGAACTGTTGCTATTGAAGTTATCCACACACAGTTGGTAAGTGGAAATCATTATTTTGTGCTAATATCTTTATTGTTGCAAGGTTCAGCAGTTGCTATTTACAAAAGTTGTTTTCTGTTATACAGTATTATTTCTGTTATACACTTGTTATTTACTTGTTATCACTATAGATTTTAATATAGTCCAATATAGGTGAATTTTGTTTCATCCAATTATATATTATTTACAGATACCATAATTTTTCATTAAATTTGTGCACATATATTTTCATTGTGTTAAAATTTTAACTGAATATCAGATATTAAGTATATATCTTGAAGGCGAGAGTAAAATTTTGTCAGGTTCTGATAAATTTCATGGAAAATTGAAGTTTTTGCTTACAATAGTACAAAGTAATTATTATTAGATTATTGATAACAGTAATTTTTCAAGAAGTTATACATACTTCTTTGCAAGTAATTAGTTTAATACTTAGCGATAACAGTTTGACAATTTAAATTTTTAAGTGCTTTATAGAAAAACAGCTTAAAATGGCTCCACGTAACACAAATTGGCAGTGCTCTAAACAAGTATGTTCTACAATGACACATTTTGAATGTGAAAAACCCTCTGTGTCCCTTATATCTCAATTAGACCAAAATGGTACAGCCCCCATCCATATTTGCAACAAAGAAGTTAGTGCTCTATTTGATTCAGGTGCTTCTATTTCATGTATTAGTGAACACTTGGTTAAAAAATTAATGTCTGATCCTGAAATTTCATATTCTCAAATAAGTAAAGTGACTGGAGTTTGTGGTGAAATCCATCCTGTTTTAGGGACTATTGAAATAGCTTTTCTAATTGATGGGTGTCCGTTTGTTCACACATTTCATGTGTTTTCAAGACTACATAAAGCAGTTATAATTGGTCGGGATTTTATGCAGAAAGTAGGAATCAGTCTAGATTTCAGTCAGAACTGTATTAAAATGTTGAATGATCAGGCAGAACCAGTTATTCTTGCTTCCTTATCAGAAACTCTTAGCAAAATGTCTCATGCTAGGACCACAACCTCACATGTTATACCTCCTCATTCTGAGTATGCTTTGTCATTAAAAGTTAAGAAATTTAATGATGGTGATCTAGTTCTCTGTGAGCCTCCAAATGATTTGTCAAAGAAAGAAATTGCTGGTGGTAAATGTTTGTCCTTGGTATCTAATGGAACAGTTACGTATAGGTTAATGAATCCTACGGCTCTTCCTGTATTTTTAAAGAAGGATGTCTGTGTTTCTGTTGTATCTGAAGTAAACGCTCATTTCATCCAGCCCGTTACTGACAATGAAACTTCACAATCAGTGAATTGTTTAGATTCTGAAAGTACGGACCAAAGTCTTTCAGATGATGAATATATTGCAAAGGCTCACGAGTTAGGCATCACTTTAGAGGACTCAGATCTGTCTGATTATCAAAAGACACTTTTGTTAATTTTTATTGGGAAAAATAGGAAGGCTTTTGCCAAAGATTTTTCAGAGTTTGGTCAAACACATCTAACTTCACATCGCATTGAAACTGGTAACAATAAACCAGTTAAGAAATATCCATACCGCCAAAGTCCTGAGATGCGACGAGAAACAGAGAGACAAATTGAGGATATGTTGAGGGATGGCATTGTCGAAGAATCTGACTCACCATGGAATAGTCCAATTGTTCTTGTTCGCAAGAAAACGGGAGAATGGCGTTTTGCCGTGGACTACCGTGAGCTGAATAAGATTACTGAGCCCATGTCATTTCCAATACCACATATCGCAGATGTTTTTGATGCGATTGCTGATGCAAAAGCGGAAATATTCTCTGTTCTTGACCTAAAGTCCGGATTTTGGCAGGTGCCTTTAGATAAAGAAACTGCTCATAAGTCTGCCTTTGTTACACATCAAGGTGTGTATCAATGGAACCGTTTACCATTTGGTTTAATGAACAGTCCATTGACTTTTCAAAATTTGATGACCAAGGTTCTGAAAAATCTGAATTGGAAAATAGCACTTGTGTATATTGATGACATTCTTATTTATAGTAGGAATTTCAACCAGCACCTGTCTCATTTAGAGCAAGTATTCAGCAATATTAGAGCTGCAAATCTCACTTTACAACCCTCCAAATGTAAGTTTGCTACTAAGGAAGTAGAGTACCTTGGGCATGTTATATCCAAGGAAGGAATTAAGGTAAATCCCAACAAAACAAAGGCAATCGATGAATATCCATGTCCCAAAAATGCCAAACAGGTTAAATCATTTCTAGGTATGGCATCCTACTACAGGAAATTTATTAAATCTTATGCTAAGATAGCATCCCCACTTACTGCTCTACTGAAGAAGGAGAGTAAGTTTGTATGGTCCCAACAATGTGAAGAAGCGTTTAAGACTCTAAAAAAGGTCCTTACGTCTGCCCCTATCCTGTCCTTCCAAATTTCACCATCTTCCCATATTGGTGACTGTAGGCTTTAAGCCGTCCCAATTTGATTATAGTGGTATAAGGAATATATGGTAGCTTATGGTGGCAGAGTGTAAAATGGCCAAGTAACCAGATGACTAAATATGGTAGGGTTGGCACCGGTTAAAGCTGTCAATGGTATCGGCCATACCTTGCTAACTCTCCATTCACAGTGTATACTGATCACCTATCAGTCAAGTGGATAAAGCAGATTAAGAAATTTGGTGGACGCCATGGTAGATGGGCACTGCATCTGCATCCCACAAATTCCAGATTGTCCACAATTCTTTATCTGCTTAATGGAAATACTGATGGTCTTTCAGGGTATACATACCATGAGAATGGTAAACTATGGGAATTAATTCTGTTGACATTGATGATAATTGTTACCAATATGATAAGCCAGAGCGCTTGGTTGTGTAACCCTCATTAATGGTCATGATCAGAACCAATTACCACCATCAGTTGATCCAGCCACATTACACACTGAAGCAACACCAAAACATCAAACACAGCACAGACAAACATCAAACAGAACCACCAGACTAAAAAATAAACGGTTACCTCCACAGCACAGAACATAAGTTGCTATTTGAACATCAGAATCACAGAACATACCTTGGCACAAAGACATCAATATAGATACAATTTATTGATGCAGAGATGACATGACAATCACTTGGGTTTGTTAAATACGCATTGGTCAACGGCCTTTACTCGAACTCTATAAAGTGTGTCAGGAAATTCTTGTTTAGAATTGGTGCCAAAATTTGTCAAAGTGGTTCAATATTTGTGCATAACCCTAGAATTCAGATTTAAATTGTTGTATGCAGTATATTAGATTATTGTTTCGCCTCATCATATGTTGCTTGAATTTGAAGTAGTGATGATATGTATAAGCATTATGTATCAAACTTGTGTTAAATGGATGAAACAATCAATTTACCTATTGTTACCTTTATTAAAAGTAAAATTTCAAAGATTTTAGTAAATAAGAGATAGCAACTGTGGTTTTGCAGAAGTAAAGATGTTTCATAGAGTTTTGATTTTCACAATACCATTATATATTGTATTTGCTGAGTAATTGACTAAATGTGATTCAAGGTACTTATTTAGATAGATGAACAGATTCTATAGACACTGGACCTACAAAGAAGTAATATATGTGTTGTGCTGTGCTGTGAACAATGTGATATGAAATGATATGATATTTGATAACATATAGAATTGTTATTACGAACAGGTGATGAAGAACTAGAGAGAATGAAACGAATGATGAGACGAAATCATTCAGAGACATCAGTTGAAATGTTTCATATAATAAGGTTGCAAAAGTAGTTGCATGTTATAGCATGAAAACAAAAATTAGATATTATATATGTGGTAGTTGGAATAAAATAATAATACGGCTGATCCCATAATGTCACATAATACTAGATTGATCAGTTGTCAGCAAAGTTGCAAAACGGGTACAATCATCATGGATGAATTGTGGAAAAAATAAATAATAATACGGCTGATCCCATAATGTCAAATAATACTCGATTGATCAGTTGTCAGCAAAGTTGCAAAACGGGTACAATCATCATGGATGAATTGTGGAAAAAATAAATAATAATACGGCTGATCCCATAATGTCAAATAATACTCGATTGATCAGTTGTCCGAAAAGTTGCAAAAAATGAGTACAATCATGTTGAATGATTTGTGAGATAAAACAGAATATGGTAATGATACTGCTGGCCCCCAAGGTTGCATAATACTAGATTTGGTCAGTTAGTCCGAAAAGTTGCACAAAGGGTGTATACAAAAAGTGTATATTGAACAAAAATAAGTAATGATACTGGTGATCCCCAAGGTTGCATAATACTCGATTTGATCATGCAGTTAGTCTGAGAAGTGGCAAAAGGCAGAGAAAAGTTGCAAAAGGCAACTAAAGAGATATTGTACCAATTAGTCTAGAAAATTGCGCACCGGGTGTATGTAATTTGAGTCTGAAAGGCAATGATAAAAATTATGAAATTAATAGATATTGCACAGTTTAGCCCAAGTTGTTGCAGAAAACAAAGATTTTAGAATTGCGCAAGACTTATATTATGTTTATTGTTATTAAATATGTCTATACCTTTTTGTTTATTTAAGAATGCAATCAGATAGATTGTTAATGCCAGGCATAGGCATGACTGTATGTACATTTGTAATTAATGTATGTTAAATACAGGTGAATTTTAATAAAGTACATTATCTGATCATTGGATTTTCACATTTTAGTCATTCAGCTAGTATGCAGTTTTTCATAAACATAAGTCATAATTGTTCGACTATTTATTTACTGCTTTTACATTTTTCTTAATGTATAATTATTGCAGGTGAATTTCAATTTAGATAGTACATTTTTATTTTCACATAAAGCCATATGCTTCAGAGCAAATTCTTCAAACATAAGGCATATAAGTAATGGATCCAGAAAAGAAATTTGGCTATTTTAGTGATTTTTGTATGTGAAGAAATGCTTTGATAATACTGTTGATAATTATTGATATTATTGCTAGTGAAATGTGGTTGACCTATCATAATCATGCATATAATTTTATAAGAAGTTATTTTGGTATCACTTCAAGTGGTTTGTTTGGTTGGCTCACGACTAGTGGCAAATAGTTGTGAACTGGCTAATCAGATTCAATTGAACTTTCAAATGAATTGTTTAATTGGCTTTTGACCAGTTGCCAATGGTTATGAGTTGATTACTCAGTTCTTTGATAAAGAAAAAGTTAAATAGATTTTACATTGCCACTTTGAATATATTGGTAGCATCACAAACTGGGAAAATCCAGAATGTTAGGACATGGTTACAAGGAACTGTTGAAATTTGGAAAACTTCAAAACTTTCCGGTTTCAGCCTTGCTGGGACACTATGTTTATTTAACTCTAACATTTATGGAATTAGCACAATATATTCAATGTGCTGGCTGAGAAAGTATTAAATAAGTAAATTTTGACCAAAATGGGTCATTAGTTTTAGAAATATGCATTTGAGAAGTCAACACCATGCAAAAGAAAATATTTTAATAATTGAATTGAAATATTAAGTTATATTATGTCTAATTGATATGTTTATTTCAGGTATTGTTGTTATTATTATTATTGTTATAATTGTGTATGCAGTTCTGTCTTACTAGAATTATGTATAAGAGATGATAGGTATTTTTACAGATGATATGTTAATTTCATTTTGATAAATTGTTGTTACTATCAGATTGAGGACAATCTTTTTAGAAGGAAGGGTGACATGTAACAAGGTTTAGAACCGGCATTTAGCTTTTAAACTTCAATGTAATATTTTATAAAAATCATATAGATTAATTTATATTTTAATAAATAAATTAATAATCTTGACTTTAATTAATAACTTCACCAAAATGCACTTTATAGCCTCAAGCTAAAAGTCAGACTCTTATTAGATAAGATCTGTGGTTTTAAATAATTATGATCCATAATTTACACATGGCAACATAATGTCTACTGATAAGAATCTAAGGGCAGACCAAGTATTGTTCCTAGAAACTGCCCATGGTCAAATATATTGTTTAAAGTCTTTAGAATTGTCACTTAATGATCTTTATCAAAACTTAATATTTTATATAATAAATGGAGACTTTGATTGGTTAAGAACACTTGACCAATCAGGTATGTTGAAATAATTTTCTGTATGTTTTAAATTTTCGTTATTGAATTAGTCTTAAATTATGAATTGAACAGTTAACATCTACGTTTAAATTATTTGGTGTTAGCTTATAGTCATCTGGTTACTAATACTTAATTCATCTGGGTTTTTAAAGTAATAGAAGTTGTTATCATTGGAACTGTTGAATACATGTAAAGAAATAAATGAAGAAAACTTAAATGGGACTTGTCGTTGTAACATTATAACATGGTTATAATATTGTTGAAAGAATCAACATTGGAGATACTGATATTATCATATGCAATATAGATTGCAACATTGGAGAACTACTCGATACACATTGGAGATGCGAATACAACATAGTACATCAACCATTACTGATGTACTATAACAAACATCACAACATTAGCTTAAGCTAAACATTTGAGAACACTGCACGACTGGAGGTTTGGAATACAACAACACGAGGTTACGGGTGGTGATCGACTTAGACACACTAAGCGAGTTTCCCCACAAATAGCGCGACAGTCGACGCCTCCGCCCAACCTCCGGTCACAAATCCACGAAATATTTAAGTCTGTTTGATACGAAAATTTGCAAAATCAAGATCTCACAAATATTAAGTGATTTCACCGCATATAAATCAAATCACGTACGATTTTGTTAGGATACTATACAATTCAACTTGTATGACTTATTGTGATTGAAACATCCAGTGATTTCCTATCACTGTATGACTTATTGCAAGACTATACAATTCAATTTGTACTCCTTATTGCGATAACCGGTAGTTGATTCGTTTATATGCTGTGGATTTACTGTATAATGACAATTATTATACTTTGTCTTTATAAACAGTCTGAATTGTGTTTTTTTATTGGAAATTTTGTAATGCGGTTTCTGCTTGCACTTAAAATTATACAAGTACAAGTTTGCCTGTTACTGTTTTGATAATATTGAAAAACGAAACTCAGGTGGGATATTCTGCTTGAATAGATCATTTTCACATGGTGCATGTAATTCATTAACGTCATGAATATATCTTGTTTTGCAGATAATAAAGGAGTACAATTTTGTACTATAATACATGATATATTAAACAAAAAGCGAAAAATGTTCAGTTTTAATAATTCATGTTGTGATTTTGCTATTGTGTGTTTTGCTAATTACGTCATAGTAATGTTTTTACTTAGAATTAGATTTGTTACGTGGATTTGCTAACGAGGTTTTCCAACAGAAAAACTTGCAGGAAGATTGCAGAATTAATTTAGTATGTAGTTTCATTTGTGAACAGTTTTGTGACTCATATGTCTCATAATGATTAAACACACTTGGTGTTAATAATTTATGAAGAACATTTTTTTTGAAACAGAAACTTTTCTGTACCAAATTCTTCACATAATTTATGAAGAATGCTTTTTATTGAAAAAGAAACTTTCTTCTCGAAGAAGTAATTTGATGCCAATGCAATACTAAGAAATGCGAAGGGCAGTGTAAATGTTTTATCACCAAGTGCATTTTGCTTTTGCAGGATCCATATTTTATGTCCCTTGCATTGTGTCCCTTGCGTTATGTCCCTTGCATTTTGTCACTTGCGTTATGTCCCTTGCATTGTGTCCCTTGCATTGTGTCCCTTGCATTGTGTCCCTTGCATTGTGTCCCTTGCGTTATATACCTTGCATTGTGTCCCTTGCATTATGTCCCTTACATTGTGTCCCTTGAATTGTGTCCCTTGCGTTATGTCCCTTGCATTGTGTCCCTTGCGATATGTCCCTTGCATTGTGTCCCTTGCATTGTGTCTCTTGCATTGTGTCCCTTGCGTTATGTCCCTTGCATTATGTCCCTTGCATTGTGTCTCTTGCATTGTGTCCCTTGCATTGTGTCCCTTGAATTGTGTCCCTTGCATTGTGTCCCTTGCATTATATCCCTTGCATTGTGTCCCTTGCGCTATGTCCCTTGCGTTATATCCCTTGCATTATGTCCCTTGCGTTATGTCCCTTGCGTTATGTCCCTTGCATTTTGTCACTTGCGTTATGTCCTTTGCATTGTGTCCCTTGCATTGTGTTTCTTACATTGTGTCCCTTGCATTGTGTCCCTTGCATTGCGTCCCTTGCATTATGTCCCTTACATTGTGTCCCTTGTATTGTGTCCCTTGCATTATGTCCCTTGCATTGTGTCCCTTGCGATATGTCCCTTGCATTGTATCCCTTGCATTGTGTCCCTTGCATTGTGTCTCTTGCATTGTGTCCCTTGCATTGTGTCCCTTGCATTCTGTCCCATGAATTGTGTCCCTTGCATTGTGTCCCTTGCGTTATATCCCTTAAATGGTGTCCCTTGTGTTATGTCCCTTGCGTTATATCCCTTGCATTGTGTCCCTTGCATTATGTCCCTTGCATTGTGTCCCTTGTATTGTGTCCCTTGCATTATGTCCCTTGCATTGTGTCCCTTGCGTTATGTCCCTTGCTTAATAGACGGGTCACTAAAATGTGGTCATTGCTGAAAGGCTTTTCAATGTTTCCCAACTGTACATGCACCTACGAATGTCAGTCAAACGCAAATAAATATTTATTTTTTTCATGAACCAATTTATAGAATGTGTACATCCTTCTAACCAATAATTGAGAAAAAATTCTCATATGTGCGTAAAATACACACTTAACACTTAAATGTAAATAAAATCTCCATTTTAAGGTGATGGTTACCACAATGTGTGATTACGTGATGCTGATTGGGTCATGAAATCCATATATAAACTTGAATGTAAGTAGATACATGGCTTAACGTTGAATAGCGGATCTATTGTGTGATGAAATATTTTCACCCTCCCTTGAGTAATGTCTGTTTTATACGCATTTTTTAGATCATATGATAGACTGGTATCACATCAGGTGTGGTCTTTAGTGTGTAAAATTACACCAAACTTTCCAACAAGGCACGACACAGTCAAGTATCTGTTCCAATTGAAAATGTTAACCAAAACAATCAAGTTTTTGAAACTTAAATATTTCCAAAGTCCATTAAGACATTGCTTCCAAACTAGGCATACTTGTTTACCATCATAAACACCTTACATTGTTAATGCCATGTAATACTATCCATTATTTCAACAGAATTATGGCCCCTGATTTACTTACCGTGGCTAGTTATTATGGACAAGGCTTCCACTGGGCTTGAGTGTTTATTAAACATAGTCTTGTATGAATTCTAATTCCCTACCCTAAGGGCCAAGCTTTTTGTCTAAATCCATACACTATGGGATGTTTACTGTTTGGTGTCCCCTGGTGCCACATAGCCCAACTTTTAGATCATTCTCTGGGAGCCAGAGTGTACTGTTTGGTGTCCCCTGGTGCTACATAGCCAAACTTTTGGATCATTCTCTGGGAGCCAGAGTCATGCATACAGCATAAATATCATAATTAAAAAATCTTGATTGCAGAATCAGAAATAGTCTTCCATTTATATTTACAAAGAGGATATTACATGAGTGTCTTTTCGTATTGAATTTATTAAACGAGTTGAATAAAATGATAAAATGCGAGGCTATCGATTTTTTTAACGAGTTTAATAAATTCAATATGGAAAGTCACAAATGTAATGTTCTTCTTATCACATGTTAGCCTTTTCCGGCCGAAACAAAAAATAGCTACTTATTTTTAATTACAATAAACGCGCAACTTTGATGACGTCGCCTATCCTTTGAATGACGTCGCGTGATAGCTTTATTACACTAGTGTATTATCAAAAATAAATAATGGCTTTATTACACTACCGCGACGTCAAACATGTGATAAAAAGTAATACTAAATGGTAAATGCTGTATACATTTTACTAATATAATAAAACACAAGCTATGACCTTTTAAAATTGTTTTTTGTATGTAATACAAGCACACATCCTATAAACCAATCTGTTTCAATGTCTGGCGGAGTGATACTATGATATAAACACCCTGTAATGGACGAAATGACTCGATTAAATCAGGATTTAATTCGGCACTATTCCAAGAAATTGTTTCACTTAACTGAACAACTGTATTTTATATACAATGGATATTACTTCATACAGCATCATATAATGTAACTATGGTATATTATACGTTGTTCAGCCCACTATAACGAGCCCATTATATGCATCATGTTCTAGCAATATTCCTTTAATTTGCCCGGGTTTATTTATTAATAGATTCACTTTTTGTTCCGAGTAAGTTAAAAGAATGAACTTATTCACTGAATACTGAATATTGCAATTGTTAACCCTGATATTTCTTGTCAAGCTGGGACAATAGCCTACTTATTCAAATGTTGTTTTTTTTTCGTATTTTTTGCTGAAATTTTTTTTGAAAATACAGTTGTATCATCCAAAAGCAATATGGCAAACAGTTAAAGAAGCTGAATAAATAAGATACAAAATGTGCAATTGTTTATATGGGTCTGAATAAAATAGTTCCTAGATTATCCCTTATTTGATTCCTGTCTGACCCCTATTTTTCATGTTCTCCTGATCCCTTTTTATCAGGTTATTTTCAAACAGTAGACTAGCTGTTAAATACTTAATTACTTTTTTTTTCATTCAAAACATTAAAAACTAAGCAATAAAAGCTGTTCAAATATCCAGAATTTTTTTTTTTAAAAAGATAAATAAAATTATTACCCCTCCCCAAAATTAGGATGACAATCAAGCAGGTAATTTATAATTGCCAAATTTTCTAGAAATTTAATTGAATTAAAGTTCTGTTTAGGCAAAACTATAATCATGAAATTTCATTGATATTCACATTATTTTTCTTGATTGCCGTGATGCGTTTCAATCACTTTTTTCTTTTATCGTTTCAAAGTCGTTCAACGAGGACGACAGAGTGCGGGACAGCTCGCAGCAGCATCATTCCATTTAAACCATTCAAATAAGATTGATGCATAGATTCGTATTTAATCTAAACAAATATTTAAAATTGAAACAGTCTAATCTCCTTCTAGAATTAGAAATACGTTAAATGAACCATTCCGATTTTCATTAACTCAATTGAAACAAACACCAGGATTTCATTTATTTGATAAAAGAGTCCGAATTCTTGGCGCTGACTCGATACGCAAAACAGAAGACTTAGTTACATTCTATCCTCTACCCATTACATTATATCAAAATCGAGAGAAGTTAATTTTACCAAATTTCTTTAGCGGCAGTTTTAAAACTTTATTCGTACAATAACAGATCATGATTCTGCCTATTAACTTGGTATAAAATATATATAGACCCTGGTTTATCAAGTTGATATCTTTGCATCTTTGAATCGTTATAAAATAAAACTTCAAGAACCAAGATCTCTGTGCAATTTAGTGAAAAGAGATACGGAAATTAACGAGATTTATTTCGTGATTAAACATGTTTATATGATGCTCACTGAAAGATTGTGTGCCATTAATGATTGAGTCTATATTAGTTTCTCGACTTGTTTTCAAACAGCTTTCGGTAAATAGATATATATTTGGTGACACTAATAGTATTTGGAGATCAAATGAAACTGGCGCACCAATGACCGTATTTCCGATTTGTGACTATTTAAGTCGTACTTAAAGTAGGCCTATCACATAAATTTTTATAGATGCTGCTTTATTGCCTGTCGCAGGAAGTCCAAATTGCATGTTGGAGGGGTATTAGATGCCCTGTCCTTTTGAGGAAAATGTCGTAAATATATTTTACATCTCCGTGGGGCTATTTGACATCAGCTTGGCTTGGGGTAAAGGTGAATGGCGAATTTCAATTTTCACGATAGGGAACAATAGGAAAATTGGTGAAATTGACAGTTTTGTATAAATCATTATCCTAATGGTTAGCTTGGCATACTTTCTTCAATTACAGAGCTTTTCTCACAAAATGTCCTGGTGACATTCAAGTGTTGAAGGTCACGCCAGTATTAAAATGTCACCGATATTTGCTTCCTTTCATCTGTGTTATTGGACAGTTATTTGTCTATTTTGCTGCTATTTCAAAATATTTCCAAAAAATAGTCGTCCAAAATTGTGAAATGGTGTTTGAAGGGGAAATGAGAGCTAAGCTAGTAAGATAAATTTTGAGCCTGTTTTAGAATTATGTGTAACTTGAATAATAATTATGGTATACATAATATCCCATACCTATTTTAGAATATCATGTGTGTGTTTACAATTGTCTGAGACAGTTTTAAGTGCATGGTCATTCGGTTTTTCCCCTGCCAGATCGGCCAATGACTTAACTTTGAGGGAGAAGCATAATTATTATGATTGCAATTAGTCTAAATGTCTATGATTTAATCCTTTTTATCATTTTTTTAGTTGAGCGTTTTAAATTTGGGCACTCGGGTCACGGCCATTTTTGTAACATTTCAAATGTACTGCCAGAATGTATTTATTTTATTTTTCGTATCAAATCAGGCGTATATTAAAAGTACTTAGATAAATACAATATTTCACCTTGAATGGCTTATAAGGTTTCCCTGAAGGACCTTTAACTATAATGTTTGAATGAAAATATAATTTATATAAATGTTAACTGCCTTTTATTGGACCTGTAATTTATTTGATTAATGTTCCTTGATTAATTTCATTGATTAAACTTTTGCTGTTCGATTAATATAAAGAACTGTTCCAAAATATGTCAGCATGAAGCAAGCACTTATTAATCAAGGGTAATGTATCAGAATTCGTGGTTCAAAATGTCATTAACTTTTGCTCAATTAATTGGCTTCAAAATGGTAAAAAGTTGTGCAATAATTTCAGTTTTGAATTAAGTTGTTAAAACCATGTGCGATCTTGAACATTTTATCAGCTTATTTTATGCAAACAATCTGAAAATATTTAATGCATTCATTGTTGAGAAATTTTACTCTTCAGGAAAGAAATTCAGCTTTCTGGCCCTTCAGTTTTAATGGTTTGTAAATCATAAAATTTGATTTATAAAATGATTTTTTATGCTTCTCATTGTCCAAAAATAAAATGAATACTGATATGGATCTTAGATACATTATCAAATTATGTTATGTTTACGCTTTTTTGCGATATATTTTCATTCTTATTCTGTGCATAATACTGGACTATGAAATTATAATTTTTGGGTGGTTTTGAATTTCGTGATTTTTTTAAAAAAAACTGAATTTTGTGGGGTCACAATGTGAATTATAGATTTTAAAAAAACAAATTGAAACCTTGTGTTTATATATTTTGGTGGTTGACATAAGTTGTGGTTATTTGATTTCATGGTCAAGTTGAACCACGAAATCAGTGAAAATGAATTCCTCACGAATCGTAATGACTTTACGGCATAAAATATGGTAATATAATGAGACAGTATCTATTTGATGCGTTGAAGATAATATTCATAACTATAAGAATAGCTTTTGATTTGTGACCATGTTGACGATGGTAAAATTTAAGTAAAAGCTGTTTTTTTTCAAGATTCGGAATCAGTTAACTTTCTATGCTGATACTATCTGTTATATAAATTTATTGTATGGGCAATTTAATGGCAGATTGTTGATTCATTCAAGTTATCAAGTATTGTGTATGAGATAGAAATCACCTTGTGTGGTTTTTGCATCGTTATCATTTAACGTTCCTAATTGTTTTCTATTTTACAGAGGAAACACAATCGGTGAACACAGATTTTGTATCACATTCAATTAGACAGGAGTGATGGTTAAGTCTGGTGGAGCCTCGATTCGAGATACCGGAAAGTTCTTTTTTTTCAAAATTACATGAAGTCGATCATTCACCTTTAAAAGCAATAAGATCCCATAAATATATTTCTACCAGACGTCTATATACCACTTGTATGGCCTCATGTTGGCTTTGAGTTTGGAAGGTACGGCTTCTTTCCCTTGCAGCATTATACCGAAGACGTGAGGGAATTGGCTTCTCTTCTCTCATACTCTTGTATAAAGGAGTCAACTTTTGGTTATCGCAATAAGTCAGGGACTACATATTGAATTGTATAGTTTCACAATAAGTCATACAGTGACTGGAAATCAAATGCTTTTGGATGCAATAAGTCATACAAGTTGAATAGTATAGTCTCCAAATAAGTAAAACCAAGATAAGGTTTATATGCTGTGGAGTTTGTTACTATCAGGAATTGTAGATGGTGATTTGATTTTGTGATTGAATTGTACAACTAATGTTTCAAATGAACAGAAAATAAATAAGTAGCTACTATAGTCAAACATTTCTGAGAGACAATCTTTGAGCATTATGAACATTCCTCTTGCATTTTAAGAAATACAAGCAGCTATAACTGTGTTATTTGGGGATGGTCAATAGACTGGAGTATAGGAAGCTATCATCAGGAAACTTTGCTGAAATGCTTTGCAGGACACAGGGGGAGTGCCAGAGGTAATGGTTTTGATCCCTGATTGAGATATATTAAAGTCATTAAAAATGGTACTGAGGTATCTCTCTTGCTTGACCTTCAGTATAGTAAGTTCCAGGTAACTGCTTTAGTTCGCCTGGTGTCAGAATACAAGAATAATGTGAATGGGTAGTCTCCATATGACCAATATACTGTTGAACAGTGGGACTTAAAACAAAATTTAGAAAAAGAAGAGGGGGGGGGGGGCATTTAGTCCTGGCAGAGTTATAGATTTTGTTTGAAAACCTAGCTTGTTCTCAATGAATTTCCATGTTTCTTATTACCATAATATTACTTTAAGCTTCAACAATAATTAACTTTTTAAGCTAATTTCATCAATTAGATCTTAGCTGAGTACCGATTAAAAGTGTTTAAGTTTGTCAATATTGTATAGATGGTTTGAATTATTTTTGCATGTTCTATATCTGTAAAAGCTTGGACTTTGTGTCGAGAACAGGGCCTTTCATCTACTAAAGCAGGTTACAATAGGGACTCGTACAGAAGTAGATAGGTACTTGAAATAGATAGCCTTACTTCCACGGCTGCAATAAATGTCTTTAAAATCATTGAAAAAGTTTTTAAACGGTCTTTTAAGTTTGAAGGCAAGGATACATCTTGTTGATATGTTTGTTCAATCCTCAATTGTATTTCAATACTTTTAAAATAAGATTAGTGAGATAAAATATTATAAAAAAATTTGAATTTAAATGAACCTAAAGAGACTATGTATCCTAAGTAATGAAATCAACCCAAAGTATAAAAAGAGCCACTCTTGGCAAAATCATTTGCACAGTTGCGCAAAATAGCATTAAAAGTTCAAAGAAAATTATCTTGAAATAATATGAGTAAATAAATGTCAAATGATGCAATTTTCTGTGAATAAAATTGTGCACACGTCGGCGTCTGTTCAATGATAGACACTATGATTATATATAAATACAGTATCTTTAAATTATCGTTGTTCTGATATTTTATCTAATAATATACTCAATGCAACAAGAAACGTTACACTTTTGTTATAATTATGTAACTAAACAAATTGTTATTCTGTGGATACTCGACACAAAAAGAAACGTTTAGACCTTCTAGACTAGAAAAGTTGATAGCATTAAATGCCATTCCCGTCCGTTTAAGGATTCTTATGCATTTGTTTATTCTTGTCCATTTAAGGATCTGTAATAGATGCACATAGCGAATCTGCTTGTAATCCTAGCACTCTACTGTCAGTACTATTTCTTATCACAAAATAATTGTATCATACATTATAAATTTGTGTACTTATAATAGTGACAATATCGATTACCTACTGGCTTAGACTCACCAAAAACTTCACTGCGCAGTTATCTGACAATATTATAGTCCATAGATATCAAGGAAACATTATGTGACGTACGTTTCACACCTTGTACGTACCTGTTATTCGTTGAACGGTATGTTTAAAAAAAATATGTTTGTCACGTGCGCCAAGTTTGGCTAACCATATCCAGAGGTGGTGTGCGTGTATTGGTATAATTAAAACGAAGGATTATAGCGATAAAAACCCGTGATTTTTAGGTGCATTTGTAATTCACCCTACAGGTTACTATGAATCAAGACTAGTGAGCATGAGTTATGTCTCAGATTCTACATGGTCATGCATCCATTGACAGTTTATTAGGCTATGATGACACTGATTTTCACACCATGTCAGTATACAGTGGCTGAAACAACAAAGTTTTTACAATAATCTGAGATGACTGTACACTCCTGGTAATAGGTGAAGCAGTTTATAGCTGACCTAGAATTATCCATTTTATGGGCTATGGATGGTTCTTATAGTCAAGAGAATTTGACACGACTCTCGATCTTCAATTTGCATAATTTAACAGCTGATAAATCGTCTATATTATAACCCCGGGTGTTTTTTTCATAAGCGGGAAGTATCACGAAGATGCCCGAGATGTAATACTGCAACACAAACCTAAATGACCGATATTGCACGAATTGCTCGCAGAAATTTATATATTCAACGCAAGAACCTTGTAATATATTCATGCATAAAGGTCAGGATGATGTCAAATTCTATGTGCTATATTATGTCTGACTCTTGCATGGGTGGCTAGGCTCTGCTGTCATTTCTTGGATTTTCTGTGCCTACAGTATTTGTTGTTGTAAGTTTAACATCATTAAGTATTCAAAAAAAAAGTTTCAAATGACATCGAACATAATTAATCAGTTCCAAATTTGGGTAATTATTTTAAAGGAGTACTTTTTGTATAATGTACAGACCTCATTTACTTTTTCTCTGTTCGAAATTGTCCTTATAAAATAGTCATTTAGAAATTATTTAAAATTTATTATGTATCTAATTTGTGCATTTAAATAGTTGAATTGTAAAAATGTTACATTATAGTACGCAATCTGTTATAATTATGGCTATTGTGATTACGTGGGGAAATGTCGTAAGCCTTCCCCAAAAGAGATTATCATAGATTATTATAAAAATTAAATTCCCTCGAAGCCGGGGGGGGGGGGGAATATTGGCCAATTATGCAGGGAAGCCGGAGAATAATGGCCAATTAGGCAGGGAAGCCGGAGAATAATGGCCAATTAGGCTGGGATAAAACTGAATGACCATACACTTACAACTGCCTAAGTTGAAAAAAAAGCGAAAAAAAATTAATAAAAATTAGATAATTGCACAACCCAGTGACATAGTCAGATTTATGTCATTAATGCATATATATAATGCTTCGGAATGATTATCAAAATCAGTAATGCAAGAACTATCACTGTTTACCTCAGCAACAGCATTTGATAATTTATTATGATACCCCATTTAGAATCAATCAGAGATTCAGAGATTTATAGGAAAACTTGTCAATTTATTTGAAAATAATTTATATTTATTTGCGAAATCTTTTTACCTGAGGGATGATAAGCTGGGTATATTTTTACTTTATTATCAATTAAAATGAAATTATTGGTAGCAAATATTTCTTTAATGTTACCTCTACTGCACAAAATGATCATTGTAGAAAAGCAATGATGCTGTAAGGAAGATTGCTATCTGAATCATTTGCATATATCAAACTCTACATTTTCCAAATGAATCAATGTGGTTATGACTATGTAATTATTGAGACCTTTCAGTCAAGAATAACCCATAAAAGTGCAAGCATGTATTTCCAATGGGGTCCTGTGTTTTGCTGAAGAGACAACACGTTTAAGACACAGTGGTGTGATAAAGGAATCCGAGTGGAATACCCTAGCTCTTTTGGATCAGACTCCTTCAAGTTCTTTCACGTGTCCAGTGTATAGCACTAATACAGACGAGACTACATACCTCGTGGTTACCAACCAGTTCATCTCTTGTTGGGTGGGAAACACTTCTCACAGTGTTTCTGAAATTTCCAGTGCCCCGGCCGGGATTCGAACCAGGGACCTCCGGATTGGAAGTCAAGAGCCTTAATCACTCATCCTTCGTGCCACCCAAAAAACTGATACAATTATTAACTAACCTGTCTTAAGGTGTTAGTAAAAGGAATACAAGGAATACATCATACTTTTTAAGACCCAATCGTTGATTAGGGGTATTAATTGTTTTGCACAATCATATTGGTGGGTCTGTCAGTCAGTCAGTCTACCAAACAGTTTTGTTTAATAACTCAAAAACTCTTGACCCAATAGGATCCTTAAACTTCACATGGAAGTTGGTCAGCAGTAGAAGATACTCTAATGAAATCAAAGGTCAAGGTTGCATACCCTAATGAAGTTAAAGGTCAAGGTTGCATACCCTAATGAAGTCACAGGTCAAGGTTGCATACCCTAATGAAGTCAAAGGTCAAGGTTGCATACCCTAATGAAGTCAAAAGTCAAGGTTGCATACCCTAATGAAGTCAAAGGTCAAGGTTGCATGCCCTAACCGATTTGTTTGGTCTAAATGCTTAATTGTACCCTTTTAATTATTTCAAAGACTATGTACTTTTCTGCCACGATGCATGGAATGTCGACTGTACTTTATGTTGTTTGTGACTTTTAACATGCAACCTAATAATATACAGTTATAAGTATTTCTGTCATGCAAAGACTTTGCCCAGTCACATTTTTCAGATGTCTTAGAGTAAGGCACTCCAATGTTTCACTTGAAGAATAAGCCAAAAGCGAGGTAGTTATACGTTTACTGGCGGCATAATGGGATTTAAAACTGTAATTTGTATAATTTTCAACAACTTTAGTTTGTTATGCTGCAAATCTTAACTCTTCTCTCAAGCAAATAAAATGCTCGAACCACTATGCGACAGAAATTTTGTCCATGTTTTAAGCCATAATCTGATGGAGTCAATTACCTCCCCTGAGCTTCCAGCAAGACTATTTTTAACCTCTTCGGTATGTCATGGCCTGGGATCAAACCCGAGACCTCTCACACCCAAAGCATACACTGAACCACTAGGCATGTGAGCTTGAGAGATTGATTATAAATATCCAAGCTATGAAGCCAGTCACCACCACTCAATGTTTATAACAGCACATTTTTTTCAACTTTAACATACTTTTTATAAGTTTTTAACATCAGTCATATGGATACTCGTAATTAACAGTAGTATAGAATTTCGTATACTGACTTTTAAATGTAAATAAACAGCTTTTGCAATTTTGTGACCTAAATACGAATTGATATACTAGTAGTATAATATATTACCATATTAAGTAACCATGTCTTAATGGGTGTCAAATTGTAATGTAATGATCAAAGGATAGCTAATTATAAAATATTAATTTCAGTGAACCTTCAAATTGACTTTGAATAAATATAGGTTACACTATAACTGACAGTTATAAGTGAATATAGACTAACACCAGACAGGTTGTCAGTATCATAAGGAAGTGGGAATTTAATATATGTCTAGGCTGGTCAAATATATCATATACCATGTTAGTGGGGAGTTGAGTCAGTCAGTCAGAGTCGGAGTTGAGTTAGAGAGTTGAGAAGTAGAGTCGAGAGAGACCAGTTGGTGCGGGCCGTCAACAAGCGAGTAGCTTGGGCCATAAGCATGGACAGTATGTTTATGAGTATGAAAAGTTGACTTATGCTGTGAACCTGAGAAGTACTATACTATGTTTATGAACTGTGTAACAAACTAATAAAACCACTATACGAACACGAGCGTTACTGTCTTTACCAAATCATAAGGACTACGTAACAATATTATGGAATGTTTTTATGTTCTGTGCTTATTTTACGATTATGAAGTTTCATTAATTTGTATAAAATTGTTTTTTGCACGCATTCAGACGTCATATGAAATTACGTTATTTTTTCACAACTAGTATAATTACTATATACATGAAATGATGTAGTTGATGTCATATGTCAAGCTTATATAATTTGAAATATGATGAATGTTGAGAATCTTTACAGATGCATTTAATACACTACTTAGTTTTTTTGTCTTGAGCTATTTATACTTATATAGTTATGGTGAACAACATTTATATTACCTAATACGGTTGCGGAGTACAGTAAACTAATATTTCTAAAAGTTGTTTATATAATACAATCTTTTTTGGTATTTTAGAGAAATGCATGGGAGATGGAAGTCATGTATTATAGAGAGTAGCATTTAGAGCTGTGGACTTTGTATTATAGAGCTTAATGATTTTATTAGAGGATAAAGGGTTGAGAGAGGTGAACATTGTATTATAGAGCTTAATGATTTTATTAGAGAGATAAAGGGTTGAGAGAGGCGAGCATTGTATTATAGAGCTTAATGATTTTATTAGAGAGATAAAGGGTTGAGAGAGGCGAGCATTGTATTATAGAGCTTAATGATTTTATTAGAGAGATGAAGAGTTGGGAGAGGGGAGCATTGTATTAGATGAGAGCTTAATGATGTTATTAGAGAAATGAAGGGTTGAGAGAGGTGAACATTGTATTATTGAGCTTAATGATTTTATTAGAGAAATGAAGGGTTGAGAGAGGCGAGCATTGTATTAAAGAGCTTAATGGTTTTATTAGAGAGATGAAGGGTTGAGAAAGGGGAACATTGTATTATAGAGCTTAATGATTTTATTAGAGAGATGAAGGGTTGAGAAAGGGGAACATTGTATTAAAGAGCTTAATGATTTTATTAGAGAGATGAAGGGTTGAGAAAGGGGAACATTGTATTATAGAGCTTAATGATTTTATTAGAGAGATGAAGGGTTGAGAGAGGCGAGCATTGTATTATAGAGCTTGATGATTTTATTAGAGAGATGAAGAGTTGGGAGAGGTGAGCATTGTATTATAGAGCTTAATGATTTTATTAGAGAGATGAAGGGTTGAGAAAGGGGGGCATTGTATTATAGAGCTTAATGATTTTATTAGAGAGATGAAGGGTTGAGAAAGGGGAGCATTGTATTATAGAGCTTAATGATTTTATTAGAGAGATGAAGGGTTGAGAAAGGGGGGCATTGTATTATAGAGCTTAATGATTTTATTAGAGAGATGAAGGGTTGAGAAAGGAGAACATTGTATTAGAGAGCTTAATGATTCTATTAAAGAGATGAAGAGTTGGGAGAGGGGAGCATTGTATTATAGAGCTTAATGATTTTATTAGAGAGATGAAGGGTTGAGAAAGGGGAGCATTGTATTATAGAGCTTAATGATTTTATTAGAGAGATGAAGGGTTGAGAAAGGGGAACATTGTATTATAGAGCTTAATGATTTTATTAGAGAGATGAAGGGTTGAGAAAGGGGGGGGCATTGTATTATAGAGCTTAATGATTTTATTAGAGAGATGAAGGGTTGAGAAAGGAGAACATTGTATTAGAGAGCTTAATGATTCTATTAAAGAGATGAAGAGTTGGGAGAGGGGAGCATTGTATTATAGAGCTTAATGATTTTATTAGAGAGATGAAGGGTTGAGAAAGGGGAGCATTGTATTATAGAGCTTAATGATTTTATTAGAGAGATGAAGGGTTGAGAAAGGGGAACATTGTATTATAGAGCTTAATGATTTTATTAGAGAGATGAAGGGTTGAGAAAGGGGGGCATTGTATTATAGAGCTTAATGATTTTATTAGAGAAATGAAGGGTTGAGAAAGGGGGGCATTGTATTAGAGAGCTTAATGATTTTATTAGAGAGATGAAGGGTTGAGAGAGGCGAGCATTGTATTATAGAGCTTAATGATTTTATTAGAGAGATGAAGGGTTGAGAGAGGCGAGCATTGTATTATAGAGCTTAATGATTTTATTAGAGAGATGAAGGGTTGAGAAAGGGGAGCATTGTATTATAGAGCTTAATGATTTTATTAGAGAGATGAAGGGTTGAGAGAGGCGAGCATTGTATTATAGAGCTTAATGATTTTATTAGAGAGATGAAGGGTTGAGAAAGGGGGGCATTGTATTATAGAGCTTAATGATTTTATTAGAGAAATGAAGGGTTGAGAAAGGGGAACATTGTATGAGAGATTAATGATTTTATTAAAGAGATGAGGAGTTGGGAGAGGGGAGCATTGTATTATAGAGCTTAATGATTTTATTAGAGAAATGAAGGGTTGAGAAAGGGGGGCATTGTATTAGAGAGCTTAATGGTTTTATTAAAGAGATGAAGGGTTGGGAGAGGGGAGCATTGTATTATAGAGCTTAATGATTTTATTAGAGAGATGAAGGCATGAGAAAGGGGAACATTGTATTAGAGAGCTTAATGGTTTTATTAAAGAGATGAAGGGTTGGGAGAGGGGAGCATTGTATTATAGAGCTTAATGATTTTATTAGAGAGATGAAGGGTTGGGAGAGGTGAGCATTGTATTATAGAGCTTAATGATTTTATTAGAGCGATGAAGGGTTGAGGGAGTTGGTGTAGAGAGGGGAGCCTGGTTATTTCAGAGGAAGCTTTAACCACTGGTATAGAAAGGGTAATATAGTTTTAGACAGCTAAATGGTTTAGCTAAAGTTGAGTTCACACTATGAACATTTGTACCATGCAGCGTTGGTCAGCGTTTTAAGTCGGAAAAAATGAGCCCAAAAAATGAACCCAAACAGTCTATAGGAAGCTACGCCACTGGTTGGTATCAATAAAACCCATGGTTATAATAAAGTCCTTATAAGGCAGTCACAATCATAAAATGGAATCTACAAAAATTGGTTATATTTTTCATAATATTAAGTTTTTGACTTCAGCTACATTATCTTTGTATAATATAATACCTTTCCATGTTTCACTGATAATGTCAAGTGTAAACCAAAACCCCGACTGCCTTTTCATTGAAGACAAAAACACCATGAACTTTGACCTTATGTGTTGCTATAATGGTGTCGGATTTAAATATAAGTACTTTTTAATTGCTATAAACTGTCCGACAAAAACATATGATGGTCTTCTCCAATGATGGTGTGGTTTACTGACTGCGGGCTTCAGATACGTGTTTTATGTGTATGGGTTTTTTACATTGCAAAATTAATGGTATAAAAATGGTACAGTTCTTTTATATTATATAATGATATATTATATGTAATAAAGCTCAAATGGATTATATAGACATTTGTGGAAGATTAGGCTAAACAAAATGTGGGAATTACTTTTCTTGAAATAAATTTATAATTATGCCCCACGTCTGACGGTAGACCAAATGATTTCCGTTCTATAACTTAAGAACGCTTAGCCCTAGGATCTTCAGACTTTACATGGAGGTTGCTCATCAACAGTAGATGGCCCCTAATGATTTTGAGGTCAATAGGTCAAATGTCAAGGTCACTGTGACCATTACCATTTCTGACTATTCAAATGGTTTCCGTACAATAACTCATGAACGTTTAGCCGTAGGATCTTCAAACTTTACATAGAGGTTAATTTCGCCGATGAAACAATTGACCAGACAGTACAGAGGTATGCCCCACCTCATTGTTTTTTGTAGGTTATCAAGCGAATTAAATCCATTATGGATTTTTCGAACATTTGAAATAATTCCAATGTTGTACAACCAAAATTAATGTTTTCAGTGGCCACCTAATTCTTGGTTTGGTCATTACTGAAATTTTGAGGTAAAAATTATTTCCATGGAGTCTGTTCTTTCCCTGGAGTCTGTTCTTTCCTTGGAGTCCGAATCCCAAACATTTTCTGTACCGTTTAATCACCTGTCAGCCACACATACTATTCAGTTAGGCCTTATTGCAAAAAGATAAATAAATGTATTATATTGCAATAGACGATAAAATAAAACTGTCTCCACATATTGTTGCCGAGGCATTTGGATTTACATAAATTTTCTTATTTTATATCATACCCATAGTAACTGCCACGTGTCGTTGTCCATTTTCTCTGTCAAAATATGAACATTTGCGTTTTTTATAAAAAAAATCAAAACAGGATCTTATTTTTCGTTTCATGTCACCTGTTCGTAATATCATAGATTTATAAGGGGTTTTACCTGAGATTTTGCATTATTTGGTGTTAATTTTAGCAGTCGGTGCATAGAAACCGTCTTGCGGTAATCTTTACATTTCCTGAGTGCATTAAGTTTGCATGTCGTGCACATGTGTTATAATTGCTGATCTAGATTTACCGATAGATAACTTGTTATCAACAAACCTGGAAATTGGGGATCAATGTCCTAGGTGACGTTTATTTGTCTCGGATTACAAAATGCCGACTTTGTTTACGCCGATTTAAGATTCTGCAATCATATTTGTTTTCACATACTGAAGTTTTATCAATGAATTTCCTGTGATAGTATTCCCTTAATGGTGTTTGAAAAACATACCGCAAGAATGTTAAGGTCTCGCCCTTACTGGTAATACATTAGTACTTTAGCTAGCGGATCAATTGATTTTTGCTGACGCAGCTAATTCTCTGTCTTGGATGATTGTGTGATTTATAGTTGGATAATCAGACTTGATGCAGTTTTGTATGCATCTTATACAGTATTTCAGTTGCATACCGCAGTCTGTTTACCTTCCCAGTTCACTTGGTTTCCATGAGACTATTAAGCCCTCCGTTTACCAGCCCTGCTTTTCTTCAATATACGTCACAGTTGAAATGTGATGGGCACATTTGAAACCTGGGCTTCAAACCCACAACTCACTACCACAGAGTGTACAGGGTGTTAAAAAAGTTTGTTCTCAAAATTCAAATTCATACTTAATTTTATTTGAAGTATGTACACAGCGAACAATATATTTCCTACTTTAATTGCTGCATTTAATGCCAGAAAGATAAGGATAAGGGTAGAACCATCTGGAATTTAACCTGGAAATTTTACATTCTTCTTACATCAGAAAATGAAACTATTGAAATTTAAACATTGAGAACGAACTTTTTTAACACCCTGTATATTTATTCAAATTGGACCTCTCTCTCTGCTGTCACATAATACTCTCTGTGCAAAATGATGGTTTTAACAGTCAGCGCTAGGCCAGAGAGGTCAGATATTCAACATTTTTGTCCAAAACACATGTTTGAGCCTAAAAACATGTACAGAGAGTGTCCCAATTGCCAGCCCAGAGAGAGTTTTGCACAGAGAGGGGTCTGATATATGTATATACAACCATGTACACTCTATATCATTGGAGGTTGTAATGTTCATTGAATAAAGTATGCAATATATGGGTAGGAAATATTGGTGTCCTTCACTACTTACATGTTCTAACAATTGGTCACCTGTGATAATTGTTCAAGTACTCGACTATTAATAAATGTTACTTCATTTAAACCTATCTATAGCAATATGCATACACAAAAGGTTCCTTTATAATAAGGTCATGGTTGCACTTCAAGGTCAACGCTGATACCTCAGCATTCATCTTTATAATAAAATTTTATTTTGCTTATTCAGCAAGAGTCAGTGCTCAATTTTTTCATAAAATTTTATTTTGCTGATTCAGCAGAATTTGGTGTTCAGCTTTCTAAAGATTTTGCAGCTATTTATTATTTTACTTTAGGTGGATTGCAAAACAGTAATCACTCTCAACACCTCATTCCTGATGGTATCCATCGTTACAATGGTATAAGAGAATAGAAGTTATTTCCCTTTTCAATGCTGAGCACCAAGGGAAAATATTCAAATACCATTTTTGTTTCGTCTTTGGCATGATTCCTCTTTAGGGAGCAAAGCTAGACCTGACCCTCTTTTACGGTACTCGACCTTGATCAAGGCTGTTAGCAGTCACCCCAGTCTTAAATAACAAGTAATAAAAGTCTATACAGTATGTAATTCATTGACAAGTTGCTGTTTTTGCAAGCTTATGATTATGTGAAGTGTAAAAAAAGGGTCAAATTTTTAATGTATTTTACATTTTAAAGAGACATTGAACATCATTAATTTCCAACATTCCACATTCAAGATGGAAAATTACAGAAATGAAGTACCATCTATTATGAAATCAGACAAAAGACTTTTGTTGGTAGGGGATAAACTTAACGTTGTTTTTGTTACAGCATATTGATTTGTTTTGTCTTGTTATGCCAGATGATTGCTTTATTTTGTGAAACACTTTCATATCTATGAGTTATCAACAACCGGTTTTTATCATCAAATATTGAAAACACTTTATTTTCTGTCAATTTAATAAACACAAAGTTTGTGCAATATAATAAGATTTAGATACCCTGGATATATTTTCCAACGACATCTTCGACAATAATCAAGTCGATTTGTCATACAATATAAGGCGCTCGTTGACAGGTTTGGATATATAGTGTTGACTTTACGAGAGAAATTTCACGTTTCTATCTCATCTATAATAAATCTGCACAGATCTTATGAACTTTTATATATATATATTTTTATACAAAATAGGTATGTTATGTAATAAAATCCATATTTGTGGCAATTTTATGTTTCAATTTCTCTGCAAGATATCCTTGTACTTTTAACCTTTCTTAAATTTATCTGCTTTATTTCTAACAGATAAACATGTTCATGTCAGTTTACCAGTTCAGAATTGCTTTCCCTGTAACCTTTCTAAGACTTAGGGTAATAAGTATGTCCCATTCTAGACTTAGGGTAATAAGTGTGTCCCATTCTAGACTTAGGGTAATAAGTGTGTGCCATTCTATAGTAAATCAACCAAATGCTGCAGATTTGTTGAAGTGAGTACAATGCTCAGTTAGTTCAGGTTGCTGCAGTAGAAGCTTACAACTTCTCCACATGTGGAGGAAAATTAATAATGTTGTCATATTTTCATGGAAGGATATGACCTACCATGACAGGGAATCAAACCTACCATGACAGGGAATCAAACCTACCATGACAGGGAATCAAACCTACCATGACAGGGATCAAACCTACCATGACAGGGAATCAAACCTACCAAGGAATTACAATTCTAACATAGCATGTGAAATTTGCCTTCTTTGGGTGTATTGAGCTTACCATTTTTTATTACCTCGATAAAACATAGCTGATTGATGACGCCACGTTAGACGTCATATACTATGACAAATGACGTGACAGTGACGGTAACGTTCCTAGGAAAGAAAGTAGTTTGACGTCAACCTGTCTTGTTGTGCTATAAATGGCAGAGCATTGGCGATGTTAGAATCGAAATAATAAATAGGAAGATGTGCTTTGTTGTGTTATAAAATATAGGCACTTATTTGAATGCATTTATTAAATCACTTGTGCTACGCACTCATGATTTAATTACTACACATCCAAACACGTGCCTATATTTTATTACGCAACAAAGCATAGCTACGAATTCATTATTTTAAAATCTAGTGCACTTAAAACACTGGACCAAGGTCGGAGCTATGTTTTGTGGACATTTCATGAAGGTAAACACAGGAACATGTTTATATTGTAAACTGACATCAGAGAATATTAATTAATTTTATTCATCATTTATCTTTCTTAAACCATTGATGTTATTTTGGTCTATGGATATTAATAAAACAGACTGTGTGAAACTTGTTAAAAATGTGCAATTATTAGACAACCATTGTGTTTCATTCAATTTATATTAAAATAGATTTATTATTACATGTCGTTCAATTGGTTGAATAACAAAATGATTCAAAAGATATCCTTGGTTATAATATTCTATTGTTGCGCCATTGTTCAATTATTGTTTTCGATGTTTGCACATTTCTACGTCACTATAAGAACCTTTTAATTGAACACCTATTTTGGGATCCTTTTTAAGACGACAATGTCATGTGTGTACCAGGCTACCGTCGGCGTGTCACGGATATATTTGAACCTAACTCTGCCCTACCCTAATATAACCATCGGAAGATGCAACTTCTTTATAAAATCTTCTTTAAGTCTTTTTGATCTATTATGTATATAATATATCCTTTGAAATAATTATATCTGTTTGTTCAATAGATTGATATTGTCGGTTATTTGAGTACATTTTTAAACAATTTATGTCAACTGATAGCCTAAAATTGCTGTAACAGTCAAGATGGAAATCAAGCGCTATATTTAACGTAATAAACTCTTATCATGTTTAGGGTGCTTTTTCATCTAATAGTTCAGGACCCTGTACTTTTTGTGCCACGCCTTGTCATTTTTTGTAGAGGCTCGATATTTATGCAGTGATAGTGACTATAAATACATGTCATGTGATATTTACATCAAGATTTCACGCTAATTATTACCGTCAATTAACAAACAAAATGAACACAAATACCTTATTAGGTATTGCATTATCACGTAGGAAGCCATCAAGTGCAGTGCTAATATTAACTGAACACAAATAATCCATCTGTCGGCTTGATTACAAATATTACGTACAATCCACGCGGTATTAATGAATTGTTTATCCATACGTGTAAGCAACTAATAGTTCCTTAATTATCGTTAAACTCCATTATTCATCAGGTCGTGTCACTGAGTGCATTTATCTATTGTTCTCGTACTTTATTAAGACCTGATGCGCTGCAATATATCTCCGAGACCTTTTTATACCGTTAAAGGAATTATCAGTTAAATTATACGAAACAGTATTAATGTGATGTATTGTAGGAACGTGTTCATTATTAACGAATCTTCACCGTAATATCAATGATATCATATTTTTACGCCGCGGCAATAAAACATCTCCGGTTACCGCTACTGTCAGTCAGCCCTTTGATCTTTAGTGTGCTTATGTTATTGACCAGCATTACCTCAATTTACTTAACTTCTTATTTGAAATTTGGAGACACCCCCTATTTATCGGTTCAAGACTGTTATTAAGGATTCTGATTAAAAGACAAACTATGACATTTCTCAAATGATTGACTTAGCTGACAATTTGAAAAGTGAACGACGTATGTTATTTTTTTGGTATCATGAATGCCAATCCAAAAAAACTTAATTACTATAATGTTAGATGCTGTAATATGTCATGTGGTGAGTCTCTAACTTCCTATTAATTAAACTCGTGCAGTTTACAAAGTAAAGGTGGTATATATTCATGTACGGTTGGTGGGGCTGTTGGTTGAGGGATCAGCTGCTTTAAAGGGCTGTTGGTTGAGGGGTCAGATGGTTGGTGGGGCTGTAAGTTGAGGGGTCTGTTGATTGGTGGGGCTGTTAACATTTCAGGAGGTCAGGTGATCCTCAAAATGTATGGAGCAAAAAATTACTTTTACAATTTCACAAGGATTTGATAGATTTAATTGGCTTAATTCTTACACAATTTATGAACACCATCAAGTGATGTGTTCTCCCATGAATTGACTTCGATCATGTCCTAGAGCTGATCCACTTGTGGAGTAGTATTGAATTATGTCTGTTTCACTTGTGCAGGAGAAATTGAATCATCTCTGTTCCACTTAAATTGAATCATGTCTGTTTCACTTGTGTAGGAGAAATTGAATCATGTCTGTCCACTTGTGCAGGAAAAATTGAATCATGTCTGTTCCACTTGTTGAGGAGTATTGAATAATGTCTGTGGAGGAGAAATTGGATTTATAATGTCTGTTCCACTTGTGGAGTAGTATTGAATCATATCTGTTCCACTTGTGGAGGAGATATTAAATCATGTCTGTTCCACTTGTGGAGGAGTATTGAATCATGTCTGTGTCACTTGTGGAGGAGAATTGAACCATGTCTGATCCACTTTGAGGAGTATTGCATCATGTCTGTTCCACTTGGTGATCACTTTATATTCCTGGAACCCTGGTTAAAGTCAACACCCCCTACTGTATACATAATGACTCAATATTGCTAAAACATACCACAATACAGCTGATGAAAATGAGCAAAAGATCTTTCGATGAATAATGGAAACAGCTTTTGCCAAGAAGAGTATGAGTCAAACATATACACGCACAAATTTGATAAATTTATGAGGAAATACACGTTTGACGTGGCAGTATTTCTCTGTAGTCCTTTTCAAACATTGCGGTTTCTTTCAGTGCAAAGTCCTGTATGTTTATTTGTAAACTGTTGTCCGTGTTGGCAATCTCATTCATTGTTGCTTCACAGAAGTTGCCAAATAATCATGATGAGACGGAGGCTTGTCTTTGATCGCAATCGACGGAGGCGAAATGTCGTCAGATCCCAATCCGAGAAAAAAATGGCAAAAAAACGCCGTTAAAATTTCATTTCAGAAGATGATACAGTTGAGCAGAAGCGTATTGACACAAGGCAAAGAAAATTTGATACATTGAAATGATATTCTATGTTGTGTATTATATAAATATATAAAAGCCAAAATGTTGGATTGCATGACTGTTTAATAAACAATAGTTTATTTTATGATTACTATAAAAGCCGGAGGGTGTTTTAATACTAGCTTTTTAGATTATGTGGTTTATTCAAACTGTTGGTGTAAAACTTTGATTGTAATGGATTTTGTATGATATGAATGGATGAGGACGGTACAGCACCGAGATAACACCACTTATGACTTTTGTAACAAAACTGAGAAAATGAAAAAGAAAAAAGCCAAAAGCAAATTTGTTCTACCCGAAGTAATGATGAATAATAAAGTGTTTGATAAATTACTTTATAAAAAGTGTATTGAGTAATCGATGTTGCTTTTTTGCACTCTTTTATGTGTGGGCTCCCCTTTTAAAGTGAGACGGTGCATTTAAGAATAAGGCGGTAATTATAAGCGAGTTTGAGTAACGATAATTACCGGTATATGGTACAGTGTCAGTGGTGAGTTTTGTAAAGCTGTCAATTTTTTTTTTATAACAGATATTGCTTATAATGAGTATAATGCTTAACCCTTTTCTCTGTAAACCCCTAAAACCTGTTTTCCCACAGTGTATGTTATTCTGTTGTTATTTGTTTGCACCATCTTCATGTAAATTTTGAAAATAACTAAATAAGGGGCCATTTCCGAAAAATTGACGAAGTTACTAAAACAACCCAGATATCAGGGGTCTTTCCTTGACTCTGGCCAAAACAGTCTGAATTAGGGGTCATTTCTTGATTCAAACCTAAAACTTCTATAGTACTCTGATTAATTAAAGGGGCCATGCATGCCTTGGTTCAAACACAACACTACCCACATAAGGAGTTATGCTCTAGCTGATGAGCCCATGACCAAAAGTCGGTAGTATCTAATCACTTAAGATTTTCTTTAGGGGTTTAAGGATCAAGCCCCTATTCGAACCTCATAAATCCTACTGTTCCTTGCTATTAAGGGTCCCAATTTGTGTTTATCTGATTCAACTACCGTATTTGCCCAAGTGTTGTACGCAGCTGTGTATTAGATGCAGGTAAAAAATAGGTGAAGATTCAAAGAAAAAAGTCAAATGTAAAAAGCCAGCAAAATATGAGGAATGAATATGGCGGTTCCAGATTTGCCCATTAGAAACTTGAAAACTGTCTGATGCTGTGTAAAGGACATGCATCCAATTTTTGTTGCATCCAATTTTCGGTACTTCCAATTTTTAGCTCCACTATTCGTCCTTTGAGATACTGCTTTCATACTTTGCATACTTGTTTGCCATCATGACCCCAACCCATATGCAGGAGTAGGTAACTCTATCAGGCATTTTGTTGAAATTATGCCCCCTTTTGGACTTGGAAATGCAATTGTTAAAGTTCAGGTACAGGTTTTTTAACCTCTAATATCTTCAAAGTGCATTGACATATTTCTTTGCATACTTGTTCACCATCATGACCCCAACCCCTACACAGGAGAAGATAACTGTTTAGCATTTTGTTGAAATTATGCCCCCTTTTGGACTAAGAAATGCTTATTTGTTTACCTTCATGACCAAGAGCATCTACACATAAGTAGGTAACGGTCCTGCATAATTTGTCCAAATTATCCCCCTTTTTCTACTTAGAAGCCCCAACCTCTACACAGCAGAGGGTAATGCTGCTGTTATGAAGCATTTTGTTTGAATATATAATGATTGTACTATCCTAGCATGGCGCTGCGAATAGTGGAGCGCGCTGTTCGTGGACAACTCTTGTTGGTTATGATTCTGGATTCAATTGATAATAGTGTGATCAATACTTGGGAGACTTTGGTAGTTGTACTTGTTCCATGGTACATTCCTGATTAATTTCTAAGAAATAGCACGCAAATAAAAACATGCAATTTGTATTATTATATTACAAGTATTTCTCCAGTTTTCACCACAACTGATTGCCATGGACTTTTGTTTCATAAAAATCTCACAAACTTTAATGAACCAATCTGTATTACTCTACTTTATTTTCTAGGCTAATTGGTTTGTACTAATTGATTTCATTATCCTAATTCAGAAACAAATATTTTAATAGGTTCTTTAATTGAAATTATTACAAAATGTTAGTTAGTGCAGAATGTGTCGCAATTGTTTCGCCTTTTATAACATATTTCCCATTTATCATTACTGTAAAAAAAATTTTTTCGAGGGAGTTAAATTTTCCTTGATTTCGTTGTTGTACTCGGCCACAAAGTATGTCATCCCCACGAATAATCGACCTTCCAAATGTGGAACATTATAAGAATTACCTTCCATGTTTTGTAATTCACGAATTTACAAATCTACGAAAATGCATTTTTATCTAAATCCAGGAAATTTAATACCCATGAAAATATGTGATTTTACAGTATTAAGGAAATATTTTGTTTTCGGTGACGGTGGTATATGTGTAAACATTACTTAACAGAGGTTGAAGTTTTTCTTATGTTCAATAAATGAATCATTACCTTTACTGATTAACAGTACATCGATTAACAGTACACCGAATCACACCCAAGTTCATTTAGTCTAATACATGTAATTAATTAATACTTTAAATGATCCAGGTCATGAATTTATTTCAGTATTTAAATAATGTTCTGTGTAGAGAATATTTGTAGCAATTAAGCCAATTAGGGGAACAGTGTGTTGCAAGTATATTAGGAAGTGGATATAACATTTTGTGAGTTTAATTTCTATGAACTCAAGATATTTATAACAAAAAAAATTAATCTTTGTATCCATATCTTGAATACTGTGTAGCAATGCCACACTACTTTTGGCTACAGGTCCGAGACGAAATTTGCTTCACTTCGAAAACAAAAATTGCAGTAAGTGCCCAGTATAACCTTGGAAAATACAGTTTTCCCAGGGCATGTACGGCTATTTTTGTTTTCAAAGTGAAGCAAATTTTGTCTTGGACCTGTAGCCAAAAGTCATGTGGTTTTGCAGCACTGGAATTTTGCACTGCCTAAATGCAGTGTTGCAATACCAAGTGACTTTTACATCACTAAAGGCTACAAATCCAAGACAAAATTTGCTTCACTTTGAAAACAAAATTAGCCAGAAGTATTTTATTTCTTCATCGATTTTTATGAAATATACGCCATGGTAAGGGGAAAATAATTGTTCCATTAAGGGAAACAAAATTGCTTCAAGTTTAATACATTATCCTGTAATTGCTTGTCAACTGGATTTGAGAGATTTGTTTTTATTTTTTCACTAACTAACTAATATATCCAGCTGTTAAACTTAAATTTGAAAACTTAGAGTTAAATTTGAAAATGTAAAAATCTAATAAGATACCAGAATATTGTCGCTTCGATGTTTCTTATATAAATTTAGGTAAAATGAAAATCCAGAATCCACGTATGCTAAAAATGGGTTTAAACGTACGTAATAACTTTAAGTTGTGCTGAAGTCACTTCGTTCAAGTTTTATGGAGATTTTATGTGCAAGCTGTGATATTGTTTTCGATGGATAAAGGAGATACTCAGTACATTGTATTTATACAAATCCGTAGAAAATCTTCAAGAGCATGCACGATATCCGGACACTAAATGATGCACCCAACCTCCGGTTTTACAAAATATCAAGTGAGTTTAAAAAGTGCCATGTTCATGTTGAGGGCGGTATGAGAGTTATGCACTGATGTCTGACTTAAATATCATGATAACTATCAATAATTTTGCAACATGCGCAATAAACAATTACGTCTCCCACCCAAATCAAACGCCCATTTTGTCAATCTTAAATAACTTGGTTTTCTGGTCAACAAAACGCATGAAAACAATGCTAGGAATCAATATCTCGTATATACGACCACGCATGTTGTCAGCACTTCAATGACACATGTTTATATATTATAATCAAGACGTTCGGACAATTTACCATGGCAACGCAATTCATCAATTTCAATCCTATACAATACATAGCAATTAAAATATCAGTTTATTTTGCATTTATATTCATAACAATACAACGTCCAAGCAATTTGTGAATTCCTTACCCATTAAAGGCCAGTTAAGATTCCTTCAGCCATGAATGTCATGTATTGTACTGGCACACAAGACCACAATTAAGTCAAGGATTACTTTGGCTTGAAAATTGATTCAAATCAATGCTTAAGAATTTGTCGATTCAGGGTACCCGGCATGTGGGCTGCGTCATACATGCTTGACCCGTGGTCAGCCTTCTAAAATAGTGGTCAACAACGTTATATGAATGAGATATTTTTGAAATACTATCTAGGTTGCGCTGGAAAACACAATAAACGTCCAGTTGTATGGTGTGTGTTTAACAATAGATATCCCCTCATTACGATTCTAAATGCAGATTTGAGTTGGCGAAGGAATGCAGGTCAAAACAAATTCAAATGAAGACAACCTCTTTTAAGACGGTTGTTTACGTTTGTATCGGACAAAAACAGATCGCAACAAGTGTAAAGATGACACGAAAAATTCCTCGGCTGCTTAAGAAGAATAGAAAATTGCAAATATCAGCATCGGATGCAAATAAGTAGGTATTGAACGTCCTGAAAATCTACTGTAATAGCAAATTCTTGTTAGTTAATTGTTTTCATACAGTGTTAAGTGTTAAAGTACTTCTGATCAGTGGATTGTTATAAATTGGGTGTCTGAATATAAAATGTTATTCAAAAATAAAATAATGAAAATATCAATTAAGTCTACATGGAATTAATTGGCATGTTTGTGAGGAGCGGTGGCCTAGAAGTTGCTAAGGGAGCCTGCATTGGGATCCAGAGGTCCTGTGTTCAATCCCCATCTCCCTGACTGCTTAATTTCTCTGAGCAAGAATAACCTTCAATGCTCCACTTTACCCATGATGTATAATTTGACACTTGAGAGGATCCAAAGCCAATGTGCTGTGTGTGCCATCAGCTGACAGCCAACTTCAGCAACTGAATGATATTGTAAATGTACAGTTGGCTGAACAGACACTAAATTTTGTCCCTTTGGTGCAACAAGCTTTTATCTCTCTATATAGTCTTGCCTGAAAATAGACTTAAGGTTCACTCTAATGGGCGAAAATGTGTATTTTTCTTCAGTGAATTAAATATCCTTTTGGCATAAAAACACATTAGTCTCATATATCAATTTGTAGCTTAAAGTTCAAATAATCTATATCAATAAGTGTTTTTGTTATATTTACTTGTTATAAACAATGTATTTATAAAAAGTTAATTACAAAATAGGTAACATTTTTCAAAATGTCAGTCTCATTTATTGGGTAACAAAATGCTAGAAAAATTAGAAATTGTGGTTGTCAAATATTTGATCAAGGTCATGCCTGCCCATTTATTTAAATAAAAGCAGTAAAAATGCATTGATTTTGAACAATAAAATACATCAACATGAATTAAAATATATCACATGTGTATGTGTGAAGGCCTACTTTTAATAAATCCTAAATAGTTTAGGGTACGGTGGGCCTGACGGACCAGATAGTTGTTGGTTTGTCAATAACCGATTTTATCGGGTCTATGAGACTTAAAACTTGATTATTTGCACAAGTTTTAAGTTACCTCGAACGAACTGAAACAGGTTTATGGAAAATTAATTAAAGCTTTAGTATTTCTTTCAATTATACACATATTTAGTTAGATATTCCTTTCCATTGTATTTTATTTGTTTATATACCAAAGAAATTGCTACTTTATCTTTAGTCGTACTGGTCACTGATAACGTTTGTTCCGTCCGTTAGCCCGTTTCTTTTAACATGAAGAAAATGCTGTATTTGGTCAGTTTGTGTGTTAAAATGGTTAAATATTACTCAAAAAACTATTTGCAGACGATAATATAGCATGGCAGTAACCTCACACCATACATAAACTTACCGAGCACGTTGTAACATTTGCACGGATTATTCGTGTGGATTGAAATATTTTGACAGCTACATGTAATGACCGATTTTACACAAACTGTATGTGATCGAGAAACGATCCAGACAATCGAGTTACAAAACTGTGTTTGCAATGATTATACGAACATAAATAACATAAGGATTATTTAAAAACGCATAGTACTTTTGTAATTTAGCTAAAATAAAGTTTGACAGACAGCCTCGTAACACATATCAGATTATCGATTCGCTAACATGTGCAGCATGTGTTGAGGAAAATGCTGATATTGATGTTTCATTGGGACTTATATTAAACCGTAAGTATCATATTGTATTCGATGTCATCATTCGTTATGAACGGCACATTATGAACACCGCATTATAATGGTTTCGTCGATAAACTGTCGCACTACTTTGGCGCATGAATATAAATTTGCTACACAGCGCGAAATTCGTAAACAAACGAGATGAAAACAATAATAAATATTTGGATTTCATTGTTATTATCGTAGGATCGTTTGTAAAGTTAATAAATTATGAATGCAATAAAGTGCATTATTCGATCTAGCTATCGATTATGTTGATTACTTTGTTTGAAAAAAATGTTGCTGTACGTTTACTGTGGTGACAGGAGGGAGCAAACATGGCGACTTCCTTGTCTAAATTACACATCAACATGAAGGTGTTTTTCTCGTAAACAAAACACCAGCAGCTAATTTCAAGCCTGGCATGCCCTTGCGACGATTAATTATAAAGTATATTCAATGAGTTCGTATTATAAAATACAATAATGATAACGTTTGACATTTTGAAAAAAATGCTGTATTTTTCAGTCAAAAATCGCCTTTATTTTAGTGTTAGCATTTGAATAAGGCGACTATATGGCACATTTTACATCACAAGCAAGTGCTACAATGGTTTCCTATAATATATGATAAAATCAGATGGCATACGCTGTTTGAAATAGTTTTTTTCAAGTGTATGTTTTTCAAGCATTTTCAAGGGGTAGGATCTACCTTAAGTTGCTACTTTTTTTAAACGTTATTCAATTTTGTCTATACATATTTTTATGCATATTGTTAATCAGGTTTTACAATGCAAGAAACCTTGACTGTCATAGTTTAAGAGTTGTGCAGGGCTTGAACATATCATATATGACATAAATATCGCCATAATGAAGTGTTTTGCTGTATAGTTTTCGCTGGTGCGTATGTTATTGTAATTGGCCTTGTAATTCATGTTGAAAATGTCAACCGGTCAGATGCTGTCCATACTTGGTATAAAGCTATTGTTGTCAACGTAGTACAATACAATGGTCACCCAAGCAGTAATGGTCAAGTGACTGGTATCGGATAAAACGTGGCTATAAAAATGTTGCAGCAAGCACGATCATGCTGGACATAGAAAGATCACACTATTATACCAAATGACAGTGATCTTTCGTATAAAACAGAAAATTGGTTTGATTACCCTGCGCTTGATATGGTAATAGCGGTTATTTTAACATTAATGGCCATCCACGCTGGCATTTGATATAATAATGACCGCTGGAAAGAGCCATTTGATGGCGGCTACAGATTTTCGCTTGGTTTTTAAGCACATGATAGAATCTGATACACAGTTTTTTTTTGTTGAGTACATTATATTGATAACAAATGTAGTTTTTAAGTCGACTTGTATTTTCTACTTTCTGTAGGATTATTTGAATAAGAAATACATGTACTTTGTAATAATGCGTTTTTTATGTAAATGTTATGTATGAGTTAGGCTGTTTTTGTGAAAACTCTCGTCACAAATTGATTCAGTAACATGTCTGCATGGCATCATTCTTTTATTTTTCTAGGTTAATTTTAACGAAGACACATTACAACAATTAAAGGGTTCGCTGTTTCTGAGAGGGTAAATTTGGTTTCTGAACGATGGATGAACATCAAATTTTGAAATTCATTTCGCGTGTCAGACTCGTAATGTCAAACTGGTTCAGGGGTGTTTCTTGACTCACAAAATGAAGGCCATTATGAGCATGGTCTACCATGGTGGACAACGTTTTGTTAAATGGCACCACAGTCTGACCATGTTACTTAACTATGGTTAATGACCATGTTCCTGATCATGTTCCATCACAGTATTTGATGGCTGACCATGTTATCTCGTGATCAAACATCTTAAACCTGGTTGACCATAGTCAACCATGGTCTTCCACTCGCCAGGGTCGTAATGCCGCTAAGTCTTGAGCAGAAAGTTGTGTTTTTGGTACCTGCATGACTTTACATATTAAACGTGTAAGTTCTGGTGAACAAAATGACAAATGTCAACATATAATATACTAGAAAAGCTTTATCTTTCGTGTGTATTAAATTTTGGTTTTAGAAAAACCGCAATATTTTATTTGGGTAGTGATTTTGTTGATTTGAAAGCATTGGAAAGATGACTCATTGAGATGTTTTTCATCGGTGTAATCATGGGGATTTTATTCGTGACCAAGCATTCACATCAGACATTTAGAATTGAAATTAACAAAAATTAAAAAATAATCACCCATGATTATCAATGATTTACAGTACAAACAAAATGATAAATACTGTAAACAAAGAAAAATTTTCATGCGATTTAGTTTCGCGGAGTTCACGAGTGGTGGAATTTTTGGAAAATTAAGTTGTTGTGAAAGTGCTAAAAACATAAATATGGACATTGCAGGAATCTTAAACCGCGAAAATGTGTAGTGCGAATATGCCGACGATCAGCAAAACGTGAAAGATAGTATTCACGAAAGTAAATTGGTTTACAGTATTATGTTTTGTTTTAATTTAAATTCATTACATGACTTATATAGACATCCTACTATATATACCTGCCTTTAATAGCTTTAGAAACACAAAAAAGTCATTCAGTTATAAAACCTGACTTGTTCTCCGCAGGTTTAATTGCCGTAGAACATTAAAATGGTGCCCCGCCTTTCATTTAAATAAATAACTGTCAATGTTGGTATGTAGAGGCTGCTTCATAACTTAAACTTCACCTTTGGTAATTTTACGTTATTTTTTAAGAATTTAAAATAGGGATTCAGACATGTAAGACAAAAATTGCAACACAGGCCAGGACACTTACCATACCTGTCGACTTTCATGATTTTCCTAATTCTTAATATTTTTCAAGATCCTTGTAGTCAAATTAACAATTATGAGCGTGTTTCATACAATTTCTAATTAGTGTTTATTATAATGATATATCATATTTTGTGTGGGGCACTTGGCACTTGAAAATCAACTTTCGACATTAACATCTCTAGTTAAAATACATCATGCAGTTTTTGTCTTTCATAAGGGTAAATGATGATTATTTTCTTAGAAAATTTAATTCTGGATTTCAAAATATTTCAGTAATGTTGGATCACCCTTGTACGTGCGAGGATCCAAACAATTTTCTGGATGGTGTTGAACCAAATAATTTTTATCAGGAAGGGGGGTCCAAACAACTACTTTGCTCTGAGGGGATGTCCAACAAACTATTTTTCTTAGAGGATAATGCCCTGACGTCCTGGTCAGACTTTTAGAAATATACATGTATAAGGTAACCACATTTTTAGGACAAAATCCTAGCTCCCCCCTTCCCCACTGGATCCATGCTTGTAGTTACTCTAAGTTACACAACGACTGACATCAGAGACCTCCACTGTCACTGTCCAGTCTGGGAATCTGGTTGACAGTTTCAAGCTCTCTATAGCTCAGAGAATTTGACATGATCCTGACCTTTATGCATGAATATATTACAGGGTTCTTGCGTTGAATATATAGATTTCCGCGAGCAAATCGTGCAATATCGTTCCTTTAGATTTGTGTTGGTATTACACCTCAAGCGTCTTCGTGATACTTCCCGATTACGACAACATACAACCGGGATTATAAATATACACACTATATCAGCTGTTAAATTATGCTAATTAAAGTTCGAGAGTCGTGTCAAATTCTCTGGACTTTACCAAGAGCGCTAGCTGGGTGCACTAGCAGCATGAGATTTCTCATCTATGACCAAATCTTCAAAAAAACTATTGATTCTCCTCTTCAATTCTCCTGCCTAATGTAAGTCAGTCCATCAGTCAGTTACTTGGTGCGAATGCTTTAACAGTAAATTGCAAAATGTAGTGGAAATTCAAATTTCATTAAATTACAAAATATCAGAAAATCTTGGTTAACGTTTAACCAAGCGCGTAAACAGACCCTAAACACAAGTCTCTGGCTGGCAGATATTATAATGGAGCCATTGTTCTGGCTTGTTTATTTATGATGTTGATAGGGAAATTCTATATGAATTACCGGCTATTTTCAGTCTAACTTTGCATAATCTTGACAGAATTTGTTTAAAATTTCATTTTCGTGGTGTGGTTTAGCATAAGTTATATAAACTGTTTCTCATAAGTTTGTGTGATGTAAGATTACGTCTGATATTGTTCTATGGTCTTTATTGGATCATATTTTTACCACAGACAATTTCCAGCCATGAAAATACTTTGGGTTGGCACAAATTTCAATGCGAAAAACCTTGAGAATTGGATAACTGGCCAAAATGTTTACCTGTTTTACACATAGTTATTTTAGCCTATATCAGCCAAAAGACAATTGATACTCAGACAGGGATGGCAGCACTCAACTTGACCAGCTGAGCACAGAAAACATAATAACAAAATGATGACTTTATAACATAAAAAGGCACAAACAATGCCAATACAACTACAAAGTCGCAACATGCCAGAATTAGTAGATCAAGTACTTCACTGCAAGTTCAAAACCTCAAGGTGTACAGTACATCATTTGTACTTTTAAGATTTGCGCTAACAAAGACATCCACCTGAGTCTTGTCGGTTTTAAATCATTGACTCCATATAGGCACATTCTTTTATGAATCTGTACCCTATTATATATCGATAAGCTTGTACCTTTTGACAGTCCATTCTTTAACTGTTGACACATTAATTTTCTTTCATTTCGACACATTTCTCTGAATTTCCTGCAGACATACCAATTCCCTACCAATGCAGTGCTTAAGCACAAAAATTTCATCCTTGAACTTTTATAGGTCTGAACAAATAATGTGAAACAAACATTTGACAGTTTCGTATGTTGTGAAACTACATAAAGCGCCATCCTTAGAGTTTGACAAGTGCGCATCACGGTAGATGTAACTTGCTAAATAAAATTCACGGCTTTCCATTTATGATCAAACTTTCTGATTAACAGTTTGCGCAATGTGACGATATTTGTGTTAACAGAGCACTTATTGCATAGGTCCAAGCGATGAGTAAATGCACTCCTCATTCGCAAAAACTTGCTTCGTAAAATCAGAAAAGAAGTTTCAAAGGGTAGTTTAAATTGCCGGATATCATAGGAGTATATTTTTCTTGGTGAAAAATATAAAATATGCAATTTTTTACACGTTTCACAAAAACATTTATAAGTGAAAATAATTATCAAGTACATGATAAAAGTGAGCTTTGCTCTATAGAAGGATTGAAAATTAATGGTGAAATTTATGTTTGTTGTAATTTCTGAGTCTATCTGAAACTACTGAATTTTACTTGATATTGGTTGGCTTTTGTTGGTTCGGGATAAAAAAGTACAAAAAGACAATAGTTTTTACAACGACATCAGGTGAGGCCCGGGCATACCATTTGTAATATTACAACCACATCAGGAGAGGCCCGGGCATACCATTAGTAATATTACAACGACATCAGAAGAGGCCCGGGCATACCATTAGTAATATTACAACCACATCAGGAGAGGCCCGGGCATACAATTAGTAATATTACAACATAAAGGCAGCTCTTGCTATTCACAGTACAATTATTGTGCTAGCAAAAAAGTTACTAAGATGAGAATTGTCAGAAATCAGGCTAATTCGGAAGTCTCGGATACTTATGCGAAAGTAAGTCAGACTTTAAGTGGTAAATATGGACTATAGTTTAAGCAAGATATTGTTTGGGTGGATTCACCGGAATGCCAAGTTTTCCAATGACAAATGAAGTACCTCAGAATGCCGACCGTTTAGATAAACAGTACTACCTCTGTACAGCAACACCCTTTGGGAGCTGCAAATATTGGCCATTGTTCTTATCAGATTTAGTTGAGGGCGCAACCCGAGATTAAATCGATATCCCAGTGTTAGTTCTGTACGTAATTTGTATTATAGTTTAATGAAGGTTGTGGTTGATGTGCCATGCCTAGTGCAGTATTACAGTTATTGCACACTTTTCCAATGCAGTCATGCATTAATTGTAATCTTATCCACAGTAACTATGATACAATGACCAGTTAGAGCACTCTTTTGGTCTGCATAGAACAATCTCAATGATTTATAAAATATATTTGAACTGGCTGAGCACCTTTTTAAGAGGTTTTCATTGGCTGAGCACCTTGTTCAAGAGGTTTTCATTGGCTGAGCACCTTGTAAAAGATGTTTTCATTGGCTGAACACCTTGTAAAAGATGTTTTCATTGGCTGAGCACCTTGTTAAAGACGTTTTCATTGGCTGAGCATCTTGTGAAAGAGGTTTTCATTGGCTGAACACCTTGTTAAAGACGTTTTCATTGAATGAGCACCTTGTTAAAGACGTTTCTATTGGCTGAGCATCTTTTGAAAGAGGTTTTCATTGGCTGAACACCTTGTAAAAGACGTTTTCATTGGCTGAGCACCTTGTTAAAGACGTTTTCATTGGCTGAGCATCTTGTGAAAGAGGTTTTCATTGGCTGAGCATCTTGTGAAAGAGGTTTTCATTGGCTGAGAAGCTAGTAAAAGAGTTTTCATTGGCTGAGCACCTTGTTAAAGACGTTTTCATTGGTTGAACATCTTGTAAAAGAGGTTTTCATTGGCTGAGCACCTTGTGAAAGAGGTTTTCATTGGCTGAGCACCTAAAAGTTTGTTTTCGACTGTTGATCCTCAAGTAAATATATTATAAACAAGACTAAAAGTAGATTAATGTACATGTATATGACCTTAATTGAGTCATCAATAATTCATCATTAACTTATTGCTGATAATCATCAGTCATTATCTTCATTGCTCCTAGTTTATCAACAATCATGATGGCAGCTAGATGAAAGAGTTCTCCAGTGGAATAGATGATGTTCTAAGACTGAAATGACCTACATATACTTAGTAATCGATGTCCTATGACTCTTGTATTGTGCCTTGCCATGAAAAGAGAAAAAATGCTTGACGTCACTCTTCTTGAGTTGCTGAAATTACCTTCATGTGTCCTTAGTAACAACTCTGGTATTGCATCTTGCCATGAAATAAAAAAATGTACCTTACCATGAAATAAAAAAATGTTTGGTGTTTTAATTCTGCTTTAGTGGCTGAAACCAATGTGTTATAGTAACTCTTGTTAAGAGTTTTGTTGAAGAGTTTCCTTAATGAAGACATAAAAGGAGTCTTACAATCTCTGGTATCTCATTATTCATATTGAGTAAAATGATGACATTCAATGCAATTAAAAGGTAGGACTAAAATAGTGTTGATGTATTAGATCTAATTAACAATAAAATTACTTACGTACACCATTAAAAAAAATAGTATGCACATTTTAAGGGGCCATTAATGTTTCCTTTATAAATTGACTCCGGATACGATGTACATTTTACATATGGAAAGTGGAAGACATAAAACTACTTTTTGTTGTTGTTTTCAAGGTTTTTGCTTCATTAAAGCATGCATTGCACTTATTTGACCTTTTTGATTCAGTTTTATATTGTGTCAGAAAATTGGAAAGAAATCTTAAAATGTGCTGTAAATGTTTGAATGGAAAGTGCTTTTAATTATCAGGTATTACCGGTGTAGCAGTCAGTTTTTTCCCCCCTCTATTTTTTCCCCGGGGAAAAAATTGACTAGTCAGTTTCTTCCCCGGGGAAGAAATTGACTAGTCAGCTTTTTCCCCGGGGAAAAAATTGACTAGTTAATTTTTTCCCCCCTTAGTCCTTTTTTCCCCCCCTATGAAATTGTTCTTTCTAGTGAAGAATATCTGATTTATTAGAGGGGGGGAAGAAATTGACTAGTCAGTTCTTTCCCCCAGACTTGTTTTTTACTGATTGGAAGGAAGAAAAATTGACTTGTCCATTCTATCCCTGTTTTGTTTATGGCTAATATGAGGTTAAATTATTGGTACTTGTCCATTCGTTCACCCCTAGTTAATGAATTATGGGAGGGGTGAAGAAATTGACAAGTCTGTTCTTTCCCCCCACCGACTTTCTTCGCCATTTTCTTCCACCTCAGATGAGTCATAAACAAGTTGAATGGGGGAAAAGAAAGGACTAGTAA
This sequence comes from Spisula solida, assembly GCA_947247005.1. Taxonomy (NCBI): domain Eukaryota; kingdom Metazoa; phylum Mollusca; class Bivalvia; order Venerida; family Mactridae; genus Spisula; species Spisula solida. The sequence continues at coordinate 43,103,152 of OX365945.1, read as the reverse complement.
GTTCCTTCCCCCCCCCTCTGTTCGGACGTTTACTAGAAGGGTAGGGAAAGAAAGGACTAGTCAGTTCCCCCCCCCTCTGTTCAGCCATTTACAAGTATGATGGGGGAAAGAAAAGGACTAGTCAGTTTCTTCCCCCCTCTGTTCAGACATTTACAAGTATGATGGGGGAAAGAACTGACTAGTCAGTTTCTTCCCCCCTCTGTTCAGACATTTACAAGTATGATAGGGAAAGAATGGACTAGTCAGTTTCTTCCCCCCTCTGTTCAGACATTTACAAGTATGATAGGGGAAAGAACTGACTAGTCAGTTTCTTACCCCCTCTGTTCAGTCATTTACAAGTATGATGGGGGAAAGAACTGACTAGTCAGTTTCTTCCCCCCTCTGTTCAGACATTTACAAGTATGATGGGGGAAAGAAAGGACTAGTCAGTTTCTCCCCCCCCCCCTCTGTTCAGCCGTTTACAAGTATGATGGGGGAAAGAAAGGACTAGTCAGTTTCTTCCCCCCTCTGTTCAGACATTTACAAGTATGATAGGGGAAAGAATGGACTAGTCAGTTTCTTCCCCCCTCTGTTCAGACATTTACAAGTATGATAGGGGAAAGAACTGACTAGTCAATTTCTACTCTGTTCAGACATTTATTTACAAGTATGATGAGGGAAAGAATGGACTAGTCAGTTTCTTACCCCCTCTGTTCAGACGTTTACAAGTATGATGGGGGAAAGAACTGACTAGTCAGTTTCTTCCCCCCTCTGTTCAGACATTTACAAGTATGATGGGGGAAAGAATGGACTAGTCAGTTTCTTCCCCCCTCTGTTCAGACATTTACAAGTATGATGGGGGAAAGAACTGACTAGTCAGTTTCTTCCCCCCCTCTGTTCAGACATTTACAAGTATGATGGGGGAAAGAACTGACTAGTCAGTTTCTTCCCCCCTCTGTTCAGACATTTACAAGAAGGGTGGGGAAAGAAAGGACTAGTCAGTTTCTCCCCCTCCCTCTCTGTTCAGCCGTTTACAAGTATGATGGGGGAAAGAATGGACTCGTCAGTTTCTTCCCCCCTCAGTTCAGACATTTACAAGTTTGATGGGGGTCATAAACAAGTTGGTGGGGGGAAAGAACTGACTAGTCAATTTCTCCTCACCTCTGTTCAGACATTTACAAGTATGATGGGGGAAAGAATGGACTAGTCAGTTTCTTCCCCCGTCAGTTCAGACATTTACAAGTATGATGGGGGTCATAAACAAGTTGGTGGGGGGAAAGAACTGACTAGTCAATTTCTTCTCCCCTCTGTTCAGACATTTACAAGTATGATGGGGGAAAGAATGGACTAGTCAGTTTCTTACCCCCCCTGTTCAGATGTTTACAAGTATGAGGGGGGAAAGAATGGACTAGTCAGTTTCTTCCCCCCTCTGTTCAGACATTTACAAGTATGATGGGGGAAAGAACTGACTAGTCAGTTTCTTCCCCCTCTGTTCAGACATTTACAAGTATGATGGGGGAAAGAACTGACTAGTCAGTTTCTTCCCCCCTCTGTTCAGACATTTACAAGTATGATGGGGGAAAGAATGGACTAGTCATTTTCTCCCCCTCCCCCTCTGTTCAGCCGTTTACAAGTATGATGGGGGAAAGAATGGACTAGTCAGTTTCTTCCCCCCTCTGTTCAGACATTTACAAGTATGATGGGGGAAAGAATGGACTAGTCAGTTTCTTCCCCCTCTGTTCAGAAGTTTACAAGTATGAGGGGAAAAAGAATGGACGTGTCAGTTTCTTCCCCCCTCTGTTCAGACGTTTACAATAATAATAATTAAATATTAGAGAGTAGAATCTAGGAGATATAAATCAGGGTGGGGAAAGAAAGGTCTAGTCAAGATTTCTTCCCCCCTTATATTCAGACGTTTACAGGTATGATGGGGGAAAGAATGGACTAGTCAATTTCTTCCCCCCTCTGTTCAGACGTTTACAATAATAATAATTAAATATTAGAGAGTAGAATCTAGGAGATATAAATCAACAAAAAAAGTTTTAAAAAAACTTCCCCATCGCAAAATATTTCATTATAGGGGGGAAAAAACTGACTAGTCAGTTTCTTCCCCGGGGGAAAAAATTGACTAGTTAGTTTTTTCCCCAATCACAAAAATATAATTGTAGGGGGGAAAAACCTGACTAGGGGGGGAAAAACTGACTAGTCCGTTTCTTCCCAGTCAGTTTTTTCCCCGGGGAAAAAACTGACTGGGGGAAAAACTGGACTGTTACACCGGGTACCGGTATAATTCGCTTGTAGAAGTAGCTGAAAGTAAAGTGAAATAATGCAATCTTCCATATGGGCCTCAAACGTGTTTGTTTATGTCTTGCACTATTATTGTAAATGGAATAATTATGTACATGAAACATTTCCTCTCCTGCTAAACTTCTATCTTGGGTGCTAAATGATTAATGATACCACAGGGCCTCCCAGGAACAAAGCAGCATGGAGGCAAATCATCTTCTAGTGTATATTTGTGGCACTTTTTTTCCTCAAAAGTGATGCTGCGGAACTTTTCAAATGTTCACACAGAAGCTAGTGCGACATTTCAACTTCGGGTGCTAAGTAATTAAAGTTGCCACATTTCTCAACTTGATAATTGGTTGTGTCACCTTTGGTCTCCCCCAGGATGAGTAACCTGCTGTAAACGCATGTTTTGAAAAGTGTGCATGTACTCAAGCATGTTCTTAAATTTTCCATAGACAGATTAGGCCTTTTCGACTGGGCTGTTTCGTGGAGCAGGTTACAGTCTGGTTCCGGTTCATATTTTACAGTTGTATTACTGAGGTAGTGCTGTAATTGTGGGGACAGGAACCAGGCTAAAACTTGCTTCACGAAACAGCCCAGTCGAAAAGGCCTATTGTAAGCATTTGATGAATTTCAAAAACATTTGTTATACCTAATTGTATAACGGGCCTTGGTAAGGCCTTTGAATCATTGTTGGTGTTACGGTGAGTATTTTACATCCAAAACAATTGAAATCCTCTCTTAAATGTAAGTAATCAGTGTGCTGCCGAAGCAAAACAGAAGTACGTGAAATTGGTGATTTTAGTGAAACAGTTGCAAAGGTGGTCAAGTGGATAAGGCTCATTCAAAAGGATCGTGAGGAGTCTATTCGGAAAAAACCAGGGAATATCAAATGACAACATTTATTTTAGTTTTAAGAAAAAGAAAATGGTACAGAAGATGCCCCAGTTCCAGTATCATTGGCCTTGTTTGTTTACGTGCCAATTTAAAGCATTTTGTTCACTGGGCAGCGGTTTGAAGTCTCGCATGTATTGGGGCTGTAGAATCAATGAATGTATTCGTAAAGAGCTAGGGTATGATTGTTTTGAAACAACAGATGTATGTGACCAAATATTGTTGTTCCTTGTTTATCATGTGTGTGTTTGGTCTACCACATTTAGCCTGTAGTAAATCAACAAGTCATATACAGTTCAATATTGAAGTTAGTGTATAGTTGATTGACATTGAATCATACAATATGATTCATTCATGAGTTGCAGCCTTTAGGCATAATATGATCAGATTGAATCAGATGACTTAGTATGACATGATACTTAGAGAAATTTATCTATAACATATATTTCTACGACCCCCCCTCCATACACACACTGATTCCTCTATCTATAACATATATTTCTACGACCCTCTCCATACACACACTGATTTCTCTATCTATAACATATATTTCTACGACCCTCTCCATACACACACTGATTTCTCTATCTATAACATATATTTCTACGACCCTCTCCATACACACACTGATTTCTCTATCTATAACATATATTTCTACGACCCTCTCCATACACACACTGATTTCTCTATCTATAACATATATTTCTACGACCCTCTCCATACACACACTGATTTCTCTATCTATAACATATATTTCTACGACCCCCTCCATACACACACTGACTGGTTCCACATTTAGTCATATGGCAATACAGGCACGTAGCCATGATGCAGAGGCATACCGAGGCATTCAAGAAATTACTAAAATAGGAGAGATCATGTACACTGAGTTATTCATATGGAAATGTGCCCACCAGCTAGCTATTGGTGAAAAAGAGACTGTCGGTGGGCACTTTGCATATGAATAGATGATCTCCTCTACAGCATGTCTTTTCAAGAAAAAATTACACTCCAAATATACCCTAGAAAAAATTTGCATCAGTAGATTTTGTCTCTTGATATGACCCTGCAATAGATACACCGCATATAAACAAAATCACTGTACTCATTATTGCAATCCTATATAATTCAACGTGTACTCATTATTGTGCTTGAAACATCCGGTGATTTTCCATCACTGTACTCATTATTGCAATCCTATATAATTCAATGTGTACTCATTATTGTGATTGAAACATCCGGTGATTTTCCATCACTGTACTCATTATTACAATCCAATATAATTCAATGTGTACTCATTATTGTGATTGAAACATCCGGTGATTTTCCATCACTGTATTCATTATTGCAATCCAATATAATTCAGTGTGTACTCATTATTGTGATTGAAACATCCGGTGATTTTCCATCACTGTACTCATTATTGCAATCCAATATAATTCAACGTGTACTCATTATTGTGATTAAAACATCCAGTGATTTTCCATCACTGTACTCATTACTGCAATACTGTACAATTCAACGTGTACTCATTATTGCGATAACCGGAAGTGGATTTGTTTATACACTGTGAGATACATACATGCTAAACATTTTATGGCACCTACTGCAGTTCTTCAGATTGACGTAGATTCACTAAACTTACTCAACTTGTTTTTGAAGGTACTGTGGTCACATGGTATTTTAACACTCTTTGACAACAGGTTAAGAGGTTCCTGGATCAAACCTATGCAGCCAGGGCACTTTGTCATTCCTGAAATGCTTTTCTGTGTTTCCCACCCAACTACAGTACCCCAAAGTTTTATATTTGTTACATCTGAGTGGTAGCACAAGAGTTGTTGCCCTTTAAAATTAATCTATGTGATAAACTCAGTTACAGAACTTGTTTCACAATTGACATACCAGCAAAATAAATTACCGGTAGTTTAAATGGATACTGGTTGAATCATCTGTCAACATCTGTTTTGGTGAAAATGTCACTCTGACACGGAGGAACACGAGACATTTAATTAAATATTTATATTTTGAAATTGAGTACACTTACAATGAAAGGATACATATATAGTATACAGGCTAGCATAAATTCATTAGCATATTATCAGTATTATGTTTTACTGAAAAATGTCACTGTGACCCAGGCTAATGCATTACGGATAATTAATTATTTACCGGGTTGTGTTTTAAAAATACTACTTTGGAGTCTGTACAGCTGGGAAAAGTTCTCTAGGATACTGTTTTATCAAAGCACTTACAGATATCTTAAACGTACATTCAAATTTAAATTGTTTATAGTTCTTTATAAACTGCAAATTAGGTACAAATGTGGTTTGTAGGAATTCATTTCCTGATTCTTTGTTAATATTGCAGCCCACTTTAGGGTTGTCAAAGTATTACAAAGAATTAAAATTTGATTGCAAGTTTATGATTTTCGATGTTTGTAAGTGCTTTGATAAAACCAGTACCCTGGTACTTGCATAAACAAATAATGCTCCCTTTGACCAATCATTTAACAACGTGCATTATTTCAGGGACCAGTCTGTGATATGAGTACCTGACAGTAAATGAAGAAAAGCGAGACACACGGTGCCACATTACACTTGGGTAAGTAACTACCCCCGCCCTCCAAAATTGCATGATTTCATAAAGTGATCACTTGAATTAAGCAACTGAAATTATCAAATTTCAATTAATAATTTTCATATTACATCCACCTGCATTAGCAGCCCCTTTTGTGCCCCTTGCCTGACTTCTAAAGACAGGTTTTACTGTGCATGTCCCCTGCGAAATGTATGAAATCATGAACTTTTCAAGAAAGTCAAGATCTGTTCATGAACTGACCTTCATCATGAACTTCTGAAGAATATGGTAGCTCTTGAATTGTTTATGAAAACAGGTTTGACAATAATTTCAAATACAATAGGGTTATATTAGACAAACGTACATGATGATTAAACGTATGGGTTTTACTAATCACTGTTATTATTATCGTACATTAGGAAACGTAATTATATCCGTGAATAGTAATTATGAGATATTATATGCAATTAGACCCAATCATATGTAATAATAAAGGTATATGCTACATATATTTACTGCTACATGGCAATGTATTAGGCCACAGGTTTTTAGGTTTGAAGGAAAAATTAGAAAATTGTGCTGTCGGTAGTAGGGAATTAAAATATATAAAGAAGGTTCAAAGGGTCCTAAGTCACTCACTTAATGGCAGGTAAGGAACCTAGGACCCTTTGGGCCCTCTTTAAAAATCCATTTTCTCCTCCCAAACCAAATTTTTAAAAAAATCTCGAAAACCAATAAACAGATTAACTTCGGCCTTAATGCCGAATATAACTCGTATGATATTCAATTATATGGTACCAGTATTCTAGTCAGACAAATTATTAAGTTTTTATTGGGTAATTATGTGAGGAAAATGTTAATGATTAAAATATATATATGGCTGAAATTAACTGAATTAACTGAATTTCTAGGCTAGGTTATCATTCCTGTCCGCTCCACTCCGCACCTTAGCATGTGTTTGTCATACACAACATCTCGGTCAACAGACATGGTTAAAGTGTCCGCTTCAAGTGCGAAAGATTGGCATGCATCGCCAACATTTTTTTTTAGCTTGAAAAAAGTGAGTGATTTTCAAGAATAAATTGATTTAATGGAAAATCTGCAATAAAAAGTTACCATTGAAATCAAATTATTAAAAATCGAAACAAGGTCAGGCCGTCTTTAGTTGCAAGCTGTCTACTTTTCCAAGGTTTCACAGGGTGCTGGAAAATAAGGCCCTGCTGCTGATGGGGATGCTACATGTCTTGGAAAGCTTACATTTTCCCTTAGACAGGCATATATTATATAGAAATCAGTATAGAAATTAAATGCTTACGGCTACTTTTGTTTTTCAATGTTAACAAATTTTGTCTTGGATTTGTAGCCTTTAGTAATGTCAAAGTCACATGGTATTGCTACACTGAAAGTTATCTTTGACATAGCAATCCCGTAACATGTCAATGACCAAAGCCGTTCATCTTGTTTCATGTTCGTGCATCAGTCATCATTTCTATTGTTTGACTTGATCGTCAGTCGGTGTTTCGTTTCTTTTGATGGTGTACAAGATTGCCGTGCATTTGAAAAGTTTCGTCATTATATATAGTCTTCTTAAGTATGACACAATACATTCTCGTAAAATTGATAATAGACTCGAGAAAATCAAAGAAATTGCTCTGGAGTTTAATTTCGCTAAACTTTTTAATGATAATAGCAATATTGCATGTTGAATGCTTGTATTTCATACCCGTCAGATATTGTTAGATTTTAATTGCAATGTTGCAAAAATTTATTCTTGATGATCAAGTGCAATATACTAGCTGTTACCCCACAACCTCCCAACATTAGTTCTCATCTATTTTACACATAGGCCTACAGAACAACCTCTGTAGAGCAACACCCTTTGGAAGTTACAAAAATTGGCTGTTGTATAGAGGTTGTTGCTCTAGTCAGAGGTTAAATTATGAGTAAATATCAGCTTAGGGAAATTTTGAAGAGGATGGTATAGAGAGGTTGTTGTTCTACAGAGGGCCACTCTGGAGAGGTTGTGTTCTTTCTATAGTGTTTAAAATGACTGTTTCATCCTTGGCCACAGCTTGTAACCATCACCCGATAATTTTGTTCTGTCACTCGTTCCAGCAGCTGCTGTGAACTGTAACAGCCTAATCAGAAATAGAAAATCAAAGTTCTGTTGAGAGGGCCTTGCCGACTGTCCAGACTCGACTGTCCAGACTCGCTGCTTGGACAACTGTGACACTTTAAGCTAGCTTCACTGAAGCTAGTCACATACTTGTGAAGACCAGAATAAAAAAATCAAAGTACTGAAAGTACACTTACTGGGGGGGAAATCACAAGTCTTGGTAATGTAGGGTTTCACCTTAAATGGTAATGGATTTCAAAAAATATGTGAATATTATGACAAGGTTTCCAAAATTCCACACAGTACAAACAAATAAAAAAGAATTCAATTGCTATTGACAAAATTAATGTACAGTGGAACCCCGCTAATCCGGACCCCTCCAATCCGGATTTCCCTCTAATCCGGGCGGATCTGTTGGTCCCGAATATTCTTATTCATGTTTTAATACGTTTTTACCCCTCGGATCCGGAACCCCTCCACTCCGGACACCTGACAAAAATACGAGGATTTATCATATATTTGCTCTAAATTTGACCCCTCGGATCCGGACAATCAATTTGAACATTGCCCAGGCCAATGTTTTGACAGGTGTCAATGTGTTGTATATTCGCATCATCGTATATGCAATTAAAATAGTCCGATCAATTAACGGTTGTAACATCAACAATACGCAGTCGGTGTGTACGTTTTATCGACACGGGTGTGAAAATCACAATTTGGGACAATTAAAATATTATAATTTTAAAAGCGCTAATTGACAGCGTTTATTGGCCTACTCAATTAATTAAAAGACTATTGCTGGGTTGTTTTGTCTACACGGGGGTAAGTTGAATCAAATACAGGTCCCCTTAATTTTGAGAAGGTCGTTATCGACATCAAACGAAAACAAATTCGGACGTTCTCAGTTTGGATAAATCTACGAGTAAATGCAATAAAAATCTACCAAAACGCATTTGATGGATGGTCATTCTTTTACAGAATTTAATATGATAATCATGTCTGTGCCTCCGTCAAAACGTCGTAAGGTTGAAATCGACCTTGAAGCTAAAGTAAAATTGATCAGAGAATATTTTTCTGTACCAAAACCAACAATGAAGATGTGTAATCAAATGTTGCTGTTTTACATCTTTTTTTTGTGTTTAGCAATGCCTTCAACTAAAATTAACATACAAGTATCTAAAAATAGAAACCCCTCTAATCCAGACACCTCTCTAATCCGGACTTTTTGTCTGGTCCGGACGAGTCCGGATTAGAGGGGTTCCACTGTACTTCAAAAATGGTTGAAAATAAAGATATTGGTTGAGATTTGCTGGCACTCGTTTCTTGCTCGGACGAATACGCTGTGGAGAAATTATATGGTTAAATTCTTTGGGAGTTAAAAATTCATATGTAATTCGAATACTGGGGTTCCCCCTAGTAAAAATGAATCATGGGTATTTCCACTTGTGAACGTATCACACAACTCTCATTAATTTTATAAATGTCTGCATTTTTTGAATGATTTTAATTGCTTCGAGCAATAAAACTTCATCTCCTACATTCATCATTTCAGTATAGATGCACTTTGCGTCGGTTCTTAAATTTAGAGGTTTATTGTTTCATATGCACAATTTAAAATGCGTGAACATGACACAACGGACAACTATGTAAAACGTCGGCAATTTATCTTGTCTCGGTTTTATGAGCAAGTTTAATATTTCTTAACCAGGTGAAATTTACCATAAATTGCTTACGAAATTGGTCATGTGCATATAATATATAAACGTCGTATAAAATAGCTAGAATATGATCAGATGTACCCTATGTATTATTATATAATATACACATTAAAACGCAGATTGTTTTTGCATTATCATTTCTGCAAAACATTAAATCGCTTGTATTTTGATACGAATGTAGATAGAAAGGGGAGAATTTGTTCAAGTGTCGTTAATGCCAGGATAAATACATTGTTTACCCCGCAAGTTATCATACAGTTTTCGTACACATGATGTGACATATTGGCTCAGTGTTGTTTTACACTGATGTATTATATAATTGCACATGTTCACCGATATATGCTACGTTGTCAGCAATGATGAAATATATTCCTATAAATAGATTATTCCGGTCAGTGACTTGGTTTACATAACATGACATTACATAAACATTGCTATTTCTTTTATTTATGTCTTATTTTATTACATTATTAATGTCTTATTTTAATACATTCTTTATGTCTTATTTTATTAACATGTTGTTTCAATAATCATGTATATGTACAACCTTTACAGAAATAAATCTATTGCAATTATTTGAGGGGATTTAATTTCGCAATCTTTTTCATCTGTGAAATCAATGAAAAATGATCTACCGTGATTATTAATAACTTTACAGTAAACTCCAAACAAAATATGATATTGTTACTAAAGCCATGATTATCACCTAACAAGATATTACCCTGACAATGTTCATTAACACAGGATCTCTCACGAATAAACTGTTGTTGCTTTTTTTAAAACACACCCTGTAAAAGGATAGTATAATATATAGAATTCAAGATAACCCCAATTGACTCTCATATAAAATATATAAAATACTAAACACAATAAAGTGAACAAGACATGAGAATATGGCTGAGATCCAACCTATTGTTTGTGCTCTACACTTATATTATCTTTACAGGTTTTTGAAGAAAACAGTGGATGTAGCCGTATTTTTTACAAATTTTGAAATTTTAATTTACGTTAGAACTTTGTTTGATATAGTCCAGAGAATTTGACACGACTCTAGACCTTCAATTATCATAATTTAACAGCTGATATATAGTCTATATTTATAACCCCTGTTGTATGTTTTCATAAGCGGGAAGCATCACAAAGACGCTCGAGGTGTAATACCAACACAAATCTAAAGGACCAATATTGCACGATTCGCTCACGGAATTTTATATATTCAACACAAGAACCTTGTAATATATTCTTAAATAAAGGTCAGGATCATGTCAAATTTTCACACAGTTCAATGCCTCAAACAAACACACAGTAGTAACCGTGACCTCAGACAGGAGGATGTGCCAGTATACAGTTACCCCGAACTAAACCTAATCTCAAATATTTCTATGTGTCTTTTAGTTAATTTCTACAGGAGGCTGGACTCAGAAGTTGCATCACAAAACAGGAACATTATTCTGAGTTGGTTATGTAACAGTTAAATTTGAGAGTTTGAACCTAAGACTGATCTCAAATTCAGACTTTTATTTTAGCAAAATCCCAATTTTAGCTGAGATATCTACTTGAGATGCTTTGGGAGATCGGGGCCAGGTATAAAGCTAGATGGCTCAAATTGCTTTCCCAGTGTGAACGATGTTGGAGGGATCAAAGTCCTGTGGTTTTACATACATTGTAACTCTAAGTTTTTGTGAGTTTTTCTTGTTTAACAGCATTTGGAATAAAATATTCCGTACATTTTAACTCTTATCTATTCTTCTGCCTTTTTTTAAGTATATAAACTATACAATATTGACTATAATAGCTAGGCCATTTCGACTGGGCTGTTTCATGGAGCAGGTTACAGTCTGGTTCCCGTTCTAATTTTACAGTCATATTACTGTAGTAGTGCTGTAATTGTGGGGACGGGAACCAGGCTAAAACTTGCTTCACGAAACAGCCCAGTCGAAAAGGCCTATTGTTAAATAGCAATTTTAAGACAATGAAAAGATACGGGTACATACCCTTCAACTTGAACAAAAGATTACTGATTAATTTTCTCAAAGTAAAACCATGAAGTGTTCATATTATCAGTGTATGTATCGATTGTTTGATCTGAAACTGTTTAGTATTCTATCTTATGCTTTATTTATGATCACTTGCAACAGTTCTGCGTTATTCCTTGGTATCTTGTTGTAGCTCTACCTATATCAGGTATATCTATAGTGTAAACCTAGACTAACTTTCAGTATCATAAACAATATTTTCTACATAAATGGCAAAATATGCAAAAAAAGTGCCGAAACAGCATATTTTAAAAGATTTGAAATTTTGTCTTTTTTTGTCCACTATTGTTGAACAATTAGTCTCAAGTTGCTTTAATGCTACAGCTGTATTATACTTTCTACGTAAATGCAAAGATGCAAAAAAAGTGCCGAAACAGCATATTTTAAAAAAAAACTGATTTTGTTGCATTTTTTGTCAATCATTGTTGGCAAAGAAGGCTCAAGTTTTTATTCATGTATACAGCTGTTCAATGCAGTATATTTGTTTTAAGTGATACATAGTGTTTTATTTAATGAGAAAGTGTTTATACTGCTATAATGGCTTAATAAATATATATAAAATCTAATAGGCTTGTGACCAAAGCAGCACATTGTGTATGTACCCATCATGAACACCAATTTTCGATAATGATGCCTCAGAGAGGGTCCCGCAAATTAATGGAAGAAAAAAAAGGAATCCCCCATGATAGTTCAAAATCTACTGAAAACTTGTCCAGCTACACACCTTGGGTATGTTCGGAACATCTGTTCCGCACACTGTGCGGGATGTTCTACTCCGAACAACTTACCAACAAAACGAAACTGTCCTGCACAGTGTGCCGAATGTTTTACTCTAAACACCTTACAAACAAAACGGAACAGAAAATAAAATGTTAAAGATGACCAAAATTGTAGTTGCAGCCATAATATTGGAGGAAGAAATATGCATGTGGATATATTTAAGTGCGACTGTTTGCCCGCAATGGTCCATAATTGGAAAATAAATTTATTATATTCTATTTTATTACACAAGCGGCCATTGTTCTTGCTGTAATCACGTGACTGTTCCGGCTGCACCACCTCTGTGGCGGGACAGAAAGAACATGTTCCGAACAGTGTTCCGGTTTGTTCGTAAGTGTGTTCCACTGTCCGGGATGTGCGGAACAGCGTTACGAACGCGCCCCTTGGTAATGATACCTGAATGTTGTTTGTCCCCAGCCTCATCTGTTTTATCAGCTCTTTAAGTACCCACTACAATTACTACTCCCTCTCTCCCAAAAATTATTAATTTTTAGAGAAAAATGTCCAGCTATACACACTTTGGTAATGATATGTGATTGTTGTTTGGTCTCCCTTCCCTAAAAAATTATTAGTTTACAGAAAAATTTTCAAGATAGCCTCTTGAAGGATACACAAATCAGTTTGATGAACCCTAATGTAATTATTATCTCAACCACTTCTTGGCCTGTCATTGTCCGTGTTTTATTCTCATATAAATGGATAGAATTCTTTCCCTGCAGCACTATTTCATTCTTCCCATAAGTTTTAAAGCATGTTTCATGACGCTTCTTTATTTACCTAAATTACTTTGTCTACTCTAAGATTGTCCAATATCTCAAATTATTGCTATTGTTAACAGCCTCTCACGATGTCCCCTGGGGTCTGCGGATGTCAATTACCCCATGCATGAACCCAATTATCACCCGTGTGCTTTTTGCGACAATCTTTTTGATATACGTATATATACCTATCTTGTACTTGAGTTACGATTAAATTGCTCTTTGGCTCTGGCTTGTAGAATAGATGTATCTGTTTATTTATTGTCCATGAAGTGGCTAAAAAATTGAACTTCGGGATGGTAAATTGACAGCAGTAACTGTGAGTCACACAGACATTGTCTGTTTTTGGTACTTGAACAAATCCTCGTCGAAGATTTAATATCTCATATTGAATGCCCTTAAAGAAAATTATCGAACATTGAACTTCTTCGAAATCCTCTGTTCCCGATTGTATTACAAAAACAAATATCCGATAATCTTTTGGTTGCTGATAATGTGGCTAAAAGGTTACGAAAATAACCCAAAGTTCAAAATCTGCAATAAAGGTTTATGTTTTGTGTTGTTCTTGGCAAACCTTTATCAGCTGTAGCAAGTGAAGTAAGTTTAATTTGCAGAATAAATAAACACATATTTTCTCTTTCCATTCATCCTGATGTGGAAAGTAATTGTTCGTTTGTGCGAAGGTATATCATTAATTTCCTTATCTAGTGTCTGTGTTCATCTTTAACATCTCAAAGGCAACAAAGTGAATGAAATGTGTACGAAGAAAACAAGAAAAAAACAGTTTTCTGACATCTCATTCTCAGATCTACAGTTCTTCGGTGGCTGATGTTGATAATATAGACATCAGGCATTATAGTCCTGGCAGCGGGTGGCATTCAAACATGTGTTTGCTCTGATTCTTCGATTGTTCACTAGTGTTATTTTCATCTGCTAGTAGAGTATTTTGGAAACAGGTCCCTAAATCTCCATAAATGTCCAATAAAGTATGAAAGTCTCAAAGTTGAGCATTAACCATGGAGTCCTCACTTTTTTCATGATGATGGTGATAAAAATAATGACATTGATGATAATAATAATGATGATAATGACAATAATCATGATGATTATGATCATTATTATTATAAATATTTATGAAAATCGTGATGATGATAATAATGCTGATGATGATAATAATGCTGATGATAATAATAATAATGATGATAATGACAATTATAAAGATGATGATGATGGTGGTGATGATAATAATAATAATGACAATGATGATAATGATAATGGTGATGATGATAATAATGATGATAATAATAGTGATGATGATGATGATAATAATGCTGAAATTGGTGATGATGATAGTAATAGTGATAATGGTGATAATAATGGTGAATAATGCTTTTGCAATAACACTAACACTGTTTGTGTAAATGTACGATACTCCAAGCCCTTAAATTACTGTGGCATTCGTAACTTTGTTTTTTTAGATGAAAAACATCTAAATAGAAGTGTTGTTGCGTACCTGAGCCAACCTCCTTCACATCAGAGCACAATGGGAGATGTCCTCGGGGATAATTTAAAACTAGATACATTGTAATTTGCAAGTCATCATCTAGTCCAGGCCATTTATTTCCCTCATTATTTAGCAGTGGAAGACCTGGTTGGTATTTATCCTGATGTAATGTAATATAATTGTACATTTTTACTTTTAATCTGAAATAGTTAGATAGACCAATTTCTTATCAGGTCATTAAGATGTACTTCTCGCAGCAAGATCGCGGCAAGATTGCACTATATCTGGTAAGGGAGTTAAGTAGATAGCATAGTTTAGTATCGCTTCGGTGGTGAATTTCTTAACTAAAGGATTGTTTGTCCTGTGATGTCTCGCCTGGCTTTATATGTGGTGGGAATTTAAAATCCTGTTTTATACATGTTATGGCGTAGTTGGAGTTTGACTAAATTACAGTGTTTCAGAGATTGGCGAAGTTTCTAGTTGTTGTTGCCATTAAAAGCTCTCCAAATCAAACAGATAGATAGAGGATGCTGTATAATAATTCAAGTCTTAAAGTAAAAAGGAAATATAAACATCTACGAGGGCGTTCGCCTTGTGTTTGTGTTGTTTGGGTTAAAGGGACATGCCGTTGTTTTCCGTGTCTTTGAACTACTCTATTATTGTTACAAAACCAACAAATTACTTCATTCCTGCCTTCAATCAAGTTGCAATAGTTTGATCTTGAACTGAAAGTTTTGAATTTCCAATAAATTTCCCTTTTTCGAGCCCATTGGTTTCTTAAGCCAAAGCCGACTTTACATCGGGTGTATGTCTGAATAAAGCTTGATACTTTTTTCAAACAGCATTCAAATAAACAAAAAATACTTGATAGTTGATAAGGTCTTTTAAATTTTTAATGCCCCCCGGCCCCCCCCCCCTCCGCACCAAGGTTTTTAGGCATGTAGATTTGCCCTTGTCTATCAATCTCTAAATATTGTGTCATATGTAACTTGATGATATTTAACTTTGTCATTAAACTCATAGGCATATTGGTCAACATGCCAAGTTATGCACCTAGTAATTTTTTGTTCAGATTAATCCAGTATTAGAAGAGTTAATGCCCTTGACATGGTCAAATGGAAAGTTGGAGCAGCATGTCTAGTGGACAGTGAAAGTTTTTTCAGCGTTAAAAAAAGGGAAAATAATTATGGTTGTGTCCCTTTAACAAGTTCATCTTCAACATTTTCAAAAACATTGTTTTACCAGCAACCAAGTAATGTATTTAAGTCTTTTAATGTATCTTCTTCGTACATGAAAGAAAACAGACTCTATCCCAAACTTACGTCTAAACTTAATTTAGTTGTGCTGTCAAAAATGCTTACAAAATAAGTGGAAAACGAAAATATATAACTCTTCCGAGACTAGAATGCTAGAAAATTATAATATACATAAAATGAAGCGGAATTCCCAGTATTATCTACTCGTGTGATGTATTATGATTGCTTTAAAATTGGATAAATACATTTAGTGTGTTTGTTGACCTAGATGTTTAGGAACATTATAACACAACCACCTAATTCGGTTAAATTTTTAGAAAAGGATAAAGAGCAATGCTGTTTAAGGAGAAACATATACAAGAAAATCATTGATGCAAAGCATTAAATGTACAGCCCAAAGTGTAACTTACAGCTTAGCAAATGGACAGGGCTATCATGCATTCTGACAAAGATTCATAAAACCTAGAAGGTTGTTTCTGCTCAGTGCTGCAAGTGAAAACATATGTCCCAGGAATCCCCATGCTTGTATATTTTTACTAAAATGGTTATTTTAAAAGTAAATGTTAGTAAAAGATAATAGAAAATCGGACAGGGAAGGCCGCACTTAACTTAACCAGCCGAGCACTGAAAACAAAAAAAATCACATACCACAATTACAAGCAAAAAGGACACAGTTGGTGAACATTTTTAAAGATCAAAGATATGGTCTTGCACATCTTTGACTTGGCAATGGTTTGACTGGGAACTTTAACCTGCTGACCTCATCTAAAATCGGTTAAGGTTGTGAATGGAACAAGTACACATGTGATAGCCCACTCCTTCGGTTGTCTGACCACATTTTGGCCATTAGGTTATCTCTGTTAGTTGTGTGGATCCTATCATTGTAGACATGATGACAGTCACCAATAACCTTAACATTGACATTGTAAGATAAGACATGCTTTTGTTAAATCATTGAATCATAAATAGGTTCCTTCAATTTCAAGTTCAATGTCACCATGTGGCAACTCATGAATATTCAGTGCTTGTCCGGCCCCTTATCAGGTCCCGTTCAAGTTCAGTGTTACCGACCTACTTTTTGCCATTATTATCAAGTTTTTACGCAGTCTTTTAATTTTAAACAGTTTATCCAAGTCTTACATAGCTGCCAGTTGACCTAACAAGTTTTCCTGAAAATGATTTTCAATCAGCATAAGTTTGCACTAATTACACAAGCAACTGACCACTTTGGACCAAATATTTAAGATATGACCAAAGCCAATGTTACAGAAGAATGTAAAATCTGTGCAAACTGGTTAGGATTGATACTGGGACCTGAGTGCTGTGTGATGGTCAAGGTGACAGTCAAGTTGTCTTTTTGGCGTAATATGGTTGTATCTTTTTACATTAAGTATATAGAGAGATAAAACCTTGTTGCGCCAAAGGGACGACAGTACTCTACCAAAGAGACTAGCCAATTTTAAGTAAGCTAGTCGTTTCATTGTCGGTAACTTAACAAAAGTAATAAATGTTCGGTCACTGAATTCCCCTTACACAAAGTTCAACCATGTTGTCATTCGGTGCACTCTTAATTATTATCAGTGACTTAAATACGGTCATTAGACGACATATTTGTGGTCAGCTTTGTTTTAACATTAGTTTATGTACCTGATAGAACTTGGACTGATAAAGACAATGACCTTTGTCAAAAGATGGTATCTGGAATCAACAGAGAATGTTATCGCTTATACTATTTTAAACAAAGAAAGGCAGTGTAAAAGCCCAGCAGTGGTAGTCAGTATTGATCTAGCTTGACTTAAGGATAAAGACAACCAATCAGATCACACCATATTAAACTCTTGGTCAATTACAGGCAATACGATTGGCTATCCTTATTCTCCAATTAAATAAAATCAATATTGAATAGCACCCCAGATCAAGTTTTATACTTCAATGTATTTTAGCTTTCAGCTTTTGTCATTGTGATAAGTACCTTGTTGTGTTTTGTTAGTGCCTCCTTAGCACAATGGTTAGTGTGATTGCCATCTAATCTGGTTCAAGTACGGGTGGAGGCACTTATATGCCTGCCATATTTCAGTAGAAAGCTGACTGGCAAATAAAGGCTATGCTCGGCATCCAGTAACTGTTCAGTTTCATTTTTCTAGCTCATTTTTGTGGTTTCCAGGGTACTGTTTTATCAAAGCACTTACGCAAACCATAAAATTAAGCTCAAATTTGATTCCTTATTAATTCTTTAACTACTACAAGTTGGTGATTGATATGGTTTGTAGGAGTTCATTAACTGAACCATTTATCAGTATTGCAGCTCCATTTACCACAAATAACAAAGAATTTAAATTTGATCGTAAGTTTACGTTTTCCGTAAGTGCTTTGATAAAACAGTACCCTTGTGCCTTGTGCTTGTAATATACGCCTTTCAGGCTCTGATGTTTGTGTTGTTCGAGCGCTGCCTTGTCTATCAATGTGTTTACCAGCTTGTTCAGACTTAGTATTCACATGATTCACGCAAGTTTCAAGAAGAGTTATGGCCCCTGTTTTTGTTCTATCAATTATCTTACAGGAAATAATTATTGCATTGTTCTGAAATTCAGTGTAAAATTGTTCTTTCTTTCTGTTTTTTTAACATTTTTAATTTTCATGAGACACACACACATATACTTTCTTTCTGCATGACATTGATATGTTTAAATTTGCCTGTCTTTGCCTCACTAAAAGCTTGTGCGGTTATAATTAAATTGAAAAAATGACATCATATTGCAAGTACTATTGAATTGGCACTTCATGAAAAATTATTTGCTTTGAGAAAATAAATTATATTTTATCATAAGGGTGTATTCAATTGAAATAAAATACTATTCTTCACTTTGGTGCACTTGGATGTATGATTGAATGTTACTGACAAGGTTATGTAATTTTCTACTAACGACGCACATCAGTATTTATTAAATAAGAATGAATTGATTTATATGGCTGAAAAGAATTGAATGGTCCAGTCATACCAAGTACTGTGGCACATTTTACTTGAACTGTTGTCATTAAGTAGAGCCTAACTATCTTTTATTTTTCCATTAATAAAATTGATATATATATAGTCCAGTCAGGATAAAAATCCAGTGACGCAGCGGTCGAGTCCACTATAGCGGTGTAAAACCAATAATAAAGGCTTATACTATACAAACAACTGTAATTTTAATGCTAAACTAACAAACTAAACTTCGCTCTACCTGTTTAGACAATGGTTGTGAATTTTTTGCATACACATAAACTGCAACGTCACCGTCACAATATCCTAACTGGACTATAATTATATATTTGTATTTCAATGTAGTAGGATGGGTTTTGGTGTGAGCTATAGTTTGTTATGGGTCAATCAGTGCAATTTTGCTTGGACTGGACTCAACGTCACCTAGCGTTGGCGTGACCAGAGTTTAAGCACTGGAAGCTTTTGCAATCTGAGACTTATGGAACTGAAGTGACCACAGTAAGTGCCAAAACCTAACCATAGTTTGTGTTATGTGTTCCTGTCGCATCTGTAGCTCAATGGTTTGCGCGCTTGCCGTCTAATCTGGTGACCCGGGTTCAAATCAGGGTGGGGGCACACATATTTGCCTGCCATATTTCAGCATAAAGCTGACTGGAAAATAAAGGCTATGCTCAGCATTTTTATTATTTGTAAATTACTGTTATACTCAATATTTCATGCTGATTAAAAACTTGTTGTAAAATGCTTTAAACACACTTGTTTTAACGTCCAATGTTTCAAGTGTTTTAAAAGTCCTTGAATATGAATTTCATCAAGTTTTGTTGCTTTGAATGAGGTCACAAAAATGCATGAAATGATCAAATTTGTTCCAGCATTCATGCAGTTTGCCCTAAAGAATTTTTGTTGTTGAAATTTTTATAGAATTTTAAAAAAATTATTACTCTTCTGTAGTAATAGGTCTTCAAGCGAACAGAGTTTTAGGAGCCAGGTATGAAAATGGATCTAAAACACACAGATGAACTAGTTGCGCCTTTCCACCTTGATTAGCTTCTGAAAAGTCGTTAAATAGTCGTAACATTTTATTTGGTTGATCTGGATCCTACTACAAGTCATCAGGTTGAATAAACACTATAACCACTTGGGTGGCACCTGGGAGTCAAAGCGGATGAGAGTTAGAGCACCTTAACTGAACTTCCGATACAAAGGTCATGGGTCTGAATCTCGCCCCCTCCCCAACTCTCTCTCTAGTCTAGGTTAAACATCAAACATCAGGTTGGTACTAATGATTTAAGAGTAATTCTAAACAATACCTTAAAATTGAGACTAAGTATATACACAGTGTATAAACTTAGTCAACGTCCAGTCATTGCAATAGATCAAACAGGTTGAATTGTATAGTCGTCCCATAAGTCATACAGTGACTGGCAATCACAGATGCTTTTGCTCACAGTAATTCATACAGGTTTAATTGTATAGTCTCCCAATAAGTCATACAGTGATTGGGTTAATACACTGCGGTATAGTGTACCATGATTACTGTAACTCTACCTTCTCTACTATAAGAGTTATTGCCCTTGGTTTATTTTTAGTATCTGTTCAATAACTCAGTATTGGGCAAGCCATAGCTTTCTGAAAGCGAGGCTGATTCCCATTTGCTATTCGCTTTTTATTGGCAATTATCTATAATATATTGATACTTAACAATTACTTGATCAGTTTCTAAAATAATTTAACATGCCAAATGTTCACCACATTGCGAACTTAAGACTTCTGTATCTATTATTTAATATTAAGAGTTATTGCCCTTAGCCACCCAGTTAAGAACCACATGCACATTCTTGGTTGAACTATCACATGACCTGTGCATTGAATGCGTTCATATACCTTTGCTCTATCTGCACTACAGAGTACAGTAACCAGGTCTGGATCTGAGACGTCAGTACGGAACTTCCGTAATTTGCACGTTTCCAGACTCTCTTATTCAATACAAATAATTTGTTTTTAAATAATTCCCAGTTTTTTATCCAATTTTATTTCGGGCTTTTCTCCAAAACAGAAGCACATGCAAATTACATTTACATGATGTAATCTTACCATTTCTCCTTCACCAAGGTAGTCTGTGTTTTACCTCGTAAATTAGAAAATTAACGTTTTGGCACGAGACTGGCGACTTCATTTATTAAAGCATCAACTGCCTGTAATTTAATAATGAAATTATGCCATGATTTTAAACAAGTTGCTGTAGCTGTTTTTTTTGTTAATGAACGAGATTTTGTAACCTTGACGATGATGTGGTTGATGAAAATGTTATTAATGACCATGATGTTGGTGGTATTATTATAATGCTTAGTGGGTGTCAGGGTATTGGAAACAAATAATTATTTGTGAACAGCTCGATGATAATGTTAATGAAAATGATGATGGTGGACTGGTATACTTATGTTCCCACGTAATTACAGTGGGGGAGACATTGATTTTGTGCTTCAGGTCTGCATGAATGGATGGATGCCACCAAGTTTGTTCGCGCATCTTCTCCTTAACCACTGGTCCAATTTCAAGGAAACTTCTCAAGAATACTTCGTACTTAGCCTAGTTGTGCATATTGTCAGGAATTTAAGGTTGGATGCTTTTTGCTGGAGTTATGAACCTATGTGGGAGACATATGTTTGTGTGTCAAAAACCCCTTTATTTCAAAGTGGGTGGGGGTTCCAGAAACAAATAATTCTTTGAGAACAGCCAGATGTAGGGTGTTGAACTTATCAGTATATCAGAGTATGAAGTTATCATAGATGACTTGTTAGGCAAAATGTTCTTATCTGATCAAGGGGTTTACATCCAAATAAGACCGCCTATGTCATCAAATATGTCGGCACCTATATGATCCTTTTGTTTGTTTGAACAACATGTTAAATTATGTAAATAGCTGAATCACTGTGGAAGTTGCATGTTAGATGTATCATTCAACTAGTCATTCTTACCCATACCACCTGTAGATATGCAGTCATAATTATCACATTTGATTTAATTCTGTCATTTTGATAAGAGCGTGTTTTTATCTTACATAATTACGTAAATGGGTATGACTAAAAAGCTTTAATATTTGTTCCCAATTGACCATTTTCCTAATTATCTAAATTAAGGTTGTTGCTTTTTCGTCATCAGCATCATCATCAGCATCGGCAGCAGCAGCAGCATAAGCATCAGCAGCAGCAGCAGCAGCATAATCATCAGCAGCAGCAGCAGCAGTATAAGCATCGGCAGCAGCAGCAGCATAAGCATCAGCAGCAGAAGCATAAGCATCAGCAGCAGCAGCATAAGCATCAGCAGCAGCAGCAGCAGTATAAGCATCGGCAGCAGCAGCAGCATAAGCATCAGCAGCAGCAGCAGCATAAGCAGCAGCAGCAGCAGCATAAGCATCAGCAGCAGCAGCAGCATAAGCATCGGCAGCAGCAGCAGCATAAGCATCAGCAGCAGCAGCAGCATAAGCATCGGCAGCAGCAGCAGCATAAGCATCGGCAGCAGCAGCAGCATAAGCACAGTTTATGATATGCTTAAAGAAACATGGATATATTTTAAAGACGAGCTTCTTTGGCTTTATGCATGTATAGTATAGTATGTATAGTTCAATAAAAAAAACCTCTTTCTGGTAATATTTAAGCATTTTGAGAAAATTTAAGATTTGTTCTCAATTTGAGCTGAGCACTAATCCGATGTTTTTCAATCAGATTTCAAGTAACTTCATGGTAGGGATGCTGTCATCTAGCAGGCGTAGGTTAGAATCCAAGCCTAGGTTGGACTGGGTGTGTTCTTCTGTGGCATCGGCTTCTATCATACATGAGTTATACAAAATAAAATATACCAAAACCTCAAAAAAAAAAAAAAAAACTCATACATGGGAAGAAATCGGAAGGGCAATTTAGTACTGTTTGACAAAAAACTGAGTACGGTAATTATTCCAGGAAACATAGCGGCAGCACATGACAGAAATATTGTTCAACCTAGGTTGATTAAGAAACTCAAATATGTACAATATAGGCGTTACATTCATAGCACTTA
The DNA here is from genome assembly GCA_947247005.1 of Spisula solida. NCBI lineage: Eukaryota > Metazoa > Mollusca > Bivalvia > Venerida > Mactridae > Spisula > Spisula solida. Next base: position 43,080,206 of record OX365945.1, on the reverse strand, counting down.
AATTGTCAGTTCATATAAAGTGGAAATACATTTTGTAGTTAAAAAATATGTAATTTAACACATTGGAGAAAACTAGTTCTGCTTGCGAATACATTTCCATCTGGGGGACTTGTTAGATAAAATATGGTAATACCTTATATAACCTTGAAATGGCAACAACTCTTTGCATTTTGATGTGATCTTTTAAATTTAATGGAAGTCAGACTCTTAGGGCGAGTTCGGATGGAAGTCCTTGAGTTGGGACTGTCGTCATCAATGTGTGACAAAATGACGTACATGGCACAGATGAGGTCAGGATAATTTTATATAAAATGTATTTTTGAAATAATTAGGCCATATTTGATTTTGAAACAGGTACATAAGATACGTTATGTACTAGCTTATGTACAAGTTCTAAATAAAATTCTGTTCCATTCTGATAAAGTCGGAATAATAATATATCATAATTTATGTATTACTAACCACTTAATCTTATTGCTGCTTACCTGTATCTTAAAGTACCACGTTACAAATTTAATGTCGTAATGTACCGACATATTAAGCATGACGTCGCCTGACTGTGATATCATAATAGCCTCATGAATTTTACATTTAATATCATTATGCATCGAAATCGAATCATTCATTTCATAACATTATAATGCATTTAAATAATGATGAATTGTTTTAACATTCTGATTGGATGAAATTAAGGAAAGTAGGTCACAGTCACATAAATTTTCAACTCGCTACTTTTGAAATTTATATTTATGATACACATAAGATAAATGCTATTCAGTATACAAAGTATGATTTTTGTTTATAAAAACGTGTCTATCAGCATGTACCTTTCACGCCAAAACGTGCTTAACTATCAGTAAATCTTTTTTTTTGTAATCGAGCATTCAAACAGGTAACAGACAAGAAATCGAGATATTTTATCAGTCATAATTTTTTTATAGAAATATAAATCAAATTCTGAAATTTTAATTTCTCCAGAATTTTCAGGTATTGCAACAAGATAGGCTGAATATTTGCTTGACCGCCAAAAATTGCTTACATCGAAGATAATGCATGATGAATCACACATTGCAACCCAAGAAAGTTCAAATTTGTAAAAACATGTGAGCCAACTTGATGGCTCTTATAATTTGTTCACCTGATACCTTTGCAGTCTTCCCAAAATTTGCAGGACTGATGGATAATTTCGGAAGATTTTATACGGTCCGCCATTTTTCAATCTGGAATTGGTCCGACTGACACTTATCAAAATGGGGTCGTTAAACAACTTTTGACGATGCGCAAGCACGGAAAAAGATAAAACTTACTGCAGTCAAACAATTATAAAGAAACAGGAAAACACATACTATCCATGAAAAATGGATCAAATATGATAGCTGGTTAGTTAAATTGGACAACAACAATTTGCAAGTTAAAAAACATTTATTCAGCATACTGATTTGCTTTTGGCCCAGCAATTTGTAAAAACCTTACCCGACCAAATGGCTGACCATTTTTGACAACTGTCGGAATGTCTGCCATTGACTGGCTCTTGTGACTGAATTACATGCGCAGCAACTGTTTATATGACTAAGGCCAGAGTTTTTTAATTTTTTGTTACTCGGACATTTTTCAGAAAAAAGTCCACAGGAGGAGGGAAAAAAATAAAAATAAAAAGTAAAAAAATATAGCTTCCACAAGCTGTTGGTGGTATGATAGTCAATGACGGTCCGATTCAAAGCAATCAACACTCAACAACAGTGTTTGTTTTCAAGAAAACCGCCAATTTATCTTAAGACTAGTACACTGCAGTGAAACACTAATATAATACAACATGTTATTAACAAAATAATGAAATAATAATACAAGGCTGGTCCATCGATCATCAAAACATTATATGCAATTTTGTTTATTTCCAGTTTTTCAATATTTTTTTTATGAAAATGCCAAAAAATTGGGCAGGAGGGTCCGAGTAACGAAAAATGAAAGAACTCTGGCCTAATGGCTGCTTACTGGTCCACAGATACAAATTTAGATGAAATACGGTATCAAACTTTTAGGCCAGCAGATGGAAGCTTTCTTTGTACAACAACAGGATTATGTGGAAAAAAAATAACTTGACATTAATTATGTAGATATATGTTTGTTCTAGTTTACCGTAAATTAGCGGTAAGTTTACGGTAAATTAATGGCAAGTTTACAGTAAATTAACCCACCATTTCTTTGTATGTTACTATTACTATAACATCTACCTCTGTTTTAAATTGATGATGACTGATATTTGGATTTTAACACCCATTAAGAACACATATTAATGTTTAACTGAGTATGATGAACCTGACTTGAACAAAAGGGGGTTGTTACATGGTGAATGGCTCTTTTCACTTTATGTATGATGATTTATAGTGAAAGAGCCATTTACTATGTGACAACCCCCTTTGACTATAATATAAACTCCCATTGGAATTAATTTTATTCAAATTTAATGCCACATTTCTCAACAATTTTTCAGTTACATTTGTATATATACACTAGGAACCAGCAACTTCTCCACATGTGGAAGAAAAATAACATTATTGGGTATTGGCGGGAGTCAATAAATTGCAGTTAGACTAGTACTAGATAGACTCCCTCAGGAACCTGTTTGATTCCCTGGTTTGGCCTAGTGACTGTCTGCTACAGTCCTGTTGACCTAGTGACCGTCTGCTACAGTCCTGTCGGTCCAGTGACCGTCTGCTACAGTCCTGTTGGCCCAGGACGTCTGCTACAGTCCTGTCAGCCCAATGACCATCTGCTACAGTCCTGTCCGCCCAGTGACCGTCTGCTACAGTCCTGTTGGCCTAGTGACCGTCTGCTACAGCCTATCAGCCCAGTGGCCATCTGCTACAGTCATGTCCGCCTAGTGACCGTCTGCTACAGCCCTGTCCGCCTAGTGACCGTCTGCTACAGTCCTGTCCTCATGCAGGAAGTTTAATGCGATTGGTTGATGAATAATACAAGGAAACGTGAAAAAAACGTGTCCACAATGTTATGTAACAACAAATGACTGACCTGAATAAAAAAGTTATATAAGAAATATGAGAGTGTTGATAAATCGTGTAAAACCTGATGAAAAACGTAAACGTTGGAATTTGATTCCACTAAATTTCTGCAAAAATGACACGATGCTGTGAAACATCAACAGTAAATCAGATTTCATTCTGATAAAGTTTTGTTACTTTAAGGTCATGTATAAGTCAACTTTATGCAGTTCAAGATCATATTTAGATCATAGTATGTGACATAATTTTTGGTCAAGAACACAAGTTAAAATCTGTCAACACAAAGTTAAAAACCGTAAGTATTTTATACAGCGCTGGTTTTGATTACACTTCCTCGCCTCGAAACTCTAGCCGAGGATGAGTACTTACCACGTAACGTAATATTTCAGGCAACAACTGTGACCAATTGCACAAAACTATTGAATGGAATAATGGATAGTATGCATTCTCAGCTTGAGCATCAAGGAAGTCTCATTTAAATCAGCTGCTGAATAAAATACTTACGGTTGTTTTTGACATTATTTTGACAGATTTTTACACGCATTCTTAGCAAAAAGTTACGTCAAGTACCATGTGATATGTCCACACTGAAAAACTTGAATCGGGAGGGGATGGTATAGTCCAGTTAGGATATTGTGACAGTGATGTTGCAGTTTATGTGTACACAAAAAATCTCAACCATTATCTAAACAGGTAGAGTGAAGTTTAGTATGTTAGTGTAGCATTGAAGTTATAGTTGTTTGTACAGTATAAGCTTTTATAAATGGTTTTACACCGTTATAGTGGGCTCGACCGCTGCGTCACTGGATTTTTATCCTGACTGAACTATAATCTAGAAATTTTATTTATACTAGCCTATATAAATTATAAACTTCATAGAGTTTCATAAATAATTCATTCTCTAGAAAATACATTTCTATGATGTGTTTTTATGTATTTGAAATTCAAATAAATTACCTTGCCTACATTAACTGCCGATCTAAGGGTAGACTATATATTGGGAGATACCGGTAGATAACCTGGAACAGGTTGTTGGTAACGATAAGCAAATTGATATATTCTGTTCCTATATCAACAAGTTTCACTTAGGTAAATGTTAATAATGTATGGTTTATAGGTATGATGTAGGATGCTGTTAGGTTAATAATGTATGGTTTATAGGTATGATGTAGGATGCTGTTAGGTTAATAATGTATGGTTTATAGGTATGATGTAGGATGCTGTTAGGTTAATAATGTATGGTTTATAGGTATGATGTTGGATGCTGTTAGGTTAATAATGTATGGTTTATAGGTATGATGTAGGATGCTGTTAGGTTAATAATGTATGGTTTATAGGTATGATGTAGGATGCTGTTAGGTTAATAATGTATGGTTTATATGTATGATGTTGGATGCTGTATACATACGATATAAATATCAATTGTTTAGTTTCCTAAGACCCTGTTGCATTTGATTTTGACCTGTGGAATCAAATAAAATTCTGGTAATGCATGAAAAGCAGCAAAACAACCAGAATACAATAACATTTCAGTACAAAAATCATGTTGTGGGAACAAACATATGTAACACTAAATAGGTAAATACATGTACATGTTTGGGAATGGCACTGCGTTGACATATTTTGGCCAAACAAGGTCATTTTAACACAAATCGATTCATCAAATAAAATTCTCAACATTTTTTTGTCGAAATGTTGACAACATGTGCAATACTGGAAGCACAACATATCAATCAAGGTGTAACCCATTTAGGGTTGCTGAGTTGGTTTCCCAACGAGATAAATTCAAAATGGTTCCAAAAACTACTTCTGAATATGAATCGAATCGCAATTAATACAAGAACTGTATGCAACTCTGTTAAATCTTGTATTCCAGTTTGAAATATGTTTCTTTGTACTCTGATGATCAATCCATGATTGAAAAAAATAAGTTGAAGTTGATAATCACATGATTATTTAGCAAATTTTATTTCTTGCATTGCATAATTATGCATGGTGACATTTTGAGAAAAACTAAAAACAAATTGTTTAGCCTAAATCTCATTTTCTTCTGTGAAAACATTTGTACTTTAATCTTAATAGGCCTTGATAAAAGCACATTATTTTCAGTACACAGCGGAATTGTTCACCTTGGGGAAAAAATACAAGAAAATTCAAGAAAATACAAGAAAAATAAAAACAGCTGATTTCTGTCAAATTTCTGACTAGCAACAGACCTGTACTAAAATACAGGTAGAGATTAATTTATCTACCTATTATCTGAAAATATCATGGAATTATCATGATAGATCATGTTTATCATTTAGTAAATACCAACCCCTAAGATGTCGAAAGGTGCAGAGAGCCTATAAATATCAAGAAAACAATTTACTGGGCTTTTTGAATTTCGGAATTTTCCAAGATTTTCTGAGATTTTTGTTGTTTGATGTAGTGTTATGGTAATTCTGGAAACAATCTACTCTAATTGGGCTGATAAGCTTAAGTCCTATTGCTTCATTTTGTTAATTGGCCTGTCTCCTCCATGTTTGCCGTGCTTTTAGGAGTGAACGGCTTTAACTAGAGTGCTGATTGTTATGGGGTAATTGTAGATAAATAACCTTGTCTTGTTTGAGATAGTGATGAAGTCATGGAATATTTGAAATAATACCTGTTTTGATAAGATTTAATGTATAAATAGATTGTTTTATCAGAGTATATAATGGTCTATGAGTAGTACACCAGTAATATGATATTTATTTTGGAACATCCCTCTTATTGGATCTTTACCACAAGGGCATTGAATGTCAAAGCTTTATAGCTTTAAATATTGTACTAAAACCAGAAACACATATTGTAATAAACTGTTACAAAAATAGTCAGAAATTCAGAATCTAAATTCCTTTGGTTTCAGAATGTCTCCCATTGTGCTGGTATATCTACCTTAACCCTTTATTCCAACGAGACATATTTTGCACAAAAATATTTCTTGGGTGTTACCTCCTTTAGTTGCATAACTCAAATGTCATGTATCCTGAGTTCCGTCAGAGTGTTACATCGGTTTTTCAGATCTGTCAGAGCTGTATGAAAATAGTACGATTTTCTGATGGACCTGAGAAGCGGTGTATTGAAATAAAGAGTTAAGTAGCATTTGCCAGTAAAAACAATGCAAATCAGATTGGTGAGTTTTGTTTCTGTTTGAGTCTTTGCAGAGTTATGACTCTTGTTTTAAAATAATTGGGTGGAACTTCCTAATTTATTGCACTTACAGTACTATAGGTTTGCCCTCCGTCCGTCCGTCCGTCCGTCCGTCCGTCCGTCCGTCAGTCAGTCAGTCAGTCAGTCAGTCAGTCAGTCAGTCAGTCAGTCAGTCAGTCAGTCAGTCAGTCAGTCAGTCAGTCTGTCAACAAATCTGGATCCTGACATAACTCAAACAGTTTCCAAGCTAGGTTTATGAAACTTGGTATGTGGATAGGGGGCAATAAGGGGATAGTGCACGTTCAAAAATATTTTGATTCCGACCAAAATTGTGGTTGCTATGGCAACAGAAACATTGAAAATTTATGGCTTAAAACAGGTAGGGGACTTCTGTATTGCCTGCAATTCTTAATGACTTCTTCTTTAAATCAATGCCTTGGGAAAAACTCTTATTGCTATGCCACTAAATTAATACTTGATGATAACATTGTGCAGTAATGGCAGCTTGCACTTAGATATCTAAGAGTTCAGCAGTAATGGCCGCTTGCACTTAGAACTCTTAAGAGTTCAGCTCAGTAAAACACTTTCAAACGAATGTGATTCAATCTAGAACCTTGAAGAACCTGATTGATTGCTGTACTTATCTAATATCGAAGCCTGCTTTCTTGTAAATAAATTCTACAAGAGCTAAAACATTGAGTGTACCTGACAGATACTTTACATTTAAACCTGGGGAATTCCAGATGTATAACAGGTTGTTCTAAGCTTGGCTGAAGAAAACAGTGGGAACAGAAACTATGTCCATGACAACAACAACAAATTATGGAAACTATGTACATGACAACAACACATTATGGAAACTATGTTCATGACAACAACAACAACAAGTTATTGAAACTATGTACATGACAACAACAACAACAAGTTATTGAAACTATGTTCATGACAACAACAACAACAAGTTATTGAAACTATGTATATGACAACAACAACAAGGTATTGAAACTATGTTCATGACAACAACAACAAGTTATTGAAACTATGTATATGACAACAACAACAACAACAACAACAACAACAACAACAAGTTATTGAAACTATGTACATGACAACAACACATTTTGGAAACTATGTTCATGACAACAACAACAAGTTATGGAAACTATGTACATGACAACAACAACAAATTATGGTCGTTAAACTTTGCACAAATGAACTGATCAGCACTAGGGGATTGTTCTTTGCTTGAAACAAGTTCTAGCAGAGTAATGACCCTTGTTTGAAAACATCTATACTGTACCTGTTTTGAAAAACAAGAGGGCTATAATTATATCATTACAAAAAGAACAACAATGTTCCTGACTTTTGCAAGACAACAAAGTGACTTTTGCAAGACACAATGTTTGTGACTTTTGCACGACAACAATGTTTGTGACATTTGCAAGACAACAATGTTTGTGACTTTTACAAGACAACAATGTTTGTGACTTTTACAGGACAACAATGTTTGTGACTTTTGCACGACAACAAAGTTTGCAAGACAACAATGTTTGTGACTTTTACAAGACAACAATGTTTGTGACTTTTACAGGACAACAATGTTTGTGACTTTTGCACGACAACAAAGTTTGCAAGACAACAATGTTCGTGACTTTTGCAAGACAACAATGTTTGTGACTTTTGCAAGACAACAATGTTTGTGACTTTTGCACGACAACAATGATTGTGACTTTTGCACGACAACAATGTTTGTGACTTTTACAAGACAACATTGTTTGTGACTTTTGCAAGACAACAATGTTCGTGACTTTTGCACGACAACAATGTTCGTGACTTTTGCACGACAACAATGATTGTGACTTTTGCACGACAACAATGTTTGTGACTTTTACAAGACAACAATGTTTGTGACTTTTGCAAGACAACAATGTTCGTGACTTTTGCACGACAACAATGTTCGTGACTTTTGCACGACAACAATGTTCGTGACTTTTGCACGACAACAATGTTCGTGACTTTTGCACGACAACAATGTTTGTGACTTTTGCAAGACAACAATGTTTGTGACTTTTGCAAGACAACAATGTTTAAGACTTTTGCAAGACAACAATGTTTGTGACTTTTGCAAGACAACAATGTTTATGATTTTTGCATGACAACAATGTTTATGACTTTTGCAAGACAACAATGTTTATGACTTTTGCAAGACAACAATGTTTATGACTTTTACAAGACAACAATGTTTGTGACTTTTACAGAACAACAAAGTTTGCAAGACAACAATGTTCATGACTTTTACAAGACCACAATGTTTGTGACTTTTGCACGACAACAAAGTTTGCAAGACAACAATGTTCGTGACTTTTACAAGACAACAATGTTCGTGACTTTTGCAAGACAACAATGTTTGTGACTTTTGCACAACAACAAAGTTTGCAAGACAACAATGTTCATGACTTTTACAAGACCACAATGTTTGTGACTTTTGCACGACAACAAAGTTTGCAAGACAACAATGTTCGTGACTTTTACAAGACAACAATGTTCGTGACTTTTGCAAGACAACAATGTTTGTGACTTTTGCAAGACAACAATTTTTGTGACTTTTGCAAGACAGCAATGTTTATGACTTTTGCAAGACAACAATGTTCGTGACTTTTGCACGACAATAATTTTTGTGACTTTTGCAAGACAACAATGTTTATGACTTTTGCAAGACAACAATGTTTATGACTTTTGCAAAACAACAATGTTTCTGACTTTTGCAAGACAACAATGTTTCTGACTTTTGCAAGACAACAATGTTTGTGACTTGCAAGACAACATTGTTCATGACTTTTGTTGACAACCCTCATATATCCACATTTTGTTCAATTTTTATTTCGTTACTTTTGTAGCTAAAAGTTTTCGTATTTCAATTAATGCAGGGAAATTGTAGTCTTGGATGTTTCAGATACACATTCTAGTTCAAACATTTGTTACAATTGATAATTATTTTATTAGTGATGGGCTTTCCTCGGTAACCAAAAGCTAATGTTAATAGCAATTTGAACAATTTTCCTGAATGTTGGTTTTAAGGAATACAAGCAAACAAGATGCTTACAATAATTTTCTGTCTCAGTTGACGGATATTTGTTTATCGCCTACGTCTTAGATTATGTGGCAATTGGCCGCACTCAGATAATGTACTTTCTAGCCTTTGTCAAAGGTCTTTGCCTGACAGCTTTCCTGCTATTATTGCTTTTACTGTGAGCTTGTTTGGCTTAAAGTACACACTATGCCTTTAATCCGTCTTTTATTTGTTGCGAACAAACATCAATGTCTCATATTATATTAAATATAAATGTACTGTATAATTATTTGCGTGTATATTGTTATTTTGTTCAATATTCCTTGAGATTAAGAAGTCCTATGATATTTGTTTCATATATTCTCGTCATTGTTTATAGAATAGATTAACTCAGGTTATTACATACTAAAATACAAGTAAAAACAAATAATACTTTGCAAAACACTTGATACACGAAACCCAATTTCATAATATTCAATTACAGTCAAGCGCGTCTTTTAAATCAGCCATTTACTATACATGTACATTAGAAGTTGCTGATCTAAGGCTGGCCATTAGCTGTCTGAGATAGGTGGTTGCGTAATTCAGGTGACCACTAATACACTGGACACCTCAATAATGATGTAATTAATTTATCATAATGAGGGTATCGGGCATGTGGAAGGAGAAGCCAAGAGTTCAGTACAGACAAAGGAAGTGCAAAGTACCTTTTCTCATTTTTTTGAAGTTATATACAAGTCAAAGAGGCAAACCCTGCCCTCCTGCACTGTGACTGCGCTATGAGGGAAACCAGAGGTCTGATGCATCCTAATTCCCAATGGCTATAATCTTCTAGCTACGATATAAAAAGATAAAATTAAGATATCTTCTTATAGATTATCAGCGCATTTTAGATCAATATTTTTAAGACAGCAGTTGAGGAGTCTCACTATGAGAAAAACCACATCGTCGAGGCAGTCAGTATAAGCTTTTCTTGACCTCAAGCTTAACTTTCAGAAAAATCAGTGTTGACATGCTTTGAGAGATCCAGGGCGTGTTTGTGGGAGGGGGGGATATCAGCCAGTATGTTGGGTAATTACATCAGGTTTGATTATAATTGTACAATTTGTAGTGTACATCTTTAGAAACACTTTTACTTCATGACCACTCCTTTTAAAGCATTTAATTTCATGCATTTTGATGCACCTTAGTACAAGATACCAGGTATTTTCATGCATGTGCTTAAAAATTTGATGTTCAAAAATCAATTTGCAGTATGGAGATTAAGTGTCTATGACATAAAGGGTTAACATAAAAGTGCAGGGAAGTGGCATTATATCTTGTATAACCCCAGACAGGTCGTATATTCTGATCAATTAATCAGTAATCAGTATTGTTTTTTAAGTATTTTTTATCAAAGTTTATATTTTGCAATATTTGTATGTACTTTAGCATTGTGTTTGTGTCACGTATACAAATATTTGGATACTAATCGTTAAAATAAATGCTTTAAGTCACAACTTTTGTATGTGTTTCGATTATTTCATTTCAGTATTTCAATATTAGAAGTTAAATTGTTATGTTTGAATACTTAAGGTACCGTGTATATTATTTCAAAATGAACCTGGCTTTCACCCAGGACAAATAAAGAAAATAAAGATCGTGGTTCCCTGTGGTGTGGGTGTTACGTCGGTCCCCTGCAGAATGAGGCAGTTATAATGTGCATTAATACTGCATACAGGAAAATATTAAAACATTTTACATTTAGATGACTTGCAGCTATTTGAATAGAACATGCAGTATTGATATAAAACAAACGTTGTAATGCATTGAACAAAAGTCAATATGAAATATGATTTTAACATGTCTGTACATTGGAAAGTAATATAAAACTCGGGTATATTAAAATCGCTTACTGAGGTTAGTTAGTTACAGCATTGTCACGTTTAGTACTCATAGCTCTACGTAATTGACAAAGTCATCAAAAATAATACCGCTTAAGTAATGCTCAGCCTCCTCGATAGCCTAGTGGTTGAGCGTTCGCTTCGAGTGCGGGAGGTCTCGGGTTCGATCCCTGGCCGCGTCATACCAAAGACGAAATAAAAATGGTACCAGAAATTCCCTTGCTAGACGCTCAGCATAAAAGGGAAACTGGCTTCTCTTCTCTCATACCCTTGTGGCGATGGATGACATCAGGAATGAGGTGTCGAGAGTGATTAATATAAGTTGGGAAAACTTGTTTCACAATCGACCTTAAATGAATTAGTATAAACTAATGCTCAGCTTAGTTAGTTCCAGGGTGCTGCTTCTTTGCCCATAGTCAGGATAATGTGACTGCAGTCGGTGGTCTCCATATGTGTGACTTGGGTTTGATCCCCAATCCAACTATTTATGTTCTTCCATGAAAATGGCTAGCGACAATCAAGTTGTCAGTAATTAACGCTTGCGTAAGAACTGGCTGATAATTAAAATTCCTGGAAAAACTTGTCAGGTCAACCGCCTGCCTGTTATAATTAAATAACTGACACATTGTTAGAAAACTTGCTGCGTATAAAACCCAACCAAAACACTACAATTACCCCATAATGCATTTCTGGCTTTCATCATAATTATACTAGCTATCCAAAATGCCGTAAATGTTACTATATTAAGTTCACTAAATGCTAAGTTGAAGATAATATTTAAATATTGTTTCGTAATATACTCATGTTTTGTAATACGCTCATTATACACAGTTATGTATTCCTATAAATTATGTCATAATAGCATCTCATTTTCTATACCTCGTTAATTACCGCAAATACTTAACATTGTTGACGTGAGTATTTACCTTATTACGGATATTGACGCAAAAACGTTGTAACTTGGAAATACATTACAGAATAGTTACAGTCTTATTTCGCGGAATCGTCAGATATATTTGGTGCTATTTAATGCATTAATTATAATTATAATAATTGTAATCCATTTCTGCATAATATATGTATCAATAATATCAAGTTTTACATAATGTCGAAACATTGATATTCGTGGTTATGAAATTTCGTGGATTTTGGTGAAAGGTTGACATGTAAATTTGTGAAAATTAATGAGATTTAAAAATTTAGAAAAAAAACACTACGAAAACTGAAATCAATGATGGGGGGTTTGATTTAGCGGCTAATTGCTACGTACGTCATTCACAAAATTTTGAAAAAGTTCCCGTAACAAATGAAAGTGATTTTACAGTAAAAACAGTAGACAGCTGTCTCACATTTTTAGCCTGATAATTAGACTCAGTGTCTCACATTTAAGCATGCCTTTAATCATAACATACATGTACAAGAAAACCATTTATTTTTTCACATTTTTTTCTCTCTTAAAAGTACCATTTTTGGACATCATATTTTCACATTTTGTTTTTCTCTCTGAAAAGTTCCATTTCTGGCCATCGTTTTTTCTCTGAAAAGTACCATTTTTGGCCATCGTTTTTTCTCTCTGAAAAGTACCATTTTTGGCCATAAGATTTTTACAAATTTGTTTTTCTTTAAAAATAACAATTTAAATATGTCCTTAAAGTCAGTAAAGATTACATGGATCATAAGTTTGGACTAATACAGTACGTGGTTTTTAGCACTATAACATACCCTCGCACTCGTTGGATCATTATGTTACTATCTACTATCAGAAATCATAATTAAGTCATATTTAACGATCAAAGTGCATTTGCGATCCTATAAATCATGATTATTGATTAAATTGTTACAATATTAACTTGAACTCAATGACATTTGGTATGAAGATATTCAACAAATGTAACATTTCAAAATCTTTGTACTCTTTGCTTATTATGAAATATGAATCTATCCTAGAGTACTTTACTGACACCTTAATTGTACACCAGCCATGAACTGCACTTCTCTGTGAAAATGCACTCTCAGGACTGTGCTTGCATTACTGAAAACTGGTTTGTCACAATATCAGCTACATAAAATGTAGGATAGGAATGTCAAAGCAACTAGACTGCCTCAGCAAAAAAAAAAAAAATGTCACAACAACTGGATTGTCACAGTAACAGGAAATACCACAGCATCAGGACTGTCATAGTAAGAGGAATGTCATAGCAACAGGAATGCCACAACAAAGAGAATATCACAGCAACAGGACTCTCACAGTAGCATGACTGGCATAGCCACAGGAATTTCACAGTAACAGGATATCACAGCAACAGGAATCCTACAGCAACAGGAACATCACATCAGCAGGAATTTCACAGTAACAGGATTCCACAGCAACAGGAATCTCACAGCAACAGGGATCACACAGCAACAGGGATACCACAGCAACAGGGATCACACAGCAACAGGGATCACACAGCAACAGGGATCACACAGCAACATGGATACCGAAGCAACAGGGATAACACAGCAACAGGGATCACACAGCAACAGGGATACCACAGCAACAGGGATCTCACAGCAACAGGGATACCACAGCAACAAGGATCTCACAGCAACAAGGATCTCACAGCCACAGGGATCTCAGCAACAGGGACCCCGCAGCAACAGGAAACTCACTTAAACATATTATTACTATCACATGAACACTTTGTAACAGCCTGAACAGGACTTCCACATAAAGTATTCATAAAGGAATATGAATGTTGTTTTTATGTGTTAATTGTAATATAATGACTTATTAGGTTTTGTTGTTTCAACATATCAAACTGCCTTAGTTTCTACGAAATTATTTCTTATTTCTGAATATTGTTAAATATTTTAATAACATTTCAAGGGAAAGCATGAATGTTTGTCAAAATAATGCTGAACCACCTCAAGGAAAAGTAAAAACATATTTTAAGTAATAATTAAACTTGTGTAAAGTTCGTGACAATCTTTCTTGTGAAATTAGTAATCCGTGAAAATTCCATGCCTCCATAAAATGTTGAATTAATTTTGTATATGAAAGGTCGCAGTGACGTATAGTAATGCCATAAAAATGGTATAATGTGTTGTGTTCATATTTTTGTGTCATAAATTTGAGACTGTAGTTTTTTTGCATTTATTTGCATTAAAAAGGCATTGATGTGATAATAATGTGATGTTGTGTATCACGTTTGATAATATAAGTATGTCACAGTTGGTAAATCTACTGATGTAAAATATCTAGTCGTAGGTTCTATTATGGTTGCTCACAATGTTGTTGTCATTCCTGGGAAGATGATGTCAAAGGCCTAAACCCATATATAAGGACCAAACCTGAACATAGTTTCAAAAGTCCTAAATGGACATTTAACTATAAACTATGAGCCCTTACATGGAAAATAGGATAAAATGGCCAAACAGGAACAATCATGTATCAACATTTTATAGGGCCGAACATTTTAACAATGGTAAAGACCTCATAAAAGGACCAAATATGAACAATGGCATAAAACTTCTTAAGGACCAAATATGAACCATGGCATCAAAATTGTTAAGGACCAAATATTGAACAATGTCATCAAAATCCTAAAGGACCAAATATTGAACAATGGCATCAAAATTGTAAAGGACCAAATCTTGAACAATGGCATCAAAATCCTAAAGGACCAAATATTGAACAATGCCATCAAAATTGTAAAGGACCAAATATTGAACAATGCCATCAAAATTGTAAAGGACCAAATATTGAACAATGGCATCAAAATCCTAAAGGACCAAATTTGAGAGCTCAGTGCAAAACTATTGTACTGTGATGCCTATATAAATTGATGTAGTTACCATAGTTTTGCACTGAGCCCTCGAAATATTGGACAATGGCATCAAAATTATAAAGGACCTAATATTGAACAATGGCATCTTAACTTAAAGGACCAAATATTGAACAAGGCATCAAAATCCTAAAGGACAAAATAATATACAATGGCATCAAAATTGTAATGGACCATAAATAGGAACACATGCATGGTTTAGTATGAAGGCCAATTAAATGTGAAATGCCAGATTGACAATACATGGAACAATAAATTTGGTGTTTCTGAAAACTTCAAACACATTGTGGTTTGAGGTTATACATTTATATGCATTAATATTTATCATGTTATTGTTTGTGGTCAAACTGTGAGTACATTATGCTGATCATAAAGACCAAGTTCCTTGAAGTTAGACAGCAATTGTACAATATGCCTGAATCAAAGAACTGAGAGGATCGAAGAACTGACATGATTAGACATTCTGACGTCAGTTTCTTGTCAATGAACACAAGTTGATTGTCAAGCTTTCAGTATTGAATACATGTGATAGCAACATTCCTCCCACACGCTATATATTCCTTCATTTAGAAAAACATACATCAGTTGTTTGAAACATTTAAATGAACGTATCTACTTCCTTGTGGAATGGAATAAAACCTTCAACTGTGTCTGTGGTTTATAACACAAGGAGACCCTCCCTCTATCATCATAAAACTTGACAGCATTGTTGTAATATTAAACATAACGTATTTTATATTCGAACAAGGCTTATGCATGCCCGCACTCCCTGTGATCGTGTATTCGTCATGTGAATAATTCAAGTGTCGCACAACATATTAGTTATGTGGGATGTGTTTTTGTTCTGTGTTCGATTATTGCCATGGCAGTTGACCAGTTGCAGTTTGCCAATCAAGGTTTCAGTTGACCAGTTGCCAATCAAGGTCTCAGTTGACGAGTTGCAATCAAGATCTTGGTTGACCAGTTGCAATCAAGGTCTCAGTTGACCAGTTTGCCATTCAAGGTCTGGTTAGACCAGTTGCAATCAAGGTGTCAGTTGACCAGTTGCAATCAAGGTGTTAGTTGACCAGTTGCAATCAATCCATCAGTTGACCAGTTTGCAAATCAAGGTGTCAGTTGACCATTTGCAATCAATCCATCAGTTGACCAGTTTGCAAATCAAGGTGTCAGTTGACCAGTTGCAATCAATCCATCAGTTGACCAGTTTGCAAATCAAGGTCACAGTTGACCCATTGCAGTTTGCCAATCAAGGTCTCAAGTAATTTTAAATGCATTTTAACGATAAGATATAATCATATGGTCCAATGGATTAGCTTGAAAGCCTCCGACAAAGCCGGAGCAATATCTGCACTGGCGTTACAATGTTAATTATAGCATGTTGTTGCCCAATCTGATGAAATCATTAAACTTTTGATAATTAACCTTAGACAATCAATTTGGTAAAACGATTATAATCTCTGGCTGATCCAAGACTATGGCAAAGTTTGATGAGGTCCGAGGATGAGGCTTATTGCTGTGTGTATAACTTTACATCCTTGAACAGTTTTAAAAGTATCCTGTAGGCAAATGTTCTCTCTCTAACATTCTGTCCTCCACTCATGACAGTGTGACGAATACCAAGCTTACCACAGTGGAAATATGACCAAAAGTATTCAGTATATTTTCATAATCATTAGTATTCATTTTTATCCCCGACTATTTTATATTCAGTATGTTGGCGCAAATTAGATATTAAATGCAGGCATTTTCTCATTAACGGGACGATATAAATAATTAGCTTGATATATATGACGGTAGCAAAACAAAGCATGCAGTTGTTTCGAGCATTTTGTTTCCGCCTAATATTTTCCATACCATTAAGATTAATGATATTCGCGGCAAACAGTTATGTATAGTGTGTAAATATATGTCTAATATGACTGCTCAAGCACTCGAATCATGTTCAATCGTAGCCAGCATGTATCAATTTTTAACATAATTAAAGTTCTTAGCATTTCGTTGTTCATTGTGGACATACTATGTATACCACATGAACCGGGACACAATGTTCAGCTAAAACCCGAAGTAGAAATCTGTCAACCAAAAAGTTAAAAACAGCTGTAAGTGGTTAATTCTTCGACCGATTTTAACAAGACATCATTGACCCTCAAGCCGAAAATGAGTACTATCCAAGCAACGTAATATTTATCGACAAAATGACACAGTTCTCAACTAAAAGAACCAACTCAACCGCCTGGATAGCATGCTCGATGAAAATTTGTTTTAAGTACTGAAAAAAAGTGGTTAATTTGGCCAGCATCAGAATAATGTGACTGGATAGTCTTGATATGGCAGAAATGCTGTTGACCAGTGGGACCAAAAACAAACTTAAAGAATAAATTTTTGGTTGTTTATGAATTTTCATGTATTTTCCCGATTAGTTAATATAATTATATTATGCTTAAACCCATCATCCTAGTTAAAGCACAAATGGCCGAGTGTTACCACAATACAGGTTTGATCCGTAGGTGGGACATTAGTCCTGTCCTCCACAGGTGAAGAAGACTTCTGAGAAGTTGTCAGTTGCTAGCGGAAGAGAAAGTGAGTATACTACAAAAACAAAATATAAAACTTGTCCCACGCAAACAACCATAAATCATTATTGAATTGTAAATTATCACAAGCAATTAACGCAAGCAACAAATGTCATCTCAATCAAATTTGACCCTTTGTTATATATGTACTGCATGATATCGTAAAATAATGTTCACAATAGAGAGCGGTATCGTGTTACGGTCAGTTTGACCAGCGGTCAGTATCAAACAGCGAAAAACATGTTACAAATGTACTATGTTGTGTATGCTTTGCTTTTATACTTAGATTCTTTATTTACCTACTATAAGGAGAGCTATTAAAGTTTTACATACAATCCAACAAACATATGTTTATGTATATAAATTCATGTATTTGCACTAGATTTACAAATTTTTGTCTTTGGTCAGTTCTCGCTGACCGCAGATGGACATGTAGTTCTAACATGCAATGAGTATAGCGTCCTGGACGTAATTGTTATCGTTTGATGTTTCTGCTTGTTTGAATGAAGGAAGAATTGTAAATAGATATAAATACATGTACATTATTATGAGCCCATGGCTCGTGATAAAATGCCGATAATGTCAAGGTATAATAATTGTTGATTTTCTTCCAAACATCCTGTTGGCTAATTTCGCCTCTCGCTATTTTCCATGTCCAACTGTAGGTATGAATTGTATGTTGACCGCCATGTGAAAGGTCAAGTAATAATTATGTGTGAAAATGACCATTTATATGCATATAATTACATACATGTAGGGAGGCCAAAATGCTTGACCGCAGGTGATATCCTGGTGTATATAGATGTATGGTATGAACTTGTACATAATATTGGTCAAACATTTTGTCCATTCACGATAAACAATGGGGGAGAATATTAAAAGTTTTTTTATGAATGGGAAAGGACAGATGTCCAGTTTGCGCTGATGGATGTAACGTCCAGTGTTTGACCAATGCAGTGTTGACACTGCCAATATGTCTTATATTTCCTGGACTGTTTTCATTCTCTCACATCAGCTGGAAATAGAAATGATTGAATTGTTGTCTGCCAAATATTTGTATAAAGATGTAAATTATACTTGGCAAGGCCATATTTATATTGTCTACCCAATAAATTTGTCAAAGTTTAGTCTGGCTCTTAAATATCATTTAGATAGTTTATAGTTTGTTTGTTTGTTTGTTTGTTTTCCCCAAAATAGGCTTAAATGCAAAATATAAAATGAGTACTTTTCAATGGACGGTTGGGATTTTGCAACCATGACTGTGCTCCAGTGATGTATGTCCAGGTTTGATTCTTGGTCACGACAGTTCCTTCCTTGAAAATTGGAATTTTCCTCCTTTGTGGAGAAATTGCTTCTTCCTAGTGGAAGGGTAACGGGGCTCTTTTTCACTATATACAAGGGGCCTATATTAGGCCCCTTCACAATTTGCTATAGGCCCCTTTCACAAACCTAAAAGGCCCCTTAATTCACAATTAGAAGTTGCATCATGGTTTTTGTAAAATCAACTTCACAAAGCACCAAACAAACAAATTACAGATAACAGTCATATATTCCTGTACATGACTTGATATAAAGTATTATATCATAGATACATGCATGTTTGGGAAAAATTGACAAAAACTGAACTAACATCTGAACAATTTTGTATCATAATTTGATGATTTAACGCGTTAAGTTTTTCACAATTTGAAAAGTTTCCGCGCCTACTTTTTCACAATTTTGAGACTTTTCACGCTAAATTTTCACAAACAAAAGGGCTTGGGCCTCTTCACAATTCAGCGAAAAAAAGCTCTGGGTAAGTTGATACTGGGTTACGATGTAGTTCAGGAAAACTGGTTAGGTTAATCTTCCGCCATATACAACTGAAAAATTGTCGAGAAACAGCTTTAAACCGAATACACAAACATAATATTACAAATATATAATGTACACAACGCCACTCATTGTCTATCAAATAAGCAAATTTATATAATACATTTACCATGTTTTGTCTGTGGTGAGTGTACAATTGCGAAGAAATCATCAAAATTTTGATGTTGGTTTTACTTGAATTTGTTTATAAAATAATGTTGTCATTTGTTGAAATATCAAGCATACAAATTAGAAATATTTACATAAAATATTAATGTTTTGTGTGCATTGTTGAAAATATCATTGCTGTCATGATAACGCCCACAATGCAGACAGGGAATTGCGCAGTACTTTTTGTACTGCACATGTCTACGGTGGCTTATTTACGCCATTGTTGAATAATTGTCACATTTTGCGCATTGATTTATTGCATATTATAGATCTAATGATATACACGCAGTGTATAAATTATATAGTAAACCCTGTAGAAAAGGCAACATTATAATGGGACAATGCGAAAATGCGAACTTTTTCGTGTTTTCGCATTGTTGCATTTTTGCCAGGAAAGAGCAAAGATATAACAGATATAATGTGAAAACGCGACACATTTTTTGTGTCGTATTGGAGCCCCTCTTTTGTCATAATTTCACTTTTTCGCCATAACAGAGCAAAAGTGATGAATTTGTTGTATTTTCGCATTGTTGCTTCGGTGTGGCGAAATAGCGAAAAATGTGACGTGGCGTAAATCAGCCACCGTACGTGTCAGTTTTGCATCTTCTGTTATAACTCATGCACAGATCTGTGGGGGACTTTTTTTTTGTGCATTGTTTAAAAGCATTAGGAATAAAATGATCTGTACAATTTCAGCTATTAAAGTTCTGGATTTTTTGCATTAGATATAGAACTAGTTATATTACTGATATAGTAAACTCACAATGTTAAGACATGAAAATATATGGGTCACAAAGTCACTTGAGGTGTAATACCAACACAAATCTAAAGGACAGATATTGCACGATTTATTCAAAGCAAGAACCTTGTAAATATATTCATGCGTAAAGGTCAGGATCAGGTCAAATTCTCTGTGCTATATGTCAGCTTGAAATCATTATTCTCATTGTAATTTCTTTTTAACTTTCATTGTTTTATCATTGATGCACGCTCAATGATAAACTTCATGAAACAAGCTATGCGGTCATTAAATTTCAATGAAACTTAATTAAAACAGTTACGTTTCTTTCCGTCTCATATTCTAGTATTTTTGCCTTATATGGTATCAAACTGTTTCATGCATAATTATAATTTATAAAATTTTATTTTGTTTCAGAAGGGTTTTGACATGAAGTGACCACACTGAAGTTCATTGTGCAAGGTGTCAGGACGCGTGAAACAACGTTGACGACAAGCAGAAACATCATAGAATGACGCTACGCCCACCATGTCCTACGTCAACTTGTACAAGGTCGTACATAGTGATTGGAGTGAAAAAAACAATGGAAGCCTAGTAAAATAGGCAATAAAAATGTAAATTTTATTACTTTTAGGTACTTACATACACATACAAATATACAAGCATTTAGTGACGGAATGTGATATCAGTCGCTTATACTATGAAATCACATGTGTTTCATCTGGTCCAATGTTTGCGTATTTTGCGCTAGGAATGTCGCACAAATGTATGCTTTATAATGTTTATATCATTTCAAATTATAGAAAATATTGCCAGTGTTTGGTAAAGTTGATTTAAAGAGGGTTAAACTGTTCCTTAATACCAATTATCAAGAATTAAAGTAACCTTTCGCGTTTAAATTCTTAAATATGTTCAAAAATTGCATTTCAAATAAATTTTTAAGTGGTAGTTTCTATACATACTTTATACGTATTTATTTATGTTCATTCATAAGGTTTTGAGAGAAAGCCGAGATAATCTAGAGTTGCCAGGCATCTAGTTCATTCACTCCAAGTGTACTCTTTCTCAATATTTCTGATTAGTTCATAAATTTTATTTCCATTTTAATTTATAATCTAGCAGACAGTAGTGTAGAGCTTCTTTACTTCATTATTTCTGTGAGTACCTCGTAGTGTTTTGTGTGTTTATCATTTACCTTTCAATGTTAGCTAATCGTCAGTAAACAAAACCATCCAATTTTTTTGTCAATTGGAGACAATTCCTCTTCTTATTACTGTATTTAACTCTATATATTGGGCGATCAACGATGGCTCGGGTTGCTGGTTGCTAGACGTGTCGGAAGTGCTCGTTGTTATGAATTCTTCATGGCTGTCGATTCAAACTCGTAGTACTAAGTCACCTAGGTTGTTTACTGTCTTTGTCTATTCTCTTTTTTTTGAGGATAATTCAAACTATAATGTCAATTTAGAAAAAATGTACGACTGCAATTTCGCGATCGTAAGGATCATGCCAGTGATGCTAGGCGTGTAAACGTAAAGACTGCATGAAGATTTGGTAAATTTAACGGCGTCAATTTGAGAGTATATTTATTAGAGTGTGTTTGTATATAACTATTGTATTTACAATGTTTGTGAAAAATACTCTCTCTACGTCATCAGGCGCCTTTATTATCAAGTAACCAGGAAATTCATTATATTATATGTTAATTTTACACGGGTTATAAATGACCTTCAGCATTTAATTGGCGAATTTATCAGTATGAAACATCTAACGTTTAATTGTCCACTGATATGCAAATACATGTAAACATAAGTAATTACCGTCAACATTGTCATCAATTCTGATTGTCAAGGACAATTTGTCTGTACAACTTCAAATTTATTAAATTGTACAAGAATTTTTCTGTTTTTAATGGCCGCCCCCTGAGCTCCAGTTTAACAACAACTTATTGTCGTCTGCAGATTATGTCATATAGTCCAGTTAGGATATTGTGACAGTAACGTTGCAATTTATGTGTAGAATTGTCCATATGTAATTCTATCTTGAATTGGTTGAATATAGGTTACTGTAAAATCATAAATTTTGGTGGGATTAAATTTCATGGAGTATGGTAAAATGGTAATTCTTAAATTTGTGGATTTTAAATATTGAAAGAAAATGTTATGTTACGTGTTGTTGCGGTCATTTATTCAAGAGGATTTAATTTCGCAATCTAAATCATCTGCAAAATCAACAAAAATAAATCCACTGCGAATATTAATAAATTAACAGTACCATATATATATATATATATTTTTTTTTTTTTTTTTTTTTTTTTTGCAGGGGAGATATAATTTTATTTTCCTCGTCAATAGGTAGATGTAGGTCGAGGGCATCCCACATACTACTACAGTACCATATATAGTTTCATAGGTTACTGCTCAAACTTGATTTGTGTATATACGTGAATAACTATCGTTTACACTAAAGGTTGCAACTTTGATGATCATCTGTTATGATTAATGTTAACAGAAATTTCTTATAGGAGAATTCACCGTATTCATATGCAAAATGCTCACCAGCAAACTATTGGATGAATTTACAATAAAAACCTGTCATTCACCAATAGCTAGCTGGTGGCATGAATGCAATTGTATACAAACTTGATCTCACCTATTCTTTAATTGGTTTCCACTTTTGTTAATATTACATGTATAATCTCAATTGACTCGGAGCCTAGTAAATGTGATGCAGATTTGATTGAGTGGTCCTCAATTATTTTTCCCAATCCCCATCAGCCAAGTTTCCAAATCACCCCCACCCCCACACTATCCACCTCCTCCGCCTCCCCTTACAGTCGTAAGTGTAATTAATAGTGTCTATAAAATTCTATTATTTCAACGAAAGTATTAAAAGTTTCATTGGGTGATAAATTTGTCACATGACCTAACTATGTTTCATAGTGTACGCTGCCTGTGATTTATTATAGAGTCAACATTTATGTGAAATAAGAAAGATTCATAATGATGCTTACCTTAGCTTTCAGCATATGATTTATAATACCGGAATATAATATTATCCTAAAATCACATATTTTTGTGGGTATTAAGTTGCGTGGATTTTGATAAAAATCCATTTTCGTGAAATTGTAAATTTTGGATTACCAAACATGTAAGGGTAAAACCATGAATTTGGGAGTTCGATAAATCATGAGCATTGACCATTTTTTCCAGCACCCTGTGAAACCTGTATTTTCCATGGTTTCACAGGGAGCTGGCCAAACGGCACAGCTACTGAAAAAGATTTTATATTTTATTGAAAAGCAGTAAATATTTTCCTTAGCGTGGCATATATTTCATAGAAATCGATTAAGAAATAGAATACTTATGGCTATTTTTGTTTTCCAATGTTGACAAATTTGCTCTTAGACCTGTAGCCAAAAGTCACAAGGTATTGCTACACTGATTATGCCAGTGTAATAAATTAATAATTATAACATATTTAAAGTATGCATTTATTGACTATATTTGTAAAATAAATTAAAGAAGCTGCCTTGCTCTCAAAATAAGACAGTTGTGACATCATATCAAGTGATATATCACAATTAAAAAAATTATTGCAAAATAACACACGGGTGGTAATGAAGAGTCGTAAACATCATTTTACGATATATAAATTGTACGGAAAATCATTGGTGCAACATACGTAATGGATCAACCACATACATAATGTACCTAATTGTATAATCAAATTTGAAAGTTTGTGAGCATTTTACTAAGTTATCATTAAATATTAAATCATTACGCAACCATGCGGGCCCTTACTTATTACATTGGTATATCCAGAGGGTCTTAGGCCGCTGTCAACGTTTTTCTATATCACACATACTGTTTCGAACAAGCAGTATTCCAAAGATTTTTGCAAATTTTTTAATCAAATTCTATAAGTTGTAAATGATTTCTTAGGTTGAAGTAGGGGCCTGCATGAACTGCTACATTAGGTGAGCAACCTAGAGCCCTTTGGGCCCTAATGTTCTTAAAAATGTGATCTTGGACACAAATTGATGTCAAGTTTTTCTTGAATCGATAACACATTCACTTTCAAGGTATTTTTACTTGGTGCCATATATTATTTGACCAGATTGATAAATTTCAAGTGGTAGACTTTTGAAGACTTGGTGCAATGGCGTTATAACTGTATCGACAATAAGAAATTTATTGGTGTAGTCTGAAGTATAAAAAGCAAACACTGTGTCCCAGAGTACCCTTGGCTGATATTTAATATCATTGCTATATATGGGTGTTTTATAGACTGGGAAATGTTTTTTATGTAAGAATAGGATATCATTATAATGGCTTCCTATGTCATCTATATTAGTGCTCAAGTATTGACCAGGCTATCAATAATCTTTTTTGCGTGCAATATACATGTATATTGTTACTATAAATAGCATTCTAAGGTATCGGAATAGTTTATTTAAGGATATATGACATCATTATCAGGTTTCTGATGTCATGTCTAGTATGTAGATATTGACTTGCACTCATTAATCTTCCACAGTATGTTCGATGTTTTTGTCACTTTGTAAACACAACATTATAACAGAAAGTAGGAAAGCCAATCTGGCTTGCCTGGCTTGCATATTACACTTGGTTATGGTCAGAAAATGTACTTTAGTTCAAGAATATGCTCAAAATTCACCAAATTAATTAAGTTAGTTTATTGGTCAATACTTATGCACTGTAATTATAGGCGATGTTTTTTGATATGTGAGTAAACTAAGAATATCATTATAATCACAGAATAAAGCATAGTCACCAGTTCAGACGCCAATTAATTAAATCACGAGTGCGTAGTCAATATTCCGCATTTGACAACACATCTAGATACAGTTATATATAATATTTAATTCCACTTCCTCGATAGCCTAGTGGTAGAGCGTCTGCTTTGCGTACGGGTCCAGATTTCGATCCTAGGCGGCGTCATACCAAAGACGAAATAAAAATGGTACCAGAAATTCCCTTGCTATAATATAGCACTGTTTTCATCCTTGGAGCGCTGTTGAGTTATTAGCCGTAGCTCAGTTTTAACACTAGTTCATGCACTCCTTGGTTTCCTCTAGGGGAAACTTCTGGTTGTGATGCCTCATTTTTGCAGACCTTAGCAGATTTTGTCCATTCAGTATTTGTTACTTGTATGACATTATTGTATATATGTACGACATTGTATGTCATTGTAACAACTGTACCCACGTAGATGTGCGAATTGATTCAGTTTTTCATCAGTATTTACCTTACATGTAACTTGTTATATTTGTATGAACATATCATACAATAGAGTCACAATGGTCCTATAAGGCTCTTTAAAAAATGTTTCCTGTCCCTAGATACCAATACTTAGTGGTTAACTTGTCCTACTTTAGTTTCCCTCAAACTTTAATACTGCCTCCTTGATAGCCTAGTGGTATAGCTTCCGCTTCGGGTGCGGGAGGTCCCGGGTTTGATCCCAGGCCGCATCACACCAAAGATGAAATAAAAATGGTACCAGAAATTCCCTTGCTAGACGCTTTGCATAAAAGTGAAACTGGCTTCTCTTCTCTCATACCCTCATGGCGATAGATAGCATCAGGAATGAGGTGTTGAGAGTGATTAATATAAGTTGGAAAGACTTGTTTCACAATCGACCTTAAATAAATAAGTCTAAAGTAATACAATCAACTTTTGAAATAGATAGGTGATACTTTATTTCTTTTAAGATTTCTTAACATTGAAAATGATTCTGAACAGTATTGCCAAAATATTGTTTTTTTTGCTTAAGGGTCATTCCATTTTCAGGTTTAGCCGTCGACGATTACTGCAAACCAAACATTTATAGGTTTGACCATTGTGCTCTCAATTTTGTACATGTAAATATTGACTTTGGCCAGATTTCATTAACATGTATTGAACTCAAACTGAATGATAATGTTAAGCAGGAAATGTTATATAGAAGTTTCGACGACTAGCCTCGTCAACAGGCGGCAAGTCTCGGCAGTCTGGGGTAATCAACAGGGGCCTGCCTTGTCAACAGAGTAGGGGGAAGTCTCGGCACACTGGGGTCAGCTTTATCAACAGGGGCCTGTCTCGTCAACAGTCACAAGGGCCAGAGTTACATGTTCTACTTTATATATGATATTTCTTACACATATGGAGGGACTTACCCAAGAAGACCAGACGTTAAATGTCACTGGGCCAAGACCTGTTTAAGTAATCTTGTATGCTGATCTATATTGAGTGTCAAGCAACCTGGGAGCGAGATTGGTACCCAATTTACAACTTTGATATGTCAATTCCTGAGGATGTCACAATGGGTTAAAAGTTCATGAAAAATAGAAAAAGTACTAAGGGACATAGTTTTGTTTTTTGTTTGTTTGCATTGCACTGAGGCAGTAGTGACACCACGTATAAACCAAATCACTGTACAACTTTTTGGGATACTATACAATTCAATTTATATGACTTATTGTGATTGAAACATCCGGTGATTTCCTATCACTGTACGACTTATTGCAAGACTCTATAATTCAATGTGT
This sequence comes from Spisula solida, assembly GCA_947247005.1. NCBI lineage: Eukaryota > Metazoa > Mollusca > Bivalvia > Venerida > Mactridae > Spisula > Spisula solida. The sequence continues at coordinate 43,053,348 of OX365945.1, read as the reverse complement.
ACACCTTATTGCAATAACCAGAAGTTGGCTCGTTTACACACTGTGAGTAACAAGTGCATGATATCATTTAGGTTTTTTACCTGCTAGGTTGGTCAATGTCCTTCAACATTTCGGTATACTCTAGAGGACATAACAAGAGCAACAATTTTGAAGAATAGATGTGTTGTTCTTATTTAAGTAAGTAACTTTTATGCCCCCATCTTTGATGAGGGGGTATATTGCTTTGCACATGTCAGTCAGTCTGTTGGTTGGTTTGTTGTTCGGTCAGTAGACCAAATGGTTTTCATTCAATAACACAATAATAATGCTTTGCCCTAGGATCTTCAAATTTTACATGGAGGTTGGCTAGCAACAGTAAATGACCCCTATTGATTTAGATGTCAGTAGGTCAAAGGTCAAGGTCACTACTAGTAATTTTGTTACCGTAATAAAACCACATAGTCGACCCTACAACTAGGGCTGGACGGATATCACCTAATCAATTACACCCTCGGGTTTCAAATGTACTTTTCATGTCACAGAGAACAAAACATGATGGTTTACAAACGTCACATGTTATTATGCACTTTTATCTTTCGCTGACTAATTTAAACCTGACTTTTTGAAACACCATTCCGAAATGAAAAGAAAACATTGAGTACCAGATTAGTTTATTGTTCTATAGCGATTTTAAATGTCATAATGTCAGCGATAAAAAGGATGACACAAAAACATGTACTTTTAAAATCCGACATTAAAATGGGTGACAGAAAAATGTACTTTTAAAATCAAACGTTATCAACATTGCGGTAATCTATTATTAATGAAAAAGAGTTGCTTAACGAGTAAACATTCCATGCCAATGCTTCATGTTTTCCTCGATATGGTGCCAATTAACGAGTGCTGTGTACTTTTGTGTGTTAACGTTGATAAAGACACACTTTTTTTGCAACAGTTGTATGGATTAAATACAATCAATAGAATTGGAGCTTGGTACCATACTGTTCTATTCAGATATTTTTATCTGATTTTTTAACGTGAAAAGAAATTGCCTCAAAATTTTGATATATCGCTTGCTTAGACTAATAGGTTGCAAGTACAAAATCAATATTTTGAGAAAACACGAATAAACTGTCTGAAAACTTCTCTTTACTTATGGTAAAACAATATTTTTCAACTTCAGTTTGGTCAACATAACCACTTCCGATTTTCATAGGCTTATAAGAAGCGCCATGAGATGCAGATTTCAAATGTGCATGAGTCTGACAAGGTTGTTAGTAGTACAGTCAATTAATCAGTTCCGGTACACAATGAGTTCCGACACACTTTCAAATATTTGGCTTCGTACAGCGTTTGTGTGTAAAGAAATTACACTTTTACCAGTTTGGTCACTCAAAGTAGACCTTTTCCCACAAAATAAACATTGTTTACAAAACTAATGTGCCCTCTGGGTCGACAGACGCTTGAAAGTTTCACATGCGGTTTTGGATTCTGCGTTCGATTTTTTGGCTCACAGAAGGAGCCTGATTTACAACATTCTAATTCTAAGCCACCGATACATTCAACTTGTTAATAAATTTGAAGCATATTGTATTGATTATCTATCTATAAAGTCTAACCTGTGTTAATGGTCACCTTAATTAAGCAACCGCCTCTTTGTTAAATTAGTATTTAATAAATCCTTCAATATTAGTCATTTTTGCATATTTTAAAAATTCATTATATTAAACCTAGGGCCACTCAGACTACCCCTGAGCCCCCTCTCTAGCACAGGCTCTCGGTGCGTTTTTACGGTCCGTCAAAAAATTATACTCTTTTTTTGCAGGACCCTAAAATGCCAGTGCCCCCTAGCCCCACTTCAAGGGCCATGATATTGAGGAAGTGCATCAATGTACATTTTAGCAGCATATACACAGAAAAGGGTTCAGTATGTCAACCTCATATATTTCATTCATTTTTTATTTTACTTCGGATAATGTAGAGATATTAGGGTTTTTTTCCATTTCAAATTCCACGCATGAATTTGGCGAAATAGCAAATGAGATTTTAATATGCTGTGATATACATTGTACAGTGTATCTTTACTTGTCAATTTAATTGGAATTTCTCACCACCCTACTTGGTTTTCTTCAAAGGATGTCCATGCACAGTGAACTATAATGGGCTTGAAATACGAATACGCGGAACTTTTCTCAACTGCATAAATTATTTATTAAATTATTTGCTGCACAGTTTAATAATTTGTCCATGACGATTGATGAGTGTCACAGGTAACTGCTAAATAAGCTGATCATGTTCTTTTCTTATTTGCAGTTAGGTTAGTTTTCCGTCCCTTGGTGGTTAGTGAACCAAAGTTTTGAAATCATTGAATTTTGCTTTTTAATGAGTTCGTGCAGATTTATGGAGGCACGTTATAAATTTTCTTGCTGATACTACTTTCTGGGAAAAGAAACAAATTGTCAACTGATAAAATCCAATGAAATTTGTACTGCGCAAATCCGATATAATTGAGATTAAGGTAACTTAAGGTAGAGCTGGCTGTATGTGCTTCAAGACAGGCAGTTTATTAAAACAGCTGTAGTGTTAACACATGCTTGACTGTATAATACCAGTATAGCAATACTACATGACTTTGGGCTACAGATCCAAGATGAAATTTGCTTCACTTTGAAACCAAAAATGCTGTACATTTTGTCTTGGATTTGTAGCCTTTAGTGATGTTAAAGTTATGTGGTATTGCTACACTGAATACAACTGATGTTAAAAACCAGTACATTAACAAGTATAGGTACAAAAAAGATACAGTAGTTCAAAGCCAAAATCTATATATAAGAAAATATTAAATTCTCTTTAATACATTGGATATTTCGTCCTTTGTAAAGGATTATTACTATCAGCTGATTAAATGACGTTAAAAGTACAAATTCCTAATGTACATGTGTTACAAAGATACTATCATCATTGTATTGTTTCAAATTTAGTCCTCGCATTGTTTCAAATTTATTTATTGCATATTGGGTGTCATTACTTTGCAGTAATTTTCACATTGTTTAAAGCCGTGTAGCCAAGTGCATAGCCTGTATCTTACAATTAACCATTTGGCATTTAATTTAAAGAACTGAAGGTAAAGAGTCAATTTATTTAAAGACTACTATATTCATATTGTAGAATCTAGATATTGCTTTATTGGGCTTATAGCTATTGGGCTTTTAGTTGATGTTAAAATTGTGTAATTGTAGGCAGCTTTGTACCTTGTGTAGGCAGCTGTACCTTATTATAGGCAGTCTAGTACCTTTCGTAGGCAGCCTCATATTCGACAACTGCTTGGAGTCCACTGATTAAGTCGCACCTAGTGTAGGCAGCCTCGTACCTAGTGTAGGCAGCCTCGTACCTAGTGTAGGCAGCCTCGTACCTAGTGTAGGCAGCCTCGTACCTAGTGTAGGCAGCCTCGCACCTAGTGAAGGCAGCCTCGTACCTAGTGTAGGCAGCCTCGCACCTAGTGTAGGCAGCCTCGTACCTAGTGTAGGCAGCCTCGTACCTAGTGTAGGCAGCCTCATACCTAGTGAAGGCAGCCTCGTGCCTAGTGTAGGCAGCCTCGCACCTAGTGTAGGCAGCCTCGTACCTAGTGTAGGCAGCCTCGTACCTAGTGTAGGCAGCCTCGTATTAGACACCTGCTTGGAATTCACTGATTTAGTCCCACCTAGTGTAGGCAGCCTCGTACCTAGTGTAGGCAGCCTCGTATTAGACACCAGGTCCTGCTTGAAGTTTAATATTTAGTTCCACCTAGTGTAGGCAGCGTTGTATTAGACACCTGCTTGGAGTCCACTGATTTAGTCGTACCTAGTGTAGGCAGCCTTGTATTAGACACCTGCTTGGAGTCCACTGATTTAGTGGTACCTAGTGTAGGCAGCCTCGTACCTAGTGCAAGCAGCCTCATATTAGACAACTGCTTGGATTCCAATGATTTAGTCGCACTTAGTGTAGGCAGCCTCGTATTAGACACCTGCATAAAGTTTAATATTTAGTCCCACCTCCTAGTGTAGGCAGTGGGATGATGTACCTAGTGTAGGCAGCCTTGTACCTAGTGTAGGCAGTTTTGTACCTAGTGTAGGCATCCTCATACCTAGAGTAGGCAGTTTTGTACCTACTGTAGGCAGCCTCGTAATGCATTTAACTATAGGCGGTGAGAAAAATGATGGACTGTGACACATTGCAGAATCACTTGAGTACATAGATACTGATATGCAATATCAGCTTACATAATGATAATAATACTGATAAAAACATTGAAAGAAATGTTGTAATACTATGCTTCGTACATAAGATATATTTTCAGTAAGTCTGTTGGTATATAGATTTTTCTATATCATAATACCTGTATTGTTTTTATAATTACAGCTGATGTCATATATGCACTATATTAGTCATTTTGTTACCGTAATAAAACCAAATAGTCGACCCTGCAACTAGTGTGTGGACGGAAACCTTTTAATCAGTTATACCCTTGGGTCTCGTATGTACTTTTCATGTCACTGAGAATAAAACATGACGGAGAGTGTAAAGCAAGAATAATTGTCTTCTGGTTTGACTCTGCACTTTGAAAATCAACATCTTTGGAAGCAAAGTTATCTTCCAATATAGGAAAGTAGCAGACTATGACATCTTTGGAAGCAAAAGCACCTTCAGACATAGGAGAGTAGCAGACTGTGACATCTTTGGAAGCAAAAAGACCTTCAGACATAGGAGAGTAGCAGACTGTGACATCATTGGAAGCAAAGTTATCTTCAGGCATAGGAGAGTAGCAGACTGTGACATCTTTGGAAGCAAAAAGACCTTCAGACATAGGAGAGTAGCAGACTGTGACATCTTTGGAAGCAAAAAGACCTTCAGGCATAGGAGAGTAGCAGACTGTGACATCTTTGGAAGCAAAAAGACCTTCATACATAGAAGAGTAGCAGTCTGTGACATCATTGGAAGCAAAGTTATCTTCAGACATTGGAGAGTAGCACACTGTGACATCGTTGAAAGCAAAAAAATAATAGATACAAAGTTATCTTCAGACATAGGAGAGTAGCAGACTGTGACATCATTGAATGTGAAGTTATCTTCAGACATTTGAGAGTAGCAGAATGTGACATCATTGGAAGCAAATTAATCTTCAGACATAGGAGAGTAGCAGACTGTGACTTCATTGAAAGTGAAGTTATCTTCTGACATAGGAGAGTAGCAGAACCTAATTATATTGTGAAATAAAATGTATACTAGTATCTGACACTAAATGTCAGTATATCCTGTGTGATTAATATTAAATAACCAGAGATAATTAATATTCACTCTTTGTATGAATTATTTATTGCGAAATAAAGTGCTTTACCTTTCTCAAACTTTTTTTGTTGATTATTATAATTAAAATTATGTACTATTACATGTTTTTCCAATATAGGTTCGTTCTAGTTTTAATTTTCTAACCGCATTACACACAGCTGGGTGCTTTAAAAGTGAAAATGTCATTAAATGCTATAATTCATAATATAGTTTGTTTTTGATCAGTGCAAAACATTGTACTTCAATTTGGGCGACTGCCGTTATGTCGACTTAAATGATTAAATGAAAATAGCCTTACAGTGTTATTATTTAATATTCCGTATTGACAAATCGTTGGTCCATTTAAATACTTATACTTATGATTAATAACTTGAAATGTTTCACAACATTGCTGACGTCACTTTAAAAACACTGGCTGACTAATCTTGGCATGGTTTCGATATGCCCACGTTATACCAAGCATTATCCGATACAACCTTGACAGAAACTTACAGCTAATGTCAATAAAAGAAATTTCATAATCAGGTAATATATTGTAATATACTGTAACATCAATATTTTTCGAGGGAGTTGAATTTTCGTTGATTTCATTGTTTAATTCGTCATCGAAATCTAATGCCCACAATTTATCAAAATTTATCGAACTCCTAAATACAAATTATGGTTTCACCCATTCATGTTCGGTAATCCACGAATTTACAACCCCGCAAATTTTTTTTTTCAAAATCCACGAAATTTAAATCCCACGAAAATATGTGATTTTACAATATAAACACTTCACTTAATTCAACTATTATTGATAATCAATTCTTTCAGCCAAACTTTAAACTTATACATTGATTGTAGATCTTTTATTCCATGTCCTTCAGAACAACAATGTTGATCTATTTTCTGTTTAGTACAAAAACATTTTAACATTTTTCAAAACAACAAAATTACATTTTGATATTAATGTCAGTTGTAAATACAGTCCAACTTCCCCAGAGTGACCCTCTGTAGAGCAACAACCTCTACACAACAGTCAATTTTTGCAGATCCAAAGGGTGTTTGCTCTACAGAGGTTATACTGTCAATCCTGTACTTTTAAACTTCCTTAGTACAGACTTACTTCATGTATGTCTGCAATCAATACTAACTAATCTTATTTTAAAAATTGTTCTACTTTTCTAAATAGATGTAATCAAGAATTTGTAAAAAAAAATCGTGTTCACTCTGTAACTTAGTCATTTCTTACTGGATTTTAAAATTGCTTGGTACAAATGTTCACCACATCAAGTTGGTGTTTCATGCACAAGACCAAGGTCTAAGCTCAAAGGTCAAGGTCACACTTTGAGGTCAAAGATTATATAGTCATGCAAGTCGTGCCCACTTGTAACTTCTATATGTGGTCTGCCCTTCTTATTCTGTAACAGACTGCCCTGATAATATTGTTGAAATGTTTGTCCAGATTTAAGACCATAATTATAACACCATTTGTGTAAATAATTTTCATGTAAATGCCATTGGCTCGACACTCTCCATGTTGTAACGGCTGTATCAATTAATATTATTATGTTATTTTATAGAATCAGACAATGGTCAATCTCAAATACTACACAAAGCTTTGCCAGGTCACCCAACCCTCTACAAATACTGTTTATACCTACAAAATGACCTTTTGGCATTATGACCTGTCGGCATTATTCCCGAACAAACGTTATTTACAAATACGACCGTACATTGATTTCATACAATAGAGCGCACTTGGTCTATTTCATATAAGATTATTGTTTATTCATATATCATTTTTCATTCTGAGTATGAAGTGCCACTGGTCTTCCAGTATTTCAGGGAGATATGGAAACCACAGTAAGTAAACTGTACCACAGTAAGTAAACTGTACCACAGAAAGTAAACTGTACCACAGAAAGTAAACTGTACCACAGCAAGTAAACTGTACCACAGCAAGTAAACTGTACCACAGCAAGTAAACTGTACCACAGAAAGTAAACTGTACCACAGAAAGTAAACTGTACCACAGAAAGTAAACTGTACCACAGCAAGTAAACTGTACCACAGAAAGTAAACTGTACCACAGTAAGTAAACTGTACCACAGTAAGTAAACTGTACCACAGTAAGTAAACTGTACCACAGAAAGTAAACTGTACCACAGAAAGTAAACTACCACAGCAAGTAAACTGTATCACAGCAAGTAAACTGTACCACAGAAAGTAAACTGTACCACAGCAAGTAAACTGTACCACAGCAAGTAAACTGTACCACAGAAAGTAAACTGTACCACAGTAAGTAAACTGTACCACTGAAAGTAAACTGTACCACAGTAAGTAAACTGTACCACAGTAAGTAAACTGTATCACAGCAAGTAAACTGTATCGCAGCAAGTAAACTGTACCACAGCAAGTAAACTGTACCACAGCAAGTAAACTGTACCGCAGCAAGTAAACTGTATCGCAGCAAGTAAACTGTATCGCAGCAAGTAAACTGTATCGCAGCAAGTAAATTGTACCACAGCAAGTAAACTGTACCACAGCAAGTAAACTGTACCACAGAAAGTAAACTGTACCACAGCAAATAAACTGTACCACAGCAAGTAAACTGTACCACAGAAAGTAAACTGTATCGCAGCAAGTAAACTGTATCACAGCAAGTAAACTGTACCACAGCAAGTAAACTGTATCACAGCAAGTAAACTGTACCACAGCAAGTAAGCTGTACCACAGCAAGTAAACTGTATCACAGCAAGTAAGCTGTACCAATTGTAATTGTGTATGTGGCTTCCTAGGCTGGGTGTATATAACCTATCGCAAACATCCAGTATCAAGGGATTAAACCAAATGTGAATGTAGGTTGTTGCTTAGCACAGGTAAATTTAAAACGAAACTTATCAGGACTTTTAATTACCAGTACATTGCCTGCTTAGACAGGACCTGGTGAACACATGCACTAACTGAATTAACTAAAGCCTCATCTAATGTTGCTGACCAACCTCCATGGAACAGTTGAGTATCAAGAGGGGAGGACGGAGGCCCAGACTCCCACCTCCTACCCCTACCTCTGGAATTTTGGCTTCAGATGACCGCTAGCACAAGTGTGACTGTATAGTAAACACTGTATGACTAATATATAAAAAGCACGATATGAAATCTTATATGAACATGAACAATTATTCTTGTTGTTATATTATCACGCTTCATTGTCATTAACTGTCAAAATTTTAAAGTTCCGCTTAACGTCTTACCATTTCTACAGTATTACTTTTGGCTGAATGGACAGTATTGATTCATTTATCGAATCACAATACTTTTCAACGGAGTTGGAGTCGTCATTGTATGTAAATATGAAATATGATTCATACAAGTCAATGTTATTATTCGGAGATCATGATTTCGTAAGCAGGAATGATTAAATCGAGTCATTAAAAGTTTGTCACTCAATGCTGACAAATAGTTATCTCTGAGCACGGAATGAACCGTCACATGTCATGAGTTAAGCCAATATAATTGGTCCAAACAATAAGTTAGCATTAACGCCAACGCTCAATAACTGGCCTTGGTCCAATAATATAAGCTTTTCATAGAAGACGAAGTTCATAGTAAAGGTCTCGGTTAAGACTTTGGTTATGTGAAGAGTTTTGACCCGACAGATGAACCAAAACATTTATCTATGAATAATAGTCAAATTATGGTTGAATTCAACCCACGACAATCGACACAATGTAAATCACCCAAGGGTTCCAGACCCTGGTATTATGTACATGACTTTTTCAAAGGCTGTTTTGGCTTTTGGTGTGGTTTGCACGAAAGGCAAGAAGATTTGAGTGGGCAAATTTAAACTGCAGCCTAATTAAAACTACCTCGTTTGACGAATTGTGTGGGCACTCTCAAACTGCAGCCTAATTACTCATTGATTAATATAATGATTAACAGTTTCCAGCACATTGTCTAACAAACTTCAGTTACAAAACCTCCATAGTAATTTAAACTGCCCTGTTCTGTTCTGTTCCATTCCGTTCCTATATACCCTTGAAGACTGTCCTTATTTAGTTGATCTTAATATTGAGGCTGAAACAAAGAGCAAATTAGAAAATGGACATAAAATTACGTCTTTAATTTTTGAGTTGGTTAAATAACTGTCTCTCAGAGATGGTCTCAAAAGGTGGGGTTTTATGTTATTTAACATGTTATTTTAAACTATGACTCTACCATTCATGTGTACTTTTAACGAAGACAAAGCTAATTAATATTTATGTACTTATAAATATAGATATCGTGATATGTCAGCAGGTACCATGATGTGAATTGACCAGTACTCATTATGAATTTATGACATCTTCTATATCACAGATTAAAGGATGTACGCCATCGCGTATCAGATTTATACTACCCTGTACTCTATACTATAATTTTCAATATACAATCAAGATTCTCATCGTTAATCGTACTCTCATTTATAATTAAACATCATTGTTCATTGTTAAGAACCAATTAAGACCGGGTTCATATCTATGACAAAGTAACAAGACCGTAAAACATAAACGCTAGCGGAACATGGGTTTTGTTAAAGATAGATTATAAAGATGTCTACACATAGTCTAGCATGTCTTAAACAGTCAGCCAAGGATAAAACCAGGTGTGCATCAATTAATGTTCCCTTATATGGTTATAAAACCGGGGGGTTGTGGGACTTAATTTTTGGCTCTTCGTTTCAGTAGAGTTATGGCCCTAAATTGAAGAACTTACTGGTAATTGGAATTTTCAAATTTCTTGCTGGCTATTGATGATGATGATAATAATGGTGATGTTTAAATTGTTGTTGATGTTGAGAGAATGATGAAGAAAACAATGTTGATGTTGAGAATGATGTAGAAAACAATGTTGATGTTGAGAATGATGGAGAAAATGGTGTTGATGTTGAGAATGATGTAGAAAATGATGTTGATGTTGAGAATGATGTAGAAAATGATGCTGATGTTGAGAATGATGTAGAAAATGATATTTATGTTAAGAATGATGGAGAAAATGATGTTGATGTTGAGAATGATGTAGAAAATAATGTTGATGTTGAGAATGATGGAGAAAACAATGTTGATGTTAAGAATGATGGAGAAAACAATGTTGATGTTGAGAATGATGTAGAAAATGATGTTGATGTTGAGAATGATGTAGAAAATGATATTTATGTTAAGAATGATGGAGAAAATGATGTTGATGTCGAGAATGATGTAGAAAATGATGTTGATGTTGAGAATGATGGAGAAAATGGTGTTGATGTTGAGAATGATGTAGAAAACAATGTTGATGTTGAAAATGATGGAGAAAACAATGTTGATGTTGAGAATGATGTAGAAAATGATGTTGATGTTGAGAATGATGTAGAAAATGATATTTATGTTAAGAATGATGGAGAAAATGATGTTGATGTTGAGAATGATGTAGAAAATGATGTTGATGTTGAATGATGGAAAAAAAGATGTTGAGAATGATAGAAAAAGTTGATGATGTTGAGAATGATAGAAAATGATGTTGATGTTAAGAACGATGTTGAAGAGGATGTTGATAAAAACAATAAAGAAGAGGATGATGTTGTTGTTCTTGATTAAGGTGTCAGTCATACTTGTAGTGTTTTTTCTTCTTTTACATTTATATGACAGTGTTACTATAGCTACAGAAAAAAAATTATGAAAGCAAAAGTACTTTGTATATGTAGATTAAAATTTAATATGTAAAATCTTTTCATGACTACATTAGTTGATAATTTACTTACTCTGCAGGAATTTGTATAAATGTTTAATTTGAATTGACTTGGGAGATAATATATTATGATATATGTCATTTTTACTCCGGTTTCGTGCTCAACTGTTTCATTATGTGATGTGTACATTTTATATATTTTATTTATTCAAGTAATATTATCAGTATTAAATATACTTGAGTATGAAATATGAGCATGTGAATAGTTTCTTTATATTTAATGTATATATTAATATAAATATGTAAATATATAAGCATGGCAACAGCCTGGTGGCATATTTATTTTTAAACATTAAATTTTGATGACTTTCCAAATTTTACTTGGCTGCTGACGACCAGTGGGGTATGCCACTTTGACAGGGTTTGGTGTTCTCTCAAAAAAGCGGTATTTGTAAAATATTACTTAACGCATATTTGAACGATTTCTGGAGATACTGGCGTAAGATACAAGTCATTAAGTCATCGTTTTATCGTAGATAATATACACCTATTTTGCAACAAGGGTTGGATCTTAATTTACTGAGCCAAAAATGTAGATAAAATTGGCATCGATTTTCTACTAATAAACAGAAAATATTTCCAAATTCATCAAAAATGCACTATACTTGCCAAAGTGTTGTGATTACGATGTTATGTTTCATTACGGATAATTGTCCTCTATGAAGTACACGATAAATGGTCTTAAAAGAAGACCAATTGGGTTTTATTGAAAAATAATTACGACGATTACCATGTTCTATAGTCCAGGACTTAACTTATCATATCTGTTTAAATTTGATAAAAATCTACGACAGATTGAAGAAAAAGATTTTATCGACATTTTGAACTGTTTTGAGGACCGTCATAAAAGCGTTTTAAATTCGTTGTCCTTTGGTTGCATTGAAATTGAGCCAGACATCTATACAACCCCAGGACCTCGCACCTCGGTTATATATAATTTGCACTCCTGGTGGTAAAAAGAATGACGAAGATAATTATAATTGATATTTCATGTTCCAGGTATGTTTGCAAGTTATGGAAACCTCTCTAGCCATCAGAACGATGAAGGATTGACGGAATGATGAAAAATTGACGGCACACCGATGTGGGGGTTATTAACATCTCGTTTAAAATGTGTGAAACAATGTGTCATCTATTGCTGATGTGACTGCGGTCAATATACGCATCGTAAGTACATGTATTTAAAAAAAATGGAGACATCTGACAAGAAAAGTACAATATCATATGATACACTTTTTACCTTTCTAGAGCAACGGCCATTGTGAAAGTCACAGTTTGGTTGTTGTACAGAGGTTGTTGCTAAGGAGAGGTAAAACGTATAGAAAATGGTTACTTCTAGAACAAAATTATGATAATGCTTAACAGAGGTTGTTGCACTATGGTTGGATGCTCTGGAGAGGTTGCACTGTTTACGTTTATACCGATAATTAAGGATATACTTGTTACGTTTGCAATGGGATTTTTCATTGATGATGCAAATTTATCAAATTTTAATGTTTGTGACATAATAAAAATATTTTGGCAAATGCACGAGACTACAAACAACGCAATGATCAAATATTTACATTTGTCTGAAATATGTTTTCTTTTGAAAATGTTATAAAAAAATTAACTTATTGTGTTCGGCGAAAGGCTCTGTTAACTTTTCATCAAGTTTTAATGCAGTTACAATAGTATTACGCTGAATATATTAAATAACTTGGTAATTACACTCATTAATTAAAATGCATCGGATCAATCTAAAAACGATTATCCAATCATGAAGTGACATTGCAGTTAATTAAAGTAAGCAAAAAAAACTAGTGTTAATTAATCCCATATCTTTTACAATGTTCATTTATTTCCGTTCTTTTAAAATCAACAAAAACAGCCCTATAAATCTACACTCTGACACAATGATTCCTATTCATATCGCCTGCCAGCTAATTTTAAATTAAAACCTAAACAGCTAGTGTGGTTAAATCGGTTAAGTAATTCAATAACTTGTATTTAAATCTCCAAATTCAATTATTTGGCATCACAAATCAATTATGGTGGCATAATTCAGTCAATTTAATGACCGAGCTCTATCAATATTTACCAAACTTGTCTAATCGTACTATGATAGACAATTGCTCTTCTGTTATATTAACACAAAACTATTATAACTAGCAGATCTTTCCGAACATATTTATGACAATTTTGCTCTAAACGCAAGGTTATAAGATTTAGTACTTATCCACAAAAACGAGCCAAAAACTTCATAACTTTCTGAATTTTACTGTGTACATTAAGTCAGTATTGCTCTCAAACATTGATCAACTATTAAGGTTCGGTATTTATCAAGAAGTCGCGTCAATATCACGCGTCAGTATTACACTTACATCACTCTAAGCCTAATGATTAACCTATCTACCTACGTGTGGCAGATAGGTCCACCCCGTGTTCTTTGTTCTATTGTTTTACTAAGTTTTTTATAGAACCGTTCTGATTATTAACATTTAAATCACGGATTTATTTCATAGATTAATTTGTCTTTTTTTTGTTTGATGTACTGATCAATTATTGCTTTGTCATCAATGGTATAAAAATATCAACATAATGTGCAATTAACTACAGTATAATGTTTTACAAAACTCAGCCCCCTGTGAAATGACCAAAATTTAAACTTGGTTGATGTTGATGTTGACCACAAAATGACATGTATATTTCATGGTTAACCATGTTTCATAGGCCATGATTTATTGCTGCCCTGGTGACCATGGCCCTCCATGGTTTGTTTCAATATGTTCTTTGATATCCATAAATTACCATGGTCAACTAGGTTTCATTGTCCATTTCATTGTCCATATAGATTATTGCTGCTCTGGTGACATTGGTTCTCAATGGTTTGAGTGTGTTCTTTAATTACTGTAAGTTAGTTTCAAAGTCAACTCGTTCAAATACTAGGTCAAACCCTAGAAACATCAGTGTGTTACAGTCTACTAAATCCTGAAAGTGGGGACTGTGTGCTAACTCCCTTGTTTGTTTGAGAATGACTGAGACAGTCGTAAGTGAGGGGTCATTTGTTTTTGTCCCTGCTATTAATGATCAGCCAATGAAATTCAACCTGAAGAGAAGGGACAGTTGTGTGATACAAGAAATATGGGTGTGATTACTCTAAGCTCTTCTTAGTTCTTTAACATGCTCGGTGGAACTAGCACTAATACATGCTTTAACTCTGAGACCTGTTTTTAAGTGGATGAATTCTGAACAAAGTCTACAATTATTTGGACCCTCAATTATTCACTCGTACAATAATTGTCTGATATCTATCATTTAGGGTTTTTGCTGCATGATGTCCCAAAAAGAAAGCATAAAAGCTTTTTAAAAAATAGTTAAAAATTTAAATAAGAACCAAATTTGTATGGAAGTCACAGCTAAAGCACTTGTTCTTTAAAACATTTCTATGAATTTAAATACAAAAAATGAATGTCAATTAACCATTAGGGCGCCATATTTGTACAACCAATTTATAACCATAATGAATTTATTGCAACCATTAAAAGATTCACAATCTTAAAAAGGTAATGTTTTGCTATCTTATCAGTTTAAATTGCAAAAACTCGTCAAATCGCGTTAATTAACAAAACTAATGGCGACTTGAAACGCTTCTTTGCATTGAAAATGTGCATTACAATTGTCGTTTTTTCAATACATTGATGACCTCATACAACCAGCAGAGAGTAATAATGAAAATGTTACATTTTGTACTATTACAGAAAGTAATTAAGTTTTTAATTCAGCCGACATGGTAAGAAGATCTTATCCTTTGATCCCGTGGCCTTAGTAATTATATCCTTTTTGGTCGTTACTCCGCCATTAACTATCCCCGACACTTGCATATAATTATCTTCGGAAAGTAATGATTGCTCAAATTTTCATTTTTCTTTTACTACGACATATGCAAAAACATGGCCACTGTATTAAATATAAATGAATACTTCAACTGTCATGACAGCCCCACTTTTCAAATGGCTTGATAATAACATATCCTTTTCGTTCATCCAGTACTTTTTATGATACTCTGCGTACAACCCTTCTATACAGATTTTAATGGACTTAATGCTTTTTTTTCATATTTCATGAAGTTTTCCGTCCATTATTATTATTTATTATATTTCATTTTCAATGTTCAAACAATTTTCAATTTATTACCGATAATCAATTGTAAACATTGATTCCGCTCATTCATATCTGTCACGTGGGGGTCGCAATTAAAACTGATCTGATTTACGACATGTACTGAAACAGACGATATACGATATTATTGTCAAGTTTTGATCGTATGAAAATTCAATATAGTGGTTGTTTTCATAAACAAATGTTAGTCTGAAAAATAGACTTAATGGGGTCTTGTACTGTTTAAAGTCATTTTCACAATATGCTATTGGTTATATTAATTTAATGTGTTTCTTTCAATATTTATTTTTTCGAAAATAATTTGGTTAAATTACATGTTAGTAACTTTATGCGATATTGGTGTGATCGGCTTTTGTTGATGATAATTGAATAAAAATCTGTGTGTGTAAACATTGACATTGGCTTCTCTATTACAATATAATCGTCTATAATATAGTTGGCCCCGTGTCCCTTACAATTTGACCTTATGTATTATTATGCCACCCACTAACACTGAAAGTCACCGGGGTCAGAATATCCCTTTAATAGAAAAAAAACTAAAAATTACTGGCGTCAGTTTTTTCAATGGGATTTTTTTCATTTGTGGCCAATTATTGCTTTGTTAGTTTAAAAATCAAATTGAATAAAAAGGGGCCAATATTTCTTACATTTGATCCCGTCCTTCCAACGACATATACATAATACAAAAGATATTGAAATAAAATTCGCCAATTCTTTGCGTTACATTTTAGCAGAATATTTAATCTTTCTTCATGCAGATTTGTATGCATGAATGATCTTGTACCTATTTTGGTCACAATTATAGCGGTTACAGTTGTCACAAGAAAAATTAAATAACTCCCCCCCCCCCTGCCCCTGCAAATGCAAAAATAACATCATTTTATGGCCATCAGAACATCAATGAAAACATTAAAGATGTTGTTTTGATGTTGTTGTATTTTGATGACCTTCAGAATAACCACTTCTACAAAAAATATACTCTGCATTACATGCGGCCACACCTTTATATGTTTGCTCTGATGTAGATTGCAGAAAATAATTCCGACTAGTCAGCAATTTCTTGATACTGCTCTTGACAGGTATATGAATGACGCATTCTTGCTGCTCAGCACTTGACCAATATGGATGTAACACATTCTTAAGGCTACAACATGTGCACTTGACCAGTACGGTTGTTACACATTCTTGACATTGTACACTTGGTCACACATTCTTGCCATTTTATACTTGGCCACACATTCTTGCCATTGCAGTCCACTTGACCACACATTCTTTCAATTGCAGTACACTTGGCCACACATTCTTGCCATTTTACACTTGACCACACATTCTTGCCATTGCAGTACACTTGGCTACACATTTTTGCCATCACCACACACCTGGCCACTCATTCTTGCCATTGTAGTGCACTTGGCCAAACATTCTTGCCATTGCAGTACACTTGGCTACACATTTTTGCCATCACCACACACCTGGCCACTCATTCATGCCATTGTAGTGCACTTGGCCACACATTCTTGCCATTGCAGTACACTTGGCTACACATTCTTGTCATTGCAGTACACTTGGCCACACATTCTTGCCATTGCAGTACACTTGGCTACACATTTTTGCCATCACCACACACCTGGCCACTGATTCTTGCCATTGTAGTACACATGTCCACACATTCTTGCCATTGCAGTACACTTGGCCACACATTCTTGCCATTGCAGTACACTTGACTACACATTCTTGCCATTGAAGTGCTCTTGGTCACACAATCTTTTCCATTGCAGTACACACAGTACAGGATTTACACTATTTCCTGGTTATTTTTGCTGTTGTGCACTTGATCAGTATATGTGTGATGCATTCCTGCTAATTATGGCACAGTGGACCAATTCTTACTTGCTTTACCGATTGTTGATAAATTATCATACAATGGACCAATTCTTACTTGCGTTAGCGATTGTTGATAAATTATCATACAGTGGACCAATTCTTACCTGCCTTACAGATTGTTGATAAATTATCATATGGTGGACCAATTCTTACTTGCCTTACCGATTGTTGATAAATTATCATACAGTGGACCAATTCTTACTTGCCTAACCGATTGTTGATAAATTATCATACAGTGGACCAATTCTTACTTGCCTAACCGATTGTTGATTAATTATCATACAATGGACCAATTCTTACTTGCCTTATCGATTGTTGATGAATTATCATACAATGGACCAATTCTTACTTGCCTTACCAATTGTTGATGAATTATCATACAATGGACCAATTCTTCCTTGCCTTACCGATTGTTGATTAATTATCATCATACGGTGGACCAATTCTTACTTGCCTTACTGATTGTTAATAAATTATCATACAGTGGACCAATTCTTACTTGCCTAACCGATTGTTGATAAATTATCATACTAACCGATTGTTGATAAATTATAATACAATGGACCAATTCTTACTTGCCTTACCGATTGTTGATAAATTATCATACAGTGGACCAATTCTTACTTGCCTTATCGATTGTTGATAAATTATCCTACTTACCGATTGTTGATAAATTATCATACAATGGACCAATTCTTACTTGCCTTACCGATTGTTGATTAATTATCATACAGTGGACCTATTCTTACTTGCCTGACCGATTGTTGATTAACTATCATACAATGGACCAATTCTTACTTGCCTTACCGATTGTTGATTAATTATCATACAGTGGACCAATTCTTACTTGCCTTACTGATTGTTGATTAATTATCATACAATTGACCAATTCTTACTTGCCTTACAGATTGTTGATAAATTATCATACAATGGACCAATTTTTACTTGCCTTACCGATTGTTGATTAATTATCATCATACGGTGGACCAATTCTTACTTGCCTTACTGATTGTTGATAAATTATCATACAGTGGACCAATTCTTACTTGCCTAACCGATTGTTGATAAATTATCATACTAACCGATTGTTGATAAATTATCATACAATGGACCAATTCTTACTTGCCTTACCGATTGTTGATAAATTATCATACAGTGGACCAATTCTTACTTGCCTTATCGATTGTTGATAAATTATCATACTTACCGATTGTTGATAAATTATCATACAATGGACCAATTCTTACTTGCCTTACCGATTGTTGATTAATTATCATACAATGGACCTATTCTTACTTGCCTTACCGATTGTTGATTAATTATCATACAATGGACCAATTCTTACTCGCCTTACCGATTGTTGATTAATTATCATGCAGTGGACCAATTCTTACTTGCCTTACCGATTGTTGATTAATTATCATACAATGGACCAATTCTTACTTGCCTTACCGATTGTTGATTAATTATCATACAATGGACCAATTCTTACTTGCCTTACAGATTGTTGATTAATTATCATCATACGGTGGACCAATTCTTACTTGCCTAACCGATTGTTGATAAATTATCATACTAACCGATTGTTGATAAATTATCATACAATGGACCAATTCTTACTTGCCTTACCGATTGTTGATAAATTATCATACAGTGGACCAATTCTTACTTGCCTTATCGATTGTTGATCCTTATCGATTGTTGATAAATTATCATACAGTGGACCAATTCTTACTTGCCTTACCGATTGTTGATTAATTATCATACAATGGACCAATTCTTACTTGCCTTACTGATTGTTGATTAATTATCATACAGTGGACCAATTCTTACTTGCCTTACTGATTGTTGATTAATTATCATACAGTGGACCAATTCTTACCAGCCTTATACATCAGTGGTTAGTCAAGTTCTCGGACGAAGAATACTCCGGTGAACGAGAATGATTCTTACCAGCCTTACAGATTGTTGGTAAATTATCATACAGGGTGGAGCAGTTCTTACCATATACATGCAATTGAAGGTTGAAAACTGATGCTGTTTGTGATGATGAATAGATTAATGGATAAATGTATGGCAGGTAATGCATGTGCACCTGCATTAGATATCAGATCATTACTGAAGTACTGAACTATTTAACAAGGATTTAATTTTGCAGAGGTTTTGTTGGAGTACCTGATATGAGGGTTAAATGGCTTATAAAATGTGTCGGGTTTCTGATAAGAAGGTGTAGTACTGTGTAATATTGCATGGGTATGTTTTATTTTAGAATCTTTGATGATTATAGATTTATCAGGATTCTATGAGGTTGTAATGTGTCCTTAGTAATACATTCTACTACCGTCCCACGATAACTAAGTAGCTTAAGAGTGGCTTCCTCAGGTACTGGATAGGTCCCGCTGGGCTTGATCGCTGGAGACTGCTGCAGTCTCACAGTGTATAAAGCAAATCACTGTGTGACTTATTGAGAATCTATACAATTCAACTTGTATGGCTTTATTATTGCAAGCAAAAGCATCTGTGTTTTCCGGTCACTGTATGACTTATTGGTAGATTATACAATTCAAACTGTATGACCAATTGCGATAACCAGAAGTTGCCTTGTTTATCCATTGTGAGCTGCCTCATTGAATTTTTTCCAAAAATGTTGATATTGCTGTCTTGTTTGTAGGGCTGCGTAAATATACATGTTAATCAATAAAATACCCATTTTCAATCAATTTGTTTCATCTCAAAATGGTCAGGTTGTCGAAGTAGTTTATGTCCGAGTGAATCTAATTTTCAAACAAGAATCTGCTATGTAAACCACTTGTGCAATTTAAAAAATATACAAATAGGTTGTTTATCACATCTCAGGCCTGGCTTAATTGTGTTAAACCCCTACATCTTGTAAGTATGCACGTGCATATTTACAGTATTTAGATGTTTTATTGCCAAAATAATATATCATATGATATATCGAATATCGATCATTTTGTATTGATACAAATATCGTATCGATCATTGTAACCGATACGCAGCCCTACTTGTTTGGATAGACTACTTACAGGTCACAAAAATGTTTTCCTTCAGCTATTTAAGACACTATTTGAATGCGATTCAGTGGGCTTCTCTGGGTATAAGTCAGGTTGGCCTAGTACTCACATGACTTGGTAGTCTCAATATAATACATAACTAAGTCTTGTCGTCATGAATTTTTTTCTCTTTAATGAATTCAAAATTGTATTGGATTTTTTTTAAAGTGCAAGTGAAATGATCACCTTGAAATAGATTTCTTCCATTTTTCAATCTTTCTTTTCAATGACTAATCAATTTGGGTGAATTTATGTATTATTTAATGACATCGCTGCGATCTCGTACTGAGTCGCGTGTCATTCGAGGATACAAAAATCAAATTTAGTTTATGAAAGAATTATTTACGTCATTTTAAGCATTAAATAGCATCATGCTGGTTTGAATGAATACATGTGGCAACTGGTGGTCTCTAGTATGACAAACATATCTTTTAAATTATTCCACTTGGTTGACTAAATTAGGCCAAAATTACAAAATATTTGTTATATATACTTAGTCACTCCCATACTTTTATTGAAACTGATAAAGAAGTGTTTTTGCAATGATCTGTCACTCTATGCAGATCTAGAGTTGCATGATCTGTTACTCCATGTAGACTTGCTGACAAATTTTGACACATAGACCCCCATATTCATGCAGCTTTTAAAATTTTTTAATGGAGATCCGTTTGGTGTGTCAATCGCCTATTATGTTCAAATATCATATAAATAAATTATGGAGATTGTGTATACAGTGTCAGTAACTATAAGGTAATATAACTATCCATACAGCCATGTTTCGCAGACCCGTTTGCGTGAGATTGGTGATGGAAATGCAGGAGATTTCATTAAAATGCAGGAGATTTTCCTTGCTGAAACTATAGACTTAAAGTATTGAAGTTTATATGCTGTTTTCACTTATCTTAATTTGATGACAATACCATGCATGCTTCATGTAGCAATTTCAACTAATATTTATCATCATTTTCATAATGTAAACAAAAAATGTCAGATTGCAGTTTGTCCATGAATTGCGTGAGATTTGATAAATTGGCCTCTGATCATGCAGGAGTAGAGTCTCAAATGCAGGAGACTCACGCATGATGAAGGAGATCTGGCATGTATAACTATCTTAATTCTTAATTAGTTATATATTCAGTGTAGCAATATTCCATGGATATATATTCAGTGTAGCAATATTCCATGGATATATATTCAGTGTAGCAATATTCCATGGATATATATTCAGTGTAGCAATATTCCATGGATATAAAATTATATTCAGTGTAGCAATATTCCATGGATATATATTCAGTGTAGCAATATTCTATGGATATATACCCAGTGTAGCAATATTCCAAGGATATATATTCAGTGTAGCAATATTCCATGGATATATATTCAGTGTAGCAATATTCCATGGATATAGATTCAGTGTAGCAATATTCCATGGATATAGATTCAGTGTAGCAATATTCCATGGATATATATTCAGTGTAGCAATATTCCAATGATATATATTTAGTGTAGCAATATTCCATGGATATAGATTCAGTGTAGCAATATTCCATGGATATAGATTCAGTGTAGCAATATTCCATGGATATATATTCAGTGTAGCAATATTCCATGGATATATATTCAGTGTAGCAATATTCCATGGATATATATTCAGTGTAGCAATATTCCATTGATATATATTTACTTATTTAGTGTAGCAATATTCCATGGATATATATTCAGTGTAGCAATATTCCATGTGACTTTGTCATCACTAAAGGTTACGAATCCAAAATTTCAAGCAGTCTTTTCCGAGGTATCACAGGATGCTGGAGAAAACAGTCAAGCTGCTGATAGGGATCCTATGTTTGGTGGAAAACTTATATTTTTTGCCTTAGACTGCCCTGCGTTCAAGGAAAAATCACGTGAAGCACGTTTCGTACCAGGTACAAAACGTTTCGTACCTGGTAAGCAAACGGTGCGAAACGTGCGTCACGTTATTTTTCCTTGAATGCAGGGCTGGTGTAGGTCTTAGAAATAAAATACTTTCAGCTATAATCTAGTTTGGATCTGGTGACAGTGACGTATCCGTTTATGTGTACACAGAAGATTAGAACCATTGTCTGAATAGGTAGTGCAAATATGGTTTGTTAGTTTAGCATTGAAATTATGGCTGTCTGTTTAAGCCTTATAATTGGTTTTACACCGTTATAGTGGACCGGACCGCTGCGTCACTGTATTCTTACCCTGACTGGACTATATTTTCATTTTCCAATTTTGACAAATTTCGTCTTGGATTTGATGCCTTTTGTGACTCTGGCCATTTGTGATTTCAGCGTCTCATGGTATTGCTTCACTGATATAGGGAAATGGAATCAAGTTAAGGGCCTATTGAATATAGGGTTGATAATAAGCACTTTGGTAATTATGAAGTTCATAACTTTGTGATCATTATTTTTTGTGTACACATAAAATACAACATCACTCTCAAGTTATCCTCACAAGACAGTAGTCCCATTGGTACAGTAGAGAAAGGGGGTAAAAATGTCTACATGAAATAAAGGGTCGATACTAAACAATTTGGTTATTCATTTACAATAATGAAGTACGTAATTTCGTGATTATGATACATCTGTCATATTGATATATGCTCTTCCTTATTAGAGGAGTTAAAAGATAATATATACAGTACATGTTGTTGGGTAGGGTGATGTCATACACAAATTTTTGACGATGGCCTAGTTCATGCTGTGTGATAGATCATCGAGAAGGATTATAGACGATGCATTATTGCGGTCACACAAAACTTTTTGCAACAGTTACGAAATGCTGGATATCTTACATAACATCTCGCACCGAAATTGAATTCAACGACTAACATCCCCGTCAATGAATAATTTATAAGCGATTTTGTTCTGGGGGAATTTTTTAAATAGTCAAATTCTTCCTGAATTGTTAGATTTACATTTTAAATTCATGGCGAGACACCTGTTGCGTTATTGACCAATATTTAATTTATTCAATGATCCTGCCTGGGTTGTGTAAAGGAATTAATTTACTCTGTGAATAATATAGGTTAATGAAATTCAACATTAAAAGCCTTGACTTTTTGCTATGATATATTTTGCTTGGTTTAGTTTTAATTATACGAGATTAACGATGTTATTATTGATGACCTATTTATAACCAGATTAGCGATGTCAAATTGCTTAGCTTTATAAGAGATTTTTTCAGTTCATTTGTTACGAAAGGTCTGAAAGTCGTGAGGTGTCTTCTAGAAGGGGTACTTCAATACGGCATATTAGAGATTTTTTCAGTTCATTTGTTGCGAAAGGTCCGATAGTCGTGAGGTGTCTTCTAGAAGGGGTTCATCAATACGGCATATTAGAGATTTTTTCAGTTCATTTGTTACGAAAGGTCTGATAGTCGAGAGGTGTCTTCTAGAAGGGGTACTTCAATACGTCGTATTAGAGATTTTTTCAGTTCATTTGTTACGAAAGATCTGATAGTCGAGAGGTGTCTTCTAGAAGGGATACTTCAATACGGCATATTAGACACATTCAGTTTAGAATGGTCTGAAATCTATTTACATTGGTATAATTATAAATGCATCATAATGATACTTATTGTAACTATAATTTTATCTCACATAAATGTAAATGTATTTCTTAAGAAATAAAATTAAAAGGAGAACAAAAACACATCAATATAATGATAATTTTTCAAAGATTTGGCTTATCTCCTACTTATCATGATGTACTAAACAAAATTAATGTTTTTGTAAAGATATAATGTAGCCTGTAAGTAATTTATCTAGTCATACAGATTTCAAAGACTTAAAATGTATGTAAATGATTGCTATGCCCCTGCAAACAAGGGGTTTGAAAGGGTTTATATAGGGAGTTATTTTATTTTTTGTTGAACAGGGCCACTGATCAGTTGGTCTGTTACTACTGGTTGCAGAAAACATTAATATTTTGAAGCTGCTAAAGCTTTCAAATGGATTCCAATGAGCTTCATACACTTGAAACATCCTTAAGTGTAGATGTGTATGACACAGTTTTCATGTACATCAGTCCACCAGGGATTGGCCACTATAACACTCAAGAGTTATTGCTCCTGCGCTTCAGTTATTTCCCCTGCGCTTCAGTTATTGCTCCTACGCTTCAGTTTTTGCTCCTACGCTTCAGTTATTGCCCCTGCGCTTCAGTTATTGCTCCTGTGCTTCAGTCTTTGCCCCCCCTGTGCTTCAGTTATTGCCCCTGCCCTTCAGTAATTGCTCCTACGCTTCAGTTATTTCCCCTGCGCTTCAGTTATTGCCCCTGCGCTTCAGTAATTGCTCCTACGCTTCAGTTATTTCCCCTGCGCTTCAGTTATTGCTCCTATGCTTCAGTTATTGCTCCTACGCTTCAGTTATTGCTCCTACGCTTTAGTTTTTGCTCCTACGCTTCAGTTATTGCTCCTACGCTTTAGTTTTTGCTCCTACGCTTCAGTTATTGCTCCTGTGCTTCAGTCATTGCCCCCCTGCGCTTCAGTTATTGCCCCTGCGCTTCAGTAATTGCCCCTAAGCTTCAGTTATTGTCCCTGCGCGTCAGTTATTGTCCCTACGCTTCAGTTATTGTCCCTGCGCTTCAATTATTGCCCCTGTGCTTCAGTTATTGCCCCTGCACTTCAGTTATTGTCCCTACACTTCAGTTAATGCCCCTGCGCGGCAAAGTAGCTTTAAAGAGGTATTGTTATTAAAAGTGTTCTAGCTTCGTGGTCCCAGTCTGTGTCAGTCTGATTAGTTTTTTCTGAGCTACTCCCCCAGATGTATGAATGGGTACCTGAGAGGGTCAAAAGCCACTGTGCTATGGCACTGGATGGAATGGCCAACTTGGGACTCAATCATCAGGTAGTATAATAATAATAATAATAATGACTTTATTTATTGTGAATTACATATTTGACAGCGATTTCAATTTTTAATATGACCCACAAGTGAATGTGCAGTCGGTTGAATGGAAGCATGCCTTAAAACAGACTTTCACTTGGTACTTACTTTAACTTTTATAATTTTGTCAGAGTGTTCAATAGGAAATGCTGGGGTTATGGTTAGTGGGCTGTCTATTTATGTGGAACATGTACGTTTCATAGAATTTGTATGTGGTACATTTTCAATACAAGTTTGTATAGACTTTGTTGTTGAATGTTTAAATACACATTTGACAAGATATTCTTAAACAAACGATTTATTATTGATCTATATAGAAATTTATTTGTCAATAAAACTAATTTGCATCATACAAGTGTTCATGTTGAGGTATATTGTATACAAACTGTAAGATATCCTGAATTGAGTTGAAGTGCGTATACGATATGCTGTTATTCAGGGGGTGGGGTAATTCTCAATTTGCATTTTAAAGATTCTTCAAGAGGAGCGATCTATGGCATTAAATTGTCATTAATGATGAAAAGTGTTTTGAATGTCATAATGTAAAGAACTAAATGCTTGCATCTAAATTATATGATAGAATAAAATGACTGGAGGTATTGTTGCCTAACCTGGTTGTGATTGCGATCTTTCCTATTGACTGCTAGATCATTTAGGAGCTAATACGATTCAAATTTGTCATTTTTGCTCTAGCAGATAATAGTTTAGAACTAATTAGCATCTTGAGTATCAGGTACTATCTTACCGACCCTTTTATGAAATTTTTAGCATCAGGGGGGTATAAAGTATATATTTTAAAGATGGGATTGGCTTTATAATGTTGGGTTCTTAACATATTGAGGACACTTCAACAGCTGTAGTGATTTCATACAAGTGTTATTTGACACAAAATCGTGATATGATGCATAATATGAATAAATGTTATGTATGAATATATGATGAATTGAATAGAAATTAATTCGCTTATAGGGCTTTGGTTGACACTGTTTAACTAGATACCCTTTTTAAACCTGGTGTCGTTTTTTGAAAGCAATATTTGGTACTTGCTAATTACAGGCTCATTAATTGCCCCTTATTAATTATAAATAAATAATAAGCCTGTACTCAAAGGATTAAAATGTCAATAAAAATGTTTACAATTGTACAAGTGCCAGGCCGATAAGTATCACTTTGATACTTATCAAATAGTGTGTACCGGTTTCTTATATCGGCAAAAATGCTCTGATCAATTCATTTTTTAATATATTTCAAAACTATTTCATTTATTTTCTTCTAATATATGTATTAACTACCACATAAAATAATTATAGAAAATAACATGTAATAGCCGAGTTATAAGCATTTTCTCGTAACATATTGATCATCCCTCGTATTTTCTGGACTGGTTCTTAAAGTGTTAAATAATGTCAAATAAAATGTTTATAATTTTATTTCACTGGGTACCAGCCAAATAATTATCTTTTAATTCTTGTATATTTTCTCGGCTGGTTCCCGTTATTGATTCAGTGTTCTAATATAATAATGATCTGGATCATTAGTGATTGATTTATATCTAAATCCATACCTCCTGCATTGTGAAAACTGCTTTTAATGACAACCTTCCTTTATTGAATAATCATTAATTACGTTTACGTATTTGATTATGATTTAAAATCGTTTTGGTATAATCATTATTAATGATTTCTTACGTATTGATAATAGTGAAAGTAATTTATTTCTCCCTGCCTGCTCCTGTCCTAGTACTCTCTTTACTGGAGTCATATAAGCTCTTAACGTCTGCCATACAAATTTATTATATTCAATATGAGCATTTATAGAAAAGCTTCTTCATTTTTTTTCTTTAATAAATCATACACTTATTCTGTTTTTCTCCATTAAGTGTCAAGATCATTATTATTGTAGCCTGCAGTTACCCAACAATTATTGTACTTTTAACATTCAAACCCAGGAGGTTTCAAACAAACCAGCCTTAGTTTGTAGATTGCATAATTTGGTGGGTGGTTTGTATTGGGTGTCAGCATTTTTACTGTTGAACTTAAAGGGATTGCCTCACATATTGGTGTATTGCAAAAATAAAAAAAAATTGTCAAATATTTGCGTTATTTTGGTACAGTTGCCTGTATATTCCATAAAAAACCACACTGACATGTAAAATAACTTGAGAAACTTCGGCATTTTGTGGATATTTAGTATTTTAACATCAAAATTCGATAGGGTATTAATACCCTATAGAATTAACACTACTATTACTTAAATTGCCTGAAATTTGTTCGCATTTGATGAAAAAGAATCGAAAAACAAACCAAATACCTCTTTGATGTTTAGGCTGTAGTTAGTTGATGTTACAGTTCAATCATGTGTGAATTACATGTACATAATTCACAAAGCATGTTGGAAGGAAACTTAGCGATTTCTTTTCAAGAAAAAATACTCAGTGGGCGATATCGAGAGTGGTTAAAATTGCTTAATTGCACCAAATCTTTCATAAAGCAACTGTCAGTGGCTTTCTATTACATCAATACTTGGTTAGGTTGGAAAATCACGATACACAAAAAATTTAGCCCAATCTGTGAGGCAGCACCTTTAACGTCAAATGTATTTTGGTTATGGTCATTAAACTTTGCATGAAAGTTCCTCAGCATGTTTAAAGATTGACAGTGAACCAGAGGGCCCAAGAGTGATGAGCCTTGTTTGAACATCTAGTATGCAGGTCATGACGAGTTGGTGACCACTTTTGATTGAATGTCAAGGTCACTATGATGACCTTGAATATAAAAAAAACATTTGACTGCATTGGGGTATAATACATGTTTAAATACATATTGTGCTATTTAAATATAGATGATATATGATAGTTTAGTCAACTTGGTCATCTGCATTTACGAACAAGGTTGGACAGTCAAATCAAATAAATCCCTTATATGCACTCAAGAGTTCACATTTTTTACCCAATCTTTATGAAACTTGGTCACATTGAGTTTCTCTGTACAGTCTAGGCCAAGTTTGTAAAAGGATGATCTTGGGCCTTAAACTAACTAGTTCACACCAGAAGCGCCAAACTTTTTTTTCTTTAAAATGCCGAGAATAGCCTTTATTTGCCAGTCGGCTTTCTGCTGAAATATCCCAGGCACATTTGTGCCTCCACCCATATTTGAACTCGGGTCACCAGATTAGACGGCTAGGGCGCTAACCATTGAGCTACGGAGGCACATGATAGTGCCAAACTTACCATGTATAGTATGTGAGTGCTTTAGGGTCCAAGCCCCTTGTGTATCAGTTTGCTATAAAGGGTCCCCTAGGACAACATTAAGGTCATAGACCGTTATCCATTAACATAAATAGTATATGAACATTAATTTAATGTTTACCATATTCGTCTCAACGTAGCACTATAGAGGTTAATTATATATCATACCGGATGAAATATTCCAGTCTTAAATAATAGAACAAAATTACTCATAAGTAATTAAAATAAAAAGATTTATTGATAAAATAGTATAATTATACAATTCTCTGTAAATTGTATTTTTTTCTGAGTTATGAGACGTGGTAATTAATACATAACAACATTAATCACCCGTCTTCTCCATGTAGAAATGTTCAACTGACATCATTTGTGGTCATTTAGGGGTTTTCGAGCTGTTAAGTTTTAATGGTGGTCTGATAGTGTCCCCCGGTGGCCCTGTATGTCACGACGATGTTGTTTTTATTATCGCAAAGTTTTTTAAGCGACCTCGGGGTCGAGTTAGAATATGAACATAATGACTTTGCCCAGCCAGTCGAATAATTTCCGACCTAGGTCTTATGAATTATTTATGAGACGTAGTTAATGGTCTTCTGAAGTATATAATGTATATTTTTTTTTATCTATTACTTTATTTGAATGAAATGTTCAGTTAAGTATAAGACTGTATATAGTTAACTAGAATAGAAGTAACAGATCACTTGATGAGATAGTCATGTAAAGTATGCGTACATGTTATTTAAATGTAAATGCATATTTTACTTTGTTAAGATTTTCTGTATGTAACAAAAGTTACTATATTTAAGGATGGGCAAAATATGATTATGATTTTAATTTTTCTCTGAAGGAATTTTAGTTATGTATGTATATATTGGTCTATACATACCCATGTGTACCGCAGGCTCTCGTTGCAATTTTAGGGCGAGTAAAAAAATTATAGTAGTATTTAGAGTATAATTTTTTGCGGACCCTAAAATCACACCAAGAGTCTTTGATGTGTACCAGTATTTATAACTTTGTCTATAAATTATATCATAACCTGTCTCGATAGCCTAGTGGTAGATTTACACTTGTTTTGAATGCAAGAGGCCTCGGTTTCGATCCTGAAGCTGTGACCATCTAAAGTTGTTAAAAATGGTACTGGTATTAAAATAATTATCTCCCTTGCTTGAAGCTCACCATAGAATGTTCCAGGTAATTGCTGTTTGACCCAGTGTCTGGATAATTTGACTGGTTATTCTCCATATGATTGAAAGCTCACCATAGAATGTTCCAGGTAATTGCTGTTTGACCCAGTGTCTGGATAATTTGACTGGTTATTCTCCATATGATTGATCAAAATACTGTTGACAAGAACTTAAAACAATAATAAAACAATATATTTTGTCTAGTCAAGTTGCTCTAACTGCTATTTTCTCTGGAAGGCCGGTCAGACTAGCTGTTTTGCTCAGGGGGCGGGTCCAACTGGATACATTATTTTATGCCTCATAGGTTTGTCCTGATCAGACTCTAAGCCCTGACATACTAAATGTGTTAATAAATAAGATAAATGCATTATTGCCAAAATTCCAGGTGCCCCCCCCCCCCCTCCCCCCTTCCTCTCTGGAATTCGGCATTAGGGCACATTATTTATACATAGTTCTGTGACTACATTATCATGTCTCGTGTAATTTAATTTTCTGGGTGGTATTATAAAGACACTATTACATAAATGTTCAATTCGTATTAATAATAGTATTCAGATAAATGGATTATGTCATAATTCAACTTCAAAGTAATAATAGAAATAAATACAAAAAATGTAATGTATAATTTGTTTGACAATTGATTATACAAGAAAAGTTTGTACAATTTTATCTTTACACCAAATAGCCCAAATACAATGTTACTTATATAATTGTGAAATTGTCAATCATTTACGCAATATGGATGCATATTCATGCTTGTTTGTCGTGATATGTACATAAAGTTGAGTGAATATATTTATCGTATTCATGCATAATTAAATCATTTGATTGCATTCCTACCATTATTTCGTTCAAATTTTCTTGTCAAAATTTTGCGCAATTTTTTCGGCTATGTGTTACTGTCACTATAATTACGCTATGTACTACTCTGAGTAATTCATTTACGTCCAATTTGTCAGCGTTAAAAGATGATATTGTCATAATGCAGGACATCTGTTAGAAATAAGGCTCGTAATTTCTATTTTATCTGCATTGTTAAGTTAATTTTATCGGATAATGGTAAAACACTTATCTATCTTTTCATTTTCTATAAAATTAGATCATTTTATCGTTCAGTTTATTCTTCCGTTTATTCTTTTGTTTATTCTCTGTTTATTTTTAGAAGTGGATCACGATAGTAATCTACAATTTTTAGATTTTTTCTAATAATAATGATCACAAAATTGAATATAAATTGTGGGAATCTCAATTGTGAGTCAGCGATAAAATTGTTGTGTTTATCGTTCTCATATATTATATCATTCGGATCACCTCGGCCTTTATGCATTGCAATAGACCAGAGACAAACAGAAATGGCCGAGCATTTACGATTGATATTATATAATGACTTTATGAAATTGATTAAAAGGACTCTTAAATTAAACTTCAAACATTTTAGCATTTGATATGCGGACATCGCAAAATATGTCGACTCAGTGGACAATTGTCTTGCAAAATCTGATTCATATTGAGTACCTGAGTGTGCTGAATTTGTATTGTAACCCAGAAATCCGGGGTTTCTAACCCAGCAATCCGGGGTTTGTAATCCAGCAATCCGGGGTTTGTAACCCGGCAATCCGGGTTTGTAACCCAGCAATCCAGGTTCAATTCTGGTCAGGGCAATGTCATATCCTTCCAAGAAAATTTGACAACAATTTCGTTTTTCCTCCACATGAGATGAAGTTGCCGGTTCCTTACGGAAGTTTTAGTTTGTACTCTCAGTGTGATTTTAGGGTCTGGCAAAAAATTATACTTATATATAGTTTTTATAAAGTAAATTTTTTGCCATTGACCCTAAAATTGCACCGCGAGCGATTGGTTAGGATACAGTCCAGAAAAACTGTAAGGTGGATTGGCCACAGAGTATAACTGAATTCTTTTAAGAAGCATTGTATATAAAACTCGAATAAACAAACAATTAACTTTTTAATAAGAAATCCCTTGCTTCATTGAATTGATGACATAAATAGTACTAACTTTATTCCTAATATTTTATGGGCATGTCTATATTAAATACAAAAATCATTAATTTTTGATAAATTTTAACCATTCTTCTACTATAATCAGAATGATTAAATGTTTCCTAGAGACAAACACCTGTTTTGATACTCCAGTGTCAAGTATGGTAGGCTAGACAGACTTAATTGCCAATGCCAGTATGTTAAATTATAAGCTGACTCAGCAAAGCGTGTCTTATTAATTATTGACAAACAATTAGCACTTGATTAAGCATAAAGATGACATTTATAACCCTTAGGAGCAATTGTGATTCTTTGACTGATTTTCCTGAGCATGTCAAAGGTATAATCATTGCAATAAAAGTAAGGTGCCATAGTTTTGACATGATGTTGTAAAAGCATATAGGTGCCATATATTACTAGACTGGTATTTTACCTATTTAAATTACCCTAATTTCACTGTCACTATGTGATGGAATTTATGAATCTCAAATTTTTGTCAGTTTATTGAACTATAAGAATGTGTTATAAAAATGAAAGAAAAGAATAGGTATTTTGAAATGGTGTTATTTTTGTCAACTGCAAGAATTGAGCAATAGATGCTCCCTGCAGAGATTAGCTATGATTGACCATACAGAATGTGTGAAAAACATAAAGTTGTCTTCTATACCTGTCAGATTAATTGTTGATTTATAATTGGCCCCTGTTAATTGAACAGAACCCCCTCAAGTCCCTGAGTGGCTTAAATCAGTTGGGGATCTATTGACAAATGGGGAGCAGTTATTATTCCTGTGAAGGTTTAATTGGAGTAAAAATGACAAATTATTGATCCTTGCACCTACAAATAGCTGATCCCTGAAGGAATTTCAGAAAGGTGTTAAAAAGAGTGCAAATACATTCTGGTTGCACCTGTATAAGCATGATTGCATTATAATCAATAATTACATAACACATGGGTCTGATGTTTATGATCTCTCGTGTTTCAATAATTAGGCAATATTTAGTTAACACATCAGTTAGCATTTTAGGCTGTGCCTTTAAATCATGCAGAAATTTGTTTTATGCTGTAAATCATCTTTACGATTAACATTATTTATATTAACAGTTTATTTAAGGAATGCTTACTGTTAATTTTTAGATCAATCACATTTATAGGAGATACATTTTGTTTAACTAATAGTTTTATGATACATATTTAAAGCCGTAGTTGAAATTCTAGTCAACGTTTGTTATTGTATCGTCAATGTACATTTAAAATTCTATGAATATTATTTCATTAAAATTCTAATTAATTCATTAGATGTGGCTATTTTTGTTTTATACTATTATGTAATATGATAAATTTGGTTGCAAATTATGTGTTGCAAATGATATAGTTTATAGTGTGTGTGTGTACTCATTTAAATTAAATATTATTTTTAGTGGTGCAGAAAATCTTTGTGAACTCATAAATAATTTTACGGTGCAGTGCATATCCTTTTGGATTGAAAACATTTGCCATAAATTAATTGATTAAACATACATGTAAAAAGATATGTACTATGAATTCATTATTTTAGAAGGGATAATGTTGTTATTGTGCATTTGCCATTATTCAGTAATTTTAAAGACTATTGGGAATAAAAGGCGTCCATTGCGAATTAAGAATAATAATAACCCTGAATCAGGATTCCAGTGAGAAACGTGTGTCTGTCATTTAGCCCTTCCCTCAGGCTGACTTGCCTCCCTTCTCTGATGTTGATAGCCTAAGTCGTATACAGTAGCTGCTAAGGGATCCAGACTTGGAGGTAAGGGTTTCACACTAGATCCATACCAGCCCAGCCAGGGTAGCAATACCACGTGGCTTTTGGCTACAGTTACAAGTAGAAATTTGTAAACATTGGAGCACAAAAATAGCCATAAGTATTTTATTTCTTCATCGATTTCTATAAAATATACGCCACGCTAAGGGGAAAAGTATTTGCTTTCCATGAAATATATCTTTTTCAGCAGTTTTACAGATTTTTCCATTACCCTGTGAAACCTACACGTTCCACGGTTTCACAAGGTAATGTACAAAACGGCAGAGTCGCGGAAATTTTGTTAATATATCATGGAAAGCAAACAATTGGCCCTTAGCGTGGCGTATATTTCATAGAAATCCATGAAGAAATAAAATACTTATGGCTTTTTTATTTTCCAATGTTTACCAATTTCTTCTTGTAACTGTAGTCAAAAGTCACGTGGTATTGCTACACTGCCAGCAACCCCTGGATAAATTCCTTTTCTTAGGCACTCTGCACTTCTTCTGCGTTCCATCTTTTATTACTGTTTTGTATCTTCAGTTTGGATGTGGCACTCAGCAAAGCACTCAACAGGGGAACTAGTGTCTTCTCAATTGTTATGATGGATGCCTGTATAATCTTACCCTCAATAATGAGGGGTCGAGAGTGATCAATATAAGAACTTTTTTCACAATCAATTTAAAATAAATTGGTATAAACAATGAATGCTCGTATAGAATATTTAGAAGACCTCTGCTATTTTTCCTAATTTCCTCCAGCATATCCAGTGTCTGTAGCCACAATAACATGCTGTTCATAAACAGTTTAATTCAATAAGGCCCAACTGAAAATACTATATGATGTCGGAGCCAACATTGTATAATCATTTAATCTTATCTTAATTCAGTACCTGGGAAGGTAGAACTTGAACTGATTATGTCTAATTGAAGTTTCTTACCTTTCTTACTAAATCACAGACAAGCTGACAGGTTACCACTGGAGTTCTAACCTTCCATATTGTGGGAACTTGTAAAAATCACCCCAGGTTTTTATAACATAATTTGGGCTGGTCCAGGAACGTTAATTTTTAAGGTCATGCTTTTTTCTAGAAATAATTGAAATTATTGTTTTTTTTATGAGGATGAGGGTGTTCCAACATTAGGTAGATCCTTCAATATTAAGGTCTTATTTTTCTAGGAATAATTGAAATAATTATTTTTATAATGATGAGGGATGTTCCAACAGTAGGTAGTATAGGCAGATGCTTGTTTGTCAGTTTATCTGAAGTTAATCATATTTCTATTTACTCTTGTTTTGCATCAATTAACTAGCTGCTAATAATATTTATTAGATTATGATTTTTTCGAAAAATATTTGAAATTATTGTGTTTTATATAGGTGAGGGATGTTCCGACAGTAGGCAGTAGCAGTATTGGAATCAAAGTGCTGTGATGAGAGTAATTTCTACGTATGTCTGAGACAGTCAAATAATCCAGGTATATTAATACATTTTTACATAGAATAAACTTACTTCAACAGGTGGTTGCTTTGTAACATTCAGGTGTGTTCAAAACTTTAACATGTTTTGATATGTACCAAATATTTATAGTATTTTTCTTAGAACTTTCTGAACAGCCGTATTGATCATTATAAAAATTGCTGATTTGGATTTTATCATAATTTGGCTTTTTAACATAAGACAGGTGGTTGCTTAATTCAGGTGCGATAGAAGAGAATATCCAACTGTAATTCATTTACGGTGAAATCTATTGATGGTACAGTGTACATAGTATCATAAATGCATATGGATGCAAAACCAACCATAATTCGGTGACTTATAATTAATTAGTGGTAAAATTTGTCAGTGAATACAATTGGTCACACACTGCTGTCATAGAACATGCTATATCACTTCTGTCAACGTGAAGACACACATATATACAATGTATTATACACGTATATTGTACCAGTATATGTAGGCTAATGTGAATGGCGATACAAATGATGATCCAGCAATTATTACGCTTGACCTTCAGCGTTGACCTTCACTTATATCGTAACTTTAACCTACAGCTAATTACGGTGGTCGACATTGTTTGGCAAAAACAAACAAGAGATAAAGTTATGCATTTTCTAAAAAGGCAAAAACTATCAGCTGTGTCATATCACCTCTTAAAATACAACTCACAGGGACCCGGGACAATGCTTCTCACAGGAGTTGAACACTGCTATTCACTGTGTACCGGACACTGTTACTCACAGGGACTAGACGGTGTTAATGGCAGTGGCTGTATTTTGCAACCGATCTGGACTGAATAATCCAACCCACAGGAACAGGACAATGCTTAGTCACAGGGATAGGACATTGTATGCCGCAGGAAAGGGATAATGTGAGCCACAGGGCATGGAGAGTGCAACTCTAATATAATATGTACATTGCAATTAACAGGGGATTTACAAACAGGGGCTGTATAATCTGACTCCATAGGCTGGGCAATGCAACCCACAGAGGCTAAAAGCACAACCAACAGCGCTGTCCCAAAGATTGACTTATTATTTATCATTTGAACCCCCCCAACACACACACACACACACTTTACATTGACACTGATTAGCAGAATATGTGAGATCCAATCTCTTCAGATTGTGAGATCTGTTCTCATACTCATTTCCCAGAGATTTAATACCTTTCCAGATTGTGAGATCCATTCTCAGACTCATTTTTCTGGGATTTAATATCTTTCAAGATTGTGAGATCTGTTCTCAGACTCATTTCTCAGAGATTTAATATCTTTTAAGATTGTGAGATTCTTTCTCAGACTCATTTCTCAGAGATTTTTTTAAATATCTCTTCAGTATGTGAGATCCGTTCTCAGACTCATTTCTCAGATATTTTATAAATACCTCTTCAGATTGTAAGAATTGGCTCTAATGGTATATTTAACCTATAGAAAGTTGATAATAATACAATATTCGTTTATATCCATACATTTGTAGTGTCTCTTTGTGTCTCTTTCAAGTACTCTCTCTACCGAGCAACATATTGTCAATTATCAACGCTAGTTTCCCAGTAAGACTGGTGAAAATTGGATGAAATCTACAAATTATTTATTCTCCTTTCTCCTGACAATGTCGGTGATAGACCCTCAAAGCTGTCTCCAACTATTGTGCAGCGCAAATGTCTTGAAAATTCATTCAATTAGCTTCAATTTCTTTGGAGCCAACTTATCAACAAGCCATTCATTACGTTAGCTAATACTGTGCAGAAATGATTCAACACATTGTAGGTCTCCATCGGTTTTATTAATGAAAATGGGTAACCTGAGATTTTTCTATGGAAGTCTTAGTGTTTTTCTCCCATTATTCTGGAGAGCTAGGATTAGAATTTAAATTTTCTTAATGGAATTGATGCTGAAATTTATTATGAAATTAAATACCATGGGAAAATAGCTGAAAAGCAATTGCTTTGCTCTTTTTTTGTGAAACGAGTACCAAGCACTACCATTGAATAACATAACCCTTGTCCTCTGACTAATATAAATAAATCTATCTTTCAAGCTTTAGAATGAAATTTTTATCACTGATAGTTTAGTTGCCATGGTAACGGTTGCATTTGACACTTGAATTATTTTTTTTGTTTTGTAATTTAATAGTTAGTTTAACTGAACCTTTATTACCGAATCGCCTTGATTCATTCACCATTAGTTTTTTTTATTTTCGTTTATTTCGATATATTTTAAATGATGTAATTTCATATCTTTTCAGGACGGGTTCTATTGTGAATAGCGAGCCCTTTTCAGAAACCACAATAATTCGACCGGAAATCATGTCACGGAATGTCAGCTCATATTGATGCAGCCACTATAGTTAACGTAAATAAATGGTTAGCTTTCGTGACAATATGGACAATCATAATACGCGTAAACGGACACCATATATCTCGGTTTGATCGCCAAATACAACAAATAAACTTATGAACGAGATTTCAATCTTGTACTTTATGTAAATGAAGCCACACTTTATCCAGTTCATCAAACTTTTCTATAACAGAATTGTGTAATAGGAAGAGGGATGACACGTATCGCAAGCCGTGATAAGTTTTTACTGTACAATTAATTTCCTGTAGCGTGCAAGAATACTTACGACGATTTTGAATAAGATTTCGCACTGTAGAGACAGAGGATAGGCATGCCCAGTGTGTGTCTTATTCAAATATCATGTAACGAAACTCCGCCGATTCTCTGATTTCAATTACTTTGTTAATTTAACTGTTTATTTACCAGTAAGAAGAGTTTTTATTGCGTGACCGTAGTATGTTTGTAATTATAACGTTCATTAATCATTTTTGAAATCTGGATACTGAAGAAGACTTGGAGACTGGAGAGTTACAAAAGGAGACTGGAGAGTTACAAAAAGAGGCTGAAAACATGCACTTGCTGAATTTTGACATGATGAATTTGTTCAACTATATGCTGTTAAATGATGCTGCGAAATAATTACGTATGCAATACTGATGTGTCTTACCTTTTTTGAATCTCATTAAGTTTTGATGAAATTTCTTATAAATACATGTACTAGTATGTATATTTGTTTATATGTATGCATCATCAGACTTTGTTTGTGATGCCC
This sequence comes from Spisula solida, assembly GCA_947247005.1. Taxonomy (NCBI): domain Eukaryota; kingdom Metazoa; phylum Mollusca; class Bivalvia; order Venerida; family Mactridae; genus Spisula; species Spisula solida. The sequence continues at coordinate 43,015,442 of OX365945.1, read as the reverse complement.
CAATCTTTGATGAAGGAGATATTGCTTTGCACATGGCAGTCATTCTGTGTGTTCTTTGCCAGTATGTCGATCAAGCAGTTCCTGATCAATAGCTCAACATCACTTCACCCTAGGATGCTCACTTACATTGTGGTTGGTCAGTAACAGTAGATGACCCCTGTTGATTTTTAGGTCAGTAGGTTAAAGGTGAAGGTCACCTTTAGCATCAATGAATACACAAAATGGTTTCCAGTTTGTAACTTGCAGGCAAGTTGGTCACCATCTGTACTTGACCCCTATTCATTATTAGGTCAAGAGGTCAAAGGTCAAGGTTGCCATGTGACAGTTCTGACTATCGGGCTACCATTGGCAACTAGCGCTCTGCCAACAAAGCAAACAAAGGTAGCCAATTGAGTACAACTGCTAGCAATCGTCAGCAACTGATTAAACCAGGCTCCAATCTCCGAAACATCTCAACTTGAGCTAAATCTCATCTCAAATATTGTCGTGTGTCTTTGAGGTAATTTCCATGAAAGGCTGGGCTCAAAATTGGCATCACAACCCAGAAACAACAGGAGCTCTTAAATGAGATCTATCAAAAGTTCTGACTCTGATTTTAGCAAAATCTCAATTTGAGTTGAGATTTCTACTTGAGATGCTTCGGGAGATCGGGGGCCAGACTATCCGTCTTATTTAACCAACGGACCGGTACATTAAATCTTCTCTGTTTCGTGGAAGTTTTTCTTTCTAATGTGTTTTTTTTCCTTTTTTGTTTGATTTTTGTGAATTTTCTCAGAAATTTGTCGTGTCATGTAAATATCAGTAATGTTACCGTTGAATGCTTTTACTGTTAAAGGAAATTGAAATCACGTTATCTACTCACATTAAAGCGACTTTTCATGTCACACTGAGTTTTCATTGGTTAAAATTGATCACATTTGATTACGAGTGTTAGACAGTAATAAAACTTTCACCAATTTACCTGTCAGACTCCAAGTCAACTATTTATATGCACTTCACATTAGTTTGCTTCATATAAAAAGATGACAAGAAAAAATTTAATTTATTGGTAACGACGAAAAATCAAGGATACATCTATCATTCATTTTTTTCTCTCAGTTTTTTTTCTGTGTAGGCCTGTTGGCGTGATTACAATTTTTTTATAGAACAAATCATTTGTCAGATATTTTTCTAAGTCTTCGTTTTTGTGGAAAATGAATGAAAAGTTGTGATTTTGATTTACTGCGTGTTGATGATATGTGTTTATATTATAATTATAATGTATCTGAATGGATTTGTTGATATTTCATTTCCTGTGTTTTGTCATTGGTACTGGCATAATAATGAACATTTTAATGTTTTAATGATTATATTTGTTAATTTCCCAAATTTGTGTGAATTACCCTCATTTTTTATACTTCTTATTTTAATGAACCACAGTTAGGCCTAAGAAATAGTACATGGGTTTTTTTTAGGGCAGAAAATGTTGGGGGGGAGGGGGGGGGGTTATCATGAAGAAAGAGAAACTACCCTTCTCGAAAATATAAAGAAAAAAAACAAATATTTTTTTTCCAACACCGTAAAAACATTTCTATAGGACTGTTTCAATTTTTGTGTTTGATAGATCAAGATTCTGAAAGAAACAATTTTATTTTCTCCTTGCATGTCATATTGTTGTGAATTTTGTTCTGTGGCCTGGTTGTACATGTTTTGTTCTTTGGCTGTGACAGTGGCTTAATAATAGTCTTATGCTCCGCTCCACATGCGGAGACGTTATCAGTTACTTGCGGAATAACAAGTTAGTACTGCTTAAAATCCAGGAAAACTTGTTTGTTTGTTCTGAGTAGATCTTGAGCACCATATATGGCTGAAAATTACTGAAAAACAACTTTGTAAAATCGGATGAAAAAAAATTCTAAACATTGTTTATTACATCATTATCAAGAAATTCATTCCCACTGATTAATGGATTAATTGGAATACGAAACAGAAACTTCACCCACATGATGTTAACCTCGGGCGTTTTGTGGTCAAATCCTGTAATAAACTTGTCATCTATCAATTTGATGTTTTATCGTATACTTAAGTGAGTAAAACAACATTTCTTAAAAATCTGTACACGTTAATTAAATTTTTAATTTTTGGAAAAACCTCGCGAATGACAGGAGTGTGGTGGCGTATGAACGCATAAAAAATTGATATATCTTCGAAACCTGTCTATGTTATGATAATTATACAGACATGTACGATATTGGCTTGTTTATATAGACTGTGGTTACAGTTTGCCGAATTTTCTTCATGAGGTCACATTTACTAATCGTAAACCTGTCACAGCCCATAACCACATAACCATTTCGTATGATGTATTTACCCTTATCAAAGGCTTGTCCCCTTTTTATCACCAATATTAATAATTTGCATGTTGATTACTGTGATGATTTCTACGTTGTATGTATTTATAGTATGTGACAGTGACAAACTGGTGTATTAATCAGAGTCATATAGTGTCAGTATACGTGGACGTCGTCGTATATTTTGTCTACAATACGAGATTTATTTTCTTGTTAATAAAATTAAGGAATGTCCATTTATGGATGTGTGACCCGTAGGAACGATATATCTTGTAACGGTCAGTTGACCAGCGTCATTAATGATACACGTACACGTCATCGCTTTGTTTATATGAGGATATACGAGTGATAAATACTGTTGTTTATATTATTAGTTTATATGAACTTTTTGTACTTGAAGATTAGTTTCTTTTTTGGTCGGGAACTGATATTCATATTCAGTGAACCTTGCCTGGTGGTCAACACAATTAACAACCAACCTGCATTAACCAGACAATAGCGTTAAACCCTATCGGCATTTCTGTGCAGGCCTGTAGCAACGCTGAGGCACAGAGGTGCTTGCCTTGGTGTAAATTTAAGAAATTAACAAAATAAGCACGCTTGTGAAGGAAAAAAATGCCTCAAATAGACCTTAGAAAAGATTTGCCTCAGCGATTTTTTTGTCTGGATACATCCCTGTTGTGCCAACTGTATTTAACAGCCAGGTTTGATATTCTCTATGACTGGCCATTTAAAGCAGGTGTACAACGCTTTCATATGTGACTAACATTTTAAACGATTTCCTGATTTTTAATATTTCATACTTTGTGCTCTTTAACCTTTGTACAATTGTCTCTCTTGTTAGTGCATAATCTCCCTTTAATGTCGAAATTTACATTATTTTTTTATTTTTATTTTATTTTTTTAAATGCTGAGCATAGCCTTTATTTTCCAGTCCGCTTTCCGCTGAAATATGGCAGGCATATATATGTGTGCCTCAAGAAGAAGTACAATGTTGATCTTGATCTACTTAATTAGTCCTAATTATTGCTACACAAGTTTTGTTACAGTTGTCCCCCCTTGTTTTGTACAGGTATTAATAGTCTCCCCTTAATTTCAGTACCTATAAATATAAAAATCATAATCTTAACATGCAATTTTTAGCCCTTTTTATTGATAAAAACAGAATAGCAGAATATATCCCTTTTAATTTTCAATATAATATTAATCAATGATCTAGAATTACATTTCATTTTAGATCTTTGCATTAATTTAGAAAATGAAATGCAAAATTGATCATGGTCGTTTAATGAAGCACTAAATAATTGGTAAAAATATTGTTTAAAAATGCTTTTCCTCAAAATATGCACAATCCTCTATGATTTATTGCTTTCATTATGTGTTTAGATCTGCCGTGACCTTTCCTTGTTTTTTCCTTGGCTACAAAAATCAAAACACTTGTTTTGAGATGAAAAAACGTAAAAACAAAAAGATCACGAAGTACAATGCAATTTTTTATCCCATTTTTTTATTCGTTTAGACTTTTTTGTCCGGACACACGACAAACTCCGCCAAGTTTGTTTTGGCAAGGCAGACTTGGTTTGACATTCAGTAGTGTCAATCGTACATGAAAACACCATTATTTCATACAATGTCAAGCTTGAGAACGTATGCTCTATACAATGTAGCAAAAATGCATGAAAATGAACGTCAGTTTATTACTAAACAATTCTTTCGTGGTGTTTTTTATGGTTACGAGGCTTTCAAGGTCCGGACAGTACATTTATCTAGCTTTCATTCTGTTTGGAAGATTTTGTCGCGTGAACAATAATTCGTTCAAGGTATATGTCACAGTTTTCTACCAGAACAGTTTGTCATGTCTAAAAAAATATTTTTGTCATTTTCATTTTGCAGTATAATTAAACTTTCTGAAGTTTTCGTATATTTTTTGGCTGTGTTTCACCCAAGTGGTGATTAATGTTGTAAAATTTTTGAATACACAAAATTAAAAAAAAAATGTTGACACAATACATTATGAATTTGAATTTATGCTTTCATGAATGTTCTAATTTATGTTTTATTGCTGAAATAATGAATATATCTTATTCTAAATGTTTTTATACCAAGTTTTTAACATTTATTATAACAAAATATTGGCCACTGTTTATTGTAACAAAATATCGGCCACCATTGTGAAACATATGTTGGAATAAAATGTTGTAATTAAATAGTGATAAATGTTGATTAGCCGTTGTTGTTGTTTATTGATCGTTGATTGGGTTTTAATTGCATAAATCTTTAGTGCATGTTAGGCTGCAGAGTTTATTATCATATATACAGATACATTGTTTATCACGGTTTATTTGTTTTACAAAGCTTACTATTACAGTTCATACTGGTTTAATGTATATGCACCACTGTGATCGAAGCCGGCTGTTGACTGTGAAAACAAGTACATGCACTCATAGTTTCAAAAAATCTGAGTGTACCATATAGCAAAGACCTACATATTAAGATCTTTGCCTATAGTTTCAAATCATTTGAGTGAAGTTGAACCATATAGCAAAGACCTACATATTTAGATCTTTGCCTATAGTTTCAAATTATCTGATTGCACCATATAGCAAAGACCTACATATTTATATCTTTGCCTATAGTTTCAAATTATCTGAGTGAACCATATAGCAAAGACCTACATATTTAGATCTTTGCCTATAGTTTCAATTTATCTGAGTGAACCATATAGCAATGAACCTACATATTTAGATCTTTGCCTATAGTTTCAAATTATCTGAGTGAACCATATAGCAATGAACCTACATATTAAGATCTTTGCCTATAGTTTCAAATTATCTGAGTGAACCATATAGCAATGAACCTACATATTTAGATCTTTGCCTATAGTTTCAAATTATCTGAGTGAACCATATAGCAAAGACCTACATATTAAGATCTTTGCCTATAGTTTCAATTTATCTGATTCACGCATGTTAATTAATTAACATGCGTGTCTGATTGAACCATATAGCAATGAACCTACATATTTAGATCTTTGCCTATAGTTTCAAATCATCTGAGTGAACCATATAGCAAAGACCTACATATTTAGATCTTTGCCTATAGTTTCAAATTATCTGATTGCACCATATAGCAAAGACCTACATATTTATATCTTTGCCTATAGTTTCAAATTATCTGAGTGAACCATATAGCAAAGACCTACATATTTAGATCTTTGCCTATAGTTTCAATTTATCTGAGTGAACCATATAGCAATGAACCTACATATTTAGATCTTTGCCTATAGTTTCAAATTATCTGAGTGAACCATATAGCAATGAACCTACATATTAAGATCTTTGCCTATAGTTTCAAATTATCTGAGTGAACCATATAGCAATGAACCTACATATTAAGATCTTTGCCTATAGTTTCAAATTATCTGAGTGAACCATATAGCAATGAACCTACATATTTAGATCTTTGCCTATAGTTTCAAATTATCTGAGTGAACCATATAGCAAAGACCTACATATTAAGATCTTTGCCTATAGTTTCAATTTATCTGATTCACGCATGTTAATTAATTAACATGCGTGTCTGATTGAACCATATAGCAATGAACCTACATATTTAGATCTTTGCCTATAGTTTCAAATCATCTGAGTGAACCATATAGCAAAGACCTACATATTAAGATCTTTGCCTATAGTTTCAAATTATCTGAGTGAACCATATATAGAGAGAAGGTTGTGCAGCGGCCATGTTTAACCGCAACGGACATGACATCACAGGAACTTGCATCCGTGTTTGCTGTGACAACTGTAGAAAAACAGGGTACCATCTTTCGTAACGTCATATCCGTTGGGGCTAAACGTGGCAGCTGCGCAACTTTCTCTCTATATAGAGTACACTCAGATAATTTAAAACTCTAGGGTACACTCAGATAATTCACTCAGATAATTTAAAACTCTAGGGTACACTCAGATAATTTGAAACTCTAGGGTACACTCAGATAATTTAAAACTCTAGGGTACACTCAGATAATTTAAAACTCTAGGGTACACTCAGATAATTTAAAAACTCACATAATTTAAAACTCTAGGGTACACTCAGATAATTTAAAACTCTAGAGTACACTCAGATAATTTAAAACTCTAGGGTACACTCAGATAATTTAAAACTCTAGAGTACACTCAGATAATTTAAAACTCTAGAGTACACTCAGATAATTAGAAACTCTAGGGTACACTCAGATAATTTAAAACTCTAGGGTACACTCAGATAATTTAAAACTCTAGAGTACACTCAGATAATTTAAAACTCTAGAGTACACTCAGATAATTTAAAACTCTAGGGTACACTCAGATAATTTAAAACTCTAGAGTACACTCAGATAATTTAAAACTCTAGAGTACACTCAGATAATTAGAAACTCTAGGGTACACTCAGATAATTTAAAACTCTAGGGTACACTCAGATAATTTAAAACTCTAGAGTACACTCAGATAATTTAAAACTCTAGAGTACACTCAGATAATTAGAAACTCTAGGGTACACTCAGATAATTTAAAACTCTAGAGTACACTCAGATAATTTGAAACTCTAGAGTACACTCAGATAATTTGAAACTCTAGGGTACACTCAGATAATTTAACTCTAGGGTACACTCAGATAATTTGAAACCATGCATCTATGCATACACTCAATCAGTGGGAGACTACGGCATCTACACCCCCTGAAATTTGGGCTAACCGAGGGTGTATGTGTACATGTACAAATGTACAGTAGTATTATCAAGATGTGTATGTTGGTGCTAAGACTTCTGTCAGACACCCCACTCATGTTTCTTCCATCCTGTGAGGGTAAAGTTGTACTGGTTTGTAAGCCCAGGAATCAATCTGATTAAAATCATATCCTCAAACCCCCTATGCATGAGGTAAGAAAGATCAAGTCTGGTACTTTAGTCAGATTGGTCCAGGAATGTTCTGACATGTTTGATGGATTCCTGTAGCCTTACTGGAGAAACCTAAGTTTTTTTTGCGTTTTTAAGTGTTGTATACAAATAATGTAAATTCGAAATTTTGTTTAAATATTTTTTGGAAAAACCCAGCACAGGTGTTCTGTAAAAATAGAATTATTGGAAAACCAAGTACAGGTGTTTGTGATTAAAGTTCCTGGGAAACCAAGTACAGGTGTTTAGGATTAAATATTACAGGGACAACCATGGACAGGTGTATAAACTAGTCAACTACAGTGATCAGAAATCACAGATGCCTTTGCTCACAATAAGTCATGCAAGTTGAATTGTATAGTATCCCAATAAGTGTAACAGTGATTTGGTTTATACATTGTGGTGTTCTGTTCAATTTAGTTTCTTGGAAACCCAGTGCAGGTGTTTTGTACATTCCTGGAAATAGCAGAGGTGTAATTGTGTGTGATGTACTTGTATGGTTTGAACCCCTGACCTCATTGGTAGGGAACCGGCACACTCTCTTCACTACTTCCACTCCTTAACAGTAGCTGCAGTCAACTGTGAGTGGTTGAATGAGAGACATAAGTGACATATAAATTATCTCCCTTGTAAGATAAAGCCCGAGGTAGACCAATTAGCATACCGGTCCTAACTAGTTGAGATCCTCTGACTTTATCCTTGTTTTTAACTGAAATATCATTGATTTTAGATATGAAATTTCTCACTTCTGTATTACCTAATATGTTAGGGCCATAAAAATTTATATACCATGGTGTGTAAACAGCATGTAGCCAAATTTATTATTTGATCTGATAATTAATGTTGCAAATATTTTAGCCTAATTACTACCATGTGCAACAAACAAAACAGGGATAAAAGCAGAGTAATCCGCATGATAGGACCGGTGGAGTTTTAGAGAGTAGTAAGGGGGGATAATTTACTATTTTCCCCCATTGTACTTCTTGTGGTCTCCGATGTACTGTAAAGAAATATTTCATGAAAGTGTATCACTCAGTATTTTATTTATTGTGGTAAAAGAACAGACATATTACTATATTACAGTCAATGTTGGTGCCAGAATAATATCTCAAGTACACTAATTATGGTTAGTGTTGTACTTTAAAACAAGAGGTTTGTTATGATGAAATAGGACTCTCTCTCTTGTTTACTACAACTATTAGTCTTTCTACATGTAATTTGATTTGATCCTATGCTGGTGTTTCAGTCATTATTACGGTGACCAACATGGCACTAATGCAATGTAAATAGCTACTGGGAAAACACAAGCACATGTGTTTTATTGAATTCTGGGAGGTGTTTTTGTTGAATTCTGTGAAAACCCAAACACAGGTGTTTTATTGAATTCTGGAAAACCCAAGCACAGGTGTTTTTATTGAATTCTGGGAAAACCCAGGCACAGGTGTTTTTATTGAATTCTGGGAAAACCCAGGCACAGGTGTTTTATTGAATTCTGGGAAAACCCAGACACATGTGTTTTATTGAATTCTGGGAAAACCCAGGCACAGGTGTTTTATTGAATTCTGGGAAAACCAAGACACGGGTGTTTTACTGTGTTTTATTGAATTCTGGGAAAACCCAAGCACGGATGTTTTATTGAATTCTGGGAAAACCCAAGCACATATGTTTTATTGAATTCTGGAAAATCCAAAGCACATGCGTTTTATTGAATTCTGAGAAAACCCAAAGCACATGTGTTTTATTGATTTCTGGAAAACCCAAAGCAGAGGTGTTTTTATTGAATTCTGGGAAAACCCAAAGCACAGGTGTTTTTATTGAATTCTGAGAAAACCCAAAGCACAGGTGATTTTGTTAAATTCTGGGAAAACCCAAAGCACAGGTGTTTTTGTTGAATTCTGGGAAAACCCAAGCACATGTATTTTGTATGTATACGTACTTTTAAATTATATGCAGTTCTTAGGTTGTTCCATTTCTTTTTAATGAGTTGGAATACATGCCATTTATTACAACAAATTGTCAGTCATACGAAATCCAAATGATGTATCCAGGTCTTTCTACACATAACTAGCCAGTACTACGAGTAAAGCCTACTAGGTCACATCAGCATTGCGACAGTCGTACACTTGTCTACGATCACCTTTTGAGGGAAGTCACATCCGTGGTAATTTAGAAACCGTATTCTGAACAGTACGGTGTAACCTAGTTTTGTTATCAAAACGAAAGCAGAAAATTTTGACAGTTTCGGAGCGGATTTTCAAACTTATCTTTTTAAAAAACGAAAATAGATATTACGTGTATATATTTTACTAAAAGCTCAGAAATCATCAAACGGACAAGTTGGTTCCTAATGTCCACATTTCTTTGAACAGCGTCATCTGAATTTCTCGAAGGGAAATCGAGTCAACGGTTAAAAATAAAATACGAAGTGTATCTCATTTTTGGAGAGTTGACTTGTGTCCAATGACAAGAACATGATTAGATGTTTTATGACAAAATATGTCGAACGATGTTCGATAGTATACAAACAATTACATAAAATATATTATGCCACTTTATTCTACTTTACCGACTCTAATTATTTGACCCGTAAGATATTGAACATTGCTAACATCACAAAATGCAATTTAAACATTACGTTACATAAAATAATGTGATTCAGATATAATAGTTTTAGAGTTCACAACCCTCATTTTATGTCGGCAAAATTTCTGATAACGTTTGAAGTCAATTTTGCTGCGAGGCATGGAATATAATATGTTATAATAAACCAATTGTTTGGCTCGTTCCTTCCTGTTTCGTTTGAAAACAAGGTGACCACTTCAACTGGTGGCATCGTATACTGGACCATGTTCTTTACCTTACTTGTTTTTGATAGGCTCACCTGAACGCAGCAATTATGATCACCGCCAGTGTTCATCATCCGTCCATAGTCAACAATTCGAGAAATGCATAGGTCTGTCATGAGTAAACTTTGAAAAGCGTCTTCTTCAATTTAAGAGTAATTCCACAGGAGTGTGTCTGTCATAGACTGGGAATGTGCGAGTTGATCATCTTGATAGTCGGAAGTTTCATCAAAATGAATCTAAAAATAAATAATTTATAAGCAATTTATACGAACTTCGCGATCACTCCTCGTACATATTCTCTTACAAATCCATGGTACTCAGGTGTGCGATTTAGGGCCATCAAAGTTCTCTTGTTGCAATTAAATACCATCCTTTTTATCGATAAAATATAATTAGCATTTACAATAATGTATTGAACATCAATAATTGTTCTTTAAGTTAACTGACTGAACTCGCTATATCTAATTATGTCGTAATCGACTTTCGTTTTGACCCTAAGAAACATGACATTGTTTTTTAAAGCTATACACATAACACACATTGCAGAAAAACAACATTGTTTTTTTTTCTTTTAATAATTTACCAAAACAGAACATAACAACAATGTCACGTTGCCTTTATCGTCATTTAAACAACCAAGGATGTTGTTCATTTACTGTAAGTAGATCTATGGTAGAGGTGAGGTTGCGCAAGAGACCACGTGTGTAAATCAACGACGTTGACGCGTAAGTATTAAATCACCTTGGCTACAACCCAGTCACCCTATAGGTAACGGAAAAATTGCTTAGTTTATAATAGAATTAAACTGTCCAGAAAGGTATAGAGATGCATAATAAAATTACTCAACTGGCATACTGAATTCTGTTAATCAAACGACGATGTGAACTCCCAACAGCATGTGTTGTAATATCCAGCATGTTTTCGGTTTATGGGTCATATCTCAGCGATTACATGCAATTTACGTGACATACGTGTAATTTAATGTTTATTATGTCGTTTACGCAATTAAGGAATTTTATGACATATGCGGTTGTCCGCGCTGGTTATGCGACATACTAAAATGGTCATTTCACTTGTCAATCTTGCATCACGTCGCGTGATCGCGTCACTGTAATTAATCAAAAGCGCCCTCACCTGATTAATTTTTGGCATGTTTTAATTGATATATTCATGGACAAATTGACGTGTTTATTCGACTGATTGAGCTCTACATTTACCCCAGTGTATAATATCACTTTGATGTTGATGTAAATATGGTGAAATGTAGGTCTCTCCTAATACCATGTAATACGCATTAAAACTCGTGACATACATTTAAGTTTCAAATTCGTGACCGTATTTTGGAACTGTCATTTATGCCCTCCTGTCGCCAAAGTTCCGGGAGAGTATCCGGGTGAGGGATTTATGTGTTATATGTTATACGTTGCCTAGTGGCAAATTTATGATTTATAAGAAATCGCGTGTCTTTATTGTACTTTTAGCCAAAGTTAATAAATCAAGGGTTTCGTTGTTGCTTACTCGTTACTATAGTCGATTGTTATGCTAATGAGGATGATAATACGGAGGTGAGGCTGAGGTTGAGTGTGAGGCTGAAGTTGAGGCTGAGTGTGAGGCTGAAGTTGAGGGTGCTCAATAATGATGGTAGTAATTATGGTGATCAAAACAACGACGAGGAAAACAAAGAACGTTTCTTACTCATCCCATACAAGTGTCTACTTTAATAACATCAAAAACGTTCATAGTTTAGAGTTAAGTGAAGTCAATGTGGGTTATAAACGACTACATTGATGAACAAATTAATATCGTGAAGCAAAATACTCAATGCATAAGTTCTCACATCCGACGTACATGTCCGTTATAAAACACATTCTGGACGTATTACAATGAATGTACGGTCTGTCGTGGTTATTATACAAGCTAGTTCTATATTTGTAGCCTATATCCTTTTTATGCAACTCATATGAAAATGAGACATTCCTCCTTGACTTAGATTTGTCGACAGTTATAAGATGATACACTTGACTTTAGTTGTGTTGTAGGAAACACTTAAGGAGAATTTGTCAACCTTCCAAGATACTTAAGTCATATATAGTCATGTATACTTGTAACGTACATATACCATAAAATTATATAAATATCAGCGACATATAACACTATGCGGACATTGGGGCGATCGGGTTTCCGAATTTTCTTTAAAGAAATAGAGTTCATTTTTCACGACAATTTTGGCTTGTCTGTTTGTTTATCATGGTATCATAAATATCTATTCGAAGACCGGCGTAATGTTTAATTATACATGCACGGTTTATGTAACTTCCTTAAAAGCAGTCCGCTTTATTCCACGCGTTTGTTCGCATTTATGGAAACTGGTTCGTACTTGTTTAAGTGATGAAACTAACCTCTGTGATCCAGTGGTTAGTGAGTCATCTCAGAAAACGAGAGGTTGTCCAACTCCGCGACGTTCTGGGACATACTAAAGTAAGTAACATACTAAAAAAACCAATGATGCCTAACATCCAATAGCGCTGCGAAGTTGGAATTATAAGTAATAACATACAACATACTTGTATAGCTCCACTTCTTGGCCTGTATGGATATAATGACAGGATACTGGTGAGTGTACCCGTAGGACTTCGTACTACAGTCAGGTCTTGTAACAACGACACCCGATATACCGACAATTCCGTTACATCGACTTCGTAAATTAAATAGTCAACAGACATTTTTTATGAATACGTAACTAAAATAATAATGTCTGGTTTGGTTGAAGTGTTACTGAGTTCGTCTACATATTAAAACCGCAGACTGGTGTCACCTACGTTCACTTTATAATCACACGGAAGAGCTCACGGAAGCAGATTCTACAGATACTTTTAATTTCAATAGTATAAAGTACTTGACTAATAAACATCCGATTCATTCATAGTCAAGTAATTCATTATTGACTGAAATTTTTAAAAGCAAAACAAATGCCACTTGTGTCCGATATAATTGTGAACGTACACGTCATTTTAATTACTATTACACGAGGATGATGATCGTGGCACTTGATTGGTTGTAAGTGTCACAGACATTTGTCATACATACTCGAACTGCCTGAAGTAACATTTCTATAGAATCAGTTACCTTACACCGGGTCATTGACACATTGCTGGCGCACTGACACCACTTCCCATCGAGTATTAAAGTTAATTTACGTCGAAAGTATTCTACATTTTGCCCGAAGAAGCTAACACGTTCTTGCAACATTAGTTTTGTTGATGACATAACGAAATCGGTTGAAAACCCGATCAATTTTCATGTAAACAAGACAGATGTCGCTTATGTCAAATAGTTAAACAATGTGGTATGTTGTTTAAATAAATGAATTAGTTAATTGCCTCGAGCGCCAATGCAATTCGTAGGTTGCCGTTACTTTTGTACATGTAAACCATTAAGAAGAACAAAGCAACATTTTAATAAGCAGATACATGTATATATGTTTACGACCTATCAACATTGGTGTCAAATTGCCGCAAGCGTCTACGTAACAATGCTCGATAAATGCATGTTCAGTGATCCTCAAAGCGCCTGGGGGACCGTGAATGTGACGTCACAAACAACTAAAGAACCGTTGGTACTTTGAGATAACGGTCTAAGGTCCGTTACAAAGTGTACCGTAGATCTTTTGTGATCTTTTAAAGATGACTTTAAAAGTAATAACTACCTTTGAACACATCATTAAATTTATTTGATTTTACCGACTTTTCACGTCTTGTTTGATCAACTCTAACGGACCTTGGGCGCTGGAATGGATAGTTAAATACCCGATGGTTATGCAACATGCTTTAATTGCAATAACTGTATACACGTGCGGCTCCTTTTATAGATCTAGTTAAATAAACATGCGTGTTATGAGTTTTGTTGTCAAATACCATTATATTGCGCTCACGTGTTTAAAACATAAAACTGACTTCTTTTCTCTCAAACCCTACAAAGCAGTGATCAATACAATTTATATATTTTAATTGGCCAACTTTATTATTTTGTTGGTTGGTGATTTATGGCCAAATGTTTGTTTTATGCCGATAATGCCGATTTGTCAAAACTTTTACCCTTTTCCGTAAAACTGTTTCAAAATGTACATAGAATGATACGGGAACAATTTACATTAATTGAATTACATTAAGTAAATTACATTTATTGTCGTGGACATAATTTACTACGTGCATTAGATTATGCCAAAAGAACATTTTGTTTAAGGTTGCCCTTCGACGTACAATGCTGTTGTGCGTGGGGAAAACAAGTAAATATACAAAACGTTAACAACCTTGTTCCAAATTACACAACACCGCATTGTCATGTTCGAACATTTTTTCACCGGTGTTGTTCGTCAAATTTACTAGGACGAAACATCTCGGCACGAACAGATTTTGGTCGAAATACAATACAAATGTAAATTGTTATATTTTGTGTTTTGGGGGAAATCGCTTGTTTCCTGCCAATTTTCATGTCGAAAAAGGCAGAAACGTTGCGCCAACAAAAAGACACAACCGCCCCGGAATTTCTTGTCTTATTTAACAAGCGTCCTTGTGACATTGATGTCGCTGACGTAAATTTTAAACACTTAACAATCGTGTCACTTTTTGCGTTCTTGCGCAAGAAAACGTGTAGAACTCATGTCAAATTGGAAAGAAAACATGCATGTGAAAATTTCAAGTCCTGAGGCTGACAATTTGGCAATAACCCGATAGCTGACTTAATTAAACTTGAAGCTGTCCAATGATAAGTTTCGGACACATGCCATAAACAGGTTAATGCAAAAACCGCCCCAAGTTAAATATTCGTGACTGGTCACCTACTGTCCGGCAATGGTCATCATCAAAAATGAATGCACATATATCATGAGGCTATCAATTTCGTTTGTATACTTTCTTCAAGATTGCGATCATACTTGGCCCCGAGGTTAACTAGAAATTTGCCAGATAGCTGATTTGACTTCGGTTTTGGACATACGAACAAATTCATTACAAATGACAGATGCCCATATTTGTTAAATTGTTTCATAGTATCAATATATCTGACAGGCAGGTTCAATAATTCTAAATAATACATGTCATCTATTTGAAGTTTTCGAATTATCTTTACAATGTGTTTGACATAGATAAGATATGTAAGCAATTTGTTGGACAAATATAAAAATCTGTCATTACAATTCAAAGTCAAACTTATGTCATTACTTTACGCATGCGCTTAATGTCAAAATGTCGTAAAATTCGGTCCGTCGGGCGAAGTCAGTTATTGCTGTACGATTGTCGTAAATTCAGCCGGATTACAGCAACAACGTATTATCAGTATCAGGTATTCGTATCTACTTAAGCAGTTCTTCGTATTTGCGCTTAAATATGCTTATATCATGTCATAATGACTGGAGAGAGGTAATAAAATACATATATCATATTTATCGATTTGTTTTATTGTTCATTTTGCTCTGGCTAACATATATATTATGTACTGTGTAGGAGCAGTAATAAAAAGTTTGTCATAAAAATGCAACACGATTTGCGCCGGTTAATACAGCAGGCCATGACATAGCCTAACATGTTGTTTTGAAAACAAATGAGTAACAGCACTATAAAAGCCGACAAAACACTAATGATTCTCAGTATCAATACACTCCGCCCACAATCCAACTTGAACCGTCTCAGAATTTCATGATTTAGCGGAATCACTAAAGGACAATCTCAACAAGTCAGTCGGTACTATACTTGAAATGTCTCTGACTTAATTGGTCTGCGAGATGAAATCCGAGAACTGCCCTTAAGTCTCATTAAATGGCCATCTTAATACCATCTAAAATCAAGTCCATTCCAACGACTTTTGTTCTTCAATCTTCATCAACCTCCAGGTTAAGAACACCTCAACTAGACGACCAGTTTTCAAGCGTCCAAATGGTGCATGTTGTCTTATTATTAAGGGTCAATTTCAAAGTCGATCACTAGGTAAATTCTCAGGCTTACTGGAAACAATGACGAAGGTTGGCTTTAGGCGTATTGGCTTGCGAAAATTGAAATACAAAATTTAGCATATTATGTCTCACGATTGGAAGATCTCAAGAAGTGGTTATACCAACCGTACATTACGGTTATAAATGCATAATAGCTCTTTTTAAGACAATGAAACTGAACTTGTAAAAATGAGTAATCTTTATTTATTGGCGGTGTTATGTTGATGGGCTAAGACGGTCCAAAGAATACGGAAGAAGTGTCAATCCGTGGACGGTCTAACTGCACCTTTTCACTTCCAAGTATACGTACACTTGTGTATATATTTCGATGTGACTGTATGCCAGAAATGGCCCATAACTGGAAATAAAAGTATTTTATTCGTATATTTACATGTATGTTTGCATTTATTATTGTTATATGTAAAATTAATGTATACGGATTTTAATGTCATACAATTTACCCTATCACCGAAGTCATTCACAATCATATGTTAATAAACCACGTGTGTTGGGTGCTGTTGACAAACGGTCGTGAAACTGGTAACAAAATAAACCAAAATTGTACAAACTAGCGCCATAATGACTGAGATAGAAAGTTCAAAGGTACTCGAACGTTTTTTGGAGCTGGCGTACATCCAGATATAAGTTAATATTTGAATTTATGAAATGTCACAGAGCCGGATTTTTTAATGTGTGCATGTTGGTATATTTATTACGAAGGTTATAAAGGACTGTACGTGTCATTTATATCCAACTACAGTTTTATACATGTTTTATACATGGACTAGTGTATCAAACATTGTTTTAGCAAGAATATACACTTGTTCATACTTGACCATACAGTTCCCTTCTATGTCCGACTTTTCGATCTTTATGATGAACCCTGTCTTGAACTGGTCATGTGATAATGATTCCGTAAGGATTCGTTTATGCTTACAACGGCATTAAAAGAAAAAAAATTCAATTTTTGTCAATTGTGGGGAACGTCACTCATCAGACGTCTGATATCGCTTTGCTACAACTGAACATGATAGTTTGTAATACATCAAACATGAATATAACACATATAGTGCACATCCGCTTAGCACAGAGACTGCATGGCTAGATTCTATAGATCGACACCCGGTTGAGTTGAGTTCAACCACAGGAACTTGCATTTATAATTTGAAAAAAAAATGAAAAAAAAATTTTTTTTCACTAGGCCTACTCTACTACTAAAATATATTTTATTCAAATTTTTTTTTCAAATTATAAATGCAAGTTCCTGTGGTTCAACGCCATGGTATGACAAATTAAATTAAGTCCATAAGAATAAAGTCACTATGACTAAACATCATTGGAATTGTTAGTAACATTGTTTATATGAACATTTATTCGAACATGCCCATACCATACGGCCATGGTACACGTCTCCCCCACCCCCTCAAACACCTGGCCGATCCCGTGTTCTAATCACCCGCCCCCCGGTGGAGATGTGTGACGTCATCAAACTTAGAATGTGTAAGATCGTTCCTTCACCAAAAACGCTTCTCATTAAATCGTGTCACCCTCTATTAATTAGATTACGATTCAACTTCATTTACATAACCTTTTCATCAAAAAATCATCATTTTTTATGAAGAAAGTAATTTAACCGCTCCTTTTGATAATACATACAACAAGTAATACTTCATCAATAATACACGGCCTCGGATCACGAGTCAGTGGTTTTCTGCGTAATTCATTCTCGGTTTGATGAAGTTGTTGTTGACTATGTTGTTTTCCGCGTCGAGAAATAAAACCTAATGACTGAACAAGAGACGCGCTGATATTTTACATAAACTGTAAAACCACGTATCTTCGTGGTGATCAAAAATCGCGATTTTTTTAAAAAAATCAATTAATTTTGTCAGGGTCGTAATTTCGCGCTTTTCAAATCATGAAAGAAACGAAAAACTGGAAACAGTAATCAGTAAATACACGTGGTTGATTTGATTTCGTGGTCGATTTCAGCCACGAATTTCACGAAAAAACTGTGCTCCTTACTAATATAAACGTGTTTACTGTACACGTGATTTAAGTGCGCGTGAGTTTTGTTTAAAAAAGATGGTATAAAGGATGGAAACGAACAGTGCGTATACTGCAAACATGTCGTTAAAAGGTAAATTATCGCATAAAACTCGGTGACGTGGAACACAGTAATACATTTAAAGGTTGACAAACTGTCTTTAAACAGGCTCATTATTTTGTGCTAAAAGATAGATCTTCCGTGCTACTTGAACAAATTCATGATCCGTGAAGACGTAAACGTGTTTTTAAAGGTTTACCAACATCATACACTCAATGACAAAAGAAACGCAACAATAATTGTTCATTACGTTACTAGTGTTTTTCGGTTGAATTATGACGTCATGTCTTAAAAATATCATGAGCTACTTTCATGACAAAATAGCCAATTTTCAATAAAAATACGGCCCATATATATTATTTTCTTCTTCAATACCAGATTTTATTATTACAAAAAATGTATATGATATTCAATTAAAACAAAAAAGATGTTTAAAAACTGAAAAAAAACATTAAGTGGAGTATAAAGTTGCGTTTCTTTTGAAGGTCGGTATAGTTTGTTAAATTGCTTCACCATCATTTTGAAATATACTATCAGAATGTTAATTGCAGCTTTTAGTGATGTGTGAAAATGGAATGACATTTAGATGGATCTTGTCAAGGGATTGTCATTAAACAACATTATCTGAAGCGAGCATGTTTTTTTTTATTTTTTAAGAAAAAATAAACATGTATAGATTATATACAAATATGATGTACTTAAAAAAGTTGCGACATACATGTAACTTGTGTTGGTGACTGTTCGTAGGTTGTTTCGACATCGATTAGATTATTTCTTTGGTAATTTGTACGTACTGTCAGACCTTCCCGACTTAAGTACCAAAAGCTAAAACTGCCATTCAATAAATCCAAAACAAATATACTTGTATCAGTTAGTCGTGAAAAGAGGTGACACTACCTTCAACAGGCAGTATTTTAGGTACCATCCATGTTATTTTGATCACAAATAAAGTCAAATATACCTGTAATAAACAGCCTTCTGGTTTAATAAGTCATATTTGATGTGGCCCTTGGCTTGGCTGTTTCACAGAGGTGAAACTGTAAATTATGTTTTATAATATCTGGAACCAAGCATGCTTAACTGTTCAAAAAATTGCCGAGCATAGCCTTTTATTTGCCAGTCTGCTTTCTGATGAAACATGCTAACATGTATGTGTTGGGTGTTTCTAAAACCCGTACCAGAATCCGGAACGGAACCAAGAACAAAATAGTAACCCGGGTCGAAATGGTACCCGGAACGCGGGAACACAGAACGGAACATAAAACAGAATGGTAATACCCGGGAACTTACGGCGGGAACACGGAAAGGAAAGAAACTGACCGTTTTGGTATGACTTTGTCTTTTCCGTGAAGTTCGGATTATTTAAGAAATAATGAATATGTACCCGTGTTCTATAGGTAATTCTAGCACAGTTGGGTTTCCTCTCTGTGTATATAGCTGAAACTACTGGTTGTGTTAGAATAATTATTATTGTATGTTTATTAGTAAAATATTGTAATAAATTTAGTCAGAACACTGTACTGAAAATTACTGACCTTTTTCATAATTCATTGAAAGTGGCCATGTTATACTTTCAAGAAGGAATTAATAAATTTCCGACTTTAGATAAATGACAGTGAATTTATCTTAAAAAATGACCTAATTCTTCCGACAGAATTCTTAGTAAAAAGAAAGAAGTTTGTTTGTGGCTTAAGCGGAGGACACCTTATCACTGTTAAACAAAATATAATCTGCGCATGTAGGGCATAAACTTACATGTAATACATAAGAAAAATAAACATTATATAATAAAGCTGTGAAAATATCCCCAGACTTGTGTTGTAATACCTCTGCACCATTGCACTGAGAAAGGTGGGTTTGTTTAAAGAATTAAATGCATGTAAACAGTTGTAAAGTGTGCAGTATCTTAATTCGAGATAATACGTTTAAACAACAGTTACAAATGACTCTAAGTAGTTACCTTAACACCGATAAGTTCTTTGATGATTAGGTTCTTTTGGTTAATTGTCATAATCTCGCCACTTTGTGTTTTGTTTATAGATAACAGACTGTACTATCTTGTACTAACAAAACGTTAATCTGCCTTTAACATCTACCTTTGAAAACCCTTCATTCTCTTACTTCAAAAGTAACTGTGTTAGTTGTGGTTTTGAAACAATTTTACACGAAAACCAACATTTTATCTTCAGTGCCATCTTGGCTGAAACCTTTTTGTACTGTAACACCTCGCTTAAAGACTACCTCAAGTTAAATTGAATAATGAACCCATCTCAAAATTAAGAGTATTTCCAAGTCCATTTTCACCGTGATTTTTTTGTATGCAAATTGGGGTTTACCGTGACAACCTAAAAACGAGTATCAAGACCAGCTCAATAAGCTAATGATGACCGGTTTTCAATGGTACAAAAAAAACTAAAATATCGTTTTTACGTCCCATTAGTCAACAGTATTCCAGTCATACAGAGTCTACGTGGACACACTATTCTCACACCTGGCGAATCAGTAGTTTCCTGGAACTTACTATACTGAGCATCAAGGGCGATAAACCAGTACCGTTTTAAAGACCTTGGTATGCCGCGGCCTGGGAACTCGGGACCTCCTCCACTCGAAGGGGGGTCAAATAGCCATATTATTGAAGTTTTACTTATAGACAAATAAATATGTCATGAACATGTGTATCATTGTTCTAAATAAAACAAAACAAAAAACTGAAACCGGAATAGGACAATGAAAGCAAATGTAGAATATTCACTAATCATTAGACATTCACATTTCTTGAATATACGTTTTTTTTCATTGAAATTTATTTTTAGTTGATTTTTTACACATATGAAGGAATATGCTCGGTTCCGTTTTCAAAGAACAATAAATGATAAAATCTAAAATTGACTGGTCAGTCATATTCTAGCGTATAGGATTGAAACATTTACTATCCCAAGTGCTAAAGTGGTCGTCGAATTGTAAAGTTATACTTAACTTACTATAAAATCTTCTATTTTCGAGAAGTCTACAATTCGCGAATTGGTTATTTTGAACTAATAATAATAATAATAATAATAATAATAATAGCTTTATTTAAAGAAGATGACACATTAAGATCATACAAGTTATACAAAAATGATTATCTTTTTTACAATGTGGTCTTCTATCTGAAATAACGAAATACATTCAAATAAATTCAAATAAATCATGCATACATATAAACAGACATTCATACATGCAATAGCACTTATTATATTATATAGTAGACAGACACACCCATCTCAACAGTAATTAAAATAGAATGATAGTATAGTAAAATGAACATGTTGTTACTGTTAGTTCAGTAGGTTAAATGTTCTAGAGCGACATTTAAACGCCAGAAATAACCTTTTCTGCATTTTACTGTCGTTATTTTAAGTTCGCGACGCGGACTTCTCCAATTCGCGAAAATATCAAAACAAATCTCTGGTTTTAGTAGAATTTACAGTAATAACGTTAGAAGACACTACAGAAGGGGAATGTGATTAAATATTCCAGAAGTTCCCGAACATAATGATTGACCAATCTATGACCGCTTAACTGGTACTAGACATGATACTAGTAACTACATTTGTGTACATGTATATATGTTTCTGTTAAAATTTTCAACTTGTCACATTATTATTATTGCATTGGCAATAAACATTTTATATGTTTACGTCAAAATAAAATATTGAAGTTGAAGTTATTTGTGTATATAACTTTATATGACCAAGTCATTGTCCGGTTTTATATCCACACTCATGTCTCCCAATATGATTATATTCAGTTGTGGTCGTTGTATTTACTGTCCGTTCCTGAAAGAAGGGTTATTTTCCTTGTGGGACATTGTGGTACATTGCGGTACATTGCCCGTGTCTTATTGGTCGATGTGGACACTAATATAACCACATATTGGCTACTAATAATCTGGCCCGATAGCCTATATTTGTAGGCGGTAGAGCGTTCGCTTCCGAGTGTAAGAGGTCTCGTGTTCGATCCCAGATGGGGACCGTCGACGCATACCAAAGTCGTTAAAATGGTACTGGTATATCGCTCTTGCTTGGGGCTGAGCGTAGGTAGTTTCAGGTAACTGCCCGGTAATAAGATAATGTAAGTCCATACCTTATGACTGAAGTTGGACTTAAAACAATATTTTAAAAATACTATTAGCAGTAAAAATATAAAAGTCTGTGGCACCAACAACAATCTACATGTGATTTGTCTGAAAGTCAGATTTTCTTTCGAGGGTTGATTCGAAACTATTGGCAATTCTATGCTATTTTATCGGAAGTCGACCACTTTGTATTGACCTTATTTGTCGAGAGATGCGTGAAACGGTTGGACAGCCCAGAAAACAGGCCACATCCCATACTTCTAGGTCGTGGGTGGAAAGAGATGAGATCAGATTCCGGTGAAATTTGAACTTACAAGGAAATTAAAAAAAAATCAGCGTCACCGCCGTACTTATTGTTTGTCTGTCTTTGTCACACAATGTGTATAAGAAAAAAACGTGGGCTCTACATATGGTCACAATAGATGAATGTTTCAAGTTTAGCCAATCTTCATTATCAGTTACACTCCTACTTAAGATAAAATGTAAAGATTATTCGCCGTCTGGTTTCCTCAACATTTAGCAACTTCGGTACTCGGCTATCAGTAGTCATCTCTAGTCTGATACGGTTATTAGTCCGGATTTCCGTTCCTTTAAACCACACCGCATTTTGTTACTATTTTTAGACTCGACCAAGCAGCCATGCTAGGTGATAGCAGACTTAAGAAAGATAGTGACAAGTTCATATCACTTATTCTAAATCAAATCTGCGACGTATCCTCAGTAGGACACTCAAACAATGTCATGATAAGAACGTGTACTTCTCAACCCGTATCAGACCACAAGAGTACTTATACCAACTCAATGGCCTCTTAGTGACGTCATAATGGCGCATTGATACACAAGCGCAGTAACATTTGTTTTGCCTACCTAATCGCGACCTCAGTGTGGTTAATTAACGGAAATCAACTTAGAGCTGAGTCCAGTGATGTCGTTACTAAGTATGTTAGAATTGTTAAGTATGTTAACATCGTCGTTGATTCAAATGACTCCATTCTTCTACAGTTGATGTGGCTTTTTCTAAAGTCGAAAGTCTGACTGAAACTCCTCAATTCATTGACTTAAATGTCCGTATTAGGTAATAATACTGAACACAGTTTTCGGGTATATAATTACCATGTGCCCCTGAACTGACTATAGTATGTACCGTCTCCCTACAGCCGTTTGATTCTGTTATCCGGTATATTTCTTTCATGTGTCTTCGCCACCAGAAATATACGAGCGACAACCCCGAGGAGGAGCTAGTCAGTGGCAATCACTGGCCACCATTGAAGCTCATGACAGCCACAGATTGGTGAATCAACGGCTAGTTAAACAGTGGTTACCGAGCTGCCTACCTATCCAGTCACGGTAAGGTAGGAATCATCATCGAGAAGTAAATTGCTCCGAATAGAAATACCAAGCCTAATTGCATGGTTGTCCCTTAATTGATTAGGGGTGTCACTATAATAAACATTCACTTTATACTGAGTGTATTATAAAGCATTTGGCATGAATACCAAACTAGGAGTGAAGTTCAAGGTTACATTGGCCAAAACAAGGTACTTTGTAGATGATCTGCCGTTATTAAGTACTCGCCGATTCCCTTGATCTTTAAAAATACACCAGTATACTTTTATTTATATATAGGCTCAGTCATATAACCACTCGTATGTAAGTGTTTAGTCATCAAATTGCAAGGTACGTACATTAACTGACCAGTGGTATTAGGATATTAAGTGTTTGTCCTCTAACAGCATTTACACAGTTCAAACATTGAACGGGGGGTTACCTTCGCGAACTGGTCAATACCAAAAACTTCCAAATTATTGTTAATAAACCGGAAGTCAGCGTTATGCTGGACGCTTGTTTGTACTGAAAACTATTAAAGTACGGACATTGTTTGTGTACAAATGTATAATATTGACTTCATTATTAGGCCCTGACGTAATACTATAGTAACCATATTGCTTTCATGTTCAATACTGTGTAACCTCTCGTTATTTAACTAATTGTGTGTAATATATTTACAAACGTCTGCTCAAAGTTTGATCAATGTCCAATGGACGTCTGGCTATATTGTCAATAGTTCTATGGTGAAATAAATCGAGTATTTCTCGTTAAAATCAGTCGAAGAATAAAATACAGTAGCATTATTGTTTTTTGATGACACATTTCTACTTGCGTTCTTAGCCAAAAGTTACGTTACATACTACGCGGTAAATGTGACCTCTGTGTGTTTTTGCTTAGTCGTGCGCACGAGTTACTAACAAGTTTACTATAGTGGCATTCGAACTAATACCGTGTGGCATCAACGCCTAGTAATGAATATGAAGAACAAACATATTTTAGATTAACTCGGCTGTCGCACCCACCCCACCCATAAAAAGGCACATAACCAGTATCACTGTGACTTCATCTAATCACACCAGTAACCGGTAGCCGGACCTGTATGGATATTTCACGTGCGGACAACTTAGTTGCGCACGAGAAAAATAAACTTGAACATCCACATATATACCAACCATTTTTTACATTACACAGTCATACAATGTTCAAGAAATGCACCTTTTAGTGGTCATTGGGGTCTGAAATGCATCTTTTCGATATATAAGCGCTATTTTATGGATAAAATGTGACCCACACCCCCTCGCCGAAACAATGATTGCGTTTTTCTCTCCTATAAATGACATTATGTAGGACGGTATGACCGGTTCCGTTGGCGTAGTGGTAGTGTGGTCGGATACTCTCCATATACCAGTATACAACACGTTGACTTGAAACATGATCGAACTAAAATAAATTTGAAAACCAACTCTCGAAAGTATTACGAAAGCAGTTAATTTAAAGAGAGCAGGTCTTGTGCAATATGTTGTCAAATAAGCATTAAGTGCTTATTCGGGGCAGTGATATGCTGTTTTAATACTTTAAACCGATTATCGGATTAATAACAATTCATAATGTCTAAAATAAGACACAAATATGGAAGTGAATATTAAGCTAATAATACGAGTGAGAAATACTTTTAATATGTACACTTACATACATTAGCATAACATAAATGGAAGTGAATGTTTCGCTAATACGAAAGAGTAACCATATACACTTACATTAGCATAACATTATCAGATTTGTTTCTCTGGTTTGTTTTTAAACTTTTTAACCGTTTAACGAGGTTTTAACCAAGTTTCGAGCATGTTAGATGGTGGTCTGCAGTCTGATCTAACCGTACTGGTTTTATGGAGAATTATCATACGTTACTAGTTAAGTTGCTCTTCCTTTAATCACATAGCAATCTCAACCAACTGACATACTTCTTAACTTGTGGGGGATATGACCATAACTACGCTCCCAACAGCACATTGGTTTCCACTACACGCCGTTTAACGTACATTGCCAAACAAGAACACAAACCAAGAATCGACCCCCTCCGTTACTCGCCAGGTGGCAGTTGCCAATCAGGTTTCTGCCGACTGTGTAAGCCAAGATGGGCTGCTTGGGTACATTCTGTTTTATCTTTACACACCTTTCACACTCTGTACATGTAACAGAATCATCGGACTCTGACCTTATTGTTGAAGGTCACGCAACATATAGTGGTCCTAACAAGTCGCTATTGTCTAAGGTGTTCCAAGTATTACCACGTTCCGTAAATATATACATGCTGTCCAAATACTTCGTCTTTTATGCTTTTTAAGCTTTATTTGCAAACGTATTGCAGAAAATCGACGTTAACAAAGAGATAGTAAAACAACAGATGCGAGCAAACATATAAGGTGATTATATTTTATCATAAAAGCTTTCATCTCCTACCAACAAGCGAGAAAATCCGCAAAATAAACTGTGATATGAAACTTAAGAATCCTTTAAAGTTCGGTCTTTTAGCCGTACCAATTCCGTAATTAGCCGGCTAAACCCTCGACGTAAAACCAACATAATCTGCCTAGTCAAATATAGCGTATGTAATCTTCACATCTTTTTACCCACTTTTTATTATCAATTGCCTCTTTAAATATTCACCGACATCCCTAGGGGCCGAAACATAATACTAGGTGACCGGTAAGCCCTCCGGACTACTCGTTATCTTAAATATGTGCGCATCTCCTCAGATCCTTGCCGACTTTACTTTGTAACCTGGCCTCACAACAGGGTTAGAAACTTTCAAAAGCCGAAAAATGTCAATTTTCACAACCCTAAGCTTCAGATCCGATTCTTAACTTTAACCCTCTACTCAATGGAGAGGCGTTATGACGCACCTACGTTATCTTCATACTGTTGCACTTGACGCATTTGTTCAGATTTCTAAGGGGAGGCATACAGCATCATGTGTAAAAGTTTTCAGTCTAAATACTGATTTCAGCATTTTTAGAAATAATTTTAACTTTTAACCAAAACCATTATAGAAATGGAGTGTGCAAATACAACTTGTATTCTCTTAACGAAAGTTTTGACAAGTAGGTAAATAGAAAAAGGGACATAATTATATAGTAAAGGGTTATAGTCTTGAACGCGCCGTTATTTTGGGTTAGACACCGGAAGTGTGCGGTTTTGGGTGCTACGGTGCATGGTTTGTGAACTAATCCCCAAGTCCAATAAAAAAAACGGAGTCAGCAAATATCGGTCACGAAGCCGCGTGACCAACTGGATTTTCAATTCGTAAAATTAAAATCAATTCTCGCTTCCGTTATAATAAAAACAGTTTTTGTGCATTATATGAATATCAGGTATGCATGAGTCGATTTGCCGGTGAAGTTATATTATTGCCTATACCGGCGGATGTACTAATGTCCCGTTTCAGAAATTCTAATAAACAGATCAATAAAAATCGGATTTATCCTTTCATTTAAAATGTGCGTAGAGGGATTTACGTACTTATCAATATTGTCGGATCAAATATGGATATTTCTCTTTGTAGATAGTTTGTCACCGAGTTTTATCTCAACCCGATGAAACGAAAAACTCGATGACAATAAACACGCGGTGAAATTTGTGCTGACTTGGCATTTGTTACTGCTGCGCATATGTACCTGTGTAAGCGTCAAATGACGTATCGAGTTTTTGCCCTGCGGAGAAATAAATACGTCCACATTCAATTCGCATATATTTTGAACTTCGCACCAAAAACAGTCACCTACCTACCAGGGGAAATACGGAATTATTGTCGTTTTTGCCAAGTTTTTTCTCAAATGATGAGTCTGTTAAAAGTAACAGTTCTACGGACCACTTTGGGGGTACACGTCATGAATTTTCTATTCTTATTTCTACAATATCCAATTTCGCTTTAATTAATTTAAAAAAAACACAATGTTTAGTCTTTTTTACTGAAATGTTCGGGCACCGACCTACCCAATCAGTTAATTAATCGGACAGTGCTTGAAAAGTATTCATTCATTATGACGAAAGCGCGTGATGTCATTCATCCGGTTAAAGATGACGTCATTAATATTCAAATTTCCGGAGGCACACGAAGGGGTGGTGCAGTTCGTTTCATTCATGGTATAAAATGAATGGACAGTTTTGGTGTTATAGCTAAAGATATTTCTAGTCACGAACCTTATCATAACCAAACTTGCTGGTGTCCGGTTTTCAACAAGTTTCCAGCCATTTAGACGACCAAAAAGATAATATTAAGTCAGTCAGGGAAAACTTGTTTTTCCGCTAACCATTTGTCCGTAAAAGCTATGTTTTATCCCTCTACGCAGATCTGTGTGGAGAGACGACCATACCCAATGTCACTAAAAACATAGCCTGTTGTTTCTTCTTGCTTGTTAGCGTTCGACTGGACCGTTGTTTACAAGTGTGTAGTCATTCAGTTTTGTCCTTGCCATATTAACCACCGACCATAAACTGTTGAACCTTGAAATAGAATAAGGGTCTGCCAGATGACAACTTACCCCTTTACCAATCACGCTATCGTGGCGGCGTGCATGATGCAACAATCAGTTTATATCGTATGGTACTTGTCTAAGGGTTGCTTAACACTTGTGTTCTAGATGGTTATAGGTTCAGTGGTCGGGGTAGGCCTACGTAAGACAAATGAGAGCTCTAGATATAACATTACTCTGGGTTCGATATATAACATGTTTTATCCGTCTGAGGCGTTGATACGGAGCTTCTAGTGTTTATTATACTAGTAGTTCAATTTATATAATGTATAATTAAACGAATCAGGGTGTTTCTGGCTTGGTAGTTAATTAGGCTATGCTCAATTCTTTTAATTAAGAAGGTGCCGTATGCGCCATACATTCGATTAGCATAAATGTTCGTCACCCGATCCGACGTCTTAAACAGCGAATTTGTGACAGCCGGGTGTGAACAGTGGTGAAGTAGGGTGTTTCTTGTTCACATAATAACGCTGTTCGATTTGGGTTTTGGATGGAATATCTCGGGTGGAGTGTGGTATAACACGAAAACTGTTCAAATGACACTTCAAGTGTTTACCCTTCAAGTTTATTTCCTTGTAAGTGAGAACAGCATTCTTGTTGACTAGAATAGGTCGACCTTTCCAGAATCAAAGCACTGAAAGTACTGGTGTGTGGCGTACTGATGCCATTAAATCCAATATCGAATCCAGGTTGTATCATAATTTTATGTCACAGTTCTAATAAGCCCACCCTTACTCAAACATTTGTGCTGCTAAAGACACCAAGAGAACCAGCAGTTACCTGGAACTTACTTAAGTAACTGCTGAGCATCAATGAAGGGATATTTACAAATACCATTTTTAACGACTTGGAGAATTCGACCAGTGTCAAGATAACTGACTGTTTATTCATGTTAATTAAATGACACTCTATATTAACGTATGTAAAAGGGGTAAACATGGCGTCGCTCCCACATATCGATCGGCCGATTAATGCTTTAAAAACAAGTTTTACATTTTATAAAACCTTTAAGTATTAGCTTTTAAAACAAGCTTTAACGAACAAAATCGATCGAATATTAAATTAATAATTGATGATTTTCGACCGTTTATTTGGTATAAAACGGGATATTTTAAACTTACTTTTACGCGGAACGGATTCTTACTCGTCGCCGTGGATTAACTAATTAGGGTATCGTGTTGAATGTTGTCTAAAAGAGAGACATATATCTCTGCTTCATTACAAGCTTTAAATATTCAAAATCGGATAATAGATACGAAAATTATGAGTTCTTATATAAAGCACGGTAGAAATTGACTAGTGCGTTTAACGCTTACCGCGATAACATCGTTACTCGGCCGATCGATATGTACGTAGAACTATTTCAGTTCCCCCCACTAGCTATATATAGCATCAATGTTTGTATACAACATAATTAGGTCATCGTCTGCAATGTGCAGCGGCGGAGTGATTTACATACGTTACAGTATACGATTGAAAACCGTGGGAACTATTAGATTCCCGCCACCAGTGAGAACATTCGTTGGTAGTAAAAATATAGTCCGTTGCGGAATGATTTGCTATAAAAATCCTCTAAAAATAAAAGTCTGATAAAATTGTTGGTCTTAATATAAGTAAATGTTGGTAATGTAAACAAATCAGGTCCAATGATACGTGTAACCTGTGTTGCATGCTTGTAATATTGTTCAAATCATAGAACTATTTATTTGCCGAGGCCTAATGCGTTAAATTGGTCGTAAGCTGAAAAGTGGTAATATCATTGTGTGGCGTTTACGCCACACAAAAATTGTATTAAATATCGATCGAGCTTGGAACTTACTAGTACGTCGTAACTCATTTATAGCGGTTCGTAGCAGCGTGGCATTGGCCACCGTTGAGTACAATAGCCCCGGACATAGCCTTGTCACACCGAATAGGTGTCCATTTGAACACTAGACTAGTAGTGCAGTTGATTCGATACCTCTTTGGTGCAACTGTGTAGAGCAGATAATAAATTATACTTTATTTTCATAGCATTTTGAACGTGTATTAATTTTTAAAGAAACCCTTAGCATTTCTGCCTAAGCTGTTGAGTTCAGTCTTAGGTTATCAAGACCCCCACCTGCTTGTAACGTCACCATTTAGTATTCGGCACGCACTCTTACCAAAATTATAATATACGTGTCCGACATCTGTTTCAAACTTCGTGACGTCATACCCGAGCATGTCACGACTATGTGGTGTGAAAAAAACGACATTATCATGGATGAATACAATTATTGTAAGAACCTAATTTCATAACAATAAGTCTTCATTATTATTATTTAAGTTTTGTAAATACGTGATTTGTTTTTCGACAAATGATTGATTGAACAAGAACGTGGTACGCGTTGTGTATGTATGAACGCTTACTGGTGGTGTTTGTTCTTGTGATACTATGCAAGAGGAACGCTTGAAGAATTGAGATGGATTGTTTGTGTAATTAACTTATTTAATCATACACTTCCCTCATGATGGATCATAAGAGAATACGTCAATATGTTTTTAATTCGTGGTCGAACGCCGGAACGAATCGTCAACGATTATGTTCGGCGCAAAAGTTTACATAATCTTAAAATTACAATTATACAAGTAACGTTATTACGTACAATCGACTGAAGCTGTCAATTTCGTAGTCTTCCTGACAGATGCCATGTCTGTAGAAGCCTTAACAACAACAAGGTTCCTCAGCTTGCAAAAGCCTTGCAAAGGATTAACAACAACCTAAGCGTGACCCTCCAGTGGATCCCAGCACACTGTGGAGGGGCCGGAAATGAAGAAGCTGACCAACTGGCAAAGCGAGGTGCTCAGTCAGAACAACCTCCTGTGCAAGCAACATACAAGGAGAGGGTCACCATTATCAAGTCACTAACCAGGCCAAGACAGGAAGCAGACGCATATCATCTCCTAAGCAGGGCAGAACAAGTGGTAATGGTCAGACTCCGATCCGGGCACCACCAAACTGGATGCACACATGCATAAGAAATACAGACTGGCCCCGTCACCGACCTGTCCGTGTGGCGCAGAAGACCAGACAGCTGAACACATCCTCCAAAGATGTTACCGTCACGACCAGGAGCGAGCGGCGAAGTTGCCTCAAGACAAAACCCTCCACCAGAAACTCTATGAAGACGTTGATGACCTGAGAAGAACCACATCCTTCATCGCAGATACTGGCGTGGTCGTGTAGAGCGAACGCCAGTAAGTAAGTATTACGTACAATAACTCGATAATATGTTGTGCTTGTCGTCTGTTTGCGATCGTCTGAAACAGTCATAATTTTTTATGCGTAGTTTCCCCTACCCGATTGGCCAAAGACCTCGGATACCTCAAGAGAAGAGACAGTTTGGTGTTACATGTACAAGGAATCCAGGTGCGATACTGTAGCGCTTTTTGAACATACGTGTGTAGAATCATTTGTTCTTTAACTTGTCTGGTGTAAAGCACCGGTATACACGATACTACATCTGGCTTACTTGAAACCAGTTTTGCTCTAACTTGGGTGCAAGGTAAGCACTGGAAATCGTTTCTGAAATGCCAAGTTCTCAGTACCCCATGTCAATATTCGAACCAGGAACCTCCGGGTTGGTAGTCGAGAGCGTAATCAAAATGGTCACCGTACCACCTAATTGTCGATATGTTACTGAGCTGGATTTGTCCGCTATAAAATTACCCCCAAAACAACAACAACATAAATTAACACAATCTGTTTCAACGTTTTCAACGTGTTCATGCTGAAGGCCGAATGGTTGATAGACTGTCACGATTTCTTTTGTACATGCTCGAGTTTCTCGGTCAATTCAAAGTACAACATGTATTTCGTATCCAGTTGCATGCATAAAATTAATTTTGAAATTCTGAATTCGATTAAATGCCATTATTGGAAAATTCATAACATCCTGTTCGTTCACTTTGTCACGGAAGCAACGTTTACAGAAAAACGTTCTCATTTAAAATTATTTCATCAAATGTTACGGCAAATGTTCACCACATTGGAGACAATTTCGTAATTACAGTTTAATAATGTATTTATGCCGAGGTATTCTGGTGTAACTGCTGAAAAACGTCAGCATCGTCGTCATGCTTCTCTCTAATTCATCAATTTGATCACGTGACTTGGGTCGTAAACGTCACGTGACAAAAGTTTATTAATATGCATGATTATTTTAGGCGGGAAAATTGTAATGAGACATTGAAAAGTCACGCAGTGCGAGTTATAACATACAATGTACAATGAATTGTATAGTACATTTGTATTACTGTTAAAGTTAAAAAAAAATTATATTCTACATTTTGTATTTACGTCTAGTTAATTTACCCAGTTACAACTTGCACTGTCACATGGAACTACCCTTACATGTATACTAAATAGTAAAATACGGATGTTAGAATGTCTCTAGATACTTATAGCCATGAAGAGGAATGAGAAATTACCAAAAAATATGTCGACTCACATATACCCAAGACAATATTTACCTCGGTGCTGTTTTGTCTCTGGATTCAGCCCTGAGCAGCACAATGTTTGAAGTATCCTGGGGTGGCACTCACAACCTTTCTTTACCGAAGGAGGTGATGATGGTGATGATGTTAGTGATGATGGTGGTGATGATGGTGGTGATGATGATGGTGAAGATGTTAGTGATGATGGTGATGATGGTGGTGATGATGATGGTGGTGATGGTGATGGTGGTGATGTTAGTGATGATGGTGGTGATGATGATGGTGAAGATGTTAGTGATGATGGTGATGATGGTGGTGATGATGATGGTGATGATG
Organism: Spisula solida; assembly: GCA_947247005.1. Classification (NCBI taxonomy): domain Eukaryota; kingdom Metazoa; phylum Mollusca; class Bivalvia; order Venerida; family Mactridae; genus Spisula; species Spisula solida. Next base: position 42,982,468 of record OX365945.1, on the reverse strand, counting down.
GTGATGGTGGTGATGTTAGTGATGATGGTGGTGATGGTGGTGATGATGGTGGTGATGGTGGTGATGGTGGTGATGTTAGTGATGTTAGTGATGATGGTGGTGATGGTGGTGTTGATGGTGATGATGTTAGTGATGATGATGATGGTGATGGTGATGATGTTAGTGATGATGGTGATGATGGTGTTGGTGATGGTGATGATGTTAGTGATGATGGTGATGATGGTGGTGGTGATGGTGGTGATGGTGGTGGTGATGATGATGGTGATTATGGTGATGGTGATGGTGGTGATGATGGTGATGATGATGGTGGTGATGATGGTGGTGATGATGGTGGTGATGGTGGTGATGTTAGTGATGATGACACGGTAGTGGTGTGTGGTGCCGGCACTGATGGTGTGTGTGGGGTGGGGGTATACTCGGACTACGGGGACAGTTTTCGTATATTACATTCATATAAGGTGAACAACGTGATTTTGTTATCATTTATGTTTTTCAAAATTTGTATTTCTATTGTTATCGATTGGGGGAGGGGGTAAACCCGTATAGGGGTACATGTATTTATTAGTTAGAAGAAAAGATGACGAGTTAATAAAATCAGTACTGGCAGGAACGTTTGTATCTCTTACCTACGTACGTTCATGGTAGCAGTATAATAAATTATCATAAAGCGGTTTCAGTTCAGTGTATGCGTACAAGTGTGCGGGGTTGCTTCTGAAAACGACTTCCCCTGGAAATTACGTCGGAAAAGATCAGTCCACCCTTTTCTGTCACAAAGAAGAAATATTGCTGATTTAAGACATATCGTAAACACTCCAAAGGACTTCAATCCATGTATTTACAAGGTCGCCCACATCTCGTACGGTAAATGCAAACACAGTGTACGCGAGATAACAGCTATCACGTCACAACTGTTATTGACCAATGACCTCGCTACGTACGACATACTTCGATTTTATTGTCATCTATAAACAATAATCTATTTTCAATACCACCAGACCACTCGCTAATTGTTTAACGTATAAGTACAAGTTAACGAGCCCATGAATCAACTTTTATTTTTTTACCGGCTACTTCAAATACTAACTAGATCGACATTGATTCGAAGGTTCAACAGCCACTCAAACTTACGACCTAGATTTACTCATTTAGCTTTTCCCGCTGATCGTATCGCATTGTCTTTAGACTGTATTTAGATACCCACTTGAGAATTAACATATTGTGATGAAATAGAAAACGTAGGCATACGTGCTTATATGGTAAACAATTTTTTTTTTGTTTATTTAAAAAAACGTGACGTTTTAATTATTTATCTTCCGGGAACGTTTAAAACGAAACAGGTCAATGTTTGATGTAGGTAATGTTAAATCTCTACCGGGTAGTTAGTTACCTGTGACGTCACGTAGATTTATTATTAGGAATTTTCTTTTCTTAAGTGGTCGGGGAAAAATGAGCAGGGATTCTATACATATATGATACCTAAACACGATTTAAAATTTAACTGTCACGGGACGGGTTAGTAATACAAAATTTGATATGCTTAATCTATATTACTGCTGTACTGAGTATTGCGCAATCGGGTTGGTTAAAATTAGGTCATACTCATTTTCATACTTGTTTCCAATTGTATTTTTATCGACAACGTCAGATCGAATCAATTACACCATCAAAATGATATTTCGCCACTTCTAGTTAGTAAACAATGAGTTACCATTATTGATAATCTATATTTCCGTTTGAACTGGTCTCGGTGCAAAAAAGTCAATCGTTGCGATATTACATAGTATCCTTTGTTAAATGAAATGAATCATTTAGGTCTTTGGAATCATATACTCATAAATTATTATTGATTGTGTGATAAATGTCGTCTGCCGAAAACACTCAAAATACTGAAGTCGCTGGCGCTGACTACCGGAATGATCAGCGTCGCCGGATGGATCACTTACTTCCGGTTGTAAGTTTGGCGACTTCCGGTTGTGAGATTTGTGATCAAAGGAATCATGGAAAACATTAAATGATGAATCGACTTATTAGCTAGAGACGGATGGTAATGACGATCCGTGTAAAACATTTTATCAGCATCCGGGTTCGAATCTAAAATAATTTAAATTGGGTCAACCGCGACCGGGAAGCCACATTATACTTCCCTAAACAACATTGACTTTCTTTGTATATCATCGGACATCAACATTATATACGTGTCTCACACACTAATGATGAAATTTGTTGAAATGGGATACAACTATCCGGGTTTCTTAAAACGGAATACATGATATCTTACAACCTGCTGTACGACATAATTATCATTAGTACAATCTAACTAAAATCCTCTCCACAGTACTTTAAGGAAGGTCGTGTACTTTAGTCAAGGCGTGTCATGTGAACCGAACCACCATTGTCTTTCGAGATGTGGGGGAGGATGAATTTTCGTAGGTTTTTATCGAGGTTTAGCTCGACCGCGAAACTTCTAATCCCCGCGAATAATTAAACTCCCAAATACATGTATACAGAACAAGGGTTTCCGCTTCCATGTTTTGTAATCCACGAATTTACAACTTCACGAAGTTGAATTTTACCAAAATCCACGAAATTTAAAACCCACGAAAATAAGTGATTTTACATTATTTCCGGCTAATTAAACCACTGGACCTTCCTTATTATGGACACGAACAGTTTACGAAAATTCTACTCAATGAACTCGGTATTTCGTAGAAAACAAAGTCAATACTAATATACACGTAATATGTTGTTCGTTTCAATTTCATATCTAGTATAGAACAAGGCGTGTAAAATATAATGGGTTTGTCAAAATGAAGATACATGTAAATAGTTTTCTAAATTGTTCGATTCTGGTGTGGTAGCTGGGAGGGTCAACATAATTACAGACAAGTCTATGCAAATAATAGGACTATCATGACTTGAACCGTACGCATGCGTGGATCCCGAGGGGAGGGGTCCCCTGGTATTTTGGCAAAAATATGATTGTCATATAATTATGATTGTACGAGTTTTTTTAGGACTTGGAAAACATAGTTGGTGTGAGTCCCATTCTGAACACCTCGACTCTTATGCATTATAATTGTATATGGTATTTTACCGGGGATAAACGGAAATGACCGATCTTTCACGATTGGTATGACGGTTCCATGACCAGAATTGCAGGTCATACCCCTTCCTGTGATAAGTATGTGGTCGAACGCCCCACCTCCTTAAATAATTGTCTGGATATCTCAGTCAGAAAACCAGTTTTATATATTCTAACCCATTTTATAGAGGTGGTCGTATAACTCAATGGTTTGCTGTATATCGTCGGCTTGATGCTACTTAAATGTCATTGTAAAAACAGATTGCTTCTGTGTAAATAGAGTTTTAATTTGTATTTATACGCATTCGTGAGTGTTTGAAATCGGAGTGTATTTAATGGGGATTTCGTATCGTCACAAAGTCACTTAAATACAGTAAAATAACATCTTGTTTTTGTGTAATTTGAGTTTTAATATGTATATAAACATGAGTGTTTAAGTCGGGGCTTGCTTTTTTGTTCCGTCTGCTCTCCGAGAAATCTGACGCAATATTTGGTAAATATTACTGTTGCGACTTAATATAATAACCCTTGCATATAATCCGATGGTGATTTTCAGTAATATTATGTCTGCCGTATACAAATATATACATGCTGACTTAACAATTATCAATAATTGATTTTTATTGTTGTTTTATTGATTTTTTTGTAATACACAGTATACATACATGTACATAAAGGTTGGTCTTAAACATATCGTCACATCGTACGATGTTTTACCACTACAGTAAAATCTACATTAATACTCACCTGAATTAAACACCCACCTCTCTTAAACACTCAGTTACAATTGTAAATAATTTTCAGTGGGTAATTTTAAATTCATATTGGAAACAACTGTGATGAACAACCACCTGTTTTCAAAGGACATAATTATTATTTGATGTATTGGCTTCTCAATACAGATTCGACTGTGTGTGTACAGTACAACCTCACTTGAAGAACACCACAATTGTATGACCACCTCAATAGTACGACCACCTTAATAGTACGACCATCTTAATCGTACGACCACCTCAATATTACGGCTACATCAATAGTACGACTATCTTGACTTTAAAGGTATTGCATACATGTGGTTGAATGGGTGGATGAGTTTCATCTTGAATATTCTGAGATTTTGGCATATTTGACAAAGTGAAAGTAGTGTAGGGTAAAACCCACATTGGATCGGTTCGCGCGTCTGTAAAAAATTGTTTACCGCCTTTGACGAACAAAATATTTCTAATATTAAGCTTGACCCCCTGTTTTTTGTTGTCTTATTTTGTAACTGAAGCATACTTCTTTTCAATGATATAGGTCTTACTCTGTCAACTGGTCATAGACATAAAATCATATAATCTGGGGCTGACAAGTGTCACTAAAAATACATTGGGCTAAAGTACCGTTTTATTTAGTCGTTTGTGACCTATATGGACAATACTATGGACGACTTCTGTGGGTGTTTTCTGTGACACACAAATCGACAAAATCTCTGCGTGCGCCGAGATTTATAAGCACTATTTAAATAATTATTATGACAAATTCTGTTAACTCTATTAGAACGTTCGACAAACATTATTCTTTTCTAGTCGCAATATTTGTGTAAAAAACGGACTAGAAAACGGCTAGTAATATATGGGTATTTGTCTAGCAGACCTCATGCAACGATAGATTCAATGAGAGAAAAAATTTAAGAGTTGTATAAATTATACAATTATAATGAAGATAAATTTTATCATCGCAATACTGTAAAGTTATTAATATTCGCGGTGCATTTCGATGATGAACTAGATCGCGAAACTAAATCCCATCGAATAACTGATCTCAAAACTACGTAATATCATTATGTTTCTTTCAATATTTCAAATTCATGAATTTAAGAAACCTCCAAAACAAGCATTTTACCATAATCCGCGAAATTTGATACCCACGAAAATTAAAGATTTTACAGCATGCTATATTACATTAACCATGCACATGATACCCTCATTCAAAGGATCATCCTGATGTATGAGTATGTTCATGTTATTGTTTGTTTAACATACAAAATTGAATTGTAATTTCAACATGCAAATCCATTTGGGAATCGTTTAGTTAGATATTTGACTCGGCATGTGTACGCGATCAGAAAAACATGTCAGTTCTCATCACTGATTGCATGGCATGCTCCATGACATACGCCTTATATGGGGTTCTAAGAATTTTTTTTATTCTTATTCTTTCACCGTTTTTAGACATTTAGCGCCAATGTCTGAGAAGAACACACCGTGTCCCTAAACCGAAACAAGACGAGGAATTAACCAATCATAGCCTTCTGCCGAACAAAGCCTCTATTTGCCAGTCATCTTTCTGCTGAAAGATGGCAGGCATATGAGGACCTCCACCAGTATTTGAACCCGGTCGCCAGATTAGACGGCAAGACTTTATTGGGGTTTGTGTGTGGAACATTGTACATGTTTCCAGGGTTCAAATACGGGCGGAGGTCCTCATATGCCTGCCATTTTTCAGTAGATATATATCTTTTTATATATAAGTATGTACATGTATTAGAGCAAAATATATATAAAGGTTTGTCAAGCGGACGATTTTCACGATCCGTTTCTTATTGTATGACCTTACTGCGAGTCATGTGTGGGTCCAAAAATATCAAAGTTTTTAGCACACTGTGGTCAGTTACCTGTAACTTTTATGAATGTATGTTCTCCCAAATATTCTGTCCGCTTCGGGTTATTTTCGTTCATTTTGTGCTAAATTTATACCGCATACACTGTTATAATATTGTATTATGAATACATATCAAATAATTAAATCCTTGTTTATTATACATAGAAGGATTGTGTTGATCCAGCCTACGGAATTATTGAAAAATATGTCCTATACATCGCCATAATACTTATGTAACATTTTCATTGACTTTTTCAGGCAGTTAATACTTCACACAGCTCTATGGGAGAGTCCAAATTATTTGTCGACGAAATGTCTAACATATACAAGCTGCCTTATTAAACCTGCTGATACGAGTCAGGTTACTTTGTCATCTCTGATTGTGTTTGGCTTTACCGTACATCCGGGCAATTTCGCGTCCGTCTTATGTTCGTTATTTTCTCGGGAACTTGATTTTCGCGAAATTTTAAACCAGAAAAAAACGAATCCATCGTTAGCACACTCGCACACACATACGCATATTATGTCACAAGGCGAAACTTTCGCCAAATGTACAAAGTATGTAATTACGTGCACGCGAAAAATAAAACACCGGTGAAACCGCTAAATTTTCACCACGGGAAAATAACCTCATTCGTGGCATATATTAAACTGATAACGCGACCAGGTCATGTTGCCTCGGGAATTTATTCATAAAAACATTCGGCATTTTTATCTACATACAATGTATATATACCGTGACTAACTCTGGCTAAAAACCATTTCGATGTCGGTCTATGCTGACCAGTGGCTATATTGCTAACATTTACCGTGACACTGGACAGCGGTCAAGCTTGTTATGGTCATTAACTAGGGTTAATGAAAAAGTGTGGTACTTCCAGAATTGTGCTGACATGGCAATTTGTGCGTTCAAGTCACGTGAACTTTACATTTGAACAGTTTGTAAATATTGCATAGTTGGGGAGTAGCATCGTTCCGTATTAGGGGTGCTTATATATTATGGCCGGTAACGTACATACGTTATTTTCAAGAATTTGTTCAGGTGGAGGGGGGCGAATCAAAGACGTGGTTAAAAAGGGTCAGTTGTCCGTGATTCAAGAAACTGATCGGCGTTTTATCGCCGATCCCGAGGTCCTGGAAAGGGCTACTGGTATGGTGTATGGATCAGTTCACCCACCGTGACAGCAGACCACCAGTTTGAATCTACGACAAGAATCTGCTAGGTAGCCGACCTTGTGACGTCATCATACATGCCGATCACCCAACCAAGGCGCTGTGTCAGCAAAAGGCACATTAAAATGATAAAAAATGCATTCAGTGGAACTTTTAAACAGCAGCTATTAATATTTAAACATGAGCACGCTTTTTGATATATAATTCGTTTTAATTCTGTTATCGGCTCCCTCCAATTCCTCATTTGAATGAACACGAAAGAAATACTTTTCTGTCCTAACAGTGTTCAGAATATAGCTGTGTGGAATATTAGCCAGGTCGCCCGTGGCTTATTGTTTTTACATAATTGATATTTTCTATCATGTATCATTTTCCCAGTGAATTGGTTTTTCAAGTTCAAGCTTACTAGGCTATGCCATAAATTTATAAATAACTTGTCGATGTGCCCTACATACTATGTACAGTCACAGGGCACTATCTCATCACCACAAGCTCATTAGGTTCGAGTGTGAGCATGGCATCGCAGTGTTTGATTTCCTGATTGTGTAATACTAATATTAATACTAATAACAAGGTTCTTCTGTGACACTCGTTGAACATATCTTTCACATGTGGAGAGTTGCCAGTTGTTCGTGGAACCGGCAGAGAGTTAGATCTATAGCTCGTCTCTGTAGAAAAACAGAAAACTGGCTAGTTAGCAGATCAAATAGCCGGTAATTTTTGTGTCTCAGTCGACACAATTTTAGAACAGCGACGTAAAACCAGATAAAACCCTCAACAACTTGGAGAGGTTTTGTTGACATTCGCAGACAAATATTAAAATCTCAGACTGAATTGACTTAAACTTGATGGCACCGCCACGCGACTTATGTCCCTGACACCAAGTTGAGTATCACTCTAATAGCTCATTTGTCACGCTTCACCATGGAAACGGTATCAGCATTTCCTATTTCAGTGTGAGGTTCATTTAATGCACTTCCTGATGAGTGACGTCACCGATTATTAATAGTATGTAAATAGGCCTACCTTATTACGGAGAGAGCATCGAACTAATCAGCAACATATTGCTTCATGACAATTCTATAGATCTGTCCTGTCCTGTCCTCATTTCTTGACAAACAATGAATTTTTATCGCGATTTTAATCGATTTTCTTACGAAATGGAACATGTGAAACTAATAGCAACAAAGTGCTACGTCGGCTATTTTATAGATCTATCAATGTAGTTGTTTGCCGCCCTTGTTCCAAGACAAATTAATATTTGTTTATTGCGATATTTTGATCGATTTTCGACCAATACAGCGCTTAGATTTCTGTACATTGTGCATATACAAATTTACACGTAGATTCTAACATATTTGCTTTTGGACCGTCTGTTTAATTAGACCTACACTTCCTAGTATTTCGTGTGTAGACTATATACGAATGAAGCATTATGCAATATTTGATTATTTTTACAGGCGTAGACAACTTTATGAGAGGGACACAATAAAGATAGCACAACCAACATAAGAAGAGTGGCTTCGCGTATATGTAAACCATGATTGAGTCAGAGTTACGCAACTCTTGCTTAAATTGCATTAAACATTCGCAGAGAATAGTCTTTGTGTGGTAGGTTTTACCCTATCAGAGTAAATAAAGTTGGCTGGTCTAATCTCCGAATGTTTATTCAAAGAATCAGTCATTTATTACTGTTATTCAACTCGTTCCATTCACAAGTACATGTGACAAGGCCGTTGGTCGTCCTTGTAGGGTCGAGCGTATGTACAAATGTTAAAAATCAACAATTTTATGAGGGCAGTTTCCGTGTGACGAAGAGTCATAAATATACCAAAACCAATAAATCCCGTATCTACATTTTGTACACGAATGAGCATTAATATGTAAAAAATATTCCCCGTGCTGAACCCCAAAATGCTTGTTCTAGTCAATGGAATATCGATCGTCTACAGACATCAAGGAGTCGGATATGTTACGTCACTGTCTGGACCGTTAAAAATGACGTCACCGAAATTCAAATAATTGATGAATGATATTTCAATTTATGAATCGAATTTTGAATGATTGATAATGAATCAAAGTGCCGTCCTTTCTTATGAATGAAGTCAGAATCCATAAATCGAGCAATATTGCCCTATTGTTGTACAGTTAGAATATATACTGTTAAAGTAGATCTTTTTTTCTGATGTCATTTTATGAAGTTTAAACTAGAATCTAGATCAAGACCTAGAATCCAAGTCTCGAAGGTCTTGAATGTACCAATTGATGCTTCGTCTGCATCTATATTTAGATAAATATAGTTCTTTTCTCTAAATCCAGAATCTAATTAATTCTGCACTCAAGGTAATTTTAATCCAACGGTGTTTCAATTGTCCTATGATACCATTTATAATTAGAAAGAAATAAACAAAGCAATTTCTATTCTAGATAATAATTAATCATCATTTACGAAGCCGACTAACCCGGAATTAACTAGTTAGCAAGCGTTGAAAATACATGATAAACCGGCGTTTATACATGAGGCAGGCGAGACAACGAACGCCAGGCGAGACAACGCTCACGTGGTGTACACTAAATTATCGATTTTTGTGAAATTCGCCGAAGCGGGAACATTTCAATACATCGTGAAACCCCCTAAACGATTCGTCACTTCGGCGACCTTGATTGAAGTATCGTGGAAACGGCTTCATGCTGGGAAGCGAAACTGCAATGACCGTTTTGAATACCGCCATATTCTTTTGTTGAGCGTCATTTTCTCATGTATGACGTAATCAGCGGATGATGAGTACGGTTTAGGTCGGATTTTAACGTTTTCGATTGTAGCAGGTTGTTGTCGAAGAGATAATTGATAGTTAATTGTTCAGAATATTAAGCTTCAAAGGCTCGTTAGAAAATGATGCATCGATGTGAAATCATCTGATGTAGCAACAACTCGTTTGAACCAACGCACGTATTTAATATACATGTATTTATTGTGTTTTGTGTAAAATAATTCATCCAAAAATAAAATAAATATCAAATCCGCTTCACTGAATATGTATATTATAAACATTGAATGTCATAGGTTCCATTTGACTCATGAGTAGGGTTTTTGACCCTTGACATTTTGACACTCCAGCTTTTGGTTTGAAGGGTCAATTTCTCTTAAAATAATGGATATTTTGCTTTATAAAATTAAAATAATGGTAAAATTTAGTCAAAAGTATCGAAATGACCCTTCAGATTCAGAAACCCGTGGAACCCCTGAATGCGCCGGTCTACAACTGTGTATGTACACGTTTTTCCAAGTTTTGAAATAAACATCAGGCGATGGCGAGTGTTAAGATTTATGAATAATGAATATACATGTAGTACTTAACAAATGATTAATTGAACACTCCGCCACCCAAAATAGAACTCAGTAGGTTCAAGTGTTGCGGCTCTCGTCTGCCCTCTGTCCGACTTGGGTCAAGAACAACGGATAGATAGTGCCAGATAAAACGTTCAAATTATCAGTCATAATGTTACCTGCCAGTAACGAGTTCCTGAAAATATTTCTTCAAGAATAGCAGTCTTGGCCAAACTACAGATGATATGCCTATCCAAGACAGTGTGTCAAGTAACTGGTTTATTTCAAACCTCAGACATACCGATGTATTCACCAACTAACTAGCTGGAATTTAATAGGTTTCGGAAACGAAATTGACAAGCAATTTTATCAACAGTCGGTTGCTATATCTAGGTTAATCGGGCTATGATAAAACTGGCTTGTTTGTTAGTTAAAGGCTACTTTGTAAATTTAAACAAGGGGTTTTGATTAGAGCCAAAGAAATTCACGAGCTAGGCGAAAATGTATGTGTACATGTTTGTATAAACTGGGTCGATTTGAAGTCCAGTTGTTAAGCTTTGTAAATTGGTTTATTTCAAGTGCTTGGCTATACCTGTGAATTTTAAAACAGAAAATGTGTTCAAAGTTTCAAACCCCTGTGGGTTGTGTTTGCATGAATCTATTATGAATTATAACTATGTAAAATATGTTTCAAGTGCTTGGCTATATATGTGACCCCTTTAAAGCACCAAGAAAATGTGTCCAGTTTCTAACCCCTGCGAGTCGTGTTTTGCATGTATTATGAACAAGTGTTGTGAACCAATTTAGGTCACATAATAAAGATAATCCTCCATATTTGCATGAAGTCACCGGTGTCAAGTGTTCTGTGTGGAGCCATTTTGATTACTATACTGTACAACACAGTAATCATTATACAAGTCTGGTTTTAAACCATTTTGATAACATTTGAATTTCTGACAGCATACATGTGTTTGCATTTCTACCTCCAAACTCACCAAAGTGTAAAACTGTTGATTTTAATGTAGTTTAAATCTATCCAATCGCTGCTGCGCATGTGTACATGCGAGGTATTCAAAATCCATTCAACAGGTAGTGAATGCTTTACTGATGAGGCACAGGTGTAATCCATTATTTCGTGGAAGATTCGTCCTTGTTATCACGTCTTGTTTGTGTAACTCTGTTCTGTTCAGCTTTCAAATGTTCTATGCAAGAGTTCAAAGGTCCGTGTGAAGATCTATGTACATATTTTGTTTTGGAAGGAGTGCAAAAAAGGGTCATTTGCTTAAAAATCATCATTATACACTTTTTCGTTAAAATTTCACCAAAGTCCCAAAATTAAAGAGGATATCTCAAAATTTAGTCCCATGGCAGTGTTTTAAACGTGTATAAAGTTGAAATAAGCAAATAACCCCTTTTTCACTCTCTTTTGAGACTGGTCGTGAAATTTACATCTTGCTTGGCAAGAATCGACCATCATAATTTAATTGTTTTGTGTACTTTTTCTTCAAAGTTTGAAGATGTTCACCGGCTGTGTGTGCGTTTGTAGTGTTCAGTAGGTAAAATCCAGTGTTTGAATTAAATTGTGTTTTATACCATACCATGTCGATTTAACCGCAAGACTTCAAACTCTGTAAACACATGGTTAAAATCCAATACAACGTACAGCGAGTGACCTACTTCACGACTGTATAATCCGATCACTCGACAACCTGGCCAAGTATTTTAGAGGCAAACTTAACCAATGGATAAAATGCTTGGGATTTATCAGTTTTAACATTTGAATATTCACTGTATTACGTTATTCAACCGTCCAAGCATTTTACCATCGATTAAATTTGAAAACACTGGCATGTTATTGTAGTTCATAATGTCGGTCATTCAGCGACATTCACGTGCAGAGCATTCAACTCGTCTCTGAATAAGTAAAAACATGGGGCAAAGTAAGCTTTGAAAATATATTTTATTTTTTTAACATATTTTTTCAAACTGATAATCTTACATCCAAACCTGGATATTTTGTTTGTTTAGTTATAAATAACATGATAAATGGCAATATTCACAGAGAAATGATGTGATGAACAATATAATTGCAATAAATGATGAAAATGTTCCCAAAACTCTTTGGATTTTTTGATAATTTTTAATAACTTAACAAAAAAATAAAAAAAATGGTAGGATATTTGAACATGTATGAAATTCAATTCAATAATATAAGAGAAAAAACAAAAATGTGCTTACAAGTGTATGATAAAAATGAAGAATAATTTAAACGCATGAAGTTACAAATAAATAAATCCTGGTGCAATTAAATTATAAATGAGAAGCGGCATAGTAAATGAATCTGGTCAGAGGAGAGCAAAATCAAATGCAAATATAATGAACAGTTAACAGCTTTCCATAGCACACTTGCTACCTGAATAAAATTAACACATTTAGGCACTTTTTCAACATAAAAACAAATTGCCCTGGGTAATTTATAATAATACTTTGCAGTAACATTGTGACTTTGGTAGATACGATTACCTTTTTTACCACAATTAGTCAAAAAACATTTAATTAATTAACAAGACCATAGGCCTACCTGAAGTCCCATGAAATAAATAGTCAAAATGTGGGAATGAAAGAAAATACAAAAGTTTATGTTTCTTTACAAAAAAGTTGCTGAACTCGAAATTACATAAATATCTAAATATAAGATTAGAAAATACAAATATTTGTAAATTGTAACAGAAATTAACATATTCACAATGATTTTTCAGTCCAACGTTTCAGACTCGTTGTAGCGTAAAAGGGTCGATCAATAAGTCCTACATAAGGCAAATAGTTTAGTTTAACACAGATCACAATATAACAGTTTAATCCTGGGAGATGTGGTTGAATACAGGTAATCTAAAGTTTTTGCCTGATTCTGTAGGTGAACCACAGGTTGACACAGTGTTATTGGTTCCAAAACTGCTGGCACTTGCGTTACTTTCCCCAGATATCGAATCTGGTGAAGATGGGGGCTGTTGCGTCGTGTATACATCCCAGTCGTCAAAAGCAGATACTTTTTCGTTGTTATTGCTATGATTGTTCAAGTTTAACACAGAAAAGTTCTGTGCAAGAAGTCCAAAGTCAACGTTACTCACTTGTGTCTGTATCTTCAAGGGTGCGAGATCAAAGGATGCCATATCTGGCGTAAGATTGAACACATTACAATTTGTAGAATTGTCAACAAAATTGAGCGAATTGTTTGTAGGTAAATATCCTGAATTCATCAAGTGAATATCCTCGTTAAAGAACACAGGGCTGAGAGACGGACTCTCGCTTCCAACACTAGATGGTGGCGACGAATCGGCCGATGAACCCAAAGATCCATTGAAACTGGAGTTGAAGTTTATGGAAGTTGGTCTCTGGACCATAGGTGGTGGCGACTGGCTCAAGCCCGGTGGTGAAATATGCTGGAAATACTGCGTATTCTGTTGTTGTTGCTGAACTGTCGTATGAGTAGCAGTGACTCGATTGTTTTTCTCATTAACCTTTCCTTGTCCCATACCCATGTCGTCGTTATGAATGAAATTGCATCTAGGTCCATATGGGCAAAATCCCTTTGAATGGAATGTACGACAGAGTTCAGTTTTGTACTTAGGATGTCTCTGCAACTGTTTCAGTTCGTGAGCTCCATGAGCAAATTGACATTTATCTGCGTATTTACAATGTCCACTTTCTTCAAAAGGACGACATAATTCCGTCTTGTATCGACTGGAATTCACAGCTGGTTGTTGTTGTTGCTGTTGGTTCACCAGTGTTTGTTGTTGGTGAACGTTCAGATTAGTGTTGTTATTCAGTGTTCTACTATCACATGGCTCACTGTACGATCTATCTAACTTTCTATGTTCATTCAATCCAGATTGATTATCCATAGGAATCACAGAGGTTACATTTCCATTTCCATTTACGGTAAAATTTCCAATTGAGAAATTTCTGTTTCGCTGATTGTTGTTTACTGGAGCACCACCAATATTTGTAACGTTCCTGCGCTCTGGGCACATGTTTGGTTGCTGTGGCTTTATCAACCTCATATTCTGAAATGATAAAATAAAACATGTATAAGAAATAATGTCAAATTTACAACAAAATCTGAAAAACAATTTCAAAATACAAAATAAATGCACATTTTAATGCAGACATGTTATTTCCAAAATTAACGACAGCAAATCAATTTTTAACTTACATTATCAATTCAACAAATAATTTTAAGTACAATATTTACAAATAGCAATGAATCTGAATGAAATTGAACTGCACGTGTTGATCAACGAAAATTCGGCTTAAAACAGTCGTAGCAAATTGAAAAATAATTGACATCAACATACCTGTTTCAATACTTCTTCAATATCAATGAACGTTGGTGATACAAAAGCCGAAGACATAATTCCAGCTTTTAATATCTAAGTTTTAATACTGTTAATTTCCAATTCAAGTGTACACGGTAATTCCCGTTCAAGTCGCAAATTTAACTAACGATACTAGGGTCTGAACGTGTATATATAACAAAGTAGGCGGAGCTTAACGTGTTTACTAGTATTTTTGCCTGTCAGTCAAGTGAGAACGCGCTCTGATTGGTCAATCGATTTTCTCGTACGTCATACCTTAGTACAACGGCACATATCGTACATGATTTTCACGTGGTGTGTTAGGTAGAAAATGAAGAAATAAACGACAAATATAAACCGCTATATAACTGGTTTGAGGAATTGTGTGTTTATATTTATAATAAAATTATTGACAAGGTCTGCAGAGGAGTTATGAAGCCAAAAAACTGTCCAATATCGCCGAAATTTACAAACTCTCCCAAGTCTATCGACTATTTTCTCTCTGTGTATCCAAGGCCCCAATCTAGTGGGGTAGATTTCCCGCCAAAGCAGAGGATGTCGCTCGTAAACAACACCACGTGCTCTAAGCGAGGTCACCATGCCATGTGTATTCAAATGACTTCTTTCGTTACGGGATTTCGTTGATTTTGTAGTAAACAAGTATTTCGCAAGAACGGGGCTCCGTTAATAAACGGAGAGGGGCCCATCGACCGAGATTTCTTCATTCATAAAAAACGAGAAGTTTGGGGGAGCGTGTCGTAAACAACAAATATTATGAGTTAAAGTCGGTCAAATTCTACAAACATGCCGTTATTGACTCACAAAATATTTTTTTTCTGATATAAACAACGAAATTATGGGGCAAACTTGGCCAGTTATTCGTGTGTGACATCATGCATATTTTCGGTCATGGCTAATGGATACATAGCTACATCTACATTTCGTTTGATTGATGTCCGTCAAACGTTGGTTGCGTGGGCTATGTGTTAGCAATAATTAAAATATTGCTATAAAATATGCCAGAGTTATGACACGAGTAATATAGGGCCTATCTTACGTGTGTAGTATACATACATGTACATAACGAAATAGGAAATAAAACGCTTCGCATCGTTTGAAGTGTTGATTGAATATGAATGACAGCCGAGTGAAGATTTTTACATTTCTCTGAACAGCAGAAAATTGGGAGTTCATTTCCCACAGTTTATATTCTAGCAGTTCATTTAACTGTCGGAATTGTTTTTGTTCCTTTCTTTACTAAGTTTTAATAACTCTTTTTTAAGATTGTTCGGGCATTCTAGGTGTTAAAATACTCACCTAAATCTGGCTATGGTTGGTAATTATTACTGAAGTATCCAAAGTCGGACCCTTATAATTGTAAAAGCACCGCTTTTTTGTTCGAGTCCAATTAGTCACATAATATCTAATTAAAAGAATGATTAGAAAAAGACCAGCTGTTCTCTATCATGATAAACGCGCGAGACAAGTGCGATGGTATACACCATTTTAATGTCACACGCGCCTCGTATCATTCTGAGGGCATGAGAAAGGTCGAATAAGACTCAGAAATTCGCTGCTTTATACGACTAAATGTCTGATTACGTTTCAAATTTAATATCGTCGTAATTATCTGGCGTAATTTCTCGTAAACAAATACCATACCTCGTATTAGATTTTATACTCTAAGGGAGACAACCCGAATAAAAATTGAATTTCAGTGTCAATTTCACTGTTAAATCAAGGGTGCGTGGATTACTCCCCTTGTTACCGATACTTTTACACTTTACAGTGCATAGTCACTGGTGATATTTAATTTCAGTACTTTTGCAATAGTCTTACAAATTAAAGATAATTAAAGTACAAGTTAGCTAGTTACATATACAAGTACATGAATATAATGAAAATAAAAATATAGAATACTTTGTTTTATAAACGACGCATAAATATTATAATTTGCGTCGGTATTTAGCCTATAAGATAAAGTAATTTCTGAAGCAGTAAAGCCAGTGGTTTCTTGATTGAGATAGATACATTTATATATTTTAATTGTATTGCAAATATATTTATAAAATTCATGAATTATCAAGTTTTCATCTAATACGGACGAATGTCGGGCTTCTTCGGATTCTCGTCTCAGTGGCAAATTATAAAGAATTTGACAAAAAACTGCCAGCCAAGTCAAAAATGCAACAGTGATATTGCAGTTCTAAGGACAATATATTCATGCTACATGATTATAGAAACTATTTGTCCGGTAGCTAGAGCTACCAATTTTGAATTCATTGCTATTTCAGTCTACAAATTTATAAAAAGAACGAAGAATATTAAAAGTATTGATACAACCCTTTACAAATTTATATAACGGTTGTCACAAGAACACAATTTTTTGGACAACGGGAGACAACTCGAACAACGTAAAATAAACATGACCATATATGGACAAAATTATCTTTCTTCAATCCGGTAGCATTTTTGTGGTATGACAACTTGAAAGCGCACGTGGCTGTATGAAACTTCACCAAGAAACGTTACACGCACCCGTTATACTGATGTTTTATTGTGTAGTATTTTAAATAGGTCTTATTTAATTAACTCACTTGTGAGTGGACATTACTTTAAGTCTAGTTATAATATACCCAACTGAATAAGATTATGGACGCATGGTACAATTAAAGTACACTTACAAATAGTGGTGAAGATCTAATACTTTTGTGTGTGTTTAAAAAAGCGTTTTTTAAATATTTATTTGTACACGATTATCATACTAGTGAGATGCCGCTATTACATGCTTATGTTATTTTAGTTCAAGGGCCATTTATAAGTTATTTGGTTTTTGGTATGGTTGATTTATTGAGTAGAAGAATATTTTCTGCTATTTCTAAGGAATTAGAAAACACAGACGACGTTTTATCTCTGGTCATGACCTGGCTGTCCGTCTGTACGTCATAATTATGACAGGTCAATCAAGATTATCGAAACTGTTCTAAACAAGACAAAACATCTCATAAAGTCTTGACCGGTGCCACTATCTTATGATAATACATGATAATATATCTGATAGTACAATCGCTCGGCAGGAACTAGCTAGAGAAACAGCTAGATTATCACCGTCAAAATATTGACAACTTGCAAGAACAACAACAACAATAAGTATAGTTTTGTATGTCTATAAGATACATGTAGCGATAATCTCGCGAGATTAGGAGATCACGTGATGATAAGTAATTATACATAGACCTTTATCCCTGGTTGTTTAACGGTGGCAATCTATGACATGGGATGAAGATAACGGGATATTCCACTTGATGCGCTACTTGATTGACATTTATCCTCCCATGTCAAAACACAATGCCATCTCATAACCTCACAATCGACCTACCACTAGGCAAGGTCTAGTGTCAGCCATACCGTAGCTATCAGACGATTATCTCAAATGCATGACGACAATGCACAGGTATTCATCTACGATAATCGCCCGTATTGAAAACCAACATGTCAGGGATCAACGTTTTGTCAACCAAATAATGACTGCAAATACTGATGTAATATTTTCTTACCGGCTGAGGGTACTATTAGCATGGTCTTGGTAAATAGCGCAAGATGACTAAGCAAGATGGTCAACGGTATATGTTTGTGTACCTTTAGAGACGTAACAATAGCGCGTGGAACAACAGCACTCCCCCACCATTGTGCAACAATGAACAAAACCTATCCCATAAGTTTAGTTTAAATACATTTATTTGAAACAATTTGTATATTATTACCCACATATTTACACTATATATTAACCTACAGGAAGTAATGTCTCACTTATATTTCACGGTCACCCACTCCTCCCTGTGGTTGAATGATGCACTTGATGTACTGAAACAAAGATTGTGCCACAAACTGACCATCTAGTAAAATATCAGATTCAAGACCACAAAAAATGAATTGTACACGTCATGTTAATTTGCAAAGTGGCTAACGGATTGAATATCTTATTGTACCTCACGAATACAGACGAAACGTATTCTAGTATTGGTATTGTAAATATGAATGAGTAAATATACAGTTCATTCTTAGTCAATGAATATTATAACATAGTTTGTCATGATCTTAACTATTAAACAATACCACGAGCATGTCGTTACTATTGCCGCAGCAGAAACTGTCACTGAGTTCTATCACGAATGCACGTCTAATTGATAGCCACTGGTTCTATGAAAAATGCTGTCAGCACTGGAGTTTTGTACATTCGTACATGTGTATAAATGGTGACATGAACAAAGATTAAAACTCATCAATTTGTTTGTGCAAATTTACAACCAAATATCATTTAGATTTTATATGGATAGTGGTACATATACATGTACGTGCAGATTGCTGATAACATCAAATCTGAGGTATTGCTTCAAGGCACTGTACTCGAAATAGATGTCGTACAAATATTGTGAAGACCAGTTGACAGAACGCCCAGACTTATAATGTCTTATTTGGCCAATTGTCGTATTCGACGAAATGTCTGTACACCGCCCCTTTACATCAACTCCAGGACCCTAGAAAGAACGCTTCCGGTCCCAGATCAGCTATACAATGAAATGTCTATGCTTCTATAAATATTTAAAAAAATACTATTCTGCTTTGTTCTGCAAAGTAACAAAAATCCAGGAAGTCATTTTTTAGCATTACTCTAATGTTTTTCATATGACAGATAATAAAACTGTAAATCCCCAAGAGGACTTTGAAAAATATTGATATACTGCATAATATAAATATTGCACAATAATTTTGACGAGAACCCTCTAAATTTGATTATAAACTAAAGCATTAATTCATCTGTCTGGACTTACAATAATGTGTTAGAATATTTAAACATGAAAGAAAGAGCTACGGCTTGGTCGTGTTTAGTTGTTAATTGATTTTCGAATTCAATTAGCGACTACTCTTTTTAAGTTCTGATTTTCTTTGATATTGTGCAAATCATATAATACATACCCTATACATGTTCAATTAACAATATACACGGGCATTAGCAACAGTTGTATCAAGTGTTGTTTCTGCTAAAAGCGGGCATGCAATAGTCGTTTATTTAGCAATTTATAGGGTGTGCATGTTTTTGTATATTTATCAATAATAAGAGACAGGGTTACGCTTGAAGTTGCCGGCAATTAGCGCGTATTTTCGGGATTTATTGATAAATATAAAATGGTGTGAAATATTTGGTATTCCGCGAATAAATTAAATAGTGTGAAATTTATAATATTTTTATTGATAAAATCTGCATTTTAAGCGATCATTATGATTATATTCGTGTTTTATCTGATTTTGATGATTTAACAAAACAACATTTAGTATAAACCATTCCAGGACACACACGTGCACATCTGGTAATTAAGATATTAAAATAAACGGCTTGTGTCTGCAATTTAATCAAAACTATCAAATTCCTTCATTTACCAGTTAATAATGCACCAATAGTGCTGTTATAAATGAGAAAATTATAACGTTTTTTTAAACTCATTGCTAATAGCATGTTATCATTGTATATTTTAACAAAATGGTAATCATCTTCTATATCGTTTGAATTGCACACTATACAATACAGTTTTGATCGTTCTAGGCTTGGTTGTACACAAATTTCAACAGTTTCAGTCATATTCAACGGACAGTCGTCCTAGCTGGCTTTTTGTAATTTAAAATTTATGAATCAGTAATAAATTGCTCTGGTGCAAGTGAATTCGAACTCCTTCCTATGTAGTGGAGGGCATGACTGTTGCCAATGTCAGCCAAAAACCAAACGCACGTCCACCCGGTGACAGTCAAACGATGTTGCAGCTGAGCAGGCTTCGGGGGGGGGGCTTCTTCTTCATATGTGATTGAGGACACGGATGTGGTCAGTACGAAACAATATACTGGTACACCAGTTGAGCAGACACCATGGGGGGGGGCTTCATAATTTTTTTGATTGCGAGAACGGTAGTTGTCTTATACAACCTTTGATTAAAAAGATCAAATGTGTTCAATATATTCGCCGATTAATTTGATTGAATCTTCTTATTTCAGCGTGAAAATGGCGGATTATCGTATCTTTTATCATCGATTGGAACCCATTCGGTTGATAGATCAGCCTAAGTAAGGAGACTCAAGATAGTACTACTCTGAAGCTTGTTTGTGTAAACTTGTTAACCTGTTTGACATAAGGTCTGCAAACTTACACATTATACAATATTAGAGTAATGGTCCAATCATTATCTACCCGGACAAACAAATGGAATGATTACTCAATATTGATGGGTTGTAATTGGTTTGATAAAAACGAATTAAGGCTTCATCCATGCTCAACTGCTGTTCTGTTCGAACCATTGGGAATTTTATTAGACATGCGCATCTCTTTCCTTAGACTGGCGACCTGACTAGATAACATTGTGTCAATCAATTACTAGTATCATAACTTTTATTTTAGCTATATTTTATTATGCTCTATGTTTGAGGGTGCAAAGGGAAATAATTTCATGAAGAAAGAGTAGGCTGATAAGTTTTTAAATTAACATAGGGTCTGTATAGACAGACTACTCTTTTCTAAGAAAGGGTGAAAATCCATACATTTATCAACAATTTTGGTTGATTGCTATATTTGCTGATAACGTTTGGCAATATGAATGTGTTTGAAAGAAATATGGGATACTACAAATATATTCTGTTCAGCTCATATTTGCTTCACTGACCCTCCGTGTCCAAACCAGAATAATCAAACAAGTAAAAAGTCTATAATTGAAGAAAAAATTGGACATTAAAAAAATTGTTTATCTTGTAAAGACCATGAAGACGAATACTACTATAAATCATTTTGTTTTTATTGAGCATGTCTGACACCGAGTGCTGATGGGACCAATTACATCTATCAGGGACCCTATATACAAGGCCCCTGTACCTATAGACAGGCACCATGCAAGCCCTCAATGATTACTTTAGATTGAAGACATGTGCACAGTAACATACATGTAAATGTACAAATTAAAATTTGTATTTCATCATTATTTAACTGATTAAAATTAAAAGTGCTTTAACTAAGTATTTAGCATTATTCGTGTATGCAATCAATTAATACAGATCGCAATTACATGTACATAAGTATGTAAAGCATTTGTATATTGTTTAATTATTAGTCATTGCCAGAGATAAGGGTTGGTCTAGACGTCTTGGGGCGTCGGTATCTACAAGTCTGTATCAGTCGGTGCGCCTTTTTAGCACACAATTAGCAATATTACCAGTGTGGAAAACTGTCGCTTTGTTAAAGTGGTCAACCTGTGAAGCCAATTGTAGCTAATCCATTTACCTATAATTCTCAGCTTTGACTGTAAGTATTCCTCTGTAGATGGACCGACTGTTGGACATCACAGAGAACCGATTACCTGTGTCGACAACAAACGTGAAAACTGTAAGATTCTCAAAACACAAAATGAAGCCAATTTGATTAGCGAATCTGAAAATACTAACGGTCGTTATTTTCATTCTTTTTCAGCTATTGTTGGGTAATTTATAAACACGTAAACATTGCGTTTGAGCGTGGGAATCTCGTGTAAATGAATAACACAATTGTTATTATTACCGAACCAGATTAGAACCTTTCGCAATATTTACATAATAATGATCTTAATTCTGAGAATGAAGCTAATTTGGAACAAAACAAACGCTGGTATGTCTCATAGTCGATGTAGCGAAAACCCTTTGAAAATATAATTGTATTTATTACGCGATTCCTTTGATCGACCGACTGCAGAAGAAGAATCAAGACATTCCGACCCAATTAATTATATATAATTTATATATCAACGTTTTTGTTTTTCAATTTGATATTTTCTGTACATATTCACTTGAATACCACCCAAACATTAAGACCACCTCATAAGTTAAGAAACACAACGTTTCAAGTTTTTCAAGTTATTAGGCCTACCACCACTAAACTTTTTTTGGCTATATTTGCTACATGTATTTCATGCTATTAAGCTACAAATGTATAAGTTATGTTATTACACTAAAGTATAACCCAACAAGAAAATAACTTATACAAAGGTACCAAAAATGGTTTTAGGATTAGGTCCTACAAAAGTTTAACTCAGCACACTACTAACTTTAAAAAGGTCCCAAGAAAGGTCTGAGAATGAGGTCTTTAAAAATGTTATTTTAATTCAAATCTGTACGTTATTCTGACAATATATACATATTTTTAGAGCAAGTCTTGGACACCAGATTTTTCATCTACTTATCGATTTATTATCAGATAGATAGATAAATTCTCTATTACTTTAGACTTGTGCTATTCAGCACATCATCACAACATATTCATACAATTTCTTTTCACATGATACATACATTATTATAACATCTTTCTAAAGCAATAAATCATGGATTCAATTACGTGAACAGGATTCGCACATTAACGTCTAGGGGCCAGAATGAGTTAAACAAGGGGCCACAGTCCTGGTCGGAGTGGTCCTCATATCCCAAATATTGTACGCCGTGGATATACATATGAAAAATGCAATTAATACACTGGCGAAAATAATATTAATTAGTTCTTGTTTCTATACAAGCACCGACTCTTCGAAAACTATTAATTAATGCTTTTATATGAAGCCGCTAATGACTTTTTGACGAGATCAAAGTGTACCGCCCAATGATTCAGCGACGTAAAAACATTGCACCCGCTTTGAGTGCTTTGATGCAGTGTGAATAATGCGATTATTATCTATCCAATATCGCTGTATCCATCTGCAAGTCATTGACTAGAAATATTTCATGCAATATATTAACGATTATTATTTAGCGGCAAAAGTGGGCGGTCCCTTTGGTCAGCTTCCGTGGTCAATGAATCTGCCGCTTATTGGAATTTCGAGTATACGGTAAAATATGCCCCATGCCGTAATTAACCGGTTATTTGATTGGTAAATAATTAATTAAATAATTAATATAGCGGCAAAACAAAGGCACCTGAAGAATACCGTATTAACAAGGGTGTGAATTGCATATAGATAACGGTTGATTGTTTCAATGTGTAACAAATCGCATATTGGAGAACAATAATGGCCTTTGCTAAATAGTTACTTTGATTTCGCCGCACTTGTCAGGAATGTATTGAATACTATTGCATAACTTGATAATTCATTTGGCACCAAGCATAATTACAACAACAGTTCTTTATTTCTTTCGATTTATCTACAATTTGTAAATAATATGATCAAGAATATAAATATAAATGCAAATAACAACATAAAATAAGTTGAAGGACAAATCCGTATCATAATGAAAATGTGTATTTTAAAACATTGTTTTCTTATATTAAAGTGTGACATTTACTGAAGTTTGATTGTTATAACATTAAATACATATTTTAGTGAACTTGTATGTATATATATGTATGTATTTTACGCCTCGTATTTGCATTAATGTTATTCCTCATATTTAAATGTTTTGTACTATGTATAGTGCATGTATTGAGTGTAATAAAGATATGTTATGTTATACTTTTATTACAATATTTTATGTTAATAAACTTTATATATTATGTTATGGCATTAGGTCCACACACTTTTTCATTAATATGCGCAGGAGCTATTCTATTGTTATCTAGGCCCTGATATGTGTGATTCACATTATAAATGAACATCAAATAGTTTTATACACATGTACGAATAAATGGAACATTTCATAGTCTATGCATACGAGTATATACTTTCAATATATTACATAAAACTTCACAAACAATATGTTCGATAAAATCTAGTTTAATTAAATGATATCAGCTTCAAATTTGATCGAATCAGTTATTTTGTTTTTATAAATGAACAATGATGCATGTACATAGCATTACACATGTCATCATGTGTCCAGCAGCTGAGCTTATATGTGATTTGTGTAACACTCATTAATAACTTTAATAATTTATTTTGATGTATTGAATCCCCTATTTTAGGCAATGCCTTAGTTCATAATATTATAGATCTACATAATAATTATTATATAATTTAATATGAAGTTTTTTTTTAAAAACAAATATTTATTTACATGTTAAACTCGCTTCAGTCACACTTTTAAAACCATTGATTAAGAATATTGGCTCTAAAGTATACGCACTTTTAAATTGCCATTCTTGAATTTAAAGTACATGAATTGTGCATCTTTACCAATACACATAATAATTTGTTTTAGGCAAATTTGGCCGCAAAGACTCTTTCAAGGACTAAAACCGCCGTCGATATTGAGTTAATTAATGAAGAATATTTGTTGTAAAAGTACTTCAAATTGACATTCCTTTGCATGCATGTATACCAATAACAATCTACATAATTATGTAAATTTTGGCGGTTAAAAATCTGTCAAGTACTTTAGAGCCGGCGGAGATAATGAGTCACTGATGGCAACATGTGCTTTTCCATATTTTCCAATTATCACGTATTTTAATTACAACAAGAACACTTATTAACGTGACACTTGTATTGTTTTATTCTTTGATTTACAACGTCATGCCCATTCAAACACAATAACGCAACCGGAAGTACTTTATGAGCGTTCAGTGCCAACCATATGACACGATCGAGTGACTTGCGCGTGTAGCCAGATGTCATAATGTTACGTAGCGTGTGTGCTTTATCGTCGACCAATAGAGACCCGCATATTAGAACAATACCGCCGTTTAAGGGTGTTTAATGCAAGTTATCGGGTTGAAATCTAGCTGTGCACTTGTGTTATCAATGTGTATCAGAGTGTAAAAGAATATGCATGTACATCGTTTCCTTGTTTCTTATTGTTTCATATACTGTCTACCCTTTTTATCTCGCCAATTTTCCTTATCTCGTTATCTAATTTAGTTATCGTTTGCTTTTTGTCCGCCAAAATTCAAGTTCGGCGCTCACTTATGGAACCAAGGCCAGAAAGTTTGGTCTAACGAATAGCAGACGGTAAACTATTTTACGAACGTTATTTATTGTATTATATCACCCGCTATGACAATCGCTATCACTTTTATTGTTTTCAAAATATCCTGTATTTCTTCTAGTAATTATTCATAAGCGCCCAGTTTCCCACGCGATGTAGGAGCATACGCAATGAGTAACAAAGGCAGACGAACGTGATTGGACGACGAACAGTAAGTTGCTTCTTATCAGAAGATCATTTTTCACCACAAACTTACTGTTTTCTCACGCTCTGCAGATTCCTTTCTTACGCAACTATTTACTACTAGCAGACGATATTGTACAAATGGCGGGAAAACCCCTCGTGTTCGTCTCCCATCATTCTGCGAGCAGAAAATGAATAACACTTTTGATAAGTAAAACATCTGCTACACATATTGCCGCTCAGCATAAGAAAAAGCAGACGTGAATTTTATTTTTTCGCGAAATTAATGCCAGTGTTTTAAAGGTTTTTTTACAGTTTTTTACGAGAAAGATGTGGTCAACGTGCACCACAAGAATCAGCCCGTTCACACGCTTTCCACGCGCGAACTCATATAACAACGTGCCACATGTCTGTCGTCTGCGTAGATACTTATCGTTAATGGAATCAAATTCGAAACAAATTTTGAAAATTATTTTACCGAAATGTTTTCCCTTGCTATAAATTGAAGTACACAGTTAATTGCTTGCGTTATTGTTTCCAACTCACGAAACAAGTGCATACCATCAATTCTACTTCTGCTCTAACAATTTTTACGTCTTCTGAACTTAATCATAAATATTAAATTTGATTAAGAGTTTTTGGCAGTGCTATTTCTCGCAATGTACGGTACTTGAAAACGTGACTTATTGAAATTGACAGAAACAGCGTGAGGCACATGTGTTCATCTTTTTTTCCTGGAGGCCATGTTGACCGTTTGACCATTTGATGTTACAGATTCAGAGTGACCTTGGAATGAGTAATATAAAAGTGTAAATAACGACCATATGTGTCAGTATGAATTCTTGTTGAAATCTCTTATATCTGTAACTCTATACGTTTGATCATACTGACAGTTTAATACGGAGAAAAATAAAACGGTTTCTAAGTGTTTTTGGTGTTATTTGACTCGTTCTGTTAGAAGTTAAATTGCCAACGGTCAGTGATGGATCTGGGTAGAAAATTAGTTCAAGCATCGGTCATTTAAACAAGCAACATGTTACGAACGGTAACATTCCGGACTATTTGCTGATGTGGTCAATTTGATAATTTTCCCTTGGGGAGATAGGTACGCTGTACAGAGACTGACACGGGTGGTGATTATACCATGATAGCTCGACGGGAGCACGATATACACGGACAAAGAACATTATCACGATATAAGTTTGTCTTGAGTTTAACCCCGTTCGTTCTGTTGCAGTATCCACTACCAAGCGGTAGTCTTGATCTGGCCTTCGCCTGTCAACAGCAGAGTCCTTCCTTACCTGACCCCCTACTTAAACACTTTCTGAATTGATCACGCATGGTAAAACTTTGGCCCCAAGTGCAGACCTTACATCAGCACGACTGTAGAGTGCACATAACGTTGTAGTTGGATTTATTTCGAAATGATTAATGTATAATCTAGAATAGAAGTGGTATGGAGTTCCATTACACAATGTAATTAAATTTTAAAAGTTCGCTAACTTTCTGGACACCCCTCTTATTTGTACATGTACGGGTATAGACAAAGAATCAGCAGTTCATAATCATTGAACTCCTACGATAATGGAATCGTGTCAATATAGCTGCGTTCGAAGTTAATTTAGCATCTCGGTAATTAACCGAATTATTAAAGTTTGATAAATGGAATGAGAAATGAACACGGAGTCACAGACGGCGAGAATTGTGTCTAGAACATTTGCTAGAAACTTTTTTTATCTAACCCCCGTAGTCTTCAAACTGTTTCCCCGTGATGCGATGTACTTTTAGGATTTTAAATTTTAGTGTACTTTAACCGTTTGACACCGTTGTTGTAGTGCACGTTTATTATTTGTTGTAGTGTACCTTTAACTGAAAGTTATGTGTACAGTGACCGCAACCGTGACCACAACCGTGACCACATAACCACTGACTTGTAATTTAACGAATTAAGAATAATTATAATCAATGTATAACATGTAATGTGTGTTTGGTTAGTTTGATTAAATGCTTTTTGATGAATAAAAGTACAAATACTTTATTTGTGTGTGCATAATATCACATCGACCTAGATCGGAGAAAAAACGGAAATGGCCGAGTTTTCACGATTCATTTTGATACACGTAATGTGTGGTGGGCAGTTTACGGCACTAGAATTTCAAACGAGATTTTACCCTGTTCCCATTTTCTTCCCAGGATCCAACTTCGCGTTTCAGGATCCAATTTTCTTTTTAAGAAACATTAACTTAATTTATTTCAAATGTAGGTGTTTCGTCTCCGCATGGTGCCCAATTTAAATTTTAATAGTTCTCAGCCATTTTCTTAAATTAATATAATGAATAGTAATTTTGAAAATAAAAATGATTAAGATATAATAACTGATCCCGATTTACTCCCCATGCATGTATTACGGTTGCTCCCTACACGCCTCTCGGGCCGCTAAATATCTTGTTAGTTGTTAGCTTGAGGTACGAAACCCTTAATGTGATTTACTTACCCCCTTATTTTTGAACACTTGTACTATATTATCTTTTTGTCAAAACGGATTTTGAATTTAATATTATATAGACTAAACCAAACATGTATTAATTGTTTAGGGTCCGTCTCTGACTTCATTAATTTTATAAAATGACTTCACCTGTAATGATTTCTAAACACAATTAGTTTACTTTCTGGCTCTCCATCCTTCAATGTCATACAGAAGATCCCACGGCGACTAGCATCTAACACGAAAGGGGGTGCACCAAACTGACCGCTTATGAGCGGATCTGGATCGAACCATCAACCACCCGCCCGAAGCCTGACGAGTGCCCGGTCACAGAAGACATGCAATGTATTACATGTACTAGTATAATACGGTAAATATCATTTCGTAAAAAACTGTTGGTGAGTCAAGACAAGCGTATCCGTAGTCAAAGGTAATGTCTAACAGCCGATGTTTTCGTTTAGAATCAATCCGGTACCTGTTTGATAAATTGTCATAACAACTATCAGGTGCCGGGTTAATCTAATTTCGTCTGATACTGTTATAGTAACCGTATGTCCACACAGTTACCGCTTGGAAACAAACGTCAAATTGAGTTCCCAAGGTTTCTGCATTGTTGAAAAACTCGCCACACTACGTATCGGTTTCGAGTTGTATATACAAACCATTTAAGAATTCGTCTAGAATTTCCTCAAGTTAGAATAATAATAAGCGGTTGTTTACTCAGAAATAACTCTACAGGGCTGAGTTCCCACGATGCAGTAAAAAGAACGCAGAGTGACATGCGGAACACATTATCGTCTGCAAGTAAGGCGTGGCCTCGTGCTGATGGAGGGAAGTTGTCCGCTACCGTGCGCGTGGAAACCCGTGACAGACAGAGCATTCTCGACATTCATTCATTTCCGCGAAGAAATTGACATGATATTAATATATTTACATGTACTAAAATACATGCTTGTGCAATTGTTTACATCATGATTTGTACGGATGTACCCAGCGCTTGGTATTGTTTCAACACTCCCTGGGAAAATTATTTGTTTCCTCGAATGATGCATATAGCAGGTGAGAGCAAACGAGTGATCATGCCTTCGTCAAACTTTTCCCGCCATTTTTGTCAGCTTTGGTATTTTCCAACTGGATTCCCGCTGATTTCTGACTTTAAAGAGGATTGGCAAATAATTACCCAGTTGTGACATTTAAGACGGGTGTGCCGGCATACTTGTCGACGCTGGCTGACGGGACAACCTTTGCAATCGTAATATTTTTTATACGTTAAACACCGTGTTTCGGCCAATAAGTATATGTACTGCGACCAACGAATGGACCTTACCAGTTTATCAAACTTTCCTGATTTTGCACCACAAAATCATCTGGACACTTCTCTCTCCACATGTTGAGAACATGTCTGTAGTCAAAGTCACGGAACAAATTGAGTAGAGAATCAAAGCTGGATCTCCTGAGTGACAACCAAACACTTGACATCAACGACAACGACAGTCTAGCACTTTACAAGGAGTGTGCCAAGGACGACGCCTATTAAGGACATGGACATCAAAGGCAAGGATGAACAAGACAACGATGGTTACGAAAACGAGGGCGACGTCGCAGCGAAGCACGAGGACAAGGGCGAAGACGACAAGTGTGACGACAAGGACGCGAAGGACGAGAACATCAAGGAATATGGCGACAAGGGCGACGACAAGGACGCGAAGGACGAGAACATCAAGGAATATGGCGACAAGGGCGACGACAAGGACGAGAATGCCACGACAAGGACGACAATGTTGACACTTACCTATGATGAAGACGCCGAAGATGAAGACGCCAATGACGAGGACGCATATGATGCCAAGGACAAAAGCAACAAGGGCGAGGACTCTCAAATGACGAGGACACATATGATGCCAAGGACAATAGCGACAAGGGAGATGACTCTCCAATGACGAGGACGCATATGATGCCAAAAACAATAGCGACAATGGCGCGGACTCTCCAATGACGAGGACGCATATGATGCCAAGGACAATAGCGACAAGGACGTGGACTCTCCGATGATGAGGACGCACATAAAGCCAAGGAAAATAGCGACAAGGGAGAGGACTCTCCAATGACAAGTACGCCAAGGACAATATCGACAAGGACGAGGACTCTCCAATGACGAGGACGCATATGATGCAAAGGACAATAGCGACAAGGGCGAGGACTCTCCAATGACGATGACGAGGACGCCAAGGACAATAGTGACAGGAGGTGGACTCTCCAATAACAAGGACGCATATGATGCCAAGGACAATAGCGACAAGGACGTGGACTCTCCAATGACAAGGACGCATATGATGCCAAGGACAATAGCGACAAGGACGTGGACTCTCAAATGACAAGGACGCATATGATGCCAAGGACAATAGCGACAAGGACGTGGACTCTCCAATGAGAGGACGCATATTAAGCCAAGGACAATAGCGACAAGGGCGAGGACTTTCCAATGACAAGGAGGCCAAGGACAATAGCGACAAGGGAGAGGACTCTCCAATGACGAGGACGCATATGATGCCAAGGACAAAAGCGACAAGGGAGAGGACTCTCCAATGACGAGGACACATATAATGCCAAGGACAATAGCGACAAGGGCGAGGACTCTCCAATGACGAGGACGCGTATGATGCCAAGGACAATAGCGACAAGGGCGAGGACTCTCCAATGACGAGGACGCGTATGATGCCAAGGACAATAGCGACAAGGGCGAGGACTCTCC